>OX463761.1:1820373-4220373 GCA_949825005.1 Gasteruption jaculator
TTGCCAATCACCCACCACCTATATCCTTCCACCTTCTTTTTCATACGATCTATCGTTTCTTTCATTCAGGAGTGGACTTTCTTCCATTCGCTTACCTATCATTTTCCATGCATCGATGTCCATTTGATTCGGCCAAAAGTGCCTCTTCCTCATTCGTAATTTGAGTACGCGCGTAATCGAATACTTGCGTTGGTATACGTACAAAGGAAATCGAGAGAGGGTGAAAAAAAAAAACTGTACGGATCGGTATACATGTACATTCGGATGATGCGTAGATCGAATAGGACTTAAGGGTCCGACAACAGGATGCGGCGATTTTTTGCCGACGAGGGTGAAGGTTTTTTTCATCGCTCTTTTTTGGTCTTCTCTCTTCCGAAAAAATGCATAACGGTATCACGCTGCAGGAACCCATGAGTTGGTTCGAACGTGCGCGGAATTCACGATAGTCCTACATTAGTGCGGTCCCATGAAAAAAGATTTATATATTTATACGTAAAAACGAACGAATTTCCATAGGCGGGGTTCAGGAATCGGAGAAATACACGCGCGTACCTGATTTTGAGTACGATCTTCGCTCGCTGGGCTTTTCGTAAGGAACGTGACGCGAAAGACGATCACTTCTACTCTTGCATCTCATTAGAATGAAATGTCTAATTTGAGGAGTGGCGCCGCAGTTGCCGTGTTACGTTGAAATTCAGAGTCTCCGGGTTTCCTGTTACCGAGCTGCCGGACTCGTTTCCTGATTCTAAACTCCGGGGTGCCTGTTACCAACCCAAAGTCGCACGGAAACGCCGGCAGCTTCGAAAGTGAAAAGGAGAATAACCTACGAAAGATGTCGCGTATGGAATTTATGAAATTTTTATTTCAAGCGACATTGCGATGCATTTGATTACGGCAGAAGCGGGAAGCTCTGTATGCCAACTACGTAAAGAGGTTAATTTGTGCATACGATTGCCACAGCACGTGATCGCGAACGCATGGCACGGTCATGGGCTGAAGGAAGGATCGATTGGCGATGTGATCGATCACCAAGGGCGAAGCTCTATCGTCGATGGCACGAACGATCCCGGTGCTCGGTAGTTTGATAAGCGCCTATATACTAAGCAGTGTCTTACAGCGCTCAGCTGAGAGGCTATTTCAGTCAGCTGACTCTGATTCTTACTCGGCTCGACACGGGTCAAGTCTCCCTACCACTTTGGGCTCGCCGCTCTTGTCTTCGTCCTCTGGAGTTTTGTTGATAAAAAATTCATGTATCCAAATGTTACGTAACGAAATTGTGAAAGGATGCGGAATTCAATTTCCATTTGCATACCTCAACTGCCGCACGAATGTTCGTAACAGTAACTCGCCGTAGGCCATAAGGTTATAAGAGTTACTTATGGCGGAAGAAAACTATGGCCACGATAGCGCAGGTGGTTGGAGCGTCAATCCGCTACGGTGAGACTGTGACCCAGGTTCGACTCCGCTTCTCTCTTTAATTAAATAAAACCTTCCAATTTCAAGTCCATCGGTATCCGGTTGGCGATGAAATGACGCGGCCGACCACAGTCTCGGGGAAAAAAAGCTCCATTTGCAAGATCATCAATATCCGCTTGACGATTAAACGGGAAACGATAAACTGGATTTTTCTCTGAATCCCAGCAGTTGACGACACGACGAGAGACGTCGGGGGATCGTCGAAAATTATTGGGACAATTGTTTCCGGCAGCGCATTAACCAAACGAGGAGGATCCGACGTTGGAAGGCTTTGGTCTAAGGAAGGCGGTTGTACGTTTGCGCGTAGCAGATCCATCCCCACGAAGAAAGGCCTGACCATAGAGACGCGTATATACATGCATCAGCAAGGGGTCTGGCCGCGCTGTTTGCAAACAGACCCATTGATGCCACCTTCGGCTGGCTGCACTCGAGTGCAGCAGCACGCTTAGGGAATTATTGCAATGTGCCGGGCACGCGGCCTCCTCGGTATATACGATTCCGTCAGTCCCTTTTGGAGGAATATGTAACCAAACGAAGCATAGGGGAATCGGTAGGAGAAATCGGCCGGCGGGGGAGGTCAGCGGTGTTAGGGGCAGAGGGATATCAAGCGAATAAGGGGTCCGCAGGGAGGGAGGGGGAATGAAAGAGGGGGAGAAGGGAAGTTGGTATCGCGGATGGCGATGGCAGAGTCAATGTCCTAACGCTCGCACTGGGTCACGGCGAGTTGCGGCCAACGACCCAAGCAGCTCCTCTTTACTTTGCACAGAGAGCCTCTCTGCTGCTCGCTCGTATACTGGGTGAGTGAGAACTCCTCAGGCTCTGAGAACGCGTTCTCTTGCCTCGAGCTAATCAAAGTACATCATCGTCCTCCCTTGCTCGAATCCCTTCACAATAGCTTCGTCTCGAATCGGAGCAATATCGGTATCGGGCCATTAAATCCATTTTTAGCGATAAAACTGCATTTTACCATCGCGAATAGAGCTTGGCCTATGTCGATGCCAACGCTTCTTTCCGAAGCTGCGCCATGAGTCCACCTCGAGTCACTTCCTTGGAAACAATTATATGCCTCGAACTCCAAAATCAGCGGCAACGCGTGTAATAAATAAGAGGTGATCCGTTTATCTCACAGTCGCGGAAGTGTGACCCTTACGAGAAGAGGGCCGGTTTTGGAACTTAAAGATTCAAATGTTCCCGTTCTCCTTTCTTTTTCGTCGTGTTCTCCGAGCAACAGGGAACTGGATAAAACTGAATAACTCGTTGGAAGTTACAACTAACTGCGAAACAAAAAGATTATACTGGTACTCCTGAAAAACTCGGCTGCTATCGCACGGATAAGCAAATTTGGCAATATGGGGGAATTCGCAACAACGTCAGGTCGGTTTCATGTTCATCACTAATAATTGGGTTCAAGTTTCCATATAGATCCCGCCGTTTAGACCTTTTTCGTGTTATCGCTGTTATCGCATTGGTCAGCCATTACCGGTGTGGATACCTCGAAGGTACCAATGTCATAATCGTATCGGTGGTAAGTGTCAGAGAAGCTAGTCGATGGATTCTAATAAGTACAGTCAACATATTCCGGTCAAATTCTTCAGATGAATATTACCAAGCCTCTTGGGCATGATAGTGTGAACGACGGGTTCTCTCAAATATCATAAACCGAGTGATGCGGTAATATTGCAAGTGAAACATACGTCCACGCGAGTGTGTGCACTCGCGGATCGCTCTTATCAGTCAGATGAGTTCGAGAACACATGCGAAATTGGATAAACGCAAGAGTTGGATGTTTTTCATGAAAGAATTCATTGTCCGCCATGTGTCTACCGAGGAGCTCCATATATGCACTGCATAAGTGCGTCAAAGTAACATTGAGACAACATTCTCTGCTTTTTTCTACGACTCCTGGACTCCATAGCCTTCGGCTACTGATTCATTGATTCAACGTTTCCTTTGTTATTACACTTTTTATGTAAAAGGAAAAATGGTATATTTATGGAAAGTCCCATATTTCTCGATGCCTCACGTTCGCCTTAAAATGCACCTTTTTTAGAGGAGAAGCGAAGTAATGGTTCACGGGAGCTCGTGTTTTCCTTAACCATAATTTCAGAACATTTGGAGTGAAGACGGTACCGGAAGTGAAAATTGGGGACGAGAATCCGTAAAGTTTCCATGATTTCTTGGTAAAGGATGGCTCATTAAGGTTCAGATAGCGTTGTAGAAGATAAAAAAAAAAGGTGAAAGAAGAGTGCCGAGGAGAAGGAAAGAAGGATCTGTTAGGTCCCAAATTATGCCATCATTCGGTGGTGAACCGTTAGGTCCGCGTAGCGAGAAAGGCGCTGGCCCATTTTTTTGCAGAATTTCTGAGCCCGCTGATATTCGTTCTAACGGTCGTTGCTACTTGTGGCCGTGGTTTGCTCGCTATTCCACGCACGGCATCTTGATTAGAATTTTTGCCCAATCCTCATGGCGCAGAAATAACTGCCACCATCTGGCTCCTCGCGCGGCCGTTGCTTATTCCATCGGGTACATTATTATTACAGCCAGATTACGCGTGTAAAGATTTTCAAGACAGATATTGTAGAATTAATTAGGGTGAAACTTGGCTTTCTCCTTTCGGATTACTCATGTGTGGGTCGGTGTGATGGTTTGAAAAATGAGGAAGGTACAGGAACGGAAGAAGAAGAAAACACGAAATCTTGAATGCAGCGCGTCGCAGCGCTGTACTTTCACTTCCTTTCCCCCTCGGCATAGACTACTTTTCCTTTCAAGCCCTTGACTGTTGGCCGACCATGCCCATCTTGAATTTAAAGTTCTTACCGCAGGAGCTACTACCGCTGTTGCTCCTGTCACAGCTATTGCTGTTCCTGCCGTCGACGCCGCCGCCGCTGCTGCTGTTGCTGCTGCTGCTGCTGGCTGCTGCTGATGATGCATCCGTCCTTCCCCTATCCAATGAACGGCCCACGTCGTCGCGTGGGATAAATAGTTGCGCGTCCACCCGTAGGTATTGCTGCTCGATCACTGGGAGGTGAAGCGTCGAGGGTAGAGGGACGCCGCGTGACCTCTGCTTGGAGTTGAGAAAGAAGTGAAGCCGCGAAAGAAGAAAGAAGACGGAGAAGAACAGGAACAAAAAGGAGCTGAAGAAAAAGGCAAGAAACTGCGAGGGAAGGCTCCTCCAAGCGAGAGATCGAGAGAGATGGAGGTTAAGGGAAAGGGGAGAGAGAGAAAGAAGAAGAAAGAGAGGAGAGCGAGATGATGCAGTTGTGCGTTTGCAAGGAAGGCGGAAGGAGGAATCGTGAAGGGAACCGGTCCCGGTCACTGGGCCACCAGCCGGCCGTCGAACCCGCCACACTGCCCCTACCCTCCTGCTACCACAACCTTCTCGCCACTTCGCCAACTCTCTGCCTTCAAGTTCTCCAAACAATGTCACACTTCATACGCGCCAAGATAATACTACTACAAGAAGAGTAACCGGTCGTCGTCGCGGTTATTTCCTCACGGAAGTATTCCAAGTAGGGAAAATGATATATGCTGAAGAAGAGAGTCTAAGCTCAATATGAGAAACTACCAGAAAGAGGATCCCGCAGCTGTACTTGTGGAAAACATCGCCGAGTTCCAACCCGGAAGTCCGCAGCAGCGTTGCCAAATTCAAGATTCGCCGTAATTTGTGGGTTCTGCCTTTACCTTTCTATTTCATGCGAACCCCTCACACGAGTATACCGAGATTGCGGCGAATACACTTTTTCTAACGCTTTCTTTCGCGCTAATCCCCATTCAGCCTCGTTTGGTAATGGCTCTCGCGGCACATCCGAGCATTTTTAATCTTTTGTCTTACCGGCAAGTAATTTATTGCCATTATTGCGGCGAGAATATGTACACCATAGAGATTCGCCACCTTATCGGGGCTAATAATTCATAGCGATAAATTCGTGAGCACTCGTGAAAGGAAACGCAGAGATTACTTTTGGATGTGACTTTCAGTCGTGAGAGCATCAACTCCAAGCGGAAGTGGAGTTCATGGGTAATCTCGCTTATATAGTACTTACAGACACCAAAGATTTTCATTGTATAATGAAATTACGACTCGTTCTTAATTAGTCTCCCTACTTAACACGTCCCTTTCTTGTATGTACTTTTCACACTCCTGCCTCTATTGAAGCCTCTTTCGACACGTGATGCGTAAACACAAGACAGTGGGACTCCATGGCCTCTCCTTCCACCTTTCTTATCAGCGTGTCATCAATTATAATCGAATTATAAATATCCTATGACGAATCTCTCAGAAGTATGCAGCTGAATGCAGCAAACATCATTGCGTGCATTTGCAACAGACGAAACCATTAATATTCGCTGTTTCTACTCCGTGTACCTTTCAGCGGTTTCTCTTCACCTGTAATTACTTGCCGATTATTGGTGCTTCCACCGCGGACGCTATTTTGCTTGGGATAAATGAATTCTGCTTGTTAGTTGCAGTTTCAGACGTCACCTGCTTGACGATTAGATCGGAACTTGTATTGTCATCCTTCTGCAGTGATCTATCTCTCTCTGCATCCGATGCTACGTGACAGTCAGTTTGATTCTATTTGTCCTCCAAATTTCAGAAGCAAACGTCAACCAGGGAATCAGGAGACAATGATCGTATTACCAATTTCGTAATTATTCCCTCGTTCATCTCGCGAACAAGAAAGTCCTGTTCCTTTTTGTCAATTCAATTCAATCAAATTCATGACATTAGCGAGACAACTGGTAAGACCTGCAGTGTGTCGTAATTTATCATTCACTGCTCGTTTATTTATTCCTTGGCTGCTTGTTATTTTCATTAACCTTTTTTTCCGCGTTTGAACGGGTCAGGTTTAATGCTGTTTATTATTTTCTGTATCCCTCTTCTGATATAACCTCAAATTGAGCCCCTTCGGATGGATGAGATGAGTTAAGTTGATGTCCGAACCAGAATTTATTTGGTTTCATTAATATGCAATTATAATAGTTACTGTTTATACATAATATATACATAATAATAGTACTTACTATTTAATATACTTATTTACTTAAGGAAAATGTACACAAGAGAGTAAATAATCAAAACAACACTTACCTGAGATGGGAAAGAAAGTGTAGCACAATGGGGTGATAATATGAACTACTCACTGCGATAATTTCAGTGTACGCACGGATGGTAACGACATTTGATGGTACAGCAGGAATCTGTAAGTCGCTGAATGTCATTTTGAGTTTCCCTCAATTTCTGGTTGCTTCGTGTTACTGATCCCAGCATTTGCAAAGTGCATTTACGTTAATAAATTGCTGATCCATGTTATCATAAGTAGGAAGAAGTCGCCCCTTCTCTCTTTACAGAAGGTACAGTAAATGCCTTAGTTACCATCAGTAGGATACCCATTTGCGACTGATTTCAATCCGTAGAAATCTCAATTCGTGTCCATTTTGGAAAACTGACGTGAAAATGTTTCTCGAAATACCACTAGCATTAGTTTTAGCCACTCTTAGGTTGCGGGGAATCTTCTTTACCGACTGTACAAACTTTTGACACTGTTGCATCGACGTTTCAGAGCTTCCTTAAGCCGCCGTTGCCTCGCGAAGCGCTTACTGCTTCATCGGATTCTCAAGGTTATACGTCTACAGCACTTTGACGGACAAAATCTCATCATTGAGTTGTCTTCCATCGCAATATTAATCTTGTGTTTTAAATTTTGGCTACCTCCTCATCAAATTTTATTGAAGTTACCACGGATGAAAGATATTTAACCTGCTTGACTTCAAGAAACACCGAATATTTGTCGCAAAACTTCGACGAACTGTTGCAGACATGTATATTCAGTGAATTGTTAGAGGTACTGCGTACAGATTGTGTGCAAATGATATCTACAGTAACCTTGTATACAAATACTTGCACCACTTAAGAAAAAAGTGAATATGTCTCCACGAAACGCCGAAGCGAATGCCACTCCAGTATTAGGTACCACGTGACAAGAATACATGTTGCCACAAAATACAAGGGGTACCCTCTAAGTAGCGTTAGAAGCAGCTAGCACCATATATTGTATATATGTATATTGAATTATTTAACAGAATAGGTGCTCCTTACTTTTTATCGCGAATCTTGGGAAGAAATTTACAAGTCGGTTATCCATAAATACATACATTCAAGCATATATTTAATAACCAAGTGTACCGAACAATGTTATTTATAACAATGGAATCCGCGAGTTGAATAATGTGTATCTCAATTATTTTTTTTGTGTGCTATATCCCTCTAATAAATATTACCGAACTCCAGAATCGAAGCAATAACACAAACGCAATGTTTGAAACAGGTATATATTCCCTAGTAGGCATCTGTTGAAAGAATTATGCAATTCTTTTGCAAGTGTCTTGCAAGTCCCTTTCAAAAGACAACTAGTAGTCTGCAGATCTTGCAAAGAACTTGCATGACATAAATTCCATATAAAAACATCGCAAAGTATCTGTTTCAAGAGCATGTGTTCCAGCCATTTCGTGTAAGATTTGATTGACATGTTGGTTCTGAAGTAGGGATTAGTTCGGAATAAGGTTGACATTTAGGACAAGGCGTAGGACAGAGCGGTGAGCAGCGAGGGTCAGAAGACTGAACAGGAGGGTACGTCGGACATGTAATATTGCACGGATCAGAAGAACCTCCGGTGACAGGTTTAGAGCGGGGTTGTATGCAGACAGGTTTACAATCAACTTCACATACGTACTGCATTTCGAAGGGTAGATCATTCCGAACGGTCAAACACTTACCCTGAATTAGGTAACAGTATGACAAAGCCAAAACTGGATTTCCATTGTAGGGTAAATGGTGAGGAATTGGTGGATGGCCGTTGAGGTCGATATGCGTGTACTTGAGGGGTGAGCAACTACACATACCGCGCTGTAAAATCGATAGGACGAAATGATAAGTTGAGGGCAAGAAGATGGCAGCTTAAGGATTTTATCGGGCGTGGATCTCAAATTTTCTTTCTGGAACCTTTTTTCTTCCATTAACCTTTCGTTCATCACCCTTCGTTCATTAAAACCGCACTAGATCGCAAGGTGCGCTAATTTTGGGCCAGGTTACCTTGTCCAATCGGGAAACCATGATGAGAAAAGCGGCCGCCGCTTGATGACCTCGTTCTTTCTGCGTGCTCAGTTTAATATCGTATTGGATCAAATTTTCGCCTTCAGCACGACCTTGGTGAGCACGGGAATACTCTCTGCGTAACACGGATACTTCGAAAGGATCACCCAAAGACTCGCCGGTAGCTTGGAGCTTTTGGGCGTTACTGACGTGTCTGGCAACAGCATTATCCATGACCACCTGCCGACCGATAACACAAGCGGATAAATTGAATTAATATCAGGGATATTTCGACGGAGTCGTATCATTCTTTGTCCGTTTCGTAACCGTTTTTCACCTGACGCATCACTTATTAAAATAATAATAGCGAGCGATGTCTACCGTACGGATAAAGTTACTGGGTGGATTAAAATTTATGGATTCCCTATTTCCGTGGATATTTGCCTGAACCATTTTTAACGGTGCTTTGGTAAAGTCGGTTAACTATTAAAACAACCGTATAAACAAAAGCTGATTTAATTCCGGATTATCCGGTTGTACATTGCTGAGTATTTATTCAATATTCAAAACTCTAGCTTGGCTTAAATTCACAATGATGAGCAGAGGATTAATTTTGCCCGTGCTTGGACCAACTTTTCCAAATCATTACGCGTAGTAAAAACGCTGCATACTCGATGTGCTCCTTTTTCGGTCTTATTTCGCCTTTATCGTTGTATAATTGAGACGCAAAAAACGGAATAAAATGAAACGAATCTGCAAATGCCACTTACCGAATATCCAGAGTCCGCGGAGTTATGAGTGTGCCCGGTATGCGTGGCGATGGTGAACAAATGCGGATTGACCGAACACAGTGCCATTTCCTTCATGTGATAGAGAGCATCGGCCATCGCCATTTGTCCAAAGGCGTCAGTATTGCCCACTGGTACTCTGACGCCAGACTTAGCGATGATTACTTCATCACTAACGTAACAGTTTTCTCCCACGCTGTTTCTAACTACACAAAGGGCTACTACTACCTTCAATGTCTGTGGCTGGAGAAGATTCACCACCTAAATGGTTGGATTTAATTCAATTCGGGTATGTATCGCCGAAGTATCGATCGTCATTCATTAGCGATGGAGACACTCCACAATGGGACGCGCCAGTTTCTTGTGCGGCAGTAAAGTCCTTAATGTATTTACAACTAATTGTTGGTTCAGTTGAAACGGGCAGCGGCAGACTAATTTCTACGGGCACCTAATTTGCGTACCAAGCTTTACGCTTATTTGCTGCATTGCGAATTGTCCGAGCTCAACGCCTGCTAATCATCTTTCCCACACCGGGCATTCTACCTTCCATTCATTCATTCATTCGTGCTCTCACTCGCTCATTCATTTATTCATTCATTCGCTTGCTCACTCATTCATTCATCTACCTTCCTATTAATTCTGTGCTACCTTCGATTTGGCTCTTCAGACTGTTTCTATCGTCTTCTACTTGTACTACATTGCTCAACCTATATCTGCTTTCTTACCTTATCTATCGCTTTTTACTATCACTCGCACACTATTGTCCCTCAATTTGTGAATTCTCTATATTTTATTGTCTCTCCATTGCCCCGTGATATATCAAGGACATAAATAAATAAATTTTTTAACAGTCCAGAGCCCCATAGGCTAATGAGCAAGAATACGGAAAATTTAATAGCTGACACTGAATAATTAAGACAGTGTCGTCGTTTGCTGGACGGAGCTCCGCTTGAGAAGGAAAAGAGTCGTGTACAAAATAATGAACATAGCCGGGAGAGCAGCTACGAGAGTCAACGGCCATTTATGCTGATCAACCAACCCGCATGAAACCAACGCATGCGGCTGCACCGCACTTATCCCGTGACATGCCGTACATTTTGCCACCGGTCTTAATATCTGCAACACCGGTATCACCCGTGACACCTTTGCCCACGAGCATGATGCTTTCTCGGACACGATCAGGCGTGATAACAGGTTCATATGTCAGGAAGATGATCCTGCCTGAAGGACGTTTTATCACCGAGGTGGCTTGATTTACGGCAGAAAAGAGCGGGTACTCTTTACGCAAAGTATTCGGATCCTTAATTACTTGTACCTTAACGTTGCTTTCCTCGAACAGTTTGGCCACGTACCCGTCGACTCTCCACGGGGCCATTCTCTCAGGGTTCGAGGCACCTGGTGAATGGAAAGAAGGAGCAAATAAAACGCTTAGTTTGCGAAATGCTTCAAAATGCTGGCGATAAGTTTAATAGTTACATCGCAAGAAAAGGACCCGTTAATTCCGTGACGTTTCTGTCCTGTTTTGTTTTTCAATCGCGGCATATTTCCGATATCACTTTCGGGCAACTGAAAAGTCTTTTTCAGGACAACAGTGGCAACGAACAAAAAAAAAGTATCGATCGCAACACACGAGTATGGTTAATTCTCTCACTCCATTGGCCGATGGAATATTTAAAAGGCGCGAATGGAAACACAGCGCGGATAAATAAATTCAATTAATATCTCATACATTTTGATACCATCATTTACACAAATGTTTGCCTCGCCCATGACAATCCCATAGCCGACGTTGCGAGCTATTACTCTTTTGGAAATAGATTGATGATCGCGGATCGCGTTGAAGGGTCATGTCCGTGCTATTCTCAATTAAGCGTGAGCCAGGGTCCCTTTTTGGGGGATACCGGCGACTCTCGTTCATTTATTTTTTCTTTCATTCGTCACCATCGAAACTCCACCGCCGTATCTCGAACAAACTCGTTCGATCTCCGAGTGCTTACCGGCTAGATTGCAAGACTTACCGATGTCCCTGGCAACGTATCTGCCGAGTTCCAGCGCCGAAGCGATTCTTATGATCGTCCTCAGCCCAGATTTGCTGGGCGGAATCCACACACCCAACTGACCTATCTTCTTCATTTGGAACGGATCTAATTCTCGCAGCTCCAGAGGCGACGAACAATTTCGGGAGGAAAAAAGAGAAGAGTTGTAGCGTGTGGACGTTCCTGGCTGCCAGTTGTTTCATTAGGCAAGAGCCCAGAAGTATCATCGCTGGCACGAATTGTATTTATATACATACATATCATTAACTTTAATGAGGGTTTTCATTCCGGCAGAAGAAAGAATTCCCTTTGACATCGCATCAAGATTGCAGTCATTAAAATTAACGTCGTGGAAATCGATCCGTTTCACCGATGCTGATATTTTATGAGGTTTCAAATTTTACCTCTGCAATCAGTACTTGCTACGTTATTACGGGATGAAACGACAATGGATTCAAAACAAGTCATGAGACCGTAGCAGGCGAGTATCTTTCTAATTCTAAAGCGGTATTAATAAAAAAGGAGACTTTAAGGACCGATCGGGAGTCGAAGAGTGCACAAAGGCGTTCCGATAACGCGGCTTGGAAATTCCAAAGGCAGCTCCTGGTATTCGCAAAATGATGCCTTGTATTTGCGCCATCATTCGAAAGAAGGATACGAAGGAAGTCCGGAGTATTTCGCTAATTAGGTCGCTTCTCAGCCACCGTTGTTTCAGGAACGCAAGGTATTCGTTACTTAGTCTTGCGAGGATGTGTAGTCTTCTCTTGCTATACAACTCTTACATCGCACTCTCTTAAAGTTGCTCCACTAATTTCGCATGACAGTCAAGTTATGCCGATCGAAAATTCTTCTTTGACAAAAAAGAAGACAACCAAAAAAAAAAACCAAGTGCTCGGGTGATCGACTTACCACGTAAAGAGCCTCCGAAGCACCTGGGAGGGCAACAAGCTCCACACTCTGAAAGCGTTCATCCGGTAATATCGCCAGAAGAGGACATCGAACACCAGCCTTTAGAGCCCTTACGATTAGAAAACGGTGGAAACGGTAAACTTAGGAACTAACAGTTAAAAATTTAGGGTGCATTGTTTCCGTTAGAAAGAATACTTTTGTTCTCGAGATCTACCCTAAAACAAAAGCACGGTTTGTTGTCAAGTTCTCAGAATCTGGGATCAAAATTTTGCGTTTCTGGTGGTTGAAGGATTCGTCAAAGCTTATGGCACAGCTTGTTCGAAAAAGAAAAAAACAAACTTTTTTTCTTCCAAATTTGACTTATTTTCGGCAACATAGCAGCATTCAATGGCTCATTTTCGTTATAAAAACTATCGACTCTGAGTGAGAAAGAAGAGGAAACAGACAAAATGCTTGGCAATTACCTCCGTATTCCATTCGATGCTGCTTCACCTTCGAAACTTCGAACGTCAGCGTAGTCGATGTTGAGCGGTCCTGTCGGACTATAAATGAGTCTCCGCGGAAAATTACAAGACGGGAGATTGATAGGCAATATCTCCGATCTCACCAAGAGCGTTATCGATTTGAGCGGTGGCAAACGGCGCGGTTTTGAACGGTTCGGGTTCATTGGATCCTGGGCTACTCCCGGACACGAGAACTATCCCGTTATAGGGGTTGGTGCTGAGCTTTTCTATCGAGCTGATCGGAAAATACGTCCATCTGAAAGAAAGTGGTCAAATAAGTGGGCACATTTTTTTGGAACTTTGCTGAACTTTTTCACGAGGAATCCACTGAAAACGAAATTCCCAATTGCAATAATCGACCGAAAAGTGCAACTTTTTTTGCAAGAAATGCCTTCAACTGCGTTGCCTTTGGGGTTTTCGACATGGGACACTCTCGCAAATGGCTCTAGGTGCTCAGTCAACCCTAGAAAGGTCCTTGACGGAGTCATTCCAAATCATTCGACTGTTACTCAGTCAACAGGTCACTCGGCAGAGGAAGAAAAAGTGTCCAGTTTTGCTGGACGCTTTGCTTTGTACCAACGATACATCTTACTTTCTGAAAGATCGTCACCATACGTCGGACATTTTGCACGGTAGCTTATCGTAGCATGTCAGGAGTGCAATTTGCATTGCAAATAGATTTAACTGAAGCTGGCGATCAGCGTAAACTGCCGCATTTTTTTGCCACACTGATGAAATTGGATAAATATTTTAGGACAACGAGCCCATGCGTTCATTTGCACGCTAAGGTCCAAGCGTTTGTGTACCCGTTCTTCTTCCAAAACACGAAAAAGAGAGAGAGAGAGAGAGAGAGGAAAGAAAGACGGAAAAACTGAAAGTATCTACCGGGTAAAAATTCCACGTGATTGGGCATTGGTCAATCGTAAAATTTACAACCTTTCCATGCATTCGTTTTTTTTCCAACACATTGGTTTTGGTACTCGCACCCGTGGTTTTCTTCGTCCAGCTTTTATACCAGTGGGACTACATGCTGCTGAAACGATCAATACCATGTAGCATATATACACCAACGCCGTATAGCACTGTACCCGAGTTCTTCCAGCGATTTTGCTAACGGGTATTTACCGCATGGAACAACGAGACTTCTTATCTCCGTCCCAACGCAGGAATCGAAGTAAGGGTGAATTCGAAGTGCACAAGGCTGCTGTCCCGCACCCAGAAAATGGGAAGGTGATCCGTTCACCCTTTATATCCATACCCATACCCATACGGCACCTTATAGTAACGTAATTAATAGATAGGGTCAACGCTGTCAGTAGCAGAGACAAGCACGTGCCCCGGATTTGCATTTATATTGACAACGTGCATCCATTTACGTGACGTGTTATTGTAAATACTAGGTAAACCTCAGTGCGGACTCGATCTTATTAAAATCGTCTCTTGCGTTATTACACTTTTTGCCCCCAGGTACGGTTTTTCTTGTCTACTCTGCATTCGAGATTGTGCTTGTGGACCGGAAAGGAATAAATTAGCTCTCGAAAAAGGATGGCAAAAATTCGAAATATAAGAAAAAGCAGATCTTTATGTATAAAATCCATCGTGTGTGAGTAAACCGCATCATCACGGACATACCACTGGACCTATCGATGACAGATTCACGTCATATGTTACTGAGACGGCGAGTTAGGTATTTAGTTATGTTTCGCTCCGGTAGGTGGCACTGGAGCGTAAGATTCGTGTCGGACTGACAATTATAAATAGATTTTTGGAGTAATAAAACTATTTGAAGTGAATGAAGAACAAATAAGTGGAAAAAATTTATGGAAAATGTATATGCAACATTTCGGACGTTCAATATTTCGAATCCTGCGAGAGCAGTGCAACGGTAAGCCCTCGTCATCCCCCGGATGAAATCTGAACTCCAAAAATAACGGCAAATATTGACACTAACGAAAGTTTCTGACTTTTTTACTCGGGGCTTAACATAATGCACACACTTTAAATATCCCCGAGTACTTTGTGGTGACAGTTGTTTGAAAGAACTTTTACGAGCTTTTGTTATTTTAATGATAGTCTTTTTAGTGAAGCGCACGAGAACATTTTCTCCTCTTTTTTCGCCTCTCTCTTTTTATCCCTCTGTAGGTTATTACGGCGGAACCTTGATAGTTGCACCCTCGTCGTTGGGTGGAAAAAAATGTAGAGAAAGGATATAGTATTTTCTTTATCTTTCAATTTTCTTTGTCTGCTTTTCAATTCACTTTTTTTTTTTTCAAGAATTTGCGACTCGCCTCGTGCCGTGGAAAAAAAATTTATAAGCATCTCCCCCTTGTTTATTTCTGGAGAAAAATGGAAATTCCCATTTACAAGGGCACTTTTTTTCTTCCTCCTACGGCGAAATAAATGAGAAATTTATCAATCATCAAACTTCGTGCCGATAAATTGCGAAATTAGTTGCACGAAGTCAAGATCACTCGCGCACGCTTATCGACGTGGTATCAGGAAAACTCGAAAGTTGTGTAAGTTCCGCGGGTGCCTGTAAGTCAAACAGTATGTCCTGTGTATGCGAGAGGGGACTAATTTTACCGATAAGACGTATATAGGAAACAGATTTAACACCTCCTATCTCACGGGGCTTAAGAGGAGATGAAATCACGTGACTTTTGCAATATTTCGCCCTCGAATCGTGCAGGTATTTGCATTTTCGGACGCGGAAAGACCGATTCCCGTGAAATCCTTTTTTTCTTTAATCCGTGAATGTTGCTTCTGGTCAAGGATTCCCGGCGAAACTGGAGTGACAATCCGGGAAATCAATTCTCGTCGGAAGAATTATCGAATCGTTGAACTCGAATTAACTTTATTGAGGTCAACCACGCGGGGGTTGACACTTCCGGGATGCGAACTGTTGCGCCAACATTTCATCTCGATGATCGATAAAGTTCTCCAGTAGCACCGGACTGGATCCCGGGCGTGTTATTTCCGGTAGTGCCGATGTGGGAATAGTTGATTCCGCTGCAGTTGAACTTGGATGAGATAATTCTCGTGGAGTTATTCACGACAGAGTTAATTTGTAGTGTTGATTCGGAGAGCGAGGGGTCGACATAATTAAACCGAAGCAAAATTGTTCGGCAAAGCTGATCTCGGTAGACTTAATCCGGATAAAATTGATCGGCGGTGTTATTTCA
This sequence comes from Gasteruption jaculator, assembly GCA_949825005.1. NCBI lineage: Eukaryota > Metazoa > Arthropoda > Insecta > Hymenoptera > Gasteruptiidae > Gasteruption > Gasteruption jaculator. The sequence continues at coordinate 1,836,361 of OX463761.1, forward strand.
GTCAGAATTGACCCAGAGTAGGAAAATTTGTCTGTGCGATAAATCGCCGCCAGAATTGGCAAGGGTAATTCGGCCAGAACCGGGACGAGAGAATTGGTCAGGACGGAGGAGGACAAGTCTTTCGTTTCGAAGCTTCCACAGAGAGTCCCGGTGTCCTTAAATATGAAAAAGAAAATATCGTTACTTAACATTTTAATATATTTTTTTTTTTTGAACGATAGTCGTCGAGGTCGAAATCGTGGATAGTTTCGACTTTCGGACGAATTTCATTCTCTTTACGAAAAATTCTCTCACGAAAGTAAAAAATGTCAAGCTAACGAGTTGGTATTAAATATTTTATCCCGCGTGGAAAAGTACTTCATCGACATTCACGTACTTTGTCGATGTAACAGCTTCATTTGAGAAGAAATATCATCATTATTGACATTCCCAATACCGTAGGAATTTTTGTATATTAATTTTTCTGGCGGAATTTGCACGAAACCTATTTTACTCTCCAAGTTAATTACAATCCAAATGCAAAAATAAAAAAAAAAGCGGAAGCTGGCAAATTCATTAAAATCACAGAATTTCGATGACGCTCTTTTGTGGGATAAACGAATTTCGTAGAAACCTTTATTGTTGGTAGATAAATCAATAAGTTGTAATTAATTGCCACCAAACTTCAAAAGAACGAAGGTTTGGTGCATAAAAGTTTGTAGGTAAATAGTTCGGAACTGGACTAGGGAATTGCACTCGATGAAATCCCGAGCAATTCAGTTTCATGTAAATATACAATTTCCTTTTATTTAGGTTTCAATCAATTTTATTTCAAACAATAACACACATTTTTCTTCAATTCCTTTTGTTTCTGTTTCACTGCCGGTTTGAAAAAGTTTCTCGAATGTACAGTGTAGTCTCTCGGAGGATACTATTTATTTTCATGATTCCCATTGTTTTTCACTATCGGGTGTCTTTCATTTGTCAGCAACTGTATTTTACTTTAATTGGTCCTCGCGTAATTACTTGAGGTTTACGATTATAACGTTGAAAACATTATTTTGACGGGGTATACCCAGTATTTTTTACAATTTTTTTTTACCAATTTGAGTGCACATTTGTATTCGAAACAAAGCGTAATTTTATAGTACATGTATTCATCGTATCATATAAATTTTTTTATTAACATAAATTCAAAACTGCCCAAGATACAGCAAATTCTCGAAATCGTCTTTTTTTGTGTACGTGATAATTTATTTAAGGCTCATCTGAAACATACTAAAAAAATTCATTTGTTAGAAGGCATCAACATTTCCTGAATGAACGTAAGATTTTTCGTATTTATCTGAACGGCAGTGGTTTTACCGAAAATCCCCCTTTTGTCAACTTTCAAAATTAATAAAGAAACAATTTTCGTTACAAAACAAATTCTATCGTTCATTCGATAGCTTATGACAATTGCACGCCCTTTAACCGAGACAAAAACATTTGGAAAACCAAAAAATGTCGGAGTTATTTATTTAACCTTTTCGCGCCCGAATTCTCGGGAGGCTACCGTCCACCATAGCCCGCCCGTTCGCCACCCAGCTGTTCCCTCAATGCCCCATTAAAAATATCATGAGGATTGTAATAGAAATTACACACTGCATGGGCGTAGTTACACATTAAATAAACGCCAGTCCCAAAACGGCTATTATCGGCGGCGGGCAGCCACAGAAAGTACAAGCAGCCCGATATTTGCCGTTGGCGAGCAGCTACGGAAAGTACAAGCGCCCGATATATCACGTTGGCGAGCGCGAAAGAGCTAACCCTCTGAGACAAGTCACAAAATACCTTTTCAATTAATTTTATTGAAAAGGTCCGAGAGAATCGAGAAAATCGTGTAAATTAAAAATTTGTTGCAACAAAATGTGTAGCTGGATCGGGCCTCAAATACATTTGGGAGGGGAGAGACTTTGTTGACGATCAGCGCAATACGTGAGACCTCAGTCGACTAGGATAAATGTGCTACGTTTGCTTCCAGTCGTCAAGCAGCGCTACACGGCGGACGGCCGGTGTAAAAACCGAAGAGGTCAAAGTGCCCTGTTGATCTGGCAATAACAAGGCTTCAATAGGTACTTATACAAAACGAATGTCTTCGCGAGGACCCGACTGCACTACGGAAGAACAGTGGGGAGTGTGTTCGGTGTATTTACTTAAAACCTACGACGCGAGTATCGACGATTTTACACGAAGCCGTTGCTAAGGGGGCTCTTACGCCCCACTCTATTGCGATTTTACACAAAGCCGTTGTCAACAACACTCGTCATCCCAACTTTCAAGCCTTTTTGTATCTCCTGCCAGCAGCTGCTGTTAAAGACTTATTCGGCGGATAGTTTATTCGAAAATCGAGACTCGGGAGGCTCAAATGAGATTCGCGTAGTATCAATCTGACGGAAGACACTTTCTAATTGTTATTTGTTCGTTGTAGGCAATTTGTAGGTTATTGCCGGAAAATATTGATAAAACAAGACTTAACCTCTTCAGGGACGATTTTTTTATGGCGAGAAAAAAGTGATTTGATATTTTTTTTCTTTTACGATTTACCAGTGCAGCCAAACCAACAAATTTGTACTTCTCTGATTGAGGGATTCTGTAGTGAATAAATTGTTATCAAATTTTTGTTCTATTTATTATCGACGGTAACTATAATTATAACAAACTAAACGCCCACATATGTGGCCAAGGGCGTGAAGAGATTAAATAAAAATTGTAATGAGAAGTAACACACGCGAGATTACAAACCCGGAACTGACAGACCGGTCTGATTGTGAGGCATAATCCACCATCTTTGAGTTTGCTAAAAGCAAATCAAAATAAATTACAAAATTATATTGCGATGTCCAACCACGATCCCATTTCACAAATGTTATCGCGTCAATCAGATTGCGTGGATAGAAAGTCTTCGAAAGAAAAAAAATTCCGAAATTTGCTACCGGAGATTTCATTTGTTTTGTTCCCGTCGGTATCGGCCGGTATCGGTTTCTGTGTATCGTACATTCGATAGTATTCACATGAACAAAAAATGACCTTGAAATCTTGGCACCGCGTAAACATCGAATCCAAAGAAATCTCTTGAGTCTTCGAAATTAATTACCCACTTGTTTCTGAAATTATCGATAACGCTAAAATCGTGACAGAATCCTTACAAGCCGGCACAGTGTAGGAACAGTAAGTCGGAGTAGCGAAAAAAAAAAAACTGAATGTATGAGCGCTTTTTTGGCAGTTATTTAATGACGAAAAACATGGTGACGAAAGGACGAAAAGGACAGTGGTTTGGTACCTTAGATCCAGTATTTGCCGCTTTAAACGTACTTGAAATTCACTTAACAACACTAACATGCGTCATGACCGTCGTAGACGCGATACTCCGCGAAATGGCGCAGGCTTTCTGTACCATGGTTACGTTCGTGTTCTGTACCACTGGCTACCATAGGCTATTTCTGCTATTGGGTTTACTACCAGAATCAAAAACATTCTGCTAATTTTAAACGGCAAAATAAACTTGTGGTTTTTGAAAAATTTTCATTCAGAAACGGAGTCGACCTCAACGACTTCGAATCGACTTCTTTTAGGCTGTTTTGGGTCTCAGCGGAATTATGCATTGCCAGGTCGCTGCGAAATAAAGGAAGGGTGTCAAAAAGTGACTTTTTTTTCCATCTTTTTGAAATTCATTTTTCAACAAAAGGAAGACAGTCATATGACGAGTTCAAATTAAATATTTTAATTATTGTTAAAATGATTAACACTTAACAGTCAACGTGGGGTCTTTTGTGCCTTGAAAAAAAAAAGATTTTTTATCGATCTTGCTTTCGAATTTATGAAAGTCAAATATACAATCATTTTATTTGTTTTTTTCAAAAAACATTTTGAACTTGACTGTTAACACTTTGCCACCCTCGCGTCTGATTGGGATTCTTTCGTTTGGCACCCGGCATAAATCTTTATGTACGACACCAACGTGGTGCCACCGGGACTTGCGCGATACTTTTCGCGAGACACCTACATAGTGTCACCGGAAGGCATAGCGTTAAGGGTTAACGTTACTTTGTAACGGTACAATTTTTGTAAAATAAAAAAATTTTCTTTTTACGGAAAAAAATATTGTTGCATTATTTATTGCCCTTATTAAACATTGCAGTATTTTTTTTTCTTATTGTTATTTTATTACGAATTATATTTATATTTTATTTTGTTATTTTATTATACATTATTGTATCATATTACAGATACTATTGATATTATAGATTGTTACATTATTAAGAAGGTACGATTTTTAAATTTTATTCTCAACCCTCTACGAAATTTCGATTGTTGTTGAGAAAAGTTTTCAACGTTTGACTTTCAGTCTATCCTCATATTAATCCCACCAACTTTGTTTGGTTTGAAACTGGATGAAAAGCAAGTTGAAATTGAAGCTTTCAAAAGAGTGTTATCACAAGATATCAAATTAAGTGGTCAGGCGTGTAGCTATATAATTGCAGTATTCCATAAGCTCTCCCTCTCTCTCTCACTCTCTCGGATTCCGATATTACGGAGTTCAAAGTTATTTTAAGATTACTTTCAATCGCTGCTGCATCGGCTCTTGTTTACTTACATTATCCGTATACATTTTACATGTACCCAGAAGCTTATTTTTCTTAGTAGTGGACTCTGTTACAAATGGGACCGGAGTGGCTTGTAACGGCCCAGTGGCAGCCTCTTCGCGTTTTCGCTTTGAACAATTTCGAGGTAAATGAGCAAAACAGTTCAAGCGATGACTTTTTTCTCCTCAAAGTCATTAGAAATCGGGATTCGAACTCAGCATCGCCTTCCCTCCGGAGATTACTCGGGCAGACAAGTACGACATTACGCTTTTTTCGTATTTTACTGGAAGCCATTTTCCAGAATGTTTGTATAAAAACAGGAGGGAAAAAGAGCGAGTCTCGCCCAGTTAGTACCTGTATTAACCGCAGCAATGGTTTTAAAGATAAAAATTCGACACTAACGAGGTTTCTTCCGATATACTCTACGAGGGATTACCTCTGCTCTCTCCTCTTATTTTATTTTATAGAAAAGTACCACGTGCAGTTAGTTCCTCACGAAGATACGTTTATGGTTGATGGATGTTGGATTTAATTAGAAAAAAGCATAAAGGTACAAAGGGAATAATGAAATAAAAGAAGAAACTCCCGGGTACGAAATATATTTTGGAGTTTTGGTAAATGACGAAAGAAGTGGAGGAAAAAAAAAAAGGGAATAAATTGGATTACATGTAACAGTCGCAATTCTCCGTCTCTCTCTCCTTTCAGTACAAAGCCTCCAATTTTCCCAATCCCGCTGCTAATGATAATGAATATCCAGATAGAAGCCCATTAGCCTTCCCAATCAGAACGTTGATAAATACGTAGAGACGATCGTTTATATTTTCCCGTGTGTATTTATGGCGGTAGTTTTCAAAGTGCTGATACGATGTGTTATGAGGAATTCGCCCTATTTCCCAAACACCTCGCCCTTCGATCCCACGAAAAATATGAATAGTGGCCCTGCCAACTTTTCCTCGACGTAATAGCGCTCCTTCTGAGCGGAGCGTCGAGGTTTGGGTAATGGCGGACGGAGCCCCTAAGCCCCAGCCGCGACAGCGCCACCTTCCCACGTTCGGGGAACTAGAGGACGAAAATGTTCCTCGCGAGAACGATAGATGTCGCGATGCAACGATTACTTATTCGATTATTTATTTTCATGCGAATTTCGGTTCGCGAAAATGAATTTTATATCCGATTCCAGCAGGATCGGATTGATTGATACAAAAAAATATAGAAAATGGTGACGCTGGTGACGCAAAAGAACGAAATTGGTTTTAAAAAAAATAGCGTAAATTAATAAACGTTTGCGTTTTGTTATTTCACATAATATTTGAAATGCATATATTTGAAAAATTTCCTTGTAAGCGTTATTATTTCGGTCCCGGGAAATTCCAATAACGAGTAGCTATTGTGCAATTCCGCGTGGTATCGCGTTTCCCTGCTTTTCGGAATAACAGACACGGCTTTCGATTATTTCATATAAACCTGGCGGTATTCATTAAACTTACGATATTCATTATACGAAACCAGAGAACGTTGATCATTCCGCCGACGGTGATTTAGCAGCCGAGCCGCTACCTACCGCCGCCGCAACCACCATTAGCGGATTGGGCTAAAATGCGCCAAATAAATAAATGCGGAACAAACGAATGCGCCGCTAATTGTTTTGTTAATATTTAATTATAAAACCGCCGACCGCGACACACTTCACGCTCGTTACGACACGCTAAACATTTGCCCTTTTTTTTTTCTTTTTCTTTCAACGTTTCAACCCTAATTCAATATTCGGTGGGACTCCCGAGTCCCGATTAATTCCCCAATTGCGATTGCACTCGGGGAGTTTCACAATTCGGATGCAAACGGATTCTCGGAACCCACGCTGCCCAGAGGATATTCCGAAATCACTGGATAAGAACACGTGGCGAGGATCACCGTGCATAAGGATCTCCCATCTGGGATCATCTTCCTTCATATCATCGTCCACCTAGGGGAGGATGTTGTTATAAAATATTTATTTTATAACAACAATATTTAATAATTAATTATATTTTCGCGATTTACGAGTCTTGTCCCAAAACGTTAAATGAATAACTCTAACTCGATTCGATTTATGGACCAAGCCTCCTTTCTCATAATTATAGGTTATGAAAACTCGGTACACGGAAGGGCAGCTTAAAAACTTGTTTCCTTTGCCTCAAGTAGCGCTGTAATATAAAAAGTCTGCTATTTTAGACGTTTGTTTGTTTGCTAACATCGTGTCGCTTGTAGCGGAGCTTCTGGCGTCAGCTTATACGTGGAGGAGCCGCGCCGGCCTTAAGGGTGGAAAAGGAAAAAGTAAGAGCGAAACAAGTGAGAAACTCACACACACACACACACACGCACACCCTATGCGCGTTTGCATATATTTCAAGGGGTAAAAAGACAGGTTTCGCACACACGCTTCCATCGAAATCAGAAGTATAACACGGTACCCACTCGACCCGTTTTTTATGAGTCTCCCTCTCAAGATCTTAAGCGTTTCGCGACAAACATCCTCGCTAACATCTTTTTTGCACTTGACCCCAGTCCAGACGCGCAGCCCCAGTCGAACCGCGTGTTCCATCGCCGACTCGAAGGCCTCCCCGGACAAACGGCACGAGGTGCCGTTCGAAAAACTCGAATTTTTCCCGATTAGTAGGTACTTCGTTATCTCGAGATCAATTAGAAGGCAAGAATTTCATTATAATGCATGGGGACGCAGTCGCAAGGCGAAGCTAATGAAAGATTCAACTTCTTAGCTCCCCGTTGCCGAAGCGTCACTGAATTTCCATCGAGTGGCTGAAATTTCTAATTAGAATGTCTCTAATTGCTTTTTTCTCGTGCTCGTGTAATTCCACTTTTCTTAGCAACAAGTGACGTGAAAATCAATCACGACTTATTGAGAAATTAGGCGCTTATTGATTTCGAGTTTTATCAATTATTAGCAATCAGCAATTTTAGCTTTTACCAATTTTTAATTAGCTATTTTAGGAAGAATTTTAAATAAAAGTCCGAATCATTATTCAAAATGTAAATTTAAATAGACGCTAAATTATTAAAACCAGTGGAAATGGAAGTCGATTGGGTTTGCGATTGAGCAACCTTGCCAAAACATTGCAAAAATATTGCAGCCATATTTTGAATGGCGAAGAGACAGAATTAAAATTGATTCGAAATCGAGATTTTTTATCGCAAAAACCTTGTAAAAGTGTTGTCAAAATATGGCAACAATATTTTTCAATGTTTCTCCTACAAATATTTTACAAAATATGGAAAGTTTTAAATATCCGCAGTATGGGAAGGATTCTGGGTACATGAAACACACCATAAAAGAGTATAAATGTTCATAACTTAAATATAATTTATTAATCAATCATCAACATATAAATAATCTTCTTAACGTATTTTCGTTGTGGTACTTTCTTCTCCAGCAGTACTTTAGATACTTATATTTACAATAATGTACATTACTCTTTCAATAGTCACTAATAACGATAATTTAAACTTTAAACCATCGCAACAACTGTTGGGATTATTGCTTATAGGTGGGGTAACGGTAAGTATATGGTTATTCGTATAAAACAAGTGCGTAGAAATTGACGTTTTTGTAAAAACAAGACGAATGTTCTAACAACTACAAATTCAACAACTTTCGGAAACACTAAATACGTTCCCGAAATTATACATACACTCTTCTTCTGCTGAAGCGCAGGTACACGCAATTTTTCTTTAAATTAGAAGCTAGCTAAATTAGTAGCCTCATATTTCGGAAATCTCATTTTCTATTGCCACTTTACTCAAATAATTGAAGCTCTCCTTCGGAGAATCGCGATGGCGAGTCCTAATACTGGACAAAGTTGTCCAAAAAGATTGCATCCGTGCGTTATTCCGAAAATAGATGGAGTTTTAAACAAAAAAATATTAAAAATAGAAATTTCTCATATTTACAGAAATCGTTACTACTAGAGAGTTTTCTTATTTTAGCATTGGTTTGTAAAAAAAGGGGGGAGGGTAATTAAAAGTAGATGGGCCTTGTAACTTTGAGTCCTAACCAAAAAATATTGGGGACGATTATAAATATTCCTACAAAAGTATTAACTTCGGCGAATCCAAAGTCCCAGGGTTTGTGTTGCAACTAAAAGCTTGAGGTCTATGGCCGATACAAGAGTCTACGATTTTGAGTGGCAATCGTAAAGTGCGGAAGACAGCTTGGCAAGACGTCGAGTGAGACAGTCTTTAATGTATAGTATTTTGAGTTGCGCAGCTATACCGATAAAAGGGACGTCGTGGCGAAAGGGATGTATATCATCCCTCGAAGTGAAACCTCCCAACGATAGCGACAGGAGTATAGATCTAAGACGCAAGAGCTAGCAGTGGTAGAATTACTTATCTAAATATCGTTGTACAGATCTTTCCACTGTAACGCAAGTAGTCAAAAGTAACTCTTCACGGAACAGTTGAGCATTTTGACAACAAAGGGAAGGGACGAAGGCAATACTCACATAGTAAGTACTGTGCACGGTTGCTGACAACACTGTGAAATATTTGGTAGCATATCCCCGGGTCTCTGGCGGTCGACCCGACGTAGGACTAACGGTGAGTGACGGTAAGTACAATACCTATTATTAATAAACCTTTTTTTTTCTTTCACGCGCCAGGTTTGGTTTCAGCAACACTTAAAGTAACCGACTGTTAAAAAAAATAAGTCTCCCTTCCTGAAAATCACAGTCACGAATTCCTCGGCTCGGCATTATTTACACATTCGGAGTAAGTCAGCGGGTCCACATCACAGTCTCGCACCCTCGCGTGCAGCGGACACTGAATAGGGTGGCGCCACCAGTTCTTCCCCTCTTGACATCTAATCTACGAGAATCCTCTAATCTTCGTGTTTAGGAACTTGCGTGGGCCTGATAAAAGCGCCATCCGTGACTCGATTCACGAGCTAATTCTTCGCTCCGGTAGCAGGGAGTTACACGTAATCCTACTGTCAACTAAAATACTGATCTAGGTGCCCCTCGAACGTCTCGAAACAGTGCGAGAGAAACATTCATGTGCTGCCCTCTGTATTCCGAAGTACTTTGCGCTCAGGCGTCTGGCTATTCTGGAGATCCTCGCGGGGACCCGATGGTCCCTGCACCTTCCGTCCCAGAATCTGCAGCATCATCGTCCATGTGCATTTACAATTTGGTTCCTTTGGATATTTCGTTGGTGACTTCGAGGGAGGCCGATTTGAGGACGTTCAGCTTATCGACGTAGTCTCTGTTCAGCTTGATCTTGCCGTCGCCGTTAATGGAGATCTCGGGGGACAGTTTGTTCGTGACATTGTTGATGGAAGTTGCCGACGAGGACGTGGTTGCGTTCGTACCGTGCGTCTGCTCGTCCAAGCGCGTGCTACTGGCGTACAATCTCGGCTTGCCGGGGAACAGCCTGGACGCTTTCAGCGCCATGGGATGGAGCAAGTGCTCCTCGTAGCAGTCGCCCTTCGGGTCGGCCGTTATCAGGCTGACGATTATGCCGACGATGACGGTGGTCAGGCTGCCAATGAGCGCGTAGTACATGTAAGTGATGCTGTAGAGGAAGTGTATGGGGTCCCCCGATTCGGCGGGGTACTGCTCGCTGAGCACCACCGGCGGTGGCGCCCTCGTGACGTTGACGTTCGACGCGAAGTTCATGAGCACCGACGGCCTCATGACGTGCGACGAGAAGGTTTCGTTGCTGCAGTTTTCCGTTGACAGGGGTAACGTGTCCACGGGGATGTCGATGCTCACGTGGCCGAAGGTGATCCAGAGGGTCGTCACGTGGCTGAAGATCATGCCCGCGGACGCGCCTTTCCAGTTGGCGCAAGGCACCAACATGGCCAGCAGGAAGACGCCCAGCAAAGGTCCGGACGTGGCCGACGTCATGAGCATCGAGGATTCGATGACACCCGATAACGTGGCCACGAGGAAGCTGATCCCGATTATCAGCACTCCGTAGACGACCCCGATGATCTTGATCAAACGCAGCTGCTGGTAGTCTTTGAGGCCACTGAGGGCTGGTATCTGGCTGAGGAAGTCCTCGAAAGTGACGGTGGCCAGGGAGTTCAAGTTGGACACCGCTATCGTGAGTGCGCCGTTGAATAGCGTGGCCATTATCAGCCCCAGCAGCCCCGGCATGTGCGTGAACTTGTCTTCGGCGTAAAACGGCACTATCTCGTCGAACTTGGAGATGTAGCCGGCGGTCAAGGGATCGCAGTCGGCGTAGTTCGCGAAGATCACCATCCCGACCACCCACGAGAGGGAGAAGAGGATCGTTATCACCGGCATGTTGGCCATCATCGTCCTGAAAGGGGAAAATGATGTTACAAGAATATTATTTAATACATTAACTGCCGTATTGGTCACCGATGACCGATACTAAACTTTCCGTTCAGGCCGCACGGGTTATAACAAATGCAATAGCGTATACCATTGCGACCCACGCGGCGTGAATGGCGAGTCACGTAAATTTGATGCAGCCGAAGGCGAAGAAAAGTTGCAGTTACAATGAGAGAAGCCGTGGAACCGTAGGTGTTGGATGGAATTTTGTGAAAAATTGATGGTTTTTGCAATGAACGTCATGCGAGCGCAGATGTTGTCAATCTAGATTATAAATATCCAATAAATAAGTTGCAACGAAGCAAACTGAATTATTAATATCCGATAAACGAATTTCATTATTTATTTTATTACAGAGAGTCAGTTGTAGGTACGATGTTAAATCATATTGAAAAGCAATAAATAAACATATTCTCATGCTCCACTATACGATATAATATGCGATGGATGTTCTGTCGATTTATGTAATGGAAAAAAAAGGGAAGAACGTAATCAATGGATGAGATACAATCATATGAGTGTATCTTTATTAAAACTTCAATCAACATCATTTCTGCTTGAATCAACAACGCGTGTTGATTTATTGGCGAAATATCAAACGATTGTTATTTGACACTATTTAATATTTATGAAAAAGGATTGGTAACGGTTTCAAACCGATAGGTAAATGTCATTTAAGAGTGGCCGTTTTTTCCCTCGAAAAGTTCAAACTATTTAATATTTATGAAAAACGATCGGGAGCGGTTTCAACCTCGCGATGTGACCAAATCAATAGGGATTTTGATGTAGAAAGGTTGCGGAAACATTGCGAAAATATTGCAGCGATATTTGAAATTTCAATTGGGACTAAATTCAAAATTAAAATTTGTATTGTAGGAACCTTGTCAATCGGTTTTCAACTTGATGACGTCACGAACCATCGTCTTTTGTTTTCATAAAAGAATTCGTTAAATTCTATATCTCGTATAATTAGTAAGATTTTTTTCCCCGTGCCTTCTACTGACACGACAATGCAACACGGATGAAATCTGACACTAACAGTCATGATAAGGACGCGTATCGCTAATACGTTACGTGCGGTGTCGCACGTGATGCAGGTGACAACAAACAATACCGTTTTTGTATTTTTAATGAAAATCCGCGACGGAAACGTTCGCGGAATGAATGAATGGCAGTAAATGGATGTGTGTCCATTGACAAGTGGTTTAAGTATGAATAATGTATGGCAGCTTATACACGGACGGACAATGACTCCTAATACAACGAGTGACGCAATAAAAAATTTGAGAACCATTAGCAACAAATGGTCGCCACGCTGTTAGATGCATATTGATGTGAATTGTTTATTTCCCGGCAATTTTTGCTCGCTTCGTAATAGACTTTCCATGTTTTTCAGCAGAATTTAATAAACGTGCATTTCAAGGAACGGCGGTTGTCGTGTTTCGCAGGATACTCGCTGCAAGATTATTGCTCTCGTTAGCGATAAAGCCAATGACAAATTATACGGGAGTAATGATATGGTTAATAACAGTAATAAAGTCAAGCCGAGTCGGTAAGCCACTGAAAGTCAGGACTTTGGAAATTGCAGTACAATCATGACAAGTAGCAGTTTAAACCCTTGAGCTTATTGTGCAAATGACATTTACCTGACTACCTTGCTGCGACTGGTCATACTGCAGTATCTCTGAACGAAGTTTTGCTGACATCCAAAGATAGACAGGCTCATAAAGAGCTGACCCAGCAGAGCGGAAACCGTGTTAACTCGTATCGTTGGATCCATGTCAAAACTGAAATTCAAAAATAAGTACCATTTGTTACCTCAAATCGCTCGAAAATGGCTAGAATCCCACTATCTTCTGTGGAAACAATTCTCGCGAGTATATACAGGGTGGTCCACGTAACGTGCGCACCTTTATAACGTGCAAAGCATTTTTTGAAAGTTCCAAAGATGCACACGATACATAGATCACCCTGTATATTTTTTTAAAGGAGAAAGGTAACCCCTGATTGGGGATTATTTATTTTCCCGAAGATTTTTTGTCGGGAAAATTTAAATATTGGCCTTCCCGCCTGAGGACCTAATTGACTGACGTCACGGAAATAAATATATCGACTCTGCTTGCGTCAGAGGCAGCAGTGGTGGTTCTCCGGGTCGACTGGAAAAGTATAGGTACCGCTCAGTCTCGTGCGAGTGTAAAGTTAAAGGTCCTCGAGAAGAGCCACTGGGGGCTTCTCCCCACCGGTTGCGCGACGCCCACTCAGACTTCAGTACACCCCGTGACGTCACAGCATGAGAAAACTCTGTTAATTATTTTTTTTTTCGCTAATGGCTAATGCAATTTGGTTCTTCCGCTTATCCGGATTTCGATATTGCGAACTTTGAAATTATAACAATGGGGAAAAAAATGTTTGCGAAAAGAACAAATCGAGCTTTTTTTAAATTTCAAAAAGTTTCATTTCAACTTCCACCCGTTTCGGTAGGGACATGTAACTTTTTTAATAATCGGATTAAAATCCCCGTAAACGTAATTAAAAGTCCTACCAGGTAAAAAAGAGACTTTTATATAAATCAACATCGTCTCTTTGTGCAGTTTAATTTTTATATTATTAAATGACAATCCCAGCCGTGGAAAGGGGAGACGACTCGTAATAGCAGAGGATGAAGGTTGAAAAGATTAGAAATGGGAAGCATTATTTGGGTGAAAATTCAGTTCAAACAAAAGCAAAAGGAAGGGTTTCAAAGAAGAAACGTTCAATAGAGATTCCTTCTGGATGTTTTTGAAATTCCAATTAAAGTGAATGGAAGTGTCTTTTTCTTCAGCCGTTCATCCTCTGCTTCTCCTTCCACCTTTTATTTTATATCAAACCGATCTTTCTTTCTACACTTTTCATTTTTATTCCGGCTTGAAGAGGGAGGAATTCGCAAAAGTGGAAGCTGCATGTCCAGCAATGCTTTCATGCGAAAACATTAAACGATTTTAAACGAACGTAATCCCGTTAACATTGTGTCCCTTTACAGCCCAAATTGCAACTCTGGCGAAATCGGACAACGATTTTAATAACCCATCAAATCGCGGGGGGGTGCTGTTGCCCACCAGTGTTTAGTTCCTCCGGGATGGGACCGATACAATTTTTAACGCGTCAAATTTATGTGACTCCCTATTCACGCCGCGTGGGTCGCAGTGGTATACACTATTTCATTTGTCATAACCGGCACGGCCCGAACGGAGAGTTTAATGTTAATCGGTATAAACTGCACTACCGATACTTACTTCAAGAAATCAAGACGACCTCGCGAATAGGTTACGTTCAGGACGTTACCAACTCCTCCGACATCCACGACTCCTTGCACGATAATTATCACGGACACTCCTATCATCGTTAATCCCTGGATAACGTCCGATAGAATAGCCGCTTTCAAGCCTCCCTATATTCGAACAATCAGAAACATAGTAATAATATCATCACTTTGGGTCCTCTTTAACTCCAAAAAAATAAATATGAGAAAATGAGAAAAATTTGTTCATCATTTTCTTTGCACCAAAATCTGCTGCAAGGGATGCAAATTGGTCCTTGGTTGGAACGGTGGTAAGACGGCACCCTCAAGTGGTACAAGTTCTTATTTTTAGTCCAAGTACTTGTTTCTGGCACAAGTAGGTATTTTTAGTTCGCATGGTAATTACTGCCATGCTACAAGTACGCGAGAAAAATATCCACGTGTGTAATTGCCACTTTCCTGCATAAATGCTTGTGTTTTGGGTACAATGGAAGCAGCTGACAAGGAGTGGTGCCTTAAAGTGCAATCCCGCAACTTGGGTGTTTATTTTTTTGTTTCAGTTTTTAAAAAATTTTGGGACCTACCATGCTCGAGAGTACGACAGAGATCGCGGTAATGCCGATAATACTGGCCCAGTAAGGCAGACCGATGACAGTTTTCAGGGCAACGCATGGGGTGAAGACAGTCACCGCCAGGTTCAGGAGGCTCCTGATGACGTACGAGAAACTGGCGAGGCATCTCACTAACCTGGATTTGAACCTGAAACAGAGAAAGCGAGGAACCATATTTATTCGATTTATTCCATCTATTTTATGTCTCGGGTTCGATTCCCAATATCTTGGCACCAAAGGGATATTTCCCCGCAGGACGATTTTTCTTAAGAATTCTATTAAATAGTTATTGATAATTCTCAGAGAAACTTATTAAAATCCGGGGAAGTTTCTTATTAGAAGGAAAGGATGTCTTTAACAATAAATGTGGGAAGTTCAATAAAAAATGTTGTTGTTGACAATCGATATAAGAAATTGTTGTTGAAACTTTTCTACAAGCGATAGATGCTATTGTACATGTACGTACGTACGTATGTATGATCTCATCTCGGTCTACTTTGATATATACGAATGGGTGTTCAAATATATATACAGAAAGGAAAGTGGACAAGTGAAAAGTTTAGACGCAACAAAAGGAAAAGGATGCAGGTACTCTGTTGGATCTTATTGGTATTGAAAAAGAAAGTTTCGCCTTGTCCTTTACAAGTCCTTTAAGGAAAAGTTTTGTTTACTAGTATTGAACGTCAGTTTCAGTTGTAAGCTTATCTTGAAAAGAAACTTCATAAAAAAATATTAAATTAAATTACTTTACGCGATAACTTTCCAAAAAGGAGCCGGAAGTAATAAGTGGAATAAGATTGAAACTCGGGATTTCACAAAGTTTCGTAAAATTATATTCCATTCACTTTTTCGTTTCGTTAAAAAGAAAATTAGGTTTCATAATTAAGCTACTGCTCTTTCGATAGAATGAAATTTTTTGTTTTATCTACTCCTTTCTTTGTTGAAACTAAAACAAACTGATATTGCCCTAATTATTTTTATAAAAGAAACAATATATATCCGATAAGGAGGCAATGGAATGGTCAAAGCCACCTGTCGGGCCGTCCGAGAACTATCGATCTAAGCAGGGTTGCGACTGCCAGGGCGCAGGTGCGAGACGATCAACTTGGAGTGGGGGTAAGCCCCTGCTCAGACGTAGCCGAACCGTGGAAGGAAGCATTTCGTAATGTTGAGCCTAAAAGCCATTTATCGGCTCTCAGGAATTTCTGTAGCGAGAAAAACAACGTAAATGAAATATAGCGGTAGCAGGCGGATAATATTGGCATTCATCATTGTTATAAATCGAAAACTTTCGTCCCGTTAACCTCCCCTCGATTTTAGTTGTATTGTCTACAGTTTTTCACTGTCTAAGCGATGACCCATGCAAAGGTCTGGTCATCATTTTCGGTATCTCGACCTGGGGGAGAATCGCTGGAAGCCGTGATGAACTCGATACGGCCGATGCATATTTTGCGAGCACTGAATCTATTCTTTCAAACAATTTTCGACCCCGTCTCTTTGGCTTACACTCGACTGATCGCTCCGATGACCCGACGCTCGTCTCTCGGGAATTATTTATTCGCACAGGCCATATATTTATCATGCCGCTTACCCATTCCACTGGTGGGGGAAGCCTGGTCTCGACACATCAGTAAAAATAAAGTTGGACAACGGGAAGGAAGTGAATTCCACTTATGCCAGATACCGTCAGTGCGCGGGAGGCCATTTCTACTTTCCAGACCTACTTCCCAGGAACCTTAAGTCGTGGTTTAGGGGAATGAAAAGAATTGGGATTCCCCTTTTTCGTACAAAGCATTCGACAGCCCGAGCAAAGTATGCGTAAACATTAGTGGTTGTTTACCTCGATATAAAAAGCAAATTTATCGATCATTTTTGTATACAAATTCTCTTAGTTGGTGCATAATTTATCTGCCAAACGGGTAAACGAGTGTACACATACGAGATTAAGAACTTAACCCAAAAAAACAAACGTTAGGGTTTTGCCAGGGTATTGCCAGGGTTTTGCTATTTTAATGGGTAAACGAGTGTACAGATACGAGTCAGCTTGAATGAATAATTAATAATTTATTTAATATTAATTAATAATAATAATTTATCACTAGGGTACTAATAGTATTTTGGTCCATTTTGTAACATCTGTGACCGATATCAGAGTAGCAAAATAATGAATCTTTCCAAATTTCCAAATAATTAGAAATAGCAATAATAATGGACTGATTTTGCAAAAGCTTAATTTACATTTTCGAGATTTTTTTGCTTTCGAGCATTTTAACATTTCAAATTAGAAAACTTTTGATTTCTTCCCAATAAAATGGACACTCTTTTTTTCTTATCCATTAAAATACTGAACTAATTTTTAGTATCCGATATCGCGATGGTAATAACGACTCTGGTATCTGAAAACAATTTTTATTGTTACTCCCGTGCTTGCAAACGAAGTTAGAGCGAAAGTCTATATACTCAAGTATCACTATCTACATTCAATTTGCGTCAAGTATACTGCTCATTTTTATGATAAAAGTGAGTATCTTCGGGATAAACGAACTCCTTTTTTATTGCGGATCGTTTGCACCACTTTCCTCCAAAAGTGCAGTGAGACAGGAGTTATGATAGAATTCATTATGTAGTCATATTTAACGTTTCAGCGATGTCGGCGTTGCTGAAACTTTCGTCAAGTCACACTGGGACGGGTAATAAAAACTCGATAGCTTGGAAATTTTTCCTTTTTTTTTTGTAAGCGAGGCAGGATTTTTCCTTTTCTTTTTTCATTCTGATAATAAATTCAGGCTCATTTTCAATACATTATCAAGAAGAGTAATATTACGTACAATTAATCTTTATTACCAACAAAAATCTACGACTACTGTAATTTATTTTTAATTTCAAAATGCGCTTTACAGTCCCATTAGCCTTCGTTATCTCCTCGAGATCTGAGGACGGAGTGCAATCCGCGCTGGAATCGGACCCTATTTATACCCGGCAACTGTATGCGCGCGCACCATTGATCCCCACCATTGATCCCTATCCGATAGGAATGGGAGTAGGTAATTCGATGGTTATCGCGCTTCTATTCCCGAATCTCCATTGCCACCCATTCGGGAAGGTCCTACCAGTCCAGTTCCGATACGCCACTTTCGGACTATAAACAAGGATGATCCTCCCATTACCGGACGAAGAGTGGGAGCAATGGGAGCAGCGGGAAGCGATGTTTGCATACAATCGTCCGAGCGGCGATGATTGCAATGCCAAAGGGTAGACACCGCGTGTTTTTCGTGCAATTGGACCGTTACGATGCGGTTCCAAATCCCCGTGGCGTTATTTCTCGCCACGATTGGGGGCCACCGAACTCCCCGTGGTGTCGCAGCGTCCCGATGACGGGATGCATGTTTAATTAAACCGTCCATAAACTCATTCACAGCCACGCGGAATCGATACCGATCGGGTTTCGATATTTTTTATCATCGAGTTGAGTTTCATGATTATCGGTGGCGCGAGAAAAAAAATGCTCCTCATTTCTATGCAATCGGGAATTTTCTGTTTCACAGTAGGCTGCGTTATCATTTTCAGCAGAAGATTAAAAACAACATTAGCGTCGCGTTAAAGCGTCACGCGACTGTGATTGAATAGGAGGCTAATGACTCTTCTTAGATAAAAATGGTGATGAATGAATCTAGCACGGAAACGGCACAATTTTCGATTTTTAATCTTTCCTTGCATTCGATTCGCATTTTTTATGCGGAATTTCCAGAGATTTCTTGCCCATTTCTAGGCAACTAATATTAATTAGGTACATTTATGGAAAATACAATTTGAAAATTTATAGAAAATCAATTTTTATAGATACCAATTTTGACTTTGTTGAATATCAATTTTTTCGGTTTTATAAAATTTCGAGAGTACAATAAAGTCTTTTATTTGCCAAAGTTTTTCTTTTTGGTATTTTTCTCTGATTAATCAATTTCAAATTTAATGGCGTAAAAAAGGGAAAATTTCGGCAATTTTTCTAAATTCTGCATTGCTTCTGGAATAACTCCGCCATCCAAGAACGAGATCTTCCTCGTGTGCTCAATTTACAGCTTGGGATTTTCCAGAACACACTTTTGACATGCTGGAATGAGAGATGTAGCCTCCAAAGTAAGGAAAAACGACTCACAATCAAAGGAGGACACAACAGCATGTGCTCTCGTTAAAGTTTTAATGTGGCAACAATAAGAAGGAATGAAAAGTTTGGAGTCTTGAGCGTAAAGCTATAGCCCCTATTGAAACACATTGCAGCGAAAAATATTGAATTTCAACTTCGTAAAATTCAGATGTTTAGGGGAGCTTTTCTTTTTATGTCTTTCATTTGGAGTAAAGGAGGCTAAAAATGAGGTCGTTCGTAAAAAAGAATTGTTTGTTCCCTTGAAAAGGAACTATTTACTCTCCCGACAATTGAATTTCGTTCTTAGAAAAATACCCATCGATTAGCTATACGTATTTCCAGCTTATATTAATAATTTTACTCGACGACCTTATCCACGGTTTTTTTTTTCTTATTTGCAAAAAAGAAAGAAATATGGAAGGAGAAAAGTCCAAGATGAAATTAGAAAAATCGGTGTGAATGGGAAAATTAATCAAAGAAATTAGTAGGGTGGGTTAGTGACGTCATTCAAACTTGTAAAAATTGCAAATATTCTAACAATAAGTAATTTGTACCACAACCTGCTGCAATTATAAAAAAAAGAAAGTTTTTAAAATTGGGAATTTTTTGCAAAAAAATAAATTACAGATTATTCTTGGCAAAATAAAAAATATAAATTTGATTCCTAATGTTATAAAAAAGATCTATTTACCATATTTGGAGTCAACATCCTACACAACAATTTCAAAAAATAAAGAAACAAATATATATTTCAAATATTTTTCGATCTCCAAATTGGGGTTTCTCGAAACTTCCGTAACTTTTCTATCCTTTTCTCTAGAAAATTCTACCCAAGAATCTTTCGGTTCCCGAGGGTCCAGATCATTCTATTTTATTATACTCTAAATAACTACTATATTTTATGAAACTCCAAAGATAATATATCAATTGAATTTCTCTCCAGAATCTACCAATTAAAAATCATCTACGCCCATTCCAAATTTACTCATTACAAACTTTTTTCAATTCTTATCAAAAAAATTCCGAAATTGCAAAAACTACAACAATCTCTTCGATACAGTAAATACAACAAAATTCCAAATATATGAAACCCATAAAAAAAAAATGTGATCACCTTTCACTTCATACCCAAATATTGATTAGCAAATTTATAAATACCAAATTTAATTATCAAAAATTCCTCTCCAATTGCAATCAATTAAATTCCAGTCTCACAATAACTACAACGATTTCATCGATACGACAAATATAATAAATTCCAATGACATGGAAACCCATAACAAAAAAAATTGATCATCGACGGTGTCTCACCTCATATCCAAGTACTGGTACACCGAGGTGATGCCGAGACTGTAGTAAACCGGCACGAAGACGAAGCACACGATGGGGTAAGCGAGCAGCATCCCATAGAGGGTCTCCCACATGGCGCTACCCCTGTAGAACAGCTCCGACGGGAATCCCAGGAAGGATCTCACCCCTAGGGTCCCTCTGGCGATGGACATCATCATCGCCCCCATGGAGACGGTCCCCATGGCGAAGACGTAGTCGGCCTTGGTCTCCTTTTTCCTGGCCCGAAATTTGCCCCATAAGGGCACGATGAAGGAGGCCGCTATCAGCGCGACGAACACCACATAATCAATGATCATCGACGAGGCTTCCAGCACCATGATGAGTAGCGTCTATAAAAACGTAACGCAGAGAAAAAAAAAAGTGGTTTGTGGACAATCGAGAATTTCTTCCTTGGGGCGATGGGCTGAGCAATGAATGAATCTGTTTTTCACTGGCGGTTCCGAGATAAAGTGGAAATAACGAAACGACGAGTCCCGCGTGACTCTACGAACGCCGGTGTATCAGAAACGCGTGCTTCCTATTACGCAATGCACGGTGAGCGATTGGATGAGTGCGTTAAAAAGCGATCAATGCGACAGCAGCTGAGCGACAGCACGTACTGACGATCATGGAGGTGAAGCATCCGTGTTATTATGCTAACGATGGGAAGAAAGAAAGAGAAAGAGATAGGAAGATATCACTCGATTTTCCTCTGCTTAGCTCTTTTTCTCCGCCCACCAGAGCACATGTCATGTCGTGCCGTTTTTCGAACTTGTGTTTGTCAAGTTTGTGCCTCCGACCGCTCACTCGTTTGTCCGACAATGAGTCCTTGTGTGTCGTTCGTTACAGTATCTTTGACTGCGTCTAACGTGGCTTCACTTTTTTTTTGACAATTTCAGGAGTTTTCGTTTGAGGATCTGATTTTGCAAAAAATGTTATTGATACCAATGAATTTTGTATTTTCATTTTATTTCTCGTTCTTATTACGAATTATTCCGTATTTATAATTATAGAAATTAGAATTTTTGAGAAAATGAGATAATGTATTTTTTTGGAAATTGCTACTGACCTTATTGATTTTGGAAAAAATATATTATTGATAAGAAAGAATCTTTTTACTTCGATTTTATTTTTAATATCTATTAATTTGATAAACCAAATTTTTAGTGTACGAAAAATGTAATATTTATATTTCTAGAAATTATAATTTATGTTTGTAGTATATTTTTATTATTTTTAGCGAATAATATATTTTTCTGAAATTAATATTGCCTTTGTTGGTTTTGCAGAAAACGCAACATTATTGATAAAAAAAGAATGCTTAAATATCATTTGTATTTTCAATTTCTTTTAGTTCAACATTTTTATACTTAAAATTTTTATATAAAAAAAAATAGAAATTGGAAGAAAATGAGATAATACAATTTTATATGTATATAATATTGTTTTTATTGATTTTAGAAAAAATATTGATAAAAACGAATTTTTAAATTTCCATTTTATTTTCAATTTCTATTAGTTCAACATTTTTATACTTGAAAATTTTCTATTATAAAAAATAGGAAATTTGAAAAAAAGTGAGATAATAAATTTTTCTCTAATTAATTATTATTTCTTTTTGATCCTTTTGTGAAAAAAACGAAATTGATCCGATCAGTTCAAATATTTCCAGCGAATCACGTTCCTTCTCGTGACGTCATTTGACGTTTGGTACCGTCACGGACTTTTTTCCACTTTTCTCTTTTCTTTCCTTTTTTTTGTTGTTCTTATTTTCGTCAGGGCAGATAAGTGAGAAGCTGACTCAAAGTTTCCATCGATAATAATTGTTCCGCGTTTGCTAATGGATCCGCGGCCTATCCGACCGAAGACTCAACGAGTAACTTATGGAATTTTCCGTTGGGTGACTTTTTCGAACGACGTGTTTCTAATGCACGGCGGTTGGGAATTATTCCGGCTTGTTACCTCCTCCTTTCCGGACTAACAATGCAGAATTAGTTAGTTACTTCATTCATTTCAACACGGCCTATTGTGCCGTTCCGTTACTTTGGCGCATTTTCCCGGCAACGAGTTCCAACGAAAATTGTACGTTTCGAATGCGAATTCTTAATTGAACGCTAAATACAGTGGCGGCGATTAATTAGACGGCCGAAAGCTCCGAATTCGTATAATTAGGCGTCGAACTGTAAATTAACAGGGAAGGGATCGACGATTTTTTATAATTTTTTATAATTATTATTTTTCTTGCTATTATTACTATTATTATTATTATTATTATTATTTATTTATTTTTACGAAAGTCGAAATATTCGCATTTCAATTATGGCTTGAGATAAAAATTCTTGAATGTTAAAATTTTGTTTAATCGTGGTGTTTCGAAACGGGTACATTTCTGGAAAATTTCCTTCTTTATCGTTTCGCGAATCGGATAATCAATCGATGATTTCAATAAAGTGCATGTAATTTCGAAAATCAATTGAAGCTTCCTGCGACATTCAATATTTTATTTTGAGAATTATTATCAAAGAATAATGAATGAAAATTAATGATTTTTAATAATTCTCAAAAAATATATATATATATTGAAAATCACAAAACGTTTCAATTAATTTTGGAAATTTCATGAATATTATTGTATAAATTACCATACAAAAAATAATTGGAAAAATTATTTTTATTTTTTATTCGAATAGAATTTACGGTGCGTAATTAACGACGATTATTTTGCAAGACACCCGCCAAAATAATCGTCGTTAATTATGCACCGTCCGAATACACACGTACAGATCGATGTCAACCAGCGAAATAAAATTCGTTACCCTCGGAAATAATTAAGAAACCTTCCAAAATACATATTTTTTGTTGTACCGATACGAGGAATTATTTTTCCAAAGCATTCGATGAAAAGAAACTGTTTCTCGCTCCGCTGCATTTTATTTCTACGATCCTTCATCCGATGCCCACGCGAGTCGCGGTATCCTAGATTATTTTCGCACACTGTTAACGAAGAATCTCGATTGACCTACATGATTTCGTCTTGGCATTATGCAAATGCATGAAACGAAAGCATAGACGAGAGAATTACGCGAATTGGTGCATACGTCACTGTTGAAACAATTATATCTTTTATCATATTTACATGACAGGTGTAATGGACCATTAACATGCAACATATGCGTGTGCGGCACAGCGTGATTGTTGAGTACACATATGCAATTTGCCATGCCCTCATCGACGCGAAAGCAGTCGTTAATGTTACGTCTAATGCGTTGCATTAACGCACCAAGTTCAAGAACCGCGTGCTTCGCTTATTTCAAATTCTAATATTTCTTTTTTTTTATTCATTATTTCGTAGCATTTAAGATAACAGAAGATGCATTTCCAATTAAAAAATTTTTTTTCCAATATTTCGCAGCATCTAAAATATTTGGAGATGCATTTTCAAATATTTTTTTTTCAGTATTTCGCAGAATCTAAGATAATTGATGATGCAATTTCCAATTTTTTCTTAATTTTTTTTGTTTCATTATTTCGTACTATCTAAGACACTTGGAGATGCATTTAAATCCAAACTGCATCCTGCAAGAGAGAATACCCAGAATATTTTTTTTTTCTTCGGTTATTTTGCACTTAAAGGGAAATTTTTCAACTGGTGATTTTTCGAATTGGCCGATGCTGGTAATAGGTGCGATTTGGAGTACCAGCTGCCGTTCGACGATATTTCAAACGAAGCCGAAAATTTGTGCGATGAAAACCCGAAATATGTAACCCCAAAGTTGCATGAAACTAGTTTCGAAAGATTTTTCGCTCAAGTATGCGGGACCTAAAGTTTCGGTTGATCCAGTGGAATTTAATATCTGTAATGATGAAGAAACAATATTCGGCTCGACATAATAGACGAACCTTCAGAATGTTCGTCGGGGTACACGCGAAACTGATACATTTTATTGAAAATTGTTTTCCTAATATTTTGTGTGCAGATTTCAGGCCAAGGAGTGAAGTGGAAACAATTTAGAAAATTTGCCAAAAATAATGTATCGAAATAAATATCGTATAAATATTATTACAATTTTTCGAAATAATTTCCTTATTTTATTAACGTTATTTTCCCCAATTTTCTACGTTTAAAATAATATTTCCATATTTTAAAAAGCCACCTTACGGTCTGTCAAATCCTGTGTTAAAAAAAATTACAAAATGACAGAAAAATTAATTAAACAAAATTACAATTTTTTTAAGGAAATTTCCTTTTTTGAGAAAAAAAAGTTTTTCATAAATTTTTTAAATATTTTAATATTTCCAACGAGGCATTTAAACTACGAAAATTGATTCTACAATATCCGAAGACTGTGCGATAATTTTTTTCAAATCGATCGAATGACAAATTTTGAAACAGTGGTGCGGAAGAAATGCAGAAGGCATCAGAGACCCACAGTGCGCTCTGTGATCGAAAAAATAAGCGTGTGCTCTTTGGATTAAACTAAAATTATTATATTTCATACTCGTGGAATATATATATACACGAAATTGGAGCAAGTTGCAAAATTCATAAGTTCTGTCGATTAAAATAACGAAGGACTAGAAATTCCCCAGGGGAGTGTATTTGGCAAAGGCTTCGGATATATTGGATAATCCGACACTCCTATACGCGTAGCGTTTCTACTTCATTAAGTTGTGTAATTTCTGGCAAGATTCTATGGGGGGAAACGTATAAGAGTCGCATGCACTTTGCTTTCGAAGTTCGCCAAAAAATTTGTTACGTCGAAAGGACAGTTGGCTCGGCTTGAAAATAGTATTTCTCATTTTTATTAGCTACATAATAATTCCACGTTACTCCGATTTGTTTCCTTTTTAGTGCCGCACTTATTCTGCGAGCGAAGCGTCTAGGGGAAAAGGCGGTCGCGTCGCTACGTCGACCGCAGCAGCCTCTGCAGTGGGCAGTGGGTACTAAAGTAAAGCTCCAACTTCGCGTCCAACTTTTGCAGATGCGTTGGAGCAATTTTACATTTCAGTGAAGGAATAAACGAGCAAATAAAGGAATGTCAATCGATGCGAGAAGTTCTACCGGCGTTTGTTCGCAAAAAAAATCTCAAACCCGATATAGGTTTCAATGGAAAAGGTCAAGATTAGCTTGAAAGTCCCTTGAAGCATTACTTTTATTTATAGTAGCGAATCGATGAAAAAAATGAAATCTATAAGCGAAGGATAGGCATCGAATGAATATTTAATGCCATCACACGAGAATAACGTGGATAAATATTTTTCGATCCGGAAATCTTACGACGAAAATTCACTCCTCGCCCGTTTTATTTATACGCTGATGTATAAAACAATGGACTTTGCACAACAATTCAATTCGCACACTATAAATAGGCATTCTCTTTTCGTACTTATCGATACCTTGGAAAATCATTAATATTAATAACGCATGTGTGAAGCACAATTCCCTCGGTCCACGATTCGTCACGCGATTAAATAATCCGATAAAAAATTGAGAGCCAATAATTTTATCAGAAAGAAAATTTTATTAGAACTGGATCGATTACAGTACTGTGTAATTAAATAAATTGAGACGCGAAGCTGATTGAAAATAATTTCAGCTGGAATTAAATGGGAAATATAATTTCGAGGAATGTTTTAATCGCGGATTTAACGAACATTTTTCTTTTCTTGGGTTACGTAATAATGATTGAAATTTATTTTTTTTTTTAATTTCATACGGGTTCGAGAAAGATACATAGATTCTATGTATTTTCGAAAATTTTTGGATTACTTCGATTTTCAATAATTTTATCGAAACCTAAAATCATTGTTTTTCCCAATTTCTACGAAAATTTTTAGCAAATTGATATTTCATCAATAATTACTAAACCAACATTTTATTGAAATACGTTCTAGTGACGCGTAATTAAATAATTTTAATTAGGATAAAACGGAAAATATAATTTACAGGAATATCATATAACCTGAAATTTTTCTTTTTCTTGGATTGCGTAATTATAAATGACATTTTTTTTTTAAATTTCACACGGTTTCAAGGAAAATGTTAATATTGTCGCTAGGAAAACTACACCTACCGACATTTTCCAATCACTTCGACTTCCAATAATTTTAATGAAATCTAAAATCAATTTTTTCAATATCCGATAAAGGTTTGATTAAATTGATATCTAAATTGAATGAAAAAAAAAAGGAGTAGAGACGAAACAAATCTGGGATAATGAAGATGAAACGTCTGACAAAATATTTTCCATTTATTTTTAACAAAATAAAATCCAATGAAACTTTATTTGCTTTCAACTTTATTAAACGTCTCAAGACTTTGATAAAGAGCAGTAGCGGAGTCGCTGTAATTCTACAATTCCGCTACTACTTGACATCGGAATTTAATAAGTAGTAAATTTGAAATCCAACATTCGTTGGAGAAAAAAAAAAAAATTAGAGGAAGAGCTTATACAGAAGTGGAGAATCACGGAGAGAGAAAGAGCAAGGGGGCGGACTTCGAGAACTGTTCTAAATGGAAAGGAGAAAGCAATCTTCTGGCCTCTTCTTCGAGCAAGAAATTCAATGTCGTTGAAAAAGATCTTCTTCGGAAATTTTCTCAAAGTATCATCCGAGTTCCCTTTATATATATTTCGTACCAAGTGAATAAAAATTGTTTGGCATGGGGAAAGTAAGAAGAAAAAAAAAGGGGAAGGTACGAAAATGTAGGTAGAAAGAAAGAAAGCATATTGGCAGCTGTGACCAATATATATAGCGCATTATTGAATGGAAGCTTCGCGAAATGAGTTAGAAAGCTCCGGAGACTCGAGAGAAATGGGAAGAGAACCCGAGAATAGATTCTGGTTACACTTTTCAGGCATAACTTTAACCGACAAGGCATAACTCGAAGAGTGCGACGTAACGTGGTCGTGTTGTTGCCTCGAACTTGTTTCCACGGGATTTAATGAATATTTATGTCTATTAGAATTAATTACACTCGCGATAAGACTTCCACGCTTTGGTTCCATTAAATATGTTAAATTCGTCCGACGACGATTAATCACAGCGCCGACTGGAAACCAGACGTCGATGACGAATCGAAGGACGATTCCAGCGGCTTCTGTGTCGCGAAAGGAAAATTTTGAAAATTTTTCACGGCCCTAAATTTGAGAATTTTGAAAATCAGTGTGGTTTCGAAATTTGCGGAAATTCGGAGTAACCGAAGGAAAGTTATGAAAATTCCTGACATCCTTAAATTTGAGAATTTTGAAAATTGCTGGTATCCTTGAACTCGAGAATTTTGAAATTTGCTGACGCCCTTAAATTCGAGAATTCTGAAATTTGCTGACGCCCTTAAATTTGAGAAATTTGAAAATCGCTGACGTCCTTAGATTTGAGAATTTTGAAAATTGCTGACATCCTTAAATTTGAGAATTTTGAAAATTGTTGGTATCCTTGAACTCGAGAATTTTGAAAATTTCTGACGTCCTTAAATTTCAGAATTTTTAAAACCCATGGTTTCAAAATTCGCGTGACACTTTGGCGCCGCGAAAACTGCGGGTTGACGTTCGTGCCTGGTCCGAAAATTCGAACGATCGCAGAATGCAATGAATAACGGTGCATGCACTGTATGCGTTAACACTCGCGGCAATAGCAGCCAGTCTCGGTGGCGCTAACATGACCGACAATTCATTGTCCAATTTCGTTCGTAAATTTTCCCGCTATCGTCCTTGCTCGTTCACTCTATCGCCATGGCTCCTCTCTTATTTCCGACCCTCGAGCCCCTGCGCCACTCCTTTTCTCGTGTATAATAACGGCAAATAATAATTCGCGAAAGATTTCCAGGTATCGGGAGAATCTGGAATTTTTCTCGTGACATGCAACTCGGCATTGTCGGAGTTTCAACCGCGTAGCGAAAGCTTCTCGGTTCTCGTTTCCCCTTTCTCCCTTGATATACAAGAATTCGCAGAATTTCGTGGAAAATATTCGGTGCATCACAAACTTGCATCTCTCGAAACGCACGGAAAAGGAGCTATCATTATTCCGGTTGCGTTGGATCCACTTTTATGGTTACTTATTTTATCGAGTTCGGGTTTCCTTGGATACTGCACCGATGCAGTTTAAATCCTGCAGTTTAAGGTACCACTCGAAAATAAAATACGAAATTAAAAAAAAAAAGTTAAAGTGTCCATTGACACTTTCTCGTTTTTATTTAAAGACACGAGACAGTTGCTGATGTTATTGTTACTCTTGTCGTCGTCGTCGTCGTTGTTGTTGTTGTTGTTGTCATTATTATTACTATTGTTATTTATCACTTGCTGTCGGTATTGTAAGCCCGTGGAAACTCCCAGAACAATGGAGTAAGCCGCCAGGTCAGACAATACCGTTGGGATTTTGTGCATTTCAGTGGTAAGAACATGTCCGTGTGAGACTCGTGGCAAGATGGTAACTCGTCCGAACCGAGAGAAAGGTTCCTTTTTTGTCGCGAACGTCTCAAGAATGGATAGAGTGCTTTGAGTATAATTAAAAGAATAGAAGTTTTAGTAAAAAAGTAGGAAAACACGTTTCGAATGTTTCCTCAAAGTGGAAGAAAAAGAAAATTAGCCACCGTTCGTAAATTGCAGAAAACAGTTGTTATGACCTCAGACAGCCGGTACACGTATTTTAATACGTGTTAGAATTTTTGAAACAGCAGTTCAAAATTTTGGAGTATTTAATTTGAATATATTTTATGGAATTCTAGTTTCCATTTTTAAATAAATAATTTCAGCAAATTTTGTAAAATTTAATAGCAATTTCAATTCTTTTAACAACGAAAAATAAAATTTAATGAAATTAACAAATATTAACATTATAATTAAAAATTACAAATTGTTATTAAATTAGAAATTAAATTTGAAATTCCAAAATTGTATTTTAATAACACCAATTGCAATTTCCAATAATTGTTAGCTTAATAATAATTCCACCTAACCAATTTTCCTTCGTTGGCATAATTTTTCACCTAAGCAAAGTATCTAGGGGAAAAGACGGTCGAGTCTTTGCATCAAACGTAACACCCTCTGCAGTGGGTATTGGGTACTAACGATAAGCTCCAACTTTGTACTCGACTTTTGCCGATACTGTAGCAAATTCTTCCATTGTAATCAGGCAATAAATACTTTATTCAAAAGCATTCTCAATTTTCTTAAATGTTTAATTCGAGCATATTTTATTTGAAACTAATTTCCATGTTTAAATAATTGATTTGAGCGAATTATATATAACAGCAAATCCCATTTCTTTTTATAATTAATGCGGATAATAATATTTAATGCGGATATAATTTATTAATACCAATCACGATTTATTAATAACTAATTATTTTCAGTGTGTGTGCGTGTGTGTGTGTACCTTTTTGATTCCAACAAAATGACATCAAATAAAAAATGCGTGACGGCGGTTAATTATAACAAAACACAAATATCGAGCAGGTGAACAAATACATGAGTTCGAATTGAACAATAACACAACATTGTTCGCGAAAGCAAACTTCGATACTTTTATGACATCGTTTCTCTCGGACATGTATATATATACAGCGTTCAAATAGTGGTGCATTACCAGAGGGGCGTAAAGGTGTGCAAAAAGGTGCTTCTGTATACTTATATGCTTCTTATAGCATTAGTCACGCGGTATCTTATCGCTCGTGAGGAATGGAACAAATTGAATAGAATAGAAAGCAAATGCTTTATCTTTATAAAAATTGCAGGGAAAATCGTACGAGCCAGCGTGAACGATTCGACCTTTTATTTTAGTGTTAAGGTCTACGTATTCATTGTTTATAAATACGTCCGTTTATTTCGTGCCAGCAAAATATACGGAATATGCATTTTTATTGATGTTTCAATATCACACTTCCCATTTCAATAATTACGAGGAATATTTCGCGACATGGAGAGGGTGTAATTATTTATTTACAACAAATCCAACGGCATTTGCTTGAAGACAAAAAATGATAACAACAATTTGTTTCTTTGGACGAGATGCTAGAAATTTTTGAGGCGATAAAATTTGAAAATTTTGCAAATCCATGGATGCAAAATTTGTGAAAATTTAGAGCGGTTCGAATTTTAAGAGGAGGGGGGGGGGGGATTCATTCTTTTACATTCGCAAATTTGCAATTTTCGAGAGAGAGAGTGAGGAAAAAAATTGGAAATTCCAATTTTGAAAATTCCTGTAGTCGAAAAATTTGAAACTGTAAAAAGTCCGTGATTCTAAAATTTGTGGAAATACAAAGTAATTTGGATTTCAGGATGGGGGGGGGGGGAGGAATTCATTTTCTGGCACTAGGAAATTTGAATTTGATTTTTTCGAATGATGGGGAAAAAAATGATTGGGAATTCCAATTTTGAAAATTTCCGGCGTTCTTAAATTTGAAAAAGAAAAATATACGTTGTTGTAGAATTTGCAGAAATTTAGAGTGATTTGGATTTTAGGAAGGGAGAGGGGGGAGGGGAGAATTAATTATCTTGCACTCAAAAATTCGCATTTTTCTCGATTGATTAAAAAACAAATTGCAAATTCCAATTTCGAAAAATCCGCGGTTTTAAAATTTTATTTTCTTTGGTGTCTGGGGAAAAAAATTAATTTCCTCGCAGTTTATTCGAATTTTGCAATTTCCCCTTGAGAATCCGAAAAGAACCCGGCCTCTTTTACGTGATTTACCGTCGAGTCTAGTATTGACGTATAAGCGGACACCGCAATTATCAGAATCCTGTATTGCAATCCCGTGTCACTGTAAATTAGAACATCAATGCATTAAATCCCGGGCCATAATTTCAGCGGGAAACGGTAGCGGGAATATAACGGTGCAATTTATGTACAAGCGATTTTCTTGTTTCTTGGTAGATAACTCATGAATAAATTTGCACGAGCAACTTAAGCCGTGGATTTCGTTTTCATTTTCCGCGCGGGCATCGATTGCTCTGATTTATAAGCCCCGGACTTGGGATTCGCCGCTTTCGGAAAAATCATGATACCTCCACTTAATCAAGTTGCAGTTTCATTTCCGACCTCGCAAAAGCGAAAAGGATTATTGGATTCCACTGGGTTCCGACGAATGCTGGTTGTTTACGACGAGGATCGGACGATAGAGTTAATTAGACCAATAATGAATAATAAAACCATGTGATAAGGAGGAGGCTAAATGGGGTGCATGAAGATCAAGAAGCGTCATGTGACATTAACTGCACGTATAGTCAATTCAAACGCCGCTATATCTGTATCTGCAAAGTGCTCGAGTCAATAACACGCAATTGGGTGCTCGGAGTGAGTCACTCTACGTGCGGAATGGCAGGATCGCGAGCGAGAGCTTCGAAAACGCCGCTGGTACCCATTTCGCTCCCCATTTTCGAGACACGGCATCGTCGAAGTTGCGTGAAGCTGCGTACGCACTGATAAGGACGTGACAGAAACGAGATAACGATGACACAACCGGTGGAAATGCGGTTCCTAACCTTGCCTCCGAATTACCGTCGACTGCAAGTAGCGTTTGCTGGAAGGACCATAAATCACAGGTGCCAAAAATTGGACGGCTCCAAATGACGTCACGCAGCGCCATCTGTTTACTGTAGATCTTTGAACCGAATTTGAAATTCGTCTTAGGAACCGACCAGATGCAAATTCGATGAGACGTGGGATATCAATCAGCCAACAGCTGGAATGTCAATTAAAAACGGTCGAGTCGATGCGTGGGTGTATCGATAAATTTATGGCTTCGGGTTAATGTTATAAAAATCGCAGGGATGCTGCTGGTGGATTGTTTATAATGATTTCAATGGTTTTTGCTAGTTTGGAAGATTTGTGAGGTACCAAAATTGCTCAAAATTAGGGAAACGAGAGCAAATATTGGATTTAAATTTTATTCGTTATTTTTAATAATTGAATAATGCTCGTAATTCGAGGGACGATGCAGTTCCAAGGATTTTTTTTTTGCACTTTCAGCATTTTCGGTGCCCTTATGCACTTTTCCAATGCAACGGCGTTCATTTGGATTAATTTCTATCACTGTCGCGTGGTAAATGATAATTTGGAAAATTTGCGAGGCACCAAATTGTTCAAAATTTCGGAAACAAGAGCAAACCTTGGACGTAAATTCCATTTCCCATTTTTAAAAATTGGACGAGGCTCGAAATTCGAATACCGGTGCAGTTGCATCAATTTTTCTGCACTACAGCGTCGATTTATAACGGTTTTTATTACCGCCGCGTGGTAAAGGATAATTTAGAAAATTTGCGAGGCACCAAATAGTCCAAAATTACAAAAAAAAAAGAACAAACCTTGGACATAAATTCCATTTCTCATTTTTAATAATTAGACGAGGCTCGGAAATCGAATACCGGTGCAATTGCATCAATATTTCTGCACTTATGCTTCCATTTATAATATAGTTTTTATTACTGCCGCCTGTTAAATGACAATTTAGAAAATATGCGAGACACCAAATTGCTCAACACTATGGAAACGAGATTTAAATTCTATTTGTCATTTTTTAATAGTTGAACGAGTCTCACAATTCCGATACCGGGGCAGTTGCATCAATTTTTCTGCACTTCGGCGTTCGATTATGAAACAACGTGAATACGTACGGTATTTTATATTCATACCGCGCATCGGCTCCTCCAATGCGAAGAATTTCGTTTGAATTTTCAATTGTGCTGGCTGGTCACGAGTTCTCACTTACAAAGCGAAATGCTCTTAATGAACATCTGCTAAAACAGCAGAGACAACACGAGCCCGGGTAATGGGGGCACGTGTTTTCCAGCTGTTGGCAATAAAACAAGACGAAATAAATGTAATTATCTTCATTAACTCAGGGCGAACAAAAATGATGACTTAACCCGACGAGAGAGGAAACTCGCGTTACCTCGATTATCTTCCGAAACAGCGGGGATTTTCGAAAATTCACAAACGTCGTGTTATCTTTGCCCCAGAAACGCCGAACCCACCGTGATTTCTGTAATTTCAGAGCGAAACTTTCGAGTGCTCGGGTCGACTTCACCACGGGCTCTGTTTTTGGAACAAAAGTTTAGCCCTCGCTCGAGTTTCCTCAACCTGATACTGACATCTTCCCTTTTTTGCTCCGAGGGGTGACACACCGAAGCCAGATCCGATGCTTTAATTATAACTTATCGAGCCTTTTAATTATGACTCTTAATTAATTCGGAGCAAGATACACGAACGGGGCCTCCCAGCGTGGATGCCCCTGTTAACGACCTCTTAGGTCTAATTAGTGTCCCGTTGCAAAATAATTTTCCTGTTCCGGAGAAAAATCCTGGAAATTTAATTAGCGTGGGAGGGATGGGGACATATTTTAATTTTTTTTTCTCAGGCGAAAAGCAATTAAATAAATTCGACGTATCTTATTTTTCGGTAAATACGATAACCACACAGCAACGCACTGGTGCGGTGTACTATATATATTTATTTTCATGTTCTCCCGCTTATCAGAAGCGTTATCGTCCGAGCAAATGTGAGCGAAGCTAGTCGATGCCGAGGAGAGTCTCATTCTAGAAGCACGTGCTCCTATTTACAGCTGTACCAGAGATTTCTCTGTGCACGTGGTTAATGTCTGGGAATTACTCGGTAAATATTTGCTGGTGCTTTGCGGTTAAGCTTAGCCGGTTAATCAATTATTAATGAGGATGGCAATCTCCTGAACCGTATCGCTCTTCGTATAATTAAATAATAAGCAAATGAATCGCGCTAATTAAAAATGTTCCGGGAAATCACCGCCGAGTTGACGCATAATTAACGACGATTATTATGATAGCGACCATACGGAATAATCGTCGTTAATTACGCACCAACGTCATACCTCATTTTTCTCGCGTTCAAGAAAATGATTCCCATCTGGATTTTCCTCCGTTTGAGAAAAATCTGATGATTCTTTGAAAAACGAAACCATCGCTGAGCTGGTGCACAATTAACGACGATCGTTATCACAGCAACTATGCGAAATAACCGTCCTTAATTATGCACCAACGTCATACCCCATTTTCCTCGCGTTCAAGAAAATTATTTCCATCTGAATTTTCCTCCGTGTGAGAAAATGCCGATGGTTCTTTGAAAAATGAATTTCCTAATTCCGGGATTTCCCGAGGAAACTTTACTCCAAGATTATTACATCACGTCACAATTGATGTACCTCGATCGCGAAGATTGTTAAAATATTAGCTGGTGAAATATTCAAGAGGTGTCAGTTTTGACCCTTCTTTCATTCTTCACACTCAGCCGAAGGTATATTGATTCAATAAATTCGTAAGAATTCGCTAACTGATACCCTCTTCATACACGCTCGCTCGTCTTTCCCGTGTCAACGACGGCCTGTCAAGATACGAATGTGTACCAATCGTTGAGCGTTCAATTTATCGAAGATGTCCATCTCTGATTTCGAATAAAAATACATTTTGACGTTAGCAATTTTCCATCTGAATGTCAAAGATCCCGTCACGTAACATTTTGCGTACAAAGCATTGCGGAAATCATCGGGCTCGATTAAGTACCCGATTGCAAAGATTGCGTCGCATGAGTCACAGTGTCACAACCTTCGAACATCACAGACCAGTTTCTACATTTTCTCCCGAGTGGACTTTGCGAAAAAAATGTCCCCGTGACGTGCTGTCGTTGCATCGGTAGCTTTTTAATTACTCTCGTATTTTTTTTTGGGGAGGAGGGGGATTATTTATATCTAATTATTTTTCCATATTTTCTTCTTCATCTACGTGAGACACATTTTTTTTTTCTTTAAAAGAATGCAAATTTTGTCTTTTTATGGTCTCTCACGAATTCAGGTGCCATTTCCTGACATCTTGAAGACGTTTCTCGCATTGGCAGCTTTTTAAGTACCCTCGAGAGGGTGCACCACACCCTCGTATTTTTTTTGGGGGCTAATTATTTCCACCAATATTATTTTTTCATCAACAAGGGACACATTTTCTTCTCACCCATTTATATGAAACCTAAAAAAAAATGCAAATTTTGTCTTCTTATGGTCTCTCGCGAAGTCAGGTGCCATTTTTGACACCTCGCAATCGTTCCTTTTTTTCTGGACACTTTATATTAAAGAAAATTGACGAATTGGGACAAGTCATCGAATGGAAACTAATTATGTGTAATATTTTAATCAGGATACGATGACGGGAGTCTTAATCTACCGCGAAGATAATTTTTCGTGACGATTAGAATTGGACGAAGCCATTACGACAAAGGCAATTTGTCTCGGCTTGTCTGTCTCGAATTCGCATTCGTGGGACACCTCGGGACGTCGTTAAACAGCCGCCTTATCGCGAACCTCAAATGCGGTGGCCACTTCTAATTATCTGGGCAGTTATTTAAACAGCTCGGGCGATACGTGGGAGCTCAAGAAACGGACGGGGAAAAATGAATCCTCGGCCATTATTTAGTACTGCTTCGGCACATCAGGGGGCACGTCTCGGGGCTACTTCAACGAGTTTGACGTAGATTGTGTATTTTGACGCGTAGCTGAGTCATATCTCGGAAAAAAAAAGGAATTATCTCTGGCTCACGCTTTCGATGACATCGAGCGTCAGCGCGACGCGGAGGATTATTTGCTCGCATGATTCAATATTAAAATAATAGCTGCGAATATGCTGATGCCGGCGAACCGCGGGGAAGCTATAATAGACGACGACGTTTCCTTTAATTTATCCGGTAGCAGATCGTCGGGGATTATTCGTTAATGAGAAATTACAGTATTTGCCTGGAAACGATCCGACGCTGATCCAAGGCTCTATTTGCTCGCCAAAGTTTCTCCTCGATCTTGCAGATGGTCATCGAGGAGCTCTCCGAGACTCGAAGCACCGGGATTTGCAGAATTATCGCAATTAAAGAATTATTATTAGCAGCAAATGTATGGGGAATTATTGACGAGCGGGAGGAAAAGCCGAGAAATCGGGACGATTGTGACGGAAGGAAGGACCTCGTGTATTTGAACACGGAAAATAGTTTGCAGCCTGATGGTGACGACTAACAATAAGCCGCGGATATGAGTCTTTAGATATTAAAGGATTTGGCCCCGGCTTAAGCTACGCGTGGACGGTAAACGAGCAAGAATCGTTGAATAAATAAAATTTAGGCCACGAGGAAACGATTATTTTATCAATGCGATTAATGGAGTAAGAGGCTAAATTGTTGTTTACTCCGTTGCCTCGTTTTCGCAAAAACAGAAAAAAAATGTTGTTTCTTTTTCCTTCGAGTTATGGATTAAATAGAATTTTTGAAAACTCGATTTCAAAATGAGCATTAGAAAAATTTGTGGAGAATTATATTTTTAAAATCATGGCAAATTTGAATATATATTTTTCACTCCATTGTCCCGTTTTTGCAAAAACAAAGAAAGATATTTATTTTTTTCCCATGGAATTGAATTTTTGCGAGCCCGACTTGAAAACGAGTGTTCGGAAAATTTATAGAAAATCATACTCTCAGAATCATGACAGATTTGAATTTATATATTTCACGAATCCGTGCAGCGCCTCTAGTGAGCGAATTTCGAGTTACTATTTGTACCAATTTCTCCGAAACGCTTGGAAATTATTATTTTTTTTTTGCAAAATAACCATTTAGATAATTTCGAAAATGGAAATCCGTTACAGTTTTCATTAAAACATTAAACTGCATACTCATAAATGCACATAAATATTTGCATACATCCATTTGCGTTTTATCGGGCATAGATTACACCCTTATTAGCATAAACGAGCTCTTATCGCGGTTTCTTTTAAATAGAAAGCGCAAACTCGATATCGAATTCGTCGATATCGTGTTCGAGATTGACGAAATTTAATCGCCCAGAGGTAAGACAAAGGATGTATTTCGCTTAATTGCATCGACATTTTTTTCGTCACGTGTCGCTTACGAGGAAGATAAGTCCAAGTAAAAATATCCGATTCGAAATTCCCAACACGTTATTCTTTATTCCCGTCCTCGAGTCTCATTAAAGATACCGAGTATTTAACTCACGTTTGCTTTACATATCGACGAGTGGCGCCCTCTGATCCTTGACCCGGTGCAATGGGGTGGAAACCAAAAGCTTTTACTGTATTTCAAAGCCCATGAAAATTTCAGAGCCGCCCAAAAGTTCCTATTTATTTGTCCCTTTTAATATTTCATCGAGAAACTCCCGAAAGCACGTATGAACTGTAGGATCCCGTGATTTACGACTTGTTGTTGTGGCTTAATTGAACCGCTCGGCGATAGAGCGAAGTGTCAGCGAAAAGAGTCTTGGCAGAAACACATCTCTATGACAATATTTACGAGCCCAGCTTATACACAGTGTATACAGTCATTCATACGTGAACAGATACACACACACACACACCCATCAAGCATTATACGCCTTTACTCGAAGACACGTGGCGACAAGGTGTGATTAACACGTGCTTCCAGATTCCCTTCGAAGCGAGGCTAAGCGTCTGACGCGCAGGCGCGAGAAAAGCGCCACCTCCGGTACCACCCCGCGAAATTCAAAACTTTCCCAATTCGACAAGAAAATGCAACTTGCTGCCTTCGCAAAACTCCAAAGGGATAAAACTCCAACGCTCTCTGACGCATTTTCGACATCTCGTCAAATTCCCTCTCACCTTCGGGGACAAATTGTAATTTTGTTTCATTCCGAATTTGTCAAATTAACACTAAACCTACCGTGACGTCACCGAGTCATTTAAAACACGCGAAAAAAAGGTAGGTTTAGTGTTAAATAATTCTTTCGAAAAATGTATCGAATTTGTCGTCACGTGGAAGTCGTGTCACGTGACTTTCTTTCTATCTCACGTCTTCCAGATTCTCTTCGAAGCGAGGCCAAGCGTTTCAGCGCAGTCGTAGGAGAAGCGCCATCTCCGGTACCACCCCGCGAATTTCAAACGCCTTCCAACTCGATAAGAAAATTCTACTTACGATCACGAGCGCTGCCTTCGCAAAATTCCAAATGGATACTCTCTGACATATTTTCGACATCTCGTCAAATTTCCTGTCACCTTCGGGGACAGATCGTAATTTTCTTTTTCTCTCTTAATTTTTCACTATTATACGAATTCGTCAAATTGAATGATTCCTTATAAGAAATGTGTCGAATTTGTCGCAAAAACGATACGTGGAAGCCGCGTCGCGTGACTTTGGCCTCGACCGGGACGGGAATTGGTACTTGCTTGGGTAAATATCCGTACCTCCTTCTCGCAATCTACTGCATTCCACCTGACCGCCCGGTTTCTTGTTCCTGGGGATATATATATATATATGTAGCACTGGCGAATAAAAATTCGATGACAATATTCGGTGCAATAAAAATCACGTATTTGTCAGCGATATCACGCGCGGACTGTAGGCGATAAACTCCGATAAACGATAGCACATACGTATACAAGCGAGCTCAAGCCGTACACCTATGAACGAGACAGCAGTCCTTTCGGAACTGTTTGTGCACGACGTTCTTGGCCTCGAATCCGGTCATGCCGGTCTGATGTTACGACGCTCGTATACGTTTTATTATTTTAGGATATACATATAGAGCGACAATGGTCACGGCTCGGCGTTTATTTAAGTCCGCGCGTGCATTTTCGGCACTCTTATGCACTCGGACAATGCAACAGCGTCCATTCCATTCTCGCCAGGTGCATATCTATGCATGACGTAGACTTTGGGTTTTCAAGAGGAGTAAATAATACCGAAGTTGATTCTTATGAATATTTATACCCGTTAAACACGGTTATATATAAATGCACTTGCAAATGACTCGAAGAAGTGCATGTACGTGTGCGTGTGCGTGTGTGTGTGTGTCTATGCACTCGCTCGGATCGAGAACGTTCAAGAACATGCGCAGGCTATCGAGCGTCAAACCGGAAGCTCGCGGAAGATACCAATCAAACAAATTTTCATTTCTTCGCCTTCCATGGAAAGTTGCATTAATTTTTATGCAATTCAAGTGCGGTAGAAGAACAATTACAAAGAATCCGGGAAATCGGGTACCGGAAAATGTAACGACAATAAAGTAAGCGAACATTTGCCGACGTAATTATGATTCAGGAGCAAAAAATTTGGAATGCAAAATTATTAAACTGCATAAACCTTCATATTCCGTGACTACCTGTGAGCCGTTATCTCTCGGAAGGTGATAATTCGTGTGCTTTTTATCAACGTTGCCCCAGCATTGGGTGGGAAAAGACGATTTATCATTGCACCGTCGGACATTTTCCGAGGGTGACTCCGTGTTGTTATCTGCAACTTTTCCTCATGCAAATTTCCAGCCGCAAAACGGAACGCAACAGCGTCCACCCGCATACGACCGTTCGATTAACTGCAAGTTTGTCGCTTTCCCGAGAAATGAATACGCGTGCATGTTGGCCGTATGCCCGTACGTGCACCGTGGCAACGATGCAACGGACA
Organism: Gasteruption jaculator; assembly: GCA_949825005.1. Classification (NCBI taxonomy): domain Eukaryota; kingdom Metazoa; phylum Arthropoda; class Insecta; order Hymenoptera; family Gasteruptiidae; genus Gasteruption; species Gasteruption jaculator. The sequence continues at coordinate 1,876,098 of OX463761.1, forward strand.
AGATTCGGTCATTTTTATCTCTCGCGCGTCCCAATCGTGAGAAGCCCGAAACGGCCCGACCGTCTCGACCTTCTTCGGGTGCTTCATCGCGCGAAATTATGGGACAAGGGTTGGCGAGGAAATTTTCGAAGGTTTTTGCGGAAAAATCGTATTTTCCGTGGGGTGTCTGGAATTTTGACGATTGAAATGGATTCCTGTGCGAAAAAATAGATCGGATAGGAATCTCCCGAAAGTGTCCAAAAGTTTTTTCCGAAAGTCGATTTTTTTTTTGGGGTATATCTCGGCCTTCTTCTCAAAAATGGGGTAAAAATGAAAGTTCCGAAAATGAGGTTGGACGGTTTCCATTCGAATATTATTAATGCCTGGTGTTGAATAGTATCGGTATGGGAGCAGTGGACGATTGGTTAAATAATACACTATTACTATCGCTACACTATTATCGCAGCAATGGTATACTGTTGTAGTACTATTTGATTTAGCCTTAGTGCACTTAGACTCTACCATTACAGTACCAGTTGGAGTACCATTGTGTTTCAATAATACACCACCACTGCTCCATAGATTTATCAGTAATTGCTGTATAGTTCGTTGTTACTATACTATTGTTGTAGGATTCACAGCGGTACCGTCTTCCAACCTGTCGCCATACCGGTTGGACAAGTTTACGTCTACCGGTTAACACACTCTTAGGTGCTAATTATTACCGGCACATTAGTAATATTATTACCTGGTATCAGTATGTTAACACCACACCGCCACGTCAATGGGACCATTGAGGACCTTATCCGCTTTCAATAATTATTGAAATTAGACAGAATTATTCATCGGATCTATTTTTCGATCACGAAGCGCACTACGGGGTCTCTGATACCCTATGCATTTTTTGGGGGCTTCCATTTTAAAATTTGTCGTCCGACCAATTTGAAAAATGCGGAAATTTTGTAAACAGAAAAAAAATGGTAATATTCTTTTAATAATTCTTTTCTAATTTTCGTAATTTTTTTAATACGGAGTCCGACAGACCACGAGGGTTAAATGAAGGCGAGAATATTGGAAAGCAGTTCTCTAGTACTTTCAGTATGATTGCACAATATTTTAGTGATAAGTATATAGTGCTCTATCGTCTAGTCGCGTATCGAATAGTTTCAATAAACGACCATTAATATCCAGGACAATATTTTCGTCACTCTTTGCTCGCGATGCAGGGGAAGACGCATGAAAATGTTATTTACCGAATTTTTAATCCATAGCTGGCCTCCTTTGTGGGGAGATAACCGCGCAAAAAAGATATTAGTTTCCATCGTGGTATTTCGATCCGCGCTTCAAAAGACTTTTACGTTAGATTGATTTTAACAGTGGGTATTCCGGCAACATCGAAAACGATGTTCGCCAATGCGTTAAAAGCGTACAAGGGAAACATTCGGCTGATGAATGTGAAATCACAACCTTCGCGTTGACGTTATCGTATTTTTGTGACAAAAACGTGCAATTATTTAAGTGTCGTCTTCGGGAAATTATAGATTCTCGATTATTGATGAATTCGGGGTATCCCGGAAAAAAAGAAGAAAATTCGAGAAATCCTGAGAAATGAATCACAAACATCAATTAACAATGATAAAAATAAATTCATCCGTGTCGGGTTTGTCCTCTCAGCGACGCGAGGGCGACAAATGAGACAAGTGCGATACTCGCCTTACGCTCGTGTTGCATATTTTACTTTTCCTAACGAGGGCGTCAATTTGATTTTACGCACGCTAAATGTAGTTCGCACACGCTAATTGGAGTTTTCACACGCTAAATGTAGTTTGCGCACGCTAATTGGAGTTTTCACACGCTAAATGTAGACAACGCACGCTAAATGTAGTTTTCACACGCTAAATGTAGTCTGCGCACACTAATCGTAGTTTGTGCACGCTAAAGGTAGCTTGCGCACGCTAAATGTAGTTTACACACACTAAATGTAGTTTATACACGCTAAATTTAGTTTACATACGCTAAATGTAATTTATACACGCTAAGTGTAGTTTACCCAACCTAAAAATATTTCTTGCAATATTGGAAAAGAATGTGTCAGTGTGGCAATGTGTTCCTGGGTGGTAAAATCCATTCCTAATGTTGGTAATTTGAATTTACTTGAACAAAGTGGCCCGAAAGTGATACCATCACACTGCAATAACGTGTCCGTCAAATCAACGTGGCTTCCCTTCAAAACGCATAAGCGCCATCCGCAATCGTGCTACACGATAGAGTTGACGTGATAACTTGTACCAATCAGACATCCAGTTTTAGACGTATTGATTTATAGATTAACTGCATTACTCTCATTACCAGCTACCTCGATTCCACGTGTACAGGAGGAATTTATCTTACCCACGTACTCTTTCCTTGGTACGGATGTTTAAGGTTGCGGATAGCATCGACAGCTGAGGCTATTAGAGTTGGAGTTGGACTTGAAGTTATTTATTTACCGCTTTGGGACGAAGCGAAATCCCTAAGGCGTGAATGTGAAATTCGCGGATACTGTGAATATATATAATTTATTGAAACCATGATGGACCGTTTTAAATTAATCGACAGCAGGAAACGACGGAAATGGAATTAATAAATCAACGAATTAATAGAATTCTGAAATTAACAAACTAATAAATGTGGTATTGATACCGAAGCGAATTTTTGTGACTCTATGTGACCAATCTACGAATTCCAAGGCAGTGAAACGACGATACGAGAAGAAGAAAAAACAGCGAGAAGCGTCTACGTACTTACAAGGAATTTGAGTGAGGGTCTTCCGCGTGGCAACCAGATGTGGCAGCTACTGCGCCGCCGAGGCTTCCGAAGAAAAAAAAAAAAGTTCTCAGTAGAAATAACGTATTAAAGTGGCGATAACGGAAAAGTAACGTATATTCTTTGTTTGAGAAGGAAGGATTTCAATAACGCGCCCTCGTGTGACGGGTTCGCAACGAAAACATTGAGAGGAGAATTGAATGTGTGTTTATTCTTTATTTCGTAGCAAATGAAAAAATAATGAAACTTCTCTTTGTGCCGTGAAATGCAAAAATAGGAACGGAAAGTAAATAAACATCGAATTAAAAACAGCTGATGCCAGTGCCTTCTTGAAAACGCGGCAATCGTGGCAAAGAGGAGACGAAATAAACAGAGAGATGCATTTAAAATAGTAAATGAGAAATAATAGCTCGACAGTTTTATAAATGCGTGTCATATGCGCGGTGCATTCATACGCAGGTAAACAACCGGTATTGATGCATAGTCTCCAGGAGGAACAAACGGACGGAAAGCAAACAGTCGTGAAGAATCATTTTCCCTTTTAACTTTCAACGTTCGTATGCGCTTCAGTCGGCCAGGATGCATCAAGAGTTGCAGAAATGGGTAAATGCCCAGCATGAAGCGCAATATGCATTTTTATGCACCGAATGCTACCAAGTTGGACGGTCCAGAGACAACTGCAGTGTGAGAGGTGGCAAAGAATCGTTGTTTTATTAATTGCAAGTGCAACAAACAAAGTAACTGGTACCGTGGAACTGCAAGATGCAGCGGGAATGCACTGGTAAAAATTCTGTAAGTGCAGTTCGAGTGAACTAAAAAAAAAAGAACAAAGGCGCAACCATATTTCATGGGACGTCAGTCGGGAGCCAATAAAATAGCAATTTTTGACCCAGCGAGCAGTTAGAAGTTTGTCCCAGTTCTCGAAGATAATAATGAGAAATAAAAATCGCACCGCCTGGGTCACTTTTTCAGCCACGTCCGACTGCTGCGCTATTTTAAGACACGCTCACACCATCATTCGTGTGGTTTTTCTCCCGCACACATTTGGAGGATTTGTGCAAGTAACTCACTCGAATGCGATGTTTCATTGCGAGAAACAATTATTGTACAGTCCATTCTGTTTCAGTCTATCTATGGACAGAGTCACCGATGACGACAACATTCTCGGGATCATTTGCCCACTGACTCATTAATTCTTGATTGCGATGACGGAGTCATTCTGGCACAGATGCATAATTGCGAGCTTACGAGATTTCTCTCGCCAGTAGCGGACGATCAATTTCTAGTGCTCCCTGCGTCGAATCTTGACACGATAAAGTGCCGTACCCTCAAACTGCCACTCGCCATATTTTCTGTACTCCAGTAGCTCGGGCAGTGCGCGTGCGCGTCGCAGCAGAGGTTCTCTCCCAGAGTATCCGCGCTCTAGGGGAGTCACTACCGTGGGAGGCGTCGCGAGAGACCAAGAAGCACTGGTTCCCCTCCCTCGACAGCGGCGTCGTAGCCAATCGGAGCTAGAGAATTCTCGAAAGACCAGTGTCTCCCAAACGACGCGATATTTTTCTACGACGCAGTGGTACCCCGCGGTACTCGTCTAAGCCCGTGGATGTTGTTTAGTTATTTAGCGAACATTCTGAACATTTCTGAAGTAGGAATCCCACATGATAAACGTCAAAGAGCAGCTTATGCATTAGAACTGATTCGCTGAATGCTCGTACGGAAAAATCGCGAGGTAAAAGTTCCACGTAGGATGCATACTTCGTTTATGGTAGAGAAAAATTATATTATGGTATAGATGCAAGTCGGAGAGATTGAAAAATTTGTAACATTTTATGAAAGAATATTGTATTGAAATGCACTGTACCGTTGAACGCTTTATGGACTCTCGTTTCGTTTCGTTTCGTACGAACTTCAGATATTCGAACGAGCTTTTCATAGTATCTGTGGAGTATACAAGCTATGGGTTCTTTTCCAGCCGCATACCTTTTCTGAATTACGTAAATATGCATTAACTACACAGAGGTGTAGAGAAAAAAATTGTTTTAGGTCAAAGCGAAGTAACGGAGCTACTGGCACTGGTAGTGGTACTGGTACTGGTACTACTACGACTACCGGCAGCGGCAATACCAGTCCCTTTTAACGATGTTAACGTTGAAGGGTAATTTCAAATACAAATGTGTATTAGTAGCCGACCGGCGCTGGTGGTAGTAGCAGTAAAGGCGGCTAAAGGTTTCGCAGAAAACGATTCAATTAATTACCTCATCCCGTTTGCAACGTATAGCACATTTCCCGCTATACACATTATACCCTTTCCTTTCTCGATATAAAAGTACCGCTTTTTTTTTTTCACGACGTTTTGTTAATATTGACTTTTTGTCAACACCTACGCTCCGAACAGATGTTCGTACACACAAACCACGGGTACCTCGCAATCGCATTCTCCGATATTTTAATGCTATTAGCATTTCGCGCGACCTTCGCGTTTCAATTCCATTTTATTTTTCTTTCGCTAAAGTCACTCAGGAGCCACCTAAGATTTTCATCATCAAAGTCTTCGATTTTCACGGTGTCAATTATTAGTGAGGAAATTTTCCGATAGAGGAGCTGCTGTTGCCCACAGAACGGGAGACTCGGTGCAACGTAGTGACGTCACGCACGAATTTTGTCCTGACGCCGTGCCAACAAAGTCGCGTGACAGATATAGAACCCTTGGTGTCCTCAAAGTCTACAATTCGTGTGTCACACCTCCTCAAAAACATAGAATGAAGCACACACACACACGTATAAATATGACATATCCGATGCAATCGAGGTAAGACGAGACTTCGGGTACAGGTGCAAGAAGTCAGGAAAATCCCAGTAAGCGGGAGAATCCCGTGGCAGGGATCACGATCAGTTTGGGCATTTTATCGACGATCGCAAGATAAGCCAGCAACGTTATGACGTATTCGAAAAAATTCCACGAGCTCGTGAGACGAGGGAACACGTGAAACAAGACACGTGACTGCTGTCGAATTAATGGAAATATCGGTGGCATCGAATGCGTTCCCGTTCTTGTCCAAATACGTGCTGTTGCGACGAAATAAAATGATGCAGATATTAGATCGTCAATATCGCATTTACAATCACGTTTATCGCGATAACACTCGAAACATCTGGACAATTATAGAAGTGACGTATCATCAAAAGCAGTCGACAATGCATTGTTATTGCAGCCATCATGGTCTCGTGTTCCAAACAGACGCGATGTTTTCAAAGGTACAGCGAATTTTGTCGTTTTTGCGGATTTTCTGGTCACGAGAATCCACGAGATCCGACAAAACGGTGTCAATCGTGGCTCATCCTTTTTCGCTCGACACCAGTTTGAGGCCGCGACCTTTTCTTATCTCCTCCGGCTGGAGACAATCGTATCCCAAAAGGTAAACAAATTGGCTGCCGTTTATGACGTCATCCCGGCGTTTTTGTTTCCTCACGAAAATAACTGGCAGCCGATAGCATCAGCGGCTTTGGTATCAATTATTGTCATTCCACAAATAATAGTTTCTCAATAATCTTGGGCACGAACTTTGCCAGAAATTCTCGTCAATTCGAGTTTCATCGAATGATCACCTCAGCTGATGCAATTAATTAATTCATTAATTCATTGATCGTTGTCGTCTCTCCAATTTAATCCCTTCCGGGGATCAAACTTTTTCTTATTTATTTATATTCGACTGATCATTTTCTGTTTTACCTGGATTTCGGAAACGCCGGGATCCCAAATGGACCCAGTCACTGGCTTACCTTATCTCGATGAACCTTCCACTAACGTGGTATTACCGGTATAAGGATCTCCTTGGCAAGGCTTGAGAGTAACTTTGGCGTACCTTTTTCCTTCTACCCATCTTCAGTGATACCAGCGATCGCAATTGAGCGAAATTGCACACGTAGGATGAAAGAGAACGAATTTTACAATGCAAATGGTTCCGCTATCGGCACGTGGTGCGCTCACGGGTTTAGTCGCTGCCTCGTATAGAGCGGAATAAAAAGGCAGGTACGAGAGGATGAAAGTGAAAAAAGGATGGAGGAAACTTTCAACCCTCTTTCGCAACGTCTCTATTTTTCCCGACGTTACATCGAACTCCAGATGGTTGTTATGTTGTTTTCATTCCCTATCATTGCGAAAACTTTCCCATATCTTCCTGCAATTCCCAGAGAGAGAGAGAGAGAGAGTCCATACTGATAGAATTCAGTCGATCGGATGCACAACTTTCACGGAGAACTTTTACGCAAATCCTGGACTTTATAATTCGCTCCTGAACTGCGCCATTTTTCTCGTCCCCCGGCAAAGGGCCATAAGAGATCACGTGTTTCGCGAAGGAACTCCCGGATTGTCGTTTGTCTTACGAATTCCTGAGGATCCCGGGGCACCATTGATTACTTTGCTCGTCGAAGCGAGGCTAGTTTCGAAACCAATGTAAACTGATGAGGGTCGTCAGAGTGAGGAATTATGGGTTTCCATTTTGATCCTTCGTAGTAAGTATCACTTAGCCTCGCATTACCACTTCGTATAAATGCCGTCGAGAGGAACTCCTTCCCGAAAAGTTCATACATTTTGATAACGCGGACGCTGAGAAATCGTTCGGAATGGAATCCCCATAAGGTAGAGTCCGCGCTTCGAAGATTCGCAAATTCGCTGGCCAGATATTTTTTTTTTTCATAGACCAAGTATATGGAGAACCGGATTTACCGACTTTCGGCACGCGGTTGTTGTTTCGAATTAATTTTGCATTAGCAATTAGCGCTGCGTGTGAGAAACTAACTTTAGCAACAACAAGTGACTGTTATTGTTGTTGTTGTTGTTCGCTTCGTGTTATCATTTTTTTGCGTCTGGGAGCGAGTTCGTCCGATACCAGGACCTTGTGGAACCTATTTGTAGCCTATTAATTATTCTTTCTCGAATTAATTTATTATAAAACAACAACAATGACAATAATAAAAATAATAATATTGTCTACGCATTGTTTTTTGCCGTAAGATACAAAATTTATAATTTCACCTGGTACATTTCTATTTGATAAATTTCTGAACCATTTTTCTTTTCTTATTTCGAAATTATTCTTGTTAATTAATTTTGAATTTTCGTAATCAAGAATGATAATAATTTTTCTGCTGTTATCGCTAAGTAGCTCGTCATTATTATTATTATTTTTTTCTTCCATTTTTGTTTTCCGTATAGCAGAAAAATTATAGTTATTATTATTATTATTATTATTCTTGCTATAGAGTAATTTCTATGCAGGAACGATATCACGGTAAGATTTAAATTGCAGACCGGGAATTTCACTACTTTTGTTCCGAGCGATTCATCGCCATAAACAGTAATAACGTTAAAACGCCACGATGATAATCAATTTAATGTAACTACGTTCCATGGCTCTGTTTCCTATCTTAAAGGGGAATACGGCGAAATTCAGGCTAATACCATAAGCATCTTCGAGTGAAGGAAGAAGAATCGTGTTTCCGATGCTAATCGTTAATATCCGAGACTTGATCGCGTGATATCCGATCGAACGAGGAATTTGTAAGTATAATACCCTACGTACGTTCGAGATTCTTCGAGAAGGATTATTGCATGAATTATTATTAAGCCTCTATGTTGGAAATATAATTATTCATTCGTTCTAAGAATATCTATTAGAATATAGACTGCCTTCCACTTCGCTCCGTACGCTCGACTTCCTTCGCGTGTATATCTTTATACGTGAAATCCATTCTGCGTGAGTAAACCGCGTCATCACCGATAAACCACTGGACATATTGAGGCCATATTTGCACCATACGTTACCGAGCTATCGAGTAAGGATTTTAGATATGATTCGTTCCGATAGGTGGCGCTGCAGTATAACTTTTATACTCGTGGACCTATTTTGCTCACAGTTGCGGGACTCGATTGTCAATTATTTTAGTGCGCTTTGCTTTCTATAGGTGGCGTTACAGATCAGCTAGTACGCATCTTTACTTTTTTTTTCACGAATAATAATAAAATTTCTGGCCTCTCGAATCCCAGAATCCTTCTTTCTTTCGAATTTTAAAATCTAAAGTTCGCACTCTACCACGTAGGTAATTCGCTTCCGGTGGAATTCCTGGTATCTGGGGATCTCGGAATTCTTCGGGTTTGTTATTTTAGCATTTATACTGTCACCCATTAATAACCCACTTGACGTGGGATTTGAAGAAGAAGAAGAAGAAGAAAAAAAAGAAGAATTGCAAACGCCTCCGAACGTTGGACGTTACATCGATCTCTCGAGCGAAGTGGCCGGCGATTGATACACTTTTATCTTATCTCCCGCAGCGAAAAAAATTCAACTTCTCGCTGTGTCCGAATAGTATAATTGCCGTTACGACATTTCGGTTGGGGGCCAAGTCGCGAACTCTCTCGTCCGATTGCTGACTTGCGGGAAACGGGACAATTCTTGGAAAAACGATATTTCTCCCCCGGGGGATGGCGTTAATCTCCCCGAAGTAGTGAGAGAACGAAAAGGGAAAAGAGAAAGGTGGAACGTTCCCGGTGAAATTCGTTGAAAAAACCCAGAGTTCTAACGCCAATCGTTTATACGAGCAGACTTTTGCATTTGACGTGCGTTGCCACAGCCAAGGTGTTCGTTCTTGATATAAATAGAAAAGGTACTACGCGGGACTTCACCACGGCAAACATTTTCCTTTGCCACAACGCTACAAACGTTAGCCGTAAACATTGAGTGGATGAACAACGTGCGCGAAAAGAAAAAAGTCAATAAATAAATAAATAAATAAATAAATAAACAAACACACACTTCACTGATTTATATTTTCCCTTTTTCCATCGCTCGTAAAACGGGTCTGCTTTTCCCACTGGGATGGGATCAATCCCTTTTCGTTTTGTATCCACTACTTTCTAAATTGCGCGAAACCACTTAATGGAGAGCCACGAAACAAGCCGCCGTAGAATTCTTTATAACGGAACAACTGGTTTGATCAAGAGGAGTTTAGACGTTTTTTATGTAACTTCCATTTTTCGCGCGCTATTTCAGCTCCATTGGTTTTCAATGGCTCCGTTTTTTTAATAAAATTTTATTTTATTTTTTTTAATTCGACTGGACAATTTCAGGTGATTGGTAAACGGAAGTCGCTTTTTGGTAAATTATTTATCAACAATTTGCAAACCGAGGCTAGTCCAATTTTTGGAAATTTTATTTATTTGTAATTTTTGTTAATCAACGATTTTAGGTAACTGCTACATACAAGTCACTTTTCGATAAATAATTTATTAATAATTTACATACTGAAGGTAAATCGATTTTGAAAAATTTTCATTTAACTTTTTTTCAAAAACGAACAATTTTGGGTGATCGCTAAATAGAAGTTGCTTTTTGGTAAATTATTTATTAATAATTTGCATACCGAGGGTAGTCCAATTTCTGCAAATTTTATTTTTTTTTATTTTTTTTAATCAACAATTTTAGGTAACTGCTCAATACAAGTCACTTTTCGATAAATAATTTATTAACAATTTGCATACTGAAGGTAATTCGATTTTGAAAAATGTTTATTTGGCTTTTATTCGAATGAACAATTTTATATAGAAATTTAAATAGAAGTCATTTTTTTTTTGATAAATTTGTTTATTAACAATTTCCATACAGGGGGTAGTCCAATTTTTATAAATTTCGTATATTCTCTCTGTTCAAATTCAGGATTTTAGGTGAGTGAGAAATGCAAGTCGCTTTTTGATAAATAATTAACCAATAATTCTCAAATGGAAGGTAATCCGATTTTGTGAAACTTAATTTTGTTTTCTTCTAGAAAAAATGTTAAGTAACTGCTAAATGCAAGTCATCTTTTTTTATAGACAATTAATTAACGATTTCCATCTAGTGTGTACAGTAATACACAAAAATACGGGGAAAAACAAAACTACTAGCGAAAAATGGGATAAGAAAAATCACGATAACAGCAACATAAAAATTGCATTACCTCAACAAGTGGCAGAGTATGAAGACTTAGAGCAGAAGAAAACTTTGTATACGGAAAATAATGTTACCTCATGGAAATGCTAGACTTATTCCGTTGAAGAATGGGTAGGTGTATAACGTTCCGTTTCGCTCCTGGTTGATCTATGAACGAGCGTCGCTAAGGTCAACGAGACCGAAGTAACAAACGAACTGCCTCGTGGTGGAATAAGTAGTTTCCACTTTTCCGCTTTGAACGACAGTTTTGGGAAACACGTCGGACCCTAGGATTTCGTCAACTCCCATTTTTCACCAACGGCCTTTGCCATTCTTTTTTATTTTCCATTTCGTTTTTAGAAAGAAACGTCCATTCAATTACCATCCGACGCGTTCTCGGAAAGCATTAGCGTGTGACGACACGAGGCACAAAGTCCACGGAATCGAGCTAATTGCAAAAGTATGAAATAACGATTGTCAGTTCGAATGAGCGAGTGGTCGTAAACACTTCCAGTGAACTCCGCGAGATGGGGTTTTCGCGGTTACTAATTGCCTGCCATTAATTGTTCACTCGTGACTCCCTCGTCGGCGATTGAGGCTCGTGATTTCTTTTCCGAAGCTCTCCCTGGTATCGATGACGTCAGATAAGGGAAAAGAAGAAGAATTCTCACCGGCAAGAGCTTCCAAAATTGATCATTCCCGGATTCGGGAGATGAAATGGAATAATTTCGAATAATTAATAAATGATATGATTTTTATAAGATATAATGAATTCGAATCGAAGATGATACCGGCTCGAGTGTGACGAAATCAATTCGAGAGCGAACGTTTAATCTCTTAAAGTGGGAAGCTCCTTAAGCTCGAGCTTTCGGAGGAAAGCTTCCCTGCCGTCAAAAATTCCTTTCTCGGTGGCGGACAAAAAATTGTGTTCCATATTTTGCCCGGGATTCGCCATCTAGCGGCTGTAGCGCCCCCCCGTGGAGGTCCAAGGACGGTTCCATATTTTTTTATATTTTTTTTTCATCCTGACGTATTATTTATCTCGCGATGAAATATGTCCCTCGACACTTCGGGGAGTGTAAGGAAGCCACCGTGAAAATTTCGTTCGATGGTTCCAAAGAAATTTCCAGTACCTAGGGTGTCTCGAGAAAAAGGCTAGGGAATTTCGGTTCACCCCAGAAGGACATTCGTGTCCTTTTCCAAGTTGGAAAGTGATAAGAGGTATAATTACCCAGCAGACGCTCGCCGCGAAGCCGGGGGCGGTTGCGGAGCTGACGTAGGAGGAGCGACACTCGAGGGCGAATTTTTGGAAATTCGCGAAAAATGGAAGGTGCGAATATTCGCGGACTCCGACAAAGAGCCAGGTCGGATGGAATGGTACTAAGATGCTGAGCACGACTGGCGATTTATTTTAAAAGGCTGAACAAAGCGAGCGTCTGAAAAGTCATATACGTAAAACTGTACGCATGCAAGCAAGGCCGGACGTATTTTCTCGCGACAAAGAACTGTCGTGTCATCGAGCGCAATCTGTCTCGTGGAATGGATGCGTCCGAGACTGGACGTATTGGAAAGGGTCTGCTCAAAGGACGAAGGCTTTTTGGCCATAAGGGAGCCCAGAATCTTAACATCTTCATTTTTATATATATATTTATATTTGTCCTGCCTTGATGTCTTCTACAACATATATAAAACAGAAAATTGTGCGTAATTGCGCGAGTATTAAACAATACGGTGGAATGTGCAAAAAAAAGGGTATTTTTTTGTGGAAAATAATAGAAAAATTTAGGTTTGATTTCATTAAAAAGGAAAATATATTGCTTCAACTTCAAAGTACAAAACACTCCAATTATTAAAAAGTTTATTGTTAGATAAATCCAACATATTCCAATTTTTAAATATTTTTAGACCCAAAATTCCGCCTTATGGACCCACAGCAGCAACTGCAACAATAATAATAATAATACTATTACTACTACTACTACTACTACTACTACTACTACTAATAATAATAATAATAATAATAATAATAATAATAATATTAATAATTTAACAATTTCGAAAAACAGCATAAAAATAATAATAGTAATAGTACTGTTATTATTATTATTATTATTATCATTAGTAGTAGTAGTAGTAGTGGTAAAAATCCTTTCGAGGACCTCATTTTGAGCTTCCTTTTTTTTGTAATCACGCGTGCGATAACGAAGGCTTCTTATTATTTATTCCTTCTTTTTCCTCTTACGTACGACTTATGGTAATTGTCATACGTCACTCGGTCAAGTGATAAATCTGTATCATAGAAGGAAGTACGTATATATACATATATATACCTTCTACGATACAGATTTATAATATGTTGGGTTTATGTAATATATAGTATATAAAAAAATGAAAACGGCTGATTTCAATTGCCAGCCCAGCACGTGCTGGGCTAATTTTAGGCGTGTACACAGTTGGAAAATATTTACACTAGGTTTTGTAACAGTTCGACGGTCAAGTGCTATTTTTACGATACGGGTGCTTTCGAGAGACCCATGAATTATCGCCCAGGGAGAAAACGGAGAAATCTGGCCGTCGAATTTTTAGAAACGTGGCGTTGGAGCGACGTTATCAGATGTCGAAGAGGCTAGATTACCGATGAATTTGGTTTTTTTTTTGTTTTTTTTTTCGAGCGGGTTCAAGAGCTCGCGTGGGCGAGCCAGCCGCTGACAGACGGGCCAAGTCAATATCGACGTAGAGGGAGCCAGCTGCGATGCCCTTGACATTGAGATACCACTTCAAGGTCATGACCATCAACTGGATCCAACGGATCCTCTTATCGCCTTCGCGCCGGAAAATCGGAAGCACCGATCGCAAGTCTCGGAATGTATTTCACGACCCGCTTTGCATTTAAAAAAAAAAAAACGGGGCATATCGTCGCGAAAATTTGAAAATAAATTATGCTGCTCATTCCGATCCAGTTGAATAACGAATGGGGAGGGTTACGCTTCATTATCGTCACCCGAGGCTCGTTTTCGAATTTATTAGCGGAGTGACTCACGTCCCGGTCGATCCATCGGCCGCGAACCGGTTTGGATTTTTCGCGGAAATGCGTCACTTTATGCAAATAATAACCGGTGTTGTATCAACCAGCTGTTTTATCACGTGAACGCACGCACCGAGCGAATTGTCCGCCGTTATTTCGATATTTATTTATCGACTTATATATGATGTTCCTCCCGGTGCACGTAACCATCGGCCCGATGGTAACTTGAATCAATACTGTCATTAATTAATCGTAGTAATTCAATTAAATTGTGTGACAATTTATTATCATACCGGCAATAATTGTTTTACGAATTTCACGAGGTAGCATTGGTAGTAACAAAAATAATTATGTGAATAATAAGGGGAGTCGTAGTTGTTGTGGTATTTAATATATATGGCAAAAACAATAACATCAGCATCAACAACAACAACCACAACAATAGTAATAATAATAATAATAATAATAATAATAATAATAATAATTGTAATAATACAGTTATTATTATTATTATTATTATTATTATTATTATTATTATTATTATTATTATTATTATTATCCGCAATAGCAGCTGCAACAGTAGTAGTAGTGGTAGTAGTAGTAAAAAAATAATAATAATAATTTGACAAATTCAAAGTTAGGCAATTAAAAATAGTTGATGAGGAAGCATTGCCCGAAATAAGTAGGTGAAGGCCGTGGGTTCGGTTCCCGGTTCCAAAGAAAATTTTCACATTCCCAGAAATATATCGACAACCCGATTGTTTGCCCAGTGATGTTCAAATAACGAGTAGGTGACAGATAAGAGCGAAGGTTCCCCCTTTCACACGTGCCGGGAGCTTGATTAGAATAAAATTGATTTGACAAACAATCGAGGCGAAATGTGGCAAAAGAAACAATATTTGTCGAAGCGGATACTTATTCGGCAGATAAGTCGATACTTATTTGTTCCGATCCGTCTTTGTTTGTCCAACTGCGTAACACTTTGGTCCCAAAGTCGCGAGAGAGCAAACAAATTTTGAGACGCTCGGTGCCTATTTGGGGGGGGGGGGGGGGGGGCAGGAGTCGAAGGGGACGAATACATTTTTTTCTCTCTCACCGTTTTCAGCTGATACGAATTTTCCAGAAATGTGCTAACCTCGCGGAGAAGTTTCCGAATGAAATTGCAGAGATTCCGTATTCCTTGGCGCTATATACGTACACGGCACATACGTGACTATTGTTATCCGGAATAATCACAATTAACTACGAAACAGGCGTATCTCGGAGCCACATCTTGACACTAATAGCATTGCCACGATTAGACCTACACCTAAATGCACAAACTGGGTTTTAACTTTAAACTTTATGCTTTTAAAAATATATTATTAGAATAAAAGGGAGATAGGAAAGAGAGAGAGAGAGTGTGTGAGCGAGAACAAAAGAGGTTCTTGCCTTATCCAATTAGGGTGTGCTCCAAATAGAACAAGCATTTCCGGATGTAACGTAAGCAAACGACCGTGGAAGAAAAAATCGGACATAAATTACCAATGTCGTATAAATAATTATTTAAGGAAATACGCGAATAACAAATTAGGGACGCCCAATAATAGCGTTTAGATTTGTAATAAATTATTTCCAACGAAGGGTTGACCCAGATTTTTCGATTGAAGATTTGAACACCAACGTCGTATTTCGAAATAAAAAAAAAAACAGGTGTTAATTCGATGCAAGTAACACTCCTGACAGCTTTAATACCACAGTCACGGACTCCACGAGCTTTCAAAGAAACGGCGAATGCCGCTATTTATAAAGCGATGGCAACTTCAATCGGTAAACGAATTACCGGCACTTCAGTCGAAGGGAGGAGTCTAAAAATATTGAAATTCGAGTTGTCATCGTTTGAGAGTTAATGAAGAGTTGAAAGCAATCGAAATCTTTATGTGTTTTATCCCACTCTTGATTACGGCGGTAGAAGTTTCCCGGATGCATCGAGTACAGTTGGTCTTAATAAATATGAGTACTGGATTCCCGAGATATTCGCCAATTAAAAGTTGAGACAGATTTTTCTGCTCTCGCTGTATCAATTTTTCCCTTCCAGGTGATTTGTCACAATTACGCTTATCACTCCCCGACAGTCTCGTGATTCCCTCTGATACTCATCGTCTGTGTTGCGTTGACGTTAGAATGTAATTAAATATTAAAATTCGCGTAAGTTTCTACTACGAAAAAAAAATAATACTAAAAATTTCTTCCAAAAAAACGCAATTTTAATAATAGTCTTTTAATAAATAATAAAATGAATAAACAATCCATAATAATAAATAAATGATCCATAGTATTACAAAAGTCCCTAGATTATATCAGTTACCATACAAAGTTATAAAAATAATAAAAATTCCTAGATGCCAATTATAAAAAATAGAAACGAAATTATAACAACGTTATTTTGAAAAAATAAAAAATCCACAAAATTAGAAAAGTCCCTAGATTATATCGGTTACCACTGACAAGCAGGTACAGCCGCTAAACGGTCATGTCGTAAAATCCCTAGGGTCTTATTCTTTCCGGGTAACGAATTTTCCGTGCACAATTGCTTTCTACGAACCCGGAGTAGCGGAGAATTCATGGCAATCATTCCGTTTCGATTGAAACGATCGCGGGACGGATTTGAAAAGACTCTCGGAGACGAAAACTTTGTTACGAGAGCTATTTGTCCATGTAGCAGGTGTACAGCCAACTCGGGTGCACGTATCCTACCTCTGCAGGATCAAGGAAAGGAGACGCAAAGCATTGCGAGTGAAGCTGAAAGCCAACCCGCTGCTTTCCAAGCTCACTTAATAGAGATTGATACGAATTAGGAGGTAGCTGACGGTTCAGGCTACGCCTTGCACAGCCTATACGTTTGGCTTCATTATTCTCCCTGTCCGTCTTTTACCCTGAGCTTTCGCCCTTAGTTTAGCAGAAAGCTACTTGTTTTGGACTCATTGTTTTACCACCGTAGCCACTTACGTGGTTTTTGCCATGTACCAGACCGGCATGTTGATATTTATCTATTAAGAAGCTTCTCCTACACAACCGATGCTGGTGAATTCCTTTTTTTCTTTTAGATTTTTTGGAAATTTTCCAATTTTTATTTTAATTAATTTCCAATTTATTTAATTTTGGGAAGTTTCAGGCACCTAAAATATGGAAAAATTACATATTTTATTTTAATATGAATTTCAATGCATCTACAATTTTCGTAGGATTTAAAACAATTTATTCCACGCGAGGCTTTTGCTCGAAAAAGCTTCTCTTGTTTCACCAATAGTGGTAAACCTTTCTTTTTTAATTTTCAAATTTTGAGAAACCACCTTCTTAAAAAATTGGTTCATGTATTTACCTTATTCGCGTTATTTAGAGGCACCTAAATTATGGCAAGTTTGCAAAGCGAATTTTTAATGCAAATTTCAATGCACATTTACAACTTTCTTATGTCCAAAAAAAAATTCTTTCCACGTGAGGCTTTTGCAGGAAAGAAGCCAATAGTGGTAAACTTCTTTTTTCTGTTTTGGAAATCCCTCGAAATCAAGAAATTACCTCTTCAAAAAAACAATCGCAAATTATTACATATCTGCTTGATTTATTTAATTCTGCAA
Source organism: Gasteruption jaculator (assembly GCA_949825005.1). Taxonomy (NCBI): domain Eukaryota; kingdom Metazoa; phylum Arthropoda; class Insecta; order Hymenoptera; family Gasteruptiidae; genus Gasteruption; species Gasteruption jaculator. The sequence goes on from OX463761.1 coordinate 1,893,488, forward strand.
ATCTTGAAGAACCTAAATTGTAGATCAATCGCAAATCCATTTTTTATTGCAAATCTCAATACATCTATGATTTTCTTAGAATTTCAAGGAATTCTTTCCAAGCGAGGCTTTTGCTCAGAAAAGCGTTCCCTGTACGACTAAAAGTGGTCAACATTTTTTCTAAATTTTCAAATTTAAAAAAATTACTTCCCTCAATAATTACTCACTCGCTTTATTTATTTTATTTTGCAAATCTCAAGGCACCCAAATTGCAGCTCTATCGTAAATCTATTTGTTAATGCAAATTTCAATGCGTCCACAATTTCCTTAGACTTAAAAAAAAAAATTCCTTCCCCGTGGGTTTCTTTTTCCTCGTGGAGAGGAAAAACAAATCTGGAATTTGAAATAGACCCAGCGAGTGTCCGACCCCACGCGTTTGCGAAAACAAGCCAAAGCCACGAAAAGCTTTGACTTCAATTTTTGATCCGTTACACCCGAGAAAGCCGCATCTCCTTCGAGAGAATCATTACCGTCACGGTGTTCATGCCGAGAAAAAACGAATGAACAAAAAAAAGGAGAAAGAATAATAAAGAAAGCTCCGATTGTAAATGAAATAAGCACTTTGTACTTCGACTCACGGGCTCGTAAAAAAAAAAAAAAAATAATCACACATGCGAAGAAAAAAATAATGAAACGGTAGTAGGACGTATGGAGTAATGGGTATAAAAACGTCCATTCCATGGAGATTTATTGCTCCAGCGGCTGGGGAAAAAAAGGAGCCTGGAAGACAGACGTAGAGAAAGAGGGTGGCTATTTGCCTGTATTTTTCCTCGCTTGATTGCATAAATACTCCAATCGAGAGCATAGCGTTCGTGGTGGTCGCGTGGGACGTTCCACGATAAACCCTTTCATTTACATTGCTATTCTCACCTGCGAGGTGAGTGCTGTAAATCAGACACGCGAGTTCATTCGGGGGAGACCAGTTGTAGCCAGTCTGCGCCGCGATAATCGCTTTGAAGAGGCAAAAGGAAGAGAACAAAAAATGGTGGAAAAAGAGAAACAGAAGATGGAAGAAAACTTTCTGACTGATTTACGATGTAGAAACATAGGTGAGAATCATTCAACGTTGGAAACAACCTCGTACATTTAACTCCGATATAAAGGGGATAAACCCCGCTTCCGTGTACGTGTAGAAACGTATCCGTGTATGGGTGTGTACATACAGGGTGTGCGGTGGAAGAGTTCGAAGCCGAAAGATGGCGGTAGAGGGTGAAAAAAATTATTCGAGAAAAAAGGGGATTTTTATGTAGGATTTTTCGAAATTCCGAATAATTAGCGAGTAATTGATTAATCGGTTTCGGCCAATCGGAAGGTTCGAATGCGCTCGGTGGGCGTGTCCAAAAATTCCCACTTCAAATTTCCCAGCAACGACGATCATAGTTTGACTAGGGGCTAGGGGTGCCAACCCCCCCTCCCCCGCTCGAAAAGTGATACCACCTCTGATTGGCCTAAACGTTTCAACACTGTTTCTAGCAAAGGCCTTTTAGAATTTGAATTTTGAATTATTCTCGAGGTTTGATTTGGTCCTTCTTTTGAAATCCACAAACGGGAGGCGTTTGGTGGAGCAATTACGCGTGTGTAAAAAATTTGGTTCTAATTTTTCATTTTATATTTTTGCTTTTGGATTTTTTATCGCGCATAATTAGCGCGGTAAAAATAGTGTTAATTAATTAGCCGGTAATTACTCGGAATTTCGAAGAATGCTGTATAACCGTTTTTTCTCGAATATTTTTTTTTTCTCACCCTCTACCACCACCTTTCGGTTTCGACCTCTTTTAATGCACACCCTGTATATCTATGTATATACGTGAGAGGAGAATCGGGGGTGTATTTAAAGAGAAAGAAGAGAAGTATGTACTATACCATCACCTCTAAAGTTACCATCAACCCCAAAGGGGATTTAAGGGTTGTAAATTACGTCTGTAACAGAACCATACACTTGCATCGGTGAAGAAGGGAAGGGGGGGGGGGGGGTTGTGGATGTATGCTAGTATGGTGGAAATGCCTTTAAGTTTAACTTGCATTACTGACAATGCCGCTTGCTTTACTTAGTCTGTTTCTGGCATAAGTGTAATAACGGTAGTTGCATGTGTATGTACATATATATATCAGCTCCTGGGCACCGCATGTTTAAACCCTCGGCTAAGGGTACGATATATTCTCTCGTAGAGGGAGTAAGAGCAGACGTTCTGTGATGTCTAGGAACGAATCTACTGTGGAACAGTACTACATTAGATGCTGGATTATTGGGAGGAAAAGCACCGAGGGAATGTCGCAGGGCTGGGGGATGCTGCAACCCCACACCCCCGAAAGCCAATGGTAATGGCAGCTCTTCATGCTCCTTGGATTTACCCCTCGAGTGTAAAGACGTATATGTACAGATATCGTTTGTGTAGGTGTGTATGTGTGTGCGTGTGTGGGTGTGTGTGGAAGAGGGTGAGTATGTTCCAATATGTGACACACGATTTTTGCTTTTGCATATAGAAATAGGTATATATATATTTGTGTGTGTATGTCGAAGCAGTCGTTCATATAAATGAATTATTAAGTACACTTCCATGGAAATGTATGCACTTCCTACTTTTCCATGTTACCGGCCACTTTATCTTTGTATGCGAGCGTAATCCTCCACGATCGCTGATGCGAAATTTTATTACAAGCAAGGATCCAGGGAATAATCATTTATTTTTATCGTATTTTTATACATCAGAGTGTCAATATTTTATTTTCGAATGAAATTTCGTAGATACGTAGTGACGAAAAATAAATTGCAAATTCGAAAATTGTTGTAATCATAGGTTTCACAAAATAATTCTGAATAATAGATTCTGTTTCCCTTTTTTTTATCGCATTTAGTGGAATTGGGTATAAAGAAAAATCCAGAAATTTCGTAAAAAGCGGATTTCCGAAAGAAAATTTATTTTACTTTATTTTCGTCACGTGTGATACTTTAGGAAATTTTAGGCACACTCGGAATTTTGAATTTTGCATCCCCCAAGATGACTGATGATTCGACGTCGATATGCAATTTTGTCACAAGCAAAGGCCCAGGGAATAATCATTTATTTTTATCGTTTTTTTATACATTGGAGCGTCAATATTTTATTTTGGTATAAAATTTCTTAGACACTGGTAATAAAAAACAAATAGCTAATTCGAAAATTGCGGTCATATATTTCAAAAAATAATTTTGAATTTTGCATCAAAGCTGAGAATTTTTTTTCCAATTAACGGGAGTAACAATTCTGCATAATCCATTTTCTATGTTTATTTTTGTTGCATTTAGTGGAATTGCGCAAAAGGAAAATTCCAAAGCTTCATAAAAAAACAGATTTCTGAAGGAAAATTTATTTCGACTATTTTATTTTTGTCAAATTCATGAAAAATTCAGTGACACTAATGATTTTGAAATTTGCACCAAAGCTGATAAATGTTCTCTTTCAAAGATAAGAGTAAGTATTTTTTAAAAATCAGTAAAATCACGGAATTCCAGATCTTGTTTGTCTCCTAAGTTTTATTGCATTCAGTTGACTCGAGTACAACGGAAATCCAAGAACTTTTCCGAAAGAGGAATTTGTTAAGGAAAATTCTGATTAAACAACAAGTAAGAGTCTCGCGAAACGAGGAGTGCTTAATACCGCTGCGCTAGGTGTGATTTAGATCTCCACTTTCAGGTATTAATTACTGACACCTAAGCAAAGAAACGATCGCTGATTCCTCGTAAAATATGACATGCCTTGGAACCTCGTATTTGCGCTACCTTAGATAACGGAGAAAAGTGTTGCGTTGTTGCATTAGAAATTCCGCAAATATTTGTCTTTATCTTTCCACAAACATACTCCATCATATTTCTAGGATTTTTTTCTTTTGGAGTACATCAATTCTCTGCATCTCATAAGATTTCCATGACGTACGATATACGTGTCAGATATAGAGGAGTTCCCACCTTGTTTTTATTTTCCACATCAGTTTTCAATTTCGTTACCGCCACGTGCGAGTTTCTGGAGTCTTCCACCATTTCACGTTATCGTTATCGATCATTTTTTTCAAGGATTTCCAATTTTTTGGAATGGGTTTTCCATAAACTGGGGTTGAATTCGATAAATGTAGTGAAAATGCCTTTTTTTGAAATTTACCTTACAAGATTTTCCATAGTGTGTTCTAGAACTTCGAATTTCTAAAAAAGTGTTTTTTCTAAAAAAAATAATTTAGGATTTTGAATTATAATAATATTAATTTTAATGTAACATTTATAATAATAACGATTTAATGTAATAATTGTAATAATAATGACAGTTTTGAAATTTGCAGAAAATTTAAGAACTTTTTTTTCCACATTGAATCGGCGCCTGAAAGCGAGCAAATGTCATTCCGTCGACCACGAGGGCTGCTCATTTTCAGGCGTCGTTTCTCGAAATTCGTCCAAAGAACCATCGCACCCCTAAAACCCCCCATTGTGTTTCGTTTTGTGTTTCTTTTACGAAATTTCGTACTTAATTTTTCGCTATTTACTTTCGGAGCAGCGAATCCGGGACGCTCTGCATACAACAATATGGCGTTCTTCGTATTGTTTACTGACCTGATTTCAAAACAATATTTACCGTATTGATAAGGATTAAGAATCAACGAGCCAAAAAGTCTATAGTTTTAGTTTATAAAAATTTGCATTTGCACGCTTCGCTACTACCACAGACAGAACCGACTCGACTGTGCGAGAATTTGGGTTAAAGGAACTTTCAGATTCGTAGGAATTCTTCCAATTCTTGATTAATAGCGATAACAAAGATTTTTGATTTTTATAAATCGCCTTATCGCCTACGTGACTTATCCTCGCGAAAAAGTTGAACGATAACGTTTCATGGAAACTTTTCCATGGATGCGTTGCACCGAAAGTTCTACTTCCCAATTTTTTGGCTTGAGTTCTCTATAAAGTGGGATAAATTTAGTGAAAATGTCTTTTTTAAATCTTATTTCACAAAGTTTTTGATAATTCGTTCTGGAATTTTTAAAAAAGTGTGCTCTGTAAAATGGGAAATTGATTTTCAAGAAAATAATGGCACCCACGCAACAAAAAAATTAGAGAAAAATTTTTTGCACCGATAATTTGGACCTTGGAATTTTTTTTTTTCTATTTACTTCCAGAGCTGAAAGTTATACTTTCGGTCGCCTCTCGGAAATGCAGATTACAGGAATTTATGCACCGAAAGTTATACTTTTCAATTTTTGGGAATGGGTTTTCTATAAAGTTGGGCTGAATGAAATAAATGCCTTTTTTTAACGTTATTTTACAACATTTTCGATAATTTTTTCTAGAATTTGGAATTTTTAAAAAAGACTGTTCTGTAAAATGGGAAATTGATTTTCAAGAAAATAATGACACCCACGCAACAAAAAATTTAGCAAAAAATTCTTTGCACCGATAATTTTGAGCCTTCGAATTTTTTTCTATTTCACAAAGTATTTTTTTTTCTATTGAACGAAGAAAGTTATACTTTCGGTCGCCTCTCGGAAATGCAAATTACACGAATTATGACGAAAACTCTGGCGAAATATATATGTGTAGTATATTCTAAATGAATTATTCGCTGCTCAAGAAATATATATATATGTATGTATAACGTCATACGTTTTACGTGGCGTAATCAAACACGTAATTACATTCGACAAGACTAAATTTAATACTGTTCCCTTATTCCACTTTATTCGCCGTATGAACTTTCGGATTTTAACTGAAAGTTAGTTGCCTCGCTACTACTTCCATCGGGAAACTGAAATTACTCTCTCAGTGTTAAAAAAAAAGCGTTATTTTTAGAAGTCGTATTATGGGTTTACTTTTGATGGTCCGTAAAGTTCGGTTACGAGTTTCAAGCGCCGATGAAATGATTGCCTCTGAAATTCGTCAATTCCATTAATGCCTTTCAATTATCTTAAAAATAACTACGCCCATCGACGAATCCTTTTTCCTCGCGTATACCCGTGAGAAGCTTAAATTATTGATGGAAGCATTTTATTTCCTTTAAAAAATTCACAAAAAAAAGTTGCTTCGATTCCATTGGTGGAATTAGTGGATTTCCATTGATGGGATCGAACCCAAAACCTTTTGGGCGAGCCGTGGATTCGCAGGAGTACCGAGAGACAGGGACTTACAATAATTCTGTAACGAGTTTGAAACAACAGGGGGTGAAATTTTTCTAAATTACTATTAATTAATTTCCATTATTGGCGTATTAATTGTTCCACATTTCGATTGTAGGTGGCACTAGCGGAGGAAATTTTAATTGAAAGTAAATTTACAAAGCTATTTGTTTGACCGAACGTAGGTGGACCCACCCCTGCCTCCTCCTTTTTTTTTTGCAGTCGAGCTGGAGGTACTTTCGAAACTTCAATTAATTTCATATTCTCAGTAGGATTATATAAAAACTATTCGCCACGGGTCGTGAGTGAATTGCGTGGCAGTAAAAAAAATTTGTTCGAATGAATAATTTTAAATTTCGAAATTTTTCCAATTTTTTCAAATTCCAAATGTTCTAAATTTTAAATTTTCCAAATTCTAAAGTCTCCAAATTACAAATGTTCCAAATTACAAATATTCCAAATTCTTTAATTTCCCAATTCCAATTTTTCAAAATTGCCAATTTTTCTAAATTAGGAATCGAGTTTATTCGAAATTTCGAAATTTTTCTATGGAATTCGCGGGACAGTAAAAAAAATTGAGCCACCGAATTTCGAGAAAATTCAATCCCATACTTCGAAAATCCTTCGAAACCCAATAATTTTCATCAAAAAATTCCTTGGGCCCCAAATTCTAAATTTATTTCTAAGCAATTTGGAAAAATTTTAGGATTCTATTTCTTCGTAAAAGGCAAAGTGGGAAAACAAAGTCTGACGTCATTGCCTCCATCCTCTTCACGCGAAAGCGATTTCTCTTTGAATTAATTAACCAATTCGCTCGAGACAGAAGCGCTCTCCAATTCCTTGGAAGCTTTCAAGTATTTTTGGAGGAGCTGGAGAGTCCGGCAATTATTTTTGCGTATTCGTGGTCTCCTAAATGCGTCGTCTCCTTAGAAAGGCATCATTCTCGTCCTCCGGGACCTCTTTCGGGGTAGTAATTCGTCACTTCGCGTTGTCCTGTCATGCTCCGGGCTTTGTTTAATTACATCAGCGAAAAAATTAGGCCGCTCCCGTTTCGAGCAGTCGGATAATTTTCAAACGAGCGCATTTGTCTAATTAAGCGGTAAACGAAACACGCGTACGGTGAAATCGATTTGGCCGCGCGTAGGAGCGGCTGAAAATCCGAAAGGGGTAATTACTGGGAGTAAGTAGGCACCGGAAACGCACACATTCGACCTTCGCCGTGCTTTTAATCCTCGCTGAAGAAATTACAATGCGAATTTGACGACTGAGGTAAATCATCATAAAAGTGGAGCTCCGTTCTGACAAGTTGAACCTCACCATAAATTCTGATTGTCGTTAACTTTCCAATCTATTTGCGTCTTTAATGTTTTGTAGTAAATCCTAACGGGAACACGTAACGCGAATTTCATCTTGGTCGGCACTACTTTAATTTATGGACCCGTGAAAGCAGTAGATATCTCGGAAAAATAAATATGCTACTCGCTCTTGATTGCCGGCAGAAGAATATTATGCAAGTGGAATTTTTATTGCTCCGGATTTTTGACGTATTATTATTATTATCATCATCACCGCTATTATTATTATTATTGTTATTGTTGTGGTTATTATTGTTGTTAGTATTATTAATATCATTATTATTAAAACGAGTGCAACAATATAGGATTATTTTCAACGCCAAACTAGGCTCCCCTTTGTCGTCTTGTTTTTTTTTTGTTCTTCATTTTTCAACGAAAATTCCGAATCCTGGTGACAAAAATTCAATGATTATTAATAATCGCATTAACGCATTTTCAATTCTTAATTTTTATTTGAATGATGAACTTTAAATAAGCAGAATTTTGAACGTCAGGGTAAATTGTGTATTAACGTAAGAGAACCTCATGAAATATTGAATTTTATTGAAATAGTTCAATTCCATTGAATTCGTAGTGAGAAAATGATTATTTTAGCATTTATAAATAAATTAAAAATTGTTTAATTTTATATAATCAATTATTAATAATTAAATTTTCTATTGAGGTGCATAATTTTTATTGAAACAGAAAAGGGTAGTCGAATTAGGGGTTGAACCTAATTCTTCATTGTCGCAGTCATTTTAATAATAATAATAATAATAATAATAATAATAATAATAATAATAATAATAATAATAATGTAAATTTACAAATCAAATAATGATAACTTATTAGACCAGAAGATTTGTGAATACCGGTACCATATTGTAAGCGGTAATCGGATTCACATTCGCATAATGCACATGTTAAATTACACCCTAATTTAGTTGGCAAACGTACTCGTAATTTCGGGTTAATTACACCCTGGTGTTATTAGGTTTACTTCGACGCGAGGCATTTTTGTAGGACGCGTTACATTGTTCTTTCCTTTTCACCCCTTTTTCCCGTCAGCCCTTCTCGTTAAAGGGGTGGCTCCTAGCATACCCTTTCATGAATTTCGCGCAATTTTTCGTTTCCAGTTGGAAGAATTGCTCCCGTAAAGGGTCCAAGAGCTTCGCTGTTAACATATCCGATATAGCTCCTGTTTGTATGCTAACTTGTATTGAACTTAAACCTGCCATGTTGAACTTTAGTTGTTCTGTGCAGCTCGGAATAACTACCACCTACTCCACCGCTACTCCACTACTTCTATGACTATCACTATTACCACTACCACCAGTGCCTCCATGGCACTGGTACCACTACTTCAACTTCTGTCACTATTCTCTCTCTATTGCCGCTAATTCTCGTGCTATCGCTACTTCAGCATTTCGTTAACAGTGGATGTGTAGACATAAATTGCATAAAATATGTTGCTTCACACTATGTACACTGTATCCAACGTTCCATGTCCCTCTACAACTTAGATTATGTTACTGTGAAAGCACCCGAAATTCTATAGCTTCCCACAGAATAATTAATAGCTTGCATTCACCATTTTCCCTTCATATTTTTCCCACTGCGTTTTATCAAGAAACATGAATCAGAGCTGCACGAGCACCTACAGGCGAGACAATGCATCTCATTTATTTATATTCCTAGTAAGATAACATTTATTTCCGTTGGAGCGAATTTCCACGTTCCTCGTGTTCCTTAAAATCGAGAATTGCTACGATCGATCGTGGTGGTGAATGAGAACCACTGCTGCACCCCCACCGTTTCTTCGTATCACCGCTTCCATTGGTCCCAAACGCTCTGCGGTTGCCCCTGCTCTCGAGTCACGTGATCCACGACCCCCCACTCTCGACTTTTTTCTCGGTTCTCAATCACTCGGTGAGAATTCGCACCGAATAATTTGGTGCATCACTATTTTTTGATAAAATGTGTATTTTTATGTGACGCAAACGAGTAACGCAAATTTCAAGTCCACGAATTTTGTTTTCGTCCCGTTTCCCTACTGGACAATATTTATTGGAACGAAATTTCCCAACAAAATATTTTTTTTTTTTCAGAAAAATGAAAAAATTCATTGCAACCGCTCCGAACGAGAAATTAAAATCCGAAAGAGGAATCAAACGTGAAATGCATTTGGTGCATAACTATTTTTTGATAAAATGTGTATTTTTATGAGGTTGGACTTTGGACATTTTTCGAAGACATTCAAGTTCCAGTGTCCGGTTCAAGAAATAATTAAGACACAGGCTCTTAACGTCTTGTTTACATTCGTTCACTTGTTTACGTGTTTACTCCAAAATCCCGGGTCGATCGGTATTCAAAGTATTACCAACTGTAATTAATTCTGTAATGAGCTGCATTCGTTCCCAAACCACGGCTGCCTTAATTAATATTTTATCATAAATTTGCAATAAAAAATGGGACAAGCCCCAGCCCGTTTCAATCCATTTTGATCTACACCCGGTACATATTCATACGTATCATACATAATAATCAAATATTTAGTATATCATTTTCCAGCATTTCATGTAGTATTTTATTTTCATTTCAAAATCGAATGCATTCAAAGTTAAATCCTTGGTCTTTTTTTATTATTTTATTCAAAATGAAATAAAAAAAACCAGGCAGTATTCGAGGGTTTTCATGATTGCCCCAAACTCGAAACCTGGATTTTTTTTTTATCGCAACAAAGGAAATTTTATGGCACGATAAGAGCGTAAGAAAAAAATGGTAACAAAATGTCCCGTCGTTTTAATTTTTGCATTTTCGCAGATACCACGTTTATTGTTATTGCGACGGGATTCTCCCACGGTTACCTGTGAAATGCACTATGTTTCTTATATTATATATATAGTAAACGATTATGCCACAGCATCGCATAAAAACCAAAGGTTCCATTTCGAAACCGAATACATTTAAAATTAAATCCTTGGTCTTTTTTTTTTATTGTTTCATTAAAAATGAAATAAAAACCGGGCAGTTCCCGAGAGTTTTTATGATTGCCCCAAACTCGAAACTTGGATTTTTTTTTTATCGGAACAAAGGAAATTTTATGGCACGATAGGAACGCAAGAAAAAAAAAATGGTAACAAAATGTCCCGTCGTTTTAATTTTTGCATTTTCGCAGATAACACTTGCCACGTTTATTGTTATTGCTACGGCGTTCTCCCGCGGTTACCTGTGAAATGCACTATATTCTTTCCTTCGTCACTGATACGGTTGTGCATGCAACGCGAGCCCAGATATAAGAGGTAGATGCATCGAGCAAACGGCCCCCGAGAGCCTAATATTAATAAATTCACAAACGTGTCACCGAACTGACCCCGTTGGAAACGAGCGAAACTTGCATTCCGACAATGACGAAACAATTTTTCTTCTGGCACTCGATATTAACAAATGAATGAAACGAGAGCCAGGGTTTCGCGTCCTTTGACGATTTTCTCGCGGTGATGAGAGGGGGCGCGCGCGGTCGCCCACGAATGGCTGAAATTCGAGAGCAATGAAAAGTTGCGCGGTAAAAATGAAAAAAAATGTTTCTCTCTATTATCCCGTCCCTGAAGTATTAGAGCGAAAATGATAATACTTACTTTAATGAACTCTACAAAGTGGAAAAAAAGCGGCCGGGTAATTCAAAGATGGAGGTTCATATTAAAAAAAACTGGAGGGTAACAAAAAGTGAGAAAATTGGGTTCTTTCTGCCGCGACTTTATTTTACTTTCTTTTTTTTTTTTAGAATTTTTCAGTAAGGCCACATATTTCCCTTAATGATTACCACCCTCATCCCCTTGTGTACCAAACGCGTATACAGTTGTATCGCGCGAGTCTGGTGCTCCAGGATTTCTGCTGGAATATCTTTTTTAATGTCGGAGCTACGGAAGAAGAGGAAGAAGAGGAGCAAGAAAAGGCACGAGCTGAAGAGAACGGTAAGCAACGTTCTGCATAAGAATCGTAATGTACAAAGAAAAACTCCATCTCCGACAAACCAAACGTTGCCTCCCCTCGTTCTTTTGTCGATGCCTTTCCCCGTCGAACAATCCTCAGACTTTCCAGGGTAACCCTAACCCCTGCGCGGGGGTGGAAGTTTACAAAAATATACGAGGCTCCTTCTAATCCGCTTTTCCTCCGACTCCTGCACCGGCAAAAAATAGCGAGTATCTTGATAATACCTCTACCGTGAAACCATGTCGTGTTTCAAATCGAAATGGCTAATGCAAATAAGGGGAAATGTTTGAAAGTGTATCAAAGCATCCTTCGGGGACGTATTTCTATTTTTTTTTTCCAGACGAAATCGAATTTTTTTTTCCTCAGACAAGGGATTTCACTGAGACCAGGACATTTTGGACGTATCAGGTCCTTCGAGATCCCCATGAACCTAGAAAATTTTCCCGGTTGGAAAATGAATTTCGTCGCGAAAATGAAATGAGACGAATTTATTATTTAATTATTTTTATTTAAATGATATTCATTTTTTTTCCTCAAACGAAGGATTTCGCTGAGCCTAGGACACCCTCTGATGTACCGGGAATCGAACACGGGTCCTTCGAGATCCCCATAAACCTACAAAATTTTCCCTATTGGAAAATGAATTTTGCCACGAGCTTGAGAGAAGACGAATTTATTAATAATTTTCTATTTTGGACACTGGGATACAAATTCGCATTGACTTCCGGTTATAAAAATAAGAATAAAGGGATGCTCGACAGGAATTCCACTTTTTTCCGTGCCAGTTTGAGAAAAAAGTGCCGTTAAAAACGGCCATGAAAACCCAAAACCGTACGGATGTGTCTGTCTATTTTCCTTGATAGCCTTTGCTCACTTAATCCCGGAGAAGTGTCTGAAAAGCTATTAAATTTTATGACGCGACTTGGAGGAGCAGTAGCCGCGACGGAAAATACTGTAAAAGAAATGACGTAGAAAAGCACGACGGAAAAACATTCCTGCCCCGCTCGGACTGTAATTCCGCCTGCCGAAAAATTTTGTCATTTCGAAAAGGCACAATCCACTTCAACCTGCTGACTTTAATGGTCATTCGCGTTTTATGACTTTCCTCCCGGTCGGGTGGGACCTAAAAAATGACTTTTCGTGAATTATTTCACACTGCGGTGTCGTTATTGGTTATTGCCTGGTGTCCCGTGCGTTCCTTTCAAACGTATCGTGTGGGGTTTCGATTTCTCTTAATGTTGCTTCAATCCTATTTCTCAAGCGCTTTTGTAAGAAGAAAAGAAAAAAAATTTTTTCTAGCAATTTTGGCAACCCCAACCCCGTAGAAATTATTTTTTTTTATAATTCAGATCATGGAGTCATAGCGAATAAATGCACTGAAAAAAAAATGCATTGTGATCTTAACCATTTTTATTAATAATCATTAATAGCAATTTATGGTAATTTCAGAAAGTAGTGGCTTAATTTTTGTTTTCGGTGTAAGATTTAATTTTAAAAAATTTGTATAATTGATTCCTCGAATTTGATATCGAAAAATGATAAATTCCGATAAAGGAGATGCAACCTGGCTTTGAACAACATAAAAACGATTTGACATAAACAACCGGAGCGTTACAACAACCGAGCACGCGCATGCTTTGGCGCTAGTTCCATAAATAATATAATATTGATATATTTTTTACCTCTACCATTTATTTAAAAAAAATATATATAAATAATAATAAAAAGAAAGGGGTGAAAACGCGTTTCCCGGATTTTATTATCACACATTTTCCGATGAATTTCCGTCAATATTGGGATTATTTGAATTCGAAAGGGGTACGCGTAACAGCGTTCCGGGAAGTTAAAATAAATTTTCCATTTTCTCCCCCCCAAAAAAAATACTTTATCGAGAAATTTCGTCCCGAGAATTTATCTCAAAACAAAAATTTTCTTGGGAATTATTTTCTAAATCAAGAACCGCTCCAATTTAGGGGCACTTCGCCTACGTATTGGAAATGTTTCAAGCGAGAAGAGCATTTTTCCTTCATCAGCGGTGCAACAGAAGACGATAAAGAAACGCTCGTTGCGACGACGAGAATTGCTCCTTTCGAAAATAAATGAACAATGAAAGATTCGACTGTTTTGCATTTCAATACTCGGAGGAAGCCTCGGCGGTCGAAACAATGCAATCGAAAGATAGACCGATAATAATTCATACCGATTGCAGCGCCGAAGAGTTTTTCATCATACTTTTCCTTGGGGGAAACGCATTCAATATGGATTGCGGCTTCGGCTGCCGTCTATCGAAGTTTATTAATAATAACAGAACGCGCCTCGGATTATAGACGGAAAGTTTTTACGTGAATTACCACCCCTCGCCGGCGAAACACTGCAACGAATGCAGCGGGAGCCGATGCGGTGGAATTGTTCCTCGAGAATTTGCGTGCTTTTGGGAAGGAGGGTTTCCACGAAGGTGAGTCGCGATCTGGCTGCAATCGAAGCGATTTTTACCTCCGACCGCATCGCGGAAAATGCATTTGACGGTCAGCCACTGACACTGAATTCGTCAATGAGATTTAAATCGATGCAATTATGCAAATGCATTCCACGTTTGGTTTCTCTTTTAAGTTTTAGCTTCTCGTTCGGGGGATTTAAAGTGGATTTTTTTTTTTCATTTTCATGAGAAAGAGAATTTTTTGTTGGAAAATTTCGTCCCGAAAAAATTGAGGTTTCGTCCCGTCGGGAACTGGGCCAAAAAAAAATTCGTGGGCTCGAAATTTCCGTTACTCAAAGGAGGAGTTAAAATGGATTTCTTCATTTTCCAAAAAAAAGAAATTTCTTATGTGGCAAATTTCATCCCGAAAATTTTGTCCCGTGGGGAAACGGGGCAAAAAAAAATTCGTGGACTCAAAATTTGCGTTACTCAAGGGCCCTCGCGGTTTGTTATGCGTCCGGACGAGATAAAGTGGATTTTTCAAATTTCCCCCCAAAAAAAGAGAATACTTGGTTGGCAAATTTCGCCCCGAAAATTTTGTCCCGTGGGGAAACGGGGCAAAAAAAAATTTCGCGCACTCGAAATTTGCGTTACTCGAAGAGCCCTCGTGCTTATTATGCAGGAACTTTTCACACTTGTCACGAGTAACTTGAAAGTTTCTGAAATGTTATCGAAAAATGTTTGCAGGAAAAGTTTTGTTTGATAAAGAGCGCGGACCGTACAACGGAGCGAACTTCTATCCGAAACATTTATCGATAACTCGCTCCGGCAAACTTTTGAATTATTTTACTACCAATCATCGAAACTCCGGCACGCTGTATTTTTTCCCGTGTAACTGCGAGTTATAAAGATACCGGAGATTTCGTTTTTTCCCCGCGTTTTCGGCCCCTCCCCTTTTTGGGTTTACACGTTGATTGCAATGTAAACGCGAAACCCTGATTTTATTACACTTGCCTCGCTTATTTAAATTTCTCGATACACTTTGCATGAAAAGTACCACCATGCAAATTGCAGCACATTCGATTGAACTTTCCTTGATGGAAGTGCAGTAATTCAATTTTTTGGATTAAATCTCTCCGACTTCCGCGCCATCTGCCGACATTTTTCCTACTCCCTTCGAATTCGAATAATCCCAATATTGACGCTAATTTATACGAGAAGCTCGAAACGTTCCCGAAAGCAAACGTACGTACTTCTTCCGATTCCACTTAATCGGAAAATCTGTGATAATAAAATCCGAGAAACGCCTTCCCATCCTTTTTCCTTTTATTATTATTTATACAATTTTTTTCGAAAATGAACAAATTTATCTCAATTCCTTCGAACTCGTAATAAGCGCGAGGGCTCTTTCGATAACGCGAATTTCGAAATTCCACGAATTTGGTTTCCGTCCCATACCCTTTCGGGACAAGACTCAATTTTTTTTTCGGGACCCTTCCGTTTACGTGCATTTTATATTATAATTAAATGTACGCCTTTTCCCAATTACTTTGATCGTTCCCTTTTTTTTACTTTAGGCCCTTGGGCAGGTGATTTTGCTCAAGCGGTCCAATAATGAGCGCACTTAGTGGATTAGGAATTCGTCAATTCAGCGGAATTACGTATGACGTGTGCGAAGAAGCACCGGAATAAATTCGCGGGGACGGAAAATAAGATAAGACGAGTAGTCCCGTGGCAGGAAAAGATGGAAAGCATTCATTTTCAGGAGAAGTCACGGTAAAGTCTTTATTATCGCGTGCCATTTTTCTGAGATTATTCGGAAGTATATTGAGATAAAAGATTTTCCATTTTTGCCTCTTCGGTTTGGACGAAGTACAGGTGATTTGCCCGGGAAGGACATGGCATCGATGTGTCACGTCTGTTCTTGATCGCAAATCGTATAAAAGAGAGACGCAGGAACACGGGATATATCGTCGACCATTCCCTCTAAGCTCGGGGAAGGTTCACCCTCGACGGGGTATCAATGACGTCACGGTGTTCCCTCCGTCCCTTACACGAAGTCCTCTTTTCCTTCCTCTTCCCGATCAGAAAGCCTCGGTGAAGAAAGAGTCACGAATCTGGCAGGGGTCGATACACCCCCTCCTAACAACTACCCCACTTGCGCGCGCGTGTTAAAACGAACACTCTCATACATATTTCTAAACGTGAATGCACGCAAAGTGAGCACACCCACACACACGGAGGAGACGTGCTTGAAAGCACACGCACACGCAAGCGCTCTTCGCCGTGACGTCACAAGGGCGGGGTCCTCGTTAGCGGCTTTCGCCTTGGATGTGTGAGGGGAGCAACACGTGGAAAAGCTCCAACACTGACACTCGCTCCCTGCGTAACGTAAAAAAGTGGGCCAGTGGTGCTACCCCTCGTTCTTGCCCGATTTCCACTCGGAGCTTGCTCTGCGAGACTCCATCAACCCTCGTAATTTACGGAGACTCGCGATTCCACGTCACCGTGGAAGGTACGATCGCCGTAATGGCAATGAGCTTTCGAATCTGCGTACGAGGATGCACCGGGAGCACCAGCGGCATGAATATCCCAACACCGGGAGGATTTCCCCTCGGACCAAGGGATGAAACTAAATTCCAAACGCTAATTGGATGGCCTTAAGGCCAAGTGCAAGTTGCAGAAAGCCCGAGTTTGGAGAATTATGGGTTCACGACTATCGCCGAGAGATATTACGGCGGCCCACGGTGGCTCCGAGCCGATGAAAGGGGGTAGAAAGTTCATCCCGGCGCGGTTATTCCCATTCGACGGAGCTGGGAATTAATGCAAATCGCTACTATCCACAAATGGCACGTTAAGTTCGTTATATCTCGTTATCTCACGGAACGTCAGCGACGGTTAATTAAAATTCCTCAATGGGACGAACTCCCGGGGATTATTTTTCAGACGTGAAATTTTAGACCCCGTGTACACCTACCTCGCACCTCCGAAACGGGAGTTCCGCAAGACGACGACGTACCTCGACACGCGGGAGCCACCGAAAGGAACGGCGGAGTTGTTAATTAGTTTCTCCCGGAGAATAAGCTCTAGCTTTCTTCTCGAGAACAATGCCGATAGACAGGTGGGAGCTTCGCAAGCTCTAGCTCCGGTCCTTCGCAAGAAAAAACACGGCTGTCGAGTCCTCGGGGCCAACTTTTGCCGGAGAGCCACCGTGGACCGAGCTTGCACATAAGCTGGAGGGCCACGGACCGAGCTTGCACATAAGCTGGCGGCCCACGGACCGAGCTTGCAAATAAAAGTCCAAGAGTGCCAGGAGCCTTGGCCCCCGATGCCAAGAGCGAGGACCGTGGACCGAGCTTGCACACAGAAGCCAAAGGATCCGCGGAGCCTCGGACACCCTTTGGGAGGGGGCCCCCATTGGCGCCCGAAGTTTAAGTTTGCCCAAAGTTCCTCTCTCGGGATTCACTCGCGACACGGACCCTTTTGACGGGCTCTCGAAGAACGAGTTGGGCTTTCGCTCGGGGAGTCGGGTATAAAATGTAAACAAACAAATTATGTCACGTTGAATGTCAGCGTTTGAATACCACGTGTTCGGAGTAGTTGCGCCGTGAAGGGAGTCCGAGGCTTCAACTTGCGCAGCCTTCTCCTACCGTGCGCTACCCGCAAAAGAGAATACGTGTGTTTCCTCGCAATTGCAGCTGCACGCCACGATTACCGTGCCTCGGGGGCTCGAGCACTTGCCGAGAAAGCAGTAGCTGTTTCTAATTACCCTTATTGTTTTGCTCTATTTCGACTCGGCCAGCTTCTTTTCCAAACAAAATACGTCGGTCGATGATCCAGAGCTTACTGTAGCTTTACGAAACGTCGCTGCCGGAATCATTCGGACGCTTGCGCCTATGGAAGCTGGTTCCGTCAGACGGCGCCCCGACGCTGTTACCGTCGGATGGCCTCGTCGTTGTCGTCGGCCTCCAGTGAGCAAACTCTCATCCTACGAGTTGCACAACCCACCCTGAGATCAAGTACGAGAAGGTGTGCGTCGTTCTCTCCTTAACGCGTGTTCCTTTCGATTTTCAACCCCCGCGGAAGGGACTTTCTGGGTGCAACGGGACAAAAGGGACAAACCGAGCGGGGATTATTTGCATTTCGTTGTTCCGATTTCGAAAACCGACTACTTTCGAAATTTCTGCCTTCTCTTCTCTCCTTCAGTTTCGTCCGAGTTACCGATCCTTTGTCCTTCGGTTATTCTTTTTTCGAAAACAAGTGGTGTCGATTCGCGCGTGTGTACGTTTCGTATCGGAAGGCTTCAACCGGTAAAGAAAAAATAAAAGTAAAAAAAAAAGGGGAGAGAGATAAGAAAGCCGAGCTCGAATTTTCAAGGAAGCACGTGAACGTCCCGGGAGAGGAAGGGACGTCGAAGCCAATAAGAGTCGAGGAAGGTGTAATTTATTAGGGATCACTAAAAGAAATTGACAATAAATGAAACCGTTGTAGAGTGTGAGTTGTGAGCCCCTCGGACGCTTTTATGAGAAACTTTGCCTGAGGCAGGGAACCAAGGAAACGGGTTACCAGTGTTGAAATCAACAAGGATCCAGGGGGAAAAGGACGAAAGTGATAGGAAGTAGCCGAAGATGCATGTAATTGAGAGGAACCGAAGAGGCGGAAGAAGTTACCAGCCGCGTGAGAGGAGGTAGCACCTTCGATCGGTTCATCGAGCTTCGCGAGGAAGTGAATCCATCGGGGAAAATCTTCCACCGTGGGTGCAGTGATCGTCGTCGAGCCCCATTTCCACCGGAGGCCGCGAGTTTCCCCCGGAAAGTGCAGACAAGCGGGATATTAGTCCCGGGATACTCGTTGTTGTATTCCATCACTCGTAGTTTCTTCCGAAAGAAGCGGAGGAAAAAGTCTCGCGTCAAGAAGCACTCGGAGCGATGTGATGGCACATCAGCCGAGGGGATAGGGTTCGCTCGTAACGGAGAAGTCGATCCTCAGCGAGAACTCGAACCATCGGATCGCTGGAACTTCCGACAGCGCGAAGATGAGCCGTTTGGTGGAAGAATAATTACGATAATCCGGTAAATCAGTGTTCCGTGTCGGGTAAAAAACTTCGCGAGATGTCGGAGGAGAAAGAATGACGCTCCATTTGAATTGTAAATAAGTGTATATATATATAGTTGAGAAATTGAAAGCATCGAAATTGTAAATTCAGTTTAAACGTCGGGTTAGACAGGAAGAGGGTAAACCGAGTTACGGCTCTTCTCCTTTTTGCCTCTCTCTGTTCTTCCACATTATTATCTGGAAGTAGACGCTAAATGTAAAATACGATTAAAAAAAAAAATAAGTATCTTAAAAAAAAAGTAATTAAGACACGTTTGGGGTGAATTAAAAAAAAGATGTAGAATTATCGGAAGATTTAATGGTTGTGTCACGTAAAATGTTTTTTCTCGATTTCGAAGTTTTCTTATAGAATTCGAAAAGCAGGTCGGAGAAGTACGGGTATTCAGCGCTTAGCCTTTTAGCCCAGCACGATAATTAATTAGCTCGCGGGCGTTATTAGCGTGAAACAGTACCGAGCGACGTACGCCACTCGAAGGGAATTAAGGAAAGAAAATCGGGGAAAGGAGATTAACTAGACGAAGGTGTTTGAAACGCGAGGATAAAAAGAGAATGTTTAGACTCTCCTTTCATCGTCGTCGGGTTTGTAACGCTTAATTAATCGAAGGTAAACTCCGTCGCTTGGTAAAAGACACAAAGGATTATATAAATAATAGAATTAAAAAGAATAACAAAAAAAAATAAAAAAACTTTAGGAGTTAGATTCCATATCCTGGAGATTTTAGCGTAAGAGTAGGACAAAGGGGACCAATTTTTTCACTCTCTCGCTTCCCTCTTATCCTCTCGTTCGTATTTTACCTGTCAACGTACGTATTGTAAATCGTACACCGCAACACGAGCAATAAAGTTACGACCCTTCGCGTCAAAAGTCTATTGTTTTAAGGATACAACGCCGAAAATCACGGAGAAATTAAAAAAAAAAATAAACAGATTCTAAAAGCGAAGACTCGGTCCAATTGTTCAAGGGGCAACGCGTCTCACCACAAGTCGTAGAGGTCGGTGACGAGATTGATAGCGAAGACGCCGAGCGATCGCCGGGGCGAGGAAGAGAAGGATTCGTATTTAGACTCCGCTTCGTTAACCCCAAAGGACGTTGGACGTGAAAATTACTGAGAATCGTCGCGAGTACGAGGGTGCGGGTCCGGGTCGAAGTAGCGTTTTTTTTCCGCGAGACTGAAATGGCTCTAAGGTTATCCTGAAACGGGCATGACGCCCTTGACCTCGAGATGCGACGAGACCACCACCCTCTTGTTACTGCTACTCCTGGAACTCGCACCTGGTACGCGCTGTTACTCGAGAGCGTCGAGATAGCATCTACAGCTCTCGTCGAAGGTGCGAGCGATGCCGGGCCCTGGCAACGCTGTCAACATCCACGCCGGTAGAGTGACATCGGCCAGCATCTTCGAGGAGAACATGTCGTGGGGTGGTGGTCGTTCAACCGGTGGCTCGTCTTCAACTGGTGGCGCCCACGATGTCATAAGCGATAATCAACAAGCCGTAGTAGCCGCAAATCATCGTGGAAGTCGTTTGACGGAGGGAGACGATAGTAATAATAATAATAATAATAATAATAGTAATAATAATAGTAATAATAATAATAATAATAGCAGTAGTGAGGGCACGAGCGACAGTGATAACGGAAGTACAGGTGTCGAGGGGAGTGCGAGTGCCGGTGAGACCAGTGACAATAGCACTGGAAGAAGTGATATCGCAGAAATTAGCTCCACGGAAGGGAACGGAGGGGAAAATTTCGGTTCTAACGGTGGATGCGGCGTCTGTTTGTTGGGTAACACCGGTAACATCGATATTGGCCCCATTAATTTCGACAGCGGAGGTGTCGCGGGCACCGAAGGAGAACTTCTCTTCGGCTTGGGTGAAATAATGGAGGACTTTAGTAACTTAGCCAACGTCTCGCTGAACGATAGCCTTTATCCCCTGAACTACAGCCTCGAGAATGAAACCTATCTCGTCTTGGGCGAGAGCCTGTACCCGTCAGGGTACACGCTACCCCACATCGTCATAGCCTCCATCGTGGTGACGCTGCTGATGATCATCATCGTCGTGGGCAACATGCTGGTCATAATCGCCATCGCCACCGAGAAGGCCCTGAAGAACATCCAGAACTGGTTCATAGCCAGTCTGGCGGTGGCCGATTTCTTCCTCGGCCTGGTCATCATGCCTTTCTCGCTGGCGAACGAGATTATGGGCTACTGGATCTTCGGCTACTGGTGGTGCGACATTTACTCGGCCATGGACGTGCTCTTGTGCACCGCCAGTATCATGAACCTCTGCTTGATCAGCCTGGACAGGTTCTGGAGCATCACGCAAGCTGTGGACTACCTGAAGAGGAGGACCCCGGCCAGGGCCGCTCTCATGATCGCCCTGGTTTGGCTTCTCTCGGCGCTGGTGTGCATCCCACCGCTGCTGGGCTGGAAGAGGCCGACCCCCGAGGAAGAGTACCCCAAATGCAGGGTAAGTTCTTTATCTCGCGCCATGATTAATGCAGCGTAGAGCCGGCTAATGCACGGCAGCGTCTCCGTGCATTCCGGGTCTGGGGGAAATAACACCAGTCATCTAAGCTCATAAATCAAGGGGAATTATCATATATGCATGATGAATTCTCCTGAGTGGTTTGTTAGACTCTCCGCTCCGGTACTACTTAAGCGTTGACCTCGTTTCCGTCACCAATTACTCTTTTATAAGTGCATCTCCCGTAAGGATTACGTCGTTAGCGGATGTGGCGCTCGTTCGACGGGGAAACGAAACGGGGGTTCGATTGTCGGGTAGAAAATTAGACAGCTTATCGATACCCCTTATCTTACGCGGTACGAAAGAAGAGCGAACGCAAACCCGCCGTGGCAGCCACCACGGAAAGACCATTCTTCTTCGTCTCGGTAAGGAAGGATCGGGGAATGCATAAAGCATGTTATTCGAGCATTTACAAATTTTACCGGGGAGAGATTCGCAACGTGCAACATGTGCACTCGACGATATCTCTCACCTCGAAAAGGAGGAAAAACGGATATACCTACTTACCCCCGAGGCATTAATCATAAGGTGACTGCACACAAAAGCTACGTGTGATTAATTCTCTTATCTGGAGAAAGAAAAAAAAGGAAAGAGAGAAAAGGACGTCACTCCCTATTCTCCTGGAAAATAAGGACATCCCGTCGCGCGTAAGGAATTGAATGGAGGGAACGCTCCGTTCCTCTTTCACCAACAATAAGAAAACATCGGAAACTTTTATTCGAAAGCTCCAAGTTCTCCAGAACTTTCGGCTTAATACGTTTCCTCCTCGGATCGGTGCTTCAACAAATAAGCCGACGAACGAGGCACACTCGAGCTCTCGGGCTGTCGGCTTTAAAGAGTATAAACATTTGTAAGTGAGATTTTAATTGTCCGAAAGACCGATGGCACCGAAGCACGTGATTAATCGCTCTGAGGAAAATGCAAACAACGGCTGCGTCTATGCGATTCGCTGCATCCTTCGCATTTCTCATAACAGCATGGAAATCCCACCGTTTCTTTGAATTCCTCCGGAGGCATAATTACAATGGTAAATGAGACTCGTTATAAATTTACAAGATGCAACATCCACTATTTCTCCTCCATTCAATTCCAACGCGAGCCTCGTCTATACAATCTCAAACTGCACTCACTCGCCTTTGTGTTCCCGCTCATCTCCTTCTTACGGTAGCTTTTGTACCTCCTATTCCCGAACCTCCAAAGTTCAGTAACTTTTTCCTTAGGGCCATCGAAGGAGAAGCAAAATCCTTTCCTTTCCTCTATACCTTCTTCTTTGTTTTCCCCGAGCTCTTGATTGCTTTTCCGCATAAACATCTGCACGTCGTGCGTTTTATGAACTAGAATAATCCTGAAAAGGATCCTATTTGTCATCGCCCTTCCTCTTCCCTTAACGAAAAAGCCTCCCCTGCATACTGATACATCGACCAACCCCACACACACACACATACATACACACTCGCGCATTTACATAATCGATCATTTGGGATTTTGAATAAAATATTACTCGTTACTTCGGCTCGAAATTACGCCGGAATATTATTATGTTTGCGCGAAACAAAAACAGCGGTGGCTCTTTTTATATCGCAATTTCAATTCCAATATTTCGCCCCACTTTCCCGCTGACGTGTACGCGCTGAGCGATACTCGATGCATAAACAGGTATCTCTCGTAACATTTTCCCTTCGCTGCGATAACAAAAATGCACGCCGCTGTCGCCGATAGACACTGTCATTTCATTTCACGAGAGGATCCTTACGACGATCTTATTCCACGATTTCTCGCGATCTTTCCTTCCGGACGCAACTGCGCCCTCCTGCGACGAACGGAAAGTCACGAATGCAACTCTCGAGCGATTCGCGGGGCGCACACCGACGCATTCCCTCGATGCGATTGAGTCCATAAGTTTGGAGAGATCCAGCGCGAGATGCGACCGATGCACATTTGCGCGTCCGAGAGTGCAAGCTCTCTCGACTCGCTCGTAAACGGCCCCCGCTGTCGGAGGGAAAGTTTATACGACGCTTTGAAAAATCACCCGAGGCTTTCAAGACGCTACGAGATTACGGCACTAAAAGAAAGAAAAAAAAACGGCGGAAGGATAAAGAAGCGGAAAACAACCTGTAAAAAATCAGCAGTCGGGAGTTAACGGTACATTGTAAAAATCGCAGATTTTACGAGGCTGCGCTACTCGAGGTCTCCCGCGGCACGTCGACGGGCATGAAGGGATAACCGACCCCTTAATGAAGTTCTTCTTTAACAAGAACAGTTTAAGTTAATTTACGAACTTCTCTAACTCTTTAATAAAACTTCGCCTATTCAACAATGCGTCGCCATTCGAGGAGGTAAATCTGTAAAAAGAGGAATCGCGTCATTGCCGGCACTTTACGGCCCTTCCTTCTGTCTCCCGAACTCAGACGAATCTCGAGCGTCGATAGAATGCCTGCACTTTACGGCACTTTAATCGCACAGACGCAACAAATGTGTTGCACGTAAATTAGAACGAACGGGGATCACCGTTTTTATCCGACGAATGTTTTTATCATTCCCGAGCGGAGCTGAAAGCACTTTGCCAAATTAATTAAGTGCGCCTCGAAGAACCCGTTGAGCGTGAAAATTCGAGTTGCGTTTCTGCAAAAAAAAAAGAGAGAGAGAGAATGGAAAAAGGTCCATTGAATTCTCAAACTTCGATGAAGAAGGGGCTCGAGGCGAAATCGAAGCTGTAAAATGGAGTGAGCGATTTCGATTACCTTGCACCGAATAAGCACGGGATCGTTCAAGAAGCGAGACCCATTCGACGACTCTCGGTGCTTCAAGGGAGGGTGTCGATAACGATAACCTTTATCGGGATAATTGCGTAGAAGCGGCAAGAGGTTGAATCGTTCGACACGCAAAAGTTACGTAACTCCTCATTCACGCCACGTGGGTCGCAATGGTATGCACTATTGCACTTGTCGTAACCGGCGTGGCCCGAACCGAAAGTTCAATTTTGGCAGTTTACGCGTGAAATACGATTATCGTGCAAATCTGATCCCGAAATTTCCCGATGGTTCGTAAGGTTCAAATCAACAAATTTTTACCAGGGTTCGAATTCGAGGTATTTTCTCGGGGATCTCGAGTCGCTTCGGTCTCGGTTGAAGCAACAAATACGGCGGCTATTTTCTAGAAAAATATCGAGAAATCTTGTAAACCCAATATTTTGTCTGTCCTTCCTGGACCAAATCTCGTCCCACTGGGATTCGTTGTCGAAGAGGGAATGATTCGCTGGAGCTCTGATTTTCATACTCCGAGGTCGTTGATTCCGGGTCAATATTAATACAGAAAGTGTACACCCGCTGAAAACGTGGAAACGCTCGAGCCTGAGGACTTGAGCCTCTACGATCCTCGGCCACATTCGTACCTCGCGTAGCTATTTTTTCCCAAAGTTTAGATAACGGCGTGCCTGCTGTACGTTGCTTTCATCTGAGCTTGTAAACATAAATTATCGTTGACGGACGTTTCTAATTAAAATGGACGTACCCCCTGGCGCTACGTTCTCCAAACAAAGTGCTCTGTCTGGAAAATCCCTGCTATCAATCCATTCCATTGCGGCAACCGGTAGTAGTCATATTTCTTGGGTTACGAAGTACATTGAAAAAAAAAAAAAAAATGATCCAGTAGCTACAGTAACTCCAGTGGCGGACGTTCATAATTTTGGGGAGACTAAATAGTTGGGATTCAGCCCGTCGGTGGAGCCACTGTCGACGTAGAGGTTAGGAAACTATTCTTACCACGATAGTAGCGACCTCTAGAATGTAAATTCCTAATTATCGCAAATAGTTACGAATAACCCGGATTGAAAATATTCCAACTTCTCTTCCACTGGCGTCCATAATAGTGGGGCCAGCAAATAGTTGCAATTTCGTCCGTTGGAGGAGCTACTGTCGTCGTAGAGGTAGCTCCAGTAGCTCCGCCGTTTATCAATTTTCATCACAAATGCACGGATTTCATTGGACGTCATACCCTGGAAGTGAAAAACAAGGATCCAAGTCTGACGAACGTCAGACGAGTGTCTAAATTAACGGACCAGCTGTCAATAGCGATGTCAGTAGCGATACGTATGTTTCCACGTACGAGTGCATCCTCTTTGTCGACGTTGTACGTGATATTAGCGATTGCACGGATGTTAGCCGGGACAGGGACGTTCCCAGACACGTGTCCTCTGTTAGCGATGACGTCGTGGATGTCACGCAGCAGGATGACATCGATTCCACGGGATATGAAATCCATCATCGATTCCTTCCGAATCTGTTTGACGTCATAAAGCATTCAATGGAGAAATCAATAAAGGCAATAAATTACGGAGCAGTTTTACCTCCAGATACAATGGTCGCGCCTTTCAAGCCGCGGAGGAAGTTGTGAAATACAACTGTATCCAGCACAAAAGTCATTTCCTGTGGCAATATCACATAATGCCATTAACCCGCTGCTGCAACGGAACGCGTAGTAAATATCTGGCATATGGTTAACGAAACCTCGCGTTTTATGCATTCGCACGCTTCGCGAGGGTGGAAACAAAGGGTGCCCTTTTTTTCCAAGGAAAAAGTCATAAAAAGGAGGAGGCTGGAATAAACAATTTGTAAATACCCAGAGCTCCGCTTCTGGACGTAAAAAGGAAGGAGCGAAGCCGCAGAGGGAGGAAAATATGAGAGGTGGAATAGCCGGTGTAAGTAAAGCAATGTATTTGCTGGACGTGACAGCCAAGGCATGTAAAGTAATCCGCCCTTTCGGATTTTCCGATCCCTTTCGTTCCGCGAGGGAATCGTACTTCACGTCCGATAGGTAAAGAGAGACCCTTTTTCCGCCAGAAAATTATGAAACCCTAATGCCAGAGGTCGATCGGAGGCCCGGTTTTCCGAGCCAACCCTCCGGATGGTGGAAGTTTATACGGCGGCAGCGATAACGCAGAACTCGGAATAAGTGGGTTCCTGGGAACTGATTGAAAGACGGAATGGGAGAGAGTCGAATTGTGAAAAAATGATGGACGCCCAAATGAAATCTCAGTCGGGGAAAGTTGATTAACGTCTTCCAGAGCGCAGTCGTAGAAGAGGACGAAGAGCGGATTCGTAATTTGTTGATTAGGGAAAACTGAATTTTCATGAAAATGATGTATGAAGTAGCGAAATGCAATTGCATGCACCGGGAGAATACGTTTATGAAAATTTGAAAAGAGAAGCGTAATGAAATTGCGGACAAAAATGGATTTGCCAAAATATGCGGGTCTCCAAAAATTTGTATATTTTAGAAAATTGTGGAAAACAATAAACACCAATATTCGTTATAAAAATTGCTATTATTTTACGTCGGCCGCGCATATTTTTGACTTTTTGTAAGAAATTTTCCATTATTTTAACAATTGCTTTCTTCTATCATACACCAACCATTTATCTAATTAATTTTTCTACTCTCGATCGCATGTTAATTGCTATTCACTCACACCACCTTTCATCATTTCAACGACCCCTTTTTTTCTTCCCTTCTCTTCTCTTCTCCGTGTATTTAGGGAAACGTCAGAATCCCGGCAGCTGCCGGGTCACATATCGAGCAGACGCGAAAGTTCCCTCCTCGGTCGTGGCCAAATGCAGGGAATGCACGTACGCCCTATGGCATCGACTGCTGACGTAATGGTACCAGTGGGCTGTAGGATAGGACCTGAAAGGTCACGAAAGGGTTCCGTTGGCGCTTGATGGCTCTTAAAATAGCCCAGTGGCTCTGACGTAAAGGGTTTCGAGGTTTCCTCGGGGCTCACGTGGGAGAGGAATTAAACAGCTGATTCGCTTTTTTTTTTCCCCGTGACTCGTCGACGAGCATCGAAATGCGGAATAATCACGAAGTTCCATGGAAACCGTGCGGGACTTTTCGGCATGTACTGGTTTCTTTTTTGCAGCAAAGTAAACGTCAATTCGTCCGGGGCTCGGGTAACTTCCTTGCTGGATTGAAAACTGTATTGAAAAGTAAAACTCTTCGCCGCAGTAGTTAGTGGATCTGAACCAAAAAAAAAAAAGGAAAAACGTGCCGGTAGCATCGATAGACTGTAAATTCTCGAGCGTGGCGGTGGAGGTAAACGAAACGAAAGCAAAGTAAAGCTTAATGATAGCCGGTAACTCTCGTGGCATGAACCAGTGTTTCTTTGCCCGTCCTTCCAAACTTCCTGGACGCCTTTGATTTCTTCCATCGCTTTGTCCGGGCTTTTCACGAATTTCTCAATCGATGCCGCTCAAAGAAACGGAAAGGGGACGATTATAAAGCGCCGGATAATGAATTGTCCCCGACATAAAAATGCATCCCGGAGGTGTTAGTGCTCTCGGACGAGCCACTTGAAATTTGGCGCAGTTTATTATGCGATTCTCTTGAAAAAAGTGCAAAGTAGAAAAATTGCCGGTGCGCGGTAGCTCCGCGAGTCGGGAGTTTCCGTAATTCCGAGGAATAGGGAAAATGGAAAATAATCAATAATAATAAAAAAAAAATAAATAATAAAAAATCCTAAAAAATGTGTAAACTCCCTTAAAAAAACATAGAAACCATATAAATAAATAACCAACTTATTACCTCTTTAAAATATAAATTGATTAATATAATAAATATTATAATGATTCGATAAGCTAATTAAAAAATAAAATAATCCTGTAAATAAGAAAATAAATAAACCAAAGAATAAATCTTATTATAATACTTATAACAATTGAACCTATATTATTAATTGATGAATAAGCCAAAATCATACTTCATAAAATTTCATTTAAACCAAAAAATCTTAATGAAGAACATATTAATGCACTAAAATATAAATATGTATTAATAAATTGATATAAACGAACTGTAGGTATTAATTTTCGAAGAGTCGTTTATGAAAGTAAGTGCATTAAAAATACGAGCGAGTTTATGAAATCCCCGGCCAATTGCTAACGAAAACGAAGCCGACGTGGTGCAATTAGTTTATAGAGAGTAAGGATAATATTTACGTCTATATTTCTGCATTTTGTCGTCCCTTGTTTCCGTAATTTCCTTCCAGGATTGCGGAAAGTTGCAGTATTTAATTACATAAGTAGTGCGGGTACAAAAGTTCTGGAGCCACGGCGGAAAGCTGCTTAAGAATTCATGAAGTCTCAATTCGAACGTAATGTCAAAGGCTAAGTGGGACAAAATGAACTTTTATTGAAGTTTGTTTATGCTTGGAAATGAAATCCTGCTGGATAATCGCCGACCTCGAGAAAATCAACGGGAATGATATTTTCAAAATTCTCTATTGCCCCCCCCCCCATTAAAATTTTAATAACGGACCGGTAATGCAACGAGAACTTAATTAATGCTTGGAATTGCAGGAGCAAAGAAAGGTTTAAAAATTGAGGAGTTTCTTATGGACCAAATTCAAATTCAACAGGTTCGAGGCTTCGAAAGTTCAGTTGTAGGAGCAAGTGCACATGTTACACAAAAATTTACTTCTTTATTAAATAATTTATTTGTCGTTATAAATTATTTTCATTTTTCTTTATTTATTTATATATATATATTATTGAATACATTAATTAAATTTATAACCAATTGAAAATTCATTATAAATTAAATAAACAAATTTTGAATTTCTGGGAGTTAATTATCCGAAGAAAGAGAAAGAGAGAAACGCGAGGTCCTTGTTGGAGCGTAAAAAATAGGAATGGAATTCTTGAGGAATTCTTCAACGGAAAGTTTCGAGATGGTAATGAAATTAGCGTGGAGCTATTTCAGGAGAATGATGGATTGTGATAAATGAAATTTGAAGTTGCCCTTTTAGGAAGCTCTTTAATAGGAAAATTAACATTCCATAAGCATGAAAAGCATCATCGCCATTTACATGACCTTCCCATTAAAGTGTGGGAGGAGTATGAAAAAGGTGAAAAAAAAAGTATAAGTACATTCTGCCCATTAACGAGATTGCCACTGACATGCGTCTTTTTGGCTCAGTGCCACATTCTGCTGCGAGACACTCAACAAATGTCTGAAGTTGACAGGATATTTGGGGAGTAAATTCACCGCATCAACCTCTCAAGTTTTCATTTTCACTCGTTTTTCCCACTTTTAATAATTTACCTCGCACTGGGACTGTCGCGCACAATGGACGGGAATATAATAATGCTGTTTGCTCAAGAAAAATTTCCATGCCATTCTTGCTAAATTCTTCCAGATTTCTCGCTCGCTGGGGTCACTAATGATGTCCGTATAATTTCACCCCGGAGCTTTAATTAAACGGACCGGAACCCGCGGCAAATCCAGGGGCCGTCCGAAAGAAGGGCGATTCCAGTCCTGGAACCGATGCTATAATAATTTCCGCGGTTCTTCCTTTCTGTCTGCAACGCTGGTCCGGTAGAAAGAGCCCCGTTGCATTCAGCGAAAAGTGGCATATAATATCTATTTTTAGGCATCCGCGATGTGCTAATAAAAAGTGCCTTTTGAAACCATCGACGACCGTCTATGTGTGCGTCTGCCGCTGCGAGTACCTACACGAAATCGATGAACTGATTCCTTTCAATCTTACTACCAAATCTTTGTGCGTGTAGCGAGCGATCCTTCGGTTCTTCCACAATACCCTTCCAGGAACAAATCCTATGGACCAGAAAAAAAGAAATAAATATCGACAACTGAAGCTACTGTCCCGACTCAAATATTAATTACGTCACGCTGCTCTAACCTAGATTGGAAATATCCTAGTTTCGTTTCTGCGGACGTCCATAATTTTGGGGATACTGAATAGTTGGTATTTCGTCCGTGGGTGGGGCTACCGTCGTTGTAGAGGTTAGGAAACTATTCTTATATCGATAGCAGAGACCTCTGGGTTATTAATTCGTAACTAAATTTCAGCTCGCGTTGGGAAACCATTCTTGTTGCGACAGCAGCAGCCTCTAGCGTGTAAATTTGTGAGTATCGCAAGATAGATGGCAGGACCTACCCTAACCTAGATTGAAAATAACCCAAGTGCGCTCCTACGGGCGTCCATATTCGTGAGGACACCACGTAATTGAAATTCCGTCCGTCGGCCGCGCTACCGTCGCCATAGAGGTTAGGAAACTATTCTTACCGCGATAGTAGCGACCTCTAGGGTATCAGTTCATAACTAATTTCGAGCTCGTTTCTTCTCGAGGTTTTTCTTGTCGTAATGACGGTCTATTTACACAATTTCAAATTTCTAGGTTTCTAAATTTCTGAAATTTCGGTCCAAATTTCAATAGGACAACAAGATCCAAGTGTTGGGTCTAAAAATCGGCGAGAATCTGTTTTTTTCGAGGATCTTTTTTTTCCCCGAAACTCTCGGTACATTGAGATAACGCTTTTCCGCGTCGGATATAACACTAAATGGGTAGAAGTCAATTGAATCGCCCCTAACGCAATTCCATACACCGCGTGGCACTCCTCGGGCCACGGTAAACCTATTTTTTTTTTGTTAGCCGATAAATATCAAGTTGAACTCCACCGACCCCTCGAAATCCCTTACGACGCGTATCGTTTCCTGAATTACAGTAAACTCTCCTTTGTTGGCCGATAAATATAACATTAACTGCCTATTTTTCTTGCCATAAAAATCATGGACTGAAACTCTCCGCGACGATTTTCGTTATCCGCGTCATCTCATCGCTTTTTTCATCCTCCTCCTTCCCCCATAAACCTCACGCCTCGCACCATTCAGCGACTTTTTCCTCGGCAGGTATTCTTCCCAGGTTGGATTTTAATAGGCGGACTTAATGTAGCGTTATATCTTGTCGCGTAAAAGAATGACAGAAGATTGAAAGCGTACCTTGCTTTGGCACATAAGTACAAAAGGGAGGAGGGTGAGAACAAAAGAAATATCCGTCGCCAAAAACACTTTGTACCCTCCCTTTGGTCTTCGGGACTTTTTACTTTAAGCTCGCTCCAACGATTCTCACGTCCGATCGCACAACTTCGTTACGTCGGGGGCTAGCTCCCGAGTAGCTAAGTCGTTTTGCCGAAAGACACGAAGGCGTGTTGTCACAATCGAATTAGCCTTTGAGGGTACTTAGAGAGACGAGCGATCAATTTCCTCCGACCTCGTCGAAGCTCACATTTTTGAGCTACCCCTTAATCGTCCCGGAACACATTGCGACCCCGGCGCTCCCACGTCGTAAATAATTAGCGCCAAGATTAGCGAAAGTACCTGAATTTCCAATAATCTCTTTTCTTTGGCCATACATAAGTTCTAATTTATGGGAGTGATTAACGTCCGTATGGACCACGCTAAAGCTGCGGTTTGGCCGTCGTTGGCATTTTAGCGCGTGTAGGTACAGCCAACGTGCTCCCTCTCCCACTTTTTCGTCCCTTAATTTCTTGTCCGTTATATAATTAAATCCGTAAACTGCGATTTATTATTCGATCCGTCTTACGCGTACATGCGACACTTCTATTTGTTATATTTATTTATTTATTTACTTTTTCTACCCTCGTCCCTCGCTGAAACGCGAATTTCCGGTGGGGCCATTCTCCTCCATCCTGTCTATTTTTTTTTTCATTTTTTTTTTCCGAACTGTCAAACATTGTTATAAATAACTTCGGCCGCGCGATGACTATTTTACCCTGTGACTCTGCACGAGCGTGAGAGGTGTTTTATAAATGAGGTTATTCTGGCGCGTTGTAGCGCCGCTGGACGAAATAACAAAGCGTGACGTAGCACTCTTATCAATACAAAAATCCCGCAGACGATAAGTACCTCTAAAAAAGGTCCCGGCGTATCGTGAAGGTCCTCCCATCGTGTCAATCGTTTAAGTAACAGAAAAAGATGTCATCTTTAAAACATCTCGCGAGCATGCGCTCGATAAAAAAAGCTCCACTCCCGGAGCTTTTCAAATTTATGTGGAATGAAATTTTCATGAAGTTTCCGGCTGCTCGCCGTTTTTCAAATTTTCCTCCCTCGGGCTCCGCGTCAGGTCCGGTCCGAGTCGAGGCGCATTTATCAAACGCCCGCTATGTTTCTGGAATTAATAATGCATCTCTGCCGTGCTGACGTTTAATTCATGGAAGTGCAGCGACTTTATGCAGCTCCTTTCGAGATCCAGGCGCGGCAATTGCAGTTGCCGGGAATTCGGGAAACGGTTTTTGGGGTTTTGGGTGACGAGGATCCGTGCGATTTCAGGGGGATTCTTTGGAATTCTTTGGAAGCGGTAATTGAAAATTTGCGGTTGAATAGAAGTTAATGACGACAAAAATGGTATGAATGAATCCCCTTTTTCTTCCCTCGGCGTGTTTATAAGGGAAGTGGTAACGTATACAAGCTCGTGTTTGCAAGATCTCAGGGTATACAAATACGAGTGTACAGTCTCCGGGTTATAGATACCCCGCGGCGAAAGTTGTAGAAAGCTCGGGACATATGCATGGAAATAGATATCCGGAAGTATCGACTTCTCGGAATTCCCGTCGTGGAAAAAATTGTCCTATAACTTCGCTAAAGTTTTGCCAACATCGTATCCACTGCATCGATTTAGGTAGGTAGGTACGTACACGAAACGTCTTCCATTTATCGTCCTTTTCGCCCAATCTAGACAAAGCGACGAAAGATCGATTTCTCGCAGTTCGAGATTAAAGGAACTGGACCACCATTGTTGTGACTTCGTTCGTGTACTTTTGTTGGTTTATTGCAGGATAATTAATACCTGTTTAAAAAAATATGACACACTCGGGGAAAAAATGTCAAAATAATGAAAATTGTTAGAAAAAATAATAAACCCTAAGAAAAAATTAATGATCAACTGAACTTTATAAAAATTAATTTTTATAAACTTTATAATAATTAATTCTTATAAAGTTTTATTATTTTTGTAAGTAACTTTGTTATTTTTCATCACGGTCTCACCTTTGTTATTATCTAAGCGAATTTTACATGTAAATTAATTTTCCGAATGTAGGGAGACGGGGCAATATTTTTGAGATATTTACACCAAATGGAAAATGTGCTAATGATTATTTCTGAAACTGTCGGCGTATCATTTATTCACCAGCGATCCTACAAAATGGAAATTTATTCCGTTGAATTTCCCGATGGTAACATTTACAGCGTGCAACTAAAAAGCACGGGAAAAAAAACTGATGTACATTTCGTGAAAGGAACAAACAGAATTTGAAATAACGGCTTTGCAAACACGTACCCGCTGCTTTTTTCTCAATGTAACTGGAAGTTTTTAAAAACGCACGACAATACCGTCACGCTTTTGTAGCTTTCGTCCCGAAAAGCTCGTACGAAAATTCTTAGAGCGTGATCCCGGCGTTTATTTGCAGAAAAAAGAAAAACGTGGGAGGGGAAAAGGAGAAATCAGAAAATTCTCACGCTCCGACAATAAATTTCTCCGTTGTCGAAATTACTCTTTTGCAATAAACAAAAACGTGGAAAGTATTAAATAAAATATTAAAAGACACTTTCGTTCGCGAACTCCATCCAATAATTTCGAATCCAATTGAGTTCATCGTAAAGTGACTGCTGCATAATTTATATCCATTTCTTCTGATACGATTCCACCGGAAGTTCAGCGGGAGAGGTGTAATTAATTACCTTTGAATGCTACGAAAGTCCTGAATCATCGGGGGCACGAATTGATTACGTATCCCGGGACGTAAGATTCGCTGGAGTGTATTTCCACTTGGAAATACACTCAACAACTTGAAAACAATTCGTATAAAATTAGGCAAATATGGATGTAATGGCTTTCCCCCGAGGCTTTTTGTTATTTATAAAGGGAATACAGAATGAATCGTATTAAGTATCATAACAATTCTATTAAGCTCGACTAACCATAATTAGCGTCTTAAAAAAATAACGAAGTCTAAACGACGGTGAAATTATAGTAGAATGTGCCATAAAATGGGTACGTGGTGGGTTAGAAATAGGAAAACCTTGGCAAACCCTGGCAAACCCTGGCAAAACCCTGCCAAGTATGAATAGTATTAAGTATCATAACAATTCTATTAAGCTCGAGTAAGTATAATTAGCGTCTTAAAAAAACAAATAACGGAGTCTAAACGACGGTGAAATTATAGTAGAGTGTGCCATAAAATGGGTACGTGGTGGGTTAAAGACGATTGCGTGTGGTCAGCCATAATCCGACACATGCACAATGAATTATTGTGTCACTCCGGCATTATTGCCACGTTAGAGGCTGGACTTTTATCATCCCGCTGGATCAACATTCTTAAACGCCTATTAAGTATACATAAATTAGGCAAGCGTAATGGAAAGGTATGAATTATAGAAAACCGCC
The DNA here is from genome assembly GCA_949825005.1 of Gasteruption jaculator. Taxonomy (NCBI): domain Eukaryota; kingdom Metazoa; phylum Arthropoda; class Insecta; order Hymenoptera; family Gasteruptiidae; genus Gasteruption; species Gasteruption jaculator. The sequence goes on from OX463761.1 coordinate 1,928,311, forward strand.
TTAGTCATCGCTGTGTTTCCGGTTGTTGCCCGACGTACCCTTCGAGCGCCGTCGAAATGCTTTGGATTTCCAGTGAGATTGGCTTACATTCTTATTAGTTGACGAAAATCGACTCGGGGCTGGCGATATTTCCGCCTTCTCATTCCAATTACCGGTTGATTGATCGATCGCTTGATGAACGAGACATTCGAGGAAACCTTGGCACGTCAAAAGCACCGCACGGAATTATACTACGCATATGTTCCAGCATGTTTCCAAAACATTACGTCGATTGGAGGAAATTGTACGTTATTATGGAAATTGCAGCCACTGTTATCCGAGAGGCTCTTAAATCCGGGCTGTAAGACCGGTAAGACCGAAATTCAATACCTTAAGCCGACTTGATACCTCCTTTTTGGAGTCTCCGGACGCGCAAGGAAATACAAATTTCGTGCCTCACGGAAAAACATTCTATGAATAAATGAAATTTATACAACTGCGGGGATGGACTCCGATATTGAGAATGCAATGAATTGGAAGGTTTCTCGTATTCTTTCTTTCAGAGTTATGAATTTTTCATCAATTTCTGGAATGTTCGATGAGAGCCTTCTTCTGGAGCAAAAGGAAAATCGCGACTTTAACTATTCAAATATTTGACATTTTCAAGCCCCGGAGAATTTCCCATATTATTAATTCCAGACTGCAACTATTTCTAGTTACTCCTCCATCCCCATTAAAATCGCCCGACTTATATCTTGGGAACTAGCTTCCACCTGTAACCCAATTTTCCCACTCGAAATTCCCCTGCATTTCAAAAATTGCAGGAATACTTAAAAAATATATACACGAATTCTCTAATTACTGCAACAATGCATTCAAAGTGGCAAATGCCACCTTTGTTTTAAATAATGGGAGCAGAGTCGGCCTCTAATTATAGAAAGTAGACTCGAGCGCCACCTACCGGAATGAATCATAACTAAAAACCTTACTCGCCACCTTATTGACATATGTTGTGAATATAACTCCAATAGGTCCGGAAGTTCGTCAGTGATGCTGCGGTTTACTCACGTCCAATGAATTTTATCGATAAATTTTTTTTTTCTCGTGAATCTGCGAACCTAAAATATTCGAATTCCACAAATCCCCCGAAAGTAGCCGATCTGCTTTAACTTTCCACCATAAAGATTAGGAATGAGCCATCTCATAATCATAATAACCATATAAACTGTTTCTAATTACGGATAGAGTAAAATGCACTAATGCAGGCGATGTTAATGAAGTTCTTAAGGTAATTTGGATATGTATTTTCTCCTTTGCATCCTGCTCTCTCTCTCTCTCTCTCTCTCTCTCTCTCTCTCTCTCTCTCTCTCTCTCTCTCTCGCTCTCTCTGGCTCTTCCTCTTTCTTGGACACTTCTAATTGGGTGATTTGAGCTGCGGGTAACTTGGGCAGAGCTGTAATTGAGAAGCTGGATAGCAACCGTGGTAGTGATAGTTCCCGTGCAAGCCCCGGCTAGTAGCGAAAGGTGACTATAGTCTGCATTTCGCAAGGCAATGTTCAACATTTGTCGTAGATGCACGTACGTTGTCAAGCCGGAGTTGGCGACTTTATTAAAAATTTCAGACAAAAGGCATTCAACTCGAACTCCGGAATAGAGGACGATGGCTCGCAGTGGTTGCACTTTGTCGGAATAAAGGGTGTTTTTAATAAAACCCACCTTCCTGCATATACACTCCTCCTTCTCGTCCCAACGATGTGGTTCAAATGCCGCATGAGAGCCGCACCGAGATCCGTTCTGCATACAAATTCAGGCGATTTTCACACGCCTCTAAAAAGAGCAACGTCTTGCGCAGCAGAAACGGCATAAAAACTCTGGATATTCTTCTTCGGACGCGTCCTAAATTATTGCCGAGATCCCCTTCTTTTGTGTTTCTTTTACCTTCCGTGCTTAAAATCTTTACCTCCAGCATCCTCTGTTTCTTCACTTCCCTAGCCAGCGACGAGAACGGAGATACAATGATCGGGGACTCCGAGAAAAAAAAATTGATTCATACACACGTTCTTTGCATGCTCAAAAGTTTGCTTTAATAACCTCTTTTCGTATATTTTACTTTCCCTCATTTTTTTTTCTTTTTGGAAAATTCTTACGATTCCCCTCTCGATTCGACCCCGATATGAAGTCGGTTATTTGAGATTCTCGAGAGAACTCTTACCGCTGTGTAATACTTGAGAACGAGGTACCACGGGGAAATGGAATCACACTCTTCTCCCCCTCTCTGCTATTCTTTGAAATATATCGAACTTCATAATTTTTCTTTGCACTTCCAGTGCTTCCATTCCCCGTTATTGGCGTGGAATGCCGCTCCTCGTGTTCGACATTTTAAAGCTGACCACCTACGTCAGGATTACCAACAGCGTCTTTAACGAGTCCCCAAATTTTGCGTGAATTCTATCACTTTGGATCCACGCGGAAACGTAAAAACACTGGATATACTTGAATAAATTAAAAATTGGGAGTGAAACTTGTTGAATCAATGCAATTGTATGTATCGAGGCTAAGCGTAGGCACTGTACTCGACGACCGCCGCTGACTGACTGAGCGTGGACTCTCCCCCACTCCCCGGCGGAGCGAGTAAGAGGGGGATGCCCCCACACCTTTCACTCGTTCGTTACACTCCACTCGCTGGTAAACGAACTCGCATTACGAAAAATTAAAATATGAGCAGTGGAGCATCTAAATCGGTTTTTAGCTGGAATTCGGCATTATTGCAAGCGCATTGGCAAGAGTCTCTGCGAAGTTTCAAAGTTTCCGGGATGGACGTTGTAGCGAATGGGTGCGAAATACCTAATCGCATTGCTGTCCATCCTTTATGGACGCTGGCGATTGAAGTGCCTTCGAACGGGAGCTACTGGGAGAATGTTCATAAAAGGTTGTTTCGGAAAACGGGTATAAAGGAAATTGCGCCGGACAGCAGAATCTTCAACCCGCTACGTCAATCATCCTTTCCGGTAAAAGAAATTCGAAGTGCTCCGTCAAGATGAGAGACTCTATGAGAATTCATAGGTAGGTAGTAGGAAGGTAGGTAGGTCTCTCCTCTGACGTATACCTACGTACTAGACGAGTATCCAACCGTACTTATGTACGTATGTGCGAATACAGGAGGATACAGAGGCGCACTTGAGATCGTATATAGCTGGAGACGTCAAGTACTTGGATTTTTCAAGACCTCTTCTGTGTGGACATTCTTTGAAGAATGAGAAAAGAAGTAGACGACTTTAGAATTCTACTGTTCTTTTCAATTCTTCCTTTGCTACGAACACAATAGATAGTCTTTGCCTCGCTAAATGAATTATCGCAGATAATTGGTACACATAAAAGTTTGCTCATTAGTAAAACTAATAAATTAGCGGAGAACGAGAATGGCAGAACAAGATGGAAGAACTTATTTAAAGTTACTGTTTTACTACGTAATTAATTTCTTATGGACACGTCGTACTTCATTTCGTTGCATTACATTTTTCAGAAAAATTCCGGAAAAGCGTCGTTTCTCTATTATTCCCATGAACAAACGGGAGGAAAACCATTAAGAACCAATTAACTGCACGTAGAATACATTCAACAATTCGAGACCCATCGATTCCAACCTTACGGGATCTTTCAATTTATTGCCGTGGTTTCTCGTGGAATTTGTCTCGCGTTTGGCGAATAAAAATAACGATTAACCGAGATCCGAACCCAGGTCTTCGAGTCACCAAAGCGTAATTGAGCAAATAACGGAACTCCTGTCCGAGTCTGCGGTCGCCTGTCCGGTGGATTTTCGATGCAGGTTTTCTTTTTTGGCTGTGACAAATAGCCATCTCCTTAGATTTTTTCTTCCAAGAAATAAATATCACGTGGCTCGAAACAAGCCTGGAGGTCGCGAACGATTTATGGAGATGAGTGATGGCAGTGTAACAGAAGCTTTCGTCTGCTTGTGCCATTGCATGCCTTTGAATTCGGATAGTTTATGATGCCAAGAAAAACACTCGTTGTATGGAGAAGTGGAGAAAAAGGTGGATAAAACATTGGAACTCAAGATCGCTGGCTGCTGGAATTTTATTATAAGTACCGAGAGGAACGTGATCTTGATTTCTATTGCCCTGTCACTCCCACAAAACGGAATCCCTTTATTTATCTGCTCTTTTTTTCATTTTACCACTTCTTTGGATTTATTCGGATCCAAATGCACCTTCGTCGGTGATCGGATTTTGCTTAGCTCCAAGTGTCTGCCATACGACCGGTACACGTTCCCTCTTCTTATAGCCCATTCCGGTTTCCATATACGTTGTTCTTGCGATGCAGCTGTTTCTCATCCGTGGGCATTATTCGCTTTCCGTGAAAAGTTCATCCTCGAATCATTTTTCTCCCCGTGTGGTTTTATTCGGACCTTTCGGCGGAAGGAAAGTATGTGTAACATTAATACCAACCGGCGCAATAAGGGAAACCCAAGGAAAAAAAAATAAGCGGCCTGGATCTTTCGTAATAAGTACCTTCGGCACAGAAGTTCTATACAAAATGAATCGGAGAGCGAAAGAGCGGAGTTAGGGGCACGCGGGCGAGGAGGAGAGCAAAGTTGAAAAGTTTGTGCCAAGAGAATAACTCATGAAGCAACCCTTAGCCTCATTATCAGGCCCTTTCCCCTCTTTTACGGAGGAACAAAGCGATCGATGCCTCGAAAACAGAACCGCCGCTTCTGGTGTATCTGCAGCTTGAAGGGATGCTAAGAGTAGTTTCTTATCGGGAGATCGATATATTATATGGCATATATATATACACACCAGCCACACAAACGGCGCGCACACAGTGACAGGTTCGAGGAGTTGTCTTATCTGTTGTAGGCAGGCAGGCAAGCAAGCAAGTAAGCAAGCGAGCAAGGTAGCAGTCGTCTTTTCACTAGTTGAAGCGAGTGTCCTTAGGGTTGGAGTGAATACGTAAACAAGAGTAGCCGCTGGTATAGGCTTGTAATGAAGCTTCCATTCAACTTGTTACCGCTGTTCACGTATATGCAGCCATAGCTATCTGCATATACATTACACCACGCAATACATCAGAAGGTGTATGACAGACAGCCCGGGGCTCGGGCTGTAGTATTGGCTTGCTGACTTGTAGTATAGCGGAAGCTGGAGCTCGGGTACCTGGTACAGCAGTTCTGCGAGGGACATCAATCTATGCCAACTTCTACATCACTCTCTCTCTCTCTCTCTCTCTCCCTCTCGCTCCCGCTCTCTCCCTCGTTCTCCTCTCAACCCCACAGTTTCTATTTATTCGTCTTTCTCTGGCTCATCCCCCAGCCCTCGGCTCTTACGTCTCCTCTCTGTCTGCGGCTGCTGGTTTGCACCCTCTCACGTATCTGCTCCTGCAGTTTCCGCCTTTCTCCACCATTTTTCCACGTGTCTTCGGCACGGGTGAGCTCCTCTGGTGATTTTTTTTCCGCTGACGCGATCATTCGGCTCCGGATTAAAGGGGTTTCCAGAACCAACGCGAAAGGTAGAGAGAGAGAAAAAGGTCACATAAACTCTACTGCCTCAAGTAGCATTAAACTTTAAGAGTCCATAAGAGGTTTGATATCAAAACATGCGAAATAAAGTTTCCCCTTTTTTTTCGTTGACGGCTCGGAACGTTTTAGCATTGATACAAGGCTCCAAAGGCCATACATCAACTTTGACGTCGAATCATTATAAGAAAATAATAGCGACTATCCATCATTGAATCAATAACGTACGATTGTTTCGGCATATGTTGGGAATAAGTATACGAGACAATCGACAGGAACCATGTCGGACTTGTGTTTCACGTCGGAGGCGAGAGGGGTTTCCCAGAATCGCGGGGTCCGCGAATTTTTTTCCGTGGCAGACGCTCGGATAATTCCGCGAAATGGAACTCCGGTGTATTTTCTGTTGATTTGCCACGTAGTGATAAAGTAAACGCGAAATTTCGTTCCGAGTTTGCCATTTTCATGCCAGTTGGACTTTCTTGCGACGACTTATATTAGATTACGATCCTACACGACTTCGATCTTGGATGTGCGCTGAGTTGCCGTCACACAACTCGACGGTAGACTTACAGTCTAAAGGAATGAGACTGCTGCGGTTGCCTTGGCTACAAATGTGATACGAGCGCGTCGAAGTTCAGCCGATGGTGAAGTTTCCCGTAAAAACGCAAAATTTTCGCGACCATTTCGGTAACTCGCTGAAGAGAAAAGGAAGCAACCACTCCACTGCTTGAAACAAGATCCACTCCGTCGAAACTCTGATTACGTCATGACTATGCTAATAGGGGCTTAAGCTAAGTCTCGGTGGAACCGAAGTTCATGCGCAGAAATCCCGCCTAGGATAGTTTCACGGTAATTATAGAAACCGATTAGGAGCATAAATTAGCCACGTTCTCCTGCGAAGAAACGTCTTTTATTGTGTTTACGACGCAATCATGGACCACTCCGGGCAGATTCGACGCTAATCCAAAATCGCGTGGAGCTGCAGCCGGGGAAATAAATGGATTCTGCAATTTTACGGATCGAGGAGCTTCTCGAAGGGGCCGGCAAATACGTCGAATCGACGATGTGAGGGAGAAATAGACTGCAGTCTGAGAAACAGTCTAAAAAGCTGTTAAAAATGTATGAGGAGCTTGCTGGTGACGTCATATCGCCATGTCATAAAAGCAGGTCCTACCTCCGGTGGGGTTGGAAATTTCTTTTGGCACGGCTCAAAGGGAATATATTGCCGAACGAGCGGAGCAAGGCGAACCACGCACATACGGAATATAAAGTGCATCATGTATCGTTATGTAAGGAGTATCCCCGATGCACCGAGTCAGTGGTTAAATGTATTCCTCGACAGCGGCTCCCTGTAATTGGCAGGTCCGGTTCTGACCGTATCAAGCGCTTTGTGCACGTGGCCCACACGGAGAAGCAAGAACAGAGCGTGTCTTGGGCATCGACGCATCGTGGTGGGGACAAATGAGGCACTGTCTGCGAGTTAAGTGCACCCAAGGGCCATTATTAGTGACGTTGAGGCTGCTTCGACTTTTTTCTTGGAACTCGGAGCATCATCGTCAAGTCAAGAATCAGCGTTCTTCCTTTGGTGGGAATTTTTAGCGTTGTGAAGGCTGGACCTGGATACCCCGGTCAAAAATTTGGCAACTGGAATTTCCGGTTCCGGCGAGAAGCTTTAACGTCCGCCCAGATGCCGAGGATGGGTACGAAAAGTGTCAGGGAAGAGGGGCTTGCGAGGAAGGTGGCGAGAATTGAAGAGATCGAGTAAAGAGGGTGCTGTGTGTACACGTTTCAGTTAGTTCATGGACTACTTCTCACTGCATCCGATAGACCTTAGCTTTAAAAGCAACGATAATATTATGCATTTGACGTAAAGTTGAGTTGAGTGCAGGAGCTCTGACGTTATAGTGACTCGGCTCGCTATCTCCGTTAAAACGGAAGAGCGCGAGAGACAGAGTTTCGACTGGAATGGAGGGACTTTGAAAGTGGTGTAAGGGCGTGTCTTCCCGGCAACGGAAAACCAAACGATTGTGATGCAAAAGAAGGGGAAAAATGAAATTCAGAACTTCCCAACCTGTCTCCTCTCCTGCAACTGCGTTAGAGCCGATCAACTATTTCCTGACGGTGCATTGAAATTCGCGCGTTGCTTTTTTAAAGGGTATCTCCGGTTCCGCCTTTTTGAGGTCAGTGGGTCACGAGAAGTGTCGAAACAGAAAACACTTTATCGGTACGTCGGATTCTCGCATTAAGGGGGTAATTAAATATTTGTAAAGAAAATTAGATTGCTAAAAAGTTGTGAAATTTTTTTCTCCTGAAATGCGAGAGCGAGGGAAAGGCAGGGACAGAGAGATTCAGCGAATCTAAAAATAACGCGTACGAAGGTAATTTATGAAATGGCAAGAATTTCTGATCCACACCACTTTTCCGGAATACTCCGTTGATAAAGGGGTAAGAATATCATTGAACGTGGGGTGGAACGTTATGTACGTACTATACATGTATTCCAGCGTTATTATATATAATCAACCACTTGATTCCACAATAAGCGGCCACTTATGCGGATCCCCGATATTATAGGTTTTTAGATTATTTGCTTATATTAAATGTGTTTGATAATGGAACGGAATAGAGCGTGTTTGCAGTTGAAATCGTCCCAAGTCAAATGTAAATATGTATAATTAGACTCTTGACCCAGAACATCAAGTTTTATCGAAATTAAACTTCGTTTATTTCTCATGATTGCGTCCACGGAGAGAACGGTCACGGATGTCGTTCGATACGATCGGATTTCCACCCAGGGAACGCCCATTTTCCCCCTCCATGTCCTCGAACGGGTCCTACTGGCCGGACTTTCGCCAATAAGAGAGCCTGGGAGCTCTTTCGGTCACTCAATTGGCTGACCAACGTATGCGACTCCTCCCACTCGATGCAAACCTGCGCAAACAGTGGTCGTTCTCTCCGTGAACGCATTATGGTGGCAAAGACGTCGAGAATTTCGGGGGAGTTCAAGAAGTTTTTTCATGTACTCGAAAAAGTGGCGTGGATTTAGCAGGCGGATAAAAACCTTGTGTTGGAATTCAAGTAGCGGAGAAAGTCGAAAGGAAGAAAGCCAAAGAAAAACGTGAACAACTTTCTAAAGTTTTCATCAAGTGTAATCACATGCATGCATAAGCAAAACGGAGACGATATACTTTACGAGTTACCATTTTATTTGAAAAACACGGAGTTTCTTCCATTACTTCTTGGGACGCTTCTTCTCGACTCAAAGACAAAAATTGAAAGAGAAAAAGGCTGTAATGAATTCAAGCTTGTCTGTCATATATATTTACCTCGCCGTGTTATTTTCTGGCTTATGAACTGTAGTCGGATTCGATTCAGCTGCAATTCCAGTCGACAAACAAAAGGCCTGAAGTGAGAGTGACGTCCTGAGCTGAATGTTCCGCGGAAAGGGACCATTCCACTTTCTTCGTTTGAATAATAAATCGTTCTTTTTTTCATTCGACGAAAGCTGATTATCTTTCTATTGCGGTTAAACTCTAATTAAACAAAGTCTTATTAAAACATAACAGACTCCCAGCTTGGTGTCACCCAACTGCCCCTTGCCTTCGTGAAACACCGCGAGAAGTGGAACTTCCGAAGAACTTATTAAATTCTTCTAAGTAACTTTTAATGATTCACTACTTCGGACCCAAAGTGGAGAGAGGCTAAGGTTTATAATATTTCTGTAAGAAGTGCTCCCAAGTTTACCAGGGGAAACTACTTTTTCACACGATCGACTTTCATACTTTAATAAGATTTGCAACGGAAAATGGCACCCGTCGTACTTTTTTTCCCAATTATTTATTTTTCCCCAAAACAGGAGACACGAATAATAATTTTCAATGCGCGGGATTCCGCAGAACACAGGCGCGATGAACAACCCGAGGACATTATCGGTTCCAGCACGCTACCGTAGGAGAAGCATTTTGTAAATTAATATATACAAAATATTACTACCGGTTAGATCTGCGCCATTTGTTACGTTAAAAATTGCCGCACTTCTGTGTGGCTCTGCCAAATGTGAATTGATGATCTCTGCCGAGAAGATTCCCTTCCTGTGCCAAAAGCTCAAATCCATAATTTTCTTTAAGCTTCCATTTATACCACTTACCTCCCATTTATAAAATTCAATCTTATATATTAGATCCTTATTCCCAATAATTTTTATAAAATATTTCTGACAGAGTCGTTACGACCTCGTGCCCCGACCCACAAAATTTATCGCACCGCGGAAGTCTGGGGAAATATTCCGAGATCGCACCAGAAATTATTCTAGGACCTTTCTCGTTTCATCACAGGCTAGTCATTTTCCAAACGATTTTTCGTTCGCTCTCTAAACTGTTGAATATGGGGTTTATGAAACTTTAATGTCACGTGAGTCGATCGGAGCACTCAGACGAAGTAGCATTTTCCCAAGGCACTTTCTCAAAAGAGAGCAACCTCCCTAAAATTCATCATTTCCTTAGTTTCAATATTTTTCCAAAATTCAACCCGGAGGGAGAAATTTAATGAAAAATTGAATGACCAGGCATAAGTCATGACCCACCCCTCGAACTTTGGCACTGCAGGTCTCGGGTTTGTTAACGTATTCGCGTGCAACTTTATTCCTCGTCCAGGCTCTCTCTCTCTCTCTCTCTCTCTCTGCAATCTCTCAAACAACGTTATCACGCTGTTTTAATTAAGAATTCCGTTACTGTCGGAAATAAGAGATGCTAAAAGGTGCCTCTCATGAAAATTTCAACAACAAGTGGAGTGAGAGGCATCACTCATGCGTATTAAACTGCAGCGCCGACTGATGAATATACGCAAAGAGTGAGTGAGAAAGCCCCTCTTGCATCAGCATAACGTGCAATGGGAATTCCATGTGCGCCAGAATCGCAACTGAAGTAGCACAAAGGCGAAGAAAGCATGGACTTCCAGTCGGTGTATGTTCGACAAATCCATCCGATAGCGAATCTCCGGCGCTGAGCGCCGAGCAAATGGTATCGGGCAGAGGTACGAGTTTTGTCAGCGCTTATCGTTTATCCGGACGCTATTGTTGACCTGCAGCATCGAATCTTCACCCTGCAGATTCGAGCTTCGGCTCATCGTCGACCGGTGACGCTCCGAATTTCGCTCCCGCTGAAATAATTAGGAAACGTAACTCCCGTTTTATTTGTTCTTTCGACCAGAAGTGGAGAAGTGGAGGAAGGAAAAGAAAATAGAAGCGCTCTGTGTCAACCTATCAGATCAAAAGGAAAATAAACAACCCGATAGTGGCGGGATGTAATGCTTTTAATTGAAGTTTTGGCCCCGTCCTGTATACTTTGTTGTCGAAGGAAGTGTGGAATGTTTGTCTGCCATTATTTCATTAACGTAGGCACGAAAAATTGCCATCTGACGAACAAGGGGTGCTAACATTTGACCACTGATGGATGGGCCAATGATAATAACGTTAAGAGTCATTTATCAAAGCTCCGATACAGAAAATTTACAAAATTAATATACCATAAATTAATAATAAAAATAGAACTAAAATAAACAATAGTGAATTCCAAACCGATGACAAACATCAGCCGTTCAGTAGCTACTCCGCTAAATTAGCCTCAATTTTTCGAACACTCGATCTCCATCACCCATCCAAGAACGCCCGCTGTATCCGATGCATGAAATTCTTCTGGAAGACATTAATGGCTGATCCGGTAAATCAAGGGAAGTATCTATCTACCCGGGGTTTCGCGGCAATAAAATGAATTTATGGTTCCATCTGCGTCGATTAGACTTGTTGGAGTTATTTGTACAGCCACTGGTAGGTAACATCAGCACCATTTCTTCTTCACTTTGCTGCTGTTTGTTGTTTCAAACTCCCGCTTCTTCGTGGACCGTAATATACATATACAATGCATACCTCGTAACTCGAGTCTCACTTGATCTTGAGAACGAAAGGTCCCACGGTTTTTTCTGTTCCGGTTTATCGCCTGTCAATGGTTTACCCAAACCTCTGGGCCAACGCTCGTGGCTCGTTCTTGTGCGTGGCTGTTTCGCTATTTGCCTGCCTACGATTTTATGGGGAGGAATGTACAAGTTCCAGAAACTTATGTACTTTCCGGTATAACGAGTGGTTTAATAGGGGAAAATACACACGTGTTAAAGTATACGTAACTTAAGTGAGGAAACGTACTCTTAAAGCAAAGACGTTAAGTCACGCTAACCTGTAGGTCGTATCCTTCCACGAGCTTTCCTTCGAATACGTATATATTAAATTACCCGGAGATATATATACATCTATATCCGAGCGTATACGAAGAAAGTGGAGTTCCGGTAAGACGGGTGGTTAGGTACAAACATAGAATCAGACTCAAGAACTCCCCTTGCTCCTTTGCAGTTTCAAGAGTCAGCTGGAAGCTTTTCGTTCGATGTTGCCATTAAAGGCATACCCACCGTCCCGGCAGGAGTTACATTATATTTCTTCGACTCTCCAGAAGTACCAGCTTGAAATGGTCTTTAGGCAGTAATGGTTGATATTACAAACCCTTTTCCCTCGCTGTCGATACACTCCCTATAACCATGTAAATGCTATATGATGTTTATCCCCACATGCAACTAGTGTAGCATTCTAACGTACGCTTGCATTAGTACGGTCATTAATTTTGTGGTATCACGCAAACCATTAAACCATTGCGTTGTCATGGAATAGCCGTGTCTGTACCAGTGGCTACTATATGCCGTTGATGTTAGATCCAGATGTAATTCACGCATGAATCGCCTATCTATTAATTTATCTGACCGATGGACTTTCTAAATATCACAACCCGGTTTATGGGTCTGTTACTGCAGTTCCGCTCAGAAACAATACCCCGGGTATCTCCGATCTGGGAAAATCTTGGACACGGGTATCCCAATACGAGGAGACTGCAGTTCCAATTACGGGGAACCCATCGATTAGCCGGAAAAATAACACCGGTTTGACGAGCGATCGGATGAGAAGTGACTATCCCGAAATGGCTCCACTCTTGCCGTTGTTTCGGTTCGTCCATCTATATTTTTATTATACACGGTAGCAGTGCGAGGTAGGAAATGAAATAGTGACTTGCAGCTACTCTCTACAAAATTGGAGAGTAATTCCGTGTGGCAGGAATTACAGTGCACATGAAATTGGTTACCATGGAAATAACAATTTATTCCGATTGGTCGTGAGTTCGAATCCCACCCTAGTGATGGAAACGAACGCGTCGGGTGGCTCTTCCCCCGTTAATGCGAACAGTTTGCTGAAGTTACGTCGTCAAAACACTAAATAACAAACAACGGAGATACGCGGCCGGAAGAGGGCTTAGCGGAGTTATGGGAGATAAAATACATCCGGTTACTTAGCGTCTCGCCACCCCAATTGTCTTACGGAACCGTCGAAGTTGGACCAGAGAGATGGATTTTTAGGTGCAAGGAATGCGGAATTAAAGCAGGAATGCAGCCTCGTTGGAAAAATAATTAGAATATCCACGGTTTTTTGTCTTTTTAATTTAATCAGGTATCCATTTCACAGTTGAAACTAAACCAATTCGTATATTAGGGTAAGAGGAGCAAAAAGAAGATGGATTTGGAGAAGATAGCTGATTGGAATTCGATCGTCAGGTCAAGCGGCTATGTCCGATTGAAATTCCTACCCAGTCCGTCCGATAAGCCATATATTCGAGAATGCTTAGGCTCTCTATCTCGCTCCTCACCTCTCATCCTCTCTTTCTCTTCAACCCTCTGTCTGTTTCCCTCTTTTCCCGTCTCCTCCATTCTATACAAATCTTCTGTGTTCCTAACGCACTATTTCTCATGGGACAAGATAGTATTCGTATTATAGAACAGGAGTAGTAGCGAGTGATCATGTTCGAATCATTAAAATAAATTTTTAAAAGGTTGTCATGGCTAAAATGTAAAAAATAAGTACCTACCCTTCAGGAAAAATTATAGAATAATATTTGTAATTTATTCTTCAACAAAAACCAAGGCGAAAAGTCCTTTACCGCTTTTCTCTCCGACGCTTCGTTGATTTTATATTAATCTTCAAAGATAAGTCAATTCTCGAGACACGCTAGCCCGCGCACACGCTCGCGCCGGCGACACGCTAGTAAGCGTGCGACCGCTGAGTAGTTAATTTTTCAAAAATTAATATAAAATCAACGAAGCGTCGGACAGAAAAATGGTAAAGGACTTTTCGTCTCGGTTTGACCTGAAGATTTCTATGGACCGACTTTGGAGTTCACAAAAGTTTGCGTACCAACTTATTTGCGTAGTTTAGATAAATAAATGATTGAATAAAGAAATTTTCTCGTTCACTTTCGTTTCTTCTTTGCGGGGGAATTGCCTTCGGGGATTAAAACAAACGCAAATCTATAGCCTAATAAGCGTATCTGGGACATTTCAGTGATGGTCCGAGAGTGTACGTATGTGGGTGGATTCGCCCAAAAGCGAGATTCGGAGAGTTTTATCCTTCACCACGTCGGGCATAGTCGGTACAGCGGAAATGAGTTTCAACGGATTTGACATCTTCAAAGGAATTAATGCTCCTCCACAGAGAGGGGCGACGTTCACGAACTACACGAACGGCATCTGCGGGATATCTTTTGACGTAGCTAATTACACCGAAGCTACTATGCATTACAACGATTAAGCTTTATGCTATTCCGTTTTCCAATTATCCGACAGTATTGTCACGACGAATAAAGGTTGGCATGTTGGAATTCCACTCGTACCTGGAATTATCCTCCAAATTATAATCTTCATCGTTACAGGTCGCACGGTACGAGAGTAATTGCTCCCAAAATATGCTGATTGTTCAAACAAAAAATTGATTAATTTATTTAATCGGAAAGTAGGTTTGATCTTCAGTCACACGATGAAGCATCGCCCGAATTATCGCCACTCTATCTCCCCCGTTCGAACAGTTCCATAAATCTCGAAATTAATCTTGTAGCGTATCCATTAGTTTATTTATGGTTCCAGCGATTATCTTATAGTTCATGATACGTTATTGTACGCTATCGCCGGGTAAAAATAAGCGGGATGAGATCCCACCCCCGTTTGGTGTGTTTAAGGGCGAGCATTCGTGTTAATAACTCTTGCGGGATGTCAGTTCCGCGATAATTGGTTATTCAAAGTAAAGTACACATTTCTGTGTATTACGTGTCTTACAATACATTTCGAGATATATAAAACCATAGCCCGGGGCTTTCGGCAATTATTTCTCTTTGTGATTAGCGGTTTAATTGGGGAAAGCCAAATGATAATTAATACTACGGCGAATGAATTCATTTCGTTTGTTAACGTCCTCGTGAAATGCAGGTTTATGTTATAAACCAAAAAGGGCGGGTTTTGTTACATTTTCTCAATACTGTCATAAGCTTCACGTCACGTGAAATTACATTTGAAAATAATTCCACGTAAATTGTCTCATTGAGGAATTAATTAGAACTTCTCCTTTTCAATGGTCCCTTTGAATTTCTCGCTGCGAATGAACTTCAGAAAAATTGTCGGAAAATGTCGAGACTTTTATTTAAAAAAATACCGCTTTCGAGATGCAATAAAATAATTCGGTAAAATCTATTTTACGGTAAATTCGTTCGCAGGCCGCGCGTTCTCTCGTTAAAAAAGTGAAAAACACTCCAAGCAGGTGGGAAAATTGCCAATTTAATCATGTAAAAATAGAATATTCCAAATAAAAAAATACCATATTCGAAACGGTTAAGTTTAATTTAAATATTTTTTCCGTGCTTATTCCGTCATGCATATTTCCTTTTCATGTTTATGTAATTGTAGAATTTTGACGCTACGAGAGAATCTAGCTCCATTCGATGGCACTAATAGAAAAATTTAATCATACCTCGCGAGCTTCATTTCCACGAAAGAAAAATCGCATGATTACTTTTTTTTTTATCAAGATTTGCCTTCGCAGATACATTAAGTTGATCAAGAAAATTGTAGGAGCATAACGCGAACGCCGTTTGAGGCGAGTGTTTCTAATTTTTTTTCTCCCATCCCTTGACCACGTGAATAGCGATAGTGCCGCTAATCAGAATTTCGTCCGGCGACGTAGGCTCCCTCCATTCGCTCTTTGTCGCGACTCATTAATGTTTAGAGCTTTCGTCCGACGCCCTGAGACGAGTGCCCCGCAGGTAGCGCCTCTCGTACGGCTTTTGTCAGCTTGGTTGGATTGCATTGGCTCGTATAATTGAGTGACTCCGCTCGCTATCACGGAAAATCAACATGGATTTCGCCGGGAGGCTGTCTCATCCATCACAATTTAGTGCTAATAAAGATTAAAACTGATACGGCCGTAAAAATACGTGGGAGCAGTCGATCCGCAGACGCGATACACTTTTTAAAGCAAGAAAAGCACATAAGTATCTCTGACGTCAAGAATCTTGTGTATTCATAAAGATTCATGAGAGCAGAAAAAGACAATGAGATTGGGTAGATGAATGAGCATGAAATGGGAGTTTGGATAAAACTGGAAGGTTAACGATAAGAAAGCGTTTCCTTAAATAGCTCGGCGCCAAGGCCGAAAGAAGATCTCGTAAAAAGGAGAAAAATCGTTACACTGCAAATCTCAAGTGGAATCCTTAAAGCGTAATCCAACTTTAGCGTCGCAGTGCCGACTTCTGGGAGGCAATCAATTGCAACGTCAATACGGTGACGTTGTCCGTGGAGGCTGCTGGCATTTGTCGGGGACGAATTGATAAGGCCCATGCATGAATCCATGTATCAAAGTGCCAAAGTATTCCCTGGCAGCTTTCAACCCTCGTCTTTCGACTGTATATCGAGAAGTATCTAATGCTCTGCGGCGAAGTTGTTCAAAACACAAGGACATCCTTCCCCAGCGTTTTGCGCAAGAGGGTCATGGGATACGTCATCCACTTATCCCGTAGGTTAAGTTTTTGGGCGAGGGTCCACTTCTTCCGCCAGCGACACTATTCCGGGATATGCCGGAGCGAGGGTTCCAAGTTGGACCGTTAAAATTGTTATTTCTAGGCGAGAAACTCCACTTCCCAATATCCTCGCCTCATGCTAACGTTCGAGTGCTCTCAAAGGACGAAGAAAAATCGCCGGCAGTGCTGTGTTGTGTTTGATAAACGAGTTTGGCGCAGCTGTCGGGGGGATGAACTTCTTCCGAAAACCAGATAAACAAGAAGGATTGGAAACAAAGGATGATAAAGCGGAAAGTCAAATAGGCTAGGAAAGAGAACCGATCTTGGATGAGAATATGATTTCCTGCGTATCAAGAGTAATTATACTTCTGGGAGCCCCGTCTCGCGCCTTCCACCGAAATTGTAACGCTTTTCTCCCCCGAAGAAGAGGGAAAGCTAATTCCAATAGCAAAGAAAGACGATTCGACTTACAACGTATGGTAGGTTTCCGGTAATGTTAGGGGACTTGATCGAGTAACTGAATATCGGCAAGGTTCGGTAATGTATCGAGATTCGAACCCAATGTCGCCTATGGGAGGTCCGGGATTCGTTGTTGTCCCCGAGCGACCCATTGGGACTCGCATTTGCCAGCAGATATCCGGTCCAAGGGAATTCTCGTTGAATAATAAATGGTCTTCCTCTTTCTTATAAGGATAGTAACGATGAGGATCCTTGAATATCCAGAATTATTTATCTCGGTTACAGGGATGGCAATTTCAATGGCAAGAAACTGCGTTCTGTGATCCACGCCTGACCTACAAACATTGCGAGTGGAGTAATAGAAACGATTGCTAATGATTCAACCCCCGACACACACACACACACACAGACATTCTTTTGATATATCCCTATGGTTAACGTGGTGAAAGTAGTAGTATACCACTGATAGTCGACCCCAGTAGTACAAGCAGTAGTCGTAAAGAACGATGAAGGAAAGTAGTAAGTAGTAGTAGCGTATACGTAGTAGTAGTAGCAGCAGCGGCATCAAAAAACTACCCCCGCTGGTAGTGGTAGTGGTGGTAGTTGAGTCGGATGATCGGTCGTTTCAGGAATGCCAGATATTAAAATACCGCAGCCTCTCTACGGACTAACACTGCCGCCATACAACCCTCGTCCTCTTTCCTCTCCAGTGGCACTTCCATCCTGTTCCTTTCTTACCCCAATTTCCTCTCGACTTCGGTCGCTGTACTCGCGTCATCCCCCCACCGTCTGCCCGAGCTTTCCTCTGGAGAGTTTTGGTTTTCGCGCTGGCAACCTAATTTCGTCATTGGTTCTGCCATTCGCTGTTCACGAAACCCCGTATAAATATTCGATCTTCGCCGTAAACGAAAAATTAATCTCGTTTCCGCGGGAATGAAGACAGCGCTTACTCGGAAAATCACCAACGAGCGAACGTATCGGGTCGCGTCTGCAAAGACAAATCGCGCGGCTCCCGATTCTCGAACTCGGGGTAAACGAGTGGGTTCCAACCGCAGAGCACCTGGAGTTTTGCAGCTTCGGTGGAAACACGGTCCCCGCTGCTGTGGAATATGCAGTTGTCGCAAACAGCTGATGTTTCGGAACACAAAGGGAAGACGCAGACATTAATATCCCATTTGGAGTTCGGAGTTTTGCGGTTCGACGTAGCGAGCTCGCTACTTGCGTCGATAAGGGTAGTTAGCGTGTCCAACTTTCGCCTAAGAACCATCCGGCGGTTTTCTACTCGTGCGAACGATGACCCGTACAACAAAATGGTGATGACAAGCGCATAGAGTGAATTTACCGCAAACCGGTCGAAGCGTTTAATGCACCGACGTCCAGTATCGGTCCAGTTTATATTCCATCGCCCAACAACTTGCTCCATGCCACCTTAACGAGTGTAATCATGATCAAAGTGAGAATATATGTATACGGAGGGAGTTTTCGGTAAATGTTATCCAATTGGGTGAAATAAAATAGGTATAAAAGAGGGAAGAGGGTAAGTGATTCCTCATGCAAATTGCGCCGGGAGTATTCTCGATTGAAATCTCCTCCTCGGGAAGTTACATCGATTTATTTGTTGCATAGATACGAGCAAGGGCGAAAGGAAGAACCCATCTTTCCAGCAGATTATGCGAATCCTTGTATATCGGCGTGTCTAATTTCTTCGGATCGCGTCATTCGCCTGTCATTTCTGGTTACACGGTTAGAACATTCGAGTCCCGACGTTTCGCATGGTTGTGAGTCGTTACTACCTCCGAGGAACGACAGGGACCTTTGGTTTCAAAAGGCACTCGCGAGGAGGGAAGAGTGCCATCGATTTTCCTGTCTGATTCTCAATAACGTGCCAGTCTGGAATCCGGAGAGTAAAATTCGCCCCCTTTCTTCTTCCTGGGGCGTCCCACTCCCACCAGTACCCCCACCCTCGAGCGCCAAGTGCCTCCATACCCGTTCAGCTACTACTTCTACCACCAGCCTGACTTTTCGTGAAAGCACTATCGTCGTCCCAGTGTGTCTCTCTCGTCTTTCTTCGGCCCCCACCCTCCCGGCCTCCGCTGTAGCCACTCTTAGGAAGCCGCTTTCATTTCTCCACTCTTTGCTTTCAGCCTCTTTCTTTCTCTAACCCCTGCCTTTATTCGTCTATCACTTTTTGCCATTCAATTCCAGCCATTTCCCCGACTTCTTCTATCTTCGTTGTTGCATGAAGAAAAGTATACGACAAGAGGGATATAGGACAGCTGTCGGGAATCGACCGCGAAAACGATACGTATTGCCTATACTCCACAAAAGAGTAAAAGAGCAAAACGAGCAAAGGGAAGAGGAATATCAGAAACACCGTATAAAAAGGCGCTCTATATATATATATTCTATAGTTTTGATTGCCATTTCTCGATTAAACTCTTTCCCCGCGCGTTCACGGGCGTGTCCGTGTGTACGGACACAACACGCACGGACGGTGCATGCATGTATGCACGTCGGCCTGTTTTTTATCACTTTTATTACGCTTGTAAACACGCAATCGGCTTATCAACAAACCCGCACTTTTGAAATATCATACATCGAATACCTATATAATCAATCGTTCCCGATGCGGGTGTGTGTTTGCGGGTTGGGGTTTCCGCTCCAAGTTGAATGAATCCCGTACATGTGTGCTCACCGCAACGGAAATAAGGAAACTTCGCCCGGCAGTATTTCTCATCACCGGAAATAAGCGGACTCGAGAAAAGAAGAAAGAGTATCTCCGGGGATAAATCCTATTTTTTCCGTCATTTTTGCAATTAATAATTTTTTTTTTTTGGCAAACTGAGGTTTTGCGTTCCTACTGTGTCAACATTCTTTTGAATTTCATGTTTCCGACGTTTTCCAAGACCTCCAAGTATTTCGCAGTTCTTACCGAAACCTTCGCTTACAACTGCCGTATCTATATAGGGTGTCCCAGCTAACTTGACCACCTTGAATATATCCACCAACACTAAGCGAGATATTCAAAGTGGTCAAGTTAGCTGAGACACCCTGTATATTCTACATTTTGACCTGAAATAAATATAAATACTAGTTAAGTTATTTTATTTAATATATAAATAAAGAAAAATAGTTTTCATTAATTTTATTGAAGTTGTTATCTTTCAAAAAATTTCTCTAACGGAAATAGAAATAAAACGCTGATTTATTTCAGCCATTCGAGGGGTCCTTAACGGTACCGAAAATGGCGTCACTTCAAGGGATCTCTGCTCATCACCAATTTTCCTTTTTTTCCTTATCAGAAATGGAGCCGTAACAAACTTTGGATGACAATTCACGAGCTACGGTTGTTATTAAATTACGTAAAATTGGGGATGCTTTGTCATTGCCCACAATCTCCATGGCCATTCATCGAACGACCATTTTCCATATCTATGACGTATATGTATGTATACAATGCGTATACAATGACTTTCTTGTGACGGAACGTAGTCGCATAGGTACTGATACGAAAATGTTCGTTATCATTCATAACGTCTCGCAAAGTAGTGCCATGATACGTGAATATAATAGGTATTATTCATCCATTTCAATGTGTGCGTGTGTGTGTGTAACGTCGTGGCAGTAAGTGCGATATGTTACGGTTATAGTTGATAGGATTTCCCGCGTGTCAACTCAGAAACCGTGTTCCTGTACAACGAGGGCTTTATTCCCCAGAGGTGATCAGTAATCTTTCTTCTCCTGATACACGACAAGGGAGTCCTCTTTCAAATGACTCTCGTTGGAACACCTCGTTTCTTTCAAATTCCCGACCAGTGCAAAAGCGAGTTATTCGTAACACGCTTTGCTGCGCTTTCTCCGTTAAACTACACTGACGTCATAAACAAAAGTCTCGCCCCCTCGTGTCAATTCGCGATACCATTGCTTCCCTCCACGACTTCCAGGGACCAGATAAAGTCTCTCCCATTTTTCATCCCATCCAACTGCCGTTTGCTACGTTTTAGTTCGATAAGGAGATTTATGACAGGTCGGAATGTATCTAGAGCCCATCGAAAACCGACAAGACGCGGTTCGAGATCTCGGATTAGGACTGTTTCGGCTACGAATGACGTAACGGCGATACTTGATGGCCGCACTTTGGTGATTCCAACACCATCGATCGGGAGGGAGGGAAATATGTTAAAATGTCCATGAATGACAATAACATCGAAAGCCTGACCGACAACCTTGTAGTGTATCGCTCATCCACGGCTCTCTTTTACTTTGCGTCCTACATATTCCGTGTACGTGTATACACCCACCAAATACACGATACGTCAGCCATTGCAACACCGAAGCTTATCCCTTTTTCTATCCCTGTGGATCAATCTCTCTGTTTTTCTCTCTTCAACTCACTGTTTCTCCTAGCAATTTTATAGCTGACTAACACCGCTGAGCTTGGTGCAAGCTTCAATCGGTTGGAAGCTCTCACGAACCGTGTCTCTATATCTAAACCCTCTTCTCCAGGCCCTTGTCGGAACGACTACTGGCGCGCAATATGCATTTCTCCTTTTTCCTTTTTCTTCTCAATACTTTCTTCTCCGTTTTTTTTTACCTTTCACTCGTTACACCGGTACCTAAATACAGTCTTCGCATAATGTCTTTGATTACTGTTCTACTTCGCAACCGATCAACGATTACACGCTATTCTTCCTAAGCGTACACTCATAATATCCAGGAGCCTCCCTTTATGTCAGCCGACGTGGATTCTCACTCCGTTGAAACTTGGAAACTTCGATTGTCGCGTTCACTTTTTCAATCCCCGGTGAGCCAACTAGCTCTCTCTCTCGTACCCTGAGAAGTTTCGTTTCGAAAAATTACGCGCGCGAGAGGTTACGGTTGCAGCGTCGAGCCGCTTGCGGGAAACAACTCTCGCGAAATAGCCACCTAGCGGCCACGCGTCCAAGCTTTCGCGGTCGATAAAGCGGGAAGTCACTCGAAACCGACGACCTCGATTCGAGGGGGTCCGAAGAGAGTCGTTGACTTTGGCAGATAGCGAGAAGTGGCCACCCCTTGGCATTCTCCACTCAACAAGTGACACAACCGAGTCATAACCCGGCCGGGGAACCTGATTCACGACACACCCGGGAAATGGAACGTCGTCATCCATCGCAGGAGCATCGATTCTCCCCAGGGAGGACCTATCGCCTGCCGTAACTCATCTCGCTATTACGATAATAAAGACCGGACACGATTGCTGGATCAACGGGGAATTATCACGGCGGAGAATGGATGTTCCGGACCTTATCGGGTCTGGATCCCGAGTCTCCCTTGCTCGAGTCCACTCTTCTCGAGGAGCTGGCGCCTTCGAGTGGGCAATTAACGCTCTTAAATCTCCTTACGTGGGTGTTGAATGGAAGTCGTCGGTAGTAAACGCTCCAGGAATTATTATGACTATCTCCACTCGTTGGAATTGGCAAGGGAACAATGGTAACAGGTAGTAGAGGTGTCATTCGAAAAAAATAACATGCAATTTCAAAGAGGGATCGACCTACCCTTCGTCCTGTCTCCCCTTCTTTCGCGTTGCAAGAGTGCACATCGAATGGAGGCACCAAGACAACGCGCAGTGCATAATGTATGCTCATAAAAGCTGGGCTTTCCGAGCGTCAAGGGGCCGAGGACGGAGGGAAGAAAAATATTGTTGCAAAAAATTCATGTAAATATTGACAAATTGTCGTAAATAAATGTATATGCAAATAGATCCCGATATTTATCGCGTTGCGCGTCTCGCAAATAAACTGGGGTCCAGAGACCACTATGCGTCGATGCAGTTCGTACGAAGCTCGGGTGGCACATGCTCGCAAAAATAATTTCCGGCGTTTCCGTGCTCGCTCCCGATGTCAAAGGGTGTCAAAGTTGTGTCGGACAAGTCCGGCGTCATACTAACGCAGTTCGGGTGCTCACCCAAAACGAATTTGTCAATCTTTGTCCCCTGCTTTTCTTTCCACCCCGTTCGAGGGCTCTTAGGCGAATGTGAATTCGAAGGAAGGGGGGCAGAGGGAGCAAATGACCCAGTTATTGATAGGGTAGCGGTGACTGACACACCCTAACAACACTTCTTCCTCCGGGAGCGGGAACATTATCTTTTCTAAACTGTCATGTTGGCATTATTTCGAAAGAGGATTAACGCCCCGAGAGTCCTGGAGGAGAAAGGAAAACGTGTAAAATTTAAATGAGATTCGAAGTTCCTGCGTTTCCTCCCTTGTTTTTTTTTTCTTTATGCTCAAGGGTGCTCGAGATTCAAAGGAATTCCTCGGGTTCGGGTTCTTTCAGTTACAAATGACATCCGATTTGCTACATAGATCGATCACGACGGTATCGGAGAAATTGGATTCAATTTAAAATCAATTTAAAATGTTTACCGATTGAAACCTTCAAAAATTACTGTTACTACGTGGGAGTGGAAGAAGGAAGGAAATCTATATACAATAAAGACCTCATAGCGAGCCCCTTTGTGTTTTTATTTCTCTGTTCCGTTCGTTCCTGTTTTTATTTCCCCTTCGAATGGCTGCCGTTCCTGGCCGGGTAATACAATTTTTTGGTCCCCGTCTATTTTTCACCAAAGAAAAACATTCCGCTGCTTCTCTTTTACCGCAAAGTGGAATTAAGGTGGCAGAGGGAAAACGACGCAAGGAAAACCTTGGGCGAGAGGGTTGGTAAAGGGATAAGGTGAATGGATGGTCGTCTTGTAACCGAATCTACCCTGGATCCACCCATAGATGAGGAGCAGGGAAGGAAAGGCCAACGCTATTGGGAATAATACTTTAGGCATGCAGGAAACTGTTTTTCGAACGCCTGCTTGACGACACGATTAGCTTTTCCTGGGGTCACGCGTCCCGTCGTCCGAGACACGACGACAACCTGACGAATTGTTTTATCGCGGCTGCGTCAGCTTTTCTTCGCTTGATAAATGAAAAGTGTGCAACACCGAAACCGGAATTGATGAAATTCTCACATTTGGTAGATTATAATGGTAATGGGTATCACTGCAAAACCCTAGCAAAACTCCAGCAAAACACACTCCGGTAACGATGATCTAAAGACTCGAGAAAAGGGGATGAAAGTGGTCTCGCGGTATTGCAGGGCGTAGCGTTGCATCGGCAAGCGCATAAGTATTCGCAGAAGCCAAGGAAGAAAGGAAGTCAGAGCCGGGGGTAACGGATTGCAATTTTATCGCGCTCTAGGTAATAATTCGTTCCCTCGACGACGGACGATTCGTCTTGGCTCTCGAAATCACGCGCACCGTCTCTCTCTCCGGTTCCCTTTTCCAACTTTTCATCTTCCTTTTTATACCCTTTCATCCATTTTCCCTCTCCTCCTCGCGGACGTAATTTACGCGCTCGGGCATTGGCGCAAATACGATATGTAATATCCCAGAAACGAGCGAGGATATCTTCGATACGATCGCCGTCGATTTCGTTCGAGTTGCCATTGGAAGAAAAAGCAAACTGACGTTTCTCTCATTCGGACTGACCGACCTAACGTGTATGAAATTTATGGCTTCCCAACCAGAAGCTCGTGGGTTAGATGGACCCGCCGATAATAGAGTTCCTGGCTGCCACCCTCCCCGAGAGTAGCCAACCCTCGAGGAAATTCCTCCGATTTTCGCTATTACGGAATCGCATTCCCAAAAATCGATCCCCGCCTTCCACGAATTAAATAAATATTTTATTTCTTCGGTAAATAGGCAACGAGGCAAACGTCCGCGGCTTCGATCAAATACAAATTTACCTACACTACGAAGCTCCAGCGTTCAGGAAATTGACATGAAAAGTAATAATCATGAAAATCTTGAAATTAATTGGATTCGCTATGTACATTCGCAGAAATTTTATCGTAATTTTGTGGAACGAATATTTACATTTTTTTTTGTTAGTAATTTTGCAGAAAAGGAATTTCTATAAATAGGAAATTTGTTTTTAAAAATAATAATCACGAAAATTTTGAAATTAATTATATTTGCTATGTGCATTCGCCGAAATTTTATCGTAATTTTGTGGAACGATATTTTTTGATTTATTATTAGTAGTTTCATAGAAAAGAAATTTTTATAAATGCCGGGAGCATTTATTTATCATTTCCTTCGCGAATTTCGGAAATTAATATTCTCCGTGTACTTGCTTCTAAGCGAATTTTATTTCCTACGTGAGCTCCCGCGCGCCAAAACAAACGGACATTGAATATTCGAACGCGTAAAAGCAATTCGGTGGAATTAGCTTGTAATTGAATGGGCTATTGTGCGATAACCAAAAGAATTATCGACTATCGATTATCCCTGCTTACACCCATACGTGATACACAAAGGAATTACCCAGTACACCAAAGAAATAATATTTAAGCTTGTTAAGAAATCATCCCTTTACGTCATTATCGTTGCATTAAAACAGTTACAGGAACGGTAATGGAATTTTCCACGGATATGGCGCGAGATCCGAACCCGCGACCTCGTGTTTGTGAGAGCAACACTCGAACGGCTAATTGCCGATGACGGTGCCATTACGGGTAATCCGTCAGTACCGCGGAGCGCGATGCTCGACACAAAGCGCGATAAAGCTCAAATTTCCGGCGTTATCTTAACATCGCGGACATAAATTAGGTAACCATTTTTTTTTTTGGTGGTGTGGGAAATATATTTCGATACGCACACGATCATCTATGGTAAAAAAAAAAAAAGCTTTGTAATTTCGTGCTGATATTCAAAGCAATCCATTTGCTTGTCACAAAAAGAAGGAGGGATGGAACCATTTCCGTTGGAAACGCTATTTACATTCTCAGTGATAAGTCCCATACGTGAAATATTGAACAAAACCTTTTTCCATTCGCATATTGTATTTATATAAATTGACAAAAGTTCCTATTGCCAGCGTCGAATTCGATATTACCAACAATACTTTCCATGTTCCACGCGAACAAAGAAAAGGGACAAAACAAATTAATAGTCATATATGGAAAAGCAATTCATCACTCGTTTGACGTATATTAAATAAAAAAACCAATTGGACTTTTACAATTTATGAAGAATTAAATACTACATCCGTTACATGCCTTTTTTTCAAAGCAAAGGATACCCAAAGATTAGACAGGCAAGAACGTACATCAATCTACCTTCCCCGTTTTTTTTTTTTTCAATTTTTTATGCATACGTAAAATAACTCGGCTAATGGAAAATATCAAACGTCTTTTTAGAGCTTCCTTTTTTTTTCTAATATTTTCTCTAATACACAAGGAAAGGGATATCAATCAGGTTTGGTATCGCTTTTACATTCGTTTGCATGGAATAAATATGAAACTTCGTCCCATCAATCAATAGTCCCCTGTCGAGCTAAGTAACTTTTACGAGAGACACTCTTGCCTTACAAACCACAAGGGGAAAGTTATGGCTTTTTGGAGATCCGCGTCGAAAGGATTGGGGAAGAAAAAGAAAGTTCCGTCGCATTATAGGTTAGTGCTTAATAGCATCTTTTTTTCCGCCATGGACTTAATACAAATCATAAGAGGTTGTGATATCGAAGGTTTTGCATGGCACCGAGCCAAATCGACTCCGATGATTCGATATGTTCCATTTCGATCTTAATAACGTGTTTCATTGATGGACGACTTCTACTTGCGGTTTTCCAAGTAGACACGTAGCAGGAAAAAGGACCTTTTAAATTTTTTATTCCACTAAGACGCTTCTCTTCGGAAAAGGAGTGTGAGGATTCTACGTTACCGAGTGTATAGAAACTTTTGCTTCGCGATATCGACGCTAGGCGGTGCATTCCGCGGAATGGATTCCCGCAAGAGCTTGGTTTTGAGACAAAATCTCGTATTTTCTTTTCATGAAAAAATAAATTTAATATTTTCAAATATCCAAAGTTCCAAATTAAGAAAAAATAAATTCCCAATTTCCAAATTTCCAAATTATGAAAAAATAAATTCTTTCGTGACAAAAATAAATTCCAGGACGTAATAAATAATCAGGGAATTATGTATAAGTACACACGGATGCTTGAACAGTTGAAATTTCGAAACTAATAATTATCAGGCTTCGGATTTGCGATTTATGAGAAATACAAGTACATCCTTCGGTTTTTGGAAACGCATATTTGCTTTCGAAACACTTAAGCTGAGCATACGCGGTGTTATTCAAAGTTTCCGCGAGTTTCTAAGTAGGATATAACTTGTAACGTTGCACGTATCCGTGAATCTTAAGAGTACGTATCAATAAATTGGAGAAAATTGTAACTCAGCATCCGTATTTGTTGTTGATTATTATTATTATTATTTTTTTTTATCTACCACGTGAGATCCGTGATGGTTCTCCAAAATTATACGTACGAAGCTATTCGTCGTGGTACCGTAAAATCGGTAGATGGGTAAAGGAAAAAAAAATCGAGGCGAGAAATCCAACGAATTGACAGAAAATTTCTCGGCAAATAAACTCGAACAGTTCCCACCGCTAACCTTTTTCTCACGTGCAATGTTTTTATGGCGCTGCAAGGAATTCCGCATTTTATTACGGTGTTCCGAGAGCGTTATGGCATTTTGATCCGCGTAAATAAAATGTATCCGCCAGCTGGGAGAAAAAATACTGTCGCTATAGCGAGCTTACATTATCCTCCAGCGTACGAGTGTCGGAATTATGAGTATAAAATAATGTACCACGAGTATGTGCCAACGGGATAACGTATTCATTGATTCAAATACGTTTAGCGCGGGATAATACATTTACAATATGAGCGAGACCTTCTACCTTCTGCTGAAAATTTACCTAAACCTTAGTAATTTTTCGAAACTTCATATATTTCACTGTCAGATCTTGAAAAATCAAGGGGTATTCAGTAGAGTCGCAATTTGAATTTTCTTTCCAAAATTTTCCAGATATGATCAATTTTGATTGATTCCTAATATTTCCTGAAAAGAAATTTTCCAATTAAAAAAAATATCAGGGACTTAAATAATATTTTCCCACGTCCCATAGTCAAATTTTCTGGAGGTATTTTTACAGCGTTTACAGGGAATGGAAAAATACATGGGGAGCGAAAGTTCCTGGTTTGGAACATTTAGGATCACTTTCCGTAAGATCACGCAAGAGAGTGAACATCGGAAGAACAATGAGGAACATTGAGATATCGCGTGATCCGAAAAGGCGCTTCCTTAAACTCGATACACGCGAGTTTGGTTCCCTTACGCGCGCCTGTACGTCCGGCAACACGCTATGCCATCCTATGTGCTTTACGTGCATATGGATCTTGGTTAATTACGAAAACGATGTCGAACTGTTATTATACATTCAGGTATATTCAGGTCGTTTGAGATTGTTCCCACAAATGAAGGAAGGACGTCATTAAGGCACTGAATGAAATTCCCTAGAAAAATAAAATCGCTAGGGAGTCTTAATTTTAAATGTAATACATCTGTATACTGAGTTTTCCTATTTGTTAAACAATAAAATATAGAAACAGAAAAAGACACTTAGAGAAAGCTACTCCTAAATATTTTAATTCCAAATTCGAAATTGACCCGAACAATCTGGGCATTTTATTTTACATTTATCAAAATTTTATTTTTTATTATTTCTCACATATATAATTAGAATAAGTGTGTATATATCCGATAATAATTTCCCTGCCACCAATTAATCGCGCTCATTGAGTGGTTATCCCCGGACTCTTAGTTGCGGCCACCAACTGGAGACTCAACTGTATACGTCTCTTAACTGACATCTTCATCTGCACCCATCTCTTCGAAACAAGAGATGGATGCAAATGAACGTTACAATCTGCACTTCTGCGTCCGGTAACTTTTCTTTGTTACAGCATACAAAGGAGGGAATACAAAAAAAATGTCTCAAGGAGACGTAAGTTTGTTGTTTTTTTTTATTTCCAACTTTCAACATCGAGAGGAGAAAGAAAGGAAAATCTCTCGTTCTTAAAAGCCTTTGTCAAAGTGCACAGGAAAATTGCACAGAATACCCAAAATTTCTGCCATTCCTATGCAGCCTTTGTGATGCATAACCGCTGTCCTAATTTCCACGGTCTTACGTTGAATCAAGCTGCACGATGTAGGAATGTTAAATCCGGAAAAATTGAATATTCACACATTTGAAATGATTATTGCAAATTACGAGAATAATAATAATAATATTAATAATAATAACAACAGCAACAACAATAATAATGATAATAATAATAATAATAATGAAGATGATTTTTTTGCTGACATATTTTCTGCGATCGTCTGATTAATAATTGGCCAAATGGCAACTAACGAAAAAAAAAGGGTCATGAATTTTGGATCGTACCTATCATACCTATCAACAAAAACGAAAGTACTGTTGGGACCTAAAAAATTGTCAGTCACAACGTCACGACGAAATTAGTATCGGTAAACGTTTGTCGAATAAAAAAATCACTTGCAACGTCATTTTGTGGATTGTCAACATCTCAATTCTCGACAGTACTTTACTTTAAACACCCTCTAGTACCTATCTAGTATCAATGCTAACCGTCCGAAACCAAGCTTCTTCTGCTAAATTCACTCTCCCTGTCCTCTCCGACTCTCTCGCTCTCGTTATCACTCCCGTTCTCCCTTGCCAGGGTCCAGGCAGCTAGCCAGCGGGTATTAAAAGCGGAAATGGTAAAAGGAAGCGGATACGGAAGTAGAGAACCAGGCCGGAAGTGCCCGTTTGCCAGTGCCACGATGAAGCGTTGGCGTTACTTCCGTCGCTTCTCAGTAACTTGAGTACCAGAGCCTTCCTTTCAGAATTTCTTCATATCCTGACACCAATTCCCCTCTACTCTGGTATCCGCATCGAAATTTATCAGGAGTCCTTGCAGGAGGAATCGCGAGTATCCAGTTAATTTATTGGTGGAAGGGAAAACGTTGCTTCCGTTTGTGACAGAGTCTGGATAAAGCGGGAGTATAAACTTTTACATAATAATGCAACAAAAAAAATTGTAGACTGGTAATTAATAATGATAATTAAAATGTAAATAGTGGAACGTAAATGTAAGTAGCAAAAAATGGGAAAAATAAATTAGAACACGGATCACACAATTTCCTGTTTGAAAGAAACTTTTAAAAAAAGATAAAGGCATTTTTTTGGCCAAATTTTTATGGTCAAGTTTTATTTTGCAAAAGTTGCAAGCTCGGGCTTCAGTTTTTATTGCAATTCATGGAAGGGAATAGATTTGGCGAATTAATTTGATGGAATACATGCAGAATTTTAACCCCAGCTCTTAATACGAGAAATAGGGGGTGGGTTCCCCTCCAGAAATTTGTTTTCTTCTTTTATTGCGACCCAGAAGGAGTAAGAAGGTGTATATATATCTACCTAATTGAAATGAATGTTTGCTTGAATAATACATGAATATAAAAAGTGAGAAAGATATTTCAGAGAGCAAGTCTGCATTTTATGTCATATCTGCTATAGCCGATTGTCTCTATGCGAGAGGAAAGTACTGTTTATATTCCTTGTAAAGCAAGCTTGTACAAACAATAAAGAAGAAATCAATGCATCATCTACTCGGTACACTAGATTTTTTTATGTATCCGAAAACAGAATCCTTTTGACATTATTAGGTTATATTAGAGTCGCGACGATTTGCCCTCGAAGTGAAAAATATCAATCAACGTTGATGTATTAAACATTTTTTTGTTTCTTTATTCGAGTTTTCGAATTATCCACCGTAGCAGGTTCAACCTTTTATTTAGCTGCTTCTGCTTTGAATTCTTTCTCTCCCCCTTTTTTTTGTTGCTTTTCAAAATTCTTGCACATTTTCGTTCGCTGAAAAATTGCAATCCGATAATAGATGACTATCATTGTAATTTCCTCTCGATAGAAATTGCGTGGATAATATCAAAAATGGGTGTTACGTCGAGTAATTATTATATTTCCGAGGGCGGAGCAATTATTTAAAAAACCAATAACCAAGCGTAGTCATTGTACCTCTAACTGTCGAGTTAGAGTAACTCTCCCCCACTCCGCTAATAAAGCGAGTAGAACGGGGGAGCGCTTCGCTGAAGAGTGGGATCCCCTCGTTCGAGTCCCCACTCCGCTGGTAAAGCCACTATAGCGGTGGAGCGCTTCGCTGAAGAGTGGGATCCCCTCGTCCAAGCTTCTGCCCCACTCCAGTGGTAAGGCGAGTAGAGCAGGGGTAGGGGACGCTTCACTGAGGAGTGGGATCCCCTCACCGCGTTTCACTCGTTCGTTACAGCTCCCACTACCTTTTCTTGAGAAATTTCACTTCAAACGGCAAACCGACGACGTGTTTATGATACATCACGTTTCAGGATTCAGCAGCAAATGTAATCCGATTGAAACATCCGATTTTCATAAAACGAGAAGGCTTTGTGGAGGTATAAGTTTAAATGAATCAAATTCCTTCGGAGGATACAAAGCGAGAAAAGCTTTTAATGCAGCAAGTGATCCGCGAGAGGGAAAATGGCAATATAAAGATCTGCTTTCGCTCGCCGGAACTATTGCAATTGCTCACCCCCTTTATATGAAAATTTACAGAAGAAGTTTATCTTCCCCGGATCACGATTTCGATTATAAAATAGTTTCTCTGTTTGCGCTGGATTCCTATCGAAACAATGCTATGCGGCAGCGATTTCATTTCATGGTATTAAACTTTATATTTGTAATCAAATGTTGTAGGTACGCAAGAGTCATTACTATAGAATTATCGTGGAATGAAACGCTGGAGCTCCGGCTTAACGAGAAATTTATTTAATTCCGGAACTGGACATGGAATTCTTTCAAGTTGATCGATGATTATTTTGAAATAAAATTGAAAACAAAAATACTTTCGCTCGCCTATTGTCGAGCTTTCGATTGTAAAAACATTTTTAACAAAGTTTCGATAATTCCGTGGTGGAAGTACAATAGTTTGGGAAGGAAAAATTTCGATCAGGGGTTGAAAGGACTGTTTCGTCAGAATCATTTTTCTCACGTCACAGGAAACTCATTTTTCCAGCTGCTGCTGTGTTCTCGGCGTGTATGTGTATTTGAAAATGCTATAAAAGTATAATTAAATTCCACTGCTGGTAAAGGGAAGTCTAAGAAAAGTTTCCGGCATGACAAACTATCCCTTTGGGACGGAAGATCCCGTAACATCGTTGTAAACGCGAGACATAGTGAGATAGGTGGCTCAGCTACGTTACCTGGAGCTTTTCCTTTCCTCTCTCGTGCTTCTTTGTTTTTTTGTTCTTTCTTTAAATATATTTTTCATGAATCTACACTCGTGCTCTTCGCGAATTAAAGTTTCACAGTTACGTCAAAAAATAACTCGCCGAGTTTACAGCTAAAAAAGAATACTACCAACTTTATACGCGTAAAGTTATTCTTGAGTAGGAGTTGTTATTCCCATTGCGGTTTCAGCTAGATGCTCCTGCGACTCGCAGGTGGAGGGTTGTAAAACGAAACGAGCAGAAATTGCAGTTATAGCGTAAATTGCATAGTTGCTAATTTGTTAGAAAGGGAATTAATGCCAACGACTGAAAGTTTGTTGACGCCGAATTAGAACGCGCAATCTTACCCGTGAACTGACAATGACTAAAAAGGAAAAAATATGGCAAGTTCGAAAAGCTCGTATTCGAGGACCTTCGAGGTCCTATTGTCTCCCGGGACGACAAATAGAAAATTTGTAACTTTTTGAATTTTGTAGATTTTATTGACCGTCCCCCATAATGCGAGTTTTTTTGAAAACTGTACCGGGAATATTTTGTTTTCGGGCTGCTCGTAAAAAGAAGTAATTGAAGAAAATTAATTTAAGAAATTTAAAAATAATTAAAATTCTAAAAAATTTTGTCTGCAGTTAAAAATGGAATGTTTAACTTATTTTATAAATTTTGGTGGTAATTAATATTCCAATTTGTTATTTAAACTTGATAAATTATTGTTACTGAAAAATTGAGAAATTAGAATATTCCACTAATTCGATTCTGAAAAAAAATACATTTGGCGTTAATTGAACCCCACGTGGTTTGCGAGAAGTTGGGAAATAAAATCCCAAGTAACATAAAATACTGCTTGAGTTTGGGAAAGAAATTCTCGGTGGAGAGAAGCATCGGAGAGATGTAATTTCAGGTAACGCGTCTCCAAAGTTGGAGTACTCGATGTGAAAACTAAGGCTTCCCTATGGTCTGTCCTCCGTCAAGTACTCTGCACTCTTTTCAATCTCCCGCCTTCTCTTTAACTTCCACGTACATACACATTTCTTCTTCACGGTTACTTTCTTTCAGAATCTCTCCTCGGTATATGTACGTACGGTACATATGTATCCACTTTAAAATCTGAATAGTCGAAGGGCTTTAAAAGAGAACGAAGGGGAGGAACGAAGAGTTTACGATGTCCCGAAAAGCCAAGTCTCGCAGAAATGATTGCAAGACTCCCCGGAGAGAACTGGATTTATGCTCAACTTTCCAAACTCCTAATCTCAAGACCCCGCCATTTTAAATATGTCCAACTCGCGTTCGTGTAATTTAACTCGTCCTAACAAAAGGAAAAAATGTTCACGGTCTTGCAATTTCCCCTGGAACCGAGAATTTATGGGGTTGAACTTAAAGTGATTAGTTCGAACAGTTCAACTTGAGCAAATTTTATGATAAGGAGGTTATGTTTGGAGTAACGGTCGCAGTCAGGAAATGGTCTCCCTCCTCTTCTTGTCGTCAACTTCCGTCTCCATATGCTTCGAGCGTTCCCCAAAATCCTTCCATCAATCCTCCTGTCCTAAATTTTCATTTCTTTTGCTTGCTTCGAAGTTTAGGAATTCTTAAGGATTCATTATTCGAATCTAGATTTTTTTTGCACGAAAAAGGAAGACCCCAAAAAATGCTTTGGAAGCTCCGGATTTTTATCCTACAAATAAAGCCGAACTAGTGAGACTTTTAATTATTTATTTATTATTTTTTATAACAATCCTGAAAAGAAAAATATTTCCGGAACGGTTTTTTAAAAATTCGCATTTTGGGGGTCAATTGTCTCTAATTTACTCGTTCTTTTTTTCAAAAATATCCTCAGCCGCAATTCAAATTCGAAATTCAATAACTCATTAACTTGTGCGGTTACCCAAAGAATGCACCTTGTGGCATTTTATGTAAAACTTTGCTACCGGGGGTCGCAGGGAAGTTTTCCATGAAATATTAAATACCACAAGTATTCCCGCAGATGTAATTCATCCCGTATTTTGATTGGATGTGATTTTCATCTAGCTTTAATGAATTTAATCCTAATGTGTTTTACGTTCGGTATATATTTCGATAAATGCAACGTGTGTTCGATAACTATTGAAAGCAGCATACGTACGTGGATATTTAATAAAGGCGTCGGATTATTTCTGTCAATTATTTATTTTATTGTTATATTCATGGACACAATTACACGAATATTATATTAACCCATGCAAAATTAACTAAAACATTAATCGGACCTTCCTTCATTTGTTCGTGTTTACAGAGGAACAAATAAATACGTGAATAAAGGTTCCATAATTTTTGTTTCTGCTGCAAAATGTTAGTCAACTTCCTCAAACGTGCGAGCAAAGTTGGATAAAATTATAATGAAATACTAAATAAATATAATAAATACGTAAATATAATAAATTATTAAAAAAATATAAAACTATAATCAATAAAAGTATGCTACAGGTAAGTTTCGCTGCAGGTTCGGATTCTCCTCTAAATTTCCTGCTCGCTGTAAGATTTAGTGTCTGTAATGTGGCATAGGATTTACCGTCTACGGCACAGGAAACGTTTTAGCAATCACTCCTGGCGAATTTAACAATTGGAGACGAATCGAGTAAATCCCGAACTGTTGCCGAACTTTCGGAGACGATCCGTCCATTGATTATCATTTTTCTTTCTATTTAATGGTACCTAGTTGTTAATTATCAAAAATTGTTATCCAATTTTATTATTTTAATAAACGCCCAGAGAAGGATCTCCAACCATACATATATACATACATACATACATATACATCTTCGCCAAGAACCTTGTTCAGAAATAATTAAATCTCCTGATCCTTCGGAATACGACCGGAGCGCTGGTGGGACTCGAACCCGGGACATTAGGGGCGAGACGCTAGCCATTAGAGTAACAGAGGCCCCGGATACATGAATAAAATCTAATATTGATACCATTTGCAATTCAAAGTTCCCCCTAACCTGGCAGTTACGCGAGTCCCCGGCAGCGGTAGACCGGGCGTTTCTGCAAGTTATGAAACAATGTGGGAGCTCCGTGTATGCCTCTAGTTCATGACGGTGTTACGAGATCCAGCAAGTTTTAGGGGTTCCCCGTCCTCTCCCGGAGATTGAACCGCAGAGGGTTAGAGAAATGAGACGACAAAACGGCAAGTCTGCGATAAAACACCATTGTGTGTTTATGTATTAAAACAACTGGTGTTTCCAGCTCCCGGGTGATAGTTGATATGACGTCAATGACGAAACAAGCGCGTAAAGTGTGTTTATTCAAATTTCTCGTTCGTAGATTTCTTTTGGAATGCAGCAAAGGGCGAATCCCGTAATTTCCACGTCGCTGTCTTAAAAATATATAAATTAAAAGTATTTAAATTAGGAAAATATGTAATTAAAAAATATTTAATTAGACTAAAAAATATATAATTTGATGAAATATGTGTCGCGTCGGTGAATTTTCCTTGAATGTTTCGCCTCTATTCTGGCAATAATTTACAGAGGCCATTTCCCACCCTAATGCGCGAAATAATGGAATGAAAAAAGTATCGTACACAATTTTTTGTACGTTTCTGTAAACTCGCCCTTGTTGACTAACAGATTAGCAGGCATTTTATTATACGCGATAAAATTATAAAAAGTTCGCCCGCGTTATCGTGATATTTCTGCTTTGATGTTTTTTCTCTTTATGAATAAATAAATTCGGCAGTAAAAGTGTTGCGAGCTATAACCCGATAAAGAAACTTAATAGCGGAGGTTTCGAATAAATTTTTATTATAATTAACTCCATCCATAGCAAGTTTTACTGTCACAATTCTCGGTGTCAGCTGCTGGGGAATTGCCGAACCTTGGAAAGCCAATACTCGAGCTACGTCGTCAAGTGTCTCGCATAAGGGGGGGGGGGCTACTTTGGCACCCTCGAAATCCATGGCGCCACCTCGTAAAAGGGGTGACTGGCATGGGAACCATATGAATTTCAAGATTTACTTTAAAACTCTGCGTCGCATTAAACAGCGTTGTGACGGTGCGAGGCCGTGCAATATTTGTTACCGTGCATCGAAAATTCATAACGAAGTTAATTTCCATTATCTCGGTGGAGCAAACGTAATTCTCCCCCTATATTTATCGAAACACGATAAAAATTCGAATATAGGTAATTGCACTGAGCGCAAACGCCACGTAAATGGAAGCTGCCTGCACCCCCTGCACCATAATTCCCTCTTTCGAGTGTCCGACAATGATTACTGAGTCGAAACTCGAAAATTTATGCACTTTTGCATGCACCCGCTAATTATTAGCCTACTCCTTTCCCGCGGAAACGACTTTCTCCTCGTTTGCCCGCTCATGCCACTGCACTCTTAGCGCAAAATCTGCTTTACCATCGGTAGATGCACTTAGAAGGCGTTTGTTTTGAATTTCAAGAAATTTCACGCAATCTTGTTTACGAATCTTCGTCACAGGAAGGAGAGAAATTACTACAGAATTTATTACACACCGGGGAGGTGGACTACTTTGCTTTCTTCATTAATAAATGGCATTCCAAGTGCCCCTATCGCGTGCGTTGCATTTCATCCCGGTTTCCTTTCTTAATGACGATTCCCATTAATCAATCCCGAAGTCGTAATTAAGTATCGAATGCAAAACCGAGGATTGGGGGAGTTTGTTTCGATGGACGATCGATCAATCATCCTGTGGGCAACGAGGGTCATCGAAATTTCGATTTCGCAATTTTTTATGGAACTCTTGCCCGGGTTGAGGGGTTCCATACGTGCCTGGCCAGAATTATTCTTATTCCCGACAAAAGGAATGTTATTACAAACTGACATTGAGACAGATAGTAAGAGCACTAATAGCAACAACGATGGTGGTCGTAATAACAATAATAATAAAAGGAGAGGAGCAATAAGTATTTATTAAAATAGCAGAGAAACACGAACTGCGATGGAGAATTTACGGTATCGGAAACTCATTGGCTGACAATGTTTTATCACGATGTTACCAGTAGTTCGGTTTTATTCCTGCGGGACCAGTTCTGCTCTATTTTTCGATACCTGTTACACGATTTTATCAGTCGTGTTTTAACAAACGGTCAATCATGGCGACTTAAATAATCTATAAAGTGCTTTACACGGGTACTTAATGAAAAAGAAATAAATCCCAAGCACCGAATTCCTGCTCACTCGTACACCATCGAAATGCATAGGGATTTTTATTATTGCCCTTTTTTAAATAATCAGTTCTTTCCATTATTACGAAGAATTGTCTGATGCAGCAATTTAGGAACTTTCGTCTCGGCATAGGGAAATTTTTTGGTCGCCACCGAATTGGAGGAGATCGAACTGAATCGAAAAATGAAATCATCGACTTTATTTGTGGATGCCTTAATTTATACCAGTTCCAATAGATTATGTAAATTCGTCTTGTGCGTTTCGGTCCAACGATTCAAGACCTCCTTCGGTATAAATTATATTTGCGCGTTCCTCAGTCGCTGAGATAAATGAATTTATTATAAACATAATAAAAATGTAAAAAATATGTTTTTTTAATTTTTACAATTTATATGAAATATAAGATTGTATTTAATTATCGTTTTACGACTCTCTATTGATATTTTATTATGATGTGTCATCGATATTATATTGATTTATAGCTTTTTCATGGACTCCAGCATAGAAAATCTGATCCATTAAGTCGGTCTGCTGATACATTAGAATTAAATGAATCTAGGATTGCGAGGGAATTGCCCTATACCCCATTTCCATTCAAAGCGCTGCTTAAAATATTCCACACAATCCGATGGAAGATGAGGAAAACGATTCGAGGTACTTCGAGGCAAATTTAATAGGATTCTATGGGGTTCCTGAAAGTCATTAAAAATATACTCGACGAGAGGCAATTTCTATGGCTCCAATCAACGTTTTCGATAAATTATCTGCTATTTTCGAAATTGCTTCTATGAAAAAAATTGCCTTGTACTTGAAACGTTTAAGCTGCAACTGATAAAGAAGATCTAAATACCTAGTTCCTTTATTTTCGTCGATTTAAAGGAAGAGGATGAAGTTAATTCTCATCAGATCCACGACCTCTGAGCTTTCCTCATCAAAGGTAGCAGTAAGCCCTATATCGCCTATTTTCGAGGTTTCCGATTACCGTTAAGACAAAATTCATCTCTCAAAGGAGAGGATTGACTTTCACGAGTAATCCTTTTCCTTTTTCTCGATTTTGCCACTTTCAGTTTGATAACAGCTTATCTAAAGTGCGTGTAAGTGGAAAAGCTCAAATTAAGGCGTCGAATCTCGAATTTCGTACTTTTAAAGAGCACTAATTTCCAATTTTTTTTTTCTTGCCTCCATAAGCGTTCAAATGTGTGTATCTTCTATATTTGTGTGTGTGTATGTGTGTGTGCTGATAATATGTATCATCAATATCGACACGCTATAATGCGATTTCAGTCGAATGACATGTTGCCACTGATCTATTACTCGTTAGTCAAGCAAATCGCAAACATGTGCATTGTGGAAACCATGCACATTTCGAAATTTTCAAATTTTCGCGCATAAAGTGCATTTTGCTATGCTGTTACGTGACTGGGATCAAAAAAAATTTTGAAATCCCAGGCCTCTTACCGAAATTGCTTATAAGTCTCTCAAAAATGCATACACAGTGTAACTAAGTATTTATATATTTTAGGAAACCATTTTTTAATTTCCTGAATTTTCAGAAATCCACTTTCCAGAAATTTGAAATTTAATTAAAAAAAAAGATCTGTAGTTTTAAAAAACAA
The DNA here is from genome assembly GCA_949825005.1 of Gasteruption jaculator. Classification (NCBI taxonomy): domain Eukaryota; kingdom Metazoa; phylum Arthropoda; class Insecta; order Hymenoptera; family Gasteruptiidae; genus Gasteruption; species Gasteruption jaculator. Next base: position 1,967,209 of record OX463761.1, read on the forward strand.
AATAATAGAAATCGCAACATTGAATATTTTCCTTCACGACCAAGACTGAACTTCAGCGGCGAGAATATGCACTTTTAACCCCTCGCGCAGAGCATAAATGCATGTATAAAAGTGGGACACTGCACGACACCGTATAATAAAAATTCTATTAATCTGATGTGAATTCCATTACGATGATATTCAACACCCCCGGCATAGGGACACTTACGATTGACCGCGGCACGTTCGAGGTCAAAGGTCGAAGTTTACTTTGGAACAAGCGAACAACCCGAATTCATCGATATTTACCGCCACTAGCGACAAAATCCCAGCCGCCCGCGGGATCTCCGATGGACCGAGTCATGACATCGCTGGAGTGAGACGCTTCGTTCAAAGTGGACACTCGGTGCGTCGATATCCCCGGTACTGATGCAACCTTAACCCTCGAAATGGGAAAAAAGAGGATGAAAAAAGAAATGCCGAGTCGTCTCGTCCCACATTGTTTTCAAAAACAGCCGGTTCTTCAGTGCCCTCGGAGTAATTCTCTTCATCAACTCTCCAACGAGACGTAGATTAAAGAAGATGAATTGTCCGACATTCTTTTCTTTATCTCCGGTCTCCTTCAGCATCCTCTTTTTTGCATCGAACGGTCAAAACATTTACTGCGGAATTCCCGCCCACATATCTTCCCATAGTAATTGATTCCAGTAGAAAATTCTAGGTTCCACGTCCACCGTTTGACTTTTATTTGCCGACGCAAAAATTTCTTTCTTGCATTAGCTGACCCCAGCGAAAGTTGTTCCGTTTCATTGTCAAGTATTTCCCTTGCCCAAGTGTGACTGTAGCGCCATCTACCAATTCCAAAGTTTTCTAAAACAGTTTCTTTTCGACCAAGAAACGTTTACTACAAGTATGAGCGAAATCGGTGCATAAATGTAGAAGTTAGACTCTAGCGCCACCTATGAAACATGACTAAAAACCTTACCCGGCACCTCAAGAATACATAGTATAAATATGGCGGCGATAGGCCCAGTGGTTAATCAGGCATGATGCGGTTTACTCACGCAGAGCGAGAAAAGAACGATTAAAATCCTCGCGATTCTGATTCTTCTCCCCAGTTGGTGGGATCAGCGGTTGGAGCGCAATTTGCATTCATTCGGTACTTGCTTTTCAAAGGATCCTCTGGACGTCATATTTTCCTTTCCACAATGAAAGACCAGTGGAGAAAAATGTTTAAAGTGGAATCACGATAACATTGGAGGCAAACTTTCGTTTGTAAAAAAAACGAAAGCTCCCAGAAGGGAATGAAGTGTTAATTGTTGGACTTCGGTAAAACGTATTTAACCGGACTCCGCCTAGAAACCAGCGGAACAAAGTTTCCATTACGTTTCAATCACACTCATTAATGTTATGATTTCAATAAAGAAAAAAGCTGCAAACTTTCCTTTGTTGACTCTTGAACTCGAGGCGAGCTTTCAAAGTTGGCGTTCGCTTCTCTCGGATTAGCCATTTTTTTATTCCATTTGTTTCCCAAGTTCCATGGTTATAATCGTCGCTTGGGCGTTAACCTCAAAGAACGGTACTGCGAAGGGACGAATTAGCGTCACGTGATTCCAAAGCTTTTGTTTTTGGAAAATTCCTTTTCCACAAAATATTTCTGTACCAACGAAAAGCTTCTTTAATTATTAATTCTCGAAAGGAGAAACCGATGCAGCAATTACTCTACACATTTTGAAGAGTTCCGGGCCGAGCGAGTACCGCGCAAGAGGACTCGAGTGCAAGCCGTGGAGGGGGTACCGTGGGCGGGGCATCGGACGGAGTCTTACGGAACGGCACGAAGTGCCTGGGGGACTCTAAATCGTCGAAATTGGAATCATTATTTCCCGTAAACCGCTGTGTATGTAAAAAGGAGCCAGCGTGGTTTGCTCTTTCTTCATAAATCCAGCGTTATCTCCTTTCGTCGGTGGCACGAGGGAAGAAAAAAGAATTTGCATCGTACGTTTATTTGCGAACGTAGCTGCAACCTGGTGAAAAGTGGTGACTAAAAGTGTTATCCATATTTACACACACACTCACACACGCCGCATACACACACACATATATATATACATGTACGTAAGGGTTGTAGTGTGGAGGGTTGAAAACGAGGGAGATTCAATTACGCGCTCGCGTGCACCAGCGTAAGGGGTAGCAGGGTACACTCAAACTTGAAGATTAAACTGGTCTTCGTGAAAAGGATTGCAAGTGCCAACGATTCCTTTTGTAACTGTTTGCATTTCAGCGATTTCACGTTTTCCTTTTACCTCAGTCTTTACCTCGCATGTAAACATAATTTACAAATAAAATTGCGAACAGCGGCGGTGCTTCGGATACGAATCGAAATCCAATTAACAAACAGCATTTCTTTGATACCATCTTCCTCTAATTCTTCCGTTCCCCTAGTTTACTTTCGCCTTCTTAAGCAATATCCCCTCCGATGTCGGGGGGAAAGAAAGAGGATCCTATCTCGCTGGAGCGAAACACGTATCTGCATTTCTGCTGCTCTTGGCAAAGACCTCGATTCCGCGTCTCGAGCAAATGTTTAACCTAATCAGTGAATATTTCTTATCGAAAACACGTCCGCCATTATCGGTAAGAGTTTCAGGGGGGGAAAAAACGGAAGGCCCGGGTCCCGACGATTTTCTGAGTGATTGATGGCCGGAGACTGAAAGGATTGAAACTGCTGATGTGCAACGATTACACCACCTCCATGGGAAGTCTACTTGGAAATTGTTGATGCGTAACGATTCCCTCGACTCTCGTGTATTGGGTTAGGAAAACTTTCCTAAATGCGGGTCTTAAGTACCCCATTACACCACGCCTTACGGTGCTCCAGCTTCGAACGCTCTTTCGGGAAAGAAAAACAGCCGAATGCTTCGGACGGGATGTTGTTATCACGGCGTTCTTTCTTACAGTTCTTGACGCGACACTGAAAAAGTAGGGTGACATAATGGTTTAAGGGTGTAACTACCCGACTTCCACGCTGACCCTGATTGCCGCTTCGAATCCCGGCTAATCCACCCGATCCCAGAATTGCGCTCCCACCAACTGGGGAGAAGAATCAGAATCGCGAGGATTTTAATCGTCCTTTTTTCGTTTGTAATCCTCTCCGTGTATATAAAATCCATCGTGCGTGAGTAAACCGCGGCATCCCTGGCAAACCACTGGACCTATCGAAGCCCTATCTATACTATAAATTCTTGAGACGCCGAGTAAGGTTTTTAGTTACGATTCATAGGTGGCGCTGGAGTCTAACTTCTATATTCGTGCGCCGATTTTGCTCGTACTCGCAGAAAATGTTCCTTAGTCGAAAAGAAATGGTTTTAGAGAGCTTTATATCCTGTAGATGGCGTTTTAGTAAAGAAAATATTTGACAATGAAGTGAAACCAGGTTCGCTGGGATCAGTTAGCGTAAGAAAGAATCTTTTCCTCGTATTGTAATAGCTCTGACGCGAATAAAGCCCACGTTCTGAGAAGGAAGTCCATAAGAAGAAAATAAAACATTTGTACTGCGTTTTTTGTTCTGGGGAAGCTCGGGTGTCAGGAACAATAGTGTTTACGCAGGAATGGACGGAAACTTAAGGGGATGTAACAAATCCGACAACAAAAACGTTATAATCTACTTGTACGCGAAACAATGGAAATGGTAAAAGCAAGGAAAAATCTGTTTAACCCCCCCTCTTACGCTTTATTTATTTCACCTTCCACCCCCTTGTGTCGAAAGACGTTGATTTTAATCTGAGATATATACAGCGCTGCCGTCGGGTAATTTACATGGGGCGCACATAAAAGAGCGCCAACGAAATACCCACCCTTTATTTCGCGGCACTAAATCGCGCACTTCCTTCGAGTCTCTGAACGCTATACTTATGCCCATAACTTCACCTGTATCGCCCTTTTCTACCCCCAAAAGCAAAATAAAAATAAACACGACGAAAGGGGCTGTAATTAAATGAAACTGGAAGGTACGAGCAAAGCTCCCAGAATTGCAGCCCCATTTCTTCGCGAGGGTTCGATGAAAAGGAAAAGTGTTCTCAGCCAAAGATTCGAACCCGAGCGTCTCGGTCGAGTGCAAGGTTGACCATTAACATTTCCAAACAAAGCTATACATTGGTATGCATTTCACTCGCGTCAATCGAAAGATTTATAGTCGCCCCGGGCGGCTATTTTGCATATTATTTTCATATCAACGGCACGGCTTTGACCTATCAATCTATAAACGAAGCCATTAAATTCATCAACGGGCGATTGAGCAAAAGGCTCGCGTCCAAATCAAACGGTCTCATTTTACCCGCGAAATCCCGATTCGCGGTCCCTTTATTGTACTCTCCCGGACACTTATCGATACTCGCTGGGTTGCGAAGCCACACTTTTGTCCGGGCAATTATGCAATTCGCCCACAGTCGCTCGGTCTACGCAGGTAGCACCGAAGACTGCAAAACAAGGGTATTATTTGGAGAGAAATCTGACACCACGTGGCCGAAATAAAATGGAGCGAGCATCCCTCCGATGTTGCAGCCAGCGAGCCCTGGTTGGGGGCTGTCATTTCGAGGGTAGATGTGCAGGGTTTCAAAGTTCACTCGTGACGTCATCTTCCTCGCGCTTCATTACGTTCTCATACGAAACGAAATGGGCATCAAGTGAAATGTATTCGTAAGAAACGACCGATAACTGGTATAAAGTTTTATGCCTTCACCCTCTGCCCCCTACAAGCGCGCGTGTACGTATGAAAAATCACAAAGTTGACCAGAAGTCGAAAAAGGTTTAAGTTGAAACACGCGATAAAATTGGAGGCCATAAATGCCCTTCCGAGGGGTTCCATAATTTTTACGACTCGTGTTATGTTTTTTTTTTTGTAAAACGGGTAATTTATGAAAGGACTTACGTTTCATGCCGTTCTCCGTCTGCGTCACATTGTGTGTTACTCGGTGTCACGCGTTTCAATGCAACCCCTTCGTCGGATGCTCTTTACGCTCGTCTGTGCACCCGTGCACTATTTAAAACAATATTGTTTCACGGTTACGTATTTAGCGGGAGAAAATGCGATAGCTGGTAGCAAATAAAATGTTGTATGTCGCGGACTGCATACGCGGGGCGGATATAATGCGAAAAAGAGACGTTCCAGAAAAGTCTGAAAATGCATCAGACAAAAGTGGAACGTGTATTACACCCAACGGGTAAATCTGTTGGATTAAGCAATACATTTTTACTCGTCTTTGCAACTGTGTCAGTGGTACAAGTAAATAAAGTTGAACATTTTCCACCGGAATTTATGTACTTTTCTTTTTCATGCAATTTCAAGGGAAGGAAAGTTTATTGTCAAAATGCCCATTCTTCCTCCTTTAATGCACTCCGGGGAGCACTCGAGGTGAAGTCGAGTAAGACAAAATATATGTTTTTTTTTTCTTTATTTGAGCATTCCTCGACTTTTGCATTTTTGCTCTTGCATTTTCCTTCCGCTGCACTTGACTAACACGGAATTGAAAGCTGATCTAATCGCATTTTCCAGTTATATATTCAATTAAACGAGATGGTTCTCATCTCCAGGCGCAAAATGTGCTATGGCGTAAGGGGCTACTTGTAGGGATAGTGTTGACCCGTGGATATATAGTATCTGTTGCTAATTGCCTTTCTAATTAGCACACACAAGCTTGTACAGAGTTAGGAGGGATAATCTCTCTACTGCTGTTCGCACCAGTATCAAGGGTTGAAACGTACCGTTAATAGGTATTTAAAAATACCGCTGGAGAAAAAAAGGATGGGCGCGTTGCGTTGCGTTGCGCTTGCTTCGAACACAAATTTAATTTTGCGCAACACGCAAATAAGTAAACGCGAACCGTGACCCAAGGGGAAAAAATAAGGGTGGAAAAAAGTTTTAATTACTAGCTCCGTGGTGCCTGGAACAGTTGTTTAGTTGTTACATTTTATACAGTGTTGTTACGAAACGGTGCAATTAGATGCAGGGGTTGCAAGGGTTTCCAAAACGTCATCAATCACAGGTTTGATGACGTACGTCCCTTCTTCCTAGATCAAGTCTCCAATTAAATAACTCCCAAAATGATTATAATAATTTTACTACATTTTAAATGAAGACGATTCAAAACCCATGACCCGGCATGTGGGTCATGCGATATTCCATTCGCAAAACTGAAAATATGGGTCACTTTTTTTGCATCTGGATGACCTCTAGCGACTTCTGCAGGTACTTTTGGTCGGAAAAGTACCAAATGGGTCCGGAAAGAACCTTTGATCGGCTGATCCTGTCGATGAGCCGCATTAGTTGGACCAAATAAGGCGAACCTATTGCACCAGTAAATGCATACGCGTATGGAATTCCTAATAAAAAGTTATCGATGGGTTTGTCATGCGAAGAGAAAGAGGAAAGGAGGCCTGGGGAGAGAGAGGGAGTCTATTAGGACGCAACCGCGAAATTTACGGTTTCTGGCGACCGGAACGAACGTTGCATCCACTAACGCTACGTATTAGTTTGCTTTAGCGACTCTGCTTCGTATAATAGGGTCAATAACGCTTGCATGCATTCGCAGTCGCTCAAGCGTAGTGGTCCACCGCACTAACAGGGAATACCCACAGGGTAAACTAGAATTCCCATTTAGCAGAATACGGAGGATTGATCGCACCGTGGAAAATTTATTCTTATACATTACGCTAGTCAACAAATTTACATTTTTTCGCCGATAACCCGATCCGTGGGATTCCCTATCGCGTGGCTGGATCGCTGCCGGTCCGAGATTGCACTTATTCCGTGCCAACACTGCGTCGAAATAGGACAAAACTCAGCGCTCGCCGGCCAAAGCCATTAAATTCTGCGCCAGCAGTGGCCCGTATGAAATTCCTGGCGGATAGGACACGCTGCAAAAATTCCCCAACGCAGTGCACTGAAACATGCATACGGTTGTTTAAACGCTGCGGCTTGAAAATTCGTCCGCTATAATTGTAAGGAAGTCAACACCGCATTGTGGTGTAAACAATTTGTTATGGCGCAATTAAATTTATTAACTGCATAAAGATTCGCTCACGCAGACTGCATCGTCTGGTTTGCAGTTTACATTGTTCCCGAAACAATGAAGTTTCGCTGCCAAGCAACCCGCAGTGAACCAATTTTAAGCCGCCACTTGACTCGCAATTGTTCCGTTGTTTCGTTATATCTCGACTAATTCTCGTGACTAAGAATGTCGCCAACGTTAGATAATGTCTGACCCACCCACTGGGATCCGGCCACATTTTCTGGCCCTAACCTCGTGAAGATCGAAACGAGCGATCGCAGACTCCATCAGGGACGCAGATTGCAGCAAATTGTGGGGATATTCCCTAGCAGCGGAGACAAAAAATGACATTAAAAGACCAGACGTTAACTAGACTTTCCGGTGAGGCCGAGCCGCTTGCGATAAATGCAAGAGCGTCCACTATTGCGTCCCACGCGACGTGAATCGAGAGACATATTTTCGTGGCGATGAGAAAAACGTGGTGAAAAATAGAAGGTCCATTTTTAAATGAAATCATTGTTAGTCAGGTGAAGTTACAAGTAAAGCACGAGACGATACACCACTTTGCCCAATTATCGAACGTGGATTTTTACGAAAGGTTGGAGAGAGACAAGACAATTCCACACACGACACACGCGGAGGACAAAATATAGCTCTTCTAAGACACGCTGAGTGCAATAATTCTTAAAAGGATTTTCCACCTGTCGTTACAATAGCGTATGTATCCGCGAACAGCGGGCACAGTAAATCCAATTTCCGCAGAGTTCCTTTCAACCGGTATTACCAGAATTGTCTGAAATAGTAGCAATATTACCTATACGAGCTTTATCGAATCACCTCACGGAAATCGAAGGCTATTGCATCCAGGAAGAATTCCATGAAACATAAAATATGTGTTCGCGCGCGCGCGCGCGTGTGTGTGTTTCATATCGTCGACAATTAAATGAATAATGGAACCAGCGAACGACACGACCATATAATTTCAAATGTCTCTTGTCTTTGTCAGCGACTGCAGAAAATCGTCCCTCAAAAACACGGGATTCGATTAAAAAGGAAAACGACATTTTTCAGAATAAACTCGATCTCTCGTCCCAGATTCGTCTCCAATTTTAATTTCACCGGCGATCTTTGGGTCAACATTTTCCAGCATCGGACGAACTTTGCGTCGGGAAATAAAACCACGTCACGTAACGTATGCGGGAGAGGTAGATTAAAAGGAAGACAATGAGCTATTATGTGGACTGAGCATGATGTTTACACTGAACTAAGAGAAACGAATGTTTTGTTGGTTATCCCGTGGTATATATAGCGAACCGCAATCGCAAGCCACAAACGACTGCCTTCGCAAATATGTACGTTCGAGTTCGGCCGACGTTGACTTAAACCGAGACAACGTGTGAATGCATACCTACGGTACATAACCATTGGCGAATGCTTTCCCTAATTAAAAGGACCGGTATGTTGTTGCCCTGTAATATAAGACAAACACTAGCAAGCACCAGTCAAAGAATGGGCGAACTCGTGCATCCGGGACGCTATTAATAAGTGCATCGCAACCGCAATCCGCTTCAGACCGCACCGGTCGTACACGAAATTACGCAATTAGCGAAGTTGAATTACTGTTAACGAAGAATGTGCGCAACTAACGAACTTGCGAGTCACGTGACCCGAGTCCCTATTCCGGCAACAGCGACTTCTGGGGCAGGCATTCGTTACTAATTTAAGTTTCTCTGCGAGTCTCGAGTTTTGCGTCTTGTTTCGAAATGTATCCGTATAAAGGCGAGTTTTGAATGATAAACATTGCTTTTGCAAGAGAATCGATCGCGTTGTTGCCCTCAAATATAAGACAAAGACCATCAAGCACCAGAATCCGCTCCAGACCGCACCGGTCCAACACGAAATTGCACAACTGGTGAAGTTGAATTACCATTAACGAAGAATTTTCGCAAGTAACGTTCCCACGGATGGAGGTTGTGAGTCACGTGACCTGGACCGCGGGAGTCTCCAGCGCGACGGCAGTGACCTCTGGGACGGGCATTCGTCACTAATTTGAAGCTCGCTCGAGAATGTTGAGTTTTATGTCTACTTCGAAATGTATCCGCATAAAGGCGAGTTTTAAATTAAAAAACATTGCATTCGCGCGGGATCGATCGCGGTCTTTAGAAGATAAGAGATTTTGCAGTGAGTTTCATTAGTTTAATAGTCCGCGTTACGGTAATGAAAATGAACTATTCCAGCTTATGCAACGCAAGCGCCAGCGAGGTATTTTTATCACCAGATGTAATTATATTACGTTTGGTATTTTTGTAATTAGGAGGAAAGACGTATAATTTTTAAGCAGCGGGAATTTCTATGCGCCTTTCGCAGTTGAGTAATTAGTAACGAAACTTTAATGAAAATTGTCCCGCTTGGAATGAGCATCGCCCGCGGCAAACATTATCACATGTGGCTTTTCCTGCTACTGGCGCTATTAGTAGCTCGGAGAACTCCTACCATCAAAATTCCTATTCGGCCAAAATATTACATTACTCTCCTATTTCTATCCAACTGAATGCGGCGACTGTGTGCGTGTCCGTGCGCGTGTTATCTGACCTGTTCACGAGATAAACCGCAATTCTTTCGTATGCCACGTCAAAGTCGATAAATGAATTCCTAAACGTTGCGTTTCGGATCGGATACTCCCGCGCAAAGCGTGATTGGGTTAACGTCGAACCGATTGCATGCACTTCTTTCCGCAGCTAACCATAATGCAGCCGACCATCCAGCGAATTTATCCCACCAATTGTAGATTTCTAGACCCTGGTCAGACCTCCTTTGACCGTATGGTTTTTGACCGTGCGTTGTCGATCTCCGCATGCCCCGAGCATACGCGTTCAACAGGTTAACGGGTTTAATAAATTAATTAATCTCCTGAGGATAACATTTTTTGTCCCGGGGAGGTGCATCGTGTAAATGCATCACTGTTTAGTAAACCACAGAGACCCAAGCAACCCTTTGATTACACAGTCCTCAAGGTGCATCGTATCGGCATTACCGCGTCAACGAAGTATCACGTGCGATGGATCGATCTTTCTATTTCGTCCTGGCGAGGATTCCAGCCTAATAAGTGGCCAGCTCTGATCGGTTGCAGCGAGGTGCATTGTTTCTCGTGACACGCTGCACTGGAATAACTTGTTTCCAATCATCCATTAAATTCTGAATAAAAAAAAGTGCACAGCTACCCAATAACTTTTCGGTAAATCTGTCAACATCGCTTAGGCGATACTATCGATTTGCTATCAATGCACCGCCATACGTTGCGACGGGACGACATTCTTTTTTCTCCCTGATTGCGTGACACCATCCGTTTTCATATTCGGACCCGACGTAAAAGCGGAGCGTGATTTAAAATGGCGCCAAAAGGAGCGAGTCCTTTATTTGTGGCCTAATTCAGCGACGCACCGAAAAAGGGGTGATTTCATTTACTTAGAAATGCCTCGCAACGAGAGGTCAGGTCAACCGTGTGTGCCTCGATTGGTGGCCCGAGCCATTTGTCGGCATTAAAGCCCCATTTTTCTTTATTCCGAGAACCCAGCTAAATCTTAGGAGGGCCGTCATAAATTGCCTCGTCGGACAATCTCGGTTTTAATTTTAAGACAGGTCTTCCCAACGTCTAGGTCGCACGGAGCATCCGAAATAGCCCGGATTGTCTTTTAATTTGACTTTTGATCCCTGCGTTAAAAGGGGATCATTAAATTTGCAAAAAAGAATAAACGCTAACCAATAGATCGAGGGATTTTCGGTCACTCCTCGCACTGCGACCCTTTCCAAAAAGAAATAAGTTTCCAATTGGGTCGAATTATACAAAAGACGTATTATACATTCATCAACGACCAACTTTAACCGAGCAACCACGACGATTCGTTACTCCGAAGCTTAGTCGAGCGACAACGGACTCCTATTACTCATCCCCACTCCGCTCGCCGAGCGTTTACGGAGTCTAGCGAAGTCTTACGGAGTCTTCATCGTATCAGGGGGTTGACCCTTCGACCGTTGTAAAATCTTTTAATTGCAGAATATTATATTAACAAGGATAAATTTAGCGTAAGTAAGGTCGTGTCCATCCACCGCATTCGACTGCTCTGATGGAATACGTACTTAGTATTTTTTCCTGAGGTTTTGCATACCTATACCGGCAGCAAGCTGCAATTTCCATACAAATTACTCATTTCCGAAGGAAAGCCGGTGGGTGTTCCGAAAGTAGTAACGACCCCAATGCGGTTAGATGCTCGCTAAACTTTTAGAAAAGGTTGATTACTTACGGTAAAAGTCTTTTCGAGCTTTTTCATGCAGATGGAAGTAGGTGAAATCATAAAAGAATAGACACCGGCAGTAACTGGAGAAATTTTCAACGAGGCATTTTCTCCGCTCTGTGTTTCCACTAACAAGGAAAATGAATTTTATTCTCTTTCAGTTCCTCTTCTCTTATCAATCGTATCTCTCTCAGGGTGTAATTGCCTTGTGAAAAACTATCTATTGTGTTTGCTATTTTCCTCTTCATTTAATCCGTTTGATGAATTCACATTGTCCCTCCACGTTGCATCTTTTCTCTTCCTAATTAAATTCTTGCACACACAAGGACCCTTTCCATTGTTCCCCCCAAATTTCGTCAGTTTATTCCCCGTGCATCCGACTCCACATATTCTATAATCATAAAGATTCCCGAACGTCGCCATGGGGTCAATTGACTTTCGTCCGAAGCTGAAACACACGTAGCTTGCATTTTATCATCCCTCGGGATACACCTGGGGTCATCCGGGACGCCGCCACTCTCTTTCCTTTCAGCGCAACCTCATCAAGAGGTGAAGCAGTGGATTTCCATTTGTCCGAGAGCCAAAATGGACAATTGCAAGGAACGAGTAACAACTGCATCAACATTTCTCCGGCCTCCGGGTTAAACAAATACAGGTGCGCGTCCCAAGAGTCAAAGTGCATTCTTCCAACAGGTGTAAATGTTCCTAGCATTTTTCTCGCGACAAAATAGTGCCAACGCAGCCTTATTCGAACCAGCACAAATCGTTACAGCGCATCCGAGGGTGTATGCAGCTCTGCCGCCATTGGCAAAAGCACGTTATTCATAATTTGAAGTTTTTAATGGAATATTTAATTATTCCAAAGAACATATACACTATGCATAAGAATGATTGCAGTAGAGGAATACATCAGCATGCATTCCCATTTATCCTCGTAATAATAAGCTCCATTGTACACGACAATCGATTTACGTGCTTTATCCTTCTCACTCTTTACCCCCAACCAGCCAGCAACCCTCTGTAGTCGACTACCACTACCCTTATAACTTCGTGGAAGGGATTCTACCTACTCAAATGCACGTATTATACACACCTCAATAAATAATTGAGTCGAACATTTGGAGAAAGATCTAGATGTAACTAGATACCCGGTGCATTCTCGTCCCTTGCAATATTCATCATCTCCTTCAACTTCTGTGAGGCAACTCTTCCGTCCATTTTCCTCCTTCCTCTTTATTCTTTTTTTTTTTGCTCCTCTCTAACATCACCATCTTTCCCCACGACGGTATTTATTCTGCGCATATTTTTTTTAACCATTTTCCTTCCACACAAAGCGCACGTATGCAGTCGAGCTCTGGCCCGTAGGCGGCACATAACGAGACACCTGAAACAATGAAGCCAACCTCCGGTTCGGCTTCACCTGGGCTAGTAGCTACAATCTATACTATTTTTCTCTCCGCGCTCGGCCGACTGCATATATTTATCGTGTCAGATACTGCAACGAGAGGTACCACCTCGGGCTCTCCTGCCTCGTTTTCAGCATCCAGCTGTCGTTGCTCTCGGCAACGAACATTTTTCTCCCGCGTCCAGGAAAAAATAGGCAAATTTACCGCGTAGCCTAGAAAGTGCAGCAACAGGGTCAATTAATCCGAGTAGATGCATCTCAGCCTTATGCGTTCCTACGCGAGATGCTTGGTCCGGATGAGGCAACGTCCGAACCAGCTACACCGTGGCTGGACGCGATTAAGGGGGAGGGAGGAAAGAAAGCCAGGGTAAAAAAGAGGGTATTGGAAAAAACGAGGGAAATCTGGGGATATTTTCTAGACGAAAATAGACGACTGTGTGGGATCCAGTCCCCAGAGATCCGGGCGTTCGAGTTGACTCCGGGAACGAGCTACCACAACTGCCAGAGAGATGGCATTGGCGATAATAAAAGGGGGGAAAATAGGGACGAAGGAGGCATCTAAATTAGAGAAAAATAGAGGCGACCCCTAGCACTGATATATGGGATTTCTCGCTCGCGCGCACGCGCGCGCGTGTGTGTGTGTGTGTAGGTGTAATACTTAAGCTCCGTACACAAGGGAGAAAAAAGCGGTATTATCTGCGTTGCGTGTGCCTGACCTGTGCCAACCCCTTGTAGCTTACGTGGCTCTGCAAGTTCGCTAAGGTTGATACTTGAACGCGTTTTCTAAGCAAGCAGGGTTTAAGCTCGTCCCCATGCCGAGGCACGTTCCAACAACCGTAGACTTTGCCGGGGAGGTTTCGAAACAATGAATTCACCAGCCGGTTTCCGCGAGTAAACCGCAAAGTACTAGCGCGTTATAAATTTACATTGAATTAAATTTCACTTTGAGAGAGTGCCTTTCCACCGTATCCCTCACTATGCATCTTTCATTCTTTTTCTCTTCATTTATTCCGGGCAAACTTCCTAACAGCGTGCACTCTCTACCTCCTTTTTTACTATTACGCTACGTCTTACTTTATTTCCTTGAGGCATGGCACTGTTTACTCGTCATTCGTCGTTAACATTGTTGTTCTTCAACTACGAAACTTGGTGCAGAGTGAACTCGGGCTGGAGTGCCCTTTTTTTCAAATGAAAGCATCTGCGATCTCTCCCCTAGGGCGGTAATTTCATCAGGCGGAGACTCCAAGTGCATTTTGTTCGGGTCACGCGTCTCGACCTACCTGGCCATTTTCTGCTGGTTGAAAACCATAAACTGAAAGTTCAACCGGATCTACCTCGCTTCTAATTTACCATATCCATTTCGCAGTCGTTACCATGTACAACGTCATCGCCTGGCATCCAGATGAAACTCACTTTTCATGCCGCTCCCAGTACCTCGAGCATAAATACGAAAATGGTATTACCGTGTGTACATTATCGTCGCTTTTGTGAAAATATCCCACACTCGTTGTTTTCGCTATTTTCCCTTCCCTCCGGCTCGTACCCCGGCTCAAGGGAAAGGTAAACCCCATAACTATTACCCACGAATGTCCATTACGCTCTCACAAAGGGCATCGCTGTCGGCTTTAACTTGATGAAAATCCTACGGTAAAAATAGTAATAGGTAAGACGGAGAGAGACCCACCCACCTACCCTGTAATGAAGGCATGCTTGCGACCTTATGTATCCGGTAAAACTGTTGGGAGATGCTCCGCCTTTGGGAAAAGAGAAGAGACCGGACGCGAAATTTAATTGGGTCACAGAACCGGTGGTAGTCGCAGCAATTGACCAGCGTGCGCCAGCCGAGCAGCTTTTTCGGGTCTGTTGGACTTAATTGAAGAAAACGACTCGACGAAATTCATGCCACGTGATTATCCAGCAAAGCGAAGACCACACTTACGACGAATTCCATTTCACTGCAGTAATGCAGCCAAGGATGCAACCGATTCCGACTCGGGAACTTTGACGTAAACTCGCGCCATCTCGGGGCTTCTCCGTCATAACGCGAGCCTTCCACGCATACTGCCATGCCGGCTGGCTCGAATTAATATCTGTGGTCTCGCCACAGATACGATCCAAATTCGCCGGGATCCAATTCTTGGGAAGCATCTAGCAGCTGTAGCCTCGTATCCTTGACCGCATCGAGCAAAGCTCGCAAAAATGTGAAGAACAAACTCGTAGCGAATTTGCCAACCCACTGACTGCAGCCTGACGTCACTAAAGAAGCAGTGAAGCACTTATTAATGCTTCTGAACTTCCTCGAGGAATCCGCATGCAAATTAGAATACGTAGGTACATAGCGATGTTATCATCGTTAGGTATTCAGTCCGTAGATGCACCAGCGCAATTCTCTCTATGCGCTGCTGTTTCTCTCGGATAGCTGTTCCTGGTGCAGCTGTTAGGTACTTTTCGTAATTAGAAACAGGTAGCGGACTCTCTAGGCTCTTGTCTCCCAAATGTCTCGGGTGATGGATACCGGGTGTGACATCCTGTCCTTTTCGAGACTTCTCTCATTTTTATCCGACTCCAGGCACGGGATGCTACCGGAGGCTGGGTCGCAATCGACGGTAGAAGCTCGTGGAGATTTTCGGAGAGTCCCTAGCAAAACCCTAGCAATCGAGGGCAGAAACTCGTGAAGATTTTTGGAGAAACCCCGAATTTGCTTCGCACCTATCGAAAATTCTTCTCCGAGTCAAATGGGAGACACTTGGGTCAATACAACCAAAACGAGGCGCGGGGTAATGCCGATCCATCATAGCTTGTCTCGAGGAAAAATCTTGGTGGCGGAATGAAAATTGAATAAATATCGCTTAAACTAACATTCGGTAACGAGGTGAAGATATAATACAAACAAAGAGATTATACACGCTCCAGTCGAAGTTTACTTAAGGGTGAAGCTTAAGCTCAAGTTCGATCCCATTCAATTTCGTGCATTAGATACGCTGGCGTAAAATCCGACGTGGATTTAAAATGAGCGCGAAGTTCCGACGTAAAATCAACACACGCCTCGTCGACGCTTCACGTGCATATCATGAAATCCCCCTGAATCTGCACCGATGCGGCTGCAGAGATGGGGAATATGCCATTTAACCGGGATATTTAGCAGGAAATGCAGCTCTGCCGTCGGGGTACAATTCGCTTAATATAACCCACCGCTGATTTGGTTTCCATATATCAGACAACATTTTCTCCCAACCTCGCTCTGTCATTTCCTCTGGCGACCACTGTTTAACTTAGTTTCGCCGCCTCAACCGAATTACATCTTGAAATGGAAGAGAATAGCGAATCAACAACCGTTTCAACAATATTGCCAGTTTCGAGCGCAGTTCGTTATCCATTTTTGTCCGACACACAATTTTCTTGCCGATTAGCCCGGAATCGGGTTACCTCGAAAAAGTCACTGCAGTCCATGGGTCCGATGCGCTAATTTCAGGCATTTACGATCGCTCTCGTCGACCCTGCACCATTTGCGTCCACTCGATCCCTGCATGCGCGTCCAACAAATTAACGTAACAGCAGCGAATGCTTTCGGTACACATTTCCTAGCGATACATTTGCAGTCCTTCATAGGATGACAACGATAATAACGCTGTGGGCCATCGGGGTGACCTGCACTTTGACTTAAGCGTTCGTGATTGATCAAATTGCTCGGAATGTTACTTGCGCCAAATGACATACCCAGCCAATCCGTTGTAAGCCCGTACGATTCCCGTTTGATGAAGGTCGTGATGGGAAAAGCCAAATATGGAGAGGAACAAAACGGAGTGAAAATAGCAGAGGGAAGAGGTTTTTGGCTTTCGAATAATTGGGATGCCCATTCCCTTATATGGCGCGAGAGGATCCCAAGGGTTTGGGGAAACTTCACGAAACAGTGACCTCCCTTCAGCCATTTCGAGCACATATATCCGGGGGTTTCTTCCTTCCGACCCTATTTTTGAAGGCATTATTCGTGCCATTGTTTGATTTGCCCCTTCCGATTGCCGAGACAATCGAGAAAGAAGGCTCCCACTGTTATTTCTCTCGTTATTATTGTTATCGTTGCGGATGACGAGCAATATGGACCGATGGCCCACTGACAATTCGGCAGCCGGTCAACGGAAACTCTCGGGACTCCGGCAGTAGCGTTTAACAAAATCTCTTTCACGCTGCAGTCGTTTTTGCACGTAAAGCAATGAGCCATTCATGTACTCGTGTACCCTTTTCTATTAAATACGTCCCCATCCTTCCTCTTTTCTTCCACATGCAACATTATTATTCATACTTTCATGAATTTTCATTCGCGTACCTCTGGGATTGGTCGTTGCAGCACACTCATGTACAAACCTACAGCCCACGGTTTTTTTTTTCCTTCCTTTATGCAACAGCTTTTTTCCAAGCTTCTCGAAAAAATGGAATTACGCGCATCACCGCTCGGACATCGTCCGAGGACATACTTCGAAATGGGACCAAACTATTGATGAGCCAAAACTGCAACGTTATTGACTTCTCCTTATTGACAATCTCGTTCCTAGCGAATGCGTCAGAACGAATTCGCCTATTCTCGGATTTTTTTTTTAATTCCGATAAACGGAAAATGTATTTTTAAGTAAACGAGCCGTGATAAAATGGAGGAAAGCGTCCATTTAGGTTAAGCCAACGCTGTTTCTGAAAATGGTGGCTCGTAATGATACCCGTATCTCATTGCAACTGTTGCAGCTTTCAGAAGACATCGGATACGTTCTCTATTCCGCATTGGGGAGCTTCTACATCCCATCTTGCATAATGGTATTCGTGTACATTCGCATCTACTTCGCTGCTAAAGCCAGGGCGAGACGTGGAATCAGGAAGCAGCCTCGTCCACGACCGGCAGTACCACCGGAATCGCCGGATATCCGGCAAACGAGCTTCACGCAAAGTACACCTGGCACCGATACGAGGAGGACACCGGCTGCCTGCTCCCTCTCGGAGAACGTGGCCACCATCGAAAACCAACCTGTACAAATTCCCATCGTCACTTGCGATTTCGCCAGTGACGTCAGCACGTCCGAAGCGGATCCCGGCGGAGGAAGCAGCATCCCCTTGGAGGAGAAGGACACTCTCAAGGTATCACGAGCAATTATCCCCGGTCCGATGTTTCCTCCATCTGTTGGCCCCAGGCTTCGCTGTTGTTTCCGAGGAACTGGGAAATTCGGAGGAATTCATGAAGTTGTCACTGAATTTTCGCGTTGAAATGGATTCAATGGTGGCTGTCATGAATTGTCTGGTGAAAAATAGGGATTCTCGGAACGACAGTAAATTGAAATTGTCAAAAAGATAAATGCCGAAGCTTGCCAAGGATGGAGGGGAAAACTTTAGCAAACGTTTCCACGTCTTATCGTGAAAATCACTATTAATAACGAAAAGGAGCGATGGAAATAGTGTGGTAAGGTGGGAGAGGTATAAGTTTTGCAAATGACAGGCAATCACAACTTTCTGACAGGTAAGCATCGCAATGCCGGCACAGAAGAGCAATCTAAAAGCAACTTTATCACTGAACGGAGAAGGCCAGTCGAGTCAGAGCGTTTCCGCAAGATGTAGAGCACCGAGTGTGGGCATCGACGTTGACATGGTATCGGAGTTTGACCCATCGTCTTCAGACAGTGGAGTAGTTTCTAGGTGCGCGGTAGTTCAGCCGTTCAAACTTCGACTGTGTCAACCGATCTTTCGAAGGAAAAATTTAGGTAAATTCAAAAAAGACCATGGGGATGTCGGTGGCGGGCATCACGGCAAGGATTGTTCCTCGATAGAAGCTAAACCCTCGAAACCAAGAGACCCAGAGAGAGAAAAGAGAAGACTTGCAAGAAAAAAAGAAAAACGAGCTACTTTAATTCTTGGGTTAATTATGGGCAGTTTTATCGCTTGTTGGTTACCGTTCTTTTTCTTGTACATTGTTAAGCCTTTGTTTCCGAACCTCGAGATACCGGGCCAGGCCTTCGCCATAGCATTTTGGCTCGGGTACATGAACTCAGCGCTGAATCCTGTAATCTACACTGTTTTTAATAAAGATTTTCGCCGAGCTTTCCGTAGAATCCTTTTTAAATAGTGTTTGTTGAGAATGAAAAGCTACGAGGACGAACGGAAACGTTAAAGTTTGAAGCATCAAATGTAAGTAAGTCTTTTCAAACTCAACTAAACTTGAACCGTTGCTTTGAGTCGTAGTACGACTACGGCCATTAAACATGCACTTTAGACAGATGAAGATGAACTTTCGAAGTTTCAAGAGAATTATACCAATTTCCTAATGAATTACCTACTCTCATTAGGATTACGGGATATAGCGTATAACATTTCACGTAATATAATGTATCTATAGGAAACGAAATTTCAAGGGCTTATGAAGAAACTCGACTCACCTTCGTTACACCTGAGTCCCTTTTATTTCCTTTTTTTTTTATCTTTTACCACCTTTATCCGTTGTAGTTTTCACGAGAAACCTAAAGTCTTGAATGAAAAACAAATTTTTCTATTTTTTTTTTTTGGACGTTCGGAAAATTCGACAGAAACGTAGAAAAATCCTTTCTCGAATTTTCGCGCGAAATTTGAACCAATGGTTTCTTTTTTAGCAACACGAAATTCCCTAGACTGTCCTCGTTGAAACTCAATCTCATAAATTCTAGAGACTTCGACTTTGCGGTCAAAGTCAACGAAACGAATCTCGAATCCCTGCCAAAAATCACCGGAACGAATCCAAAATTTCGCGTTTCGCAGCTTCTTCGTGATTTCCATCTCGGACTTGCTGTGTACGTCACGCGTGCGTCGGCAGACACAAATTCGTTACTCCTTTCATCTATCGTAAGAAATTATTTATCGGAAACTTGCGACTCAACTCTCGTCTGCCGCTGCGACACGTCTTATCTGGAGGAAGAGAATCCCTGAAAAAAAAAAGAAAAAAGCAACAGATCACCGTGGTTCCATTAATCCTGACGTAACAACCAAGAATCTTCCTGTTAGAAAAAAAAGATCACGATTCCTTTCACTTTCCACAGTTGACTCCGAGAGTATCCTGCAGGATATTCTCTGTTACCTCCCCGTGAATCATACGCAGCAAGGACACGTTCCTGGTCAGTCTAATTTCCCGGCGACATAAATTCGAGCCGGTGAGCAGTTCTGGTAGGGATTCGAAGCAAGAATTATGACCAAATAGTTTAGAAAATATGTGCAGGGACGAAAGGAACGATGTTACAACGAGAAAATGACTTAAAGTAGAAAGGATAATTTTCCCCCACGAGTTAGGTTAATACCAAACCGAATTTCCGATGAGCTAAGTGAAAATCCGGCAAAAGAAAAAAAAAAACGCGATCGTAAGAAAGTCAAGCGCACGTGTTACCGGGACAATTTTTGCTAACGCGAGAGTCGCCGAGACTCGTGTCGGATCCTTACCGTCTTTGATATTATTGCTGATCGATATTATCCGATTTCTTTCAACGACATGTTTTTTATATGACTTTCCCCGGTTCAATAGAATAGTTACAGCCGCATAAATAACGGGAACGTAAACCAGAGATGAAGTGCGTCAAGGGATGGCTCCAGTGAAAGAAGAACACGCGTTCGCGTCACGACGAATTTACTTGGATCCGGTTTTTTTCCCCCCACCACGCGGATAATTCGAATCCGCGAATCCAGTAGCAGCGAGGCAAGCTCCTATTGGCTAGAGTCCCCCCCCCCCCCCCTCCCAGCCTGACGTCACCTCCACTCAGAGTTATCGTTGGATGTACGACTGGGGCGGAATGAGGTTAGAAGCGAAGGGATTTTTGATGCTGGGGCAGAATGAATTTCTGTTCGAAAAAATCGCTATTAGCGGAAACTTACTTACTTTGCTCGGATAATCTATCTTTCAAAGCTTGAAACGCCAAATTGAGATTCCTTTTCCAGGAGGGGGCGTGCTAGGGGCAGTAAAATTACACTCGTTTCCCGACTTTGTAACGAAAATTCGTATGCAAAAAAATGAGAGTAACGACGTAACTTAAAAGATGACGTAGAAAGTGGAGATTCAGTGTTCTTCTTTTGCTGGATGGAAGGGTCTTTGATAAATGCACTATCTCGTTTCATGTCACGCCCCTTCCAAACAACGTGCATGTCACCAGAGTGCAAAACCGAGCATACAATGACGAAACGAAATCGAAATGTACAGTATCATTTTTGCCTAACGATTATCACCGATTTGTATGAAAATTTGTACTTGATCCGGACAAAAATAAGAAGTTTTTCCAACTTTGAAGGGACTAAGGGTTAAGTACACTGCTTTTAGAAGGTAATAATAGGAACCTCCAGAGGATTAACAATTGCAATATTGCATAAAATGTACAATATAGTAACTATCGAACGCACTATCGTAAACCTCAATTAGTATTTTTTTAAGTAACTGCAGACGCAAGCGGACTCTGGAAAATTGAGGACGGAACTGAAAATCGATACGATCCTAATTAGCCATTTTTTTGTTAAACAAAAGCGAAATTTTGCCGAATGCAGATAGAGCAATACAGAAAAGGATCATTTGGAAAAGAAAAAAAAATGGAATTTGCGAAGGAAAGCTGCATTTAAAAAAATCTTCTTATTCGAAAAAAAATTCGCCCTATCGATTTTCAGCTTCATCCCTCTTTCTACGCAGATTAAACAAAAGGGATGATTTGGATCCACCTTTTCTCTTCTTTTTTTTTCTCCCGCGTTGAATTTTCAAATTCGAGTGAGTAGAAGAAATTCGTTCGAGTGATCGGTAATTTATTTCGAGATTAATCGAGCCTACTTGGCCTTCCACCGCGAGAATAAATTTATTGAACGGCTCGATTGCTTTGAATTGATAATCATGGAAGGGAATTTTATTAAAGCGGATTCACAGCGAGCGGAAGGAAAAATATTTCCGCGACAATAGGGGCCAAAATTGGCCACATCTTGCGAAATCCGTCTCAGGACCCGTTTCCTCGAGTATCTACTCGCAGGAACTCTACTGGGAACGATTCCTCGAGCAAACGTGGGTTTCCCCTAACTCTGCGAAGACTTATGCCGTTATTGCTGACCGAATACTTAACTACTTCTTCGAGAGGATAGACGAGGAGAGTACATCGGGATTAGACCCGGCTTATATCCACATTCCGCCGTATCTGAGAAACAAGTGACATATTTTTTTTTTTGGCCACTAGGGGAAGATTCATGGCACTCGAGTAAAGATAACTTCGATAACGACTCGAAGTGTATGATTTCGCCTTTAATTTGCGCCGAAATGAAGGAATTGAAAATTTATCAATTTGCCATTAATTTCCTGGGAACTTCGTCCCAGCCCATTTGACGCCAGCGGAGTGACGCGAAATGAAACATTCAGGCAAGAATTTCGCAGTTTTGCAGCCGAAACGTAATTTATTAACTCCGCGTCAAGCCTGTATCTCGTGAATTAGTATGCCGTGAAGGGAAGAGGTCAATTACGCGTGGCCATATTCAACGAGGTTCCTTAACCCTCTACCGGGTTCCCATTTTACGCGTTTCAGGTCCATTAAGATCCCGGGGATGGCCCTTAACGTAAATAAACACCTCATCAATTGCAAATGACGTCCCCCGAAGTTGGAGTGTCATCCCGACGTTGATGTCATGTCTCATAGGCCGTTTTCTATCGACCCGTTTACCTTTTGCTCGCTGTGACGTGGCAAAGAAAGCAATTTCTTTTCCGTAAAAACAATTTAAATCGGGAATTTCAAAATTCATGCACGCGGGGGACAAAAAGAGAAAGGGAGGAGACAGTAAAATATTCACATAGCAATAATTCGATTCACCTTCTCGAAGAAACGGGCCAGCCGGTTTTTATACGAACAAAGACGGTTTTCGATGCATATAAAACAAATATCTGCGGTCGCAGGTTTCCGGATTCGGTTCAGATTCTCGGTGTCAACGAAGAGACGAACGATTCTGACAAAAGTAGAGTGACACTGAACCTGTCATAGGGAAAAACATGTACTTCCGTGAGCTTTAAAGTGATCCACGCGTTAAATGCCACGTCGATCCCGAAGGACCGGCGCTGGACTTTCCGTTCAGGCCTCGCCGGTTATGACAAATGCAATAGCCTATACAATTACGACCCACGCGGCGTGAATGGGGAGTCACGTGAATTTGGCATGGCGCTTAACGCGTTGAACGAAACACGTTACGACAATCCACCGTTTGCTTCCACCGTGCACACATAAAGTAAAGTATTTTCAATGAGATAGGATATGATTCTAAGGCGAGAAGATGCAATTTTTACTCGACAAAGAGCGACGAAAAGCGAGCAAAATCCAAAGACGAACAATTCAATGACAAATAAGACGAGTATATATATATTTAAAAAAAAAGACATGGTTTCCTATAAAAAAAAAATATATATATAGCAACTAGGTTGTGGATCGTAGGATCGAAATCACTTCAGATTCAATGTAAAATAAAATGTATAGGTTACTTTCATAGAATTACGTGTACGTGTATGGCATCAACCCCGAAGGAACGAAAAGAACAAACAAAATCCTCGAAATTTTCACGGCTGGGTTTTACAAACGCGTGCCTCTTTAGCCGAGACTTAGGTTCCCGGGTAACGAAGAAATTGGATTTTGCCAATTCCGGTACCAAGGGGGACCATAACCGCGGAGCTAACGTTGGGTTGCAAGTACCGCCATCGTCGGCCGCAACGAAACGATCTCCAAGCACTAAACCGACTTTAGTCTCCCGCCGAAAATTTCAACGACGGTAATCGTTGTTGTAGACCAAATTGGATGACGTAACACGAACACGTCGTAGCCTTGGCTCCGTAGTTAAAACAAAATGCCACACCACAGGCCACGGTGGCTCTGTGCACTTGATGCCGGAGTCCCATGTGGCAGATCCGGGGTCAAATCCCAGCCAAGTCTTTCCTTTCCGTGCATTTCCGCGTTACTAGTTCAGGCTCTGGAGGTTTGGTGCAGTGACGTTATTTGTTTTTTGATCATGAATTATTATTATTATTATTAAACATTCGTAATTGACTGTACTTGCAATCCACGCTAGTGACCGATTGTCTGGCTTCGTAACTATTAACACTTTTGTTAATTAATTAATTGGATCTGACGGGAACCTTGCAAATTTTCTCTTTTCTTTGCGAATTTGGTTGAGGTGTCGATTCGGGACACGAGTTTCGGATAAAGGACACAACTTTGACCCAAAACTCAGCGGTGCTAGTGACCTACAGGTAACCAAAAACGGCCACCGGTGGGATCCCTTGAATTACACCTACAGTGATACTACAGGCTCCGGCTGACGTTAATTATTTCGAGACAGGAATTGTCAAACAATAATTTGAAACCCCGATTTTGGTTACCTCGGGTTGACACCCTAAAGAAAAGCCATTGCATTGAAATTCACGACATTACCCTACACGATATTACCAAACCATGGAAATGCATTAGTCATGGATGTTAATAACAATAGCGAGTACACATATTTGTGTAAATGGATGCGCATCGAAATTGAACAATTCCTAGAATATACTTGCATATATAAACATAATCGATGCATATACGCATTTTCGCAAATATGTGCTGCAATGGTACCCATGTACCCACACGATGATAAATCGATAAACAATCTCATGTATATCCCGGTCTCTCTCTTGCTCTCTCTCTCTCTCTCTCTTGTTCCCCCGGAACATCCATTTTCTTTCTCCGTCAGACTCTGTTTCTGAACGTTGACAAAACTTTGGGTGGGTCGAGCAACCGAGAACCAATATGGAATTCGCTGATAAGACTATGGTATTCGCTCGATGGATTATTAGCGTAGGCGAGATCGATAACGCTTAAACGTACTTTTCGCTACCTCTTTCTCTCTCGCTCCTGCTCATTCTCTCTCTCTCTCTCTCTCTCTCTCTCTCTCTCCCCGCCTCCCTTTCTGCCGTTTTCTCTATCCAAACTTTTTATACGATTCGAATGAAATGCAGAGTGGGTAATAAAAGTGCGGATGAAAAATTCGCAAATGCTATTCTATACAAGGAAGCTCATAGCGCTTTTATAGCGTCATGCTGTGTAATTAAAAGTGTATTCATTTCCCCGGTTCTTCTTTCCCCGAGATTACATCATCATTTACGTGATTTCCCTTTTCCCTCAATGCACGTTTTCCGTGTCCTTCTGCCCCCATAATTGGCGAGGTCTCCAAAAAAAAAAAAAAACATTTCCACTCAGCTCCGACCAGAAAACCACGTCTTAGTGGAATAATGGAAAAAGAAATCCGAGTACAAAATCCAGGTACAAAGTCTTAAATTTTGCTAATTTATTCATGTAAGGTATTTTTTTTATTTATTTAACACTATTTTTAACGCGCTACTTATACGTATCCAATAATCCATAACCAAAAATACATTATTTTATTTTAAATAAATTTTCTAATTCACTACCAAATTTTTTATAGATGCGTAATTGCTCTGCTAATCACTTCCCGTTTGTGGACTTATAAATAATTGTAAATTAAAATCCTAAGAGGTATCTTTTGACACCCTTCCATCTCCAGATTCCATCCAAAACAGGTCTTATTCCAAATGGACTGAAGAAATATATTCCAAATGCGATTTCGCTCCATTCGAAAATATAAGCTCTCCACGCGCACGTAAAGTGACGGGACTCGATGTCATGTAAATTCCATAAATCACGCCATGGTGGGTTGATATCAGCAGCACCCATGAATGTTCTTTCACCTTGATATGTCTTAAAATGGCGATAACGTCACATGCATAACACCCCAACAACTTGGCTCGCGTGTTCCTTCGTATCGTGTGTCAAAAAGGTACCCGACCCATGCACGGGATCCGCAAACTGCTTCATTCGGCTCGAGCGGTACTCGTTTCCGCCTTTCTTCTTCGTAAAGGCGAGTCCGCACGAAAATGTACGCGACATTGTCATCGCGGAGTCGACCAATTTGGCTTTCCGCTGCACTTTCACTGGACTCGCGACCGTAGCGACTGTTGCTAACGGGCCCAGGCGCTGGAACCAACGTAAACCTTCGCGCATGCGTCGAGGACGTTACTTGTGCGTTTACCTTGTATCGACACGCATTCGTTCACAGCCGGACGCGCTGCTGCGGCGATTCATTTGTTTCAAGAGCGAGCATTGTTATTGTCTGTCGCCTCTCTTACTCGACACATCCGAGGCTGGAAACGGAATGACGTCATTCTATCGAATTGGCCCGTACAAGGGTCACCAAAAATTGTTTTAACCCTTAGGACAATACGTCATCGTTAAAAATCCTAAAACTTTGACAATCGATGCGAAAAAATTTTGCAAAATTAATTGGACAATTTGTCATGGGACAATTTTCAAAATTCAATCAGTCAACGCTGATACAATTGGTCCCTCATCTCCAGGAAACAAATGATAATGGTTTTCCCTTTTTTTTTCTTTCGTGGAATGGGAGAGAAGAGGTTCCCGAATTTACTGTTGTCTTCATTACGCCACTCCACGGGTGGAGATACTTTTGTGGAGGTGAAAAGTGAGTAGCTGACTTATTTCACATTGTGACCAAAATCGAGGGAAATTCGGAAAAGTGAAATTCTGCCCCTCGACGTACAGTCGAACCCATCCTGAAGCCGAACGGATACGGGAGGTCCGATAATCAGTTGTCAGAAATGGGACAACCCTTTGTCGTTCTCTCTGTATTGACTTTTCTCCGTAGGGAGACATGTAGTGAAAGCAGAAGAGACAGTCGGAAACCTCTCACTTTATTTTCCTCGAAATAAAAAGTTTCCTTTCATTTGCCAGAATACAAAAAGGTCCACGTTAAAATCGCCAGCAGATGGAAGGAATTGAGTCCATGTCCTTTATGTTATTCTTCATCCATTAGGTCTCCCTTCTTTTTCCATATATATCTTTTGTAATATAATTTGTTTAAAAAATATATTAATAATATATTCTTATTAATTATTATTGATAAAAAATAATATGTTTAATAATATATTTTGTAATGTATATGCTGTATTTAATGTATAATATAATTTTTTATTTTATAAATTGATATTTTTGTTGCATTTAAAAATCTATTGAGAGAGAGCAAGAGGGGGAATTAAATTCGAAGGGTTCTGCTGTAAAAGGAAATGTAACCCTTTGCGAGTTTTGGTGGGAAAATTCAATTAAATAATATTTTTAATTATCGAAAAGTGGAGGGGGGGTCGATTCCTGTATGAAATTTTAAAATACTGGGAGAAGGCTGAGAGAAGGGGAAAGCAGAGAAACTGTCGTCGCACGCGACTGTACTTAAAGGTACTAAATTTTAGTTGAGGGACTTGTAATGAATTGAATTCGAGCCAAGTTTTTTTATTCCAATGTTTTTCATGAAAAGAACACCACCTTCGGTGAAAATCCTCGTATGGAAAGAACTGCAACGTTGAAGAGGCTCATAAATGTCTGCTTAAGTGACATTTCAAAGCACACATACACTTTTTCACGTATAATTAACGTCACTTACGGGGACATTTAGACCCTGTTGAAAGTTTCTCCCATTTTTTTTTGTAACATAATAAAGACAAACATACGTTTAATGGCTTTCCTTTGAATTTTTGTATATATTTGAGATTAATTCAGTCGTCCAGTTTTTTTTGGTGTTGAGAGAAAAGGAGTCACATGGAAGTTGACGTTTTATGGGGTTACGTACCTTCAAGTGGAACCATAAGAAAAGAGGAGACACTCCTTCTGTATAGAAACACGCGAAACCCAAGTTTAGTGAAAAGAAAAAAAAAAATTGTAAAAATCACTGTAATTAAAATAAATCCGAACTTCGATCATCGCATGGATTCGTAATTAATTATGTACATAAAGAAAGAAGATCAATATAAATAATATATAAATGAACTTTTGGAGTAGAAGATTCGAAAACAATTCTCGTTATTAGATTTGGAAATTGCGTCAAACGTAAATCCGTGTAAAATACAAAAAAAAAGGAAGGTTTTATGAGATTAAGTAACTGATAAAAAAAAAAAAAAAAGAGGGGACACTTAACTGTAATATAAAGTTAAAGTTTAAGCAGTAAGTTAAGGATCGTCCTAGGAATTATTAATAAACAGTTGAAAATCGAAGGGAGGAAGGGCGGCCCTGTCCCTTGGAGTCGTACATAAAATATTATAAAATACGAAAATGGGATAAAGCTGGGGATTAATATAAATATATAAATATATGAACTTACGTGTACAGCCTCGCCTTAGGAGAGGTATGTTTTTTGCAATTTTCGAAATCTCTGTGTGTGTCAGTACCTAAAATACTTACGAGATAAGCTGTACAATGTTAATTAAGATGTAAAATATACTCTTTATTGAATAATAAAAGAAAATGAAGAATTTTCATATAACAGCAAACTCAAACGTAGGCATTATTCATCTGGCAAAGGGAAGAAGCGTACAGCGAAAGGAGGAATACGAATTGATGAATAAACACGGGCAAAAATACAGTGAGATTTAATTTCCCTATCGTCATTTCTGTTATTATAAACTTTCCATACCTCGAACAAAAATAGAAGGATCGAATAAGCGATAAAATAACCCAAAGAGTCCAAACCAAATGTTAACAAAATATGCTTAATTCCGAGGTTAAAGCTGAACTTTGGCACCCGAATTTTTTGTGTCGTTCAACCGTTATTTCATTGACGCGAAAAAGCGTGTATTTTGTTACACAAAAAAATAAATAAAAAGAAAATCAAAATTCCCAAGAATCGAAGCGACATTTATTTTCACCGTTGCTTTTTCTGTCACAAAATCAATCGAAAGAAAAAAACAAAGAATTCGATGTTGCAAAATTTTCACTTTCTCCGTTTGTTTAATTGGTGACGTCAGATTTTCGAGAGAAATCCGAAGGAAGGCGAAAAGAAAAGAAACGGTGCACGAAAAGTTATTTAAAAAAATCCAGGATTAAGGGTAAATTAGAATCGTGTGACACTACACAGACACACACACAGACACATATATATACATATATATAAGCTACTATAATCAATGTCACCATAGGAGATCCAACCGACTAAAAATCTATATTTATTATTTCCTCATTTGTTTACACGGTTTACTTATTTAACGCCGCTACTCGATGTTACAACAAATCCCAATAAATTGTTGCACGAATTCGCGGCTACTGGAAAAGAGCGAACCTACTGGAAATGCGACTTTAACACCGTAATGAGTACCAATTAACACCTCCCTGCAATCCATGAAATCAAATGTATGCTAGGGGCCAACTTGTAACAAAGAAAATTATCGATCGGCTGGATTTTGTTGGACGAGAAACATCATTTCCCTGCATTTGTGCTCGCACACAATTATTTACATATTGTGCAATTGTTTGGGAATAATTCTACAGCTGACCGTTAACCCCTTCAGACCTGGTGTAAATTGTAATTTACGTTAAATTAATTTAGATTCTACTTTTTTTTTTCAAATAATCAGTAGGTACGGCGATGATCCTATAATTATGTTGATTGTTGACAAAAATGTAAATTTGAACAACAATAAATGTCATGATTTCGTTCCCTTCGAAAAAAAGAAAAAAAAACACCGAGTCTGAAGGAATTAAATGAAGAAATACAAAGAGAATTAGAAATTGTTGCTGCAATTGTAAATTTTCGTCGATATTCATTGTAACGTCCGAAGTTTTTGAAAAAAGTGTCTCGTATTTTTGTTACGTGACACTCGACTTCTAAACCTTTTGACATTCGTCTCTCAAGTCCGTTGACATTGAAACGCCCTCTTCCGGCGCGGAATTTAAATGTGACGCGATATACGAGGAATAATCGAGAGCATCAAGGCGAGTTTCCACTGCACGCGAACTTAAGGCGAGCATTCACTGCCCCGGCAGCAAATAACAGCGACCCGTGGGCGTGATTAACGTTGTCCAAAGGTTCGAGCGTTTCTTGGTCGAAAGGTTTAAAATTCGAGTGCGTTTGTTACGAATTTGTTACCTCCCAAATTGCAATTGTTGATAATTTCAATTATTAATAGATCGACTCGACGTTCGGCGAGGGGAGTAACAACTGCTTTTTATCATACGATTACTCGAGGTGTAAACTAAATAATGTTACTCGTGAATTATATCTACTTACGTTGTTATATTTTACGAAGGTTTCTGTAAGCAGACCTATATTACATTCTATTATTGTTACTATCACTGTACAAAAAAAAAACGAACACGTTGTTAAACAAAAAATGACAAATTTTAATAAATCATTGTATTCACGATTACGCAATATTTTTCGTCACTCCATTAACGAATATAATTCGAGACTTGACATTCATCCACTTGATTTCCTACTAAATTTAATTCTCACTATTGTGGAAAATATCATTTTAGAGAGAAAAGAAGAATTTTATTACGAGGATTCGTCTTGATGTAATTTTCAAAATTGATTATCACCTCTTTGGGTCAATTTGAACATTTTTTTTAAGTTTCGTCAATAATAACAATAATATTGGTAATATACCAATAACGCAGGCCAATTACCGATAATCAATAATTTTCCCAATATCCCGATATACTCCCATTGCCTCTGCTACATGTACTTGAGGGACCTGATTAATCGTTAAACTCATTTAAATCAAACCAGAAACAAAACTAATTATTTATACGTATCAAAATATGATAGAAGGAAAATTAATAATAATTGCGATCTGTTATTTACAGAATTAAAATAATACACTGTAATAATAGGTTTTAACCGAGACATTTTTTTGAATTTCGCGCGCATTCGTGCAGTGGCGCGCTGGCTGCTAGCGCGGGAATTTCGGAATTATTTGGTTTATCTTTTAATTAATCAAGACGGATCCTCTCGACGACACACGACGTTGGATATATTTGATCTGACTCCTGACCCTTGTTAACCCGCATTACTTAAGATAAGAGAGATGAACAAATGTAATAAAGGAAATATTCTTAATAAGAGTAACGGCGGGTGATTTATATAGTAATGAGGAGACCGTTTAAACAAATCCTATCGATAATATTGGAGCAATGAAATCACTGTGATATCACTAAAACGCTTTCAAGGTGTGGTGGAGTTGAAAATTATGACTCTTTTAGAATGGGAATAAACAGGGACACGAGAGAATAGAGTGGAAAACGTCGCAAGGAAGAAAAAGAAAAACTTATGCTATCGAGTATCGCGAGAGAACAAGAAAGAAAAAAAATATTGTAAATCTTAAATATGATAAAATAAATATTATACATATAATTATAGACAACATATGTATTATAAAATTACGTTATCAATTGAACAAATGATCTACATATATATATATAAATATATAAATTATATATAAAAATAAATATATATATAATATATATATAAATATATATAAATTATATATATATGTATATAAATATTCTGTATCGGCTATTACATGAAACAAATACTATTACATCACTAATACAATGGAAACTGAGACTATTATTACCACCATTGTTAGCCTTGCCAACTATCAAAATACGAGAAATCACATTGTCTATAATCGGTTGTCTGTTTTAGTAACACAATACACAATGAGAACGATAAGACAGGTGGCGAGATAATATAATAACGAATGACAAAAAGGAAATAAATATTTAATTAAATAAGTCATACTCAATTATTACATAAAAATAACAAACTACAAAGATAATATATATATATATATATAAATAAATATAATACATCACTTCGTATTGTAAATAAGAGGGAAGGAAAAAAAAAAGGATTAATACGATTACGAAAAAAAAAATTCGATAGATATTGAAAACCACGGATTCTTCCTCGATTTCGATATAAAATGAATGATCGTGTCCGTGATCTTTATGAAATATGAATAACGGCTCGAACCGGACTTCCGTTGTAGGATGTAGTAGCGCTTATCGAATAAATAAATAAATAAAAATGACGAATAACAAAAATAAAAAATACGGTTTGCGAATAACACCAGGTGCTGCGGTATCGTCACACGATTATTGCGATTGACCACGATTACGTCATTATTATTATCATTATGATTATCTTTGTTATCATTCCCTACTAATTGTTTAATAACAACGGTATTATCATTAACTGCCCATCACTCTTCATTATTAT
Organism: Gasteruption jaculator; assembly: GCA_949825005.1. Classification (NCBI taxonomy): domain Eukaryota; kingdom Metazoa; phylum Arthropoda; class Insecta; order Hymenoptera; family Gasteruptiidae; genus Gasteruption; species Gasteruption jaculator. The sequence goes on from OX463761.1 coordinate 1,999,035, forward strand.
TAATTATGAGAGCTCCGCGAATAGACAATAGTAAACACGAACACTGGACCACACACACACATACACACACACACAAAGTAGCCGGAATCACACGGATTTCGAGCGATTTGAAATTCGATATTTCATTTGTCATAATTCATCATTTTCGACTGTCGGCAAAATTTATAACAATGCCGGATTGTAAATCATCTGAAATACTTTGGATCACTTTTTGTTCCTTGAGTTCGTGATTTCGAGATACCGGTGTTAAATAATCGCATAAAATGGTATCCGGTGTTAATTCGAATCCGGGGGGCAAAGAACGGCGACGACACCGGTTGCAGCGAAATTTATATGAAATGGATGAAAACGCATAACAACGAGGTGCACTCGACGAGTCGTTGTAACACCGAATTTTCGTCTGCGATTTTAATTAAATTTTTAAAAAATATGGATAAAATAAATAGACGAGTCATAGGATGTCGTATCGAGCAAGAAGGCGTCACCGGAAATTAATAGCTTCTTCCGGTGAACTTTCCAACCGATCCGACGATTTCGTAGCCGATATTAGGACGACAAATGTCAAGATGGACGATTTCTTCACTAAATTCGTTTTTCCTCTGCCTTCCGCATTGTTATTCGGAAATACGAGGGTCCAAAGTATTTGAATTCGAATACTAATTCGATCTTTCATTGAAAAAAATTAAACTTAAGAAAATATAATTTTATCAACTGTGAATTTTACATAAAATAATTGCATTATTCCATTCAGTTATAAAACAATCCAAATCGATCTTTCAATTTTTAAATTTGTAAATTTACGCGAATGAATTTTTCATAAAAACAATCTTAATGGTAATTTTTAATTTTTATAAATTTTTAATTCGATCCGATGTCACCCCGCGCGCTGACCATTATTGTCCTCCTTGTCCGATGTCTCCAATTTCTTGTGTAAGACGTGACCCGATTTCACGAGACGAGATTTGCTGGTTCGGTACTTGTCCCGTTAAGAAAAAAATATAACATTCCCGAATCGGACACTTCTGAGCAAAATTCATGACGTCATCACCTTCTTTGACCATTTTGCATCCGCAGCTGGAATCGCTAAATCCGAGAATTACTCGAACCCTTCCCATTCAGCCACATTTCATGGGACCCCAAATTCTTCTGTGGCTAAAAATCACTTACGCAGCTACCGACGTTCGCTGCAGCTTCGACGAAACGTAGATTATGCCGGGCCACCCTTTCTCGTCATATTGCATAGAAACGGGGGTCTAGGGATTGATTCTAGCGCCTCAGCAGTCATCGGATCTTATTTCTCCAAGTGTATCGACACCAATGGCGTTGCACGTACGTTGATCTTCATCTCGGTGTTATACAAATGACGCGAAAAATATCGGAAGTGGAAACGCTAAAGGAAAATAGTTTCGTTGCAGGAGGTAACCGATTCCTAGTCACAGAATTCCAGCTTCCGAGCGTTTAACCAGCGGGAAAGTGACTCCCGTCGACTGGAAAGCACTTATTCCGCATGGGGTGAGCCCGGATTGCAGTAAATGACGGCCCCAACCGCAACAATTATTTCACAAAGAACAGCGAATAATGCGGAAAATTGCATACTGCGAAGTACGAAATTGCAGAGACTTCTATCGCGTTTCCAAACGTTTCTTCTCGATTCCGGGACCCTGGCTTCGTTGTCTCGGGCCTCCGCGCGCGTGGCTCCCTCTCCACGCGCTCCCTCGCACTTCCCGCTTGGCAACAAGCTCGTGACTCGCGATTTCTGTTCTTTTCTCGACTTTCCATTCGAGTTTCGGCAAATAATTTCGAAATTCGATGTCGAGGAGAGAGATTCTCAATTTCTATGCACGCGTATCAGCAAAATATGATTCCTTTCCTCGTTCCACGTGTTAGAAGGTACCGGGACAGGCAGTGTCTGGATATTTTCTGACTGCTCTAGTCTTTTCTTTTTTCTTTGTTTTACGTAACAAAAGCAGAAACAAATGATTCCAAAGCAATAATTGCAGAAACTGTTATTCTAATATTTCATAAAAAAAAAACAACGACGAGACTATGAGAAATCAATAACACATAACGCGGCGGTTCAATTCAATTGTTAAAAGCTTTTAATTGAAAACGAGAATTTCCAAATACAAACCCACAAAAGAGGAGAACCCTACTATGGCAAACGTAACGACTTCCTTTTTTTTTTTACCAATAACACAACTTTTTTTTACCTATGGCTATCGATGTTGCAATCGTTATGACGTTAACACAAATTTTTTTCCCATCAATTCCACGACACGTCTTGTCATCCGTTGAACAGCAACAAAAAAAAAAGAAGAAACAAATTATAATGCGAAGCCCGCGCACTTCCGTTAAACCGCAACGTTTGTGACGCAACGCGGGACATTTTTTCATTAAAAAATATGAACATTTTCTCGCTGGAAAAAATGTCTCGGTGCGATTCAATTAAATGGAAAAAAAACAGTTTGGAATTCACTCATTCGAATAACCGTAATGTGGCAATTTTACTTTGTACGCAACGTATGCGAGTTTCAATGCAGATACAACGAAACGCTGTCATTTTTCTTTTTACGTTTGTTAAATTATTTCGTGCTTTTCATGACGATCTCCCCGGGTTCCGTTCGTACGTGGCCGCGCCAAGCAAATAATTGTGGAAACTTTCAAAGGGATTGGCGAAAAATCCGAAAGGTCTCGGATTCCTCCCGCTGCTGGTGTCACACAATATCGCGGCAGTTTCTGTACCTTGCGATGTCAAAAGTCCGCCGTAAACGATTCGACAACGATCCTAGCCCGGTTTTCAACAATCGAAATTTCCATCGACACTCGAATTTCACTCATGTTGATAAAAGTCTTCCAGTTTCTTCCTCGACGACGTGCTTAATTGTCCGTAACTTAGCCGAATAAAATCGAAAGAGGCGCGGGATACACCAAGAGAAAAATAAATAAACGTAAAAATATAAAATAAACTACTCAAATATTTTCGTTACTATTTCCGACGAACAAAAAATAAACAATGCTACTTATCATTGAAACAAATGCAAAAACGACACACACACACACACACGCAGACACACACCGACACGTAAATGTATAATAGTCGTGACTTCACTTTTTGATGAAAATGAAATGTCCGCTGTCTCGCATAAAAAAAATGCTTCGATTAAAAAATTCCTCTTCCTTCGAGAGGTTCATCAGAAGATGAGGAATCTCATTTAAGGCCGAGGGAAGAAAAGAAGGTTAGGAAAAATTGTAAAATGATGACACGTTTCCTGGTATTTAACAAAAGAAAAATTCGTTCATCTTCCGGCGATGGGAGAAATTCAATACCTAAGTAAATGATCTCCGCGAACAAACGAGAGGAAGGAAGAGAGAAGGAAAATAAAAGAAACAATTTTAACGAATTTAGCGATCGGGCGAAAATAAAGACACCGATCGTTTTTCTGATTGCGATGAAAATTGCGATAGGTAAACAATGACGCGTAATTACAAGTAGCTGATTACTCCTGTAACGAGTCGACGAGCCCGAGGGGGCGAAATCGTGAATTTCGCGGGACGGAAGGAAAAGGGTCGCTGTGGTGTTTTTGGCGATATGGCGAAAAGCGCAGGTACCCTTCGTCGATTCTTCTCTCTAGGGTTTCAAATAACGGACGAATCAATGAACGAACAAACGCAGACATGATAAATAATCGTAGCGAAATACGTATGAATTAATCCCCTCAAAGTAAATATTCCAAGAACGAATTTCAAGGGAGAACGAGGAGAGAGATAATTCAAAAGCAAGTACGAATTCTACGTGACTTGTGCTCTAATTGCCTGTTTTCGAGCGTATTGCTGGAGTATACAAGACCGATTTTCGTCGAATCAATTGTTTTAACGATCTGTTAGTTAGATTTGTTTATGATTAGAAGAGAGTCATTTGACGTACAAATGTTAGCGATCGGTCAAGAGATATAAGTACTATAATGTATACTGACATTAAACTATCAGTACATTAAAAAATGTTTTATAAAAAAAAAAAAAAATTTCGAGTGACTATTTTTATTTCACGCCCTTGTCCTCGTCCCTTTTCCATCCCTTGGCTGGGCAAATCCCTAGCAAGACCCTAGCAAGACCCTAGCAAAATCCTAGCTTATTGGTCCAAGGATCTACTCCACTGGTCGCCTACAGGACAAGAGATGACGCATCGAGCATCGGAGGAAGGGATTCGTGAGTTGTATTTCGGGCGGAGTTTGGAAAACTGCGAGAACCAACCCGGAAGGCAAAATTGTCCTATCGGGATGAACAAAGGCAGTAGTCTGCGGGTTGTGACGATTCCCTGGTGATAAGGATGAGCATTTAAGGACCAGCTATCGGTTTAATCTGCAAATTTACACGAACTACGTATTTGCACGACTCCCATTTCAATGTACAGAGAGAAATCGTTTAATCTATGTCTATTTGCAGTGTGTCTGAAAATGTCCGTCTGTTTGACGCCGAGTATCGAAACGGGTCGTTGAAATTTTAGCGCTCGTCAATCGCAGGGTATTTATATTCCTCTCCCTGGTAATATTTCATTCGAGAGTTTTGCGTGTCCGGTGGCATTAAGTTCGGGGCAAAGGTAAGTGCATAAACATTTCGCATGCTTGTATTATTCACCACCGGTGCTTTGTATAATTTGCCATTAGGGTCGTATGCACATATAATATTTTTAAGAACCCGCTAGAATGTCAATTGTGACGTGAGATAAATGAAATGTATGCTTTTAGCCACCACAGGCGGATGAAAAATGATTCCCTATTTTTTCATTTCGTCCAGTGGCCATCTGTCGGAACGAAACTTAACTAAAGACATTGCTCGCCACATGGGTAACGCATGGTGCAAATATGGCCTCAATATGTCCAGTGGTTCGTCAGCGATGATGCGGTTTACTCACGCACAATAAATTTTACATATAAAAATTTCCTTATGAAATGTAGATTGTCACTTTCGGATGAATTCGGAGAAGCTATTGCAAAAATTTTGATTGCACTGGGTTCCACGGTATTGGAAATTAATGTGACAGTAATTTCGTGGCCACCATTCATAGATTCTACTGTATAACCTTGTCCACAGTATCCCATTATCTTTCCAATAACTCCAGTCGTCGCAGTGCCTCTATTTGCGTCACCAGGTAATGTTATTAATTATTATCCCTCGTTTTTTAAATTTCTTTCTCGGTAACGAAGTTTCGAAACCGATACAGTGAATAAAAATTTGCATTCAACAACGTTAAAAAATGTTATATAACATCTTCATATTTTCTTTTCTATAATCGAAGTGCCTCTATCGTTCAATCCTTGGTTCTTTAATTTTTAAGGTGCGGAAATCCAAGGGAAAAAATTCGCATTCGATAGAGAATGATGTAGACATCACCTTGGTACAAAAATGGACTATAAGATAATCACATCATTCAGCGATGTTACTTTATACCTGTGTGAACAGACCGATGTTAGTAGTGGTCAACGTTGGTATCCGTCCAAGAGAATTTCGATAACAGCTGCGATAGTCTACATCGATTCGGAATGTCTGACAGCACTCACGGGCAATACTGAACATAACGGTAGCTTTTGAATGTAACCGGCTAAACTGATACGATAAGGCTTTGGTTAATTCCTATATATACTGTTTCTAATTAGCCCATAGATACTGTTACACAGCGTCATCTTTCTCGAAAATAATCTTCGAGGTTCCGTTACCCAGCCAGCTGGGGGTGGAACATATGTAACAAACTCCATTTATATAATTGCAATTAACGCCTTAAACGCCACGCTAAATTTACGTGACAATCTGTTCACGCCGCGTGACTCGCAGTGGTATACACTCTTGCATTTGGCATAACCGGTGAGACCTGAACGAAAAGTCTACAATTGTGAGGTAGGTAAAATGAGGTGTATGCTGTTGGCCACGATACGCCTACAAAAAGTAATTCCATATTTTTTTATTTCGTCCAGCGACCACCTATCGGAATGAATCGTAACTAAAAACCTTACTCGTCACCTGAATAACGTATACTGTGACAATCAAGCGAATTGGTCCAGTGGTTCGTCAGTGATGATGCGGTTTACTCACGCACAATGCACTTTACTCGCAAAGATTGTCACCCTCGGGAGAATTTACATAAGCTACTGCACCATCGAAGCAGTGTGCAACAAAAGTGTGCATTTAACGTGTTAATTAACACTAACGTGCACCCATTGCCACCAACGACAGTTCAAATATTTTTATGATAGAAATATAAATGGGTTAAGTAATGGGTGATCCTTCCAACTAGGGATTGCAATCCTGACGTCTTTTGTGATTCCGACTCTCCGTTCGTGTGTGAGAAATGAGCAGAAATTAGGCTTCGCATGTTGAACCAAAAGGCAGGGAACCTGCATACAAGGGCCGGTCCCCAGACGCTGCAGTGGCTCTGGAGGAAAGAATTTAATCTAGCTAATACGGACGTCACAAACAAATGAGAGGAATAAAGCAGGGATTGCCGGGAGAAGTAAATCTCCCAGGAGGAGACATCAAACGGGCTCTAAATAAAAGTCTGGCAGCGAACCGAAGGGTAATATATTTATGAGAGAAACTGCGCTTTCCTGAAGAAACGAGACCTTATTCCATTTTCATTAATATGATTCCTCGAAACGATGCAGCACCGCAGTTCTACGCAGTTATACGTGTCCGCGCGTAGCGACGCGGTCAGCAGCTTTCTTTCGACGTCTGCCTTTCGTTACATTGGAAATTCAGAAACCAATTATTCCCCAGTGAAACCACCGGGACCCCGGACGATTAGAATTAAATTTTACAGGAGCCAACGCAACGATCAAATTTTCATCGGCTTCAATCAAGTCCAACCCAGTTTACTCGGTCAACAGCGAGTTCTTCGAACTTTTTTGGCGTAGATTCGGGGAAAGAGACCTCAGTACTCGACTCGATGACGTATAGGGGGTCGTCACGTGACGTTGCGTAACTGAACCGAGAGAGCTCTGGTTCGAGTCCTGGTCCAAGTAAATTCTTGGAAAGGGTGTCCTAATAATTCGAGAAAATTTGATGGGTTATTTCAAAAAAGGGGAATTTAAGGAAGTCCCTGAATAACACAAAGGGGGTTTTAAATGACACAGAAGCGACAACACGTTTATTGTTTTCGTGGAAAGAAAGTTTCGAATCAGTTTGGCACTCGTCCAGGAGCCACTTTTTTCCAGCGTTATTCACCTTTCCCCGTCCGCGTGCGTTTTTGTTGAACCCTCAAGACTGCCAGCCAAAATCAAATCACACGAATTGACTTTTGCCTCATTCTGTGGATTTAACGGATTTTTTCTCTTTGCATCCCGGGCTGGGAGGTCCGCAAAAAAAGTTTCGTCCTCTGTTGCACTTCCTAAGAAACGTTCTTTATTAGATACTGACCTTACAAACTTAATTAAGACATCATTCCGCTCGAACAGACTTAGCGCACATCCTTTCATCCCTGTTTAAACTTTGTTTAAAAGTAAACCCGGTTTATCCAAGGAAGCAACCAATTAGAAGTTTACGCTTGTGCTGAGCTGTAAATTAGACTCAGTTTCAATTTTCAGCTAATCCAGCGCGCAAAAATCCCGACTGGAACGTTTTCACGGTGATTTTCCGAATTATTGCAACAAACACAAGAGAATTATTCCATTAGCCAGCTCGGATAAAAAACGCTCGGGTAAAATCAATTGTGCGTGAGTAAACCGCGTCATCCCCGATAAACGACTGGACATATCGAGGCCATATTCATACAACATATTCTTGAGGTCCCGAGAAAGGTTTTTAGTAATTTTTCATAGGTGGCGCTGGAGTCTAACTTCCATATTTATGCGCCGATTTAGCTCATACTTGCAAAAAATCTTTGTTGGATAAGGAGAAATTGTTTTAGTGTACTTTACATTCAATTGGTGGCGCTACAGTCAGATTTTAAGAAAATTGCGCTAATTATCATTAACATTCAACAATGAAGCAGAACAACGTTCATCGTAAATGTATATATATTTTCCATTTAATGCAGATGTTATAATTCAAATGTCAGCGGGAGGTCCTTGTTCATCAGCTTCCGGATATATTAATAATCCGTTACAACGGCAGAGCTGATTGCATATCCATTCGTCCTTCGTTTCTTTTGTTTCACTGCGGAGATTTACGTACATCAGTACTATATGGAAGAGTTTCCTGAAGCAAACCAGGACGTGGTCAGGAAGTTGTAGAAGGACGCTCGAGTAGGAATCTTTGATCCGTAAAATCCATGAGGAATAGGTACAGCATCGAAGAAGGAACAAGTCGGTGCAGTGGTAGTAGCTGCATCGGTGGTAGGAAGCAGTAGTTGCAGGTTTCTGTCTGTGGTATTTTGGTGGTTACGAGGTCAGAATTAGGGTCTTTCGCAATAGTAACATTACCCACGAATCAGACAGAGCGAGGGAGAGCAGAAACGGAGCGAGTCTTGAAATTCTGGTTATATATATGTATACCTAAAAGCTCGCCAGGACATCGGAAGGAGCCGAGGGAGAATGGAGAGGTGTCGAAGTATAAGAGTTCCAGATAAAGGCGTCAACAAGGATGTCGAGGAAACCTGATTCTCCGGAGACTCTGAATTGGATTAAAACTCGAAATCGAGTTGTCCATGTAGTCTCCTTCTCTTTCTAACTTTCCGCCGTCCAAATTTACTTTACGAACTTTCCATATCTTGGCCAGCGGTGCATCTAGATCAAATGGGAACGGGGAAAAATATATATATCCGTCGTCGTGGAAGTCAAAGTCATTACTCGAACTTAGAAGTACAACTTTCCTCGGCTCTTTTTATTCTTCTCTCAATCCCACTTCATCCACTTTTTTCGAAGTCTTCCGCATCGTTCGTCGAATAGACTTATCTGACAACAATGCCGGTCTCGTCCTGCGGCGTTACCACCACCTCTCAAAACCCATTCCCACGAGCCTCAACGTCCACTGCACTTACTGCGTCTACCTATCCATTAATTAGGCTCTCATACTCCGCCCTTAACTGATTTCACAAAGCACCAGATAATAATTCCGATCGTTTTTCAAGCGACACCTTGGTAGTGGCGAGTTGGTTCGTTGGGGATTGGAATGAAACGAGCAAGTGCAACGCGGCGAGGGGATCCCACTCTCCGTACGACGTCCCCCACTCTAACTCGCCTTACCGGTATAGGAAGGGGTGGGGGAGGCCCCAGCGACTCAGCGAGAGCCGGTCGCGCGAGTGGGGTTACGCAAAAAAGGGAGAGGGGGTTTGACAAGAGGGGAAAGGGTCGCCCCACCCCGCGGTGACTCGGTAAAACGAGGGAAGCGCGTTGTGAAGTACGAGTTTAATATTTGTTTCCAGTTTATGCGGTATTAAGACATCCAGTTTGGCCGCTAAAAGTGTGTTATGCGGGAATGCAAATTTAATTTATCAAATGAATGCCGTGATGGCGAACGAGAAATGTAATAAAAGTATAAAAAAAGAAGAGAGGGCGATAGAAAAAAAAAGGCGGAAAACAACAGAACGCGTTGTAAGAAAAATGGTTTTAATTCTCTCGAAAGAATTTTTACTATTTGCGTGCAAGTATGCCATATCCGGTGGCGGCAGCGGTGGTACGAGTTGTACATATGCCATGCCATGGAAAACGAACCGCAATCGTCTGAGACTTGGCCTCCTCTCGAGAACTGACACTAATTAAACACCACGCCTCCATACGGTAGGAGCTTTGATAAAGGGTTGGAGCAAAGGGGATGATTTCGATACAGAATCTTTCCTCGTAACGAACTTACGTCATTCTTCGAGAATCGAACCCACGGCCTTTGGACCTCAGATTCCAAACAAACAAGAACAATATTAATTCTGGTCCGTACCGGGTCACCGAGGATTTCAACTTAATAAAATGAGGAAAAAAAAATTCAAAACGATATTCAGGAAAGCTCTTGAATAATCCCTAAAGACAAAGGGGGTTATTAAATAAACATTTAATTATTTCGTTTTTGCCTATTAAAGTTGGTTATACCGAAACTGAAATAAATGGCGTAAAGAGGGAAAGGAGGAAGACCAAGTTTATAAAAAAAAAAAAGTAAAGAAAAGGAACAGTCTTAAGAAAACTCTCTTTACCGTGTGGAGCAGAATTTCTTGAGCTAGGAAAAGTTAAATGAAAAGATATAGAAGAAGCTCGTGTCACGTAACTTCCTTCAATGTGTCCTTTAAAATTATTTCCTTTTCAGTTTTAGCAAAGTTTTCTTTTCAGTTTCGCAGCAGCTCGAGTCTTTTGTGCGACTTCATTTCTCACGACAATTTATGAGCTCTCAATTAGTGGCTTACCGGCTAAGGAATTAATAGCGCTGTTTCTTATTGTCCACACGTTGGGCAATTTTTCATTCCACTTTTGCCCGAACAAAAACACGAGAGCGCCTCGAAAGAGAAAATTGTGGGCAGTGAAATTGAGAAATCAATTTCCTGCTGGAAAAAAGTTGCACATTCATTGAAACAAAGAAAAAACGCTGCCGTGCTCAGCCCTACCTGATGGAAAGTGTTATAAATTCGCTCTGAATTGGAGGATTGTACCAGCTAATGAAATTACTTTATCATCATCTGTTGCAGTGCCAAGTAGTTAATATCCGTTTTAACTCATTTGGGAGATAGCGGTTTAATCTTATAGATACTCCATTATTTTTTTTTTCGACCCCCGTGTAAGTAACACTGGAATACCTCGGATCCCATTGGATTCGTTTCTCGATAAACCAAAATTTCCTGGTCAATATCTGGAGCCAACATTGCGCAACTATTGCATTACAATGCGCAGGTACCACCTGCACTTTGGCCTCCTCGCTCGTTAAGGTGCATTTGCATCAATTTCCCAACCCTTAATCGTCCATATAATAATAATAATAATTATTATTATTATAATACACCAGTTAATTGAGTTCCCAGAAGGTGAAGAAATATTTCGAGGAAATAATTGCCCTTTCATGGAATCGCAGGATTTGGAATTCCGAAGTTTCCCCATAAAGGGAGAATTTTCGTTTCAGGGGGACTATGGGGATAACGCATGGAAACTGTGCGACACCGTAGGATATTCCAGCGCCAATGGGGTGGAAAGCTCCTCCAAGTTTCGGCTGGCCAAGTTCCACGTGTGCTATATCTATGTGGACGTTACTTTAAGGTTTAGGCATCAAAGATAGCGGTACTTTACTTACTCGTAGCCGGTAGTTTTCTGCAATATTCCTCCATTCACAATGAAGAGAAGCAGCGGTGTTCTCCTTCGCCTCTCGCCTTTTCATTATTCTCCATTTTTATCTCTTACTTTTCTCTGCTCCTTCGCTCGCCTTTATTCGCATCGTTGTAAAGCACCTTACCGTTCGTTAGCGTAACCGAACTATGAAGCTTTTAATAGTCATCTCCCAAGCTTCTTCCAAGCACATTAACAATTCCTTCCTGTGCGCTGCCGCCTTCCTCCTTTCTCCCGCATCACGAGAGAGAACAGGAGATGAACGAATCAGAATTCTTATTCACCATTTAGCTTCCTCGCTAATATTTTATCCTTATCATGAATTACGTAAGACGGTGCTCATATTTCCCTTCTTGTAGCTTAATATTTTAGAGTTTACCGAGATTACTGCATCGGCAACTCCCGATGCCGCTCGGGAAATATGTTTGCCCGATTTTATTTACCGATCTTCGCCTTCGCCGATAACGCCGACCCACAAAGCTGCTGCTGCTGCTACTGCTGCTGCTGCTTCTTTTGTCGGTGGTGCTATTGATTTCCAACCGAGCAAATACAAACGCTGTCTTTGTTGAACGTCGCTGTAACGAATTTCAGTTAAACTCCAGAAGATATTGAACCTGTCGTAATTAATAGTCCGTGGTTTCACGATGAAATATGCTCACACGTGTGTTATTAACGATCCTGTCTTTCGTCTACGTCTTTCCGATTACATCCTTAGACGCTGCTTTGTCGAGAAACGGTGCTGTTGGAACTGGGAAAGTAAATCTTCGACGTTCGCAGTGAAATCACTCGGCCGGGACCTTTTCTATTTTTTTTTTTTAATTGATACAATATTTGATCACGAATTATAATAAATTGTTCTACCCTGAAATAAATATTCAACGTTTGTATTAAAATTAATCACCTGGGTCTGGAATTTTGTTTATTATTTAATAGATACAATGTGTCGTTAAAAATTGTAAGATTTCATTATACCGTAAAGTAAATATACAGAATTTGTATTAAAATTGATCACCTGTATTTGAAATTATTGATTTTTTTAATAAACGCAATATTTGATTCCAAATTACACCAAAACCTGATCCCATTTAAATTTCCTTTCCCCTCCAGCATTATTATTATAATTTCTAAAAAAAATTCAATAAAGATTTTTTGGACAGAAACGACATTTAAGAAAAAATACCAACAATATCAGGTGAAACAATCCACGATTCGCATTGATTTCATGAACTATCAAACCCACGCCTGCACTATACCGCCACTGATACACGTCCATCGTGAAATTGTAATAATAGCGATGTTCATACGGGAGCGGAGTACGTGCGTAGCAAATGCGGTGTTCAGTCAAAGATCGACGTATATTGGATTCCATAAATTTCCACCATGACGTCCCGTAAGGCTGCGCCGCACGAAAGAAACTTATAGAGCGGTAAACAGTTCGGCAGTAAATATTCCACTCCGCAGCATATTTCATGCGATGAAGCATATGGATATGTTGTTGACGTGGTATATTCAGAAAAGCATCCTTTAACCTGTTATCTGCATCCAGTTTGCTGCACTTTAGACCATAACCATTATTTTAAATTTGCGTTTCGAGACGTCCTTATCTGCATTCTCCTAAAAATGTAAAAAAAAAAGTGCATCCCCAGCCCTAATCCGGGTCAGACGAGCGTATGCAATTTTCTTGAAACGAGGAAAAGCGAGATTTCTTAAATATCGTAATTTTCGATAGTAAAAACTAACCGTCGATTACCGATATTTTCCATTTTATTTTCCGAAAGGAGGAAACCAGCTACCGCTAGTTTCTGGGTAGAAAGGGGATCCTTCCTTCCGGCGCGAGTAGAGAGATATCGATAAGACACCCTGCATAATGTGTACCCGAGTTACAAATCGTACATCTGCGCCAGACACATGTTGGAATATCCATGAAGATATCAAAGAGGAAGCAACGAGCATATTACAGTTATCCAATTAAGTAAGAGAACCAATTTACTATACTGCCAACTCAAGAGCAGATTCTCACTTTACAGAGATCGCTTAATTTTTCTCACAAACCGTATAATGAAATTTCCCATTAGCTCCTCATGGCAAGATTAACGCCTTTAATGGAGTCCCGTGGCATTTATTAATTTTCCCCGGGAGTATACACAGGGGAAAAAAAATATTAGTGATTCAAGAGCTAAGTTATCACGAATCGGCATAAACCTATGATACCTATGATAGGACACAGACAAAACCCTATGATAGTTATTGAACCAATGAGTAATTTTCTTAAACAAATTTATCGAATTTTTTATTCATCGGTATTGCCGTAGAATCAATTTTATTTGTCTACTTTTTTTATTAATTTATTAATTTTCCCCGGGAATATACACAGAGGAAAAAAAATAATAGTTATTCAAAAACTAAATTATCGCAGATTGGTAAAATTGTATGATAGTTACTGAACCAATCACAAAATTTTGTGAAGAAATTTGTCGAACTTTTTATGCATCGCTTTTGCTATCGAATCAATTTTATATATTTTTTTTAATTAAGCTAATGTGTTATAACTGAAATCCAAAGCAAACTATGGTGAAATACAGGTGCACATGTAACTATAGCTAAAGGATGTCAAGAAGAAAATAAAATTCGAGTTTTTTATACTTGCTGTAAATAAAAAAAAATAATAAAACCCAAATTTTTTAATTAAAAAAAGAAATATACCATTATAATATTGTTTAAGAACAATAAATCAATAATAATTATAATTATTACATCACCAATACGATTTAATAAATCAGCATCGTCCCAGAATTATATGAATTTCAATTACGGTAATAAATAAACTAAAAATAAAATCCTAATTATATGAGAAGTAATAGGACTAATTATTGAAATAAAAAATGAACCCTAATCAATCTCGAGCCAATAAAATTCTAATAAAGTCAGAACCGATAGGACTAATTATTAGCCCTAATTAGAAAAAAAAACACCATAAAAAGCTCTAGCAAAAATCAGAATTATTCGACGAGAGTTTGATTTCCATAAGCTCGGCTCTAAATTTCGGCAGGATCATGGAAGAAAATGTACAAACTTCGGAAAGCGTTTATCCTTTTGTTAGCCTGCCATTCCCACGAAAAAGCTATCAAGGTAGATATATCTAGTTTGTCACTACCACAGCATATATTTTCAAGTGAACGTTAAACTCAACGTAAAACCTCTTTCTTTCTGTTTTTTTTTATCGGTACCGGCTGGAAAACGGCAGGTGTCGAAATAACAGGACAATGGAACCTTTTTATTTACGGAATAAAAAGTTAAAGCTCATCTCATGTTCATTGTACAATGCCTAAATTCCTTTTTCTCCTCCGTTTCGTTCCCATTTTTTTTTGGTCTCGTTCCGATCCACGTTGATAATAATAACTATGATTAAAAACTGCTAATCTGCCAGCAAGGGGTCAGCCGAAGGTACGATTGCAGGGTTGGCTTTAGCTTTGGGTCACAGGACAGGTCGAAGGACGCTCATGAAGCGGTTAATATACGCGCCAACTCGCATTGTAAGTACACAGGGTCGAGCGTTGTATAGTTAATCTGCGTGAGCTACTCGGTTTGATCGGGATCCGAGCAATTAATTTCACTATCCATCCGTGTTCTGTCTTGTATAGATATATATGTTTATATATATATGTTTATGTTTAACGTCACGTTTAACAATTACGGTAAATATCGTGGCGAAATTAATTCGAAACCGTCGGAATCGCAAGCTAAGAATCAAATCCGATTCGAAAACCGGCGGGTCTACGAAGAGTCGACGAGGATTGGCTCGGACGGAATCGATTTCACGAGCGCCGTCCTCCCATTGGAGGATAGCTAATCGATTCTCGAGATTATCGGGATTTTCGTGCCGCTTCGAGACTCGCAAAGAGCAAAAGTGCTGCCGGTAAAAAAAAAAGCAATTTTTCATGTCAGTAAAAATACAAAGAAAAAAATAAAATCGCGGTACCCATAGAAAAGAAGTAAATTTATTGGACATTATTCGTTCGTTATTTGCACCATCTGGTGGCGGATCCCATTACGGCGGAGACGAAATATGGCGAGACTCGATTATTCTCTAATCTCGAAAAGCGATACTTCGATATTTACGCCTGTTCTTAAATTTCTGTAATTTATATTGTAATCGATGGCGAAGGAAAAATTGATAAACATTTGGAATTCTCGGTTGACTAATTTCTATTATTGTAATAATTAATTTCTAAATTGCCTCATGAAATTTGTAACCCTTATGTAGAAAAATCCCATAGAAAAATTTTTTTTCATGGAATAAAAATTAGAATTCTCCGTCCAATTAATTTCTATCAATTTCTAATATAATTATAATTATTTTCCGAATTTCACCCTCAAATTTAAACCCCCCATTTAGAAAACTCCCCTAGAAAAAGATTTTCTCCATGAAATAAAAATACAAATTTTCAGGCCAATTAATTTCTATCAATGTCAATTATTATCACAATTAATTTCTAAATTGTTCCTCTTAATTTCCAACCCTCATTCAGAAGTATTCCATAATATTCGAATATTTCATCGGAATCGATTAACTCGGAATTAATTAATTCGTGATTTCGAGGAAGAAGGATTCCAAAACTTCCCCCCTGAAAGCTCTCATTTCGCTGCTCGCAAATGAGAGTGAGTACAGAGGGTACATTTTTATATTCCCGAGAAGTACTAAAAGGTTACAACTGTGGCGAAGCCTGAGATTTGTTACAAGTGCAAAGCAATCTTACCGATGATCAAGAGACGTGCAAATGTATAGAAGGTGCAATGAATAATTCAGAAGCGAGGCAAAGAGAAGATGAAGAAAGATCGATCACGTTCCTTTTTTCTTATGGAAAGAGCCACGCGTCGTTTTGTCCTTTTTTCTCCTTTAATAAAACCCATGGTTCACCGAACGAACTCCCGCTATTCTCGGGAAATTCGGATGAAAGCGTCATCCAAAATCGGGGCGGGGGTGGGGTAGCCGATTTTCAACTTATTTGGCTGCATATCGTTACCGGATTTACGAACTCTCTCGAAAATTTTGAACGATACCGGCTCTAACTCGGAGAGCCCCCAAAAAGGGGTAAACTACCCCCGGAATGGAGGTGTTTCGAAGCAAGCAGTGGTTGGGATCCCACTTAAAGTCGATACGACGTTAAAGAAAGCCCAACAGGAAAGAAACAAGCGGGAGGATCTTGGCGTAATTGAATATCTGTAAATTCTTTGAATATAATATTCCGGTAGGAGGGGAATTACTAAATTGAATTCGCCCAACTTTTATTTTCCTGAGCCGGCTGGAATCTACACCCAACGTCTGGGTGTAGATTCTGATGAAATTGGATTCGATAATTATTGGTTTTCTGATTATAAATACATTTATTTCTATAAATATATTTTTTTATAATAGTTACAGTTGGTAGAAGAATGGTTACTGGGGTTTATAGTATTTATGGTTATTTAATTAAAATTGATAATTATTCCGGAAGGTTTAATTTTATTAAATTTTTGAATTTTATATTCGTTTTTTATCTAGAATAAATTTCTTTAAATATTATTATTATTATTATAATAATTTATTTATTAATTTTAATTATTTTAATTCTAATTTTCAGAGTAACAATTTTATTTTTGTTATTTCTTGTTGGACTCAAGATTAGCAATATCTACATTTCTTCTGTCGCGCTGTTTCTTCCACTTAGAGCCCGTCTTGGGGACGTGTACGGCGTTTGAGTTAAAAAAGAAAAGAGGAACCCGGCACTCTTTCACTGCTGCAAGAGTAATCTTTGCATTACGTGTAATTGTGGGAGCCTGATTCCTACGAAACTCCTTTGATCCATTCTACGTTGATGCTTCGAGCAAAGCAAAAGACTTACTGTGGCTGTTATCTGTATCTGGACCTCTCTGTATGTGTGTGTGTGTGTGTGTATGAATTCCCTCTGTACGTTTCTTTACGACAGCTCCAGTTGCAGCTCAGCGCGGCTGCAATTGCCGCTTGTGCATAAAACGAACGTAAATTAGTAAAAATATTCTGAAGGGGTGCCATTCGCGTAGCGAGGAGAAACTTTTGGAAACGCTGCTTCCGAAGTCGATAACTTCGGCACAACGCGAGAACTTTGCCGAAAACAATGACGGTGTTCCATTTCAGCAGCCGTGGCTGCTGCTTCACGAACGCGAAAGTGTCCGGTTGAATAGTTCATCGTCGAGCCATTTTGAATATGACCAGGATGCGTATTCATTTTACTTTAAAATAAGGAATTTTGAGTGACAGAGAGACACCGACAGTTGACGAGCAAGGTACTGTCGGGATATGAAAAGTCGGCAGTCGGAACGGGGAGGCGTAGTGGTGTACCCACGTGACCAATAAGAAAATTTCAATATCAAGGAGTTTTTAATTTAATTTCAATTTTAATAAATTTTAATTGTATTTCAATTTCGAAAAATTTTCATTTTCATTTTAATTGGGTTGGATGTGTGAGTAGGCGTAGATGTGAATCAAGAACCAATCAGCGCCATTGACCAATTTTTTGGCCCCCAACAGTATCATTTCTTGAGAACGATGAGAATAGCTTAAAATAATTCTGAATCTCACTGGGGGTTAAATTTATGAGTTTCGAATTAAATTAAAGTCGAAATTGTCCGGGGTCGGCTTGACCCCAGGGTGGAAGTTAAGGTCTCAATGAATAACACTCTTTCCTTGATTCAACATTGACGGGGGTTGATTGAAGCCGTAGCAGAAACGCGGAGTAACTGATGTATCGTTGCATCGTTCATCAGACGTACCTATTCTCCTAAGTCTGATTGCTAGTTGGAAGATGGGACGAGGAAGACCCGTGGAAGGATCTGCTTCCCATTCTGCTGACAAACATAGCTCCTCGTGTTTCTCCACGTACCGTAATTGAATAGAATGTCAGCCGGATTTCGTTTAACCCTGTGCTTTTTTTTTATTAACCACGGGTACCTGCGATTGGTTCGATTCGAGTCCAAAAGCTCCCATGTAAAATACAAAAGTTCCTTCGGAAGGAATAAAATCCTTACGTGCCTTTTCGGTGCCATTTCGAGCCAATTTCAAAGAAACGTCGAAGAAACTCGGTGAAGAATTGTCCGATCGCGACTCTCGTGGATGAATGGAAAAATGAAGATGACGAAATAATAAATAGGGGATGGAAATTAGCATAAAACAATTGGACAGCATTGAAACCGATGGAAGTCGATAGGGTTTCAATTAGACCGAATGGGAACGGTCGGGGAACGTTTTGGGCTTTAAAAGATTAATGGCAATCAATAAATTGGATTGCGAGGAATTAAGGGCTGAATTTTTTATTTACCTCCGCCACGAGACCAGAGCGAAGCTGGCGCAGACACCGGCGAGATGCTGCAATTCCAGATAAATGTATAACAAAGATTTCAGGGGGAGAAAAAAATGATCCACTTTGAAGCGGCATAATGCCCGTGTCAGTTGAGGAAGACGTACGCGGTATTCTTAGAGCCTCGAGCCAGCGTAATTCGTTCTTTCTCTCGACTTTTTCCTCTCGCTTTTGTGAAATAAGCCATGGCATGCACGAAAATTGCCTTGTTGTACTCCGGTTACGATTGCGGTAACGCAGGCGGACGGAAAACTAGTTTAGAAAATCGCACAGCCGCCTTGTGTGTGTAACTTCGCAGAAAATGGCCAATTGTTCTTCCTTATTTTTGCGTTATCGTTCTTTCGCATCGATCCAGCCAATTATGGCTTCGCTGAGAATACATTAACAGCACCGGCAGAAAACGGCCACCAATTTCAAGTCTGCGGAATTGGTTTAATCGTACAGCAATTTTTTCGAAATATTTATACCATTTTTCTATTCTTTATTGAGAGGGAAACGAAAATGCGAAATACGCTTACCCTTTCCCCGACTTTCAAACCCCCACTATACGATACTCCCGCTCCTCGTACACCCTGAGTCACTAGAACCTACCTCTATTCTGTAGTGGAACGCTGCAGGGTGGGGGAACGCGATGCCGAAGAGTGGGATCCCCTCGCGGCGTTGACTCCGGCTGACCAGTAGTAACTGAGGCTTCCCCCTCCCTACGGTAACTCGCTGGTAAAGCGAGAGCGGCAGGGAGACGCTATATCGAAGAGTGGGATCCCCTCGCGGCGTTTCATCTAAACATTTCATCTCGCAGCTCCAACTAAGGCGTCCCAGGAGGTATCGCTTCAAAAATTTGGTTTTGGATTTATTATCTCGAACTTCGTACTATCGTAAAGCTAATTGACGTCGCGATGGGCGTTGAGCTTCGTGGGAATGAAATTCCCAGAGTTGGAAATTTTGTCGCGAGGCGTAAAATTTCGGGGCAAGTTTCATCCGGTGCCGGTTCACTGCAGCTCGCCGGGATTAATTTAGCGGCACGGCAAATATAGGAAACGTCGAAAAATAAAGTTGGCATCGACAGAAGCGGAAGTATTTAAACTGGAATGTGTGCATTCACACTCATTATGTACAAAGCAAACTGGAACACTTGAAATTACGATTATTGATTTCAGGAAACTCAATTAAATTCCGGGCAATATTACTTGGGTAATGTAATTAAGTGGGATTTCCATTAACGAAAGTGAACATGCATTTTAACCTCCATTTCACCGTCAAGGATCAACATAATACTGCATATCAAAAAATAGAGGCAGGGGGTGAGGGGAGCGCGGATGATAACGTTCAATCGCTTTACACCAATTATGCGGAAAACAATAACAGCCGAGAGCACGCGTGGATAAGAACGATGCACCCTAATAATCGTAACAGTCCCGGGCTTGGAGCCTTATCGGCAATCGCTGCCTTTGGCAATTTCTCCTCTATCACTTACGTAACATCTACGTCGGGATAAGATCTATATCACCGTACCTGCCTTTGCACCCCAAGGATATTCTCCCGGAGTTTACCTTTTACGTGTTTTGCTCTCATTCTTATTGCTACATTCTCGCTATTTACGTAAGTAGATCTACATGCTGAAAAGGATGCCGAGAGCTTTCGGGAGACGCACACAGCTAATCCCGCTTATATCGTTCCCGCCAGAAAATGGCACCTCTAAAGGGAATTATTGCGTGTATCTACTAAAACACGCTTTCCAATTACAGCCAAAGGGGGATATCAAAACGACGTCATTGTCTCCGAAAATTGCCTCGTTTTTCCGGAAACGGTGACCCCATCGTTTTTCTACGGCCTAAGTCGTGGGCGTGAGTAAACACTTTTGAATTCTCCACAAACGAATATTAGTGATTTCACCCTCGGAGCACACCCCCGTCTTCTCGATCACGGACCTCGCTGTGGGTCTCTGACTCCCTCAACGATATTTCACGGGCCACCATTGGAAAACTATCCATCCGATAAATTCGAAAAAATTCCCAGATAATCATCAAATATCGTAGAGAGTCAATCTATGTAATTAAAATGCCTCGTCACAAATAATGAGATATAAAAAAATGCCTTAAAAAGGTTTGTTTTTTGTTAAAATGGAAATTTTGTAAAATAATTGTAATTTTTTTGTAATTTTTTTAATAATACTTCGTTTCAATTTTTGTATTTTTGTTAAGCCTCCAAGGACTAAAAAGATGAATCGTACCCTAACCTCGGGGATAATTGTAGAAATTTCTGGAAAGTAATTGTTTCTTAATTTTCCAAAAAAGGAAACTTTGTAAGATAATTAATTCTTTTTGTAATTTTTTATATCATAATTCGTTCTAATTTTTCTAATTTTTTCCTATATCTCCATAACCTAAAAATAAAAATCATACCCTTACTTGGAAAATAATTACAGACATTCCTTTAAAACGCGATGTGTTAAAAAGATCTTGAGAATTCAGTGACCACAAAATTGCCCCTATTTTTTCCCGTTCGCCACATTCTCATTATTTCCTCTTGCGCGCTGAAACTCGAATCGTTATAGTCACATCGCCGGCATATAACAGCGGTTCGTCCATTCATTTCGATACTATAAACTGAGACAGAGCTTCACGTGGCGCAACCGCACCGTAGGATAATGATTGTTAGTTCAATATATGTAGGATCCGAAAGAGCAGACAATTCACATACAGGAAAATCTAATTGCAAGTCGCTTCCGCGTAATGAGCTGAAATTTAATACCCATTCTCGCGCACGTACGTATCTATCGATTAATTCATCGATGAGTGGAACTCTCCATAAATAACCCCTATTTTTAACCCGTGACTTCGATAGTTCTTCGATTTGCCTTCCGGTAACATTACATTCGGTGATATTATAATTGCTGAGGATTTCTCGGAAAAGGTTATCGACTGTATTAACGTTGTATTAAAATTGTTGAATTATTTATAAATTTATAATAAATTTATTCCTATTGTCCTTAATTGAGAGAGAATTTCGTGAAAATTCCCCCGAAATATTGGAACTAGAATCTTTTTAATAATTGAAAAAATGTTTTTCTTTTAGAAAGGATGACTGATTTTTATTTTTAAAAATTACAAATATCTTCCAGCTTTGAAATTTGAAATTTGCCAACTTCCAAATTTGAATAAAATAATTGTTTATTGCCATAATTAATATTACAGCCGATTTTGAAAATATCAGATTGGTGCATAATTAACGACGATTATTTTACATGATACGCGTTAGAATTATCGTCGTTAATTGTGCACCGACCCAATAAATTCCTGTAATTTCTGGCAATCAATGAAGCTCGACACAGAAAATTCTTCGCCTTTATTTTCGCTGATTAATTTAAAAACACTCATATTTCCCTATTATTACCGTATTAGTATCATTAATATTCCTATTTACATAAATTTTTGGACCTGAATTACGCGAGGGGCAACAAATAAAATATTGGCTGGCACAGCTGTCGATTGTTTGCGTGACTTTTCTCGATAAATTTATTGTCCCGCGTTCTCTTTTATTTTATTTTATTTATTTACCACCTCCCACATGTCCGTACACTGTTATCGATATTTTCGGTTTCGATGCAGCAATGGTACGCGCCGTTCTCCGACTCGTTACATTTCTGACTCCTGCAAAAAATAAAGGAAATTCGGAAAAATCAAGGGACTCGACTTACTTCCATTGATACACGATTATTATGTATCGGTATCACAGTTTTTCAGAAGTTTAATCCAATTGAATGCAATTCCATCCCTCCCGACCTCTCCATCTCTACTACCTACTACACGTAATGAGCCAAAGCTTAATATGCGGTCAGCCGATGGAATTAATCGATAACCAGCCAAGGGTGGTTACAATTAAGGCCTCGATTCCTCGAATAATCTGACTGAGAAATTCGTCAAATCTATACGTGCCTTTTCCTAATGGCTCATTTTGCACCAAACAAATGTCACACGGAGCTCAAATTTTGTCTAATTTTTCAGTATCAGTAGCAATAGTTCCCAGTTTAAAAAAAAATAGATGGTAATTTAAAAAGAAAAATTAATTTCAGCAGTTGCAAATATTTATTGCAATATTAGAGACTTGGAAATTTTGCTAATTGGAGGAATTAATAATTTTGCAATAAAAATACTAATAATAAACAATTGTTATATATATATATAGGCGACTCTAGCATAAAATATATACAAATTTGGAATTGCAATTTTCCAAAAGATATTAATTCTCAGCGATTGCTATTATTTATTGCTGAATCAAGAGATTGCGAATTTCTGTAATTCCAGAAATTAATAAATTTCCAATAAAAATCCCGAGAAATCTAAACGCTCGGTCGCCTGCGAATGAGAAAATATTTATCTATGCTGCAAAGATGCAACCTAATGAATACCGTGTGCGTTTCCATGAAAACTATCGGCGACCGTATCGAGGAAGAAATTCGTTTAATTGTATCCCATTGGATCGATTACCGGGAATACACATGTCCGGGGAAGGTTTCATTTCTATGCTAATGACGAAGCGAAAAAGTTTATAACTTTTTCATCAGTTTCATGAGAATGGCTGTACCGCGGAAGGAGGAAAACACTCGCGTAATTGAAATTGATTGTTTCAATATAGAAAATTGAAACGTTTTGCTTGGAGCGTTTATTTAACCGCATGGTTAAACATTTTCCCGGAGCTTTTATTATAATTATGTGCACATAGCCACGCAGTTCCGCGTACTTGCGAAAATTGGGCTTCGAATAAAGTTTCTCTGGAAACTTTCGAACAATGTCACTTCAATTCTCAGAAGATTTTTCCTATTTCTGTGTGTGAACTGCATTTCAAGAACCCGTATCTCAGACATTTTCTGATTTTTGAAAAAAAAAAAACAATTTTTTCAATTAATAATTTATCTATCGACCATCGATAGTCCACAAAGTTTGTGCTAGAATTATTTTTATCAATAATAATAATAATAATAATAATAATAATAGGTTGTCCCATAAGTTTTTTCCGCGCCACACTATGTATGCCCTGGAGCCGGAAAGGAAGAAACTTATGGGACAACCTAATAATAACGGTAACGATAATAATAATAATAATAATAATAATAATAATAATAATAATAATAATAATAATAATAATAATAATAATAATAATAATAATAATAATAATAATAATAATAATAATAATAATAATAATAATAATAATAATAATAATAATAATAATAATAATAATAATAATAATAATAATAATAATAATAATAATAATAATGATAATGATAATGATAATGATGATGATAATAATAATAATATCAATAATTATAATAATAATAATTTCGCAGAAATTCTTTAAACCTAATAACGTTGATCCTAAATTTCGAGGACCCTGGAAAAGTCGTCGGCGATTCTTGGAGTGGAAAATGCATCGAAGAATTGAAGGATAATAGAGGAAATCCCGAAATTGGAAAAGACACCGAGATTGCACGTCTGCCAAGCACAGGGTGCGTCTCGACCTGACGTTAATATCCGAAAAAAGGGGCACTCGAAGTTCCCGTCGCTTGCATAAACAAACCCTCGCGAAACTATTTGGGCCGTCGGTGATTAAAAGGGAACGTGGGGACTCGAATCGGTATTAGCAGAGTGCTAAAGTATTCCATAATCCCCTTCCGAGCGGTTGAAAGTTTACGTATAGAGTAATTACTCGCAAGCGGGAATTAATGAGTTGCATGAATATTTCAAAAGTTTCTGTGCTCGAGCGAAGAGCAAAAGCAAATGTTACACAAACAAGTCGCCTGTAAATAATAAGTTGATAAGACAACAGCGACGGGGGGGGAGGGTTCTCTTTTTGCGCCAGCGTCGGATCCTCGGCAGGAAGTGGCTCCCTCTGGGCCCCCGGGGTTAACTTTAATTCGTCAAACTTCCGGTTCCGGGTTGATTAGAACCATCGTTTGGGAAAAAACGTCTGACCTGCCTCACTTCGGGACGGAAAAGCGAATCTCCGAAAAGTGATCGGATCCATGGGAAGCATGGGGTTCCAAGGATCCCGTGGAAAGGCTGAAGGGAATACACGAAATATCGATTAACGGAGCTATGACTGATACATCGCGAGCGAGGTCCTGATGAATACGTGAGATAAATGATAATTGCGATTCGTAGGCATATAGATGGCGCTAATAATTCAAAACTTATCTTGTTACACATCCCTCGGCTGCTTTGGTATAAGTCGAAACTCTCGCAAGAGCTTCGTATGCATGCAAATACGTGCGGAGGATCTGTGTACTCGCGTATGCGGCTTCCTCGCCACCGACGATTGCACATGCACGTCTGTTACAAACGAGAGATATCCGTGGTGTAAAACCATCCGGGAGCTAAGACTTCGAAACAAAACACATTTAAGTTTTCTTCTTCGGTTCCGACTGAAACTCCTGCAGTTGTATAAATCTACTCGGATCTCGGCGAACAAACCTCAAATTGATTCCACCACATAAAAAGGGAACACAGGGAATATGGTATCGAAAAGAAGAACGAAATCAGTAAATTCACGCTTCAACGAGCGCCTCGTAACCGAGAGAACAAGAGGAGTATATTCCATTGGTGCTTTTCGTCGGTCCAGTACTGGGTCCTGCTAATAAAAGATGAATTTCGTCGTTGGATGCCGGTTAAAGTGTAATTAGATGTTCACCCTGGGTCTACAGACATGGAATAGAGAGATTGAAGAGTGGAAATTGTAACCCCAGCGCCATCTCCGGAACTTTGCCGAACTATTGTTACGCAGAAAATTTGAAAAACTTAGATTATTGGGTTCCAAGTCCCGGAAGTGGTTGAAGAAAATATTTTATTCGAATATATTTAATTTCCACATTACTGAAAAAATTATAATAAAAGAATTCCATGGTTAAATGCCGATGGAAATGTAATTAAATATTGATTTTGGGTCTACAGCCACGGAATGTAGAGATTAAAGAGTGGAGACTCTACTCCTAGCGCCATCACTGGAATTTTACTGAAGTACTATTACGCAGAAATTTTAAGAAACTAAAATTATTGAATCCTGAGTCCTTGAAGTGGTCGAAAAAAATTTAGAATTTGAAAATATTTAATTTCCACGTTACTGAAAAAATTATAATAAAAGAATTCCATGGTTAAATGCCGATGGAAGTGTAATTAAATATTGACTTTGGGTCTACAGCCACGGAATGTAGAGATCGAAGGGTGGAGACTCTACTCCCAGCGCCATCTCCGGAACTTTAGCGAATTATTTCCGAAAGAGAAATTCGATAACCTAAGATTATGAAACCCTAGGTCTCTAAATAATGGGTTCGAGTATATTCAGCTCCCATATTTCGTGAACCAACGTGTACAATTAGAGAATTCCGCTAAAATATGTTTTTCAATTAATTCCGTGCGAAACCACCCTCGTCCCACTTACTTCCAAAGAAGTGTTGGTAGGACGATAATAATCCCGACTTACTTTCACGCCAATTTTTTTCAACCATAGAATTCCCACCCCTTTTGTCTCCTCCTATCTGCTCCATTCCATTTTATTTCACATCATCCCTGTAGCAGCCGTCCGATGTTTTCCTCTTACCAAAACTTTTGTTACCCGTGTCTTTCTCCTATTTTTCAACGGATGAAATATACGTGCACCCATACACGCCCTCCATACACACATACGTGGCACACGCTCGCCTTTTTGCCGCCTCCATCCGCTGATGTTCTACAAGAGGATCGCGAAACTTTTGCACCGGATACAATCTGCGAAACACCTTCCCCGTCCTGTTATTCGATACACCGAACTTTCCGTTCGGGCCGCGCCAGTTGGGACCAACGCGATAGCGCATACCATGGCGACCCACGCGGCGTGAATAGGGAGCCACGTAATTTTGT
Organism: Gasteruption jaculator; assembly: GCA_949825005.1. Taxonomy (NCBI): domain Eukaryota; kingdom Metazoa; phylum Arthropoda; class Insecta; order Hymenoptera; family Gasteruptiidae; genus Gasteruption; species Gasteruption jaculator. The sequence goes on from OX463761.1 coordinate 2,025,522, forward strand.
CGCGGCGATCGAACTCAATCGCGATCCAAACTCGCGAGAACGACTCGGTAATGGCCCGTCTTCTCTTTTTTCTCGCCCGGCCATTACGACTTCGGCTTTTCGCTGAAGGGGTGAATTTTGCAAATTATCCGAACTCCGTAAAAGCTCGTCTTCGGATGGGCAAAGGGGAAAGAAAAACGCTCCATTATAGTCCATCTCCATTATCCCCTAATATCGAGTGGGCTGAAATTTTACGAGGAACTTTGGCCCAGTAAAATGTGTCGAAAGACGAAGGAGAAGAAGAAAGAAATTTGCTCTGTTGTTTCACGTTAATTGACGTCGAAGTAAAATAAGACAAATCGAAGCCATTCTACCTAACGATGTGTACCTAATGCTCCACTTTTGCTGTATATACACGTGAAACTAGTCATCCCCTTGCTGCAGTATTGTCTTCCTACATTACCGCAAGTGCTAGTACAGACAACTTTAGCCCAGTTTGTACTATTGATACACACCTGGAGCAATAGCTTTGTAGGTTGACCAAACACAAATTGTATGCATGCCTATGCACATACATACGTGCATGACGTCGCTGCAGCAGCCACTGATAACCGGGCTCTGCGTTCGGAGGAGCTCGGTGTTCGTTGTGCCCGCGACAATCGAGCTGCGATATTTTGATATGCAGTCGGTTGCATTGAGTTATGCGAAAAGTCACTTTGCAGTGACTCCGCACGCGCATTGAAATGCATCGGAAATCCTGTGTGTGTGTGTGTGTGTGTGGTTTTGGCTCACTCTTGCGGCCATTATGCCACGCTTGGATGGCACACGGTCCCTGAAAGCCGCGGTTACAAAGTTACGTCAAGTTTCTCTATTAACCTGCGAAAAAGGCGAAGTTCCTGACGTAACGGACGATAAAGCTCCCTTTAACGATGATAAACTTTCAAATCCCAATTAAGGGAAAACGCCAGCTCGGAAATTATTGAAATCATGGAAGCGAGTTAGAAATTCGAGGAACCCGATTTCAGGTGAAGCGAGGGAAGAAGCCAATCGTCGATGGGAGAAACTTTTAAGGGCCATTAACCATTTTTATTCCCCATTTTGTTGATCTACTAGGTTGGTGCGAAATTAACGACGATTATTTTGCAGGCATTTATATGTAAAAAAATCGTCGTTAATTGTGCACCAAGCCAAGAATTTTTGTTAGTGGATTTATTTTAGGGTTGGTGCAAAATTAAGGACGATTATTGTGCAGGGATTTATATGTAAAAAAATCGTCGTTAATTATGCACCAAGCCAAGAATTTTTGTCACTTGATGTTTTAGGGTTGGTGCAAAATTAACGACGAATATTTTGCAGGGATTTATATGTAAAAAAATCGTCGTTAATTATGCACCAAGCCAATAATTTTTGTTAGTTGATTTATTTTAGTGTTTTATTGTTCGTATAATTTTTAATAATTTTATGGGAGTCTGTTATTGTTCAAATATTATATATATAAAATTATCCGTACTCTAATTTTTATATTCCGCCATTTAGGGGCTGTTAAATAAATACTCTAACTCCAATTTCATGTTTTCGTAATTTTATTTTATATTTTTACCGATTTCCTTTTTTATTTACCATTCTGTCACAAATTAAATCCCACCCTCAAAATGTCCCAACATAACGTCCACGTGCGAGGGACAACAATTGGAATTACTTATATGCACCCTTAACACCCTCGAAGGGTGTTTTTTTTATCTTCGCAAGGGAGTAAACGAGCAAGTTGTTGTAATTCGTGCAATAAAATAAAAGGTAACGTACCTATATTGCGAAAGAAACGAGCTCGAGGGAGGGTGGGAGGGAGAAAGGGGGATGTAAATTTTAAAAGCAGCCGAATAAAAGGGACCGGAATGTAAAATTCACCAGCATCAGCGCGATGTCCAGGGAGGGTAGGTGTAGCAGTCGATTTTCGTGGTCAATTAATTTTAATGAGAATGTACGCTTAGATATATCTCTCGCATACGTTGTACAACCCTTATACAGTTAGTAAGCGATAAAGCCACACGTCACGTTCTCGGCTTTTAAACATCAAAGAACTTGGAAAACGAACGATATAGAGGAATATGAAATACGTATATAAAAGAGAGAAATGGAAGGAAAGGAGGGGAAAAAAAAAGGAAAATGTAGGAGTAGATTCCCTAAACGGCTATGAAGATGACGATGTCGACGCCGACGTCAACGGCGAGGATGAAACGAGTAATATCACAAGCTAGCAGTTGAATTATTGAAATTTCAATGCGATGTTGTATATTACTCGCTCCGTTCCTATCCGCCGCAGAACTTTATAAGAAAAATTGAAATCCGAAGTTACGTTTATACTGAAAATGGAGGGATAAGTCTGTGCATCATGTAATCATTCAGAAATTTAATATGGTTTTCGAGTGAAAGGAGGGAGAAATAATCTCGAAAGACGCTGAAAGGGATCCTTAAGGATTTCAAATCCTGCCACGCGGATATATAGCCTTAGGTTTTCGCCGAGATTAATGGCAGACAGTCTGACGGTGCCCCAGCCCGAAAGCGATAACGCCGGCGTTTTTTGGAAAGCCATTTCTCAAAATTACATCCTTTCGTCTCCCGGAGGCTCTAGCCCCCGTTATCTTAATTTATGTAAAACAATTTTTCCGACGCGACAACATGCGGGAACGTAATCCACGTACAAAAGTGGAAAATAAATAAATTTTCTTTGTTCAAACAAATTTTTCTTAATAAAAGCTCGCTCGGTGTGAAGGCGCCTTACCCGAGTGAAGAAACAAGTGCGCGCGCCACTGCCGCTGCCCCTGGCGCCCTCTACTCTTCTTTCTCTCTCTCTAAAGCGCGCGAAGCTTGAATTCGAAACTCGCTGTGGGTGTATTTCAAATTAAATCTCTTCGAAACCACCAATAGGAGGAGCCAAGTCACCTCCTCGAGTCCCGAGGAAAAGAAAAGGATAAAAATCCCGGTGATCCGCGCTTCCCCGATCTTATCCAGGGTTTGGACGATTTCTGCATCGCTGGTGCATCAGGGTCAGGGATGAGCACAGCGAGGTTTTTATTTCAGCTGCTTGCTTTCCATATTTATGCACCGCTAGGGGCGGAAGCAACTGAGATACGTCGGGGAAATTTATATCTCTCGAAATTTGACATGGGAAGGAAGAAAAAAAAGGAAATACAGATACAGTTACGTGGTGTCGAAAAAGAAAAAAAAATATGTTGCCCGAATCAAACTGCTCCGTATACTTTTTCACATATGTATGCTCGCAATGGGGTGAAATACCTTATGCTTCCCTTCCATGGACTGCTTTTATTCACGAAAACATTTAAAATTCCAATAGCAAAATTGCTTCGGCAATACTTGCATGGTCTCCTTTCCCGTCTTTGTACATACATTCAATTGCGTTTTTCTTTCCCAAGAAATTGGATATTGGCACACATATATTTACGTCACGTGCTGCGGGAATAAAATACATCTTTCTGCCGTATACGCTTTTTTTTTTCTTCCTTCCCGTACTCCGACATAACGGTGGGTGTTACAAATGCATCCGTTCGTTTTTATGAAGATCGTTTTTTCTCGGGAAACCGGGGATTCGAATTTTCGTCCGGGATTTCTCGTCGTCCCATTTTTGAGTCTCGCCGAATTATTCCACCGTCTCTCGAAACCGTGCATACGGATGGCACCCGCAGCCCCGTTCGCTTCGGGATTCGCTGGATAAACGTTATTTCAAATTTCTTGAGCTATGGTAATAAGATCAGCTCGAGGTTAGAAGAAACAGAGGAGGAGGAGTCCGTTGAAGCAATATTAGCATTGAGATTGATAGTGGAAACGACAATAACAAGAAAGGAATAGATAGATATATATATTGGATTTATAGACTCGGATGAGCTAGTTCACTGAAATACTACGCTCCTAGAGGATCCCAAGGAAATACAGGGAAAGAATTCCGACGCGGAGTTTGCACAAGGGACAATTAGCGATCGCAGATGACTCTCGACAGGAGTCGAGATTCAAAATGGAGCTATTCGGCATTTTTGGGATTTCGGAAGCTCAAAATTCCAGATGAAAAACAAAATCTATAATAATAATAATAATAATAATAATAATAATAATAATAATAATAACAACAACAACAACAACAATAATAATAATAATAATAGGTATCAGTACCAATTTTACAATTGGTGTTTTTGATTATTATTTTATATTTTTCGAGAGGAGTCGAAATTCGAAATAGAGCTATTTGGTATTTTTGCGATTTCGGAATCTCGAAATTCAAGATGAAAAAAATCCATAGGAGAAAAAAAAATAATAGTAATAATTATCAGTATCAATTTCATAATCAGTATTTTTGTTTCTTATTTTATATATTTCTTTCTGAAGAAAATTGTTGTTACCTTTGTTGATTTTCCAGAAATTCAAAAAAATTTATAAAATAAAATAGAAAGGTTAAAAAATAAAATTTGTAAAATATAATATAAGATAATAAAAAAGTATTTGACTAAAATAATTGATAAAATGGTAATCAATAAAGAATTAATAAAACAAAAATAATTGCTCAGCATTTAAACCCCTTATACTTGCAATTATAAATTCGCTTGAATTTAGAATAAAATAAAATAAGCTTTTTAATAAACGAATCCATAAATTTCGAGAAAAAAGAACCCAGATATGGAATCATCAGGTGGAATTATCCGCAAAACCAAGAGGAAATAAATAACGTGGAGTAACTTTCAGGAAACTATCGTTCCTCGTTTCATATTTCCTTCGCGTTCCTGAAATCACTGTATTTGTTCGATTCCACGCGTATTTTCTACCGATGGTAAAAAAAAAAATGAGTCCATTGTTACAGTTAAACTTGGAGAACACGGAACGTACCTTTGCTTGGTCGATGGCACGAGCTATAGACAGACGTATCGAGAAAAGCTCCTCTCTGATAAATTCTTACCGCGGAATTGCTTTTTCACATGTAATGTAATTTACTTGCATTCCGTGGGTGCACGTTTGCGATTTCAGGCCGATTCTCACTTTTTTTTTAACAAGCTTGTCCTTTCACCGTAATCGTCGCCTTTCGAAAGTTTCATCGTTCGACAGAAAAAAAAACAATTTTTTTTAAATTCCCGTGCCCTTTATGGACCATTTATTATTATTTTTTTTTTTTCGTCAACAGTCGACGATGAAAATGTTTTTCGCTAAAATAAAAAAGATCGTCGCTTGTATTTTTCAAAACGAAACCACCTCGCGACCAAAAAAGCCGGCGGAGAAACATTTTCCGATCAATTAAATTAATAAACAAATCAGAAAAACAAAAAATCGCGATCGAACCCCATGAAATCCGTGGCCCGGGTCCGATAACGAAAGTGCCGATAAGAAAGCGATCGCGCGATGGCTACAAAAATAATGGTGCATCCGCTATTATGCACGCGAGCGCATGCAACTTTTTCATCACGATTGACAAGGGGGTTCCGGCTGAGCGAAAGCGCAAATATTTATTCATCCGAAAATGTCGGTCATTACATAACTACGCGGCAGCTCGGGAAATTGCATAACGATATTTGAAAAATTTCGCGACGATATCGCATAATATTCGAAATTACCAAGCCGGAGGACATTATGAAATTTAATCCGACCCTTTGTGCATAAAAACGCATACGATATTTCTCGATGTGTCGCGGGAATCCCACTTGACACTTTTCAGAGCGCGAATTCAGCTCGACACCATAATGCGCTACACGTATGATAAAAATACACAAGGATGTAAATTTCCCTTCGAGTCCGAGTCCTGTCGCATCTGGACAAAAATGAGAATTATTTTTCCTTCTCCGAATAAATTATTTATTTCGCGCTAAAATCCGACCTCTGACATTGGGGGCATGTAGGGGTTGCTACTACAACACAGTGCGTTATGCATCAAAAATATATAATAATAATAATAATAATAATAATAATAATAATAATAATAATAATAATAATAATAATCGTCAGAATAATCGGAAGAATAATAATAATAACAATAATCATAATAATAATGATGCGAAATGTATCATTTTCGGCGAGTGCGAGCTTTGGGGCCCACAAAGTCGCACTAGTGATTTTGGGGACGCCTGGGCCAGGGCCTTGCAATAGTTTTGCGGCCTGAGGGCAAACAAATTTTTTCGAAATCGGTTCGGTAGTTTCCGAGATCAAACGGGGACAAAGTTTCCTCCTCAACACGAGCGAACCTCCCCCCGAACGGATTGACTCCTTCCGGGATGCTCCTCGAGATTGACGGTTGTACAAATTAGGGGATGAATGACAAAAAAGGAGGTTCCCGAAATTCCCACAGGCCGCAACGTTTCTCATTTTTACGTCGCATTTGCGTCAACCACGAGCATATGCACGCTACGTTTCGTTAGGTGGCACGATATCGAGCCGACAAATTGACTACTGCGAGCTTGTGCAAATATAAACTAACGCCCTGCTACCCGTGGAGATAGATGCGGATAACACGTGTTTGTATGAACTTCGTACCTCGAATCCTCCCTTCTTTGATCTTCCCCCTCGAAATTTCTGTTAATCAAAATCCTTCGTCACGTTTTGTCACGGGTTAGAATTAAAGGAAGAGGGTGGGGGGAGGCTCTTCTTCGCTCCCGATTGGCTACCCCCTCACCACTACCCTGGCAAAACTCTAGCAAAACGCTAGCAAAATCCTAACAAAAGAGAAAGGGAGGGGGACAGACTCTTCTTGACTCCTGATTGGCTGCAACCCCCCGCTTCCAGTGTCCTCGTGCCCCAACCGAAGAACCGCGGCGTTGAGGATGAGAACCACTGTTTTCACGCGCATGCGATCGAGCGTCCGCGTAGATCCAACGGTGACTCGCCCTGTAGAATCCATTTCTTGCCTCGTATCTTCCTTCCTACGCGTGGAAATTCATTTGTATGCGTCGGAAGGTGATCTTTGTGTGATTTACCGGCGATCTAATTGCCCCGTTGCTCATTAGCAGATATTGCGCGGACGAATGAATTTCTTTTCAGGTGTTATCGATTCGGGTGATATATTTCTTTTCCACGCGAAGAAGAAGAAGAATAAGAAAAAAAATGAGTTGGCTTAAAAAGGGCCGGGTATTTATAACACTCGATTCGACTTCCCTTTGACGTCGCGAATTCGCACTATTTGTGTCTTAATAGATACAAGAATAATGACAAAGGTCCTGATACTTTTTCATAAGATCCTTTGAGCTCCTTAGAACAAAGGGGACAAAAGAGGATAACGCGCGACACAAAGCAAAGAAATCGACGCCGCGAAGACAGGATCTATACCAATTTTAAAGTGTACAAGTAGCAAATAATGGGAGGATAAAGGAACCGGGATAAAGAAGCGGAAGGAGCAGGAGGGAAATAGTTCATGGCTGGCCCGGTAATTAATTAAAGGCGGTGACAGTGCAATAAAAGATGTCACTCGCTCGGTTTCTTTGTACTGCGAAATCTTTCCCGAAGCTGCAAAACTTAGGACGATAATAATATTGACGAGTCACGAGGGATGAGGGGATGATTCTTCCGCTTCTTCTTTTTTCTTCTTCTTGCTCATGAAAATGGGCTGCTATTTGCACAGACCGGAAGACATTTGACAAGCTACGTTCTTGTACCTTTTTTCCCTTTTTCTTACACTTTAGTCACCCCTTTGCCATTTTCCCTCTTCCTTTCCACTTCAAGTCCTGTCGCTCCTTACCCTCGTTGCTGTGTGTGTATGTGTGTGTGTGTGTGTACGTGTGTTCTAAAAATTCGTACGTCGGTTAATTAGCCGGAAAACTGTCCCTTCTATTCGAAACGGTGCCATTCGGGATTTTTGGGAATTTGGAAACCCAAAATTCGAGATAAAAAAATCAATTTTACAGAAATAATAATAATAATAATAATAATAATAATAATAATAATAATAATAATAATAATCCCTTCCAATCGAAGGAACCTCATGGACTCCCTCTGACGTCTAATGCTGCAAGTATAGGCCGTTAAAACAGGAATAGCAACAACAAGGGTAACTTGTAGGTCTTCGTTAAAGAAGCACGTAAAACTTATAAGCTTTTCTTCTGAATTCGTTGATGTCGAGTTGCTCTAGGAGTCCAGACACACTTCACCCTGGGACGGAATTGCCACTAAAAAAGAAACCAGCGTAATGAGGTCTTAAGTCTCGCTAACCTACCGAGGCAGTGGGTTTCCCGGGTACCGTTAAAATTATGAAGAACGTCGTTAAACATTTATGTCAAAAACAAACGCCCCAGTCTTGCCATTATTTCAGACCAGTGTCTCCATTTATTTCAATATCGATGGGAATTGCAATATAATTTTAATGCGATTTCCAATTCGTTTTTATAGCCATTTTTATTCATTGGAATTAATTGGTACCGAGAGGGTAAGTGGTTTGTTTGTCCCAATTTTTGTGGCGGACAATTTTCGAATTTGCACAATTGGTATTTTATTGTTATTTCTAAAATTAGTTCGATTCGATAAATTAATAAATTTACGATTTCCATTTTTTTTTATCGTTGTCTCTATTGGAATTAATTAGTATTGAGAGGGTAGATAATTTGTTTGGCCCAATTTTCGGGGAGGATAATTTTTAATTTTGGACAATTAGTATTTTTTGTTGATTTCTGCTAATTACCTTGATTTGATAAATTGATAGATTTAATTTGGAGAAGACTCGAAGGATATGAAAAATGTGGCTGTTTTGAGGACGCACATTAGCGGGTCCTTTGGACATTAATTCATTGCCAACGTTGTATTATGAATAAACCAAGGTCCAGGGAAAGAAGGGATCCGATACCGATGCAAATTTAGGGCGTCGACTTGTTATCGAACGAATCCACAAACAATCGAATGTACAAGACTATCAGCGCTCGGTTACACGTCTGATGTCTCCATGATGGATGAAGTCACTCCCTAAACAAAGGTAGTTCTTATCTCCGGCACGTCGTTTGTCAGATTGTCAGTTTTTCCGGACCAGGGTTTCAAGTGATCCCATTAAACACATACACACAGTGGACGTAATATTTAGGGACATTACCGAAATATTACGAACACCACTGTTAGGTATTGTCAATTCGATCGAATCACAGCTGATTTTTAGTATTTATGAAAACGCAAATTGAAGAATCAGTAATAATATATATATATATTTTTTATCACACTGTTACTGTGTTTAGCAATGTTCTGGGTAATTATAAAAATTGTCTGGGTCGAAATTATGAAAAAATATTAATTTTCCATATTTCTCACATCAGTGAATGCATTCAAATTATTCTTCAATTCCAGATATTCAATTATTAGGATTCGCTGTTTGAAAATACCTTAATATTTGTTTTTGTACATTCAATATTTTTTTTTGCTGGAAAATTGTATCTGCGTCTTACAAATAATTTGCATCTTACGAATATTTTTTTCTTAAACGTAGAATTTGTTTTTATATAATAAACGTCATTTTAAAGTCACTCAATTAATTCTGAAAAAAATTCTATCATAACAAATTTGACATTTACAAAATAAAATACAATTATTTGCAAGAGACAAATAAAATTTTCCAGCCAAAAAAATATTTAATTTACAAAAACAAATATTGAGTCAATTTCAAATAGCGAATCCTCATAATTAAATATCTCGAAATAAAAAAGAAACTAATAAGATTTGAACCACCCACACAATTATCATTAATCACCTACAAAGGAAGAAAATGATGGAAGCGAGCATGGAATAACTTCATGATACACGCCTGGAGATAAAAAGTAAATTTTCAGGTGCTATCGACGTTTCTCAATTCATTTGAAATTCTACACGACTGCATTCAATAGAAGCAAAAGCATTAACAGCACTGGCAGGAGTACATACTTAGTTGTGGTAGTAGTACCGATAGTAACGATAGCGGTTGTAACGGCAGTAGTGGTAGAAGCGGTAGCAGCATCCGCAACAGCGGAAGCAACAATAGCAATACCAGCAGCATCGGCAGCAGTAGCAGCAGCAAGATGAGCTAGAAATGTTTCGAATCGCTGAAAGCGTTTGGGGTATTAAACAATTTTCGATATGCCACTAAAGGCTAAAATGACTGAAATACTCCGGCACGAGGCCGAAACGAATCTGCAGCTATTTGAGAAATTCTTTCGGGCACATATCGGCAAAGAATTTCGAGCATCTTTGTCATCTTTGCGCTCTTTTGACAAAGCCTTCCACCCCTCGCCAATTAATGCATTGTCGTGTTTTTACCAATTTTCTGCGATTCCATTCCGAGGGATCGAAAAAGCTGAAGCTTTCGCTCCTTTTCGTCGCGCGACATTTTTCTCTTTATTTAAAGAAACAAGATTTCTTCTCGTTCTTCTTCGCGAGAAAATCAGATTTATTCGTTTCAAAGTAATTTTAATTCAGTGGCGAAAAAAAGTCTGTCAGCAAATCCAATTAAGGAAGAGGTACCGGTTCGATGCGAGTCCTCGGTCTCCTTTTCTTGTATTTTATAATGAAACGAATTTTTTTTTGTTTTTTTTTTTTTTTTCATTAGAAGAATATATGAGTATTCTGGGAATTTTTCTCTCCCAGGGGGCTTAGGTTCGCCCGCAAACACATTTTAACAATTGTCCTTAGCTTTGACTCGTAACGCCACCTTTACCCAATCGTATAAACCACGTGCAAAGTGTAATTTAATTTATAAGATGTAATTTAAAAATAATAAAAAAATAAAAATAAGATAAATATAAAAAACATAAATATAAAAAAAGATACAAATAAAAACGAAGGAAAATAAGAACATAATAAAAATAATAAAATGTCTATCGAATTAATAAAATTAATCGTAACTCTTATTAATAATGAACAATAATTTCCAGAAGAACGGCGACATCTATCGGGCCTGTGAGTCTCCAAATAGGTACGAGCTTCCAAACGCCACCATCTACCGAGGGGATTTCCCTATTAGCCTCGGTCTCCCTGCTTCCCGGCTCGGAAATTTAAATCTCCCATCTCATTTCGAGTAATTTATTATAAAGCCTTAGAAATTCACGATAGATTACATTCGCTTGAGGTCCTTGACGTTTAATCGGGAACCGCTTAAATAGAATTTCAATTCCAATTCCAATTCCGATTTCAGTTGCGACGATAATTGCTTTTTACCGCGATTTGCGAATCAAGGGATGGAAAAATCGCAACAGAACCGGCCAAAAATGCATAAAAAGAAACAAAAAAATTGTACGAAAAGATACAAAAAAATAAATATCATACATTTGTTGAAATGTGGTAAGAGGACAGGAAAAAAACAATATTTTTTTCTTCCGGAACCCGAGTAGATCGCATCCGGTATAATTACACTTCTTGGCGGTATTTACGATAGCATTTGAAACGTCTTTACTTGGAGCAGACCTCAAATGTGCTGCAATTATAATGCAAATTCTGCTCCCGATATTTGCAGTATTCTAAAGACTGGAGAAAAATGGGAACGTTAGTCGCAGCAGGCATTCAAGCTGCAATCCCAATGCCCTCGTTTTCCTCCAGTCGTCATGTGCTTTTAAGCTTGAAATACGTCAAGAGAGGGAAAAAAACGCTTCCTCGTTTAACAAACAAAAGTTTTATTTATAAATAAGTGAGTGGAAATGCTGCAGCTTTGCTGTCAAAATACGTACAAAATGCAATACAAAGAAATTTCTTAATCCCTACTGTTATCCGATACGAAAAGAACAAAACCAGACACAGCTTCCGTTCATTGAGCAAAGGAACACCTCGCGCCCGGAATCCTGCAAGAGATGCTCTTCCATTCAAGCCCTTTGGGTCATCGAGCGTTGCTTGTCCAACAACATGGAGGCCTCGCACATGATCTTGGCACTGGTTCGGACCAGGAACAGCAACTGGTACTCCTCGGTCACGCTCAAGGGTGCCTTGGCCCGCACCAAAGCGTGCAAAACGGTGGCCCTCTCCAGGTCCAGCCACCTCTGAAGGACGACCTCCCTTTCTCGAGGGCCACCCAGAGTGAGGTCATCGGGACCCCACAGGGAGAACTCCAGGATGGATTTGACCTGCGAGAGAGAGAGAGACAAAAATGAGATTTGAGGGAAATTCGTATTGAGGAGAATCGGTAAATCCTGACGAGTCTTACCTGCGACAAGGTGACAGCTTTTTCGCGCATCAATAATTCCTGTATGAGTGGAAGTTTATTTGCGAGATGAAGCTGCCGGAGTGCCACGAGTGCACATTGACACAAGGAAACCCTTTCATCGTCCCTTTCGTCACACGTGTCTACATTTAGCCTGTAATTTTGCTTCAATTCATTTCATTGAAAAGTTCACGTGCATACAAGTTAAGTTGATGAAAGCCTCACACGCACACATGTACACATGATTAGAGTTCAGACGCTTATATTCTTACCCTTGCAAGAGATATAATCGATAGCAAGCATCTTTATCCTCCTTGCAAAGTACGACGTTGCTTAGACTCCTCGAAGCCTCCTCCATCCCACGTGCTTGTAAATTCTTTAGAGCATTAACGAACTGCAGAAGTACGAAGAAAGCTTCTCTGCTATTACTTTCATCCTTTGCAGCGAGCAATGCGCCGAAAGACTCTATAGTGTTTACTTGTAAACGAGGCAGCACCGATATTGTGGCTGAAATAGAAATCACCAGTTTGTTACCAAGCCGCGACGTACAGTTGCCTGCGGCGAAAGCGTCCACTCGTCTCCCATTGGGTCTTAAACGAGCCAGTAAGAGACGAGCGAACCCCCACCTTTCCTCCCTTTCGAGGAATAACGGAGACAAGTGGGGCGGTAGGCGCCTTCATTGGAGAAGGAGAAGGGCCAAAGGAGAGGCGGGAGAGTGGTGGGGGTACCAGAGTGCCCGCCCCCGGGGAAAATTTGATTCCCTCGTGTCACTACGATCACGATTGACTGGAAAAAATGATAATCCTGAGGTTGCTGGAATTTTGGATTTACAAAAACAGGGATCGAGAGCCATCGTATTCAGGATTCGCTGGACCAGAGCTTCCTTTACTTTCGAGGAATGGGAGGGACAAGCGGGAGTATACGCGCGTTCATTGGAGAAGGAGAAGGGAGAAAGGAGAGTGGTGGGGGTACCAGAGTGGAAGCTTTCGATGCATTCCACTGTAGATTTTCACAAAAAAGGCTCTTCCACGTGGAAATTTTGAATCTCTCGTGTCTCGATTGATTGGAAAAATTGGCAATCGTTGGAATTCGAGGTTGTTGGAATTTTGGAATTACAAAAAACAATTGCATCCAGTATTCGCTGCAGCGGGGCTCCGTCAGTCGTAGGAATTGTTTGAATGCAAAGTATGTAATAGCATTAAATAAAATAACTAACGTTAGCGAGATCTGCCTCTCTCTCTCTCTCTCTCTCTCTCTCTCTCTCTCTCTCTGTCTAATAAACACGTGATGTGTACTCGTGTAATATTTGCTTAACACTGTTTGTTTAAGTACATGGAAATACACTCGGACGAGAGCGAGGGAGACAGAGAGATGACCATGTGTGGGTCCTAAAATGCCGCAGGTCTCGTTACATCAGTATCCGAACGTGAGTGCTTTATATACAGGCTCGTTAATTGGTGACACTCTATGGTATGTCAACAAACTGTCAGACTTTGTGATACAGAGCACATATTACGCACATATAGCTGTCAAACCCGTACATATACGTATCATATTGAATGTTCCGTATGGTTCGTGTAATTATGTATCATTAAATATATGTTCGGTTTGAAAGATCAATTTTATGCATTATGTACACGTGAGGGAGTATGGCGCGCAGCTATCCTCGGGGAAATAAAGCAGCAGTTTAATGTTGACATTGTAGATTTACCAAAACGCTGATTGGATGTTATTGTTTGATTTCTTCGCTAATTAACGCATTCGTTTAGCATGAGCATGGATTCGGAATAATCAGCCGGTCGTAGCCCAAATCCGCTGCAGCCACGAAGATCCACGGGATCTGGGAGAATAGGGGCTGGCTCGAGGAATCGAGAACCGGAGAGACACGGTAATTTCGTGCTCCGAACTTGATGCATGATATCAAGAGACACCCACGTTTTCCCTTTAAATCGTGGAACAACGTACCTTCGACGTCCTTTCTCGGCGCGAGTGCGATTTTCTTGGCAATTTCTTCGGGAACGGTATCGATAAACTCCACAATCGGAGAGAGGTAAAATTCCTTGCGAGAGACGTGCATCGCCAAATCGAAGGCAATGCAAAGGCTGACATTTTGCTCGTTCCATATCGCCGCGTAAAAGATTCGCCTGCCAATAGGAACCGACGAGCTCAGATCCAGGGTGAAATCGCTCAAGCGTGGGTTCGAATTTTTCAAAGCACGGAGCACTTGTGGGATAAGAGACACCTGATTTAACTGCAAAAAAAGGGAGAGGAGACGTTACATGTGCGTTCAACCAGATCTGATTCTCCCAAGTCGCTGGAAGTTGGAATTCCGAGGCCCCAAATTCGGACCGGGCCTTACCTGTTCGAGAAATTGGGCCAAGGCTTCGTGATTGGCCACCACCACGGCCCCGTAATTGTCCTCGAGACTCCGATGGACGATGCTTCGGCCTCTGCGTTGTCGAAGACGGTTGATCTTGGAGTCCTCGTCTTTGTTCTTCCAGTCCTGGTCCTCTTCGGGCCCCTATTAACACCGGAGAGAGCGGGTTAAAGGAGTCAAAGATGTTTTAATTGCACTTGTATAATTGGGCTAATTTACATGGCCATTACCCGGGGAAGACAGCCAAGTTCATTAATTCGAAGGAACGATTGTTTTGGAAATTCCCGAGCGTTGTTTACTACTGAAGGTGCAAAAAAGTTGTGGGAAGTTTCGAGCGATGAATAGGCAAATATCCGGCAGCTCGTTAGATGCGTTATGGAAATTCGGGGAATTTACGAGACGCAAAAAAACCCGCTAAATTCCTACCCCGTGCTCCGGTTCCGTGTTTTCCGTCCTTTCGGAAGCATGGAAATGTGGGCGAGAGAAGCGGAGTCAGAGGGAGACGCGAACATACAGCAAGAATTTTATTGCTTGCGTCGTAGGTATCTCGCGTGGTAGGTGGAGTTGAAAGCTTAGTCCGCCTCGGATTTTCTTACATCTTTGCCATTTCCTACCGCGGCCGAGAGTAAAATGGAAATTTCTGCGGGAAAGACCGTTTAAGGGATGAAAACCACCCACAGGAATTTCTATTTCTTTCTTACGACCCTCGGCAGTGAAATAACCACGGTGGAGGAAAGTCTTTTCCGATATTTTGTCGCCCTCTGTACGAGGGATCAAGAGGTAATGGGCGATTTCTCGAAATAAAAAAATAAAAAAACGTAAAGTTTGCAGCGAGAAAGGAGCATTTCTATGGTGTCTTCGCTGCCGAAGTAACCACGTGACCTCTGTTGCCCTTACTATCGAGGTACGTTGTCCATTCCAGGCCTAAGCTGCCCCGCTCTCGAGCTACGTTACCCATTCCACGCCTACGCTGCCCCACTATCGAGCTACGTTGCCCCCACTACCAAGCTACGTTGCCCCCACTACCGAGCTGCGTTAGCCACTCCAGGCCTTCGCTACCCTACTATCGCGGTACGGTACCCCCACTCTCGAGCTACGTTACCCAATACAAACCCACGCTGCCCCACTAGGACCCAAGTTACCCCCACTAGTGACCCAAATTGCCCCCAGTAGGATCTAACTCTCCACTTACTTCGTCCCCGGTGTAAAAACTGTAGGGAGCGTAAAGTTCGCTCTCGGTCTCGCTGCCGCAGTAAGGCAACGAAGCGGACCTCGTGAAGGGCTGATGGTGGTACTTGAAATCCGCGTTGGTCTCCATGGTGCTGCTATCGGACTTCCTCTTGCAACTGGAGTGAAGTTCGTTTCCATGCCGCAACTCGAGATTCGAGTCGCACTCCGGCGAGCTGGATAGGCACTCGTACACGTGGCTGTCGTTGGACGTCTATAAGCAACACAGGGGATAATTAAATGCCCATTTGGGCGTGAACGCAGAGTTATTTTACTACGCGTAGGAAACATAATCAAGACGAAATCTTCGAACATCAACATGGAAGGGGTCGTAAAGTTTAATTAGCCCCCGCCCCCTTCTCGTTCCAAAATATATATCTAATTAGGCGTTTTATAGTGTACGCGGAGCCCCTTCGTGAGTCATTAAATACTTTTACATCGTCGTAAGATTCACTTCTAATGGCACGTAATGGAATAGGCGAAGGAGGAAAACCCTGCAACGCTGGATTTTTGTTACCGTGCACGCGGGGGACTTGTATCGCCGATATCGTAGCGGAGTGGCACCAAATTCTCAATTGCGGTGCTGTTCAGTTTACTGCCGTTATGACCCATAAAATTGTTATCTTGTTTATACCGAAGCTGTGGAATTATCAAGATATTTCAGCTTCAAATGATTCTCCCTCGATCCGTGGCGTCACGTGAAATTGCCCTGAGCTTACTTGCAGCCGTATTGCGAGACTGTCGTATCGCTCTTATTCCGACCCCCGGAGCTGTCCCGATAACGATCAGTTTTTCTCCTGCCGTTGCATCACTGCATTTCTACCTTTGCGCGTTGGTGTGTTCACGTAGATGGCGCCAAATGTCATAAACGACCCAGTCTACGACCACGGAACCCCATGTGTTGAATCCGATTGGAATCGGGGAAGGAAAAAAGAATTCACAGGGGACAGATGGGCCACAAAAGGCCCAAAGTTGGTGACGAATGTCACGCAACGGGTACAGGGCCGTCGTCAGTTACGATTTTTGTGCATTCGGGGCCAAAGGATGCACTTGAATAATGACAATAGTCCGTGACGCCACGTGAAATTATCCTGAGCTTACTTGGAGCCGTGGAGGGACTACAAAAGGCCCAGATTCGGTCGTGGATCAGTAGTAACGAGTACAGGGCCATCGTCAATTGCAATTTTTGTGCATTCGGGGCCAAAGGATGCATTCGAGTAATAATAATAGTAAAAGTAAGAGCTATTACCGGTGATTCCGAGGTCGGTGGCGGCTCGACTGGCTCGTAATGCTGATGAGGTCGACTCTGTCCGGTACTTTTCTTGACCAGAGGCTGAGTGACGGTCTGGTCTCTCATACTGGCCGTTCTCTGGGGTTTCGATGGTGCCAGTGCACTGCGTACCTCACCTGTAACATCCTCCGGTGCTGCAAGGCCCATCCGCCAACGTCAAGCGCCAGTGTTAGTACCACAAGACACAAGGCAAATGTTCTCTCTCTCTCTCGCAAGGCAATTTCGTTCAGCTACCAAGGTTTTAGTAATACACAAACCGCATTCTAGTCTCGAAACAAGCCGAAGAGGAGTTTCGCGAAAGAAGAGAGGCAGAGTTTTTGCAATATTGGGAAAATTGTGACGACGTTGGATTGTTACGCGGCAAACCGGAAATGCGAGACTTCCAGCCGGGGTGTCTTATTTCGAATTACCGGCAGTTCACGTGATACCGCAGAAACTAATCACAAGTTTGATGAAAGGAACTCGCCGAGTCGTGATTGACTTCCGCGGTGGAGTTGCGTTATCGCAATAAATCATGTAACCAGACGTAACCGCGAGGTTATTGAATTATGCGTCGAGGGAACGGAAACCAAAAAGAATGACTAGCGCCTAATTAGTGCAATTTGGGCCCAATTGGCATAATTGAGTAGCATTCAAAGCACTTCGGGGCTTACTGGAAGACTGATTGGGGCCTTAGATCCCATTAACGTGACTAACAAAGTCCAGATTTTTTATCCAAGTGCGACTAGGGTCTAATTAGTACAGTTTGGGCCTCATTAGCAAAGTCTAATTACGACTAGCGTTAAATTAGTACACTTTCAACCCAATTGGCATAATTGAGTACCACTCAAAGCACTTTAGGGCTTACTGAAGGGACTGATTGGGGCCTTAGATCCCATTAGCGAATTCTAATTAGGTCCAGAATTAGTCGATTCGAATTTTCGCTGCACTAGGCGTAATTTTGAGACCATGGACCTGCAATCTGGGATTCGAGTTCGATGCTTCCCGAATCGATACTTCGTTCACTCGAAAAACATCAACACAAGTCTCCCCACAATAGGCGAACGAGAAAATGCCACACTCGACCCTAATGCATCCATGTTTCCGTGAACCATTCCGTTATTTGATATCAAAAAAGGGAGAGATAGGGGAACCATGGAAAACGCCTAAAAATGGATTCCTGATCACTAAATTCATACGAAATTACGCTCGGTGCATTTTATCTATGCCAAATAGGTCCCAGACACACGCTAAAGAAAATCCGTAGAATCCACGAAATTTGCCATTGAAGTTTGAAATTTTCTCCCCATTTTGAAAATTATTTCATAAAATTTGCTAGGGTCCGAAAATAAAAATGCTCTCCTCTTTTTGAAAATTCCAAACATACGTTACCGGGCATTTCTTTTTTAATAAAAGCTTCCTCCACTCGTATTTGCGCGACTTTTAATACCGGAGACTGTTTACAGCCACTCAACTAAACTTTGGAGCACCCGTCCCTCGGTAATTGCACCTAAATTGCCATTGTCGCAACTCAATTTTCCGCAGTACAGTTACTTTCGTCCGATTCTTGCCCGGAATACTAATGATTTTGTGCGAGGAATAAGCAAACCTCTCTCTCTCTCTCTTTCTGTTTTTTTTTTCTGTCGTTCCCGAAAATTTCGCGAATGCATTCAAACGTACCTGGTCCCGTTCTTCGGTTTCCCTTTTATCGCAATCGTTAATGGAACGTGAAAGCTCCCTGCCAAAAGCGTGCAGCAAAAATCATGGAAACGGAAACGCGAGGCGAAAATATGAAGGGAAGGTTTTGCTAAATAGAAAAATCGAAATTTCGAATTCAATAAATGAAAAAATTAATTGACAAATAATAATCACCGGGAGATCGTCAAAAATCGGGCCGGTGCGGTTCCGAGCGAAAATACAACAGCGTCCCGTCGTAATTTCGTATTTTTCATGGGAAATCAAGTGGCAACAAAATGAGGCATTTCGATTCACAAATTTGTCGGGTGTTCACTTCTAGCCCCGGCTTCCGTTACGTCATTTATCGTCTCGTCAGGATTTTTACAGGAAATTGGAAACTTTTACGACTCGCGAGTACCATCTCTTGCACAATTCGTGGGTACTTATGAATTTATCGTTTTATGCGTCGATTTTCCCATTCCACCATTCGCGGGCTGGGAAATCAACATCCCTTGGAACCCAGCCCGATCTCCCCCGAAAGTCTCGAAACGCCTGGTAATTAATGGAATACCTAGTCCCTCTTCTCCGTTGGAACACGATCGAGAACTTTCTCTCGCGTTTCACAAGCAATTGCGATCCTCTTCCATGGCGAGAGCACGGTTTTGCATGACGAAATTGATGAGGAGGTACAATAAAGACGGGAAAAATAGGCACCGCCTCTAACATTGCTGCAGAAGAAGTATAGGATGTCAAGATAAAAGGGAACACGATGCTAATATGCATTCAATGCATGCGGCGTTAGTTGCACCCAGCTTCGGTTAGAAAATCCCTGCATATTAACACGAATGCTATTCATGGCACATGAGGTCCTATAGATGTAGCGTTATGGTGTGTTATAGTAGCCAGAGGTTGCACATGTGTTTTCTACCCTCTCACCCCGTCTCTCTCTCTCTCTCTCTCTCCCTCTTTTTTTTTAAACATATACAACATTAGACACCACAAAGTTTGCCCCACACAAGAAGTTTTTATACTTAGCCTACGTCGATATGGAAAATATGATAGACCGAGAAAAACGAGAACTTGATTGATTGTATGCATGAAGAATAGGAAAACTTGTTACACGAATATATCGACGGGAAGTTTATAAATAATGGATCTTCTTTGAGAGTTGCAAGATTCTTTGATATACGGGAAACCGGGGACCTTTGGAACACGGGGCACAATGGGACACAGGCCTTCTCCATCTCGGGGAGACGAAATTTCCTAGAGGGAAAGTCAACTTTCAGAAATCCTGCGCCGGCTGGGCCTGAAATTCCCGAGAAATGTTAGGAATCATTATGAATTACAATACACTCGATGCAATTGATTGTTTAATAAGTCAACTTCGAGTATGAAAGACTTAGTTTTGGGTTTGGCTGTACTTGGTACCCGAGTCTCTCCACTTGGAGCGCTTGAAGTGGTTTCTCTGGGATTCAAGGGTGACTTTTAGGGACTTTTTAGAATTTCTCTTTTTCTAAGTAATTAAATTTTCAAAAAAAAAAATAATTGGATCAAATGAAATTTGCAGTCGTCGGCATATTATGCAATTAATTGCATTAAGAGTATTTTAGTTTGTTTTTTAATATTTACTCCAAGAGGCGCTTTTTTTTCAAACTTTCGAGATTTTGAGTTCCTAATTGTGGCTTCAAGAAAAAAAAAATGTAAAGGCCCAATTTCGCTAGGATTGAAAAATGTTAATAATAAAAGGAGACGCCATTGTGACATGGGACCCTGAAAGAACCAAAATCTGATGAATACCAAGAAAAAAAATGATTGCATTTTTAAAAAATCTTCAAGGAAGGGAAGGAAATGTTGCGTCGAGAGCCATTAGGCCCCGTCTTCCATCGGACCCGTTGTCAGTTATCGGATCGTTTCGAAAAAAAAAAAGTTTATTATCGGGTTTCATTTTGATAAGAATAAACGTTTATTGATCAAACACATGATTTTAATTGATTTATTCCTTTCGTACAAAATGTTATTCTCTCGTCATTTAACGAAGAGCGAATGCACAGTATCCAATAACAGATTCCAGCCATTCTCAAACTTTCCTAAGGTTAAAATATTTTTGATATACGAGATATTTCCACCAATATGGTTTCTGTTTTCCAGTAATTAAAAATGTAGCACGAGACTGTATCACAGAGTGATATGGGTATTCGGAATCTCTTTGTACTGCTGGCACAAAGCTAATTAATTCGAGAATAATGTCCCTTGCAAGTGTTATACCGTTCTACAAGGTGTTAATCTAACTACGCTATATCGAGCTCCTCTTACGTAACGGATAAACGAATGAGCAGATAAAGAAAGCAACATTCAACCGCTGATAAGGCGAAAACCAGTAATTTTATTTGTTATTCTTTCTGGATTTTTTTTTTTACGTGGGTGAATTTTGTATTGACTCAAACAAGTAATTTTTATCAAAATTCCAAAAATGGAAATTTAGAGAAAAAGTTGAATAAAACTTTGCTGCAGGGAAAATAAAAAAATTATGAAAATCTTTGTTATTTTATTCTCCTCAATTAAATGAAAAAGGATTTTCATTTGTTTACTAATTTTTATTAAACTACTGAGAATTGATCTTTCTAATACCAAAGAAATTTGTTTTATCGAAATTCTACAAATGACAATTTAAATGAAAATTCGAATAAAATTTTGCTACAGGAAAAATAAAATTAAGAAGATGAAAATAGGTTTAAACAAAATTTTTATATTTTTCTCTCAAATTGGATAAATAAAAATTGACATTTTGCTATTCATTTTGATTAAATTACTAAGAATCGATCTTTTCAATAAAACTCCGTGAAGTTACTTAAGAAAACGTGAAAATTCTTAGAAAAGAAATTTCCAAGGATCTGCAGGGTTGAGATTTTAGAAAATTGCAGTACCTGCAACAGCCCGTTGAAATTGCAAGCTCTAACCTTCGCGGCTTTCATTATGTGAAACATTAGCATTACACCTTGTATATATAGATGCATACTTTGCTCAGATCCAGTACAAAGGATTACACGAATGACTGCCCTCGGAGTCTCCCTCCTCAATTATGAAGTAGGATGAATGTCACTTTGTTTAATATCATTCTACTGACACGCTAATGCTGAAATTTTATCTAAAGAACCTCCAATAGCATCTAAAGCAAAGCAGCTCCCGGTAAAAATTCACGTCAGCCCTAATATCCCCTTCATTTTTGTACTTTCCTCGACACGATGGCCACCAATTTTCCAAGGACGTGAATTTCAAAAATATTCCGACCCAAAGGTGGATTTCAAAAATACTCTGATTGTCAAAATCCAGCGTTTTCATTCTTTAGATAAACTTTCCCAGCATCGCTCGCGTCAAAGAAACCAAAAAAAATGCCCTAACTGTGGCTAAAATCCTACTTTTCCAAAGATTTCGGTCTTTGTGAATGAACCTTTACTATCGCTAAAATTAAAAGTAAAAGGAAACAACATATTATCCGTAAAAGAAAAAGGAGAAACAAATGTAGATAACACTTAAAACAAAAATCTAGAATCTCGTTCGTTAGGATGAGCCGCTCGATGCTAAATTGCAAGCTTAAGCATTGTGGTGGCAAATAACAGTGTGAGTATGGCTGTTACATTAACGCGTAATTTATCCAAAACAAAAAAAAAGTAGGGAATATTACGTATAAGAACGTTTAGTTACATTGAATGGTCCTAAACTTACCAAGATTGGCATAAATGGAATCTGAGGTGGAGGACGAGGTGCCGGTGGTCCCGGCGACTGCCGATGCCGAGGATTGCCAGCTGAGTTTCTCGGATCTCGCGTCCAGCCTGGGCGGTGGCGGTCTGACGGGTTTGTTCGATGGGTCCAATCTCGACCACTCGTCCAGTGACTGATTTCGTGGTGGAGGCGGTGGTTTCCCCGGTCTCGCTAAAATTGGGTGGCAAAAAAAAACGAGCGAAATAGCATCAGGCTCTCGTGGCAGGTGCACAGAGTGAGCAAAAACTGGGAGAACAGTGTAACGCCGGTGTTAAAGCTACTTCCATGCGCTTATGCATCGATACCGGTGCATCCGGGTGCGTGTGGGTGACCATCGGTCATGGGATCCCCCGTTTACGGAGATCGAAAGGAGTTTGTGGCCAAATGATGGCACCTGGGAAGGTGACCTTCGGTATCTTGGCTCTTTTTGGGTCCCTGGAGCTGCACTTGAGACCTAAAGTTGCAGCGTTGAAATCGTGAGGGTGGAAATGAGGAATTGTTGGGCCGAAACGGTCCGTCTGCCGTGGAATTGAATTTCCTTGCGAGTTGCAACCGAGGAAATCTAATATTCAAGTGCATTCTTTTGAACGATGACGGATACAAAGAATGACATGCATTTGCCCGTTCAGGAATGCGGGTTGCAATCAAGACGTGCAGCTTCAAAGGAATTCCCCGTTAAGTTTCGTCCGCAACACGATGCACCGGGTTTTGGGCTGCAGCTACAAAATGCAAAGAGAGTGCATCTTGCATTGTTCGGTTCCCGGTGGTTAGAAAGTCGAGCGTTCGTGGGTCGGTGAAAAATTCCATGGAATTGATATTGTTGGCAATTAGCGAGATAAGGACAGGCTCTGAAGGTGAATTTTTTCGCTCTCTGCAGGTTTACATAAACGCCAGGTATAAAAATAGCCTTTTTCAGAATGAAAATGATACATATCATGTATTGCTGTCTGACAAGTAACTTTATAATAACCTGTTCGCGAGTGAACTGAAAGGAATAAGAGGAACACGGCACAGAAAAGAATCGAGTAAGATACGCGGTTGTATGGTTACGAGTGAAAGGTTGGCGTGTAATATTGGTTGGCGTTATTGACTTCTGGTACGATACTTTATCATTTTTTCTGAAAGTCATCCGCCATAATTGCATCGAGTAAATGGAGATTTTTCCTTTCTTACATTCGAAGTATTGGATTTTTAGACACTCGTTATTCTCCCATTGACGTACATGAAAGGAGTCAAGAATTTACATGCAAAGTGCATTCCCTGCAACTCGACACTTCGATTCCAATGCATTTGGTGGAACAAAAAGTCACGTCTATGCCGCCACGAGGCATGCCCGTGTACTAAGATTCGTAAGCTTGGACTAAAATTCATTGCGTGGTAAAAAATTACCGAGAGAAGGGTTCGTTAAAAATAAAAATAAATGAAAAGAAAATCGAAAATGTGGCAAAAGTCGTGTTTTTCTGAAGATACCGCATCGTGGTGATAGGGACAATGTATAATTAAAGCCACTTCGAGAGACCGGATTAATTACGATTCGAAACACCAGCTCCAGGAGGTTGGTGATTAGTGGAGAACGTTGAGAAGTATTATTAAGCTGTAGCGAAGGGCTCGAAGTGCAAGGATCGTAATTTTGAGGAAACTTTGCCGCTTTGCCATCGGATGCAAATTTTCAAGATTCGAATTGGCAGGTTTTTTTACGTGGAAACCACCAAAGTTTGGAATATTGGATTTAGAGACGATCCAAACTTCATCCTCTGCGAGCTTTATCACGAGTCGACAGATTGCGGGTTGGATTTTGACATGCCCGGAATTTCTCCGTTGGGAGACAGTTGATATCTGGGTTTGGAAGCTGCAGCTATTGTGCCCAAGTTTCCTCCGAGGACGTAATCACGGCTCAGCGTTAGAACGCATAGAATTCTCGTGCGGGGCTTCATTGAAATTCAATGACTCTCGTGGACCTTTCCGTCGACAAATTTGATCTTATAAATGTTAACCGAGTACCGATTATGCATTCTTGGCTAAATTGGATCGATCAATGCTTATTAATTTACTCTAATTAAAAAATCAGCTCACATTAAATAAAAAAAAACTATTACATAAAATTAGTACTCGTATCTTCCCTCAAAAACCCTCCATGAAGCATTTTTCCCTCGCCCGTAAGCGACTGTATTGGGTCTAACAGACTCCGAGCGTTCGCTCAAGACCCGCTCCCGCGTGGGGAGTCATCCCACTGCGCAAGATCCGAACCCGTGTGGGGAGTTCTCCCGCTCCGCGGGATCCCAACCCGTGTGGGGAGTTTCCCACTCCGCGGGATCCGAACCCGAGTGGGGAGGCCTCCCGTTCCGCAAGACCCAGTTGGCGTCTATCCACCGACGGCGCGTGAACCCTTCTCCCGGGGCAACTAACTAAAACTACGATATAATAAAAAAACCAATACCTGTCGCATGACCAGGATGCGTCGAAGCGGAAGCTAAGCGACTATTACTCGGTACAGGGTCACTTTTGGAGTCGACTTGATCGTCCCCGTTGACTCGACTGAGTCTGTCGTTATTGTTGCCGACAACTTCAACGGCAGCGCCATCCAACTCCAAAGGATGGATGATTTCCAAGCGAGGCTTCGGCTGAGGGGTCGTCGGGATCTCGTCGATCCTGCCGGTGCCACTGGTAGCCCCATTGGCCGTCATATCTATGTCCTTCTTCGACCCCATTCTCAAGAACCTCTTCAAGGAAAATCGTGATCTGCCGCGTTTCTTCTCCTCTCTACTGCTACCGCTACTGCTACTATGATTACTGTGACTAACGACCTCGTGATTTGTGGCTAAACTATCTTGAGACAACGATATATTTCGTCTAGGAGCGGGCTCTGGCATTTGCGATGCATATAATCCTAATGACGATGGCGAGGAAGCTTCGGGCGGCTCGCAAATGGCTTTACGGAATTTCGGACTGCACGAGGAAGCCCTTTCTCGTTTCTCCTTTTCGCGTACCACCGGAGAATCCGATTTCAAGTTCATGCCGGGATTACGAACGAATAACGAAGGCACTGGGGTAGTGGCAGTGGCGTCTTCCGCTATTTCCGGTGGTTTTGGTGCCATTCTACGTTTATTCGGCGACTGAACGAAATCCGTCCCAGATTCCTGGGAATCTTCGACTTCGACTTCATCCTTCGCCGTTAAAGGAGATTTCAAGGTCAAAGGTGGGGGTTTCTTTTTGTAAGATGGCGAAGGAACTTGGCCCACGTTTGCGACTGCAGTCGAATTCTCCTTCAGTGGCTTCTCCTCTAAACCTAGAAAAATTATAAAAGCTGTTGCATAATTCAACTTCACTTGCAATTATCGTTTTGGAAATTTCGGCAGGCGTCCAATACTCACTCAAATTTTTGCTCAGCCTCAGAGCGGCGCTTTGGATCGAAGGTGGAGGCGGGACGAAACTGGTGGTGTTGTTGGTACCGAGCCCTGATTGCAAAGGATCGGAAATTATCGTTTTTGGGGTACCCGGCTTCTGCGGCACCACGGGCCTGATTTTGGCCTCGCCATGGAGGAAAGACGGCCTCGGTTCCGTAGGAGTCACGCATTTCACCTGACCCTTGTCGGATTCCATCACCACCTCGTCAGCTTTGCCATCAGGCTCTCCAGCCATTTCTCGACTTTCTTTCAAAGGAAAATCCGGAACTGGATCTAATTCCTGGCGATTCTCTTTCAAAGATTTCCCGGAAACGTTGATTTCATTAATTTCCTTCACCGATGTGGCATCGCTTTTCATCAACGGTGTTAGGTTCAGCTCAACCCCCCTGGAATCCTGGGTGATGCGTTTCATCTCGATCTTGCCATAGTTGTTGTTGTTATTCTGAATCGTGATTTTGGGCTTCTCATTGTCCGACTTCTTTATAGCCGGTGTCCTCGAAATTGAGATTGACTTCTTTTCCGCCTTAATTGGTTCCACGTTTAACACCTTCTCGTTGTTAGTTAAATTCGTCGTTTCGTTATTGTTGTTCGACGAAGGCTCTTTTTTCGTAAAAAGTGGCGCTCGATTGGAGGAAGTGATTAAGGGCATGTCCACAATTTTCTCCAAATCCGACGCCTCTTGCATTTTTCGTTCCTCTTCTTTCTCGAGATTGTCGATTTTCTTCACGCTTTTGAGGATCACCTGGAAGCCACCAATTGCGTTAATTATTTCATAGAATTGTTTTTTTTATCTATTTTTAACACTATTTCTACGAAAGGTGTCGAAAAACACCTTTTAGAATTTGAATTTGGAATTATTTTCGAGGTTTAATTGAACCTTTTTTTCAAATCCACAAACAGGAGATGCTTATGCTTGGTGGAGCAATTACGCGTTTGCCAAAAATTGGTATTAATTAAGAAAATCTATTTTGATACAAATTATATGGAAAAAAATACCTCAGACCGAGTCTCAGTGACAACAGACTCCAGGTTCTTCACCTTCACCGACTGTTTCTTGTCCACGGGCCTCGTGGCTTTCGGCAGGATCTCGTCCCCGCCAAAAGGTGTGATCGACACGAGGAGCGTCGTCTTCTTGCCGTCAGAGTCCTTCTGTATCCTGCCCAGCATCAAGGAAGCGAACGATTTCGTACTGGCTGGCTTCGGATCGTTGGCCAGGACGTTCTCGCTGAGATTCGCCGTTATCGTATTGAAATTCGTGTTGGCCCTCGTCAGGTTACCCAGGGCCCGCTCTTCCTCGCTATCGGGGACCATCTCGGCCTCCAGATTCAGCGAATCCGTGGAAACGTCTTCTTCGGTCTCGTCGGTATCCGAGAAATCGTCACCCCCGTATCCGATGACTTCCGTCAACGATTCCGGAAACGCCACGGTCTTCTTATTCTGGTCGTCCTTGCGTGGCATCCTGGCACGCAAAATTCCCTGGAAGGACAAAAGCCGAAATCGGTAATTCCGAAGACCGGGTGAGATTCCGGTGAAGCGACCGAATGCAATGCATCCTCGGTGGCTGCGCTAATTCAACCCAAACATTGATTCAACATACAAAGGAAAGGATTTTATGAATGAAATGCATTTGCAATTCCGAAGTCTGTTAACTCGCTAGTACTAGAGCCATAATACATAGGTACACTTTTAACCCTGCAACTTTTCTCTCCCAAGGGGGTAAATAGGATTTTGCAAGTACGTGCAATTTATTTCTTTATATTATTCCTATGCCAACTACTCTATTCTCTTTCTGAATAGCTTTAACTTTAGTCTCCAAGTAGCGAGTTTTTCGCTCTCCGTCCCTCGCACGCTTGCCGGTGAGCGAGTAAACTCGAAAGTGCAGCACAACTGCATGAAATATGTATATGGTAATACAAAGTTACGTTTCGTACAGTTGTTCCCCGGAATATTATACGGCCATAAAAGAGACATTAAAAAAGATTTTGTTTATATAGTTCTTTAAGGAAGCTTCGGAGCTTCTTTTTTTTTAATAAGATTCTTTCCACGAGCCAGGATGTGTCCGATTAAAAGCAATTTTCATCCCCCGCAATCCATTCTTTCGTTTTTCCAATTATCTCTTGTAATAATTCACAACCTCCAACCCTCGAAACCCGAAAATTAGCCTCCTCGGACTCAGGTGCAATTAATTCGCAAAGTTAAGGCCCACGAATTTTCTCCTACAGGCGGATGGGTGACCGAAAAGTCACTAGATGATCGAGAAAAGGAAGACTCCGCATCTACCGACTCATGGTAACGCAGAGATAATGGAAATTTCCTACATTACCGACATTCTTCGGGCAAACTACGCGATACCTTTCTCTTTTCTTCACGGCCAAGCTCTCGCATAGCACCTGAATTCTTTAAAGGTCTCACCTGAATTTTCTCCGATCCATTTTTCAAATGACTGGAAGCTTTTCCAGCATTAAGCCTCACAGCATCGGAAACAACATGTTCCTCTCGAGGCTTGAAGCAATTCGAGCAAAGTTCCTTTTTCCAGGCGTTTTGCACGAAGTGACTGCATTGTGTCGACATTCTTCCTTCCCTCCAGCGACAATGAAGTTCCTGTTAGATCTTCATCCTGCAACAAAAGAAACGTTTCCGTGTAAAAGGCTATACACGTTTCTTGCAGGACACGTAACTGTACTGCCAGGCCGTCGTGGAATACAATTAAGCCCCGTCGAAGGTTACACGGATACGAGAAACTCAAATACACGTGTACGAATCTCGATACATTTTTCCGCTTGTTTTTACTCTACACGTTTGGTTATGGTGCATGGTCATATTTCAAGAGAAAAAAAATGCGGTATCCTTATCCTACTTTCGAAGGAGAACCTGATAATCCAGAACCAGTAGTGGCAGTAGTAAATATAAACACTGAAATCCCGCTAGAAATCTTTGTTTAAACTTTCTACCGTTTCTATACACGTGGAAATTAAGGTGGACTCATTTTTTTTTGTTGCTTTCAAAATTCGATTTCTCGTTCGAAAAAAAAAATCCGTAAAAAAAGGGGAGAAAAAACAATTTTTTTGCTGCAGTTCGTACGGGAAATTGACCCGTCGGGGTACTATGGGGCGGGATGGGTCCAAGTGGAATCCAATTTTGGGGAATTGCACCTTTCACTGCAAAGTTTGAGTTCTCGTTACGAAAAATATTCCATCGGAAAAAATTCCCTAAAAAAAAGAGAGAAAACAATTTTTGCTGCAATTTCTGGGAGCAAATAGTAATTTCCAAAAATGCAACGATGCAATTTCGTGCATTAGTCGGTCGAAGGTAAATTTCAATTACGAGAAAGTTGAAATTAAATCATCCCGTCGGGGAACTACGGGGCGGGATGTGTCCAAGTGGAATCCAATTTTGGGGAATTGCATCTTTCGCTGCAAAGTTATAACGTGCAGCTGAATGCAACTTGAAAGATCGCATGCACCTACGCATAAGCAAATTTCCAAAGTTTTAACGTCGTTCCGCCGAACTCTCTGTTCTATACCGACCGCTGAAATTTTAGAAATTAAGCAATATATATTACTTATTAATTCATTTTAAATTATTTTGAAGTACCACGGGACGAAATTAGCGAATCTTAGCCTGGACTAGTTCATTAACAATGCGGTAAACAGTAATTAATCGCGAAATTTCAACTGCCGTGCAATATTGCAACATCTGCAGTCGGGAATTGCACATATGGAAGGCTGCAGGGATGCCGCTGACTTCTCATCTCTCCACAGTCATCCGCCATAATTATTCAAGTGCATATGAGAATAGACGAGGAAAGCTTCAACGATCGTGTGATTATCATTGTTAGCGTGCATTTAAACCCGAAGTACCGGCAGATAGCAGCGGAATTAACACGAAATACATAAATTATCGCAACAATTGACCGTTGACCAATCACCCGAGGGTTTCTCAGTAATGGCGTTACTTCCCGTGTTTACCTTTTTACTCACTTTATTATTTTTTCTTCTTCCCTTTGCACCGGCCATAAGCTCGTTATCGCGCGTATTGCACTTACTCATATATTTCAGCAAACACTGGCTTTGTTTGGAAACGAGCCTTGGCTCTGGCACTTCCGGGAGGCGAAGAGCGAGATTCCGATAAGAACCAGCCCAAAGGTCTCGAAGTCGAGAAATGTGCGAAAAATCTTACGAATTCGATCGGACGCCTTTCCCAAAAAAGAAAACCGAGTGAAATGGGTAAATAGACTTTGTAAATAATCCCTAGCCTCCCCCAGAAAGACCCCGGCGTGGTTAACGAGCCTTTGAAGTTTTCGCATCACGAGTGTTCCGAGGGAAATGAGATAGCGCCCTATTTGGGCACCCGTCAATCTTCCGTTAAATACTTTTTTATGTATTCACCAAATGTTTTTCGGCTTCGCGTTAGAATTCGATAAGAAGAACCCGAGGGCCAACGACGGATGACCCTCGGACCCTCGTCTTATATTTTCTACCCGATATTTATATTGAGAAATTTCGGTAAAAAAAAGTGTTGGCTTTTAAATTGGAACTCGAGGGTGGTTGCTTACTTCATCCCTTTGCGTAGAATTCCCGCCGCCGTGATTCGATCCAGTGAGAGTAAATTTGATGAAGGAATTAATTTTTTATTGAATTTCGAGTCAAGAATTTACTTAAAAAAAAAAAGAAAAACGAAACTCGAGGTTATTGGACGAGAAATAGAAATATCGAAATTTTGAGAATTTGTGTATAAAAATATATTAACTGATGTATAAAATTATTTTTGTAAAAAAAAATTCAAAAAAATAATTATTGTATAAATTATTGATATATTGAAATAGTAATAGTAAAAGTAACTTGTAGCGCATTAATTATTTTCCACACTAATTTCACAAAGAATTTTTCTAGCAACTGATAGTTTTCATTTTTTTTTGGTCAAATATCATTTTTCTAATTTCCCTAAGAAATTTTACCAATTATTTCACGATCGATTTCGCATCATTCGAAATACTGCGAGCCAATGCAAAAAGGATTATTAAGGGTACGGCATTAAAAAGGCACCCGAAGTACCGTATTTCAATCTCGATGATGATCCGTTACATTCCAGACCACCCACTTCCTTCCGATTTATCTACACTGAAAGTATATAAATGGATATACACACTTGCTCGGCATCCTTAATCGATATTCATCCCTTGAAATTGTCTCTTTATGTACCATAAATATCGCTGGATATAGATTGTAATAACACCGCCTTTGAATAACCAAAATCGTTTAACGTGCATCGCCAACTACAACTACATTCATCGGCGTATAACGGCGATAAAACGCGTGATAGTTTAATATCTTAGCAGGTCAATGAAGCGAATACTAATTTCATTTGGGTTTATTAATTATTATTTGACAGAAGCGCGGTAATTCGACTGCAATCACTTTGCAAACAATATATTTCGTTATTTATTTATTTAAGCCATTAATTATATCCGCGGTGAAATGCAACAACCAAGGAACCACCACAGCTACAGCTATTTACTTGCAATCAGCCAGTAACCAGATCGTTACTGCCGAAGGTGAAAATGACGTCATGGTCAAATTAAATTCACTGGGAACCAAGAAATCTATTCCCTTTTTTAGGAATCTACTATTTTTTTGTCTAATTGAAAATGGGATCGATGCGAAAAATTCCCTGCCAGGATCCGAACTTGAGTCCTAACTCAAAATTCAAGCTCTCAAACTTTATCTTTTAAAGTAGAAAGCAAAGATCGCATTTTCCACATTATCGAGGATGGGGAAAAGCTGTAGTTCGCTGAGTTGACGCTAGACGGCGAATTCTGCGCATCCATTCCCGAAAGTGGTCGAAAATGTTTCTCTCCTTTACTTTTCTTTAAAGGAATCCTTTCGAAAGTTTCTCTTTGATTCAACGTTCCAACAATTTTGATGAAAATAAAATTCATAATCAAGGGTGCGGGGGGAGATTAATGTAAATTGCTCGGTGTCGATATTCGTTTCTTTATTAACGAGCAGAAAGGACCCGCTTCCGGGAATGGGGAGAGTTCCTGATGGATTTACTTTCGGCAGGAGGAAAGAACGCGAGTGTTCAATTGGAAGAGTGGTTACAAATGACGCGACTCAACCCCACAAAATCAACCAGAAACTTCTGTAAAGATTGCAGCCCTCATTTACTTCGGGAATTCCGATAGTCGATTGACTAGTTTCGCACGGGAAACTTAAGTTTCGAAAAGTTGATCGTCGGAGTGACTTAGTAAAGACACGAGGTAACCCAAATTCGAATCTACGTCAATTCCTTATCCTTTTTAGGTCCTTTATTAATACAAAAAAATTTATTTCGCATCCGAAGTGCATTCCAAATGTAAAAACAGCTCTCCGAAGTCTCCCATAACCGCTAATCCTTCGGTCACGAGTCCTTCTATGAACCGGCGACCCCTTTCGAGGCAGAAATCTGCCTTATCTTCCGCAGAGAAGCCTCTCCTTCGCGATACGACCGCTAGGCGGTGCAGCCGCGAGCGGTAATCTCGCAAGCGCCGTGGGAAGTCCCCTCCTATGGCGTTTCCGACGATCTGCGAGGATGAAAGGGATGGATCGTCGAATCCCGATGTGGTCTTGAACTCCAAACCTCTCGCATACTCTTCCCGCACCTACGGTTATTATGGACAGCAGTGACACTCAAAAGCGAGGCCTCGAAAATTGGCGATAACTAAGCAAAGAAATAATAGCCGCGTGACAACCGAAATGGTCGTTCAGTTCGAGAGCAAAAACCTGTTCTCGTTGTTACATTAGGAGCGAAATCTCTGAGATTCCGGCTGAAAAATGAGTCATACGTTGAACGATTTCTTCATATCGTAACGGTATGTTGAAACTGTGGCAGCAGACACACGAGTGGAAGGGATCCTTGCTCCAGGCCATGGAAATACTCTGTTACGCTTATAAACATGACTTAGGATTTTATTAAGTTTCTCAACGATACAATAGTTGGCTTGTAGGTTTTCCTCGATTTATGGAGATTTTTTCCTCCTTTATGGAAAGTTCATCGAAGGCATAAACGTATACGTCTTCTTGGGGGACCATAAATCCGATCTTTTTTTTTTATGACCACACGTACGCCTGAAACTTTCGTTCTCGGGAACTACAGTCTCCTTTGTGCTCCTCCAGGAGGAGCTCAAGAGCGTTTTAGATATGCGTTACATCAGAAAAACTCGTGAAAGGTAATTCCGGATGAACCCGGCGCATTCCAAGCGATGGTTTATGTTCCAAGTCGCCTATATGTGTTTTCTCGTGCGCGAGCGAGAAGTTGCTTGGAAATGAAATTCATAAACGTATCGAATAATGCGACGAGAATTTCAAACGGTTTAATTGTACGTACACATATGCCATGTGAAGTTCAATGACACGCCGGGATCTCAAATTGAGAATACAGCTCCGAGCGACGGACGTGGTCCAACGGTAGTTACATTGTCAGAAGCAAAGGAGAGCGTACGAATCTTACGAAAATTCAACGTAAGACAAATCCTCCCGATCCATCATTCTCTCGCGAGAACTTCAAGTGGATGATGCCCGAGTTTCGTTCGTGTATCTGGGATACTCGAGTGTTTTCCAAATCGACTCGCGTTGGGTAAATTTGCTACAATCTTTAGAGTCGCATCTTCAAAATGAACGTTCAAAACTTTTGAAAGGCTCCACTTGACGGAGAAGAGCTCTTTGCAACTTTATCTACCTACCCTTTGGAGAAACTGACGAAAGAAAAGCAGGGCCTCGGGTGACTTTGAATGGTCGAAATTTCGAGAGACTCTTGAAATCCAAACTCTCAAACTTTATCTTTCAAAGTAGAAAGCAAAGATCGCAATTTTCTACATTACCGACAGTGGGGAATGACTGTAGTTCTCCAAGTTCACACTAGGCGGCGAATTTCGCGAGATCCATTCCCGCAAGTACCTGGAAATGTTCCTTTTCTTCGTCTTTTTCGACGGAATCTTTTCGAAACGCCCCTTTCATTCAGCGTTTCAATAATTCTCAAGAAAATAAAATTCATAATCAAGGGAAAAAAAAAGATTAATGTAAATTCCTGTTAGGCAATAATTATCCGAGGAACCCAATTAACGTAATTCCCGTATGAGGGCCAAACTTTCTCCAGGAATGACCTCCAATGAACCTGAAGAGTCAATTTCTTTCCCTTTTCTGTGCATGTATGGATAAATGCATACATATGCGTGCGGGCTTAGTCTCCGAAAGAGTCTGTACATACAATACTACCTGAGGAACATCAATCCTGTGAGCTTCTTTCAAGCGTGAATGCGTCACCTCCATGGAATGTATCGGCAAGATCTGCCTTCCCGGCTGGATGGATTGTAAGTATAATACGACTTGCTTCGACAACAGAAAAGGAACGAACGGCGTTAAAATGAAAGCAAACAAAATCCAACGATCCCCGACCACATGTAGGTACGTGTTTATTGTAGAAAAGTTCTACTACGCACCGACTATTCTTATTCCGCACACTTGGCGTACGGCGCGGAGCATTATTGACAATGATCCTTGAGAATTTCTCACAGAGAGAAACTTATTTAACTTCGTGCCGCTCGCGACTCCGTGTCAAGAGGATTCGCTATTAAGAGGTGTGTGACTTGCACTAGAAATTCCGCGGGATTATCAAGTTCCAGAGCACACGTGTGTACGTGGCAATTGCTGGGGGAGTCGTAGAATCGCGAAATTCTTGGCTTTCGTCTGTTTCCTCGGGAAATGGCATCGTTTAAAAGGGTTCTGAATTTTAATTACCCTCTAAGTGGATTTCAAGAACCGAGGGAAGATGCGGTGTCTACTCGGTAGCCCTCCAGAGGCGCTAGTGTCGACGTAGATGTCCGCACCGTCCAATTTCATTCCCAATTCCGCCGGTAGATGGAATTGGCTAAGCCGTAGAATGTTTTTTAAATGGAAAGAGGGCGAAGTCCCTGCTGCGACGACAGCACCCTCTAGGGCTCTCATTCTATGATAAAAAATGGACGATACGAAAATGTACAGGTTAAGGTTCGTTGAGACTTGAGCCCTATTGGACGACACCAGGAAGATTTATGCGATTCCTTTGTTATCACTCCTGTTCCGTAACGTTGCAAAAAGAGATGGCGTTGCCTGATTATAAATTTACGGAAGATTGCAATTTTCCTAAAAGCATCGCTGCAGTCTCGAGGCTTATTTACTGCGTCAGAAGCTAACCTCGCTACGCTCGCTGGCAGCCACAATTTCGCGGTGGCAAATTTGTTCTCGTCATTAGACTCCATTTTTTATTCTTTCTTCTCCCAGGTTGCACCAAATCATTCTTTTTTTTTTGGTAATCCAGACCGGAAATTCCGTGAATCCCAAAACTTTACAACCACGAAACCAGGAACTGCGGAACAATATCGGCGCGCTCCTAAGTCCACGGATTGCGATGAAAGTTCGAATGTTGAAAATTGTATAATAATGGGTTTCCACACAAACACGAAACGAGTGTATGCACTCTCCTAGAAATTTTTTAGAGTCCATTGTGAATCTCGCTGCAACTAATGTCGGTATCAGAATTTTCCCACGGTAATGAAGACCAGGAAAAAAAAAGTATACGTACACACATTCGCACGTGAAGAGCTCAACGAACAAATGAATTGCTTTAGTATGAACTTGACACAAGTCTGTACACATACGTACATGCGAAAATGCATTTTCAAATCCCGCCATTGTGCAAACGAAACACTTCTCCATCTATCTGTCTTTCCCTATCTTCCTCCTGCTCTCTTTCTCTCCCTTTTATACCCTTCCACTTTAATAACGATTGTTAACTATTCACCTAGTTACGAGTGAAAATTACTCGTAATTAAGTGCACCTCAAAACAGCGTGCGTACGAATAGTAGCAAAAAAAAAATAATGCAATTTCCTACAACTTTCTACGGTGTTGATTTAAAGGGAAAAAAGGAAACGAGATCGTCCTACTGGCTTCTCGCTGCACTTCTTCCTTTTCGCAAAACTGCATGCTGCTCACCGTAACAAGGTTATGTTTACAAAGGGAAAAACGAAGCTCTATTTAAATATATACCTCCCAGCGAAATTTCACTGCAAAGTGCATTACGGAAATGCTGCTCGCTCGGCCCAAGTGCTACCCGTGGAGTCGATGTCTCGAACGCGAGAGTCGCGCCCATTCGATGAGGGCGCTGATTGGTCCGCGCGTATCTCAAGCGCGGGAATTCAAACTCGGGCGGGGAAAATCTCGGTATCCCATTGAACAATTCGGTAACGGCGATTGTTCGAAAATCGCTGCTCGTGCAGGAACGCGATCCTCGCGGGATACCGAAACCAAAGTGGCGGAATAAATTATTCGCGCGATTCGCAGCTGTTTCGCCTTCGCTGTAACGAAGATCTGCTCGCTAATCTGCCGACATTCAAATCACATCTGGACGAATTTGGTTTACTGGGCAAATCCCTTCTGGAGAATGAGTCACTGAGGCTCTGCATCTACTGTGCACCAACGCGAACGATACGATAAAGCTCGGCTGGATTTCGCTATTGTTGAAAATACTGCGAGAAACGTACGAAATTTATGGCTTTTGCACTTTACCGAGTTCTTTTTTTTTTTAGTTATCCCTTTTTTCGAGCCCTTACAGCGTTTCCGTTACAGATACGCGAAGGTAATCTGATTCCAATAAACCTGCTTCTGTGCTGTTATCTTGCGGACACGGGACACCAATCCATTTTTTAAACCCACCAAATCCTGATTCGTAAGTTTCAGGGAACGGGGAAACGACGGGGAACTGACGGACTTTTTCCCATGCGAGGAATTTTTTTTTCGATACTTCCAAAAAAAAAGAGGAAGAAGAAGGAAAAGGGGTTTTGCAGGTGAATTCTCGGACGACGCCATTCGGGGAAACACGACGGTGCTTTGCCTAATTTACCGGTGCTAAATCAAAGTCGGTGCTAAAAGTGTTTCGTGTTTCCACGTGGAATGATAACTCAAACACGAAGGCTTGAAAGCTTTCAATTTGCAATGCTTGTAGTTTCAAGTAGTCCGAATGCTCTCGGTTCGAAAGCCTGAAACTTCGAGGGCTCGTAGTCCAGCGGCAACAAAGATGGGAATCGAAAATTCAGAAACGGGAATCAAGTAAAACGACAGTCCCTGTTTTTGAACCCAAAATGCTGCTATCAGTTAAAATTCCTTAACTAAAAGACTCGCGAATTCGAATTTTTCTTTGATGGATCAAAAAATAGAGAATTTCGAAATTTTGAAAACGTCTGTCCCAAAATTGATCCACGTCGTACCCTAAAATGTCCTCGAATTTCATAATTTCACATTTTTATAAACAATTTCAAACTTTTCTATGGACCAAGCGCTGCCATTCTCGCAAATGCAATTTTTTTGCAGCTACGTTGGAGTAACGTCTCACCTTTATTTGAATCTTTGTCCAAGAAAATAAAACCTGCGCTGTCTGAATTACAACCACATTGCTTTCCTTGTCTTTTTACCGAAGCTATGTTTAAAAGTTAATGTTGCATTATACCTTTACCGGTCCTAAACGAGGTCGACCAGCTTCAACCATATAACCACACCTTCTCCTTTTACTAGTGTATTTTATCCCCATAAGATATGTTGTGAGGTCCGCTAACAAAAGGATTCTGGTACCCAGAATCCTTTTACATCGTATAATGTAGCTCACGGATACATATGCGCACACACATATACATACCATTACGTATACAAAGATTCGATACATTTTTCTATGTGCTCGAGGTCCATGGCGCTGATGCTGCTGACCTCAACTACAATCTCCATAAAAATCTACTAAAGAATTTGCTTCTGTATGCTATATATATGTAAAGTCATTCCCATCTAGGTATACTCTAGGTAATCTGTGAGGTGATCGTACCTTCCTTGTTCGGAATTTAAGACGAACCGGGAAAAAAAATCCGCCTTTTTTTTTAAACGCATCCGTAGAAAAATGAATATAAAGTGTCTAAAATTGCTGAAATCGTGTATAACTTGTTTTAACGCTGATATATAGTCGCTTTTAGGATAGACAATGTTTCAACTCCGCTAGAAACCGGTATAAATAATCATAAATATTTATTTCGTAATGCTACAGTTTCAATTTTTTTTTCTTGCCGCCAAGATTGTCGCTCTAACGAGACATTTGATTCGCCAACACCAGTCACGTGACTTCTAACCACTGCAATAGGTCGGATTCGACCAATGGCGTTGGAATTTTCGGTCCCTCCCGCCCAGACCGTGGCTCCGACGGGACGTTTGATTCGCCAACACCAGTCACGTGACTTATAGCCACTGCAATAGGTCAGATTCGACCAATGGCGTTCGACTTTTCGATTTTTCCGCCACGACTGTGACTCTATCGAAACGTTTGATTCGCCAATATCAGTCACGTGACTTGTAGCCGCTCAGTTACGATCGGTTCCTCCAATGGAAAAGGATCGTGAAATGTTTTCGTGACATTGTGGAGGTAAATCACACAAAATTAGGGAATATGTTCAAAATCGAGCAACTTTAATACCGACCAGGCCTTGATAAGTTCCTAAGAGGAAGGTTCCCTCTGCCAGGGAACCTTCTTTGGTCGAACGCTACGTAATGGAAATCGAATAATCAGATGGAAAGGATTCGTGACGAGAATATGGGCCGAAGTCTTTGTTGGACACGAGCTTAGCTTATATAATTTATAGCGAATGTTTAGTCGACTAAGAGGCAGATATCTAGTCGCTATTGGATGTAATGGGTAACCGAGGGGCAAAAAGAATAGGTATAACACCAGTTGCTCAAGTTTCTCCCTCTGAATGAAAACGTGTAACTACTCGAAGCTGGAAGCCAACCCGTCCGCGTAGAAGTATCAGTCGGCTTCTTTTTTTTTTTCGTTCCTAGAATGCACAGGTCACGTAACGGGTATAACAGCGACAGTAATCGCTTTATTTCCCTTTATCGTTTAAATGCGATAAACGGAATGCACGCTCTGCTCTCACCGGTCGCCCGCCGAAGAAAACTTTCTCTCATCGGGTTTGCAAAGACCGATACCCGGTCTTTTCGCATTTTTCTCGCCGTTTGGTTTCCACTCCCACGTATTTCTAACCTCGCGTGCGATTTCGTGGACGCGAGCGTAACGGGTGTCGCAAAAATTGAGATTAACGCCCCCGAGTAGCCCAAAAACGCAAAATAACCAGTACCCGAATCTTCGAAAGGGCACATTCGCGAATCGACGAGGTTAAGGTCACGAGAACCGTGTCCCAAACTCGGATGGGTGACCGCCTGGCTGTTAAAAGTCCCTAGACGACCCCAAACGCGCGGGTAAGGAAGAATCCGTGTTTATCGACGGGAAGTCCGCTTCTAAAAAATTTCCCACATTATCGGCCACTCCTGGGTCGAGGTTTCCTGCATTTTCCCGTAGCCGAAAGCTTAGCGAACCCGAGAATTACCAATTTATCGAAGTGCAAGCCTCGAAAAGGTCTAATTAGGGATACTTCCGGCAAGACTAATTGTTTTACGACAAAACAATCTTTTTTTTTTACGGTAAATTTGTCGAAGGTAAAATTACTTAGTGGGGAAATGCCCCGAAGATTAAAAGCAAAGGGGCTTCGATTAAAATGAACTTTTTTATAGTCGTCGACGATGTTTATAAAAGTGGATTCAGTTTTAATTAGAGTTTCAGGCGACGGTAGTTTGAAGAAGCTCGTAAAAATTACATGAGCTAGTAATTGCCTTTTGAAGGGTAACTCGATGTATAATAGCGAAGTGAGAAAACTTCGCGAGGGCATGGAAACCTGTCCGACACTTTTATTAAAAGTTTGCGTAAACAGCGGATTATTAAATTTGGGAAATGGAATTTAGAGTCGTGAATTACGACTTGCAGTTAGTTCTACTTAATTACGCGAGAAAAAAAAAGAAAAGAAATATAGGTGTGATTAAAATTTCAAGGAACTTAGGATCCATGTCTGGAAAATGTTAAATCATTAAACGTTAATAAAATAGTCACGTTTATATTGACATCAATTTTTAAATTACGATATGGAATTATCATTATAATTAAATTATAATATTAAACATTAACATTTCATATTAAAATTAAATATTAATAAATATTGACCGATAAAAAGTGCCAAGAATTTTCTAAACAATTACTGAATTAATTATTGGCGCGTCTCGGGAGAGAGACAGACCACGTTTTTAATTCAAGCGTTTCGAAATTTGCAACTTGTCTTGCAAAACGATGCAATATCCCCTCGCTATTTCGCTTGAAATTAATACACTGAGTCTCTCTCTCTCTCTCTCTCTCGTGCGTAACGTTTATTAATTCCTACATTCTGCTGGATAAAAGTTTAACCATTAATTACGCCCGTTTCTTTCACTTCGGAATATATTTCTCTTGCGTTGTAGCACGTTTACGCGTGGGTGACGAGCATTACCTTCTTACGTACACCTCCTTCGAACACTTTCCCTTATAACCTTCCGATCTTGAATACGACGATCCTCGTCCTACATCTATATGTATGTGCGCGCTGATAAATAAATGTAAGGCGTTAATGAATTAGGGGGAACTATCGAGTTTCATTCCCGTCTCCAAGAAACGGTCCTTAAATATTTAAAAAAAAAGATAGTGACAATGAAACAATTTTAGATTTTGGGATTTCTCGTTCGTGGAGATCTCGCCGACCTTAAAATAAATGTAATTGGATCTCCTTCTATGTATTTTCTGTTTGTGTGGGTTCAGTCATTAACACACTTCACCCAAATTGCGTTTCGTCATCAGAGTTCTCACATTTCCTACCATTTCCGATACCGCGTCATTAGTGACCCTTTCAGGGACAGTGGGGCGTATACGTCCCATCCACTTATATCCATTTTTGTTATTTTTTCCTAGTCTTTAAAAAAAAATTCCTTCCCCCCTTCCCCCTCATTTCTATTTTCGAAACCATCGAAAATAACGTTACTGGAAAATCCTTTATTTATTCTATCCAACGTTCGACATTAATGCGAATCCGTTCCGTAAACGATGACCGAAGCTGGCAAACGCGTAGCGGAACTTTGGCCTGTACGTGGCTGCAGGAACACGGCAGTCCTTTCGATATCTTTGCGTCCGTGTGTTATTTCACACCGACAGTCGCATACCCTAACACCGATGTACACATGCATGTATGTGTGTATGTATATACATCTCACGAATCTCTGTGACCTTTGAAGGACCCTTTTGGGAACAGGACACGAGTGGGTCCTTTCGATACATTTCCTCTCTCTCTCTCTTTCTCTCTCTCTCTCTCTCTCTCTTGCATGGACCGCTAATTGCCGCAATAACTGTACCCATGTCCTCGCCATATAATTACAGCGTCTGTGTCTGAGCTCCAGGCGAGAGTTCAGCTGATTAACACTGGCAAGGAATCCGATTCCGACTTCGTTTCTTTTCCAGCAATTGAAGAACGTGTGAAGGAAAGGAAAGGAAAGGAAAGGAAAAACGTCACGATGCGATGGCTACCAGTAAATATATATAAATATAGCATAGTATATTTATATATAAAAGTGTATTAATATAAATTCCTTTTCCTTGGTTGGTCATTGTTGTAATAATAATAATAATAAAAAAATTCAAAAAAATTTTTTTGTCTCGGTACTACAAGATTTGCAATAAAACTTTGACTATCCTTGATATTTTTTTCTTGCCTCTCCATTGTAAATATCAGGGTGTGCCATAAGTTTCTTCCGCGCCACGCTATGTATGACCTCGAGCCGGGAAGGAAGAAACTTATGGGACACCCTAATATTTTCTATTATAGAAATATCCGAAAGCCAGAAAAAAATCTTAAATTCCCATAAACAATTGCCCGTGTTTTCATTCTTCTCAGGGCCTTTTTGTTATAAAACTTTTGATATACGTTCCATTTAGTCGATCCTCGGTGTCGATCAGTCCATAATCATTTGATCGAACAAATACGCATTAAAATATGACACTTCTTATTATTTTCCATATATACGAAATTTAGTCGCAACTTTATGAAGTTTCACAATGAAATGTATATAAATATATCTGTTATGCGGGTGTATGTGTTTGTGTGTGTGTGTGTGTGTGTCAGACAGGGTGCATTGGTCTGGAAGTAGGACTTCGCATTAATTCGATCGCTGGCCGGTCGGTTCGTCGGGTTGTTCGAGAAGCCGGTCTGAACCCTTCCAGCGAGTAACTGGAGACATAAAAGAATGTAAATCCATAACATTTCCAGCCGCGTGAATCCTGCGAGTAATGATATACGGGTCCTTAAGTGGAATAAACATAAAGTTCGAGCCGAATGCGAGAACCCGGCAAGGCAAGGCAAAGCAAAGTGAAGCAAAGCAAAGCGAAGCGAAACGAGACTCTAATCCCGTGTGAAAATAGATACGGGACCTTATTTGTAACAAGTAGGTTGGAATACGAGGAAACGGATAAGTAAAACTCAAGACGGATCCATTTGAAGAATGAGAAAATTTCTATACGTTCCCGTTTTCTTTTTCCTTTTTTTTTCCCCGTTGCCTCCGCGACTTGTGGATTACGAGGTGAAGGACTGAATTCATTCCGAACTTCATTAGGTCGCCCTCAAACAAGACAACTCGTCGCCAAGGATTTCAAAGCAAACTGGATTGCCGCTAAACGGAGGAAAAGTCGGAGAACGAGAATTCCAAGTCTGCCCGGTTTCAGGAAGAGGAATTAGAAATTCTGTGGAGTCCAAATACTACAGGCCCGAGGAAATTAGCCGATGTAACGAGGATGTGCTTTCTTTCACTGTATCGGGGACATTGTGCTGTTTACCCGGCGTCTCCTTTTTTTTTTCCTTTTTCTTCTTTCTTTTACGGCCAATTAGAAACCCGCGTGTGTAGGCAGAAGTAAAACGAATCTCGACTCGAGAGAATCCCCCGTTTCTCTGCATTTATAAGGACGACGCTCCTTAAACTATTCAAGAGGGAAAAAAAAATCTGATACATCGCTCTTGGGTTGTACTATAAAAGAGGAATGAGGAGATTAAGATAGACTGATTTATTGGGCACGTTTGCGTTCCTCAATGGCTTGCCGTTTTTATGACTTTCGTCTGGTCTCTCGCCTTATTTTGCAACTGTTGTTGTTCAGCTTCGAGATAAGGTGTGTCAGTATTGGGAGAGTCTCTCGAATAATTCGTTGTCTCCGGTATCGGAGTTAAAATTGCGCGAACGCGCGAGAAAAATTGGAATTAACGCCCCCGGGGAACCCCGGAAAGACAGTAAAAATGGTACCCAGTCGTTTCGAATTGCAAATTCGCGAAAACGCGGGGTTAAGGTCAAGAGAATCGTTTCCCGACTTGGATGGGTGACCGCGCGGTCACTAAAAGTCCCTAGATGCCCCCACTCACCGACGTGAGCGTGTTGATAAAGAAGGGTTCCGCGTTTGTAGACGAAACTTCCATGTGTGTGTGTATGTGTGTGTGTGTTATACGGTCCAGCTTAACCCCACACTGACTCCTCAGCTTTAAGCAACCCCATAAACAAAGAGCCTCGAAGAGAAAAAATCCCTTCGAGTCACGTTTCTTGACTGGACGTGTGAGTAACGGGAAAAGAAATGTCGACCATCCTGAGAAAATGAGGAAACAGAGAATTTCGCTTCCGACGGCGTAATGGAAACTCAGTAAAATTCACCCCGACACTGTAAGAATTACCATAACATTCTCTTTGACTTGGTGTAATTTATTGACGAGGAAGAAAAAGAAAAGACGTCGTCTTTGATCAGCTGCATCAATCTCGAGGCAATTTCATGCAGAAGCAGCCTATTTATGAATGCAACCTATAGAGCCCCTGCAAGTGAACTTAACTGTTTCTGATCCGAAGAAGCCGCATTCCTTGGGAATAATAAACACATCGATGCTTTATACCCGAGGAGTTCGCAAGCGAGTAGTTTCTTACTTAAAGACTTCGCAGGTACGAGATACTTTGACCTATAAAGAAAAAAGTGAACTCCTAACAGTACAAGGATACTCGAGGGAAAGAATCCTGTGATCAATTTTCCACTTGAAGGAATTTCCACAGAATCTTCCTATAATAATAACACCTATAATGGCTCGCGTAGGAAAAGAAAAAAAAATAATAAGATTCCAATTCTTAAGTTAATAATAATTGAAATACTATTTATTGTCAATATCCGTTACCAAATATCAAATATTATTTATAAAATTTCTTAAAGAATAGTTTTAATGGGATTTATTCGAAGATCGTTCAATAAGAATTCGAATTTCGCGCCTTCGTGTCCCAGACAGCGCCACCTAACGAGGCTTTGGTACACTCGGACCCTATATTCGACGTTTCCCTTGAAGATCGAGTTTCAGAAAAATTGGAGATGCCTCTTCCACGGAACCCTTCTTTACCTACGCTCTCTCGTTCGGGAGTGGGGGCGTCTAGGGACTTTTAACGTCCGCGCGGTCACCCATCCGAGTCCGGTAGACGGTTCTCGTGACCTTAACCTCGTGGATTGGTGGATTTTCCGTTTGAAAGAATTGGACTCTGTTTTTATTCCGTGGGTACCTTTAAATGGAGGTTATTACTTTTAGTTCCCTTCCTGAAATTTGAATCCATGGTTTATTGCGGACGTTAAATTTTAAGAGGCGAGCACTCGAAGGTGGAGCCGGAGGTTTTGCAAATGGCGACTCAACCCCGGGGTTTCTAAATTACCCTTCCACTGATATTGGAAAGAATTAAATGGATAAATTTCTTAAGGATGAAATTTCCAAAAGGTCGGGTTTAAATTTTCTTCCGCCAGAGTAGAAGCGAGAGAGGAGGAAGAAGAAGAAGAAGTGGCTAAAGCACCAGTGCA
Source organism: Gasteruption jaculator (assembly GCA_949825005.1). NCBI lineage: Eukaryota > Metazoa > Arthropoda > Insecta > Hymenoptera > Gasteruptiidae > Gasteruption > Gasteruption jaculator. The sequence continues at coordinate 2,070,145 of OX463761.1, forward strand.
ATATTTCAGTGTGTAAGCCAGGCTCAAGAATCGATTCCGTTAATACATAATGCAACGGAACTTAACGGTTTACTCGAGTGGAATCTAAAGTTAGCCTGTGATTTTTACATAGACTCCCATTTTTACCCTCGGAAAACAAGAAGAAGACTCGAGTTCTTTGTTTAGAAAAGGGAGTAGTCACTCGCTTTCAAAAATTTGTCATCCCTCTTACACCCATGTGTTCACTTCCGTCAGCCGTGAGTGTGGGTATCCTAAACATTTTCGAGGTCTATGAATAAGCATCGGGGGCGACTAACCTTTTTTTTTCCTCGCTTTTTTTTCGAATTCTACGGGCTCGTTTTTGCTAACGTCGTACAAAGAAAATAATCTGTGTTCGACTGTAGTACCTACGACAATAGGACGTCTTTGTCCGGCTCAAAGAATCGCCTGAAACCTTTCGAGAGGATTTACGACTCGCCAGTAGGTGGTTGGTGAATTTGAGTTCCTAATGGGAAAAATTCCCTTCGTTGAAAGACCTCTTTTTTTTACTTCCAAAATAATTTTCCAATTTTGAGAATTTTTTTTTCGGATACGTTGGTACTTTTTCCTCAATATGCAAATTATTGTTTGAATGAATTAACAAAAAACAAATCAATATGAATTTTTTTTACAAGATTCGCTCTCTCTTCTTACTCAAAAAAGCTTTGAATCTTGGAGATTAAGTTTTAAAGTGAATAAATATTTGTTTCGTCTCTAAAATAATTCTCCAATTTCGAGGATTCATTTTTAGGATCCATTAATACTTTTCCTTCAATACCAAGATTGTTTTTTGAATAAATTAACCAAAAATAAATTAAAATACATTTTTTTTTTGCAACGATCGTCCTCTTTTCTTTCATTTCTCTCCCCCAAAAAAAATTCCGTGATGAAAATTAAATTTTAAAACGCATTTACATTACTTCCTCTTTCAAAAAGAATTTCAAATTTTGAGGATTTATTTTTAGAACGCATTGATATTCTCTTCTCGGTGTACAATTTTTTTTTACACGAACCAGCAACAACAAAAAAATAGATATATATTTTTGTTTTTCACAAGAATCGTCTTCTTTTATTTTCGCACGGAATGCAGCTTTTACCTATTTTCCTTTTACTCTTCTTTCTAAATACACCCCGACGTTTATTTGCGAAGCTTCTACTGGAGGTGCGATTCTTTTATTGTACGAGTGTCGTATAATTTGTGCAGGAAATTTATTTTCACAAAAAAAGAATCGAATGTGTATTAAGAAAAGAATGAAGAGGGAAAACAAAATGGATGGCTTTCACCTACTTTCCCATAAATTTTACCTGGATGTCTTTCTTTTCATGTTCGTCATTACCGATCCTCGTCGTTTTCTGCCCTGCCCGTGTGTTCATCTAATATGTATATTTTGAACCGCCCATTTCCGATATATCGACCAGGGAGTGCACATGGAAAGTGCAACGGGCTCATTTAAACCGATGTATTTGTCGATTAAACATGACTCGACGTTGAATAATTGCTGTTATTTTTATTCCCTCCTTCTAATGCCCGTGTAGAAACGGTATTACTTTCTACTCGCTTCTTCCTCTCCTTGTACTTATTGTTCCTCTTTTCGTTTGACATGCACTTAATTCCTATGCGTTTCTATCATAGCTGCGTGCATTCGACTATAACGTACGTACGTATCTCTCGTACTTTTCCAGTCTGCATTCTGCAGCAACCGGGTCAGTCGCGAGCTTTCAAATGTTCGGAATTTTTTTTTTTTCAATAGAAAAATTATTTTCCGAATGAACTAAGGAAAAATACGTATATATAAATTTTTTCCAAGCTACCGCTTCTCTTATTTATCAAGGAAAATATTTTTTTCTACCCCGAAGAGAGTTTCCAACTTCCAGGATTTATATTTAAAATGCGTTGATATTTTTTTCTTAATATAAAAATTATTTTCTGAGCGAACCAAGAAAATAGTTAATATATAAAATTTTGTTCTACAAGATTCTTCTATTTTTATTCCTCGGATAAATTTTTTTTTTCACCCCAAAGAGAGTTTCCAATTTCGAGGATTTATATTTAAAATGCGTTGATATTTTTTTCTTAATTTAAATATTATTTTTTGGGGCAATCGAGAAAATAGTCAATATGTAAAATTTTTTTACAAAATTCTTCTATTTTTATTCTTCGGAGAAATTTTTGTTCTACCCCAAAGAGAGTTTCCAGTTTCGAGGATTTATTTTTAAGATGCATTCACATTTTTTCCCAAAATAAAAACTTTCTTCTGAATAAAATTTCGACTTTTCTATTTTTTTATTTTCATTATTTTGAAGTTTCATTTTTTTCCCCCGAGCTAAGCCACTAATTTCGTAAGCAACGACGGTGGAATGCAAATTTTCATAGTTTCGGAGCCGAAACTGCGCGAGAATACGAAAGTGTCATGCGTATGCGAGGCGATTCGAGCATAAGGCCCCGGAATATTGATGAAGTCGAATAAATAAATCCCGGAGGAATAGAAATTTTGCCGTGATTTGCAGGTGATAGTTACAGGTGCTTTCTACGATCACGACTGCAATATATAAAATGTTTCCCACACTGAAAAAAAAAAATCTAACATTCCGATTCCAATTACATTTTTTTTTTGTAAATAGGCACCCGCCGAATATTAATTTTCATTAATTCTAATTGCAATTAAATATATAACTCCAACTTGGTAATCGAGTCAACAATTCGTGTTTTCATTTTTTTTCGCTCCACCGGGAACCGAACTCGCGCCTTGCACTCAACCGAATGCACTCGCATTGCACAGGCTATCTCTGAAACTGTCTTTCCCAGCGATTTAAGATACGAAATGGACTCGAACATGCACATCGGTGTTATCTAACGAGCGTTCGTTAACAACGACGAAGGTCTTTTATTGTGAGGAGAACTTCCACACTTGCATTAGTCACAATGGTATCGATGTTACCATTCATCGAACACACGACGCTCGTCGTATTGCAGGACTTCGATCATCGGCAATTATTCATCTAACAAGATTCTAGGTCTTGTTTAACAGAACGATTCATTATTATACATTTCCAGCAGTCGTATGAATCATGTATGCGCTGGAAGTACCCTTAAAATTTGCCCATTTTAAATCTTATGAAAATTTAGATTTTATTTCTCTGTTATTATTATTACTTTTTTTGCAATGGTCGGACGAGTCATGACAATTTTTTGCCAGGTTTTTCGCAAGTCTGGTAGGAATCTGCTTGAAGTACAAAAAAAATTTGCTGGTCCATAAATTGATATGCATTCAATGAAATCCAATAAAATCTCATGAAATTTTTATATATTGCTAACTTAAGGTTAATTATAATTTTCTGTATTTTGCTAAATATTTATAAATTTAATGTCTAATGAAAAATTCGGTTTTCTCTTTTGCTATTATTCTTATTTATGGTCCAATAAAAATTTCTATCTTTTTGGAATGATATTTTTTAAAATATCTTTGCAAACTTCGTCAAAATGCGTAACAAATTTTCTGATCTAAAATCTAACTCAAAGGAATCTAAGGAAATCTCTATATTTTGCAGGACAGAAATTTAATAAAAATTTCTACATTTTGCTGACTCTAAATTAATAAAAAAAAATTTTTTAAGATGACTATCTTTGAATTCCTAATTTCAAAATCAGTTGCTATAAACAAAAATAACCTCCACATTTCAGGTAGAAATTTTCCACAAAATAAGAAATTGATGACAACATTAATTTCCCTTACACTGCAACTTTTACCCTGATCATCTCGAACGAGTAACAAAGACCATCAGCATTCTTTTCCGACATACACTACTAAAATATTTGAAAGCCATCGGAATAGTAACCAAATATTTACTTTCCACGAGGAAAGGGGCGGAATGGGGGAAATCGAAGAAAAAGAGAAAGATGAGAAATTGCAGGAATACGAGGGAACTCATAAACTTGATAAAATATTATTGATTGTGCGTCAAATTCAGCTACATTTTTTATAACATTTCAAAGAACTCCTCTCTCACTTCCGTCCTTTCTCCGAATGCTACTTTTGTAACATATTGCCCTTCCCTCCGATGTAAGAAAAATTCATCTCATTGAGAACCACCCTTCTGTGCGTATCGCATCAAAGACGAACGTAGGGTGATTCCCAATGAGGCACGTGTGGGACAAGTAAGAAAGAGAAGTCGTCGTACACTTTCTTTTTTCTCTTTGCGTATTTTTAGATGTGCTTTCTTTAACACGTTCTCCGAGAGAGCTTAACTATACTTAAGAGAGCCCAAAGAAGTAGTAACGTTACTACTGGATATCCATCTCGTAGTAACTTCCTGCCAGAAATAACCTGTCTAGCCAGAAACGCTTACCGGATTCTATCATTGCGAGGATTGCTCGGTGTGTGCTTATAAATACGCACAAAGGCGAAAATGAAAGGAACTCTTATTCTGGTGCGGCCTAACGAGACTGGAAGAAGGAACTGTCTGACATTTTCGGTCGCACAACCTTGCAAATTAACCTTGCGATTATTGCCCGTCGTCTCAAGAACGTAGAAATTGCTTGTTTTTATATTTTTTTGAGAATATTTTCAAAATTGTAAATTTTTGAAAAATTATTTTTCGAAGGATTTTCAATGATTGGAAATGAGTTCATGTTTCAAAGACAGTCAAGCGAACCCGATACGACATCAGCTAAATATGTCTCGGACAAATATCGACAAAGTATGGGAGGATTCACGTCCCCGTGAAATGCGAGCGCGGGATTGGTCAAGGCCATGGAGTCACCAAATGTCACCAAGTTGACTCGTAGTTGAACAACAGTCTATTAACAGTTCAATTGTAAAAGCTAGAGAGAGCCTGCTCGCCTACATCGGCGAGTAGGAGGCGCTGGTATGGGTGTAGGTAAGTCTAGCAGTTGTTAAATGCCATGGTGACATTCCCGGCGATGGCCATCGGGAGGAAGAAGGACCTAACTGTTAACTCATCGTCCCAAATTCCGCTACAACGACGAGGCCTCGTATCCTCTCACTCCTCGATGAAGTCCTGATCGATCAAGTTTCCATGAAACATTGAAATTTATGCCAACGGCATCGTCGATATCGCCTCTACTCGATGTACATGCACAAATCGGTGCATAAAACACGATCCTCCCATTTATGGTGGTTTTTAATACCGAGGACTGCAGGTCCCGTCCCTTAATTGCATTTTCCCGGAGACAACAAATTTAATTGTTGGGGGGTTAACGATGTCTCCACTAGAGGCGTTAACGACGCAAGTGCAATTTACTCTTATTGCACAAAAATAATGAAAACGACGGAAAAATAAGCATAAGCCATGAATTGTTTAATTTCCAATAGTTCTGGAAATTGTTGGAATAGCGATAAATTTAACTAGAGTCACTAAAAAGTTATGGTTGGTGCCATATTTTATACTATATACAGCAAAATCGGGGCATAAATATAAAAATTAGACTACAGCGCCACCTATCGAGGTGAAATATAGCTTAAAACCTTACTCGTCACCTCAAGAACGTATATCGTGAATATGCCCTTGATAGGTCCAGTGGTTTGTCAGTGATGAAGCGGTTTACTCACGCTCGATGAACTTCATATATTTAGAAGCTATATTATTAAATACCACGCAATTCATTTCAGAGCTTCCGATGCGAGATCTAGCCTGGGGAGCAAACATCGAATCTCGAGATCGAAAGCTGCATCCATTTTCTCGATAAGACGCGATCCCTTGATGCGGTTGCTGCACCAACGTGGTTCGGCTTTTTGCCTGGAGAGGCAGGTGGCTTCGAAATTGGCCTTCGCGGGTAAACGAATGTCTTGAAAATGACGGTAATGGCAAAGACTCACCGAACGAGTGGATTTGCCATGTGATGTCCGTTACAGGCACGGTTTAATGCCTGAACGATCCTTCGCTGGATAGTGGATATGCTTGAGCATTTAGTTTGCTCATGCATCAAGCATGTGTGACTCTGGCCCGCACACATATATATATGTGTGCATGCATTATGAAGTCATGCATCGACTGTATACTATGTATCTACATGCGCCTGGAAAGGAATCGTGCATGTCCATTACGGACAGTTCATTCGTATTGTAGCAATGAATGAGTCGGTACGACACGACATCCGGTCTAAAGAATTAATATTAGCTGGAAGCTGGGGGAAACTCTTCCAATGGCGAGGTGGAGGCGGAGGTTGGGTTATAAATATACCCATTTAGAAGTGATATTAACCCTACGAGTGGATTGTATTTCTCCCCTTTTTGTTTCAAAGCGAAATAGCGAGAAATTGTCCTGCACCGATTAATGACCGATTGGGCTGGATCCGATTTCTGCCCAATTGAATTCTTTTCAAGGAATAATTTTTAAGAAATTCCCTGGGACAAAATATAATTTGTATCGTATTTATTGTTTATATAAATTATAAACAAAATATACAATAGTTTTTTTATTTGATATATTTTTGGCGAATAAATCTGCAAAATATATGACAAGGATTGTAGTTTATACAGGGTGTCCGACCTAAGGTGTCCAAGCCGAAAGGTGGTGGTAGAGGGTGAAAATTGGAGACGAAAAGTCAAATACCATTTTTCGAAATTCGGAATAATTACCGAGTTATTAGGTAATACTTCTGACCAATCAGAATGCCCCTTTAGATTCTGGTGTGCATGACAGAAGTTTAGACTCGAACCTACTCGTAATCGGTAACATTGCAGTAGTAGTAATAATAACAAAAGAAGTAAGACGGTGACACCAACACATTAAAGATCTCTCTTCTGATGTTACCACTAACACACTACTACGACCGTGATATGATATCGTCGGAAACAAAGTATGCATAGGGTGTAATAGTAGTAGTAATAACATAAAAAATTAAATGACAAAAATCAACTTTCAAATTCTTAATTGTGTTATTAATTCCACAACTTCCACGACCAATGCTGCTATCATTATTATCACTATTATTTTTATTATTATTGTTGTTACTAATATTACTACCACTACATCAATAATAACAACCACAATAATAATAATAATAATAATAATAATAATAATAATAATAATAATAATAATAAAGATAATAATGATAGCAGTATTGGTCGTGGGAATAGTAGATTTAATAACACAATAATTAAGAATTTAAAAGTTGATTTTCGTCATTTATTTTCTTATGTTATTACTGCTACTATTACGCCCTGTACATACACTGGGCGCAAAAATTAAGTGATGGAAACAAATCTAAAGTAGGTGATTTTCAAAGTGCTGTAACTTAAAGAATAACAATGGGAAAACAATTTAAAAGAAGAAAATTGAAGCTCCAAGTTTCTAGACTTCAGATTTTGCACTCAAAATGTTTTACCATCAACAGTTTTTGAGTAATCATAATAAAACAAACGGGAAAAAAATTCAAAATTTACGCTTGTTTTTCGAAGACTCATGGACTTCAATAAATTTTTTTCACTGATTTCATCACAAAGCTCTTTCTGATAATTTAATTCTCTTTAATTTGAGCGGTCGGAAAATCTTGTACGCTGATTTTTGGCTGACATGAGTTCTTAAAGCAAAAAAATCAGTTTTAACTTTGGTAATTATGTACTCGGTAACAAATTATTAAATTAAAAAATAATTTTAAAAAAATGTGGCTTCTTACAATAATTAACATTTTTCTTTTTTTAATAAAAAAATGATAACTATTGTAAGAAGTAACATTTGTTAAAATTATTTTTTAATTTACAAATTTTTTACACAATTGCCAAAGTTAAAACTGATTTTTTTGCTTTGATCGACGATAACTCAACTAAAAATCATCGTACAAAGCATTCCGATCTCTCAAATTAAAGAGTATTAAATTATGTGAAAGAGCTTTATGATGAAATCAGTGAAAAAAATTTATTGAAGCCCATGGACCTTTTGAAAAACAAGCGAAAATTTGGACATTTTTTCCCGATAGTTTTCTTACGATTAATCAAAAACTGCTGATGTTAAAACATTTTGAGTTCAAGATCTCAAAACTAGGAACCTGGATCTTAAATTTGCTTTTTTTTTAAATTGCTCTTCCACTATTGTTCCTTAACCCATTCGAGACGGCGACTGTTTTCGAACACGGTCCCCAGGAGGGGAGTTTTATGTTTTACTTTCTATGCTTGCACACACGGTGTGCAGTCGGTCGCGAATGGGTTAAGTTACAGGACTTTAAAAACCACCTAAAAATTTAGGTTTTTTTTCATCCCTTAATTTTGGCGCCTAGAGTATGTATAGGGTGTAATAGCAGTAGTAATAACATAAGAAAATAAATGACGAAAATCAACTTTCAAATCCTTAATTAATGTGTTATATTACATCTACCATTCCCACGACCGATACTGCTATCATTATTATCCTTGTTGTTGTTGTTGTTATTATTATTATTATTATTATCGTTGTCGTTGTCGTTGTGGTTGTCGTTATCATTATTATTATTATTGTCGTTGTCTCACCGTTGATCTCACCGTAATTTATAAAAAATATTAAATAAAAACCTAAGGTTTTTTGTGCTCATATTAAAGCTTATATTCCAAGCTTTAATTTAACCCAAGATTGGTTTTAAAATTTTTAAAATTAAGCCCGTGCTGATCTTTGAAAGATGACGGAACAAAAGTTGAAAAATCGGTATTTTCTTGCACAAAATGTTCTTTTTCTCAGCTAATATTGCAGATATCATTTTGATTCTTTTTTCGTTGATTAAAGGCACTACCCTAGAACATATTGAGCGGAACAGAATTTTTCTGATGTTGAAAGTTATGGATATACAAATTTTTACAACCACTAAAACATAGTCCGATTTTGATCTTTCTCTACTTTTAACATTACATTTTAACAAATAATTTTCTAATAATTTTCCACGCTCACATTGTTTGTTTAACATTAGTGAATAATGTCCAAAAGGGAAATTGAAGATTGGAGCAGTAGAACATAAAAAAAGGAACATTTTGTGCAAGAAAACACCGATTTTTCAACTTTTGTTCCGTCATCTTTCAAAGATCAGCACGGGCTTAATTTTTAAAATTTTAAAACCAATCTTGGGTTAAATTAAAGCTTGGAATATAAGCTTTAATATGAGCACAAAAAACCTTAGGTTTTTATTTAATATTTTTTATAAATTACGGTGAGATCAACGGTGAGACAACGACAATAATAATAATAATGATAACGACAACGACAACGATAATAATAATAATAATAACAACAACAACAAGGATAATAATGATAGCAGTATCAGTCGTGGGAATGGTAGATGTAATAACACATTAATTAAGGATTTGAAAGTTGATTTTCGTCATTTATTTTCTTATGTTATTACTACTGCTATTACACCCTATACATACTCTAGGCGCCAAAATTAAGGGATGAAAAAAATCCTAAATTTTTAGGTGGTTTTTAAAGTCCTGTAACTTTACCCATTCGCGACCGACTGCACACCGTGTGTGCAAGAATAGAAAGGAAAACATAAAACTCCCCTCCTGGGGACCGTGTTCGAAAACAGTCGCCGTCTCGAATGGGTTAAGGAACAATAGTGGAAGAGCAATTTAAAAAAAAAGCAAATTTAAGCTCCAAGTTCCTAGGTTTGAGATCCTGAACTCAAAATGTTTTAATATCAGCAGTTTTTGATTAATCGTAAGAAAACTATCGGGAAAAAAATGTCCAAATTTTCGATTGTTTTTCAAAAGGTCCATGGACTTCAATAAATTTTTTTCACTGATTTCATCATAAAGCTCTTTTACATAATTTAATACTCTTTAATTTGAGAGATTGAAATGCTTTGTACGATGATTTTTCGTTGAGTTATCGTCGATTAAAGCAAAAAAATCAGTTTTAACTTTGGCAATTGTGTAAAAAATTTGTTAATTAAAAAATAATTTTAACAAATGTTATTTCTTACAATAATTAACATTTTTTGATTAAAAAAAGAAAAATGTTAATTATTGTAAGAAGTCACATTTTTTAAAATTATTTTTTAATTTAATAATTTTTTACCGAGTACATAATTACCAAAGTTAAAACTGATTCTTTTGCTTTGAGAACTCATGTCAGCGAAAAATCAGCGTACAAGTTTTTCCGACCGTTCAAATTAAAGAGAATTAAATTATCAGAAAGAGCTTTATGATGAAATCAGTGAAAAACATTTATTGAAGTCCATGACCCTTCGAAAAACAAGCGTAAATTTTGAATTTTTTTCCCGTTTGTTTTATTATGATTGCTCAAAAACTGCTGATGGTAAAACATTTTGAGTTCAAGATCTCAAGTCTAGAAACTTGGAGCTTCAATTTGCTTTTTTTAAATTGCTTTCCCACTGTTATTCTTTAAGTTACGGCACTTTGAAAATCACCTACTTTAGATTTTTTTTCATCCCTTAATTTTTGCGCCCAGTGTACGTGGGACGTTCCACGCCAAATCGGACGGTTTGGAAAACTTTTTTTTTAATTTTCTTAATTTTTTGGTATTTTTTAGTACCCCTCAAAAGAAGTTTCCTGGTAAATTTCGAGATTTTTTCGATCACTGGTTAAAAAAATATCGAATTTTCAAAAAACCGTTTTTTTGGGGTTTTTTCCTCATAACTTTCCTTATAAAGGTCGAAATTCAATTATTTTTTTCTAATTTTCGTTTTTAGATGGCCTTTACAGAAAAAAATACAAAAAAATATTTAAAGTGTTTTTAATCAGTATTTTTGAATTTTAAGTTTTCAATCGTGTTTTTAAAACTGTGTGTATCCTTCGACTTTCTTGAAGATTTTCTATTTTAAACTTCTATCCGTCCTACAACTTTTAAGCCCGGTCCGGTAGTGGGCCTTCCAGAATTACTATTTTTTTCGATTTTTAAAAATTACAAAAATTTTTTTTTCGCTATTAATTATTATCAATACCGACTTTTTAAAAATTAAAAATTTTTGGAAAAATATTTGAAAATTTTCAAATTAAAAATTAAAAATTTAAAAATCGATACTGATAATAATTTATAGAGAAAAAAGTTTTTTTAATTGTTAAAAATCGAAAAAAAATAGTAATTCTGGAAGGCCCACTACCGGACCGGGCTTAAAAGTTGCAGGACGGATAGATGTTTAAAACAGAAAATCTTCAAGAAAATCGAAGGCTACACACAGTTTTAAAAACACGATTGAAAACTTAAAATTCAAAAATATCGATTAAAAACACTGTAAATATTTTTTTTGTATTTATTATTTGTAAAAAATACCAAAAAATTAAGAAAATTTAAATAAAATGTTTTCAAACCGTCCTATTTGGGGTGGAATACCCCATGTCCAGGCCCTAATGGTAGTAGTAATAACATAAGAAAATAAATGACGAAAATCAACTTTCAAATTCTTAATTATTGTGTTATTAAATCTACTATTCTCACGACCAATACTGCTATCATTATTATCATTATCATTGTCATTATTATTATTATTATTATTATTATTATTATTATTATTATTATTATTATTGTGGTTGTTGTTATTGATGTAGTGGTAGTAATATTAATAACAACAATAATAATAAAAATAATAGTGATAATAATGATAGCAGCATTGGTCGTGGAAGTAGCGGAATTAATAACACAATTAGGAATTTGAAAGTTGATTTTTGTCATTTAATTTCTTATGTTATTACTACTACTATTACACCCTGTACATACTTTGTTTCCGACGATATCATATCACGGTCGTAGTAGTGTGTTAGTGGTAACATCAGAAGAGAGATTTTTAATGGGTTGGTGTCACCGTCTTACTTCTTTTGTTATTATTACTACTTCTGCTTTGTTACCGACTACGAGTAGGTTCGAGTCTAAACTTCTGTCATGCACACCAGAATCTAAAGGGGTATTCTGATTGGTCAGAAGTATTACTTAATAACTCGGTAATTATTCCGAATTTCGAAAAATGGTATTGGACTTTTCGTCTCCAATTTTCACCCTCTACCACCACCTTTCGGCTTGGACACCTTAGGTCGGACACCCTGTATATTTTTATACCGACCAAAAGTCCAAGAACACATTTTCGACAAGTTTGCGTTGTAAATTTATACCTATTTTCTATTCGACAGAAATTATTGGAATTAATTAGACTCCTGCGCCATCTATCGGACTGGGACTTAACTAAAAACCTTACTCGCCACCTCAACGACATATGTTACGAATATGCCCTTAATATGTCCAGTGGTTTGTCAGGGATGACGCGGTTTACTCACGCGCAATGTATTGTCTATATACCGAAAAAATTCTAGTTATTGAATTCAATAACTGCGTATTAAATTAATAACGAAAGCGCCTCGAAAGTTTTATCTCGAACGATTACGTTGCCGAGTGCAATTATTTGGATGGCCTGAAAGCAAACCCTCTGTGAAACTGCACTTTTAAAAGAAACGGCCAGAATAAACAAGGCAGGAATTAGATAAACCACTATTGTGTCTGATTCCTTGTCTGATGTCTGTCTCATGAATGCTAACGTTGTATTATTCCATTGAGGGCGCGCCCCTCTAACAAATTAATGCGAAATAAAGAGTTGCATGCATAAAGAGAGGATGAAATCCATTCTCCGAAAGATGCAGCAGAAGAATTAGTTACAAGCCAGCTTCTAATTTTTTTTATCGCCCACTCGGGTGCAACGACGTCATTCCCATGCTGACGATCCTAGGGTTTTGGTCCCTCATCTGGATTATGCAGCTCTCGCATCCACGATATCGTCCTCATCTTTTGTAATATTATTTACTTCGTCGTAAAACGTCGAAGCTTTCCCGAGGGTTCGACGATTTCGGGAATCGTCTCGACCGAAGGAAAATTAATAAACCTTAACATTTTATCGCTCGCATGAAAATATATTGCACGGATGCAATTCGATCGATGCAGACGCTTCTTACGCGAATTTTCGCAGTTCTTGAGTATACACGAAGGCTCTCAAGGACGTTTCTTGTTGAACGTCTACCTTTTCTAAACAAATTTGTTAACGACTATGCTCACACTTATTGCACCGTCCGCAACAGCTCGTAACGCGTGTTAAATAAATATTATTCTGTGATTTACTAACGTTGGCAAGTTATGTCGTAATCAATCCGGTTTCTTAGGCGCAATTAGGCGAAGCCAAGCAGAAAGAATTATACAGCCTGTCGATAGATTCGATCACATTTTGGTCTATAATTATTGCAGGCATTCACTTGAATTTCCTTATACCAATTTCGTATGATACTAATAATTATGCAATTTTGTTGTACCTACATATAATTACGGTATGGCACTCTACGCTAATTCGGGCAGTTTTCGCTTGAGCGGCGCTTGTTTGTCAGTCAGGTCCCGAAAAGTGCGCCACCTGAAACGTCGAAAGAAAACAAATGGTACAAAATTTGGTCACGGAAGCGCCCCCAATATTGTTTTCTTCAAAATTTAAATATCCCAAAATTCCAATGAATTGGGGATTGCCAGGGAACCCTTATCGGATGTATTTTTTTTGCAAACGATCCATTTTCATTGCAAAGTTGCAAATATCCAACGAAAAACGCGAATTTCCTTCTATTTTCTACAAAAAACAAATTGCAAGGCGTCAGTTATAAACGCTCAAAATTCAAAGTCTTGCGATTCCATACAAGAGCGAACTAAGTACTCGCACCTAGTTCCCTGGAACGTCGCTGTAAAGAGCTTAGATTTTCTCTATTCACTAAGGCAGATAATATAGAGAACGCCGTTACAAGAGAGATGGCATTTAAGTGTAGCCTTACGCATGTTTACGATATTCGTTACAGAAACGTATTACATGAAAATTGTATATTATCGTGCCGCCTCGTCGGTATGTTTACGTTCTTCGGTAAATATATAACATAAGAAAATCCGCAATAACAGCAGCCTTCTAAAGTTTCCCAGGATCTTAAGACGCGCAACGGGTGTGTGTATCCCTGCCGCCAAAGACACGTATGCACGTGTAAAGTGCATTCAAGGACCCGGGAACCAAAAGGGCGCAATTGTTATGCTCGTACATTACGACCCAACACTTTTACCGCCGAGCTGCTCGTCGTAAGTACTCGCGGAATTATTTTCATGGTAAAAAGATGATTAAAATTTATATAACTATATACATAAATAGAAAGGCGCAGATTGTACGTTTTACCAATTAACAAATCTAATTTTCTTACTGGGTGTTTCCATTCGTAAACGCTGAGCAAGCGAGGAATTCTTGCCCGTAATTGGATGGGCATGGGATGAAAGTGAGAAAGTTATAGTTGCAACAATGATGATGGTATAGGTAGAAACTATATATACGCCGTTCCTTCGCTACGAACATTCCAAGCTCTTCATAATAATGCTACAAGTAATTTATGAAATATACATTCGTACGAGTTCCATAGGACGGCTATATCCGTAGACATACCGTGCATTTATCCTTTTCCAACCGACCGGTATAATTAAGAGCGGAATGTTAGAAAAATATGCTCGAATTAATTGCCACCTAATCGCTATCGCTGTCTTAAAACGGACGCGCACCGCCTGGAATGTCGCACGCGAGGCTACGGAAATTACCAACGCTATAACTTTCCACGCTCTTACTGACACAAAAAGTCTCTGAACTCCAAACGCGCACTCCAGGGGCGGTCGAAGACACCGAATGGCGACACTTCCGCGCGAACGACTGGGACCCGACTGCCAGCGGCGCTTCCCCCACTCCTCGCGAGCTTCGCGCGCCAACCGTCGCATCGTTTCCCCCTACTCTCGAGACACCTCGGGCTGGGTTCGAACCTCATCCGAGCGTCGAATTGAGTTTCTTTCAAAGAAATCCACTAAATTTCTGTAACCTCTTCCGCGTGGAATTTTTTGAACGCGGAAATTAGCAGTTACTGCAAAGTTTCTCGTCACACGATGATAGTTTGCAGCACTTCCTGCAATCCGATAGAATTAAAAACGTTTCTCCCTCCCAAGCATGAAACGAATTAAACTGAAAATGATACGGTTTTCCTTTTTCTTTTTACATAAAACGGCAGAAGAGGGAACTACGCCGGCTATAACCACACCCTTAGTTGTTAACAACAGTTGGTATTATAATGCTTAATTAACGGAAATGACCTATATTTTTTTTCCTTGTGCAAAAAAAAGGAAAGAAATGAAAGAACGACACAACAAGCGGTAGGTGTACTGTATACTTCTCTCATCTGTTTCCATAACGTACAATTTCTACCACTACTGGAACCAAATGTAGGTTACACAACTTAGCATTAGCGTTAGTACTATCGAAATTCCGTGTTGCCGGTTCCTCTGTCAGGATTTCACTCTTGCTTCAAGATAAAAAGGAAACGTGATTATTGGGAACGTAACGCTGATAATGTAACTACATTTCATTTGCTAATACTATTATCTGCCCTCTTTTCAGTTCATTCGTTTCTTTTTCAATTCTTGCTCATGCAATCTTTATCGCGCTTTTTCCTCGTGTCTCTGCGCTTGAAATATTGCCAAACCAAGGGAATCGGTTGCAACACGAAGGCAGATACGAGCCTACGGATGACACAAGACCCAGCAAAAATCTCCCATATCATTTCCGAGTATTGTTCCAAGCCGATACGATTAAGGACGAGTTACCGGTGAAAGCAATTTTCCGATTGTGCCATGCCTTTAACGTAAAATCAATAGCGAAGGTTATTAGCGGTACCAAATGGCTCTAATGGTATTCCGAAGGGGACAACCCATTCGAGCGATACTCTCGCCTCTGGTATCAGAAGTTTACGGTGAAATCGGATCCGTAAAGCAACGGCGCGTGAATTACACCGTAATCGGGATTCGAACCCGAACCTCCAGCGCGAGACTCGACGTTTCTTTTCAAAGGGGCCTATTCTGACCTCAGTTAACGGCACCTGGCAGCATTTTTGGCCGGATTAGACGCGATTTCGTCCCCTTGCACGCCATCAGACAGGGTCCTCCTACCGACGGGGCATCTTTGTCCCGGGTATAGCGGCATGGTCCTGCAGTGCCGTAGTACTGCTACACATAATTGCTGCAATTATGCTGCAATTTGAAACCGGTTCCAGTATCTGGGTCGCTATGATAAATCGCGCAAGGATTTTTTTTTTTTCGAAATTGGACAATAGAAAACGACTTCGTGCTATACTTCGTAGCTCCGCGCTTGTATTTACGCTGGATATTATTTAACAATATCAAGAACCTACTAATTAAGAAGTGAAAAGCGCAGCCAGGAAGAGCAGCAGCCTCGATTCAGCCGGAAGCTAAATGGAAAAAAAGGAGGAGAAGAACCGTCGCTCGATACGCTTGCCTTCATCTCTTTTTTTTTCAACGTGTAACAAGATTTTCTCATAATCACAAAGGAGCGAATGAGATTTAGAGCGAAATTATCAAAATTTCTACCGGAGTTAATTGACGAAGAACCTGCCAATTTGGGCCAAAAAATTTGCTTTTCTCTCGAAATCCTGAATTAATTCGAGGATTTCGAAAATCGACTTTCGAAAAAATTTCTTCCTTTATCTTTTCTTTTTTTTTTGGCGTTTCCGCGTTTCGAAAGGAGTCCATCTCGCCGGCTCTGGACTTCGTTATGACGTAAAAGAAGAGACCGGTGTCAAAGGAGGCTACGGTATCGAGTTTCGTTCGAAACCCAAGATCTTATTTACGTGGTACATGCTACGTAATAAGAGATCTCATATCCTGCTTTCTTGGACATGACCCTCGTGATTTACCACACCTCGGTCAGGTAAATTTATCGGACAACGAGAAACAATTTCCTAATGAGGATCCTCGCATTTAATGAACCGGATCGAGGCGAAGCTCCTCACGGAAAAAGTGAAGGTGTTACCGTACATGCCATTATTATAATGCACGCAACAAGTGCAGCGCTGAAAACGGCAGCAACTTTCCAGAAGCTAACTAATATCACCTGTTACGTCGAACTCCTCCGAGGTGTTAAAATCACCGTTCGTTAAAATAACCACTCCATCGGGTAGAACAAAAATAATTAATCTAGCCATCGATCAGTTCCCAGCTAATTAGGAGTCTCTTTTTCAATTTCTCGAAAATTTCGGACCCTCGGCCAGAAGTGCATCCTTTGCAGGCTGCACCGAAACAAAAACACATAATAATTCCAACCACGACTGTAATTAAAATTATATTAAGTTAATGCATTTGATAATCAACCAGAAATTAAATAAATATTTTTTTTTGGTGTGATTGATGGGAGAAAAAAATTATGAATGAACATTTATCTATTTTTTCTTTTCTGAAAGACAATTAAAAATGTGCTTTCCCTTTTTCGAAGACGTTAAGGCATTAATTCGTGGCAATTCTTTGTTTGTCGGTGTTTGATTGATCACGGTAATAATTATTTATATGTTTTTCTGTACATTCATATCCTCCTCCTCTTTTTTTTCCTTCCTTCGTCGAGAGAAAGACAATTAAAAAGGTTTCTTTCTCCTTTCGAAGACACTGATGCGTTCGTGGTAATTTTCATCTCGAAGGAGAAGGAAAATTAATAGAGTGACAATGCAAAAACAGCAGAATCTCTTTGAGTTTAATTAACGACGCGATAAGACGATTAATGAACTGTTTATCGCGCTCCCAGTGTCGATGCAAAGGCGTTAGTGCCTCATACACTTCATTCCATCGGAAAAGTCGAGGTGCCAACACCTTGGGCCGATAACGGCCATTTCGTCTCGAAGCAAATCCCTGGGAATTTCTTCTTTGCGACCCAGTAATTTCTACAAATCCGGAAATTCCTGACGGCGGATTAAAAATTCACGCGGGGACTGCCGGGGTAGGAATAACGTCCCTCTTGGAATTCAACGAACGGAGGCTGGCTCTCCTCGCACTTTAATGGCTCACCCGCGCTGGAGCTTGCAGGTGAAAGAGGTTTTAAAAATCTCAGAACGACAGAGCAGCAGCTTAAGTGGAGGTACAGTAAAAAAAAAGTAATCAAAGAAAAAGGGAAACAATGTTTGCCTTTCTCCTTGATTGCTTTTTTTTTATTGTACTTTCGGAATACATCTGCAAGCTCGGGATGTTCCCTTTGCGGTCGGAAATCGGCTCTGAAATTTCACCGAGTGTCAGGAAAGGGGACTGTAGGTGGATTGTATCATAATAAAATTAGGAATCGGTAAAATTGTGGGATAATTAATAAGATGATGAATTTAACAATTATTTGCGCGATAATTCGTGTTATAATTAATATAATAATTAATTACGCGATGGTTAAAAATTGTTCGATCGAAATTTATATGGACTGGGATTCGAACTCGAGGTCTACCGATGGATATATCTATATATATTAAAAATATGTACTCAAATAATTCGCTTTCGATATTTAAATAATCGCAGAAATGCTCGACGAAGAATGCAGAAGTAAACAAAAAGTGATGAACAATAAAAGGAAAGAGAGAAAATAAAAAAAACAGACGCAGCTGATATGACGAAGAGAGACAGAGAGAAAGACATAATAAGAATGCGAAGATACATATACATACATACTTCTGGTATGTATGTAATTACTTATCGCACAATGCACTCCTTCATACGATTCCGGTATGTTGGAGAGAAAAAGAAGACGAGGAACAAGGAAACGATTGCAATCTGCGACATTGGGTGTCGACTTTTTACTTTATTCCTACACAAAACGAATTTCTCGAACCAGTGGATCAATTTATTAGCCTTCGATTTCTATATTTCGGCCGTGAGAATTGGTAAATATGATTTTCTATCGGAAATGGATCGCGAAAATCGCTGCTTGCGCGAAACCGTAGCCCCCTAGCGGCCATACAAGCGAGGCTCGTGCCTGGTAACGGCACTTCTCGACTCGATTACCACCTCGCGCGAAATCTCTAAGCGTATTTTCAGGAATTCTGGTGCATTAGAAGCGACTTCCAGTTTCTTGGACTTTTTTTAGGCCTTTCCAAAAATTCGGACACTGGGTTTTCTCCCGTTCTGCCTTTTCTCGTTCGAGAAATTCTCTTTTTCAGTGTAGGTATACAGCCATGCGTGACTAATCGTTGAAGCCTCTTTGGAATGCACTCAATTTTAATAAGAATTTTCACGCGATTCTAATACCTCCGTACACGCGATTCCGTTCATTTGAAACTGCTTCTCGTGGCAGCTAACAGCAAAAACAAACTGTTTCTCTTGTCTCTAAATAGCGTTACTTTTACAAGAAGCAAGGCTGTGTGTAAGAAACCAAGCTTTGCTGTGTGCGTACACTCGTACGTGTGTGAGTTACGCTCGTAAATAATTAAATACAAAAAAGGGCGAATTTTAGTACCAGATGTGGCAAAAATTCCCTCGGAGTTTAATTTTTATTTGACCAAATAAAAATAAATGAGTAAACTTTTACTGGAAATATTTACCCGAAGACAAAAGAAAGTGAATTTCACTCGAAGTTGTAAAAAAATTAGGAATGAAAATTTGCATGGAAAAACGTAGAGGTTTCCTCGGCGTGACGTTATATTACTTTTCAAAAGTGGTTTCACTTTTCTCGGAAAGTAGACTACTAATAATCAGCCTATGAAACGTTCCATTGTAATTACTTCGGGTTGCCATGAATGAGTCACTCCAGACACACATTTTTCTGGCTCACTGTGGCATTTATAATCCGTTTCGACCATATATATGTGTTTATCATTCTTTTCAGGTGCTCGAATTACACAGACTTGTTATTTTCAATCCCGTACAAAAGAAATCTCCCGTTGCCAGCAATTCTGTAATACAATATTTGTATTCTTCTGTTTTTTTTCTTGATAATCAGTTTTCCAAGAAGGTGATTCAAAGCGGATTCGCAATTTTTCCCCAGATTATCCCCAAATATTTCTGGTAATTATTTGGGGAATAATCGTTTATTATTTCCAATTATTTTTATACACGAGTTTCCAAAATGAAAACAAAAAATCGCCTATTTTTTTCCCTTAGCAATCAACATCCAAAAAGAAAATTTCAAAATTCTGCAAATTTAATGAAAATTCCAAATTTTCTTAATAACTATTTTTTCCCAATTGAAAATTCTTCAAAATTAGGTTCTTAAATTTTTCGAAAATCGCAGATTGTCCCCAAATATTCCTCCCAGTGGTTACTTCGATCTACAAATTTCCAAAAAAATCGTGTAATATTTTTTCTCCCATAAAAAAATTTTCCGAATTCTCCAATTTAACACGAATTCCAATTTTTCCTAATAACTATGTTTTTCAGAAAATTTTCAAAAAATAGGCTTCTAATATTTATTAAAATTGCGGATTGTAACATTTTTCCCCCCAAAAAAGAAAATTTGAAAATTCTCCAAATTTAACGGGGATTCCAATTTTTCTTAAAAACTATTTTTTTTTCCAGAGTAATACGTCAAAATTAGGCTTCTAATTTTTTCAAAAATCCCAGAATATCCCCAAATATTTCTTGTAACCGATTACTTTTATCTAAAAATTTGCAAAAAAAATCTAGTAAAACTTTTCCTCCTAAAAAAATGTTCAGGACTCTCAATTTCAAAGGAATTATTCAGTCTTTTTTTTTTCATTCTCACGGACGATAAAATTATTCACGGATTCTTTTCTTAAACAAAAATGCGAAAAAAGGGAATTTTACTTTGTCTGCCAAAATAGGGAAGCCAAAATTATGTATGTGTGTATATATATATACATAAAAAATTACATACACACATATATTTATATATATATAAAATGACATATTTTACAAATGATACATCGTTTCCGGTGACATACGCGCACGTATATATACGTATATATCCGGTAAGAAAAAGTTTCCTGCTGGCAGAAGTCGTGTATAAATACATTTACGTACATCAGAGATAAGATTCCAAAAAGCTGGTGAGACTGATCTCGAGATTCCACAGAAATTTCATTTCCTCGTGATAACGACGGTGGAGTTTAAATCGAGCATTTCTCTGGGTAGAAAATATTCCGCTAGGGTTTGTTAAAAAAAAAACAGAAAAATTGCATTAATTCGAATTCGACAAAATAATCCTAATTCGAGGGCAATAACAAGATCCTGGTGTTATTTTTGCGGCCCGTACATGGGTGTTTCCACCTGGGACGTGATTTTCACTGCTCGTAAATCCAAGGGAATTTACGATTTCCCGGATTTCGTGTTGGAAACCCGGGAAACACTTCTGCTTTTTGTTCCGGCTCCATCCGGAACTTTTATGGCGTAATTTTCTTATCAGATGATAAATCATAGAGCATTAAATAGATAGGAGACAACGACTATAGGGACGTTTTTGTTAATTCGGATGAGGTTTGATGAAGAAAAACAAAAATTAGAATGAAAAAAAAAAATAATAATAATAACAACCCAATCGAAAATTTCAGGAAAAATTCGAAATTCCAGAATTTTTCTCGAGGAAAATAAGTCACTTTTAAAATGATAAGTATGTAATTCGTCTACTTAAAAATGATCGTAATTGAAAAAATTTAATTTCGCTGCAATTTAACAGCAAACTCGAAAATTCCTCCGCAATCGCGAAATGCGAAACCCCAAGCAAAAAAAAAATAAATAAATATGGTTTTTAATTTTTTAAGGACGAACAAAAAAAAAATACTCGGATAAAGCCGCTGAACTTAAGTGTTTAATCCGTGGAATGCCAGGTATGCTGTCTAATTAACATAATTCAATCGGCAAATGCTTTTAACTTTATTTCACGGTACCGAGAAAATCACAGATAAATGGTAATAATTGCACGTCCATGGAAATGGCAATGGAACTGGTTTTCGCATTGGATGGAAAAATTTCTAAAATCGAAGTTGGAAATGGGACAACCTGAACGTAAGACGCAGAGTTCGGACCCCGATAGGGTCGCCTTAGAGGCGAATCCGCAAGAAAAAGTAAATAATGGCGCATTTTTATGGGCTCGTTTGATACTTCGACATGGACTGGAACGGCTCTTGTCGATTTGAACGAAATGGTATTCAAACCAGCAACTATATGGCAGAGCCAAAACAGAGACTGTTGATACGAGTGAGTTGACCTCTAGGTTACATACCTGTTGAATGGTAAATGTAACCCAAGCTCACCTTTCCTGGAGTACCTTCGAGGGACTCGAGTGTTCCCGAAAGTATCGATTGGAGCCAATTGAAGAAAAACTACTTAAGAAATAATAATAACAATAATAATAATAATAATAACAATAATAATAATAATAATAATAATAAAAGAGGTCCATCAAATACAGGAAAATAATAATAACAGTAACAATAACAATAATCAAAATAAAAGGGAAAAATAATGGCAACGTCGTAGGTCCGTAAGTAAGTCAATGGCCAAAAAATCGGCGTGACTCGAGAAACCGAAACCGGTTCTTCGATGTCCAGCCAAGCTGGAAGGCACTTGGCACTTGTAACAGTTTGCTTCCACGTACGAAATCCCATTGTCGCGTTTCTATTTTTCTGGAAAGAACTGTAGAAACGGTTTACCTTCACCGGGAGCAAGAAATGCACGGTAATCGCTCCTATCGCCTAAATCCTTGACTTTTTCCACCTGCGGAGCACTCAATGGATGCGAAAAAATGCAACTAATCCGTCACTCGATGGTCAAGCTGCACTCGAAGGATCGCGTTTTTCGGGGCCAAAGGGGTGAGGATTTCAGTAAAAGGAATTAAAATGGTACTTGGGAGGACAACAATGGTAACGCGCCGCGGCCGGTGCCGATGCCGAGCCGATGCCGAGCCGAGCCTAGCCGTGCCGTCCCACTCACTGACTGACTAACTGACTGACTGACTGACTGACTGACTGACTGAGTGACTGACTAACTGACGCTGCAGTCAGCAGCATGACCGTTCTTGCATCAACACCAAACCACTTCCCAGCTTCTCTTTCCAGCTCCATTCCGTTCCCTCCTCCACTCAATGGCACTCGATGGATCGGTAGGTAGGCAAAGCCTTGCCAGGTGTTGCGATACTCGAATCCACGCAGCCGGTGAGTGGCAAAAGGTACGGGACGAGAATTCTTCGGGAGACTTGGGTCCCATGAACAAAATTTCAAAAGAAGGGAATGCAGAAATTTGTAGAAATCTATTTTTTATTTGCGAAGAAATTTTGTTTGGGATGGGTCGTGTTTCCGGTTTCATTGTTAAATAATTATTAATAATTCGTTTTATTCGATTATTCTATTCGATTTGACTATGAAATGGTAAATTTTACCATTCACTAAAGTTTAACCTAATATGCGATCTAAATAATGATAATAATAATAATAAAAATAATAATAATAAAAATAATAATAATAATAATAATAATAATAATAATGATATCAATAGTAGTAGTAATGGTAGTAGCAATAACAATAATAATAACGGTAAAAAAATAATAAGTTAGTTAATAAGTTCCTGAAATTCGAAAATTTCAAATGTAGGAAATCCATAAAATTGATTAAAAAAATGAAAAATCAACAATAAAGCACGAAATAATAAGAAATGGTAAAAATATAGACACAAAAGAATCAATTTTAACGGTAATATGCCTAACAAAGAAAAATGTAAATAGGTATGTAATTATGCAAACACTGAAACAAATAAAAATCGATAAAAAAGAATTACCACGAAACCATTTGTGCCCATAATTATGAAAGTGGTCTAAGTCATATTTTGTTGTGTTGATAAATTTAAAGGATTTGTTTTAAATAAAATAAAAAATGTTTTTACATTCTGCAACATTGAAATTTGGAGTTTGATTGGTCTTGATTGATAAAGAAAAAAATGTATTGCAAGATAAAATGTTGCGAGGTAACTGAAAATCTCATTTTGTTCAAATCTTGACTTAGACCACTTTCATAATTATGGGCATATTTAATTTTTTCAAAATAAATATGATAATAGTGGATGGTTATTTCAAAAGATTCAGGATATTTCATTGGAATTTAAGGCGGCAGGATTTGAATTTATGGCGGGAAGAATTTTAGAAAGGATCCAATATGGAAGGGTAAAGGATAATATAAGTAAAGTGGTAAAAGTAAGAATGGAAAAACTGAAAATATAATTAATTTCATAATTCAAGCAACAAAGTTCATATTACAAACAATAACTGCAAATTGTTGGGGGATTTTAAGGAAAAAATTAGCAGACGAAATTAAGTTCAATTGAATGGGTAATGGCACACGCATATTCATTACGCCTAATAATAAACGTACATGGGAGAATTAAGTTACAAAATAAACAACATTAAATCGCATCCATTACCACAATATGTCCGAGTTTGTTTTAGGATTCATTCGAGATCCAAAATAATATTAGGTTAATTTCCATTATCCGTATTTTCCTTCGCGAATTAAAATACCTAATTTGCATCTCATTTTCTTCGTCGAGGAAATTTAATTTCCTTTGTTCTCGTAACAAAGTAGAAGGTAGGTAGGAATGCTATATTTTTTATTTTATTAAAAAAAGTACACGAGTACTTAAACTAGTTCACTGGATGCAAGGAGTTTTAACAAAATACTCAACTGTTCCGACAGCAAGGGGTTGTCGCAGAAATTTATGTGGATTTTTTTCTGCAATTCTCCCCTTTGCTCTCTCAACTGATTTCTAGTTTCGATTAATTCCATTAATGCATCCTTGAATTGTTCCTGCAAAAAAATAGACTCGATTACGTTTTGTTTCGCTTTGCACAATTTTTTACGTCGGGATCTATAAAAATTCGTCACAGTCTGCTTGGCACTTTGTTTTTGCAAAGTGTGTTTCTGAAGAAACTTCGTGGAATTAATGACGCGCAGCCGCATACATTGATTGCAAGAATGATACGGAAATGAGATTAAAAATAATGTGTTGCATAATCAAATGGATTGCTTTACCTCAGCTCCATCGTAATTAGCGACTCCGATGCAGCTAACGAATCCTTTGCCGTGGAGTAAATATCCCAGTTTTCTTTTACCTAGTCCGAAACCATAAGGTACATCTTGTTTCCGACATGTTTCCTTTAACTTTCGTACTTCCTCGTCCAATCCACCTATTAACAAAAGTGTATGAGCAAAAAAATATGTTTGTCACGGTGAAGAGTTTGTTTAAAAATAAATAACGTGGAATATTAATAAAATTAAAAAATTAAAAAATTATAGTAAGAACCACAGAGTTTCTGAAATGGCAACAAAAAAAAAATAGAAAAATGGACCTTCGAGACTGACTCGTTCCAAATCTGGTGCGATGAGAACAAATTTGATCTTTTTTAAATACATATGATTTCCAATTGCTTTAAAACCAGCATAGTATTTCCTCTTGTATCTACCCTTAACATTATCTCGATTATACAATTTCCTTTGAAGCCTCGTCAATTCCATTAAGAATTTTTCAAGATTTGCATTCAAAGACTGCGTTACGAAATTCGTGCAATATCTGAAAACCAGAGGAAAGATACATTCCATCAATTTTCCACCAACGAAAATTTTCAATTCATTAAAAACGTTCGTGTCTTGTATCATTTTTTATGATCGACAGCTACATTTGAGACTCACTCTCGAAACTTCCTGGAGTGTTTCACCCCTTCGTGAATCCGCAAATGTTCGAAATTTTCCGAAGTCTCTCCAGTCTCGTTACAAATACTCAAACACCTCGTTTTATGTAAAATTTGATCCTCGTCATTTTTGATTTCATCGTCCGTCTCATTTCCATCATCCTGATCAGTCTCGGATGCTCCTTTTTTCACTCGCAGTTTACTCAAACGTTCGATGAAATCCGAGTTAACGTCCCTGGACGTTAAATAGTCATCGGGATCGTCTTCTGGTTTTATACTCCGGTAATCGTTCCCGAATAAGGACAGTTTGGACATTTCTCGAGTATAATCTTTATCCAATACAGGATCTGCTGTGATTTTCAATTTCTTTGAAACAATATACGACAAATAACTGGTCAAGTATTTTATTTTCAGCTGATCTTCGCTTAATTTATGTTTGCAAACTCGTTCCTTATCGAGTTTGCGTTTGATTGTAATTATTCTCTTCAATCTCGATTTTCTCTTTATTCTCTTTCCACATACTTTTCGTTCATATTTCTCTATTAGATGTTCTTTGCTTTTGTGACTACATTTTTGGTTGTGATCGTAATTGTCAGAATTTATTGCTTTCCCATTGTGTCCGCTCTGAAAATGAAAATTCCGTTACTTTATTTGCATTTTTTTCTGACACAAAGGGACACGAGGAAAAGGACAGGGGGCAATCTTCATCCACAAAAATTCAAATTTCATATTTTTCTTGATCCGATAAAAAATAAGCAAATAATTCAATTTAGCGCTTCTTACTTCCAAAACTTCTTGAAGATCAATGCAAATTAAATCATTTCGCTTTGGTCTCTTTGTAGATTTGTTCGGAGGAACTTTCTCTTCTAGCTTCATATCGGTACCATTCCCTTTGTCTGTGGTACAAGTTTTGGTCACAATTTTATTACTTTCTATGTAATGTTTTCTTTTTAAAATTCCTTTCTCGAGATCTGGGTATTCCTCATAATCCAAAGATCTCGCACCTTCGCTCATTCCATCTTTTTCCAACGAACTCTGACAAGTCGAGTGCAAAGAAGGATCTACATAGTTTCTACAAATCTTCTTCTTATTCTTCGAACAAAGTTTTGGCCAAATGTTATCATTGTCTATTTGAATATTTTGTTGTCGAGCTTCCCAAAATATTTTACTCATCTTTTCTTTGAGTTCCATTAAGGAATTTAGAAACTAACGAAATAAAAAAAGTTATTCGGTATTTTTTGTCTACTTATTTTTAATGCAGTTAAACATTTGTTTGATTATTGCTAAAGCCACTCTGCGTGTGTTGTTTTATTTTTCATTCACCCTTTATTATTTTTTTTATTGCCAATACCAGTGTCCATATGTGCACTCTAGCTGTTTTAGATGAAAACAACAAAAATAAACTTCACAGAACAAATGACAATCGCTACTACAGAAAAAGATGTAATGTAAACCAATACAAAAAAAAGTTTTTATTGTGGAATTACATTTTGTTTTCCAAGCAAGAGTTGAGAATTTCACGAGTTGCTTCTCGACTAAACATTTCCACTACAGGTTCTTTGCAGCACCACTTTGTGGGAAAAGCATAAGTTTTACTTTGAAATTTCAATCTTTGATCGTTAGCCAGTAGCTTGGGAATCATACTTTATCTACTGTCAGCAATAAAGTCCAGGTAAGAGTCCCATTGATTGAGTTAATATTATTACTTAACGCCATTTCAGGACACCCATTGTGAAATGAACTAATTGTATCTTCTATGGAATAAATAATATTTTTGAGTAATTTTTCCAGAAAAAAACAATTTTCTTTTTCAACAAAAAATGATTCCGAATTTGTATTCCCGCTATTTCAAGTATCTGCCGCCATCCGTTGGTGATCGAGGTGTAACGCGTCTCTCAATTTGTAATGTTCCATACATTGTTTCATACAAATACAATGTTTCATATAAAACTATAGTTATATCCAAAATTAATATTGTTTTCCGATCGAATCTTTTTCTCTCCCCTTCATCTCAATTTTATTCGACGAAATTATCTCGTTGTTATGTCCTAGCTTGCACAACCACATAATAGATGGAGCTTCAAATTCGCGGGTGATATTCGAATTCAAATGAATAATCATATAATAAATAATATAGAATTACCCTTGTTAAGTAACTTTCTACTTGCAGCTTGCTTCTTTTCAGAAAATAGCATAGATTCTATTATTATAGGTTAGTTTTTTTTAAACGAGATCATAAAACATCTTGAAAATATCAAGATTTCTTGACATGCACGTGTTGTTTCCGCCGTTCGTGCTTAAAACGAATACGTTACTTTTAGCAAACGACCCGTTCATTTGAAATAAGTAGTTTAAAGTGCTTAGTAATCCAAGTTGAGTTTTCACTTATTTTCCCTTTCAACATCTCGTCAACGAATTCCAACGATGAATTTCCACATCCGCGGTTAAACGACGCAGGAAGACCTCACCGTCTTTAAAACTTGGCGCTCAACGAAAGTTACGAACCAGGACGTAACATCGTATTTCCTTTTTTTGCACTAGAAGTATTTTTTTTAGGGATCTTCCGCGTCCCGGAGCGACTTGTTCGAATCTTGTTACGAAACATATTCAAACTTATCTGATAATTTCCTCTTTCCCTCAATCAATTTTCATCCAATTAATTTTTCTATTTTTTTTTCGTTCTCTTAGGAATCTTTCGCGTCCTTAATCCTCAAATCCCAGTCCCATATTCCCATTTCCCACGGAAACCATTGGTCCACGGTCTCCGGGTCGTCCATGTTCCACGGCAAGAACCGTTGCGCACTGCATGATTTGAAATGCAGTTGCGAATTGCAATCCCAAACACCTTAATCCTCTTCACCGAAAATCGCAAGAAATATCTCCCGGAGTTCAAAATTCTGCTTTTATCGGACATTTCTTTGAACCTTTTTGGAAAAAACTTAAACTTTCTTGGTTCTTACCCACGACCCACCATTTGGCTTTGCCTTTTGGGTCTACCCTTCGTGCCCAAGCTTCCAATAATACAACGTACACACAACACACATACTCGTGGATACTCGGGTCCGTGTATGTGTGTATGTGTGTGTGTGCGCGTATAAACAAACGTTTATTCCATTTCGTTTGGGGAGCAGCCATCAGAGGGAGTTAAATACGATAAAGAAAAGGCCGTCCAATGGGAGTCGGCGATTTTTAGTGAAAAACATAGGATTGGTGTAAATATCCGAATACACACATATCCCGTCCGACTCGTGTGCCGCTCGTCAGCATGCCTATCGTAAAAGAGGCGAACCGTCACACAAAAGCAAGATGGAGGATCTCGCAGTCGAAGTATGCGGCGAAAACGGAGCATATTATAAGGTTTGTTCTATGAAAAGTATACACAATTAACGGCCGAGTACTCGGTACCCCGGTGCCAGGGCTCGCGCTTGACCTTGGCCCGGTAATTTCGAGGCCGCGCGGTCAGTACTTTGCGAAAGTACGCCGAGTCAAAATTTCTTTTGACGAAGGTAACGCGGCTTCCTTTACGACGCCATGTCTCGTTTGACAGGGCGTGATTTTCCTTTTGCCGTCGCGACCCTCGTCCCACGCTCGCTCGGCTATCGGGCCACCTCGGGACTGCGCGCCCGGCCTCCCGGGAGATCGCCCGAAAGCCACGTTTTGTCAAACGACGACGAAAGGCCGTTACGAGGAAGTGCCATGGCTGCTTCTCTACGTCGCTCACATTTCACGTTTTTCCGTTTCAGGCCTTTGTAACGGATGTGTTCGAAGACGAAGTCCTGGTGGCTTTTGAAAATGAGTAAGTCTGCGTCTGCAACCTTCTCTTTGTCTTTTTCGACCCACGAGTTTCGAAAAGCCTCCGGGTGCTTCCTCGAGTCGGGCCGTTTCGCCGGATCACAGAGGTTTTTCGTTCGACTCGGTGGCTCGACCCATGGATGTTCCCGAAGAGTGGAGAAGTTAGAGTTAGAGTCGCAGTTATTTGTTTAACCCTTTCGCTCCCGACGCTGTATATATCCGTCATTGGTTTTATGTTCCCCGGAGTCGAACGCTGGATATATCCGACATCCACTCGATGGTCCACTGGAGATGAATGCTGGATATATCTGGCGTCCAAGGTGTCCTCGTTTAGATGCCTAGATAATGGTAAAGTTACGATAAATATTTTTGTATCCCTACTAATGGCTATTTTGCGATTCTTTTATGTAAGTATGGTATATGTCTTTCTAACGCATACGCGTTAGAAAGAACCTCTCTTAAAAAAAAAAACAATTTTACCAAAAATTTATATTTTTGAACGAGAGTCCCGGTTCAAAAAAGATAAACAGCGGACCAAACCGCCATAGCGAAAGGGTTAATAGTTTGGGACAAGACTCCTAAAACGTGGATAAAAGTATAGATTTGAGAAATGAGAAATATAGAATGTATAAAATGAAATGAATAATAACAATAAGTATATACAAGCCATTTTCAGGAACAATGTTTAACCCTTAACGCTCCATAGCCTCTGCTACGGAGACATTTTACACGTACAAGCAACTCTCAGAGTGGAAAGAGTTAAATATGAAATTCAAATTAGTGTTATTAAAACTAAAGGAACAGAGTCGGAAGTTTTTATTGAAAGTTAGTGGCAAAAAATTGCAGTTTCTGATATATCGATATTTTGGGATTTTTGGAACCTTAATTTTTTTTTTGCTTTCCAATATGATTTTACGTGTGAAATTTGGAGAGCTAATGTATTTTTTTTGGAAAGGGGATACTTTGTAATTATATACAATTTTGAGTTATGTGTTTATTGTTGTCCTTTGTTATCGGGATTATTTAAACCTTTGCACTCGAGAGGTGCCTTGGAGTCATCACGTTTAAACGCTAGGGTCATGTCTCGAGTGCAAAAGATTAATACCAAAATTTAATTGGATATTCAATTGAAAATTTATTTTATAAAATAGCATTATTTTTAAAAATTGCACCACAAGTTGGCAATTGTTTATTTATTGTTACGCTTATATACAATGAATTTCAAGTGTTTTTGTAACTAGAGAAAATCCATTTAAAATTGTCGTCGATAAATATGCCATTGAACTTGAGATTTCGGTATTTCTTTTTGCAGCTGGCAACCCGAATCCAAATTTCCCTTTGCTCATGTTCGCCTCCCGCCAAAAGAAGGCCCAAAACCGGAGTTCCAGGAAAGTCAAGAAATTGAAGTATTTTCCAGAGCAAATGATCAAGAAGCCTGTGGATGGTGGAGGGCTATCATTAAGGTGCATCATCAAGTACTATGAAAAATGATTAAAAAATTGTATATTTTTTAATTGCATAATATTTACAAATAAATGTCTAAATATCTTTCAGATGAGTAAAGGAGGCTTCCAGGTAGTCGAGTACTTAGGATGGGATTACGCTTACACCGAAATCGTAGCCAGCGAAAGGCTCAGAGCGAAAAATCCTAATCCTCCCATTGACAAAAATACGTTTCACAAGATCGAGATCGAAGTACCTGAAGAACTAAGGGAGTCGTAAGTTTATTTATATTTTCAAGATTGTTTGTATCCAAGGGGTGACATTTATAGAATGGAAACTTTCACTAGAAATACGTAATTGGAGGAAAAAAAATTCTTCGAGTTTCATATGTAACTAATTTCGCGGTGTAAAATGGAGAAATTTGTGTGTCTCAAATTTGATATTTTCTTTGGATTTTGTGATTTGTAATTCGCGAATAAAATGTAAAATTTATTTAAAATTCATTAATTTAAAACAAAATGGAAATTTGATGATTTGCTTTATTTGTAATTCACGAATAATTGTAATATTTCAGTGCAAAAATGGATAATGCACACAAGGAATTTCAAAGAGCGATTATGGCATCTGTGTGCCGATACGTGCCTGAACGAGGAGTACTGCTGGCCATCTCCCGTCACGAAAATATACGTCGTCACAGTAGTATGCTTCAGGAAATGCATTTTCGGAATCTATCACAAAAGGTACGAAGAAGAGTTACCAAAAAGAAATTAAAAAAAAATTATGTCCAATTTGAACCATTTCAACGCAAGATAAAATAATAATTAAAAATTCTATTAAATATCGAACATTTTTATTAGACTCAAATGATAATAATAATAATTAAGCGTACCAAGAAATTTTTTTTTTCTTTTAATATTTCCGATTTGAAACTACTCACTGCAAATTTACCTAAAATTGAAAAATATATTAAGACCTACATAATTACGAAAATATTCGAAAATCTATTTTCAGGTGTTATTACTCAAAAGAACGGAAGAGGCAGCAAGACAGCTTGAGTCGACTAAATTGCAGGCTATCGGAGGGTGAGTTTTTCCGACTTTTGTGATTCATACTCTTTTTTTTTAAATATATATATACATTTTTTGTTTTCTTCATCATTCTCAGTGCTAACGTATTTACCTTAAAACAACAAATTTGACAAGCTTTCTTCACCTGCCCTTTTCCATACACTGTCATGCATTACCATCCTGTCTGTGGTTTTAGTATATAAACTGGCAGAGCTACCAAGAATAATGGAAATAATTTTGTTAATCCAACAATTAATCATTGGCTCTTCATATAACACAATAGTAACGTAGCTTCTTTCTAACTGTCCTCATCCTCTAGTTAAATTGTGTTTTTTCTCATGCATTGTTTCGAATTTACAAAAACAATCACGTGACACTTTCCTCCTCGATCCGCAAACAGATATTGCGAAAACTTTCACGGATGTATTTTAAACAAGCAGGTAAGTGACGTCCAGGACGTCATTCCGTAGCGAATTCATTTTCTCTCCCTCTAAAAATACAAAAAAAAAAACGGTAGATCCTCGAAAAAAAAGAAGAAAACATTTGGAGGGAGGAGAATTTGTTCGGTCATTAAAATTCTTTTTGAAGAATTTAAGAGAAAAACAAAATGTCAAGATTCGGCGAAATCTACGAAAGGGCGAGGAATAGGGTAAAAACAAACAAACCAGTTTCAAGGTATGGCTATTGTGTAATGATCGAACAGTGAAGAAAAATTGCCTTTTTGCTCTCAACGTTCTCTTTTTTTCAATTTTTCGATACTTCATTTTACGTTGTTAAATTATCATTGATTCTTTGTTATGTTTCTTTTTTGTCTTGTCTTGCATTCACTGCAGCATCATTGCACGTATCTGTCATATCTTGTAGCTAATTTGTTTCTTTTTTTCAATGCTTGTTCTGCATACAGCCATGATTTCAATGTACAAGGAAAGAAACCACGATGAATTGCGACACCGGTTGCATATTCCCTGGAAGGTTTGAGGAAGTTGTTAATTTTTTTTTTCTTCAAAAGCCGAGATTCGGAGGAATTAAAAGAAAAAACAAAAAAATAGGGAACTCGAGGTTTTAGTTGTTTGATAATTTTAGGATTTCGGGAAAGCAGGTTTATTTTTGTTCGTATAAAATATTTCAATCGACTCCACTCCACTTTTAAAAAAAAAATTGTACTCGAATGAATTTCCATTTTAACAAATTTCTGTTAATCACTTGCGCAATTAAATAATTTGTGGGTCCAATTATTACAATTATCGGCTCACATCACTCAATTTTATAGCGTCCAAAGTCATAGCGTAGAATCGAGCTGGTAATCGACTCGGATACGATCGAAGTGGATTCGAACGATGAAATATCGAGGGGGACCGATAATCATTTTCTTAAAAATTAAAAACTAGGAATTTTAAAATACAAAGGATATGTCGTCAATATTAAAATTGAAGCCCCCATAAAATTGATTTTTTCCTTGCACTTAAAAAGACCCGAATTGGTTGAAAGAAGTAATCTTCTGAAAATAAGGCTGCATTTCCCTCGTCGAAGAAAGGTGGAAGGAAGAGTTTAGTGTCTGCTAGTGAGAAAAGAAAAAGCAAACAGACAGAATGGCAGAGGCATGGGACAGGGTCTCTTTTTTTTATAAACACGAAGAAAGAAAAAACAAGCGAATTTTTTATTTAGTTACATTAGGGTATACCTTTCTTTCATTTCAGCAAATTTAGATCTTCAAACTTTATATATCAGCGTGTCTCAGACTTTGATGCAGGAGTGAGAACAAACTCAAGGTGAGACCCGCAATCGCGTGGTTTTTTAGAATTAAGTTTAGCTTATTGTGTAATAAGGAGTCTTTTTTAGATATACACCGCTACTATTATTACTATTACATATTTTTAGTCTCTATTTCAAAGACGAAAAATTTCCTTTCCATCTATTTTTTTTTTCTTCTATTTTCATATTTCCTCTCTATTTCTCATTTTCTCTTCTCTTACGTTACGATTTTTTTGTTGATTTATGAAAACAGGAAATGGTACACTGTTGATGTGCATGCTTTCAGCGTTGTGTAGTTCAATTACTGAACCAATATGCTTTTTTGAGTACAGTACTTATTTATATTCCTATGATAATTATCGTTATTACGTTTTCTCTCCGTTCTGTCTCGTCCGATATCAATTCCGAATTGTGCTCCGTAGCAAATTTCTCCTCACGGCAATGATGACAATGATCATGATCACATAGTAAAAGCATAGCTGTGCAAATTCAATTTTTACTCCGACATGATTCTCTTCTTTTTTTTTTCTACGAGTAGAATATTCAGTTTTCAGTTTCTTCCTCTTTTTTTTTCTTTCAAATGTTTCCTTTTTTTTTAAATTTGCAAATATCGAAATTAGCCTGCTGTTTGAGATACACTGATATATTTCAAAAATCTCTTCTCTCGTATCGACACTGGCCTGAATCTCCATTCTGGGACACGCAAAAGAGCAATGATAAATAGCAATAATCCGAAATCACACCAGCAACACTCCGACTGACACGAAATTATGCGACAAGTATCCAAGAACACAATTTATTTTGAATCGTCGTGTCTGGAAAATGCAAAAAATATTATTTTTGGTGTCACTGTGTCATTCGAACGAAACCCCGAGTTCCCATGCCCTCTTTTATTCTGTCCAACATGATAAAAATTAAATAATACGATTCAACGCGTTATATCAAGGAAGGGTGTTAAAAGAAATTGCAATATTAATTTGGCGCTGATTTAACACCAAAGATTCAGCTGAATACCAAATTTCATGGATGAGTATTCACGTGATTGAATAAAAGTCATTTTGAAAGCAACCTTATCATCACATTCACGAAAAATTGTGTATTTAATGAACGGCTTCTTGTTGGATGCATTTTTAATGTCACGAAGTCTGGCTTTCATTGTGCAGAGCATGATTGTGGTGTTTTCTTTTCTTTTTTTTTTTGGTAACACATTTTAAGATTTAACCTGTCAAATTTTTCGAAGGATTTCAGCGTCAGAAATGCGATAACATAATTTAATTTTGAACATATTTTAATTTGGTAAAATAACCTAACAATTTTTACAATTTTTAAAAATTTAGAAATAAATAGGAATTTAAATTTGTAAATATTTCTCGCTTGGCACTGCCTCTTGCTTTTTTTTAACCTTCCAATTTTTCTAGTAGCTTTTGCATGACGCCGATAGATTATAAGCTCTTTGTATGTTAATGCACTAACAGAAAAAATTCGATTGATGCAAGATATTTCGTCGATCCAGAGAATTCGATTTTGATGGTTCTCCTTTTTTTTCTACATTTACTCTTTTGAGCATCATCTTTTCAGTTGCCTGAGAAAGATATAGTTTTTGAAAATAAGACAGAGCATTTCTTTCATTCAAGGAAACAAAAATTTCAATTATTTTTAAAAATACAAATTCCATTTATCTGAGTAATTTACTCGATACAAAATTGAAAATTGAGTTTCAAGTACATTATATTCACTGACGCTGCAATTTTTTCTATTGGAAACACTCTCTGGAAGCAGTGAAACGATTTGTATCTATAAAAAAAAATTGTAAATCTTATTTTATTTTGTTGCAGATACACGGACGAATTTAATGTTCGAGAAGATTTAATGGGTTTAGCAATTGGAGCTCATGGAGCAAATATTCAACAAGCCAGAAAAGTCGATGGCATTACCAACATAGAGCTAGAAGAGAATTCATGCACGTTCAAAATATACGGAGAGGTATGCCTTGATTGAAATATTAAGGACACTTTTTTTTTTTAAATAGGCACGTCACTGAAATTCAGTGAAAAATATCCTACATAGGTAAAAAAATTGAATTAAATTTTGCGAAAATTTACAAATTTATAAAAACAATTGGCGAAAATGATTCTTTCCCTTTGCATTAAATTCATTTGATACCAGTGACGTTTCTATTTTCTGATAAAAATAATGATTTTTATAATTACCAACAATTATTATAAACACCATATCATGAGATCGTAATTTTTTTGTTCATCTATTTAAATCTTAGTAAAAAAAATCCTGTTAATTTAATTTTTTATAATATTTGTGTAATTCTTTCGTACTAACTCTGGAACAAAAAAATATTATATAGACTCACGAAGCTGTTAAAAAAGCTCGTTCGATGTTGGAATACAGCGAAGAATCTATACAAGTCCCGCGAATTCTCGTAGGCAAAGTGATTGGCAAGAATGGTCGAATTATCCAGGAAATCGTCGACAAAAGTGGCGTGGTAAGTCGCAACATCAATTACATTTTTCATTTTCTCTTTTTGAAAAGAATTTTTTTTTTAACATTCAAACGCGATAAGAGAAATTCTTAAAAGCATATATCTAGTTAAGGTCGAGATTTTTGCTGTTAATTCAAACGATTCTACTTGCAATTTGGGTGAACGCATATTAAAAAAAAAAGTTGAAGATAGAAAATTGTTAAAGCTTAAAATTAGACTAACTTTCCATTCATTGTACGTGCAATTATTTCTTCTCGATAGATATCAGCTTGTTCGAGTGGGAATTTTCATACTGATAGAGTAAGTATTATTTTTACAATGTTTTTGTTTAAATTTATTTTAATTTACTTTCTTAATTAAACGTCCCAGTGACGCTCGTAAAATCGAAAAGTCATTTTGGAAAACCACTCGAGCCAGCGCTTCTAGAATCAGTAAATAGCTCAAATTAAAGAAATTCATTAAGTATAGAAAAAAAGGTAATTTATCATAAAACCTATTTAACAAGAAAATTTCTTGATCAAGTCATTTTCTTTTTATTAAGGGAATCGGGTTATCCGAAGAGTTACCTACTGGGAATCTCATTTATTTTAATTCCTATAAAGAAGAAAGAAGAATATATTTTTTGATCGACGATCGATAGAAAAAATATTCTTACAAGAAATTTAAAAAAAAAATACTTTACGGGAATTCGAGTAAACAGAATTTTTGGAACGTAATTTCTGACGTGACTCGACACTCTTAATGTTGCTGCAACAGAATCTTCAATTTCTTTTTTTACATATAGAAATATATTAAAGAGAATCTTTTGTTATTTAAAATTCGGAGAAAGAGAAATATTCAAAATGCGATGTTGTTGGTCCATCTTATTAACTAACTTTAAGAAAATCCAATTTTTGCGTTTCAGGTGCGAGTTAAAATAGAAGGAGACAACGAACCTCAACCAACGATCCCACGTGAAGAGGGTCAAGTACCTTTCGTTTTTGTCGGCACTGTTGAAAGTATTGCCAATGCTAAAGTTCTATTGGAATACCATTTAGCACATTTAAGGGTACGTTTAATAAAAACAGACGGTTTCGTTGCTTTTCGCAGTATGAGTCTGCAGGAAAACAAAGAA
Organism: Gasteruption jaculator; assembly: GCA_949825005.1. NCBI lineage: Eukaryota > Metazoa > Arthropoda > Insecta > Hymenoptera > Gasteruptiidae > Gasteruption > Gasteruption jaculator. The sequence continues at coordinate 2,107,248 of OX463761.1, forward strand.
TTTTCTTGAAACTTCTAACCCAAGCATTCTTCTAAAGAAGTTTCTGAATAAAGACTAAACATCTTTCGATTTCGAATTTCGAATTTTTTAGAATTTATATATTTTTTCTTTAGAAATTACAATTTTTATTATCGGAATTCGTTTTTGTTTTTCCATTAGAATTTAGTTTTTTTGTTCTTTAGAATTTAAAAATTGCAGCCTACAATTTTTCCTATTAAAATGTAACAATGTTTAAATTCCAGATTTTGATTTTTCTTTTCATGTAAATTCCAATTTTCTGGTACAAAAAAATTTTGAAATCTTATAATTTGTGATCTTGTTATCAGGAAGTAGAACAACTCCGGCAAGAAAAAATGGAAATCGATCAGCAATTGAGAAGCATGCATGGGTCAACAGCTGGTCCAATGCCCAGTTTTCCTCCCACAAGACGAGGGCCTGAAGAAGGCGGTGGAGGAAGAGGCGGTCGTGGTGGACAATCTCGAGGTCGTGGAAGAGGCAGAGCTCCTGCCAGACACAACACCGGTAAGTTATTCTTCTCCAAGTTTATTAAACAAAATATCACTTCATTAATTTTTTAATACTTTTTCTACCGCGCTAATGAAAAATCGAAAAGCAAAAATCTAGAATTATAATTAAAATATATTTTTTTAATTAATACCAAACTTTTTACAGACGTATAATTACTTTACTAAGACTCTTCCGTTTGTATATTTCAAAAAAAGATTAAATGAAACTACGAAAATAATTCTGAATTAAAATTCTAAAAAATATCCTTCTCTAGAAATAGTATTAATTCATACAATTTTTTTTCCAGGATTACGTAGAGATACGTTGGACGGCAGCGAGGATCGTATCCGTGATTTACCACCCAGAGGAGGCCACCAAGGCCAAGGTGGATCTGGAAATTCGGGTTACATGGGTGGAGGTGGCAGACAAGGACGTCCACCGCCACAACGCAAGGATCGTAGGGACGATCGACGTCGAACAACCGACGACGAAGACACGGTGCTCGACAGCCAAGACGTTTCGAGTATCGATAGAGGTAATGAAATTTCACGCACCTAATGACTATCTTATCTATCATGCACGTGAAGAAATTCAGTCTCGACTCAACCGTCTCGTCCTAAAGCAACAAACGAATGATTAGAATATGTACCTGTGTAATTAGAGTTAGCCAACCAGGAACCATTGCAACAATTAACATGCTTTCAAAGTAGAAGCATGTCATTAGGGAGCAAACACTTGTGACCATCTAACATTTTGGTACCGTAATAATACTCCATTTTATTCTAGTGCACGTTTACTTAATTACTAACATCACCCGAGGAAAAAAAAAATATATTTCATTGTTATCTGCGTCCCGTTTTTTTATATTCAATTTAGATAATTTATAGGCTTTTATGTATTTTTGTTAATCAAAAGTCAACAAGAACACGTTCAAAACAAAAAAAAATATTAACAATGTCATTCAATAAGATGGTCACAACGGTTTGTGTGTGTGTATAGAATCAGTGTCAAGTGTGGAAGGAGGACCTAAAGGATTAAAACAAAGGCGAGCACGACGTTCTCGACAACGCAATTCTTCATCGACTAATAATAATAAAGGTAAATTCCGCCTGATCCTTGGGTCGAATATTCAGGGTTGTTACGATTTCAGGAAGAGAAAAGGATCACTTTTTCACTTTTCACTCGAAAATCAAGATGAAAAAAGGGTAAAAATATGTAAGTCGCAGATTTTTGAGAATTTTGGGATTTTTTTCGCTTCCGAGTATTCTCAACAGCCCTGATTAGAATCTCATTAATTTGCACATTTACCTTTAGGACGATCGGGTTTTTATTTTTGCACTATTTGTGTTTCTTTCTCTTTCTAGTTTTTAATCTTTTATGTAGGTTTTGCAAATCCAACAAAATTGAACACATTTTTAATTTTACCTGAAAGGAAATTGAAATTGCAACTCTGGTTTCCAAAAAAAATTAATATAAAATTCATTGTTGAAAAAAATCTATTTTAATATTTATTATAAAATTATAAAAATTATAAAAATTAATTTGCAAGGTAATTTGTGAATTTCCAAAACCAACAACAGTGTAGCAGCTCTGTGTCCATTCGCATACTTTTTTTTTCTCCCCCCAAAAAATCGAAGAAAGAGTTTGTTACCATTTTTCGACGAAATCCAAAAACGAATAACACTTACAGAATTAATCTACTCAATTTGTTCAGGCAGTAATGCAGGCACAGGTGACCAAACCACAGTGACTAGCAAAGAAAGTACTCCTGCAAACGACGTCAACGTATCCAACAACAGCTCGCAAGGGCCAAAGGGTCAGAGGGAGCAGCGTTCACGGCATTCGCGTATCCCACAGAGCAACAAGCCTAAAGAAGCTCTGGTTAATGGTACCAGTGGCTAGGAATCTCCGTTTCAGGACAAAAATGGAGATCAAGAAAGCAAGAAGAAAAGCTGCCACCATCAATAACGCCACAAACAACTGAGAAGAAATTATCATTCGAAGTAACAACAACGTTAACATCAAGAACAAGATCAACAACAAGAACAAGATCAACAAGAAAAATTATGCGAGTTTATGAAAAATCGAACGCATCTAAAATCAACAAACAAACCAACTTCAAAATCAACAAGATGTAGAATCTTAACCGAATATACCAATGGACTTACTCGACTATGGATTTAAAAAAAAAAGTGGAAAAGAAAATGATTGAAAAAATCGTGACATGAATTAGACTAACTCTCGTTGTTAAGACTGTTTGCTACCAGATTAAGGATTTAATGACAGTTTGTTTAATGAGAAGAAGAAGAAAGAAAGAATGAAAAAAAAAATTCGTCATTCTCCTTAAAGACAATTTTTTTAAGGGCGAAGGAAATTATAAAAAAAAAAAATAGCCATGCATGATTTAGTTTTATATGATAAGTTCATCATACAAACGGAAACGATAAGCTATATCATGTTTGATGTATGGACACATTCATTGGGAGGTAGTAGCAGCACAATTCGGTAAGGAGACTAAAAAAAAAAACAAATATCCCAAAATATAAGAATTCCCCCTGATTGTGACTCTGTGCCTCATTTTTTATACCGAGCTCCTAAAAAGAACTTGAAAAAAAGATACAAAAGAAAGAAAAAAAAGAAGGAAGAAACTAACGAAGTTATCCGCGAAATGGTTTTTGGATATAACTCATACTTTGCATGGAAACCATCTAGAGACTCATTAAATAATAATTCATATGTACGACATCTTACAAAGATCCAAGAATGAGGTAGTCTGTAACAAATCTATCTTGCGACTTCGTATGTCGATTACTACGACACGAAAGAAAAACCAAAAGGGTTTCTGAATTCAGCAATCTAGAAATGTCGTTCAAAGGAAGAAACTAAGATTATTGAATTGGTTTGGAATTGGATCGTTTAACCAATTTTTCTTGCTTTGGTTTTAATAGTTACTTGTTTTTTTTTTGGATTGTTTCTGTAACAATTTATGTTTCACGAATGACGTAAACTTTTTTATATTCGTTTCTACGCGAAAAAAGTTAATGAATTCGAGACTGTCAGAATGCATTTTTTTTTTGGATAAAAGGACATGAAAATTCGTTTCCTTTTTTTATAGAGTGTATAAGTTAATGAATATTAAATATTGTTTTTCTTCATTTTGGAAATTATGTAGTTTGAATATTTCCCGAAAAAAACATTTTCAGGGAAAGAATCTGGACGTTTTCGAAATTTTTGATACTTTCTTAAAAATGGAATATTTTTAAAACAAATTGAGTAATGGAAAGAATAAAATCTGAGGATTGTTAAGTCAGGTGATTTTTCAGATTATCAATGTTAAAAAGAGTGATAAACAAAAATAAGATTTATTGGAAATTCATTTTCGTTTCCATCTCCGATTTTTAATGGTATGAATTTTGTAGATTTCGAAAATTCTGAAAACTAACGCATTAAATGTCTAAGCTGCAATATGGATCATTTTCCATAGGTTTAAAAATTGTTTCTTGACTGGGACTCCTCAGATCAGATTTTTCTGAAATTCTAAAAATAAGTAAATTTAAATTCGTGGTAGGAATTTAACAATATTAAGTTTAGAATATTCTGTTTCCATTAACTGCCCAAATTTTATAGAATTTCTTGTATTTAATCATAAATTTTACATTTCCTAAAAAAAAAAGGAAAATCATTAATCCATTGTAAATTACGTCAAATTCTCAGAAATGAATTTTTTCGATAAAGCGTGTTTCAAAATTGTTCTTTATTTCGAAAAAAGCACGAATCTTTGTAATTAAATATAAAATTGATTAAATTATAGATCTTTTTCCAATTAGAGAACATTAAGACTGTAATTAGGGGTAATTATGCGCCTTACTTAGAAACTAGTATGAAACAGACGTTTTTAAATTAAGTAAAAGTTAATCAAAAGAAATTAAATTAAATTTCAAATCTCGATTTAGCGCAAGATAAGAGGGGAAAAAAGGAAATCAAAAATTTTCAGCAAATCCACGAAATCCTTCAAAAAAAAGAGCATTCTGACAAATTCTTCGAAATATTCTTCCATTTGATTTTGAATTAATTAATCGCTAAAATGTGTTTCCAATTGTTCTTAATTACATGGCTTTATTATATTCCATTTGATCGCCATTCGCTAGACTGCCTTTAAGTTGGCAATGATGCAAAATAAAGGGAATAATAATGACAAAACGTTGGTAGACAAACAGGCAGCTGTGTAAAAAGGAATCTGGATTTCAACGGTATTCCCAATGATGTTCCTTCTAATTAACTTCAACGCAACATTTCAAAAAAAACTTTAACGATATTATGTTTTTTTCTTCATCATTCTATTTTATTCCTTTTCTTTTGTTTTCTTTACAATTATCGAATATAGAGTTACTTAACAAACAAACGTTTCACTTTCTGTTCCGATATTGAGTGCTGATTAATGGTTCCACGTTGACATGGAAAACGAATTAAACGTGAAAAAATATGGCTTTTGGTTTTTTCTTATAATTATCGAAAAAGAAAGAGAAGAAGAAAGAAAAGCAAGTTTACTGAAACAAATACAAGTAACCCGAACGTATGTGTGCACATGGATCGAAGGACCCTCAAAAAAAAAAAAAAACTTTTTTCCCTTAATATTATAATTTTTATGCATTACCCTTTTCCTTTCCCGTTTTACGTTACTGTCGTTCTTCTGAATATGATTTTTCGTGGAAAAGGAAAAATAAGTTGTTTTTTCTCTCCTCTCTCTCTCTCTCTCTTAATTCTTTTTGTACTACAAAATATAGTCGTACTAAGTATATCAAATAATAGAGGTTTGATATGAATACCAATCATTTTTCTGTAATGTTCTCCACATGATTTAAAAAAAAAGTGAAAGTAAAAAAGATTTAAAAAAAACATAAAAAAACATATACTTAGTGATACCAATGTATGATGTGCCAGATTGAAGGGAAAAAAATGATACATGTTTTTATGATATCTAGCTGAAGTGCAGACTTAGCGCATACCTTTATTACTATAATAACTTACTTAGTCGAAAAAAAAATTTAAAAAAAACTCATAAAAAGTAAAAAAAATGTGGATGTCTGAACAAAAATAAAAAAATTAGCTTTACTATACTAAGCTATTAAACAAAAAATAAATAAATAAAAAAATATAGAGTACAGTCAACAGTTTTAAATTGTAATGGGAAAAAAATGAAGAAAAATGAAAAAAACGAAAGAAAGAAAGAATGAAAGATAGAAAGAAAATATATCAGTTTAAAACAGTTGTCTCTTCTTCTTCCGGATATGACAAGAACTTTTTAATCGGACGTGTCTCATGGATTTTGCAAAAATAAAAAAAAATGCACGGGGCTGTTAAAAAACGCAACGTTATTGACACTAAACAAACTTTTTAGCTGCCGTATTACTCTTGAGAAATATCATTATGGCAGCGGAAAAAATAAATAAAAAAAACTGAGATATCCCCCACCTTGCTTGTTTCAGATACATTTGTATTGATTGCAATTTGTGCATAATTTAAGAATAAAACATTTCTGTACATAGACTTGTTCACTTTTTTGTAAAATCTATCCACTTTTGTCACATGAAAATCGATGCTTCTTGAATTTTTATAAGTGTGTAAAAAATGCGGGACTGGAAAAAACAGGTATCCAAATTAAAATTGTATTGGTGTAATTTCAGAATTTTGTAAAAAAAAAAATGTAAGAAAGTGTGTTAGAAATTAGGGCAGGTACTAACGAACTTTCTTTTTTTCCAGATTTTCCCTGACCCTGAATGTCCAAATTCCTGAGGGATGCATTAATTTTCCCCATAAATTTTAAGACCAGGAATCCACCCTGCAGGTATTTTTACTATTTATTTGAACATGACCAGAAAATTATGAATCCTTATAAATATTAATATCGAATAAGAATTCATAATTCTTCGGTTTTATTTTTTGGAATTTAATTAAAGGAAAGACAAATGGGTAAAATAAAAAATGTATTCAAATTTATTCTTCCCATTTACCATTTCTAATAAATTTTCATTTTTTTTTAGTGTATCCTCCTGGGCCTGGTAATTTTTCCTACTCTTGTAACGCATCAAATTTGTAAAATGGGAAGATTTGACAAAATTTCAAAGTAATTCTATTGGAGAAAAAAGAAACGCAATTATCAATGGTGTGTGTATGTGTGCAAATCAATGGGAGGGGGATTCCCCATCCAACGACAACATCGAATTCTTCATTAACTGCTGGAACAGTTACTGACTATTGATATTCATAAATTTGATCAATCACCCTTACCTACAGCAGGTAAGGAGGTAAATACTTCACTGCCTATAAAGAAGAAAATCACATGTTTTGTGATCATTAGATATTTACCAGTTGGCCAGCCATTATTGCTTCCATAAACTCTCTGAAGATGGCAGTGAAACCGGGGAATAGGGTCGGCTCAGAGATTCTTCCTAGAGGAAGTTTGCAACGAACAGCGATGGTGCTTCCGCTATTTTGGGCGCATCACCGTATTGCATTTATTCAGAATGTTACTGCAGTTACTCCGGTGCATCGAAGGAATACTCGATCAACAGGTAATGTATCGCAAAACTTTTCTCGTGCTGGTATTATGGAGAGGGAATTCGCTACCCGATAAGCTGTACATTGGAGTTCCGGTCATTTCGCTAACCTTGCTACAATTAATCGCTAATCGGCAAAATGGCTGTTGGATTGTACATATTTATTGTGAAGTTAAGTCTCAATGGGACAGATTTAACTATGGGACAATTAGTACGCGAGAGTTGGATGGAAGAAAAGGTACTGGAAATTGAGATAAGAAGGCAAAGAAGCAGAGAAACATCCACATTGGCTCACTTATCCCAAGATATGAGGGATGTCAATGGGATTACGCATAACCAAAAATGGAGAAGTTCATTGAAAGCCCTGACAATAATTATAATAATGGACACTTAGTTCAGGGACATATTTTAATGAGTTCCTAACCTCTGCATTCAAAGAATCTGGTCCTATCAGCGACTAAGAACAAAATATTTCATTATTAAATAAATAATGATGCGAGATTCACATTCTGCTCTAAAACATACGATTTTATTCCACAAACATATTGAAACCGTACTAACTCAGATTTTTCCACTAAAGTGTCGAAGAATCATGAGAAGAATGAGATAAGAACCATGCTCTCGCAGGTTGACGATGATTCCTCCGTTATCCTGGAGGTTCGAGACATCGTGTCCTTTTTAAGAGAAGCGAGACGGTAATCGTTTGACACCTTCTCTGTCGACACCGAACAAATAGCGCATTTACTGACGGTGTAATTACTTGTAAAAGCCATTTGCGTAAACCATTTGCGTTGAGAGGGAAATTTGCTGTGTCGAAGAAAATACCGGTACGGAAAGCTCGAGGAGAAGACGCGGAAAGATAAGATCGAGGAAAAAAAGGAAGGAATGATTACTTCGGGGAGAAAAAATAGATATGGAATTGAAGAGCCTAAAGCAGAAGAAGACGAGGAAGGAAGGTATCAAAAGGGAAGAAGAAGAAGAAGAAGAAGAAGAGAGCAGAGATAGTATAGGTAGTTGGAGCCGGTTCGAAGCCAGGTTTTAACGATCGGTCATTAAGCCGCGAAGAAAATTGAGACGTCCACCGCTCGGTGAGCTCATACCCAATTGAGCAGGAGCCTTAATGCCCCTTATGTATTATCCGGACAGACAGAAAGAGAGGAGAGCTACCTCGTTAAATTTACACATCTCCTCTTTATATATATCCTCTTCCTTTGTGTCGTTTTTCCACGAAAAATGAATGAAATGAATTCATGAAAACTCGTACTCCTTTTAAAATATTTTATATGATCTCTTGTAGATTAAAAGATTCCATTACTTCTCTTTCCTTTCGTCTTCTTCGTTTTTATTCATCGTTAAATAAAACCGTTTCTTATGAAATCTCTTCTTTACCGAGAAGAGATCGTAATATTTAATGATTTGATTCCTATCGAAACCCCCGTAATTTCATCGCGTTGCTTTTATGATTTTCTCGAAGGTGCCGCAAATTTCAATTAATTAGTTTATGCTAAAGTTACTGGCTAAAAGCATTACGAGGATACCGGTAACATCCTACACAATTCCAATGCATTCCCTGCTCCTTCGCTTAATCTACGGCTTCCATATCTATTACTTACCTTATTTTTATCTGAAACGTGTTAATTGCTAACACTAATTAATTCCAATAAACTTCTTTTCCATCCGCGATTATAAATGTACTGTGTCCCAATGCTGCACTTGTAATGGAGGCTCTTCGTGTACATCTCTCTGATTTTTCCATTGCAATATTAAAATTTGCCGAATCGCAAAACGGGCAAGGCCCATTGCACGGAATTAATAGATTAGGAAACCCGGTGTAATTAATTGTATAATAAGTTTAACAATGGGTTCATCTACTCGGGGCCATAATTCAGCCCAGGACAGAAACAATAAATTTCGCAATAAAATCAGATTTTCTTCTTTGTTGTGCGTCCAAAGGATAAATGGAAGGAATAATGTTTAATCGTATGTAACTGTTATAGATAGATTAGGCCACATAACGGGGCGTGTGAATTACGTTTACATTGTAAAATATATCCGAGAATGAATGGCTAAAGGGATATCCAAGTCAAAACTGCGAGGCTAGAGTCCAATGTGTTGAACACGGTAGAAGTATAAAGCCAGAGAACTTGATTTATCGGCCAATTAGTCCAGCGTACTGGCTGCACGTTCCTTAGTTGCGTCTCACCTTCGGATGATATCCTTGGAGGTTTCCAAAATCTTTGCCTCTGCCGACCAGGGAGCGTACCCCTCTTTTTCGTCGGTGCTAGGACTCGACCGAGGTATTTTCCCCCCAAAAAACTTGGTATTTCCCTTTTCAGGCCCCAAATCCGTGGAGTGGGACCGACTCTATGTTCCAATTGGTTCATGGTTTGAGCATTAATTCTATCTCTTATCACTAGGTGGCCCCAGTTGCCCGCTTTCCATCTCGTTACCGGTTCGTTTGAAAGCCTGGCTTAATGTTCCGCCGTTTGAGGTCTGCTCGGATTGTCGATGAAACCAATAACGTAGATCCGAGATGAGATAAAGTACCCCGTGATTTTTATGCAACGGTTTCAATTTCTGTATGATCGCTGTATGTAGATCGGCACACTCCCATGTATCCGTTGAGAAATATTGACTAACGTTTCTTCGCCTGGGACTGCAACGTAACAGATAAATTTCTCGTGTTATTCGGAGACCGAAGAAAAACGAAGGGAAAGTAATTAAAGGCGCTTTATCTCTCATAATCTTCGAGATAGGGTCAAGAGAGTAAAATACTGTTAAGTTCTCTGGTTTTGTTATCTCAAATTTTCGTGGAGAATTAATCGTTCGACAAAGGTTCCCTCTGGTGGCGAGCGAGGAGAGGGAGCAGGGGAAAAGAAGAGGAGGAGAGGCACGGTAGTGGAGAGATAAAAGGGACATCGAAAATTGCGAATAATTAAAAGTAAGGAAACTGCTCACTAACCGCGTTGATTTACGTCGTGGAGAGCACGGAGCAAGAGAAAGAAAGAGGCACAAGAGCGTAAGAAGAAGCAAAGGGTTTCGAAAGCACGTGCGAAAGTGGGCTTCTACAAATATACAAATTTAACCTCCACGTACTTATGGTGGTACCTCTTGAAATTTTATGACCGCGACAAAGTGTACCTACTTCGAGATCCGAGCGTGCATATGCATATCTGTCGCTGCTAGCCTCTGCTCTCCGTTCCCCAACCTACCGTTGTAAATATGGACGGACGAGCGTCTTCTTTAAGCGCATTTTTTATTTTTGCCGCAATAATATAATGGGAGCCGTTTGAGACCAGCGACGCAGTGACATCTTCGAGTTCATCGAACACCTAATTTTCAGCGATTCGCGGAACACGCTAATCTGGTTTACTTTATCGAGCCTTAAATTGGTGACGAATGTCAACCGCAGATGTCGCGACGGAGGCGATGGAGAACCATCTACGTGGATTGGGTCTACAGCTCTGGATTTCTCGCAATTTGAGCTTAGAGGTGAAAACTCAAATGAGTGAAGCTTTAACGGGACTAACTAACGAGACAAGCAGGAGATGAATATTGGAGAAAAAGGAAGGCAAATCCTTGGTTATGTTCGATGCTCCTACACACGTATACGCGTACACATTGTTGAAGTTAATAGGACCACCCGTAGCTTTTCTCTAATGCCTCTGCGATTAAATGTAGACAGGATATTAAACTACGAACCCGTGGGCCAACGCACAAACACATTTTGACAATGCATCAGCGATAAAGTTTCACTCGTAAAATCTCTCTTAGCGACTACCTTATCTAACAGATTTCCAACCACGTAAAGATCCTAATACCCACACGCGGAGGTTTATTAGCAATCCTATTTTAATTTGAAACGCTCGCATTTTCGCAAACTGGATAAAAATTCGAATTTGTTGATAAATAAATATTTCCACACGATCCGTCGTTCGTTCGAGTCCAGACTTTGGTGTTTCGGTGTTTGAGCTTATTGGGGAAACAAGAGAAATCTCGACGTCCTGCCGATATTTCGTTGAAATAAGTTATTTTATTACGTACGAGACGTTTAAATGTCACTTCTTAAGTGGAGTACGTTAGGAAGAGCGCGTAACGATATTTATTGCTTTTTTTTAATAGAAAAATGAAGTAAATTTATCTTTGGATTCGTGCATTAATGCGAAATAAGGAGTATCAAATCGGTTTAATTTTACGGAATATAATCATTACGTTAATAACCTGCGTGTTTAGTAAGTGGTACACGTCAACTCGCTGCGTTGCCGTATTACCGACCGCGTATCTACTTACAGGAGCAGCCTTTGTGTCAGGGACTAGTCTTAGCGATTACATCCGCGTACCATAAGTTTCTTTTTAACGTAACTAAGTACACATATTGCGAATGTATGAAATTTCCTTATTTTCGAAATCAATGGTATTTATTATCGATATATTGTTGAAATTTTTATGGGGGAGAAGAAAACTTTTCTATAAATTTTTCCCAAGAAAATGTAACGAAATATGCAATGACAGAAAAAAAATGATAGTGGCGATGTAATAATTTTTTTTTTCACGTTTCGGGGTAAAGTTAAATAAAATTAAAGGCGGGTTTTATTTTATATTGAACCAGGAAGGAATTCCAGTATTTCGGGAAAGGTTCCACGTTTTTTTGCGAAAATTCGTGGTAAACGAAGCTAATTGATTTCTAACAAGGTGGGAGAGGAGGACATTTGTAGTTTTAAGACCGGAGTCTTAGTGTCTCGTTGGTATCTTATGGCATCTGTCAGCGGGAACCGTTTAGCATCCGTTTCGTCTTGTGGCGAAAATAGACGGGAATCTCAAACTTCACGTGTTCTTAGAAAAATGCTGTCTACCCTCCGAGAACTCCGCAGAATGTGAATAAAAGGGAAGATTCGGAGACCAAGGAAATTTATTATTATAAAAAGAAATTCTAACATGAAGAATGAATTTTTTAATACCAGCGATTTGGGCGACACTTTGATCCAATATTGGACCTCTAAAACTTCTACTCATTAAGGCCTGAGCCAATACTGGACCGTGAAAGATACGGTCTGAGCCAATACCGGACCCCTGAAATTCCTACTCATTAACGCCTGAGCCAATTCTGGACCGTGAGAGATACAAGCTGATTGTGAGCCAATACTGGACCGTGAAAGATACAGTCTGAGCCAATACTGGACCCCTTTCGTGCGTGTGATTGCTGCTTTGGATTCGAAGGCTTCTAATTTTATTGCAACCGGTACAAACGGTAGGAAAAATACATCCAGGTGGTTTTTGTTGGCCTTGTTTCGGTGTCGAGGGTGTTAAACATTAGTTCAAAGAAAACGATATGAATTGGTAGTTGGTGAAGTTTTGAAAAAGGAACGAATCACTGTTTCACGAAGACATTATCTGACTTGAGTTCCTAAGAAAGGACAAGTTAAGATACGTTATATACGTCTTATATATACGTACACGAAGGAAGAGGGATAGAAATAGAGAAAGAAATAAAAAAGAAGAGAGAAAGAAAGCCAGGTGCAAAGTGACTCTGGTTAGAGTTCTGGATGTACACCAGAGTTCTCGTATCGAATACAAGTTTCTCGGAACACAATCGCATATAATACATATGCAATAGCCTTTAGCCGTTGCTTCGAAACAGTCGCTCGAGGAGAAATAGCTAGGCTGCAAGCAAACAGCCCCCGAACAACTGTCCAGAATGGACACTGGAGGTGGACGTAGCGTTGAATTGTCCAACATGGCTGCTACCGCTGCTACTTCACGGCGTTCGATAATTGAAGGGCCTTCTCCTCATATCGCGCATTCTTTTGCACAAGGACATGGCGGGTCCTAGAAAATTTCTCCATTTTGGATCACCCCCAAAACAAAGTTTGGGATTTTAGTACGCGGCGAAATCCAAAATCCCGAACCCATGGGAATCGTACGAGCGATTTTTGCCTCCCCGAGAAATTAGTGTAAAAATTGACCAACAACTGGACGCTGCATTCCTTCTCTCGGTTGATAAGCCACGGAGGCGAACGGAAAAGAAAGGTGAAGGAAATCGTGAGCGGTGCAACGTGAAATTGCATGCGTAGGTAACATTGAGAAGAAAACACTGAAAGTGAGGCAGTACTTTCTTAGATCCCCGCAGGAAATACCTCCAAGTCGCGCTATACATTTTGCCTCGTAAACTCCTACGGTGTTTCTCGCAATTTTTTCCTCGAATGCACATTAAAGATCACATGCATTAATGCCGGGAATGAAAGTGCATATTTTGTAAGAATCCCGCGGTACGTGTATATGTGCTCCCTCCGGAATTCGCGTGTAGTGTGTTGTGACATACCTAATAACATGTTACAACAATCGAGTACATTATGCACAATAGTTCCTTCAACCGTTTTGCTGCCGTTCATAACCTCTCGCTGTTCCGTTGCATTTCACTTGCAATTGACCCTGCCTCGTTTTCTTTGAACTTCCAAAACGTCTCGCGATAGGCTAAAAATTCGGGGCCACCATTTTCCCAGATTCTGGGCATCACTTGGGCCTATAAATTCGCCTCGGCGACGTCTCCGGACTCGAACCTTGGGTCTACGTTCGCAAAAATCAGGGAAACCAACACCGGATGGACTTTTTCTTCCAATCCAACCGATTTCCGGACATGTCATCGCCATCGGGTTGAGACCGAAAAGCCTCGATGAAGCGAACTGCAGTGATCACGCAACGTCGGACACTGAACCCAAAGCCAAAGAAGCCAATTCGTGGACTTTGCCAAAGATGGCGCTTCCTTGAGAAGACCTAGGCTCGATTCCCGTCAAAGAGAGTATCCTCGTGAAAGTTTCTTGGGATGGAAAATGAGAATACTGGCGATTTTCCCCATTTTAGCCACTTTCAACCCCACGAGGGGGGTCTTCCAAGGCTCGGGACGCTTTAAGGACCCTGAGCCTAATCGGATTCGACTTTCGATTGACACATGTAACTACGGTGTATTAGGAAATAACTGTTATTGTTTGTCCACCGATTGACGCATAATCCGACGAGAATATTCTATTGTCGTTCATTGGATATGCACATTCGATTATTTTCCGAATACAAAGTCTATCCAGAATGACATTCTTCGCTATCGCAATTCGAAGCTGAGCGTATACCATTGAAACATATATTATTGAAAAACGGAAACGTCCACGAAAGGAAAGGGCGATTAAGAATGAAAAGGTGTAATGTCAATGTCTGCCCGATCCGAGCACTTTTAAGCGTTGGCCTTAGAGGTGGCTCGTCTTCAAGTAATTGTATTTCAATTATCGGAGCGATTATGTATACGATAGTGAATTCTAATCGATTCGTTTGCGACAATCAGCGGAAATGCGTTTGTTCCATTACCTCCTACATTTTCCATCAATTTATTCCTCTGCTCGTATACCCGACGTGTTAACGCTAAGCATTAGAGTCTGTTCTTTATTCATCTAAGGCCGACTTGGCTGGTGTCATTGCTGTGAGTTTCGGGTCGCGATTTCTACGTTTCGCGGAATATTTGAATATCGAACGTATGTAAAAATATTGCACCGCGAGGTAGAGAAAAAAACAAAATTATTATTGATTCCGACGGTGCCATTTATGAATTATCATCCAAGACTCCACCTCAGACCCAAGAGCTGGTACCTGTAAATTTGGCTGTTTCAAGGGTTAATGTGAAATCAAATTTCCTCCATTATTTAGGAATTTTCATTTTTGGGGTGATTTTCGAGGGTAAATAAGAAGAAAAATAATATTATATAATAAAATTTCCTTCAATAACTGTCCCACCGTTAATATTTATTGTTTTTCTGCTTTTCGACTTATTTTTTAGAAGCGAAAAGGCAATTTTGGTCATAAAGGATCGATGTAAAATAAAATTTCTCTCTCTTTTTTTAGAAATTTCAATTTTAGGGGTGATTTTTCGAGAGATATTTGCAGAATAATAAAATTACGCAATGCAATTTCCTTTATTGACTGTCCCACCATTGATATTTATTATTTTCCTACTTTTCAACCGATTTTGTAGAACCCAAGGGACGATTCTGACCGAGGAGGGTTGGTACAAATTAAAATTTGCGTCTTTTTTTTTTAGGAATTTTCATTTCTTGGGTAATGTTTTCGTGGACCTAGTGGCAATTCGAGTCGGTTTCGTGTCCGAAAATGGGGTGCACTGTTTTGTCGAGATTCAAGTTACGTAAAAGCGAGGAAAAAAAATTGTGATTCGACGCCGAGAGAAGAACAGGGATTGGTAATATAAGTGATAAAATAATCGAAGGACAGAGAAATGACATAACGACGTGTTCCATAGAATACGAATATACCGTGGCAACGTGCAAAGGGGTAATTCCGTAGTAGGAAACCTTATTGGAAAAGGGTAGATAAAGGGAACAACGAAAGCGACGGGGGTATGTTCCCGTTGAACGGAAATTAAATATGCCTCACTCGATAAGTCCGAGCGGCGCACCGGGGCTTCGTATCAACACCCGGGAGATGAGCTATTGTGCTATTTTCGAGGGAAAATCTCTACCTACATCCCTCTCTTTACTTCCCACTCGCTCTTTTCCACCCTTACCGTCCTTCTTTCCCTCTCTCTCTCTCTCTCTTCGCCACTTGTCTATGCTATTATAAAGTTATCATCCCTCCTCTCTCTCTCTCTCTTTTTTTTTATCAGTCTCCTTTCTGCTTCTCATAAAAATACCTGACATTTTTTCAATTATCGTTGTTAAACAACGACAGTGATGGGTTTAAAAATATACGCAGGCATCGATACTTTTCTCTTCTATTTTTAATTCGGAATCTCGTTTCCATGAATATTTCACTCAGGATCCATTTAGAAAGAAAAAAAAAGTATCCCAGAAAGGGAAGATTTTAGAATTATGCAACGAAATTTTCTTTATCAACTGTCCCACCACTAATATTTATTATTTTTCTGCTCTTCGACTTATTTTTTCAAAGAAAGGGGACAATTCTGACCATAGGGGGTTGATACAAAATAAAATTTCTCCCTTTTTTAGGAATTCTTATATTAGGGGTAGTCTTTTCGAGGAACATTTGAAGAAAAATCAAATTTCCTTTATTCATTGTTCCCCCACTAACATTAATTACTTTTCTGCTCTTCGACTTATTTCTTAAAATAAAAGGAACAATTCTGACCATAGAGGGTTGGTGCAAATTAAAATGTCCCCCCTTTTTTTTAGGGGTAGTTTTCAAAGGACTCGAGATCATCTCGTGTCCACAAATGGGGTGCACTTATTCTCATAATTAGGCTTCACGATTTCGGCAAACTATAAAAATTCACTTGACCGTACGAGTGGCTGGGGTACCTCGAGACCCCGCCTATATACTTTCTGCGATACAGGATACATGGATTTCTTTCACGGACTATAATAAAGCTCGGAGATCCTGTAAAGGTCATTTGTCATCGGCCGTGGGTCGATTGTTCCTTCGGGAAAGTGACGTTGGTGCCGTCTTTTACCATTTACCTTCTTTCCCCGCTCTAATAGACCGACGATTCACTGGACTGCGTGATAAATTGTGAAATAATCTCATAGCCATACGTATTATGTTAAAGCTTTTACCAATGAAATGTTTTCTTGCCTCCGCAGGATACCTCGAATGGCTCTCGGCTATTATACTTCTAGTAGCTTTAATAGTCTCTTCTATACACTCGCACCAAATGTATTTATGATATACTCGTGCGTGTTCCTATCGTTCCGTCGAATATGTCTATATTTTTCCCCCGAAACTCCAACCCCTGGGATTATTTATTAATTTTTTTTATTTAACTCGAATCCGTAAAAAGCGGATTTTGCCATGTTATGGTAACTTTTACTACCCGGATGGCAAATTTTGCTACTCAAGAGCCATCTTGTGACACAAAAAGTGAATTTTACCGCGTTAACAATTTGCATTTTCGCAGTTGGTCCGGGACATGTCCTCACTTTGAGTCAGATCTTCTCTAAGTCTGTATGTTTTCCTGAAATTCCAACCCCTGCAATTATTTATTTATTTTTGTTTAAATAAAATTTGTATTCGAAAAGAGCGACTTTCACTGTGTTATGGTAACTGTTACTACCTGGAGGGCAAATTTTGCCAGTCAAGAGCCACTTTGTGACACAAAAAGTGAATTTTACCGCATTAAGAATTTGCATTTTCGCAGTTTACCCGGTACATGTCCTCACTTCGAGCCAAATCTGCGACAAGAAGCATCATCACGCTGCAATGGATCTCAGTAGCGCACTCGAAAAGTCTGGTCTTGTTGGTTTCAATGAAGACGTCGAAGGTGACAAACGTTCGAGTGGATTCATTCATTCATTCATTCCGTCGTACGAAGGTTAAGAATGAGGCATTAGTAGGCACAAAATCGAACGTCTTTCATTTTGCCTCAATGGGCCTTACGCTCGCTCGTTTTCATTGAGTAACGCTTTTCCTAGTATTTTCCCAACAAATCTCAGGAGACTCTCCAAGTGTCGCCATTATCGCGCGAAATTTGCATAAAAGGATGCGCATAATGCCTCGAGAGCGTTGCGTTTAAGAGCCATGACGCTACTGCTTTATTATATTCTCTTGCAGTCGCTTTTCGAGGCCAGAGATTTACTCGAAAGAAGAATTTGCCGAAAAGAATTCTTAGAATTTCGGTAGCACATGACATCGCTGCAATATCATCCTATTCCGTTTGCGAAATTTTTCTCAAATTAACGCATCACCTGCATCCTAGTTACTCCCACTGCTTCCAATTGCATCTTCTACTTCACCTCCAGTAGGACATGACATCACCAGAGCATCATTCAATTCCGTTTCTGAAATTTTTGTTCAATTGATGCATCAATTGCAACGTAATTTTTCCCATTGCTCGCAACTGCACCTTCAACTGCAGCTCCACTTGGACATGACATCACTGGAACGTCATCCAACCCCGACCGCGAAATCCCTTCTCGACTGATGCATCGATTGCGGCTCAATTCCTCCCATTGCATCCAACTGCAACTTCAACCGCGGTTCCAGTGGGACATGACATCACTGGAAAAATCAAAACGCGTCTTTACGATGGAGGGGGAAAAAAAGTCAAATTACTTATCGAGTAAATCGACGACGTCACATTTAATTACAATAATAAATCGCTGAGGGTCTGTCTTTTATGCTACGGTATCGGATTCCCTTACGGTAAACCACGTTAAATCATATATAATAGACAAACAGAGAAAAACTTATGGGGAACGTCAAGTTGGTCTTATAGGAATATTTGACTTTTACATACACACGCTCAAGACGGCGGGGTAAATTTTTTGTCGACGTTTCAATGGGGGATGAACGGAGGGTAGGTGACAATAGTTTCGCAGCGTCACTTTAACAGCCACCCTAAGTTCTTATGTGTGTATACAGAACAATCGCCGGCTACGAAAATGCCCCGGCGTCATATACCGACCGGTATTGTGTAGGTCCTTGTGATATGTCCTTTTAGGAGCGAGCTATTGATATGTGGTGTACGTATACGAGCATACACGCAGCCGAGATTCAATTTTAGGGCACGCGGCGTTAAACCTCATACATTTTTCCCTTTCTTATACATACACGATCCTTATTTTATACGCATCAAGGAACATCATTTACTACCATTTACAGGATCGTATATCATTTATCCTGCCGGAGGCTTATTAAGATCCGCAGCCGAGGACAAACTTGCACATGCTCCGAAGTCAGTTCTGCCTCATCGGGACCTGCGTGGAATTCCAATTAGGGGTGCATGCAAGTGCATTTTTCGACACTCACCGATTCAACGTGGAAACTTAAAGGATACCGATCGGGACAATTAGTCCTTTGAGGAGTCATTTAGGGAGCCTGGATCAAAATCGATGCACCTACATGCGTTTTTCATACAATCACATCCTCAGATAGGACGTTTAGGAGCCAAAGGTCAAAATCGATGCACTCGAGTGCATTTTTAGATACTCCCCAAATTTTCCCAAAAATTGAGAAATCCCGAGAAGGACAATTCATCCTCTTCGTCCTCTGATATGTCGCTCAAGGATCAAAATTGATGCATGGAAGTGCATCTTTGGTCACTCACCAATTTCACGTAAAACTTCAAAGATCTTGCGGAGGACAATTGGTTCCTGTGATCCTGTGATAGGACATTTAGGAGTCAAAGCTCAAAGTCGATACAATCGAATGCATTTTTAGCTGCATTTCTAGATACTCCCCAAATTTCCTCAGAAGCTGAGAAATCCCGAGGACAATCCTGTTCGTCCTTTGAG
Source organism: Gasteruption jaculator (assembly GCA_949825005.1). Lineage (NCBI taxonomy): Eukaryota > Metazoa > Arthropoda > Insecta > Hymenoptera > Gasteruptiidae > Gasteruption > Gasteruption jaculator. Next base: position 2,126,554 of record OX463761.1, read on the forward strand.
ACATCACTCGAGGATCAAAATCGATCCATGCCTGTGCATTTTCGGTCACTTATCGGGTTGACCGAATGGGCGAGGACAATTCCGGGAATCCATTTCCTTGTGTCCCTCCCAGCTTCCAGTGGACAATTCCAACACTGGTCCTCCGCAAAAGCCTCCAAGGAAGCTCCTATCACGGGTATGAGGAAAAACTGCAACTTTTGCTCCCTCCTTATCTGCAGAAAGGGTACGAAAGAAGTTGGCGTTAATTGTTTTGTCCTCGTGCCAATCTTCACAATAAACAGTTTTCCCTTTTGTTTGAATTTTCTCGGCGAGACAAGAAATCCTTTCTGGGGGTTGGGGACAAGTTAGTAATTAATTTTTGCGAATTACTCGGCAGTCGACGTCCTGCCGCCGGTATACGTGCCCCTATCTTTCCTCCTCCTTCCACGTCCTATCGCATCTAGCGATGGCTTTGACATTCTTGGGAACAGTTTCAGCTTTTCAGCTCGAAACTCCGGTTACCCGTTTAACCACCCTAGCACCGATTAATTGTATGACTACATTAAATGGCACACTGTGCTCCGAATTGCCTGCGAGCGAATTGCACGCTATCGGCGCTGATATCAGCGGGAAGTTTAGAATTAGAGCCCTTGTTGGGCTGCAGGACGTCCTTTGTGGCTGTATGGTCGAATTTTCAGTGATCCCTCGCTCGTATGCGTGTCTGTGCCTGACTGCCCGTGTTTATCGGTATGTCCCCGTTTATCTAAATACCCTGTCAATTTGTGTTCGTGTGTATTCTCTCGACTCGTGTGTTATTGTTATTATTCTCCATGGGGGTAATTTTCAGATTAATTGGACTACCCCTGATGTCGTTTCATTCGATTTTCATGAAAATCCAAGCTACCATTTCGTGGGGAAATGACGGAAGAGACTGATGACAAGTCTGGAGGAATTCCAGAAGGCTCTCTCGACTAATTACTAATTTTTTTATGTATTGGTTTTTCGTTTGAAATTTGTCTCTTTTGTTTTGGAATTTTAAAACTCGCAATAATTCTAACCTAAAACTGGAAAATGATTTAACACCTTTTCCACTAATTCCGAATTTTTCAAAGTTTTCTTTAATATTTATTTACCACATTTGGGACAATTGGGACATTTGGAACATTTGGGACATTTGGAACAATTGGAGTTGGGACTCTACTAACCAGGAATTAGATTTCTAAATTCCAGGATAGCCTGTAGACTAATTTTGCTAATTTTTCTATATATTATTCCTTCATTGAAAATTTGCCTGCTTCGTTTTGGAATTTCAAGACTCGCATTAATTTCCGATAATTTTGTTTCTACTAATTCCAAGGTTCCCCAAATTTTCTTTAATATTTACATCACCACTTTTGGGACAATTAATTTCCACTAATTTCTGTCCAATTTCTTCGAAGAAATTTTGAGTTACCCCACGAAAAAATTTCCTGTCACAGGCTGTTTACTCGCAAAATAAAAAAAACAAATAATGACCAAGGGTTGGGTGGAAGTTCCTCCAGATCGACTTGGCACGGGTTCGATTCCCGGTTGGAGTACCTTTTTTCTCCCAGCCGTTCTTGGGATTGTCGATAATTCGTGGATTTGCAAGGAACAACAACAATAACCACGCCAACAACCCCCGATTTTTTGGTTCCCTCTTCTCTCGACGAAATAATCGAGAGAGGGAAAAGTTTAAAGCCATTACTACATCCTCGCTGGTGTTCTGCACAACTCAATTTCTCGTTTCATTCTCCAGCACGGTGCTATCTCGTTCGCCTGCCTGAGTTCCCCCGACGGCTGCGTATAATACGGCACCCACCAGTTATAATAATACCAAGGGGTGGTAAAATATATATATATATATATATATATATATATATATATATATTTCTACATCTAACACTCTCATATTTTCTCCACCCTCTCTCTCTCGCTCTCTCCTTCGCTCGGTGTTATTCCATTTCTATTGCTCTCTCCATCCCTCCCCCACCCCCCCTCTCTCTCTCTCTCTCTCTCCCCCTTATACTATAACAGTACAACTATATTCTGGTATTGGTTGATATTTCCAACAGTTATGTAATTTCCTGGCTATTGTCGGCCCGAGCGCCTGCTCTCCTATCATCCGCAGACGTGAGCGGGATCCAACACCCTCTTCTTCCTCGGTGGCAAAGCCCACCTACACCAGCAGCCCGCTTAACTGCTAGCTGCATGTACACACTTACCGAAGCAACCCCCTTTTTCCTCCACGACAAAGACGCATTCTGCCACTTTTCGCCTTTATTTTCAATAAATTTAACCAGACGTGCTTATTTGTTCCATGGAACTTGTTACCAGACTTTTGCAAAACCCTAACGAAAAATCTCACGAAACGGAAAAAATCGTATGTGTCCTCAAAGTGGTCAATTCATATATATATATACTATTTAATATATATTAATATATTATTATTATAATAATACATTTTATTCTACTGATATAATAATAATAATAATAATAATAATAATAATAATAATATACTACTGCTATTATTATTATTATTATTATTATTATTATCCTAATATTAAATGTAGTATAATCTCAGGCACCGAAACGTAGAAGATTAAGTTAATTAATAAATAAAAAGGTCATACAAAAAATAAAAAATGGACAGTTATTGTATTACTATTTTTAATAAATATATAAATTTCTGCATAAAAATTGCGTAAACCGACAACGAATTACACTCGCAGGGGTGGACGCCCTCTATAAGGCCGGACATGTCACGGAGAAGGGCAACCTTTAATGGGTTAATCAATAGCAGCGTTTTCGAGTTTCGTTATGGACCAACGACTTTTATCCAATGGCCGAATAAAATCTGTCGAAAAACTGCAGCTCCATTTTTGTCTCTCTTTTATCGACACGCAAAAGGTATATGCATTAAAACGGTATCGGGGAATCGCATCGACGCAGTTCGCGCAGTTACTTTTATTTCCACTCGGAATGGCCCGGACTGACCTCTCCGAAAGCTGACACCCATAATTTACCTTTTTTTTTTATTCACTTTTTCCTCCAAAAAGTCGATCAACTGTAATTCAACCGATTGGACACTAATCAGTAGCGAGAATTTCTTCCGTCGGGGGAGCCACTGTCGACGAGGAGATCACCGGGGATCCCCGTACAAAATTCTTGCCCAATAGAACCGAGCGGTTTTCAGTCACGTGACCGAATCCGAGGAATGGGTCGGCCCCTTATCGTCTCCTGGGCGACAGCGGCACCATCTGGCGCTGAGATTCGTCACTAATCGTAGGCTCCCGAATCGCGTACGATCGAAATTCGGGATTGCGATTGTATATTGACGTTAATTCGCGCGATCTCTTCAACGCCATTACGAAAAGATTGCTCCATCTTTACGAGGAGAGGCTCGATCTGATACAAGCCACGGTAATTTCCTGCATTTTATGGCGCATTAAAGGGCACCGAGAGATTGAATTAGGACACTCGGTGCCTATCTTCGCCTAAATTTGCCTAACTAATTAACATCCTAAACTGGTGCGAAGCTTATTCCCGTTAATTAAAATTCTCACGTGGGAGCCGCGATATTCGAGGACTTCTTGGGGCAACAATTAATTACGTGACGTCACAGTGTCGTTAATGACGCTTTCAACGGAAAGGGATTTTTATTTTTCTTTTTTTTTTCTTTTCTTTCACGAATCGATGCACGATTACGAAATTGTTTGATATCGCAATAATCCGCAAGTAGTGTGCGTGTGTATGTGTGTGCGAAGAAACAAAGAAACCTGCGCTCACACACACACACACAAAGACCTGGGTGTATGGGTACCAACGTTTAAATGCTTATAGCGTTAACTATGTGCTTATCGCATCGGTAAAAGTGTATTATGTATGATGTTCGTCTATTCGTAATACATGAATATGACGAAGCCGTAGTTTAATTAACAATGAGGACGTCGCGCGTCAAGCTCATGAATTGCTTACAATAAGGAAGAGTTGTCAGCGTGACAGAGTATAATGATAATGTTATAAAGCTATGGTTATTATTATTATTTCTCCGCACCTCTATATACCCCCTTTTCATATAACAGGAAGATCCAGATGAGAAATAATCAAATGCCATTTAATAACTAACATTTCTATGCGCATATACGTCACGTGCAATATAATTCTGAATAAATGTGATCGATCAATTAAAAATTATAATCGAGTACGCGATTTCATACGCATTCATTCGCGAAATTAGTTATGCGTATCGTTGTTAACCATTTGCGGCGGATATTGGCGTCGAAAAGTTCGGATTCGTACACGTTCGAAAAAGAGTTGCCGCGAAATTTGAAAATTTCGAGGGACATTTTTTGAAAAACTAAGGAGATTTTTTAGAAAGAAACGAAATTAGGGAAAAATGGAATCGGATTGGATTCTCGAATTTTCGATTTCGTGTAATAACGATAATTGAAAATTTCGTTTGGAAAAAAAGAGGGCGTTCGAATCGAAATTCATCCTTTTGGAAAACAATAATTTCAAACAGATTTGTGGCTCTTATTTTCTATATTTTTTTTACTTTTTTGTGATTGAGATTGAAAAAAAAGAGAAACCCTATCCAAATTTGTTGAATTTCAAGATTTTCCAAAAATTGTGAAACTTTCTCATTTTATATTTATTTTTAACACTCACCTAAGTGGGAAGGAATTAAACAAAAATTTCTTTGAAATTCTCTAGGAGCAAGGGGTTTCCAAAAAACTGCGAAAACTACATTTTTACATAAAAACCGAAGATTCTGCTTCCAATTATTTTATTTTCAAATCATTTCGAGATATTTTGGAATTCAAGATTTTTCCAAAAATCGTGAAGCTACAATTTTCACATAAAAATTCGAAATTCTTCTTTCTCATTTTATATTTATTCTTAACACTCACCTAAGTACGAACGAATTAAAAAAAATTTTCTGAAAAATTCTCTAGGAACCCAAGGGGTTTCCAAAAAACTGCGAAATCCACAATTTTTATATAAAGTCCAAAAAAGCTCCTTCCAATTAATTTGTACTTATTTTTAACACCCTCGTAACTGGTAATAAAACAAAATGAAAATTCTTTAACAGCCCTAGGGGTTACTAAAAAACTGTAAAAATTGCAATTGTTACGTAAACCTCAAAGATTCTCTGTCCAATTAAATTTTATTTATTTTCCAACACTTTCGTAACTGGGCACGAAAAGAAAAACTCTTGAAAATTCTCTGGGAGCCCAAGGATTCCCAAAAAACTGTAAAAACCACAATTATTAGATAAAAACCAAGGATTCTGCTTCCAATTATTTTTTTTCTCAACCCCCTCGTAACTGGAAATGAAAAAAAAGGTTCTTTTGGAATGCAAGGTTTGTCAGAAAATTGGGTGGAAGGTCTTTTCATGTTCGGATGGCTTCCTTTTACCCAGGCTCGTTTGTATGCCGGTTATTTCCTAGTCTCCAGTCGGTTAATATTGACTGGCGGTGGTTACGCGTGCGCCAAAAGCTGGAGGGTGAAACCGCCCTCTCTCTAAACTTCACTTCCCAACACCCTTAGCTGCTCTCATACGTTTCTATATCTAACCAATGTTGTAAAAGCTCATGGCTGCATAATACTATGGATTCTTCTAAACGCTCCCTTTTTACGACCCCTATTCATCCCATTCTGCCCTTACCCCCTCCCTATTTGCAATAATTGCATCTCGCGTCGGTACCCTATGCCCTCGCGCATCCCGGTTGCATCCCTCTTTTTCTTTCATCATCCACGAAACCAATTTCCCCGCGGATGGAGCCCGAGTTCCGAGGGCCCTGGAGTTCCAGCTAATCCTCGCCAGTCGCACTTGGATCCGATGGAACGGCCTTGGAATTTCGGGCACTCGCCATTTTTTCTCACACGACGCACCCCCACGGTGTCCCACGGTACCCGAAAATCGCCTCTGCACGCATGTCCATCATGGGAAATCTCGCCTTCTTCCATCCGACCCATGGGCTCCGAGCGCGGACACGGTCCCTCGCGAGCGCGAGATTCGCATTGGACTGATGCACGATAATTGCCGGCTACCGATTCTCCAAACGGCCATGCTGCATTTCTAGCTTTTTATCGGGGCCTTCGGGCCCCCCTCTCGAGTCGCTGGAAGCTCCTCGTATGGGACTCGCTCCGTGGAACCGTCTCTCACATTCACCTCCAGTAGGAAACGACTCCATCTCGGTCATCTCGGCAATTCGAAGCTTCGTGAGCCTTTCCTTCAGCAGGAGCCTTCGGCCTCTGGATCGTCATCGTCTCTCTTTCTCTCCCTCTCTCTTTCTCTCTCGCACCTCCGGCAGAAACATGATGGCCGCTTTAAGCTGGCGCAATTAGAGCCAGCCTTGCGACTACAATATCATTAAGATAACGCTTTTACCTTCTCCTCCAGCATTCTCGGCCTCTCCCTTCCTCCAGGTCGAGTTTGCTCCTTAACGGGGTGCTGCCGCTGAACGAAGAAGAAGAGGAAGGTGTGCACGAAGAGATGCCGGTCACGATAATTGCTTAATTGTCATCCTCCACGATCCAATTTCCAGTCATAACATTTTCTCACACTTTTCCTCTCCCGCGGCCCAATTATCGAGCCGATTGATCCACCTGCCATTTTTTCCGTCCAGTTTTTCCCTACCGATTACCCTTCCAAGCTCCAGGTGTCAGGGCCCAAGGTCCAATCGTGGACCTTCCTGGACCTGGACCTTCCTGGAGATATTATTTTTTTTTTAGAATAGGAGGGAATTTCGAATTTGGAGTATTTTTGGATTTGGAAATATTGGGACAATAATTGTAGACTGGGGTGACTAGATTGTGTGTAAAGGAACTTTTTTTTGCCCGATTTCGAAGGAATAATAGAATTGGTGATTAAATTTTTTTTTTTTTTCAGAATTGGAGCGAGCTTTCAATTTGAATTATTTTTCAATTTGAAAATTGGACGTTAATTGGTAACTGAAGTGAGTTAATTGCGAATTATATTATATTATAATATCAGACAAATTAATTATGACGAATTTGAATAAAATCCAGGAACTTCTTGTGTCCAATTTAAAAGAAAATGAAATTGGTGCCGAAATTTTTCCTTTTTTCAAAAGTGCAACGAAATTTCAATTCGAATTATTTGTTATTTTGAAAATTGGACGTTAATTATCACGAATTTTAATAAAATCCAGGAACTTTTGGTGCCCAATTTTCAGGAAAAATTGGCTTTGGTGCCTAATTTTTTTTTTCTTTTCAAAATTGAAGCGAATTTCCATTTTCAATTATTTTTTAATTTGAAAATTGAACATTAATTATTAATTGGAATTACGTAATTGCGCATTATATTATATTATTGTATCAAACGAATAATTTATGGCAAATTTTAATAAAATCCAGGAACATTTGATGCCCAACTTTTGTGAGAAAATTGGGTCCGGTGGCTAATTTTTTTGTCTTTTTGTCAAAAGGATCCAGAATCAATGCGATTTTGAGTCACGCCGTTGGTATATCCGAGGGACGAGAAAAAGTGAAACGCGCGTGTTGTTGAAAGTTTAGTACTTTTCTACAGACCGTATAGGTTATATATAAGTATGCGGGGTGCGGTTCACCTTTTGTTTTAACACGAAGAAGGGATCTTTTCTTCGAGTAGGTTACCACTAAGATCTCAGTAGCTGATATCCCAGCTTTTTTGTCAATTTATAAGGATTTATATCCAGTGTATGCTGGGTAGTTTGAACGCGGGTGCAAGTCGTTCTCTTGTCCCCTATTCCCCATACTTATACCTATTACCGTTAGTAGCAAAAGGGGGGTGGTCTTTGGTAACAAAGATCGACAAGCTAAATAACAGTTACATGGAATTTTCACCTTGTGTCGTAATTAAGAAAAGCCCAGGAAATATATATACACACACACACACGTACACACACATACGCCTTTTCTTCCCTCCTTCTTTCTGGAGGTCCTCCTCTAATTTCACCTTTCCTTTTTTCTTCGTGCCGGTAACGATACCGATCCACGATTTTACAGTCTGTAATTTACCACTTTAGGACATTTTATGGATACGAATTCTCACCGCTGGAATTTGGGTCTTTTTTTCAATAGAAATTTTCGAAACCCAGAAGTATGTAAATAATAAATAATTTAAAAAAAACGTTTTTCAATGATTTTCCCTCAGAATCTAATTTCTTTTAATATTAAAATTTCCAAATTATGCAAAATCTTCGATTGATTTGTTCGCCGTTGGAATTTAGACTTTAGGTTTTTTAAAAAAAAATTCGAAATTCTCTGAAACTGATCGAAATTGAGAAATATATAATGAAAAAGACATTTTTGCCGATTTTCCCCTAGAATTCCATTTTTTCTTTAATGTAACAAATTTTCCAAAGTGTCTGGTTGCTCTGATCGACTATTTTACCGGTGAAATTTTGACTTGAGGGTTTTCAATTCGACTTTCTCGGAAACTAAAAGAAAAATAAATAATAAAAAAGATATTTTTGCCGATTTCCCCCTAGAATTCTATTTTTTTTCCATCTATATCAAATTTTCAAATTCTGAAACTTATTAAACAAAATTCCAAATGCTTGGAAACCCTGAAAAGAAATTCCGAATATTAAAAAAAAATTTGTATTACTCTTTTTTCCTGGAATCTAATATTTTCGAAAAATATCAAACTTTCCAAAATATTCTTTAGCTTCTATCGACTTTCCTCGTTACTATGGTTTTGCTGTTTAATACCATTGAAATGTTGATCTCAAGTTTATCAAACAAAAAATTCGAAATTCTTGAAAGAACCAAAAGAAATCCAAAATAATAATAAAAAAAAAATTTTGCGGATTTCGCCCTGGAATCTAACATTTTCCAAAAATATCAAACTTTTCCGAGATATCATTCAGCTTCTCCGCCGACTTCCCTCGTTGCAGTGACTTTCAGAAAAGAATAAATCCACGGAAGATTTCGCCTGGGATGGAAGCAGGATCTTCTCCTTCTCGGGCTCGACTTTCTCGGTGGGTCTGAGCAGAATGTAACTGTATTCCCAACACATTTTTAATAAGCATTTAGAAGTAATACTTCACAGATAAATCTTTTTGATACATTACTTGAAAATAAATAAATAAATAAATAAATGAAATAAATAAAATAAATAAATATCGCGAAGAAGAAATGGACTGAACGGAAAGATCATTCGTTTTCAGTCTCTCTCTGTCTCTCTTTCAGCTTCTCTCTTTAAAATACAGAAAAGACTTTAAAGGAAAGGCATATAAGGATAAAAGGTATAAAAGTGAGTAAGACAGTGGCTAAACTACAGCACTGAATACTGCGGGAAATATATAAAACCGGTTAGGACCCAATTTACTTAACAACGTTCGAGAATCCAACACTTACGGCTGTTCGAAATGCGTTTTGCCGATGTGTTCAGGAGTATCTCTTCCACACACACACACACGCACGCACGCACGCACGAGAGCTTGCACGGACACGCAAACGTACGTGAATTCAAATATATGTGCGTTTGTGTGCGTCACTTTAACTTGGCTCGTACAGTAGCCAGCTACTAATTTCGACTTCATCAGCTAAGATAAGCATGGAATTTTTTTAGCCTTTTTCTTTTTTCTGTCTTTTCCCTTCGATGCGTATCCGCACCTTGAGAGCGAGAGAGTAGGAAAATAATGAAACAGTTGAATATTTGAATATATAAAATTCAAACCACTTTGTACCATCGACTTCTTAATTTTACAAACATATCGAATTACCTTAAGCAACTTTCAATTCACGCTAATGATGTTATACAAGGTGATGAGTTTTTAACGAACACCTGCAATTTGACAAAAAATTTTATATCGCAACGGAACTTTGGTTTTTCGTTTTTTCGAGAAAATGGGAATTCGGAATTTTTCTTTTGAAGCAAAAAAATTATGCAATGGAATTTCAATAGAATTTTTTTCTATTGAAATTCTATTGAAATTCGTACAATTTTGTGACGGATTTGATAATTTTCGAATTAAAAAACGAGGAACTGAAATACTGTGAGTGCGAGAGAGACGCAAGATAAGAGTTTCCACGTATAAGAGAAAGAAACAAAATTGAAAACCTGCTTGGTATAATTTTTTGAAATTCAGAAAGTTTCTCTATTGCGATGATTTTTTTTTAATTGGAAAGAATTGGAATTTCAAATATTTTGTGATTCCAAAAAGTGATATTTAATTTGAGATCCCAAAAAAATGAATCTATGGACGAAAAATAAATGCAAGAGAAAATCTGTACCATTTTTTGATGAAAATTAGAATTTTCGAATTGGGAAATAAAACTCTATGAGTGCGAGAGAGACGCAAGATAAGAGTTTCCACGTGTAAGAGAAAGAAACAAAATTGAAAACCTGCTTGGTATAATTTTTTGAAATTCAGAAAGTTTCTCTATTGCGATGATTTTTTTTTAGTTGGAAAGAATTGGAATTTCAAATATTTTGTGATTCCAAAAAGTGATATTTAATTTGAGATCCCAAAAAAATGAATCTATGGACGAAAAATAAATGCAAGAGAAAATCTGTACCATTTTTTGATGAAAATTAGAATCTTCGAATTGGGAAATAAAACTCTGTGAGTGGGAGAGAGACGCAAGATCAGAATCTCCATGCGTAAGAGAGAGAAACAAAATCGGAAAATCAAGTTTATATATTTTTCCGTAAAAACAAAAATGCCGCAGATGTTTCGATCGTTCTTTTATTATTTAAAATATCGTATTTTTCTAATATTATCATATCTTGAAAGAAAAAATGTTTTTTTTTCAAGTCACCTTTGAAAATCGTCACCCCGTATATCCGGCAACGATTTTTAGCAATTTCCCTTAATCTCTCTGGGTGTCTTATTAAATAACGGTATTCCCGTAATGTGTTTATTAAATGAAAATAATCCTTATTTTCTTTACTTGAACGTTAATTTATATTCGATAAAATTCTATCACAACATAATTATATTACTTAACGATAACTGCTTTAGCTTTCAACTTGTACGAAAACGTTTTTATCGAATAATTACATGAATTAATGCGTAAGTCAATAAAATTGTAAATTTTAATGGCTCCATAATTTCCTGTTTCTTCCTCTTTTTTTTTTGCTTCTTCTTCTGCGAGTTTGCTTTTCAGGTAACGACTTCTCTTAATCTTCTCGTAAAAGAGAGCAAGATTTTATGCGATATTTTTCGGCAGCAACATTTATTTCATTTGTATAATTATTGTTTCCATACAAACACGTCTCTCGTTTGCACACTTTTAAGATAAAACTGAGTTTTTTCGGTTCCCGTTCCTTTTTTTTTTATTTTCTTCTTCGGTTCACTGAAAAAAAAAAGTGTAACAAATGCAATTTTATTTAATCACCTTTCTGTCCCAGCAATTTCACGAGGCGTCTTGTAATTGATGGCACGCTGCAAAAAAATAATAATTAACATGCGCCTGTGACGCAACGTAATCCAATTAATCTAGAGAAAGTTGTGAACGTTTATTTTTTTTAGAAAAAAAATTAACGAATTTTGCTCATTTTCTTATTTTAGAATGATTAGTATTGTACCAATTTTTAAAAAAGCTCAGATTTCGAATTTTTCTGCATTCGAATGCAATAATTATTTGATTTTTTTTATAAAAAAAAAGAAAATACGAATTTCCGAAATTTTCTACTTTCAGAATTATTATTACACAAATTTTCCAAAAAAGCTGAGATTTCAGATTTTCCTGGATTCGAATGCATTTATTATTTTTAGAAAAAAAAATATACAAAATTACAATACTTTCTTATTTTGGAATTATTATTATTATTATGTCCATTTCTAGAAAATGTCTGATTTCAAATTTTTCTGGCTCCGAAGACCGAAAACTCCTGTTCGAATCCCGAAAAAAAAAAAATACTTTTTTCATCGAGAAACTTCCAGATTCGATCGCGGACGTGAAATTCGAAAAGAATTCTTCCGTAACGTGTAAGTATAAAATTCATGCCGAGACAAATTAATTTATATGATCCACCATTTTCTGCGGGAAACCAATTAGCGCGTATACGTTTTTTGCGGCGGATTCGATGACAAGTCTTTTGACTATTTATGGCAGCATTTGTATTTTGCTGAAAGAAGGAAAGAGGGGCATGGCAGGGCAGGGCAGCGAGGAAAAAGGAGTAAAAGGTTTCTCCTCTTTTGGGGTCCAATTCCGACCCAATTTGGTGCACGGTAGCTTGAAGATACCAGCATATAAGGGACCCAAGAGAGTAAAATGGTAAATAACAGCGCAGGTCCCCGAGCGACACGGCCCAGCCACGAGGAGAGAGCCTAATTAAACGATGTACAATTTATAACGCCAGCCAGAAGGTCTAATGGCTCGCGTTCCTGGAAACCCACTGTTCAATGTTGGGACCACACCTCGTTGGTCCTCTCTTGAAAGAGATTGTCATCGCCTTCTCTCCCGTACGCTTTCCTATAGGCTGTCCACGAATTGCAATTTCTTGCCTTTTATTTATCTCACTTGGATTCGAGGAAAAACGAACGCATTTTCTAAAAAAAAAAAGAAAATCAAGATTTTTCTCCGGCCCCTTCCTTGGAAAATATATTTTTTTTCTCCTTTTATCCAACAATCGACGAGTTTATGAACGGTTTTCTGGTTTTCTACAGGGCGAGTCTCCGAAAATGCCGAACATAACCTCCAAATCTTAAATTACAAATTTTTCAGGACCTCGATCGCAGGATTTTTGGGACTCTAGGGGTCAGAATCGGGAGCCTAATTCAGTTAGTTTCTAATTAAGATACCCTGGATCCTTACTCAGGACCTAATCAAGCATTCTATGGGATCCCAAAGGTCTAGTTCAGATTTCTACTATTTGGGACTTTGGAAAAAGAAGGTAATTTTTATTTGCGAATTTTTACTGTATTTTCGGGAGTGCAAATTCCAAGGATTTTTACCGGTTGTGAATTTTGGGGAATTCAAGGAATTTTCGGATGAAATTCTATATAGGAGGAATTCGGGAACCTTTTTTTCTCTTGCGCATGAAATTTCTTGGGCGATGCAAAAAATCGTTCGGTATAAACAAGATGCCGTTTCTGTTAATTCAGGATTTTCGGGAATACGACCTACAAAAAGCTTGTAAAATAAAACTTCGCATAAACTGATACCGCGGCGAAATTTATGAGACTAATAAAACCGAAGACGTATCGTAAATTAAAAAGAAGCAAATTTCGTGTGATTCGCTACAACCTTTAAGTTTATGGCAATTTTAATAGACACTATTAAGAAAAAGTGGATGCAAAAAATTGTTTAATATTTCGACAAAATTGATGCGGTTTTGCGTTTTATAGCTTTTTTTTCTATCCAAGTGAATTTTTTTTTCCGGTCGAAAAAATAGAATCTTTAGAAATAACAATTGGGCTTTGTAATCATTTTAATATTCCTTTTTTGGAAGGAAAATTATTTTTGTAATTGTATAACAGAATTTTTAATTAAAGAATTTCGAGTTTCTTCGCGTTTTAGCGAAAAAAATTTGTTGCATTGGAATAAAAAAATATTCTTATTTCTATCAGAGGTTATTTTTATTTTTAATTTGCAGAATTTCGAGTTTCCTGATTTTCCTTGAAACGAGAAACTGAAAAATTTTTGTGGCATCGAACGAAAAAAAAAAATCGCATCTGATAGACGGAATTTGTACTAATAATAATTGAACTTTGTAACAATTTCAATATTCTTTTTTTGAAACATAATTTATTTTTGTAATTTCATAATAAAATTTAAAATTACTAAATTTCCAGTTTCTTCGAGTTTTTTTAGAAAATACATTTTTTGCATTTAAATATAAAGAATATTTATTTTTCTAGCAAAGGTTATTTTTTTTTGAATAATTTAACAGATGAATTTCGAGTTTCCTGATTTTCCTTGAACGGAAAAACTAAAAAAAATGTTGTTGCATTGGAAGAAAAAAAAAATTGCAACAAAGCAGATGCATCCTGCCCCTTAAAGACTGCAACCGCGATCACGAAGTGCAACTTTGCGGGGACTGCTTTTTCGAGCTTGCGGCTTGAAAATAACGAGCGTCGGGAAAAGCACGAATGCATGGGATCCACGGGTTGAAAAAATAAAGACAAATCGTATCGCAGAAGGAATATAATTTAGTGGGTAATTGTCGGCGAGTGTCAAAGGGTGCGTGTGCGCTCGTATCTATATTCTTTAACCATTTCTGTGCAACAGTAGAAAATTTACGAAGCCGATCATTTACGGCGAGAAAGTAACCGTCTTGTGTACGACGTATCTTCCCATAAAAAGTCACGTGTGGAAAAGAAAAGAGAAAGAGAGAGAGAGATATTTCTACTCGGTATAAACTAACTTGGACACAGATCTTTCAGAAAAGACGGAAACCGTTGATCCCTAATTGGATAGGTAGCATCGATACTTCTTTCTTGTATCGCGTGAATTTCAATTGATCTTCCGCTAATTGAAGACTGTCAAATAAATAAATCGAAAGTCTTTCAATTATTTCTTGGAAATGACTTTTCCGAAAAATGTTTGCTACTTCGATCGGACTTTAGTCACACTAACGGAGAACAAAAAATTTGTTGCATCGAAGTGACGAAAAAAAGAAAACGGACTTTAGCCATACTAACGGATGCAAAAAATCTGTCGCGTGAAAATTTAAAAAAAAATATAATTCTTCAATAATTGAGTAGAATTTCGAGTTTCCTAATTTTCTCCGAACCGAAAAATTAAATTTGTTGCATTGGACGACAGAAAAATTGCAACAAAGCAGACGCATCTGTTGCATCGATTTCTCGCAAGCAAAAAATTGTTCGTGTTTTCGAATCCAATTGAATAAACATTTTTTCCCAAATTCGAATTGATTTTTTTTCCTGAAGAAGAGACACTCGGTTTCTTGGAAATGATTTTTAAATATTAAGTGAAAAATTTCTTTTTTATTCTTTTTTAATGAATTATGTAATTTTATTTTTTTTCCGAATTGGTAAAGGTCGCGTCTTATATTATTATTATTATTAATAATAGAAAAACACGGCGAAGTTTGATTTTTTTTATAAAAAATGGGCACTTCATTAAAATTCTTTCAATTATTTCCCGGAAATAATTTATCAAAAATATTCTCGCATTAAAAAAAAATTGTCTTTTTGTCCTTTTTAAACGAATTAGACGAAATTGCTTCTCGGGAGCACACAAACGCGTCAACTCTTTCTTTTGGAATTGAAAGATTTCGCTTTCTACTATTAAAAATACAAAAATACCGTGCGGTTTGATCTTTTTGTTAGAAAGAGACACTTGTTGGCAATTTTTTTTTATCTTCCACCGTGAAAGGTTTTGCCTTTGGAATAAAACATGTGTAAATTTCTATATGGTTCGAAAGGATCAAGTTCGGATGATCTTCCTTTCGGGAAGAATAAAAAACGTCTTTTAGAATCCTGAGGCAATTAGTCGATATTTTAATGCGGAAAAAAATCGTCAGCTCGTTATACTCTTTTCGGCCATACCAAACATTCGCCACTTGGCTTTTAAAGAGATATCCATTGAGAAAAAGCGACACAACGTTTAATACGGCAGAAGCATGGCACCTTGTTAAATCGAAAGATTATATTCCTTCCATCGATTTATCAGAGAATTCTTCAGAAGCTGCATCCCATGAAAGATATGTTTCCGTCATTTCTTGTCCTCTCGCAAAACCATTGGCATGCGATTTTACATGAGAAATTCGAAATCGTCCGCGTTTTCGACCGGATAGTCCATTTTTCCGAGAAGGGACTCTCAAAACAACGAAAATCGTTATGAAAAATAATTAATACGCGTCCGTGACGTGCAATTTTTAAAATAACTAAGAAAATAATGGATATTCGTACGAAAACGCAAAAATGATATTTATTGATAAATTACTGAAAAATATAATAACTAAATAATAAACCGGTGATACAATTTTTAGTGAAATTTTCCAATTTATTATTTTTCATGTTATTTTTGAACCAAGGTGTTTCTATTTTGAAACTTTCGTTATTATTTTTTTTCGGAGCCGATGAAAAAAATAATCTTCAAAGTAATAAAAAATCGGCAGAAAAAAAGAATAATATTTAATATATATTTAATATTTTAATAATTAACATTCCGAAATTCCCATTCCTTTGCCTGCCACCGTTTTTCTCGTCGGGCAAATTCAATTTTCTTTTTCCTTCGGCCTGTATATTTTAATTAAAAAAATGATTCCAGGCATTCTAATGCGTTACCCTCTGTAATTTAATTACAATGCAAAATCGGAAAAAAAGGAGCACCGGGACGGAACAGTGGCAGCTTCCCAATTAGGGTCTCCAGTCGTTTTAAGTAATACCACGATCTTTCTCACTGTCACCATTTGACTTTACGTGCCGGCAATTCTCATCTTCTTTCTCTTGTATAAATTAGTCCCAACCGGCACATAATGGCGTGTCGATGTGCTACTGTCCCTCGTATATTTTCTTCTCTCTCTCTCTCTCTCTCTTTCTCTCCTTTCCACGATATTTACCATCATCCTCATCATCATCAGCCTCATCGTCATCGTCATCTTTTTCCTCCTCTCTGCCGACTCCTTATTTTTTAACGATTCGAAATCTCTTGTCTTCCTTTCGTATCAGGTATTTTTATACAGAACGATCATGAAACTCTTCTCTGCCTCCGTAGGATCTTCCGGCTGCACTCGTCAGACCAGCCGCTTTAATTTACGACCAATTAATTTGGATAAACCGAATAAACAGCCTTGTTTCTTGATCCACGCGTCTTCGTCCTTCTTGAAAGAATCGTATACATTAAAAGTTCTTTCTTTGATTCTCTCATTCGTCCTACATTCATTGACGACGAATTCATCGTTCTGTCCTTTTTCTTTCTCTTACCTCCTCCTCCTCCCCCTCCTCCTCTTGCTCCTTCAGCACTTTCCGTAATGTTACTACCATCGACATGTCTCGATATATAAATAAACAGCCGAGAATTAATTAAGTTATTTACTAACCAATTACCAGGTACCTTTCACTGCGTGGAACCTTTATTTATTTTTCTTTTTACCTACTTTGTGTATTTTCCCTTCCTTTTGCTCCTGCGTTTCACGATCGTCGACTTCTGCACCTACCGGGCTTCGAAAAGCCACTCCAACGGGTGCAAAGTTCACCTTTCAGCGAATTTTTCTCGCTGCACATAAACTCGATTCGCTCGAAAATCAGCTTCGGTGGCGAATTCACTCGGGTAATAATTTTTCCAAGTGACGTCATTTGAGATTAGGGACCGGAGGGATGCTGGTAAATTTTGTCCACCCCCGGGGACGCTAGGAATTTTTATTCGAGGGCTCAAAGTGCATCGATGACGTCAGAATACCGCAACTTTCGTCTTCGCGGTTGACGTTGACCCGGTTTTTGTCCAAAACTGGAGTAAAAATTAAAAACCCTCGCTGGGATTCATTTTTTCCCAAATTGCATCGATGCAATTGCAAAATTCACTCAGAATTAGAAATTTCCATTCATTCGCATGGATTTCAATGGCTTCGGAAATCAGTCTCCAGCCAATCTGGCCCAATTAGGGCCCAGGGGGGTGCTAATGTTTTTTTTTTCACCCCCGAGGATTCTTCGAATTTCTATTTGCAGCCTCATGGTGCATCGATGACGTCACAATACTGCAACTTGGATGCACTTTTCTCCCGGCAGCTGACATCGACTCGATGTCGGTTTTTCTCCAATAAATTTCCACCGGGACTGTGATTTTTTACCCGGTCGCGCCGATGCAGTGGCAGAATGCACCGGGGATTGGAAATTTTTCCGCGAATCAGCGTCGGGACGAATGTTTAGCATCCATAAAAGATGTGTCCTCGGCTGCTGACGTATGCACGCTTTCTCCCCGTGCTCCTCACAAATTCTTTGATATAATAAATGCTAAAATGTTCTACTATGACCGGATGGAGGCTTGAAATGTTGGCGAAGACACGACTTTAACGAGCATTGGTTGGCTTTCAGTCGATTCCTCGAGCATATAGAGGGACGACACGAAACTGTTTGATATTCTGCACTCGTAGCGTGGCATAATTGGCCGCCAACTGCCGACGCTCCTCCGGGTATCGCAAAAGACAAGAAATTATTCTTTAATTAATTGTCAGCCCTCGTGTGGCCTCTCTTTCTCCCTTGCTATTCTTTACGCATATCCCTTTCTTTATATCTCCCTTCACATATACCTACCCCGGTATATGTATGACCGGACACACTTCGTTTATACACCCAACGTGTACGCATATACGCACTCTGTACCTTTGTTCCAATTTCGGCATGGCAATTATATATTCATTATTCCATCCGAGTAACTGTTTTCCTCCACGAATTAGCGATAAGGCCCTTTTCACCTTTCTCGGGCCCACCAACATTTGAGTCCCTCGATAGGATAATATTCTAATTTAAAAAAGGGGGGGTTGGATACGATTTGCTCCCATTCATTGGCGAAATTTAATCGGTGCCCCCAAAAATGGTGCACCACGATGCACATGTGAGTCTCTCTATCGGACAATATTTTAATTTAAGAAAAGTTGGGGGGGGGGGGGGGTTATGGAACCATTTTGTCCTTTTTTCTTTCGATTCATCGACGAAATTTTATTGGAACCCCGGGAAACGGTGCCCCAATCTGGACCCCAATTGCACCCTTTCCAGGTACTTCGGGTCCACAAACATTTGAGTCCCTCCATAGGACGATATTATAATTAAAAAAGGGGGGGTTTGGGTACCATTTTGTCCATTTTTCTTCCCCTTCATTGAGGAAATTTTATTTGAGCGCTAGAAAGTGGTGCACCACGATGCATCCCAATTGCAAAACATTCAGACTTTAATATCCAGACCCAAAAACACGGAATTCTCCACTTGGGGACCAAATATAAGGTGTCAAAACCAATTCTCGAGGTTTTTCGATAATTTGAGCCAATTTGAGTCAAATCGAACCCCACAAATTAGCTGAAAAACCACGCAAATGCAAAAACCGTCACCGTTCGGTCGAAGCAAAATCACCAACGTGACGCTGTAGCGGCAGCAAATACGAAAAAGTAAAGAAAAAAGAAAGAAAAAGGGGCAAAGACCACACCGCAGTTGCTACCAAACCATCATAAGTCAAGCCAATCACTCCAATCTGGATCCCAATTGCAGCGATCCAACAGGATTGATTTGAAACACTCGGAATTCTCCACTTGGGGCGCAAAATATCGGGTGTTAAAATTCAATCGTCGCCATTTTGAGTCAATTCGAGTCGATAAGGACTCGCTGAAAAACCACGAAAATGCACAACCGAGCACCGTTTGCTCGAACTAAAACCCCAACGTGACGCTGCAGCGGCAATAGATGGGATAAACGAAAGGACAAAAAAAAAAAGAAAAGACCACACTGCAGTTGCTGCCAAATCATCATAAGTCAAGCTAATCATCGACGACACTCGAGAGTTGTCGAATGATCGGAGCCTATAAAACCAGAAGTTAGTCTCGATCGGGATAGAGGAGGACAGTTACGAGCGGATACAAGGACTCAAAGAAGGCGGCGAGGGTCTTTGATCGGACGAGGCCGTGAAACACAACGGATCTTTCTTGGCCGAGGTGCCGCAGCCTCTCTGTCTTGCCTCCTTCCTGCCCGTTCTGGCTCTCCTCCTCTAAATCTCGAACGTGTGCAGGTAAACTACTCCGTTGCTCCGCGAACACCTTCCGAAATCTGCGTATCGATCTTCCTCTGTATGAAATTGCACGTACGTACTTTGGGATCGCGGCTCTGGGTGGACGCAGATATTTTATAATTAGCCCATGGCCCTCCGGGGCTTTCCCTTCGATAAATCACCGCGGCAGCGCTACCGCTGGGACTTAAGACTTAATTAAAAAATTTAGCCAAAAACCAATTAGCCCGCGCCTCCAGGGATTAACATATTAATTTCCAATTATCTTACCCGACACTTTCTCGTACCTTCTTTTTTTCTCCGGGGCTCACCTTTCTCTCTCGAAAAGTTCGTCCGGTGACGAGTCTTCGAACGTTAGTTCGAGCGCCGGCCACGGAGGTCGCCGCTGTCGCGATGGAGACCACCTCAAGAGGGAATTCGGGTACAGGGAGTGGAAGATAAAGAACCAATTCGACCCACGTAATCTTGAATGTCTGCATTTTTTTTTTACTCTACCGTACTTCCATGGATAAATTATTATCATGTTACATTTATACAGGTCGATTGCGCGCGAACGCACAATCGGTGATAACGGTTCCTTCTCGTTTTCGCTTCTTCCCATTCGTCGACGAAATTGGAATTATTCAGTGTCCCTTCGATTCGTTAGAACTCATCCATCCACTTCCGCTTCCACTTCGTCACCGAACGCGTACACAACAGGTACATCATTTACATGTAATTATAATTATTCTTCCCTGTATCTTTCTCTACGTAAGTACACAGTATATCCTCGTATAGTTTCGCTTTTTCCTTATTTTTATCCTACGCGATTTTTTTATTTTTATTCATCTTCCGGGAGGATCGAATTTCGGAAACGATGAGCGACCGACTGATTCCAGACAACAATTTTATTAACGGTTAATTGATGACAAAATTTATTAACGTATTTAGTAAAATAAAAATTTCGATTCGGTTTCAAATTCGATCCGAGTTACCGCGAAAAAGCCGCGGGCCAATGGCTAAAGCAGGGAACCGGCCAATGAACGAGGGCTAGGAACTAGGCAGCGCCTCTGGCGGCCTCGAACGAAACTAAACGGTCCCCCATCGTTTCTTCTCTCCTCTCCCTCGACGAACGAACCAAGGAAACATTTCTCGTGACCCTTCTTTCTCCTCTTTCGGCGAATTCGAAAAAGTGTGAAGTACAAAAACCTGCAGTTTCGCCGCGGAGCAGAAAGAAAGCGGTTTTCGCAACGCAAGGCGCGATCGAATCTGCCACGATGATGACCCGGAGCGCGACACACGAGATTACACGAGAAGCGTCATGGATTAACGCGCGCGGAAGATACCGGCGCGTTTTGTTTTCTTTTTTTTTGTACACTCGCATTACGAAATAAATAAAGAAAAAAGAGAGAGAATTACAGAAATTCGTGGTGTTATCGTCAACGCAAGAGAACCGAAGAGACCCTCATCGTCGCGATGAGGAAAAACCGCGTGGATAAATCGCCCTCGGAGAAGCATCAACCGATCGACCTATACCGATATAATTGCACCTGCGTCGCACCTATTATTTATTACAGTCACCGTCATTCTTATGGTCACTAATTTTCCGCTTTGTCCTTAATTTTCTCTATTTACAGTATGTACACACGCGTCTTTATCTCTCCCCTGTTTCTTCTTTGTTACTCGACCTTTTTTTTTTTTTTTTTTAAGAAAATTCTGAGATCAATTTTTACAATCCTCCATTTTTTTCTTCCTCCTCCTCCTCCTCCTCCCGCTCCAATTTTGTTTTCCTTAAATCTCCCGATTTTCACTCGGGAACGAACACGGTTACCGGAATATCACAAAATTTGTTTTGTAGCTTTCGAAATTTACGGAAAAAAAAAAAAATGAAACTCCGTGAATTGTTCACTTAACTTGTCCCCTCTCGTCTCACGCTCATCAACGGCGTCACGAGTGCACTGAACCATAACAACCGGAGCTTCTAGGGCCTGTGCCCAGGAGGGCCCATGAACATGGCAGCCGCGGCCGCGGCGTGGGTATGCCTGGCCATCGCCGCCGCGATGAACGGAGGCACTCCCCCGGGTGTACCTGGTGGCCCGACCCCGGAGAACATCAACCCGGATCCGAAACTGGGGTGCAACAGGGGTCTCGCCGATAACCTCAGTTTCTCGATCTCGGCCTCTTGCAGTCTTTTCGCCTTCGCTCGTCGGTTCTGGAACCATATTTTCACCTGGAACGAGACAAAATGGAGAACGATTGGTTAGCGTGCGTCCGATTCCCTCCCAGGACCCAATAATTGACCTTTACTCTGACGTCATTCGAGGATCCATGGTGAAAAACACAGGGAAAGAGTACCGATTTCCTCCCAGGGTCCAATAATTGACCCCCAATCTGACGTAATTCGAGGATCCATGGTAAGAAACACGGGGGTCGAGTACCGATTTCCTCCCAGGGTCCAATAATTGACCCCTAATCTGACGTAATTTGAGGATTCGTGGTAAAAAAAAATTAGGGACGCCGAAGGGTCAAGTATTGGGCAATATGTTCGCGGTGACCAATCAATAAATGTCCCGGTAGAAGTTAGGCCGTGATCAGGTCGTTAATTAATGACGGCATTGAATGTTAATGCACCGCGACTTTGTATGCAAAGAAATCAAAAGGAAAAATCATCAACTTTGATACGAATTGGATAAATCCGTAATTAGATGTTAATTTGAAACCTTTGAGGTCACGCTTCCTACATTGACCGACTGACTTTTCAACATAAATAAGGTAGAAATCATTCTACACGTAAGCGCTTGCTTAAGCGGAAATTATTTTCTTGAGAAATTCCGTTAGCGGAATAAAACGAAATATGTGCCAACGAGGGACCAGAAATTTTTGCCGAGTTCAGGTATGGGATCGGATCCAATTAGAATTCCAGAGCGATCGGGGCTCTCCTCGAGTCGTCACCGATGGCGAGCGCCCGGGATTCGAACTCGGGTCCCCCGAATCGGGGCATTCCTTTCGAATCCCGACAATTGGTTCGAACAAGTCGAAATATCTACTTAATTAATAATATTTAATTATTAATTGAACTTAAGAGTTGGAAAAATTACGTCCACGAATTTTATTCTTCAAAATTATTTTTCTAATCATTTTTGCTAATTTGAACGTTTTTGAAATGACAAATTTGTTTTTGTCCCGTTCGTTGTCCGAGTCTATGTAGATTGATTTCCGAAGGACAATTGACTCAGCTGCATCGTTGTCGATGTCCCGCTGCTTACAAGCCAATGAACATTCCCCGGTATTGTACAACAATGAAAAAGAGGAAGACAAAACAAAGGAAAGAATGCTCACCTGTGTTTCTGTGAGATGCAGAGATGACGAAAACTCGGCTCTCTCGGCTATTGTTAGGTATTGTTTCTCACGAAACTTCTTCTCCAGTGACAACAATTGTTGCGTGGTGAAAGGTGTTCGAGGTTTCCGATTAGGTTTGTGTTTCCTAAGAGTGCATCTCACCGGGCCTGGACCAGGTCCTGGCAGTCTCAAGTCACCTGGAACATGAAAACGAAAGCAATTTTTTTTTATAAAAAAATAACATAAAAAGAGAAATTTTTATTTATCGAAGTTGGAAAATGGTAAAAGAGCATTTTCGAATTTTCCAAAACTCCAAATTTCCAAGTTTCGCTATTTCCAATAATTACACAAATTTTCTGCGTTCTAAAATTCGCATCCCACAAGCTGTTGCAATTTACATTTTTTGTTGCATTATAAATATTCCAATTACAAATAAACAAATTCCAAATTTCTAAATTTTGCTATTTTCAATAATCACAAAAATTTTCTACATTTTAAAATTGCTTTCCGGGAGCTGTTGCGATCCCCCTTCTTTTTTACATCATCAAAATTCCAATTATAAATTATTCCAATTATAAATATTATAAATATTTCCTTCTCAATTATTTCCTTCCTCGAGTTTGTGCAGTAGCGATTCCAGAAAAATTGTTATCAATAATATTTGACAAATTTCGAATAAATTCCTCTATATGTTGCGATAAATTTTTGTCCCTAACGAGGTGAAATGTTGCGTCAGGGATTTCTGCTTTTTCAGAATCCGGTATTTTTCATGCGCACGGTAGCAGGACGTCAGGAGAGAAGAATTCTTCTGTCACTTTGTTATTCTCTACCCCTATTTCCAGCCCTCTTTAATTAAACGAGATGGAAATGGGGCAACACAACATCTTCTGCTCTTCGTTTCACCTGCAACATACTCCAATAACGAACCTCATTGTTAGAAAGTTCCGCTATTGCGATCTAAATTGCTGTACTATTTCAACTACAAATCTTGCATCAACATTGTTCCCTCGCTCGGAATCTTCTCTGGAATATATACGCGTCTGTATTCCATACAAGTACGTTGCTGGCAACTAAAGGAAGACGAAACTACGTTCGATGGAACTTCATATAAATGGAGGAGGAGTATCAGACTTTCATTTCTCCTCGTCGTAAAATTAACGCAATTGCATTCGAGTCCAAACTCCATTTTTAACAACACTTGAGTGAATTAACACTAAACCTAGCGCGACGTCACCTAGCCACTTAAAATACGTGAAAAAAAAATGGTCATTGGACCCCTCGTGGTAGGTTTAGTGTTAATCGTTCCCCATCGTCAATTAGAAATCGGTGAATTCGCGGGATTTGGATTTTGGGTCCGCGCTTCAGGGGACTCGTCCCAAAACCTTTAAATAAACAAATAACCCTATAACGCGTCGATTCGTATGGGATCTAGTGTTTTTCCTAGGCTCTAGTGTTTTTTGTAGCGGCAGACCTTTGATGTTATAAATTTTCCCCCGAAAAGAAAAAAAATGATTTCCCGTCTCCATATTTATTCAAATTTACAATTAAAAGCACTTCCATTTGAATACGACATGGTCATACTTATAACAACATCGTCGAATTTTAATCGCTCAATAAAGTATTTAGTCAACGCCGCGGTTTTTAATTAACTATTTTTATACAGCGCGAGAATTAATACCATTTTTTATCAATATGCATTATGCAAAAGTGACATAATCCCGTAGAAGGTTTTGCATTATTTTCTGCATCCGATTTCCCGAGCGGGTGATAATTTCCAACGATGAGTGGCCAAGATGGAGCAAGAAACGGCCTCCTATGGTGGTCCAACATTGGCCCAGTCTTGCTCCAGAATTTTTTCAGCGAGATTTCTCGCTGGAAATAATTTTCTAGCCGTTTACTTTGGTTTCATGAAACTGAAATATCGGGAACCCTCACGAGCCTCCTTTTTGGTCATATAGTGTCATGATGTCAGCGGTCTAAGTAGCTGTCACGAGTAAGTGCATTTGAACCATAATTTTATGCAACTTTAGCTGCAACGACGCGCACCTTTGATGCGAAATACACGAAAATGGTGTAAAAAAAAATTACGACGAGACGACGATGGGCCATAACCGTCCAAAAAATTTAATACATCAACAATAGCAATTAAGTGAACTAAAAAAAAAATTATGCAACCCCTACTGCAACGACATGCACCTTTGACGCATACTATACGAAAACGGTAGAAAAAATTATGACGAGGTAACGATGGACCATAACCATCGAGAAAAATTAATTTAGCGACAATAACAATAAAATAAAATATTAAAAAATTGATGAAAAATGATATTGCATTACCAAGCACGTTTTGGATGGGGCCTGTTTATAAACAAACCCAGAATAAACTCTTACCGTGAAAAGACTTTATGTAATTCCCCGTCCTAAACGTCACACACGTATTTTCCTATTCATGGGACCTATTTACATAATACATTTTGGGTCGAATTCCGGAAAGAAGAAAAACAAGGAATTGGGTATTTATCAATATTGCATAAAACATTTCCATGTCCCTAATATTGATTTAGGCAGGCAATGTTTACACATGTCAAATTATCATCTCATTAAAATTATCAGTACAGCTCCTCTACAAATAGGAGATATGTGTGTGTGTGTGTTTGCTCGGAGCAACGAGAATTTCCCATGAATTTCTTCCGATGCATATGTGCAATAGATTATCGGATAAACGTGTATCGGGGGAAAAAATTTTCCAAAAATTGACACTCGACAATTTTTCCATTGGGGGATTTCGAATAATTATGGTGCTCAGCTCCCGGATTTCACGCGAGTGACTCGTGAATTTACTTCCATTCTTCCCAAATTTACAAATTTTCTGATCAAACAGGGGGATGCAATAGACACAGGGCGATAATAGAAAAATAAATACCGTCGAAGCTCGAAAACGGCTCCCGGTGATGGACGCATTTCGGGATCGCCGCGGTTGGCCCGCGTGGGAGTAAAAATAACCCACTTCGGGTCTGGTGAAAATAGGGAACGGCGATTTTCTGCGAAAATCCACGAGGTTTAGTTCCTAAACGCTAAGTACAATTATTGCGCGAATAATTTACCGAAATGCAGCTGCGCAAATTGAATGCTAACGATGTCACCATTAGCTAACAACTGTTTTTATACGACAAATTGTATTAAGCATCAACGGTAATGGCACTTATGTCTATTATGCCATTAACAACGGCGAAATGCCTTCCATAAAATGCTTGCAATTACTGCCTCTATGTTCTCAAATGAAAATCCAGCAACGTTTCACGACGCATTTAGACATCGCCACAGGCATGGACTGAGCAGCATTCGGAGAACAAATTCTCGTTGAAATCGCAGATAAATCCGCGTCCCGGGGAAAGGGTAATTTCTTTATATGGCAATAATCATATCCGAAGCTCATTACGGCAGAACCGTTTTGTCACGGATTAACACGCCTGTCATCGGGGGATAAATTATCGAAAATCTGGGATAACGAATTTGCCCAAAAGGGGACCGCGCTTTCTGGGAAAGAAACTCGTCGAGCGCCTCAAAATGTTACCACAGAATTTTTTTTTCTAACTACGATAAAAATAATCTCGGGAAGAAAAGCGCAAACCGGAGTTAAATTCGAACATCGCGCTATCGTTCGACTCCCAAGCGGGAGCTCTCCCATCTCCCACTTGAGTCATCGTTCGACTCCCAGCGCCCCTCTTTGGGGATTATCGTTGGACTCCCAAGCGGGATTCGACTTCTCTCCCCTCCCAGTCGAGTCATCGCTCGACTCCCAAGCGGGAGCTCTCCCCTCCCAGTCGAGTCATCGTTCGACTCCCGAATGGGAGTCAGCGCCCGTCTTTGGGATTATCGTTAAGCGGGATTCGACTTTTCTCGCCGACAGTCGAGGTATCGTTCGACTCCCAAACGAGAGTCGAAGCGGCAACTCCAAATTCGTGGTTCCGTCCAGCATCAAACGATTTGGAATGGGTATCGTGAATTTCGATTGGGATTGCACACGAGCAGCGAACGCAGAATTACAATGAATCATAGAAGGTTCTACCTGTATGTATAAAAGTCTAGGAAATACCATATAAATCGAAACTTGTGTACTGGTAAGCAAGTTGAAAGTGGGTAAAAACATCTTGGCGCACGACAAAATGATGATAATTTCGCACCGCGTGAATTCCAGCGTGTAACGCAGCTAATTAACGATCGGCGTATCGACAAAAAAGGCAAGGGATAAAAGTAAAACTATTCATTGTCAGTCGAGGTAGTCGGTATGGGTATTAAAAAGACTACTCCTTTGCGATCTCGGACATGGATAACTATTACATTCAACGTTTCAGTTTGAAAACGAGGTATTAAAACCTTATCCCACATTGGCGAAACGACTTGTTAAACTATTCCGGTCACATAACCGATCGATATGTTCTTCCTAGACGCTAATTAATTTCTGTTAATTACCTCAAGCTACCTGTTATATGCCCCTTTACTATAAACCACAACGGATAAGTAATTAATCCAACTTGATGGAAATCACATGGAAGACTACTGCAATTAACATTAATACAACAAGCAGAAAATGAAGAAAAAGGGCAGTCGTTTCCTTCGAGGATTGATTTAATATGAAATTCATAGGATTCTTTGAACCCCCGTGTCGCGGCGCAACTACATCTTCAGGAATTAAGTCAAACTTATTAGGATGATTTAATAAAGCTTTTTTCCTTAAGATCGCGATGCAAGTGGTCTAAGTCGAGGGGCCTGGCTATGCGCTGTACGCTAACAAGGGTAGTTTTTTTCTCCCGCAACATTCGAATGCATTATGGATGCTCCGCGGTTATGTATGACTCTATCATGCCCCGATGGTACAACCATCATGTTTCGAAGCACGGCTCTCGACGGGTTGAGTTCAAGCGAGCGTTCCTACTCGTTTGCTTTATACGTCGAGAATCCCGTAATGGCCAGAGATTTCTTTCTTGGAAACAGCGCGAGTTTCTCATTACGGTTATTGCGCGCTTTGAAGAACCTTCTGTATGCACTTCTAGGACATACGTCTTGTCACTCTCGCAAATGTACGATTACATGTCAGGATCTTTTTTTTCTCCACGCCGTGTCCCTCTTTTTCCCGCCACGGCCCTCGCTGGCTTCCTTCCCACTTTTTGCCACCCGATCGTCACCGAATCGGCAACAAGGTCCTCAAAAGATAGCGAACGAAAAGCAAATGATCCTCACCGTTAGGACTGGTTGGTCCCCCGTGAGGTGTGTACAGGTGCCCATGGGGGTTGTGCGGGTGTGGAGGCGGGGGCAGCCATGCGAACCCCGCCAAGGAATGCGGAAATCCCGTGGGACTCCACCCAGGACCTCCTGGCGTTCCGAGGTACGGGGGCCCCGAGGGTCTCTGAACTCCCGGATGTATCGGTTGAGGCACTACCGGACTCGACTTCTCCTTCTCCTGGCTGCCCTCCAGGTCTCTCTCCAGCTCGCAATCCGAGTCCATGACGTTCAAGTCTTCCGACTGGCTGATACTCCTCACTTCCTGATCCTCGTCCATGTGATCCGTCGTTCGATCGCCCTCCAGGGATCGATTGGCCTCGGAGTCGCTCCGATCGTCGAACTCCCGGTTCGCGCGTTCCTCCTCGTCGTCCTCCTGGCGGTCCCGCTCGCGTTCCCTCCGGATCTCGCCGATTCGGTTGGGCGATGACGCTTCCCGACGATCGATCGGCGAGGACGACGACTTATCGTGACCGCTCGATCTCGAGAAGTCCTTGGCCGTCAGGATCTCCTGTCTCGCGTCATCTTGCATCCTCGGATGACTCGCAAAGGCACTCAAGCCGTGAGGACTCAATCTCGCCAGCAGCTCCCTGCTCTGCAGCCGCTGCTGCTCCATCAGCAACTCGCGGTACCTGGCCTCCATCTCCAAAGTCTTGTCGTTGTCACCGGCACTGCCGCGCTCCTCGGAGTCCCTCCTGGCGGTGCAGGAGCCGGACTCCCATTTTTTCGTGCCGCTGAGCAAAGCGTCCACGCTGAAACTGATCTTGCCACTGCGAGGCTTCAAATTCGACGAGGCCGACGTGGGTGTCGCCATGTCGATGTCTTCGCAAACGTCACCGACCGTTCCTGCCGTCGTTCCTTGCCCGCCCACTACACCTTCACCGTTACTCATCGTTCACCACGTAACCTACGACCTGATTCTCTGGACCGGAAGCGCCGCATCGAGACGCACCGCCGACGGAAGCTTATACGCTCTACTCCTCTCGAGGTCTCAGTTCGTCGTCGCAGTCTCGCGTCGTTTCATCACGGATCCATGCCGACGTCGTCACGTCCGGTTCACAACACTCGACGTAATCCTCGTCGTTGGGACACGCGTCGTCCTGGCTCCGTCTGAGGATCCATCACTCGGCGATCGACGCCGCTCCCTCTCCACGGCCCGCGTCGCGACGTTAGCCCGAATTCTTGCACAGCCTTGGTCTTATCGACAACAAATAATAACACCGGATCCACAATAGCCCATAGTAAAACTGCGCGTGACGATGTGTTGTCGATGTGTATATCGCGTGTTGGTCGTAGCCGCCGCGGAAACGGCACTGATTACCAGGCTCGACGTTCTGGGAACGGAAAGCTTGACCCTAAGTAAAGTTGTCCCTCTCCTGTACCGCCTCCGCGAAACCCGTGGAACCGGTACTCGTACCGGAGTCGAACCAATGCGGATACGTTCGCGCGCATACCAGGCGTTGCGGCTGAAGGCGTGTCCTCAGACCCACGGCAGCCAATGGGGACTCGGGGAAATCGAAACTTCCGTTGGTATTACTACCCCCGGCCTGGTTATTATCACCGTGGATAAAATGGATAGTGGTGGTAATTTTAACACGGTGGGGCTCGGCACGAGGGGCTTTCGTGGATGACGTTTTCATATAAGAGGGATGAAACTGTTCAGGCCAGAGGGGTAGTGGCGGGGAGAAGATAGGAGGGATTATTTTTAGGGCTGGGAAATACTGCCGGCAGACAAGAGTGTGGAGAACGTGACGACTCCTAATTGTCTAATTCCCGGGCGCGCGCGTGATCTCCACCGAATCGATTCCCAATCGCTTCAGGATACCTACACGAACTCGTCGCCTCGAACCTCGATCGATAGACCCTGCCGTTGGGGGATGACCTATCGAATTATCAATCTTTTTACTGCCCAAGTTAGGGTTTCTCTCCCGAGGAATCATCGATATCGGCCCGTCACGAATTCCTTCCAGGAGATATGGGGCCTCGTTCGATTCGCGACTCGCTGGATGCTCGGGTGACAAAAAAACCCGCTGACAGCTCAATTCGTCTCGGCCGCGAGACCGCTTATTGCATTTTAACGTTATTTATGGGCCCAGGCGCTGCCGAAGGATCCCATTTCGCTGTTTTCAATTAATTCACGGCCTAGGAGTTTCCGAAATGGAGGATATTATCGGATAATCATGGAAAGCTCGCAATCATCTCTCGTTTAACGCACGATTATTGTAAAATAAATTTTTTTTTCGACTTTTCTGGCCACTCGAGACTATGCTTTGCTCGGTTTCTCACTTTTTATTGAAATGGGGCTGGGCCAGACAAATTCGAGAACACTGGAAATGATTTTTTGCCCATTCTCTGGTACCAGAAATAGAATTTGGTTCTTCAGAAAATTGGAGTCGTCATTTTAAATGATTGGCTCGCACGGGAAAAAAGCTCGAGCAGGGTCTCGGTGGCTGGAAAAAATTGGCTAAACGGCGTTTTCTCCATAAAGAGAGACGGAGATAGAATCGAAGAAATTTGAAAACGCTAGAAAATATTTGTTCCCCAATTTGTGGTTGCAGAAACTGAATTTGGTCTTTCAGAAAATCGGGGTCGTCGTTTTAAATGATCGGCTCGTCTTCGGAGCCGCGGGAAGAAAGCTCCATCGGGGTCTCGGTGGCAGAGAAAAATTGGTTAAACGGTGTTTTCTCCATAAAGAGAGACGGAGATAGGAGCCATTGGCCATTAGTTGGCCGTAATTTTCCCACCTGGCGATATTTCATAAAAGGATGTGCCATTTAAAAGGATATATGCGCACGCAGGCAGACACGCTATATACGTCCCATGCGAGTGGTGTGACTTTTTTTCTCCAACTAATTCAGTTCTCTGAAAGTCGTTCTCTGAACTGAAGGTTTTAATGACAAGATGCGCCATGATAGCGAAGAAGAGAGGAGAAGAGATGAGGAGAGAAGAGAAGAGGAGTGCACGTACGTGTATACACTAGCGTGTATAAAGGGAGAGAGAAAGCACAAGTAGCAGAGTCTATTAAAGCATCCTCAAAACCAGTTAGTGAGTTGGCAATCCAGTTTAGGTACAAAATGGCTGTCGTTTAGCGAGGATTAATGGTCTCGAGAGTAGCCCGGGGCAGTATAATGGGGCAGATGTGAATTCAGGATGGTAGGATGGATTCTCTCCCCCTCTTTAGTAACCTCATTATGTACACCTATCTGACTACGGGGTCCATTATGCCCTTTTTGTAAGATACATAAAAACAGAAAAGGACGCAGCAACGGAGGGAGAGAGATGGAGCCACTGTGAGTTTGCCGTGTATACAAGCTTTGGTGTAGCGTAAGTACCTTCGTATTTGGGCCTCGAAGCGCCGTTTAGTTTGGCGTTTCATGCTCCAACGACTCCCCTTCATCTCGTACGAATATACCACTATACGTATGCGATAGAGTTACTTAGCTTCCAAGTTAAACGACTCTTAAAGCTTCTCTTATGGCTTTTGTGTCGACAACTGAAAACCCTGACAGAGATTTAGAGCATTTTGGTTTAAAGACGTCGAATTAGTATACGTCCTTTTAAATACGTCTTCTCACCTGCCGATAGAATCATTCCTTTTTTTTTCATTTCTGTTCGTGCTTAATAAACTGTTACTAAAAGATGAACCGATCCTCCTACACCGAATTCCAGTTGTGATGTATTATATCGCAGCTCCTCGGGGTTGAAAATTTCTCCCTTGCATCGATTGACTATTCGTCTCGGTGGGAATTATATCACGCAATTTATTTATTCTTTTATTCGAAAGGGATATTCGAGGAAGAAGTGATATGGGGACTTTTTTTATAGGGGTCGGTTAATTTTGTTATAGCGAATGGTAAATTTTAGAAATTTTTCTTTAAAAATTTTAGCATCTCCCAGTAATTTTAATTGTTTTTTTTTGTTTTGGGGATTTTTTATAGGGGTTGGTCATTTTTATTATACCGAATAGGAAGTTTTAGTAACTGTTTTTTGCAAATTTTACCATTTCTTAGTAATTTATAATACGAGATTTTTGATTTTGATTGTAATCTAAGCTTTTTTTCGTATTGGGAATTTTGACAACGTTAGTGGGATAATGTTCCCATTTTTCAAGCTAAAAAAATTGCTATGGGGTAAAAAATGAGCCTTTTACTACTTATAAATTATTATGATCCATTAAACTCTATTTTCCATTTGGTAAAAATTACTACAGACCCCAGAATCTCATTTTCCCGCTATGAAAATTATTAGAACCTATGGAAATCAACCCTTTGCCTTAATTAAAAAAATTCTAGCAACCGCAATTATGGCGATTCCCCCAAAAATACACTATTTCTTTATTTATAAATATTTTTTTTCAAATCGATGGAATTTTTCACATTGTAAAAATTTCTACAGACCCCAGAATCTGATTTCCTAATTATGAAAATTATTAGAACCGAATAAAATCCACCCTGTGCCTTAAAAACAAAATTCTAACAAGCCCAATTATGGAAATTCTAAAAAATACACTATTTATTCATTTATAAGTATTTTTTTTCTCTTCGAATCAAGAAAATCTATACATTTCATAACGGAAAAAAAAATGCGAAAGGACCAAGAGAAGGACGAAATCTATAATATCCAAGCCGTAATCCGCAGTGTTTGTAACTCCCTAGAGGCAGTACCGCAAAATTTGCAATGACGCCCACAGTTTAAGGGAATAATGGCACTCGTTTAAACGTTACAATGGAATTTTAAATACCTAAAAGGTTTACACGAAATGTATAATGCCCAAACTCCAAGGCAGGTGACCGCAGGAATTTCTCGAAGGTGGTGTATCTCGTCTCTAAGAAGCGCACGGAGATTATTCCTGTTGAAAGAGAGGATTTCCCGATCTCTATGTTTTTGGGATTACCAGGGCACAGGGAGAAAACGCAAAATTGCAAATCCCATGCCTCTGTTCCAAAGCAGGATGGGCGTGTGTTTCCAACCACGTCCGGAATATTGTTATATGCATAATCCTAAAACATCAAACACCTCGTCATGAGAGGCGCTTTAAAAACGTTATGTATGTATACGTTTCCTCGTCCTCAATCGCACTACAAACAGGATTAAGAGATAAGGATTCCAAGGATTTTCTCCCAGTGCTTTCCCAAACTTGACTTTACGATTTAACTCGTCGTAGCTGCTAAGGTTTTGTGTACACTTTGGATAGGGACTTACTTAGTTGCTTGGTTACAAATTTCTGGTACTAGTGGGAAAATTCCCACTTTCACGATTTTCACCCCCGAAAACACAAAAACAAACACAAATTCTAAAGTAATGCTAAAATAGTTGGATTTAAAAAATTTTGTTATTTAAATAATGATATTTTTGTAATAAAATTTCTATTTCTTTACTTCTTCATTTAATAATTCAAAATTAAAATCCTAATTAATCTAAATTAATCTTTTCAATGTAAATGAAACATTTTTCTATAAACTAACATTTTTTAATTAATTTTCTTAGCATCACTCTCTACTAACATAGTAACATACTACATATGTTTCTATTTGTCTTATTATATTTCTTATATTTCCAATTATTATTTCTATAATTATAATTCTGTTAAATTTATTATGTAAATATTACACAAAAATTTGTGTGTTTGAATTTTATAAATTTGCGTGAAAGAAGTGAATTTGATTTTCTGGCGAATTTATTTGCAAAATATATTTTTTTGTATTTTTGTATCCAATTTAGAATAAAACAGAGCCAAGCTGTGTAGGAAAATAAAATTGTGTTATCAACATATTGTTGAAATCCTTAAATTGGTTCTGTTACCAATGGGAATTATAAGGTTCTTTTGGTTTATTGTAAACAAAAAAATTCTATCAACCCCAATCATGGGGTTTGAACCCAAGAAGTTTTTATAATACATAAAATATTATTTTTCACATAGTAAAAATTACTAGAGATACAATCTCTTTTTTTTAACTAAACTTTATTCAAGACACTCTTTCGATTTCGAAAAACTACCCTTAGCCGGGCTCGCCTAAATATGTATGTTATATACATATACTGCAGTTGGAGACAGATACAATCAAACCGAATGTAGTGACGACGTGTTATGTACGTTATAACACAAGATTAACGTCCGTGAAAAGAATGCAGTAATTAATTTACTTCTCTTTAACAAAGACAGACACAGACACAGGCGCAGCCCAACACACAGGAGATTGCGTGTAGCCCTGCAGTAAAATACGAATAGATTAATGAGAGGAACAGCAAGGTGAAATTTACGTATGAGATAGTGGTAGTAATTCACCCTCCGTTGTTTTATACACTTCCAATGATAATAATAAAAGGAGTTGCTTTTTCTCTTTCTCCACTTCTCGTTACGTATGCGATACAGTCTAATTAAACGTGTAATATACCTAGTTAACGTGATAATGATTAATACGCCTTATGATGAGTCTTAATTAATTATTCTCGGAATATCAACCGACTGTTTATTCAAAATTATGCACACACTCCTCAGAAATTATTCGAATTATTGGGATTATTATGTCATTATTTTCTTAATAATTATTATTCGATTACGTTACAATTTATTTATTTCATTGGATTGAAATTATATTAGAATTTTATTCTTTAATAATTATTACATTATAAGTTCAATTGAATTACAATTTTCTTCAATTAATTGTGTTAAAATTATATTACAGTTTCATTTTATAATTAATTATTATAATTGTGCGTACAAAATATAATTAAAAATACTGTCCATGTCCCCATAAGTGACCCACCGTGTACGAATCCGTCCCGAACCGTCGAAAAATCTGCAATAAAGTGGCAAAGAAGAGGAAGAAGACGAAGAAGAAGAAGAAAAAATGCAGAAAATCATAAATGCGTTTTTAATAGGCTTTTTTTTTATCTCAACAATAATATGTGTATCGCAACGAGCGAAAATGGTTATAATTATAACTGCAGATAAAAGAAGAGGATACTCTAACAAAACAAGTTTTTGCAAATCATTAACGTATAATTTTAATTGCAGGAATGAATACTTTATATATATATATATATAGACGAGAGAATAAACATCAGCCGAGGAATTAATTATGTTGATTGCATTTATGCACACATTTAAAGTCTCTTCTTTGTAAATATATACAGATGCTTTTCTCTTTTCCTTGCACACACACATACACACGTACGCTGTTTCTCAGTGAATTATCTTGTTTTCAACTAATTGTACGTGGCATAGTTCAGATCACGATAAAATCTATTTTTTTTTCTTCCCCCCTTTTTTTCACTATTAATCCTATCTGTGCTTTAATATGAAAATGATTATTATGACTGTGACTCCTGAAACTCGCGTTATGAAACTCTCGTAATAACACGTTACACTGTTGCGTGTTGTACGTTATTTGTCAAACAATTTACTTATTTGTTCGCACTGTAATTCCTGTAAATTTATGTAAAATGCAGCGTTTACACGGAGAGGATATTTAAGTTTCACACAATTTGCGTTCAGGCTATTAATTACGAAACTGAATTTTATATTCTCTTCTGTAGCGAGATAGGAATCTCACCAGTCGTACCCTCAAACGCAGTAAAAAATTCAGAAACTGAAAAAAATTGTATAAAAATTCACGAACCGAAAAAATAATAGAAAAATTCACGCAAGAGAAAAATATTGAATTTGTAGTTGGATCAATAATAAAAGTAGTTAAAATTACAATGACTCTGGTTGGAATCACTAAAAAATGTAGGAAAAAATATAAGATCCCGAATTTCGAAAATTCTACTTGGATCAATCATCAAATTAGCCAAAATTATAATAAATGTGCTTAAGATCACTAGAAAAATATAGTCGATCCCATATTTAACTGTAGCAATAATAAAAATTACACTCGCATTCTAAACCTTTTGACAAGTGGAGTCTAGAAAGCGCTGGAACCCTTTTGACGAAATAAACAACGGCTACGACTCGCTGTGATCAGCTGGAGCGGTATTGAATGTTCGCCTTAAGCTCGCGTGCGGTAGAAACTCGCCTTTGGGTCTTTAATCGTTTCTCGCATTTGAATTTCGCGCGGAGACTATCAACCGCAAGTGGGCGCT
The DNA here is from genome assembly GCA_949825005.1 of Gasteruption jaculator. NCBI lineage: Eukaryota > Metazoa > Arthropoda > Insecta > Hymenoptera > Gasteruptiidae > Gasteruption > Gasteruption jaculator. The sequence continues at coordinate 2,162,878 of OX463761.1, forward strand.
GCCAATTTCGAGAGGTTCGATGACAAAAGATTTAAAATATATTTTTTTCGGGATAAAAAAATAATAAATCCATATAAAATATATAAAATATAAAAATCCATGTATCAAAAAATGATTTCGGATCGATCTGGAGCGTCGGTGAAGCACCACATTAATCAGATCCTTACTTTTTTTTTTAATATATGCAGAATATCTACATACTAGACGTATATGAATCCGCACTTCCTCGGTGAACTTTCTCCAGCGTTGGGCCAATACCGAGGCGAATAATAATAATAATGATAATGGTAATAAAAATAAAAACAGGAGGAATAATAATAACGGCGATATTAATAACGGCAGTGATAGCAGCAGTGGTGGTGGTGGATTTTACATAACATTTAAACGAAATCTTTGATAAATGTACACGCGGAGTATATACATATACATCAAAACTGTCATAAATGAAAAATCTCATTCCCCCTTAATGTAATATGTAACAAAAAAAGAACATCGCGTACTTGTCAATGAATAATTGTCTGTGTCTATATTTATCAAAAAGGAGAAGGAGAGGAAGAAGTAAAAAAAAAACGAGCCATTATAAGTTAATGTTAGAAGGAACGATGACGCTAGCGTCGAAGTATAAGAACTCTCGTGATAAAGTCGGCACGATAACATATATTGTAATTAGTCACTGCCAATTAACAGCTGCTCAAACGGAAAACAACTAGCTTCATTAACGAAGATTATCCATTAATTGACTAACTTTTCCCGGAAATGTACAATATCTGTTTATTTTTATCCATTGTCGAACAATGAATGCGTGTGAAATAATAATAATCAAACACTAAAAATATTGTTTCTTCAAGAAAATATCTGCTCTCCAACCGCGAAACGTCGTCAAAAGTTAACCTCAAACCGGGAGCGATGGGTTAGTAACGGAAGTCTACCCTGGAGGTCGTCGTTGTCGCAATTCAACCGAAAAAATACTAAGGAATGACTAATTGCCAAGGAATGTGATATATTTATTTCATTGGGGACCAACTATAATAGAGACTAATCAAAGATTCTACGGAATATTCATTTTTAGGTTAGGAACGTGACGGTTCTGGTCACGTGACTGAAAATGGCGTTACCTATTGGCTGAGATTTCGGTACCTAACCTAACCCGACCTGGTTTTCGGTGCAAATTCCGTCCAATGGGGGATTCGATAGTGCTGCCCTCTGTAGTTCTTAGCAGAGGCTCGGGGAAGGAACGGTTTCGATTTCGGAGCCTCGGCACGTGAAGGCAATATCGGTATAGGGGCAAAAGGACAATCTTTTAACAACCCACAAACAAGGGACTAAACACGAAACAATCTAGGAAACACCAAACCTATAATTAGCCGTAGAGAAGCTCTTTTACCAGGCAGCGCCATAAGTCAGGCCGGTAAAAGTTGGTCCTAGACAATGGGAAGCCAAAGTCCGATCTTCGGTGATCTTCCTACTTGTGAGTCTAAGGACCTGCTTACCTCTGGGCCAGATCTTTCAGAAGTTACCGCTTCGAATTGATTTTCCGTGGCTGCGTTTCAAGTGGAACTGAAAATTTCCAAAGGAAAGGAAATTATTTCGAGATAAGGACAAGAAGGAGATGAGACAAGAAGAGCGGATTCTCTTTTTTTTGTCCTTTTGTTGGAAATAATGAAAGAGTCTCATTGTGACAGCGGAGAATATGTGAAGTACCCCGATCTAATTAACGATAAAGCTTCGGAGCAAACAGCGAGCATCAGGGTAATTCCTAAGCGTTACACTTTTAATCGGAGCTTCACGCAAGGCCGATCATGCGAACCAGTAATGACAATGGATGATGGACCATGAATATAAGAGGGAAGGGAGCAGCCGAAGTCACTTTGTATCTTGATTTAAGGTCCGACTGCGACTGTTGACAGAGGAACCATCTGTGAATCTCGTCCGATTGAGTGCCACCCGGTGACGCCGATAAACGGTTCGAATTTCGTCCGCCAGAGGAGCTCTTGTCTGTGTAGAGAGACCCACGTGACCAATTTCATGAAAATCAGAGCTCAAGCGGCCTCTAGCGTGGAAAGCTCTGACTAATTCCTAGCTTTTATTTAAAAATCGCTTTAGTTTTTAATTCCACTCTGAAATTCTGCTAATGTATTTCTTATAAGATTCATAATAATTTACGTGGCAAATAAATAATAGTAAACTAATAATAGCGCGTTAATAATAATAATAAAAAATTTAAAATATCTTAACGTTAGTATAAGAGTGAAAATAAAATGGGAGAAAGGCAATTTTTCGATTTTGCTATCATTAAGAATATAATAAGCCGGTAACGTCAATAAACGGTACGAATTTCGTCCGCCAGAGGAGCTCTTGTCAGCGTGGAGAGACCCGCGTGACCAAATCCATCGAAAATGCAACTCTGTCGCGCCACCAGCAGCCTCTAGCGTGGAAACCTCTGACTAATTCCTCGCTCCGATTTTGTAATCGCACAGCGAGAAAACAAACAGATTTTCATGGTCAACAAAAAGATTGTCGCTTATCTGGTGGGTCTTAGAAACTCGCTCGTATCACCCCACCCTGTTTTCTTGCGAGAGGATATGGTAATTAAAAATTGCTTAATTTGCTCACTTGTTTATCCCGCGATAAGGCATTACAGTTTAGCATAAAATAATTATAAAATAAAATCAACAATTAACTTCATAAATAACACAATAAATCTAATTTGATGAACAAGCAGAAATAAGAGCAATTGGAAAAAAGGAGTATTAGCCCCAATAAGAATTCTATATCTCGTATCTCAGTAATGTAATTAAGAAAGAATTTTAACCTTTGACCTCACTGTTACATCTCGAGACTGTGATTTATTGAAGATATATGTATCTACACCAATACCCCTTCAGCATCACGTACAATAAACGCATTCATGGGGGGTTTATCTTAATTCAATGATGTATAGAAATAATCATTCTGAAGTTGGACGAGTAATTGAACGATTATACAATATTGTTTTTCCTCATTTTCTTTTTCCGGTTAGTTACCGTAATATATGGCTTTTCCTTGCAATGTAATTTTTTTTTGTTTTTTTTTCGTACGCACACCTATTTATATTTATTTACACACGCGCCTGTACGTATGTATTCGTATATTCGTGTATATTGTGTATTTTAGTGCTCCGTGTTATCGGTGGAGAAAGAAATACGATGGTAGTTGGAGCTGTCGTAGATTAAAAATTAATCTTACACGTGTGTATCTCGAAATGCACGATCAACACGAATATTGAAAATCATAACAAATGTAGGAAATTTAATTGAAATTTTTATCGTTGTACTAAATTTGTAATATCATTTTTTTTTAGTGAAACAAATAATTATATTGCAAAATTTGTAGGAAATTGCAATTTTAGGAAGCAATTTATTAATTAGAATTCTAAATATAAATAATTAAATTTGAGTTCCATTTCAGTTGAATTTATACATATATTTGTTGCTATATAATTAAACTGTTACAACAAATCGAAAATTGGATGATCGATTATTATTTATTATACATATATAAAAATGCAATGGAAAAATAATTATTCTCTTAAATTTTTATTTAATTTCATTTTTAAAAATGCTGAAACTATTAATGTCAGCGATAGAAAAAAAATTTTTTTCTCTTGAACTTTTATTTAAGACCATTTTCGAAAATGCTGAATCCAATTATTAAACGATATATTAAAATTTATTTTAATACCGGAGATAGAAAAAAAAAATTTTCCTCCTGAATTGTTTTTTCTATTGCATTTTGAAAAATGCTGGAACTAATAATTAGACAAATGTGTCATTAGACGTATTTGAAAGGAGATGGATTATGCCGAAAAAGAAACAGGACCCGGGGGCTAATTATGGTCAGTTTCTTTTTCCTACGGGAAGAACGGCAAATTCGGTCGAGAGTTGTAGTGCAAATTAGGACAACAGTAAATTGAGTATCCGGAAAGAAAGGCGGTACCGTTTAACTGTAAAATTTCATAGAGAAATGATGGAAAAAAAAGATGAACCCGGGAGGATGGAAAAACAAAAGATGCATAGAAGGACCATTTTTTTACCATTTCGGGACCACGCCCTGGCGACGTGAGTTGTCGGTCACGAAATTTGACCGTCTGCAAAATTCCACGATGCAGCCCTATGGATATTTATTATGCTTCTCGAATTGGAATGGTTAGTGGAAACCCTTCAGGAGAAGATCAATTATTCTCGTTAAATAACAATTTATTGGCAACAGACGTTTTCTCTAATTAGATTTTTTTTCCCTGCATTTCCCTACACCCTTAGGTATTTTTTCAGTCATTTAATTGTTAATTTACGAGTCAGTGACTCGGTCTACAATAAGTTAGGTTATAATAATTGGGTCCAAAAGAAACCTCAATTAATTGGAATTTTCTTTAACTAGAAAAGTAGAATAAATAAATAAATGAGGAAGTTAAACAAAGTTAAGAATTTCATTGGGAAAGAGGAGACTCTTAATTTCAAATTTTCTTAAATATAAAAAGCCACTTATTTATTTATAAAAATTCGGGTACTTGATGAAAATTCGAAAAATTGAGTGAGTAAATAAATAAGGATCCTATAAAAATAAAAATTTCACTGGGAAAGAGAAGAATCTTAATTTCATTTTTTTTAATACAAAAAGCTACTTATTAGTTTCCAAAAATTGAGGTACTTGGTGGAAATTCGAAAAATTGAGTAACAAAATAAATACGAACCTTATAAAAATAAGAAACTCCGGGAAAGGGGAGAATCTTACTTATTAATTTCCAAAAATTGAGGTACTTGGTGAAAATTCGAAAAATCGAGTAAAAAAATAAATAAGAACCCCATAAAAATACGAATTTCTCCAGGAAAGAATAGAATCTCAATTTCAAACTTTTTATACCATAAAAAGCCACTTATTCATTGAAAAAAATACGACGAAAAAGAAAAAAAGCAAAATCGTCACACGCTTGAAAGGGGGATGATTTGTAACCCGTCGATCATTGTTTGCTTTTATACCAATAAGATGAACCGGTCGGATGTTAAACCAATCGGAGCTCGTTTGGACCCTAAAAGTTACATAATACAACGAGCATAGTGTGAATTAACCCCTAAAGAGATCCTACCAGATGTATCCTGAAACTAACGCAGCGAAACGGCCTCCTATTATGTTTGTTTATTTATTATTAATAGCAAATTCATAACAATCACATAATGGAGAAGAGCAACCCCTCGAATCTCTCCCCCTCTCTCTCTCTCTCTCCCTTCTTCTCCTCGCATATGAGCTCTCTCCTTTTTATGTACCAAAAAGGACACGTATCGTCACGCTTGGAGAGTCCTTCATACGCTTTTCTCCGGGTATTCTCCACGCCTCTTTGAATTCCACTCGAACTCAAAGACCACGGTTTTATTATTTTTTAAGATCTCAAAAAAAAAAAAGAAATTCTCGTGCAATAAATTTCTAGGAGAAGTGGAAGAAAAAAAAAGAGAAGAAATGTTATAAATGTTAAACAGTTGTAAATTATCGAAAGGGAAGAATGCGGTGTCTCAATGGTTGAGGTACGAAAGCTTGTTCGGAATTCGGGACAGGAAATTAGACGAGGGTGGATTCTGTCACCCTCTTGTATATACGGGGTGGAAATATATAGCAACCCCCTTCGCGCGGCATATCCGCGAAGCGTGAGAGATAGGAGAAAAGCTTCCCGAGAAGGATTTTCCTATATTATGGCTGTTCTCTATTACCACAATGTTATTTCGCTTCCATGTGCTGGCAATGTATGTGCACACACGTATATACTTGTTACGTCGCTATATATACGACGCTATCGGTCAAACTACTAAAACTGATATGAAAAGAGGAAGGACCCCTCGTCAAAAATCTCGAACGTGTCACCAGAAGTGATCACCCTTGACTCTCAGATAACAATATGCTTCTAATCTTTCGCTGTGTGAATTTATTTATTTGTTTATTTATTTATTTGTTCATTTGGAAAAGATGACGAGGATAAAATGCCTTTCCTCGATTTGGGACAAACAAAATTTCATTTATTCAATTTAATGAAACATCCTAAATTCGCAAATGTATTTTTTTTATAATGATAATAATAATAATAATAATAATAATAATAATAATAATAATAATAATAGCGTATTATTAACAGCAATAAATAAGAATTGCAATTTTAAAAATAGTATGAGATCAATTCCAAAATTGTCTAAAATGTTTTTTAATTTTTAAATGATTTTAATTCGACATTCAAATTTTGCAAAATTATTTTTGACAATAGTAATATTAATTTGTATGGTAAATAAATATCAGCAACATTAGTAACAGCAATAAATAATAATAACAGTATTGAAATTGGAATGAGATGATTTCGGAAATTGCCATTAATATTTTTAAATTTTTAAAAGATTTTAAATCCACATTCAAATTTTGCAAACGTATTTTTTACAACTGTAATAATAATTTATATGGCAAAGCAATATTAGCAATATTAGTAACAGCAATGAATAATAACAACAATATTGAAATTAGAATGAGATGATTTCGAAAATTGCCATTAATTTTTTTTCAAATTTTAAAAGATTATAACTCCACATTCAAAATTTGCAAACGTATTTTTTACAATAGTAACATTAATTTGTATGGTAAATAAATATTAGTATTATTAATAATAGTGTATTAGTAATAACAATAGATAATAATAACAATATGAGAATTAGTGGGACCAAGAAAGAAAAATGGGGAAAAATGTGATGTTTCGATTTTGCTGTTTGTGAGAGGATAATTCTTAAAATAACAAGCTTAAGTTTCATGAAGTCAAAGTCGCCCCGGGCGACTTAGTGGCTGCTGACCCTGGTGACAAGTTTTGACAGGGCGGTCCAAGTCATTTAATCCAAGGATTAGTTCGAGCTTAACAGGTTCACAAGCAGATTTCATCTTTGCCTTCTATCAACCTTTTTTTTTTCTCCTCCGTTTTCGCCGTAACTGTCATGAAAGGAAGACGGGTATAGGTACAATATATCCAATATACAAATACACAGGTATATCCCAAAAAGCTGTCACGTTGAAGAACCAAAAGCCTCTAATCCTCTTGTTTTACATGCGTTTCTTTTATCCCCTCGTCTAATCCAATTTGCGAGTCCTTTTTGATCCGTCGTTATTTTTCAAATTTCGAATATGATCCACCAGAGGTTTCTGGTGACTCGCATGCACACAATCGCCCCGAACAAAATGCACTTCCGACTCGCCCCGAATCCTTGGCAAGGTCTGTCCCCGAATGGGAGTGGGAAACAAATTAAAAAAAAAATCGGGACCCTAAAAAGTTCATGTATTTATTTTTTTATTACATCATAAATTTATTATTATAATAAAAATGATATTTGCGAATTTAAAAACGTTGTAAAATAAAATTAACGAGATTCGTTTGTTCCAAACGAAGAAAAGGCATTTTCACAAATGTTAAAAGTGAACAAATAAATAAATAAAAAACTTCAATATATTTATATACACATCATTGTGGTAAATATCCCCTATATTATTTGATTAGGAGCGTGTGTGTACGCACACAAAGGCATACCTCAATAATTTGTAGTTATACATATATATATATGTATATATTTATTTATTTTTATTCACGCAACAGAATGGAAGAAGATATACCTGAACTCTTCTCTCTCTCTCTCTCTCTCTCTCTCTCTCTCTCTCTCTCTCAAAGATATGCAGCTCAAAGAAAAGAAGCCCATTAGGGGTTTCTCGTCAAGTCAAAAACGTTTCTCTGATTCTAAAATCCCCCGTATCTGCCACGCACACACTCACACGGGCTCTCGGTGGTTCGTGGATTTATGAATTGCCCAAATAATTTATTAAGCGTAATTTTCAATGGAGCCCAAATTGAATCTGATTTAAGTACAATGCGGCATTGTGCTCGAAGGAGATGATGTTGGGAGGAAAGCCGGCTCCGTTGGTAGAATACCAGACGTTGATTCAAGTGGATCCTCTTCCCAAGGTGCTAACTAGTCAGTGAACACACACGTGAGGCCCTTTTGCCTTCTTCTTGCTTTTTTCTGTCTCTCTTCTTGCATCCTCAACCTCCGCAACCTTCCATTTCTTCGTCTTCCTCTTCTTCATCATCATCATCATCATCATCATCATCATCATCATCACCCATCGATTTTCCTCGCTTGATACCATGACGTAAGCAATCTCGAAGAATGCTTCCTTTAATAGAAGGACCCAAAATGTAGTTCCAATGAACTAATGATAATACACTGAAAGCTTAATTGGCCTCGTTGAATTGACAGCCGACGCATCAATCGATTCTTCATTTCACTTCCTTCTTCGAGATACTTTGGACCCCATTATGCACAAATGCGCGAGTATCAAATATAAATACCTCGATGATGAATTTTCCACTGTTGAAAATTCGACATCAATCGATCTCCTCTGATGAGTCATTCTTCGGGTATACGTAATTTGTCTTCCAGCTGCATTCACCGGTAATTTATTCAATAATCATTTTATGTCAACTCGGGGTTAATGACACCCCGCCAGTCGACTTTCATCACATTCATTCTTTTCTCGCGGAAATCCTCAAAGATTGCATGCGATGCTATGGGTTTTTTGAAATTCCGAATTTTTATGAAACTTTTGAAATTTTTCTAAATTCTGAAATTTAAATTATTGGTTAATTTTTGAATTCTCAATATTTTTGGTGGATTTTTGTTTTTAAAAATGCACAATTTTATGGAGTTTCACTTTTAGGAATTTCTCTTAAAATTGAAAGTAAAAATAAAAATCTGGAATGAAAATTGAAATTAAAGTTAAAATCTAAAGTTCAAATTCTAATAATTTGCAATTTCTGGTGCTAATTGTTGCTCATGAAAATATAAAATTGAAATCTAAAAAATTAATTATAAAAATTAAAAATTAGAAAAAAAATAAAAATTGAAAGGAAAAAATTAAAATTAGAATCTGAAATGAAAATTTCAACAATTACCAATTTCAGGTGCTAATTATTGCTCATTAAAATATGGAATTAAAATCTACAAAACGAACTTAAAAATTTTAAATTAGAAAAAAACCAAAAATTGAAAGTAAAAATTAAAATTAAAATCTAAAATGAAAATTCTAACAATTTTCAATTTCAGGTGCTAATCGTTGCCCATTAAAATTTGAAATCGCAATCCAAAAAATAAACTTACAAATTTAAAATTAGAAAAAAAAATCAAAATTAAAAATCAAAATTAGAAGTAAAATCCAAAATTAAAATTCTAATAATTTCCGAATTCCAGATCCTAATTGTCGCTTGCAGTTGCACTTTTCATCATCCACCGTCCCACTGCCAAAACCAGACACTGATTAAAATGAAATTAAGAAATAAGAAAAAAAAGAAATCCGAAGTGAGATGAGTCTCGAGAAAATCCGAGAAGAACTTCGATCTGTTAAACGATCATTCATCAGTCGTCGCTGATGGACCACCCATTGGCCTGAAGATTGTTGTATAGGCTTCTTAGAATGATTGTGCATCCACGCGCTAATTCTCGTTCTGCCTGGTGGACTCTCGCGTCGTTACGGATCATTCTTGTCCCGAAAAGCGACCTCCTTCAATGGGAATTCCCACAATCACGTGGATTAATTAATTTCCATTGGCAATAATTAAAGCGTTCCATAAAAATCAATTCCCCCCCGAGTTCCAGTGCCAGCATCTCCTGTGTGGCCGGCAGCGTAGAACTATGGGACCTTTGGCACTGTAGGAAACGATGAAAGAGGAGAAAAAAATTGTTTGTACGCGAGAGACACATTTATGGCCCAATCAGCAGTGTATTCAAACATAGTCGCACCTTCTTGGGTACAGCCCATGGGGAAAAACCATTCGTAGCCGGTACCGATAATTTCTCCTTTTTTTGCGTAGGATCCTTTTGTCCTGGATCAAAAAATTCCGGATCCGAGGTCAAACGAAGTAACAAAAAATGTTCTTCTCTAGATTTTGAAATTTGCTCCTGTCAAAAAATGGCCCCTGAACCGCAAAATTTGACTTGGAGAGGCTCGGATATTTTTTTTTGTCCCACCTGTACCTTCGATATTTATCGACCCACGTATTGATCCTTTCGAGTTAATTTATAACACTTGGCTTTAATATATGGAGAAATAATTAACGTTTTATTAGAGATTACAAATACTCATTCATTCGGTATTAAAATGATGATTAATTGAATGGACGCGATTAAAAAAAAAAAATTCAATAAATTCGTATTCGTATAATTAGCTGTCATAAATATCTCCTAATCTTCTCGCTTTTTATTATTTTTTTTCCGAATCTAAGCAACCTCGTATATTTCGGGTAGGAATGTTCCTTCGAAAGGAAGAATAAGAAAAAAAAAAGCGACGTTTATAGCCTCGTCTTTGGGTTTTCGTCATACAAAGGAAGGTATCTACCTAACTTTAGAAGCCAGGTGTTAATATAAGAAACGTCCAGTGCCATTACAAAACTGTATATCACTTTTGGAAGGGACACCGGGTATAATAATGTAAGAAGCTTTATTTATAGTCGCCCTAATACGACTCATTTCGATCTCTTTTGGAAGGAAATGAATTAGTTTATACAGGGCTTGTCGGCCTTTTGCCAGATATTAAAGGGATTAATTTCGATCTTTGAAAGAACTAACAAGCTTCCCTCCCTCCAATTATTACTTTCATTATTTATGTGAAGGTATTCATTAAGGATCCTGCGTTTCAGGAGGCTTAAGGTAATTTGTGTGATTTTTTAGAAGAAACCGAGAAGCACAGTTTATGTCTAAATGATGCTGGGTCTCGCTTCTGTAGGATTGGTCTGGATACAAAAGAAAAATTCCTGCAGTTTTGAGTTTCCAAATTTTGGGTGTCCAGGAAATTTAATATTTTTGGGATTTATCGCAGAATTACTATTATTATTATTATTTTTATTATTATTAGTATTATTAGTATTATTATTACAATTAATATTATAGTAAATAAAAAATGCGAAATTTGAAATTAAAAAAATATCATATTTTTTAAAATCATATTATCAATTAATATTGGATAGATATTTATCGATATTTACCAATTTACTTTCCTAATTAATTCGAGATCAAATAATACAAAATTGGGATTATCCATTTCCATATTTCCTGTTAAAAAAAAAAATAAAATCGCGAATTCTTGATTCACGAACCGGGAATTTCCAAAAACGCATTCGTCGAAAATTGGCCCCCTCGAATCGCCCCTTGAATTTCCAATTCATGAAAAAAATGTAAGTATTATATTTCACGAAACGGTGAAAATCCAAGGACCGGGGTGAAATAAAAGAGTGTGAGTAAATTTAAATATCGAACCCACATGTCTGTAAATTTAGTGAATGTCGTGTGTTTTCTATTTTCTCTCTCTCTCTCTCTCTCTCTCTCTCTTTCTTTCCCGTTCTCGACGAAAATAGAATACTCTCGGAGTCAACCATACGTCATTTCACGAGTTTCACTTTTGTATGTTTGGTGTTATGCGGTCGTGTGTTATAGGTCCGGATGGAAGAAAAAGACGAAGATATGCGGGGGCGAGAGCGAGAGCGAGAGAGAGACGGACAGATTAACATCCCTCTAATAGACCGGCTGTCTTCTTAATTGACTAGGTGGCTCGTTCGCGCGTGATGGGTCGCTCCTCCTTCCCAAACGCTTTGAGAAATCGAGCCAAAGAATTAGCAGCCAGAATCATTCATTCTTCATTTCCGGAAGAGCAGTGAAAAAAACATTTGTTCCAACGCACATTAGTCCCATTAATTTCCCCGCAGCGAGATATCGGCCAGAGTATCGATTTATTACGATATTAGCGCCGCGTCCAATCGAGTCGCTATTAAAAACCCGGGCCGAGAATGGATGGACTCCATTAAGAAAATTACCCCAAAAAAATATATAAATATATATATATTTATTTATTTCCTCCCGGAAAATGGAAGATGCCAATTCCGGGGAAATTCCGGGAAGAGTTTGAAGTAAATTAAAAGGGGATTTTGTTGTCCCACCTGCTCCCGACTCAATTTCACTCTTTTCAACGACCCGACAATTGCTGCCACTCGAGAACGGAAAGTGACACCATGACCGCATCCTCTCGACTTCTCGAGGATTTGAACAACTTGGAATAGAGCGAGCACGTAAAGGGATACAATGGGCACCGAAAAGGACCTTTCTCGGTCGATTCCAGTCCGGGCCTTGCTTGCCATTTTCAAAGGTCGCCTTTATTGCTTTACTCGCAATTGTTCGTCCATTCAATCCCGAAAAGTACTTGAAAATGCCATCCATGCACATCTCACGCCTGTTTTATTGGAGAGAAACCGATCAGTCTTCCCGATTTCACTTGAAACCAAACACTTCGCTTCAGCGCCGGACAAATGCGCGTTTGAGTGAACGGATTCTCCAAAAAATGTGGAAATGAATGCACTGGATATAAAAAAAAATCCTGCTGCTTTGAATTTCCCAAATTCTGGGTACCCAAAAATTAAACATTTTTGGAATTTATTGAATTTATCGTAGAATTATTATAATTATTATTATTATTATAATAATAAATAGAAAATGCGAACAAAAAATGTAAATGGAGATTTTGAAAAATCAATAATTGAAAATTGTCCATTAATTTTCCACAAATAATGGAGTGACCAAAAATCAAGTGAGAGCCATTAAAGTCCCATCGACGAAATCCGAAGCCCACCCATGTACAATTTTTTATTTCTTTTCCATCGTTCAAAAGGGGACAATATTCCAGCAGGAACCAAATTGCCGTGATTGTTCGTATTTTCGAGTGTCAGTTGCATTGTTGCGTGCGGTTGTAGGTGCAGCATCGAGCAACGGCAGCTGCTTTCGCCAAGGCTCTTAAATCGCAATTATGCAGCACTCGCGCGACCAAAGGAAGAGGAAAAAAGGAGAGGGAGGGTCATTTTACAGGATATTTTTCTTACCGGGAAACTGATCCTTGCCGGACGACAATAGCGCTGGAACGAATGAACGAATGCCAAGGTCCCTTTTTTCCGTTTAAAGATTGGCCTCATTGTCAAAGGCGTGAGGTCCACAGCGACGAAACCGTAGCAGTTCCTTTTTCGAAGAACGTTAGTCCGACATTCTTCTATTGACTTCCACCTTCGACAAAACTGCATATCCTCCCTTCGGTGCAAAACACTTTTTTCAAACAACATAAATTGCAGCCTCCGACTTTCATGGAAATCGACGTTGTTTGTGGTTTCGTCTCTTTGTCGACTTCAATCGGTTTGATTTCCAATAGGTTTTTAAGTATTTTTCGAAGAGGGAGAAAGGAGACAATTTATTTTTTCCTGCTGCCCTTTTATTATTTTTTAAGAGGGCTCCCCGTCATTCACGGGACTCGAACCCGGGTTCTAACCTCTCCAGTTCGAACCAAAGTGTGCCGGACGTCGATAGAGTTTAGCTAAGCTCGCTATCTTTTGGAACAACCTCTCGGAGGGAGAAAGGAGACAATTTTTTTCTTCCTTGCAGCCTTTTTATTCTTTTTTCAGAGGGGTTTTCATCATTGACGAGACTCGAACCCGGGTCCTGACCTCCTCGGCTCGAGCAAAAGTGTGTCGGACGTTGATAGAGTTTAGTTTAGCTCGAAATCGCTTGAAAGAACATCTCGGGTAGGATGTATCCTCGCGAGGAAGGCGAAAAAGAGGAAAGAAAGTAAAGAAAAGAGGAAAGAACCGCGATGTTGTGCTCGGAGATGCCTGAAGCAGGACGCATACCTCTTAATTGGAACGTTTTACTCTGGCTAAAGCGATTATTTTGCCGGATTTCGAAGGAAACGAGCGTTTAAGAAGAGTGTTTTAGCCATTGGACGCTACTCTTTTGGATCATTTACAACACCCCTCGTACATAAGACCACACTACGGTACCTAAATTACTTCTTCATTGAAGGCAAAGGAACAACAAATATAATAAAGGGGGAAAGAAAACCTGAAGCTGGAGATTCCCGCTAAGATGAATTACTCCGAGTAAAAGTGTTTAGAAAGAATTACACGTATCTACTTTTATCTTCTCGGTGTGTGCACTTTTTGCTCTTTTTTCGGTACATTTCGAAACATTAAAATACCATGGTTTACAATGTTCCTAGAGGTTTTTAATGGAAGCACCAGAAAGCACGCATGAAAAAGAGAGAGAGAGAGAGAGGAAGAAAAAAAATAAAAGCACGATGAAGAGAGATCTTTTAACAACCAGACTCATTAGGGGTGCCTTGCTTTTTGCTTTTTACACGAAGACATTTGTAAGCAATACAGACTTCAAAAAACAAACTCATCTCCTCTCTCTCATTTTTTTCTTACCTCTCCTTTTCTCTCGCTCTTTAACCACGTTTTGCTGCTTTTCTTGCTTATATCGTTTCTTTTACTTTATTTCTGTCATTCGCCTCGACATCCCCGTGCTCTCTTGGGGTGTCTGGCAGAATTTAAATTGCCTCGCACGTCCAAATGACTACTACTCTAAGCTAAAGACGATGTAATTTCGCAATACCGTGTTTAGTGCCCCCTCTTTTTTTTCTCGTTCGATTCAAATCAGTTCAAGTTCGACCGTATAATTCGAAATTTTATTTTTAGTTTTTTTTTAGGGAATTTGAGGGTTTTGTAGATTTTCAGGAAGGTGCGGTTTTATTAATTTATATTTAAATATAAAAATAAATATTCTTTGTTGATCAATATTTGATAATTTATTTGTGGATTCCTTGGTTTTTTGTATTAGATCATTTTAAATGAAGAAGAAAAATTGTACGTTTATTAAGTAGAAGTATATATTTAATAAAATATATAACAAAATGGGTAATATAATTCTGAATTTTTTATTCGGTAAAATTGTTATTAATGATGATAAATTTAAGAATTTACTGTTAAAATATAATTTTTTTTTTCAATAACGCACTTATAAAATATTAAAAAGTATATTCTCCATAGAAAATTTATTATTTTTTAAATAAAGTAATATATGAAATATTATAAGAAATCAATAAAAAATAATAATTCCCACAATTTCCAGTACCAGATATTTTTATACAATTTTTGTTCTTATTTATTTCAATCGAACGTCAGATTTGTTACATTTCACGGCAGGTACAGGTCATAAATAAACCAGGCATTGAGCATTTTTCTGAATATCCTTTATTTCTTCATCCATGCCATTTTTGAGGTTATGTGATTACATGTGAACCTACTTATTAAAATTACATATATATTGACAAGTAAGTAAATACTCGGTAAATAGGTCTAAGATTAATTCTAAATATTATATTCCTTCATTACATGCATAATAAATATACTTACCGGAGAAAAAAAGAGAAAAAACGGGGGAAAAACGCGGAGGTTATTGCTGAGACAAGCTACCGACTAGTTACTGCTACGTACGAGGCCCTCAGCGCGGCTACCCCGGTAACTAGACACGCGGTCGGTAATACGGCGAGATAACAGTTGACGTATACCACTTACTAGCACGCACGTTATGAACTTAACGATTATTTTGCGTAACATCGAATTATGGTTATTTACATTTATTTTTTTTTGCACCTATTAATTTACGAATTTATTTACTTACGAGCATGAAAGTACCGTGAATTCGCTTTTCATTGGATTTTATTGGCACGTTTTGGCGATTAACGAAATTACAAATCGCTATAAGGCGAGTGTCCCTATTTCTGACCCTTCCAGTGATAATGAATTAAAATAGAATAATTTTCCAATTTTTGCTAAGTGTTAATTTATTTTTTTTCTTCAAATTTTCTATTTTGTTATAAACAATATTACTATTATTATTGTTAACTAATAATATATATGTATTTTCAAATTATTGTCAAAAATATCATTTTTTTAATTCTTCGTGACTGCCAATTCAATCAGTTTCCAATAATACACAAATATTTTATTTATTTATTTATGTAAAATGTTTTTACTAATTTGTTTCGATCTATTTATTTATTTATTATTGTTATTATTATTATTATTATTTGAAGAATGCGAAGAAATAATAAAAATAATTTTTAAACGTAAGATTACTATAATATTAGGGCCACAACAAACCCAATCGTAAAAGCAGTACCAAGAAATTCCCCCGAAAAATTCTGTTTCTCATTTAAAAAGGGGCAAGGCGACATTCGAAGTCGAATTTTATGGGGTCTATAATTAAAGAGAAATATCATAACGAAGTTGTCGAACGCAATCATTAAGAAACCGCGCGCGAAAGTCCCACAGAAACACATGTTCTTCTCGGCTAACACTTCCCGTCGTTAAACGGTACTTTAACTACTCGTGTTTATGCCGTGCGTTTGCCTGGAAATGGTACTTTATTGGCCGAATTCCTTTTAAAATTTCCATCGTGTTTCTCGCTCGTTGGGGAAAATTGTCAAATTCATGAAATAAATTGAAAGCCCAAATTGCCGGCTGGAAATAGGGCGTGAGTGCATGTAAGAATTTATCATCAATCCTCCGCGAGAACTTTTTGATGTCGCATCACCGTGTTGTTTTACGTTTTATATTTAATGCGGCTTTAATTCGTGGCGGTTCCGAAACGATCTAAACACGCGATAAATCTTCCGAACATGTTAGCGTGCGCGCTCGTTCGTTGGAGCTTAAAAAGCTACCGAAAAAGAAAAGGATGTCATTGAGGACGGAAACTATGTTAAGTGGCGACAAACGCTTGTGTACGCATTTTTTTTTTTCCAACGCCGATCCATTAGGAGAGAGCAGCCGAACTTCACGGATAGTTCCTTTAAGAGATATTAATGATTTCCCGAATCTCTCGAAAAGAAAGCGTGAAAATACTCGAAAGATCGTTAAAGGCCTGGCTTCACCAAGAAGCGTAATTTCACGATCGTTTCCGGACATCGCGCTTTTTTCGTCCCACGTAGGTACCTAATTTCCCTAATGATCTGTGGACCGGAAACCGGCGAGGGCGCGCACGACGCCACAAACAAATGAACTATTAGAGAACCCGGCGCAAAAAAAAAAGGAAAGAGTACGAACGGGGATCGGGCTTAACAAGTTTTAGCGATTTACTACTCTACTCGAATGCGTGAGGAAGAGGGAGGAGATCCGAAAAGTTAAGTACCATGCGAGGCGCCGCTTTTTAACAAGACACGCATGGTCCGCACGTGTTGAGGTGTCGTCTGAAAACGAGAGACGAAGGGAGGACCCGACCCTTTGACTGGCCTTCTCCGTTTCACATGAGACCCCGACGTCGTGGCAGAAATATTTGCTCGCCCTGTCTAATTGCCGAAGTCGATGACAGAACCCGATAACTGGGGAAATCTCGTCAGCGTCGATGTCAAAATATGTACGAACAGCTCGAATTTGGATAACTTGCTGACGTCTCCAGTTCGAGTGGATACGCTGAAAAGGGGTTCCCTTCCACGCATTCCTTCGTTTCATCGGGTCCCAATCAAGCGAGAGACCTTGTTCTTTGCTCAAGGGATCACTCGCGTTCGGCAAGAATCCGGCAAAGGTCCGAAAAGAAGTTCCATCCTGCCTATCCGGACCAGGTCACCTTGCAAGGCCCCGACGCCAAACTCGGATCAACCTGTATCGAGCCTTGGATGACGCGAAGGCCTCGGGTTCGGGTCCCGGTCCAGGCCTGATCAATCCCTCAGCCACATTTGGGGCAAAAAGTGGAGCCTCGCGTAGAGTCAGCGATGATCCTATTTCTGACCTAGGTCCATACGCAAATAGTTTCAAGGGTACGTTTCCATTTCCTTCGGGGCCAAATGTTTTCCATTAAACGCATGGTCGTCGGATGGTAGTAGCAATGGCGTTATTAAACGTCGTCTTCCGAATAATTAAAGAGGACAAGAGCGAGATCGAGAGATCGCGAACCCCGTTGGCTGGAAAGGGACGGGCCAATTTGGATGGTTACCAAGGCAAACGATACGTTAAATAGATAGGACGGCTGAGCAGTGGGGAAGCCGACATAATGAGGACCACCCGCTGGCTCTGGAAGACTGCTCTCTTCTCTTTCTCCCCATGTACTCGGTGTCTTAGCGAATTCTCGGGTCGGACAATTGCGGGATCCTCGTGGATTCGACGGACCCACCCGCTCCCGGCAGCCACCCCCGGGCTCCAATTAATTCGTGGACGAGGCAACGCGCGGAATTACGGGAACCATTTATCGCAGCTTCCAGGGAAGAGCGAAGCGGAACACCCTGTAGCGAAGACGCGAACGCGCAAGTTCCGTGGCATCCCGTAGCAGTTAATTATTAGCTGGCTGCTATATTGAGCATGAAAACAGTATTTCTTTTGGTGGAGCGAGAGGAGCGAGGGGCGAGCGAGGGAGAAGAGTACGTCAAATTGACGTTAAAATTGCAATCACGGTGGTCTTTCAGTCAAGTGGTCGAAATTGCGGTATTAGAAAATTCGTTTCACCGCCGGGCGAGTCTTCGTCCCACCGATAATAGGGGATATTGGAAAGGTAGGTATTTTGTGGAAAAATGGGAGGCTCGGAAAAAGAGGAAAAAGAGGAAAGCTTTAATACAGCAGTTACCGTTTGCTGCGCCGTCGCCGGCATCGCAGTTGATGGGGGAGAAAATCGATATTTTAATTGGACAAAATAATTGGAACGAGCGAACGAATGGAAGATTATAATCTCGGTTTTCCTCCCCCTGTCTGCTTCCTTTTCTCTCTTTTGTACCTCGGCCAGGCTTTTCAAACCCCCTCGTGCACCTTCCTTTGTGTCCCCTTGATTTACACCAACTCGCGCACGTTCGAATATGTCCTCTTGGGGGGGTAAAAAAAATCCTAAACCGTGGATTTCACTAGGGTATGGTAATTCTTGCCATGCCCTAAGCGAATGCTGCCATCCACCAGAGGCGGAAGATGGCCTGGTTTCCTCGCAAGCTTGACCAGAACTGGGCGAGCCAACGACCCAGGATCCAATTCCAGTCCACCTTAAATCCCTGCCTGAGAAATGTAGCGGAAACCCATCGAACGTGGCCGTAAACTCGAGCCCAAAGTCCTTTACGTCCTTTCGTCATTTCCTCGTTTGTTGAATCGGCTTCCGAGACGAGAACACAGAGGAAACGTTCAGTTACTGGCACCGTGGACCTACTCATCCCCGGACCCGGCGTAGTAGCCATGGCAACTTTGGTCAAGTTTATTTCCAATTGAAGCGCTTTGTGCGTGGCCCGGAAAACCGCTAAATCCGCGTTCGCGGGCTGCTGAAAATCTGTACCTCAATTCATTAAACTGGTACATATACGTATACATTCGCCAAAGGGATCGTCGTTATCCGAAAATAATAGACTCTTCGGAACGCAGACAATGGAGAGCAGACAGAGAGAGAGACAAAAAAGGAAGAAGGAAATACGTTTCATTCGTGTTCTTATCGAATCCTCTTATCGAGACTCATTTGTTTTTGCTTATCATCAAGTTACGTCACGTGAGCCACCGTAAATATGACGAACGATGCGGATCTTCTCTCGACCATCAGAACAAACGAGCACCGGGGATGCTGGGTACACGGGCAATCTCGGGAGGGATGAAAAAGGGAGGACTTTTCAATCGATCGATACAGGCTGTGCCGCCGAACCTCCTCCCTTGGCCTCCCGTCAGCCCGAAAAAGAATCTAATACCCATAAAAAAAAAGGCACCGGGTGAGTTTGTCGTGCCCATGGACACTTTTTTTTTTAGCAAAATCGCCACGAAAAACTCTGTTTAATAGAATTTTTCTGTCAGTAATCAGCAAGGCTAATTGGTCAATTACGCTCATTACCGTCTCCAATGTAGGAAGGCGAGTAGTGATTAGATCTCTCGTACTCTTTCTCACTCTGGCCATGTACCCCTTCTCTCGCTTTTTAAGCGACAGAGACGAGGATACATTTTAATCTCTGTCTCTCTTTCCTCTCCTATCACTGTTTTCTCCCCCTACGGTAATTCCCATTTGCATGGGAAAAATATGCAGTTGCGCGCATCCTTCACGGTGAATTTTCAGAGGCGGAGCAACTTCCGAGCAAACCCCTACGGTTGAGCTTAGTACCGCCTCTCTGATTCTCTCTCGGCGTGTTTTTCACCACGGGGTACTACAAAACCCCACTCCATTCGGGTCAAATGGAAAAAGTTGCCTGTCTACAAACCGTATGGTCAGTCCACTCTGAGTCAGTCCACTCTCTGAGCTCGTGTCGAAAGGAAGCGAAGCCCAATTTCCACTGCCACTCACCAAAAACAACATTATCGTCATCATCGCTGTCATCATTCCCTCGTCTCGTGTTGTCAATCCTTGTGCACCTCAGTTACTGCGACCACCGTTCTCGTGTACCCGCGAGGGATGCCGTTCTAGACTCCGTCGGAGTTGCGCGATACCCTGGACCTCCGCTCACAGCCAACGGTCAAGAATGACAGTTCTAAGGATGACATCCCCGGTCACTCCGCCATCCACCAGCCCGAGTCTGCCAGAACCGCCCCGAGCGGCCAGCAAACCCTCGCACAGACTGAGTTTCTCCGTAGCCGCGTTGCTGGCCGACACCAGGAAGCCGGCGTCGGCTGGTGCCAACTCCGTCGTCACCTGTGACCTGCCCAAATCGGAATACGCTCCCGTCGAGTCCCCGAGGAGCACCTGCGAGTCGAGAGTCTCTTGCTCGTCACCCGAGAACCTTCGAGTTTCGCCGAAGTACCCGGACACCATCGATTTCTCCAACTCCACCGGGGGATCCCCTTTGCGTGGCGACGCCGCGTCGTCACCCGGGACTTGGCACTCTTCGCCTTCGCCCAAACACAACGTTCGAAGCAGGTTCCGGGAGGAGCTTAGATCACAGTGTTCCGAGGGTGACGAGGTGGACGACGACGACGAGGGTAGTTTGGTGGACGTGGAGGATGTGGTCCAGCAGCATCAGCAAGAACAGCATCAGCAGCAGCAGCAACAGCCGCCACAGGGAAGCAGTCCGACCCCGGTGAGACCGACCCCGGCCTACGTGGGTGGATTTTCGACGTTAAGTGGCATCTCCGGGTTACCCGCGAGCCTGCATCCGTCAGTTTGGGGCAGCCACCATCAGGCAGCGGCCGCAGCGGCCGTCGCTGCAGCGGCAGCCACCGCCACGTTCTTCCCGAGCCACTTCTCTCATCCTCACGCGCCGTTGAATGGTAATTAAATCGTATCTCGGCTCTTTGATATTGACCTTTGGCAATTTATGCGTTTCCTGGGACGATAAATTCGAGTCGCTTGAAATGATGTTCCCTTCGTAAGCAGAAGAAGTTTCCTGTTGCCTCTATAATTCGATTACATGAATATTTGATTTTAACCTCTGCGTGCCGTGTTTCCGTCGGCAAATTCACAATAATTTCGTTGAACTTTAACGTCGATGACGGACAAAAAGGGACACGGGCATAATTAAGGCTAATCGATCAGGTCATAGCTTGGCAATTGGAAGCAATTTCTTTGCAATCAATATAAATACACGTATCCACGGGGAAAGTGCAAGATGCGATGCGATATAGCCTACCGTCGCATCCCGCGAGTCCAAATCGCAGTGGAGCGTGCATTCGTGCCACTTTTTCTCGGGGGCGAAGCTCGTAAAAGCGCGAGTAATGCTGAAATATGGCTCCTCTACCCCAAAGCGGCGGCTTCGCAGCCCCTCGAAACTTTGTTGTTACAAGGCG
Organism: Gasteruption jaculator; assembly: GCA_949825005.1. Taxonomy (NCBI): domain Eukaryota; kingdom Metazoa; phylum Arthropoda; class Insecta; order Hymenoptera; family Gasteruptiidae; genus Gasteruption; species Gasteruption jaculator. The sequence goes on from OX463761.1 coordinate 2,184,509, forward strand.
AGGAGAGATCAAGTGCGTTCTTGGAGAGCAGGAGTATCATCACTTGAACAAAATATGTATACGTATGCAAAAAAGGATTGATACGCCGCGGGGGAAGAAATGGCCCCTGTAATGGCCCTCTCCTCGTACGTTTTCCTCGAATAGCCTGGATCCGAGGGATCGGCTAATTATTTCGAATGCGTTCGGCTCACGTGAATCGAGTCAACGAGATCGGATTAAAATCCGACGACGTTTTTCGTCGGTAGATTCCGAATGCCGAGACTAATTGGATCCTTAACCCAACTCGAGAAACGATATATATATGTATATATACGGATGAGCATAAAAGAGAAATGGAAAGATCGTTCGTTGCTCGTGTCCCTGTCTCTCTGCCCGCGACTCGGGCCCGTTGGTCTTCTTTTTCCCCGATGCTACCGTAAGAGGCAAGGATCGAGGATATATACATACGCAAGGTTACCTAAGTTATATACGTATACTCGAAATTTGAAATTCAGAAACGTTCGACGAAAGGCAAAGCACGCTACCCACCGTCGTCGTTGCCGTTAAAGAAGGATGGGGCACCTCCTCTCTTTTGTCTTGAAACTCTCCCGGGAGTTTGCATCGAGACAAAGATATAAGCTTACGTACACAAAGAGATACATTTCTACAAATCTGTCAATTGTTCCAAGACAAATCTCGCGGTATCAAATACAAATGTAATACCTCCGCGCTCGAGAGATATCGTTTTGGAATTCAGCACGGGGATGCTCCGTCTGAGGGGATTAATAACTACACGAGCCGTTTCTTACCGGTACCAGAGCCGATCTTTCAGGGGGAAATTAATTGGCTTCCGCGGTTTTTGCATAAACGGTTTTTCAACCCGAGTCGATTTATTTTGTAGAGTCAGAAAATCAGAATGGATTTTCTTTTTTTTTGTGGGTATAAATTAGTCGGGACCAATTTTCAAGATTTCGGATGGACTTCGGCTGTTTATTTAAAATTGTATTTAAAATATTTTTGACTCCTTAGCAATTATAATAAATTATTGTTTATTGCGTTGATTTAATTTTTGTCTAATAATTTCACTAAAATACTATTTTCATTTTCGTTAATTTCAATTTTGTTATCGAATCAACGATTTTTAATTGCCGAGGGTCAGTCTGGAGAACGTATCGTAAAGAATCGGCCGTCCCAGACTTGTGGCATACTTTTCTTCGCGGAGAAAGTCCTTATTAGAAATTTCTGTAATTTTTACCGGCAACTCCAGTCCCTCTTGTGCAGGTACGCGAACTCTCAGCGCGAAGAGTAGGTCGTAAATAAGTCGGGAGTTAAAAAATTAGCGTAACATTTGCTATTAACGCTGCGGAATATTCCACGTTACAAGCCGGGACACATTATTGTACATTGCATTAAGATCAACAGCGGCCTGGGGAAAGATTTGATTTAACGTTACTAACAACAACCGGAATCTCGCGGTTACTGCGGTTTTCAGAAGTTAATAAAGTTACAGTATGTATCGTCGGGTTTCTTCGCCGACCGGTGTTGTTGCGGATGTTATACAAAAAACTTAGTTATTGTGGTTAACCGAGCGATCAAATTATTTTCCTTTTTTTTTAAGAGATTTTTTTTTTTTTTAGTTGGAACTTTAATGCAGCAGATATCTTGATGTGTCGGTTGTTTTTTTGTGTTGCAGAAAATGGCGAACCAGCTAAAATCAAGTGTAACTTGAGGAAGCATAAACCTAATCGCAAGCCGAGGACACCTTTTACGACACAGCAATTACTCGCACTCGAAAAGAAATTTCGAGAGCGGCAGTATTTGAGTGTCGCCGAGAGGGCCGAGTTCTCGTCTTCCCTGCATCTCACGGAGACTCAGGTAAAATTTGTATTTGTTGTAAAAACAAAATTTTGGTTTCCTCAAAATCAATGGTTTATCGATATTGGAAATGATGTATAAAAATTAATAGAAAAAAAAAATAATTTTTTTGAAACCCTTGGTTTCATAATTATTAAACAAATTATTTCTGTAGAAGAAAATTTTTCGAAAAATATGTAAAGTAGTACCTGAAAATTTGATATTGATTTAAATTTTACTAAATTTATTTACGATTTTAAAAAGTAGGATAGGAATAAATAAATATAGAAATGTTAATTTCAAAAGACGACATTTGAAATGTCTAATTTTGAATATTCTTAAAATAAAGGAATTACTTAAAAATATTTCTTTGAAAGACATTTTTCCATTTTAATTTTAAACAAAAGGAAAAATAAAAAAAATTCGACAATATTTAAAATTCCGAGTAATGATGAAAATTCAATAAATTAACCCTCGAATTGTTATTTTTGTCGATCAGGTGAAAATTTGGTTCCAAAATCGTCGAGCAAAAGCGAAGAGATTGCAGGAAGCAGAGATTGAGAAATTGCGAATGTCTGCTGTGAGACAACATCATACGGCACTTTATGGATCTCATCATGGGTTACTGGCTCCAGGTCTCTATCCAGTAGGAATGTTGTCTCATCCCGCACTCACAGCACATCACACTGTGTCTCAACATTCTCCGAGAGAATAAATACATATTTTTTGTTTTTGGAATTTTGGAGTACAGTGCCAAATATTATATTTAAAGAACAAGACCGCTGTAAATAATCTGTAAATATTCTTTTTACCGCGTAAGATTTTGTAATATACACAAATGAAATTGTATAAAAAAAAAATGAAAGCATGAAGAATTTAGAAGATTTATTTAAATAAACTTACGTTAAGATGAAACAAAAATCCACTGAGTTATTTTATTTTTGAAAATAAGTCCCACCTTATTTTGTTTAAAAAAAAGGATTCTAATTTTAAAAAATAGAATTCCCACAATTCCTAAATTTCTAAAATCGAGAAAAAGGCCTTGGGTCAAAAATATAGAGTTTTTTTATTTTTTTCCCCCAATTTGCTAAAATTTATTTGTAAAATCAATCACATAAGAAATTCAGTCGATTGATGGATTTCGAAGAAAAATATTTCAATTTTCTGGGTTTCAAGTACAAACGCATACATTTCCCCGAAAGACGATATTCATGAAATATTTTAATAAGTGGATTTCCCGATACTTATTTTGTAATTTGCCACGTACATGAATAATGGACTTACGATTCTACGAAAAAAATCCTTGCCGCTACTGTCCCCGTCGTTGCCGATAAGAGAACAATTTAGCCGGCGCGCTAATGAAGAAAAATGACGAAGGAACGAGCTGATAATATGTGACTACGCAATTATAAATACTCGCTGTTTACTTTAAATAAATTTTCATGCCTCCCTGGTGGCAACATTTTAATGACACACAGTGTAACGAAGAAAAACGACGGTTCCGTTATGTAACCGCAGGTCCTCCGAGTCCATGGAAAACATCAGCTTCTACTCAAAAACATTAACATACTCGGAAGCATCGAATTAGTAACTGAAATCCACACCAGAGGGTGCCGTCCCTGCAGTGGAGGCGATTCGAGCCACAAGTGAAGAATAATTATCGTCTCTACTGCGACAAGGGCTCCCCTAACGGCCGAAACCTGAACTAAAAACTTTTCTCGTCACCCACATAACGTACAGTGCGAATATGGGCTCGATAGGTCCAGTGGTTTTTTAGTGATGACGCGGTTTACTCACGCGCAATGGATTTTACGCACGAAAACAATTGATTACGCAATTTCCAGGGGTTACTGATAGGATCCTACCTTCGAATCTCCAGAAAAGTTTCGTTTCCGACCACTTGGAGGCGTTAGCGATGCCTCAAGTACGATTTACTCGTACCGAGGGCGTTATTAGCGCTATCTGCGGGCGAATTTCGAATTTCGCGAGCGTGCATTTGGGCTTCCGCTGGAACGTGCCGCAGACGGTTCTGCAAAAATGAAGTAACCGAAATGGCTGATTGTTTACTGATTACGAGGTATACTCGAGAATGGAGTCTCTGTCGCGGGATAAATTAGCCGAGGCAATTAGTTTCGGAATCATCGACCGCCCCGGGCGGTTGGCGCCACGATCTTGATTACGAGAAGTTTAAAGACAGTAGCCAGCACTGTTTGCCGAAAGGTTCCACTATCTCTCCTTCTCTTTCTTGTGAGGCCAAAACCGCGGCGAGCTAATTAGCGATGCCCACTGCGATATCGCAACGTACGCTAATAATACGAAACATAAATATTTCAAACTATTTATTTATTTCGCTCGGTTAATGTAAATATATTCATCAATGATACCCATTATATGGCATTTTCGTTTTTATGAAAATTTCCTCGTTTCCCTGCGCGGCCTTTCAGCTCTCTCGCAGGCATGTCTTTCCTACTTTACGTGTTTGAATTTTAATCATGCAATTAGTCGCTCGCTACTTAAGTGTCTATGTTGATATCCAGCTCGTTAGTACAACGATGGTAAAGGTAAGACTGCCGTAATTAGCACATCGTTTCGAGTTTCCTCGAAATCGATTCGCCTCCTTCAGTTTGTTATGTAAGTACAATAGTTACTGTTTATACAGTCTTAGAGTTCTCTCTAACTGTACGTGCTAGTTTACATTATTTACGTTCTTATAGATTACAAAGCCCGTTTCTACTCCACTCAAACGTCTACGTATACGTTTCAGACACATTCGTTTCAGGTTATCTCCATATCTCCTTTTTTTTAACCACTTACGTGTATTATTAACATTGTTAGTTGGCTTTCTAGTATGTAAATTCCCCTGTAGCTGATGTCTGCCAAGTTTCCTGCAAATATCGCACGTCCAGGGTACGAGAAAATGCGATTGCCCTGCCAATATGGCCAATACTGGCCCAGAACGGACGCTCGAAACCCGAACGAGGGGTCAGGAAATGGTATTCGCGGTCAATTATTGACCAACGACGGGATTGTGGCTTTGCCCAATTGGATCTGCCAAATTTTCTGCTGTTATTGCACGTCCAGGTTACGAAAATTGCGATTGCTGGGTCAATACGGGCGATATTGGACCAGAATCGCCACATAAGGGGTCAGATGTTGGTTGTTTCGGTCAGTTATGGGGCAACGAATGGATCGTGGCTCTATCCAATTGAATTTGCCAATTTTCCTGCAAATATCACGCGTCGAAGTTCAAAAAAAATGCGATTGCTGCGTTAATATGGCCAATACTGGCCCAGAGCCGACGCTCGATACCCGAACAAGGGGTCAGGAAATGGTATTCGCGGTCAATTATTGACCAACGAAGGGATTGTGGCTTTGCCCATTTGAATCTATCAAATTTTCTGCTGTTATTGCACGTCCGGGTTACAAAAATTGCGATTGCTGGGTCAATACGGGCGATATTGGACCAGAATGGCCACATAAGGGGTCAGAAATTGGTATTCGTGATCAATAAATTTCTCTCCGACGGGAATTTTAATTTGTATGAGTGATCCCTTTGTCAATGCCTGGTAATTTTAATCAATTAATTTTTCTTTTATTTTACTGCTTAATTGGGACAATTAAGAGAAATAATACTGCCAGAGTCAATATTGGGTCTGCACGACTTTCAGTCAGCTCTCGTTTTTTGCAACACACACATACGGATTGTATATACATGTATACGTAATACAGATGTAAAAAAAATGATTTATCGAAACATAATTAATTTTTATTGCGTAAGTCCTTACGTCTTCTTTAAATACCGTCATCATCGTTCGCAGTAATCTCTACAGTTTGCCTCCGCTGTAATCACTCATTAACGTCGCGCGAGAGATGAGATGTTGGTGCATTTCATTTAATAACGCATCATTTTCGCTGCACCCCCAGACGGTCCAGATAATTACTCCGGTTGAAAAACAAGTAGAGTGCATATTAGGTCACATTAATCTCGCATTTTTCTTTGAAGATATTTTAATTAGCTTATAAGAGCTTTTACTTATGCTCCTCTCTTGCAATTATACCTCATTTGAGTAATTACTTTTCATTCATTACTTAATCGCACGAAAAATAAATGCCGAAGTATGTGTGTTATCAAGAATTTCGACAACGACTGGCTTTCCACTCCGCAGAAGCTGCTATATTTTAATTTAAAAAAAAAATAAAATTTACGTTGTTGTTCCTTTTTCATCTCCCAATACTCTTTTGTCTCGTTCGGAAAAAATTTTTACTGCAGCAGGTAGTGCAGGTAGAATTTCGGAATCGCTTCGGTCACGTCAAACCGTGAAGATCGAAGATTTCTAACCCTACGTTTCAAGAATCCTCGAGATAATTGTTTCGGGATTTTAATTTATTGGTTTTCGGAGCTTTGAAAATCCCCGATTTCAGTGGCTTTGAATAATAATGGGATTTATCTATATATTATCTAGTTCATCTACACATTATCTCATTTATCTATACAATTATCTATTGCTTATATAAATTGTCTATAAAATTATCTCTTTGTCATGTAATTTATCTACACATTATCTCGTTTATCTATATATTATCTATTTATTATACAAATTATCTACAAAATTATCTATTTGTCATCTGGTTCATCTACAAATTCTTTAATGCAAAGTATCGTAAAAATTCGAATTTTCGAAAATTCTTCAAAAAAAAATTGAAAAAAATTTGAAATAATTGAAAATGGGTCGACCTCAAATTTCCTGTTCTTCCGGGAAACGAAATTTAAAAATTCTGATGTTCACAAACAAGCTCGAGCAGGCAACTTTGTCGAGAAATGATATCAGTTGGAATTTATCGGAAGATTACTCTCTTTACGGTCGTGCTATGAGAAACGAGAAAGTGGAGACTGACGGAAGGAGAAAATTGTTAATATGTCATTACGTTTTATCTGCAATTGCACGTGACCAAATCGAGATACGAGTTTTGCGAGAAAGAGCAAAGGAGGCACATACACATGCACGCGTGTAATATCGGTGCAACTTCGTAAACAGCAGGGTCAGAACTTGTGCAGAGGAGAAGATGATAATCTACATATAATTAGCTACTACCGTTGACCAAACCAGTCTCAAGTTCGGTCTTTCTACAGAAGTCCCTGGCTCTTTCTCTCTTTGTTACCAATTTTTTCCCTTTTTGGATATATGTTCGAGTCGTGGGTTATTATGGACAATTCCTCGGATGACAATTTTTCCAGTGGCAAACTATCGAATGACAATTTTTTTAAGACAATTCCTCGGATAACAATTTTTCGAACGATATTTTTTTGAATGACGATTTTTAGGGTGACAATTTCAATGTCAATTGTCTGGACTTGCCAAGTATCCATTCTCGAGGTGATAATTACGTCTATGTTTCTAAAAATTGTCTGGATTTCAGTTATGGACAATTCCTCAGGTGACAATTCCTCGGATGACAATTTTTCCAGTGGCAATCTATCGAATAACATTTTTTTTAAGACAATTCCTCGGATAACAATTTTTCGAACGATATTTTTTTGAATGACGATTTTTCGGGTGACAATTTCGATGTCAATTGTCTGGACTTGCCAAGTATCAATTCTCGAGGTGACAATTACGTCTACGTTTGTAAAAATTGTCTGGATTTCAGTTATGGACAATTCCTCAGGTGACAATATTTCGAATGATATTTTTTTTGGATGACGATTTTTTGGGTGATAATTTCAATTTGGATTCGCCAAATGTCAATTCTTGAAGTGTCAATTACACCCACGTTTCCAAAATTTGTCGGGATTTCAGTTTTTGCGAAAATTATCCTTCGAATGACAATTGTCCGAATTGCGTTATATTAAAAGACAATTCTTCGAAATTCAATTTTCGAAGGACAAATCTTCGAATGACAATTACACCTATATTTCCAAAAATTTCATAAAGAAACAATTCTTGGAATACAAATTTTTCGAAATTCGCTCCATTTAAGGACGAATCTTCGAATAACACTTACACCCGGGTTTCGAAAAATTTGGTGCAATTCCAACGTTGTTCCTCGAGGACGGAGGGAAATACCTGAAGCCACCCTCGTTCGCCACACCTGTACGAGCAATTCCACCAAAGCCGTACAAAGTTTTAGCTGGAAACAAAGATGCTAATAATCGCGTGAAGGCTATCGCAAATCCAAATCGGGGGCCAGTAAATTTCGTCAAACGAGAGAGCGGTAATTCAAAATTTAACAAGAAAAATGACAAAGGGCGAAGAAGGAAACCCGTAGAAGGAAATTAACGACTGCTTGTCGCGCAAACTATAAAGGTTTTTAAAGAAAAGGCCTTTGGGGAGAGAAAAAAAGGCGCATATGCCACCTCCTAAACACTGTTCGCTTTATTCTAGTCGATAAGGCCGTGAGAAGGAATCTTGGAAGAAATCGGAGGAATCCACCTTTAGTCGCCTTTGCTCACGAAACCGGTTGCACGTTTCGTTTAGTCTACGATAAAGATCGCTTACTAATTGGACGAATATACTCACAGCCAATAGAGTGGAATCTTTTTCTCTCATTTTTCGTTAAGGAAATATACATCACTTTGATGTTTCTTTTTTTCATTCTTCTTCTTTTTAGTAATTCATTATTAAAATTAATTGGTAGGATTTTGATTAACGTCGCTGCGCCGAAATTGTCCCGACAGTGACAATTCGCTTCAGCTCATATTTTATTCATTTATCAATTTCCCGTCCGCGGGCAAATTTTTCAGGAAGTATCTACCAGTGGTTTCCGCCAATCGCGTGTGTCCTACGAACGATGTTTAATTTATTTCGCGGCGGAAGGGCTTGGAAAAAAGTAGAGAAAAAAAACACAACATTCGTGAAATTATCGCTGCTGTTGCGCTAAGTGAGCGCAAAGTGGTTGCTCGTGTCGTTGCCCGTAGGTGGTAACCTCGAGAGCCCGACAATCTCGTAAACTCACTTATGTCATTGTTACCCTGTTGCCTCCCCCGATCCTTTTGCGGTGGATTTTCCGGGTAAAGACAAAAGATGGCGAACCAGAAATGGCAATCAAAGCGAGAGAAGCAATGTAGAGGCCGCAAAACCCTAGAAAAACCCTAGAAAAACTTGAACTCTGGCAAAATCCCAGGAAAACCCTAGGAAAACCCTAGAAAACCTGTAGGAAAACTCTGGAAAAACTCTAACCCTGGGAAAACCCTGGCAAAACCCTAGCAAAGCGCTAGAAAAAAACTCTAGAAAAATTGTAACCCCAGGAAACCCCTAGAAAAACTCTAACCCTAGCGAAACCCTGGCTCTGCCTTCCCACAGTGGCCCTCGTGAGCCGAAATACGACGACGCGAGTGAAAGAGAGACAGCATTGTTGTGATTTTGGGCGCAACAATCGCCTAAACCTTTTCCCATGACAATCGGGCATGGCAAAAGCAGGCCAGTGGAAGTTAATATCTTCATAGAAATTGTCTCGGGTGTTCTATGAAATAAAAATGTTCTCGCGCAAGGTACGAGATGCATGAGGAGAGAAGAAAAAAAAAAAGGGAAGATATAAAGCGAAAAGGGAGTTTATTCAGCAATTCGGGACAGTCAAGTGGACCTTTTTTCCTCCTTTCTTGTGTCCACGAAAGCCAAGTCAAAATTCTTTAGGAATACAATGCCTACGCCGAGTGTGTCTGTGGACTCTGACTCTGGCGAATGCAAGGAGAGAATGAGACGAAGTTTCCCTTTATTATGTTATAAAGAACGAGGACTATATTCGTGTGCCCTTTTCTCCTTCCCATTTTCTGGCTTTTTTTTTCCTCCCGAATGGCATTGTCCGTCCGGAGCTTTTGTAGTTTATTAGGGAGTTTAATATTCCAGGGTTATTATTGCCCGCTTGTAATTCATCCGAGGGATGGTACATACGTCACCGATTGCTATCTTATCAATTGCGAGATACCGGTCGGGGAAATTTATGTAATTCCACGGAAAGTCTTTAAATCCTCGGCGTTTGTCCTTTTTTTTTCTCTCTCTCTCTCTCACTCTTGCCGTAGAATAATGTCTAATTATCTCCGAGGACATAATTTACTTCAACTACTTCCTAAAAGGATAGTCGAGGTAGTAGCAGTGGCTGTAGATATATATGTATATATATATATATTAGTATCCTGCTAAAGGGTGTTTATATCCAATTGTCTCTGGAGACCAGTGTAATTAAACTGCGACCAAAATTGTCGGAGCAAAAGCTCGCAAAACTTTTGACCCTGCGGGGATACAAAGTAGTCTCGAGGTGCCAACAGAAATCATTAAAAACAAGACGAGGGACGAAAATCACTGCCCCCTCCCTTGTACTAATTACATATTATTTTTTATCAGTAATCGTAAATTAATTTGTCCAATCTAACGACTTACGTCACATTTGACACCCAAAGTGACAATAGCGAGTAACACGTGGTTTTCAACACCGTGTAATTAGACGCTACATTTTTTTTCATGACGTCACTTATGAGGGTGAAGACATTTAACACCGATAAGGAGACACTCGGTATTTTATTTTGGGGTCTGGGCCAATATTGGGCCTTCCCATTGGGGCTTAAGACGTTATTTTTCAAGAAAGGGTGGATTTCGAGTCAATGAAATCACCGATCGGTGTTTTAACACCCCGTCAACGTTTCATCCCTTTGGAGGCACTGGAATAAAAGATGCTGGGCGACGCTGCGAATATATTTTGTTGATTCCGATAATAATGACAATGACAATGACAATTATAGTATCGGTAGGAAAGTTTGACTAATAAATAGCATACGGAGCAAATATGAAACTGCCGTAGCAGGAAATCCATAATTTTCCGGATAAATGTGTACGGACAAAACTATTTCCGTGCGGTCTTTGGGCGCTCGATATAATTAACAGTATTACAGCATTTAATTGCCGGGAGAACCACCCTTCCTTTCATATCCGCCATCTTGTTTTTAGTCTACCACAGAGAGAACGGCTGATTATATACGACCTCTTAAGTAACTCTCTTTGTACATTAATTCTGTTTGCATGTACGCTCTCTAATTGATCTCGAAATGGTTCGACGACGAGTCCGGATTAATAAATAGAAACGAGGCATAAATGCTACGTTCCTATTGGCTCCCAAAAATCGGTAGCCTACGCCTTTGCTATTTTATATATCATTTTTTTGGCTAAGTAATTTACCCTCGATTTCTAAACCTTTTGTCGGCTGAGAATCTTTTGACACTCTTCCTTCAAGTCTTTCAACCAGCGTTGCCAGGCGTAGGGTAGCCAACGACTGCGTGGGTGAATTTCTCAAAAAGTTCGAGCCTTTCCTGATCATTTCCCGTCAAATTACTCGTAACTTTTAATTGTTCTCCCATGGAATTTTCTCAATTCTCGTCATCGAGGGGGTTGTACAATTCCCACCGAGAGCAATTACGCGAATGGAATTACAAATGGTTGTAAAAAGCATTGATAAACCGGCAACAAATGTCCCGGTTAAGAAAAAAAAAAAAAAAGGGTAGAGACCCATGTAATGCATCCAACTATCCGAAGTAAAGTTGGTCATATATGAAGAGATAAAAGCCATGGAATATATAAAGAAAAGAGGCACGGGGCGGCAAGGGAGGGTAAAAACGGTTCATAACTTGGCTCGGTGGAAGCAAGTCTCTCTCTGCTGCAGCTTCGAATGAAGTTGTCGTTGTCTCACGAAGAACGCTGTGAGACAATGCGACGCATAAATATCTCACAAGCTCTCATATTATACAAAGTCCGTATAGTTTCTTGAAGTATATAGCGTGTATGGAAGTACGTATACCCTCGGCCCTGTCTTTGTGTGGGCCTTAAAGGAGATTGTTGGGTAGGTATGCACGTTAAAGGATACCACGGCCACGAAGTCGGAGCAAAGGAGGAAGAATCGCGACCGGAGGGGATGGCGAACACGATTCTACTAAATTTCAAACTGCAAGAGACTTTACTACTACGAACAACAACAGGCTGCATCTATCGACCTTCGATCATCCCTCTGATCAAAGTCCCGCGGCAGCGTTACGCGATACCTTGTATATCCATGCTCGAGCCTTTTTTCTTTCTCCCCCGGATCCGGGGCAAAAACAATGCCGTGATATATCCTTAAGTTGCCTATTATTATTCCAGCCAGGATTTATTTATTTCTTTATTTATTTACTTATTTATTGATTTTTGTGCACCAGCAGCCGAGAGCGCGACGCTTATTCAGTCCCCGAAGTGGTGAATCCCGAAAGTAGTCAAACACCGAATGGACGGACCACCCCACGAGGGATTCCCCGCCACTCGGGAGACTCCGCGGCTGGAAGTAGTTAAGAACAGCCATAGCGCGACGCCCGAACGGCGCGAAAGTTCAAACTCACGGACTCTCCCTTCGCCAAATTGAAGCAAAAGCGACTGCAATCGCGAACAAAAGAGCAAACAACTGATCGAAATAGGTAGTTTTCGAAAATGATAAGAGTGTGATTCATGTATGTACTTAACACCTATATCTCCTGGAATCGGAGTGTGTTATATGTTATATACATATAGACGACATCAATCTACGTCATTTGTCATCGTATTTTCATGAATTTCGGCACGTGCAAGCTCCTGGGTACCTATGAAATCTCAAAGCCGATCTAAAATCATTGGACAATAAACGCTAACTGGATAACTACTAGTAGGGGTCCTTATCGCGAAAGTAAGATAAGCGTTAGACACCCCCCATATTACATTAGCACCCATAGAATAATGTATGGCATATACACCCTCCCCTTAAACATCAAATCACCCTCCTGAAATGACTATATTCACATGGTAATGCTTGTAGTGATATCTTTCACTAAAATAGGGGGTGGGGTCGCTCGTTCCAACTATTATTAACAATTTCAGGCTACGAGGAATTCTTCTGGGGGAGGAAATTGAATGTTATTCGGATTTTCACACTTTCCTTATAAGGGAGGCGGCTATTGGCTTTCTAAATGTACTCACGGAGATAAATTGCAGATTTTTTTACTTGTTGAAAACAAAATTTCGAGTTTTGATTTCGTAAATATCCAAATTTCAGCAATTCGATTTCGAAATTTTGCTTGCTCGAATTTGAAATTATTAAGTTTCAAAAGAAGAAGAATTTTAATTTTCTGTTTTAGAAATTTGAAAAATTTGTTATTCGGATTCGAAATTAATGAATTTTAAAAAATAGAGAATTTCTAATTTCTTATCTTGAATTTTCAAAATTTAATTGATTTGAACCTGAATTTAATAAATTCCTAATTTCTAATTTCTTATAACAAATTTTCGAATTTGCTAAAATTCAAATCTGAAAGTAACAAATTCCCAAAATAGAAAATTTCGAACTTCTTGTCTGGAATTTTCGAAATTGTAATAATTCGAAACGGAATCTAATAAATTCCAAATTTTTCATTTCTTACATAAAATTTTCAAAATTTCAATAATTCCAATCTTAAATCAATAAATTCCCAAGGAAGAAAATTTATAATTTCTGATACAAAATTTTCGAAATATTAATAATTTGAATCCGAATCTAATAAATTCCTAATTTCTTATATACAATTTTGAAAATGTCAATAATTCAAATCTGAAACTAATAAATTCCCAAGGGAGAAAATTTCTAAATTCTAATATAAAATTTTCGAAATTTCAATAATTCGAATCCGAAGCTAATAAATTCCTAATTTCTTACATCAAATTTCGATAATTCAAAATATTCGAATTGGAAATTAACAAATTGAAAAACAAGGCGAAAAAAAATCACAAATGGGTGCTTTTGTATTACAGCACTCTTTGACGGGAAGTCGCCGGTACGGTTGCAATTAAAAGGATATATTTAAAATGAGCGGTTCTGCTTCTCGCAGGACGTGAGGGCGAAGAAAGAAAGAAAAGAAGCAGGAGAGAATTTCTTCACTATTTAACGCGACTATGAAAGAAATCGTGTTCCGTTTAAAAGGCGCCATTCTAGAAGCGGAGAATTTTAAGAAGACGGCGACGTTAGTCACGCGTTCGTGCGGTGTGTGATTTGATTATCGACTTTCGTCACACCGCAATAACTTAAGACGGAGCCAAAGGATTGTGATTTTAAGGCGTTGCCCGCACCGGTACATACACGCATGGTAGCTCCGGAGGTGCCGTTTCTTCCTCCCGCTCGCTCTCCCACACATGTATCATCGATTCTTCTCGCGTTTCAACAATTGGAAGTATAATAATTTCTATACAAAGTAAAAGACAAGTTTGCTCATACGTTTCTCGCAGTCCTCGGAAGGTTATGCCCGGGGAGTTAGGTGTTAAACGAAGACTGAGAGCTCGTTAGGATTTTTCCGCGGGTGCTAACCGTCGGAGACAATGCTGTCCACTGTTGGGGAAGTACAGCGCTAACGAGACGACTGAACACACCGCAATTCCCGTCAATTGTTTCAGTAAACACGAAACAATGGACAGTAGCCGGGCGATACTAATGGCCGGTTTATACGCTTCTTGACTCGTATATACAGAGAGAGAGAGAGAGAGAGTCGAAGAAAAGCTCCCTCTACAAACTTAGCCATATTCGGAAATCTTTAACTTACGTCGGCTTCTTTTTATTTTTTCCTTTTTTTTTTATCTCCAACATTTATTTTACACGCATTTCCTCCAACCGAGGCTCTCATTTGTCCACTTTCGAATTGGCCACAGTCGAAGATTTCAAATTTTCCTGTTTTTTTTCAAGATCCGATACTGGAAATACAAGTTACGGATTTTTCTAAGCAAGGTTAGGGTCAATTATGGACCTTCATTTTGCGAATCAGGGATTTAAAAAGCCACATCTATTTTTTCCCCTTCCCCTCATGCCCAATATTAATTTTATAAGCATTTGCCCACTTTTCAATTGGCCACAGTCGAAAATTTGGAATTTTCCTGTTTTTCAAGATCCAATACTGGGAAATACAAGTTATGGGTTTTTCCAAGAGAGGTTAGGGTCAACTATGGACCTTAATTATTCGAATCGAGCCTCTAAAATCCCACCCCTAATTTTGTATCCTTTTCTTTCATCCCCAATATTAATTTTCCATGGATTTCCTCCAACCGAGGCTCTCATTTGTCCACTTTCGAATTGGTCACAGTCGAGGACTCGAATTTTTCCCTGCGATGCCGTCACCTTGTCATCCCTTAGCTGCAAATTCCACCCCAATCGATATTTTCTTGGAAAGAAAATATTTTCCCGCGCAATAACAAATTAAAACGGAATTCTCAGCGTTCCCCGAAGAATCGACGATCGGTGCCGGAGATTACCGGGGGATGATTTTCCATGGAAGGCTTCGGTCAAATCTGGACCGCGAGTCCTGAAGGATCCGAAAGTGGCTTCAATAGGGTGTGCTCGCAAACTCGCGCGGGGTAGTATATAAGGGTCGAACGAAATGGAAGGGACGAGAGCGAGAAAGATAGAGACGGGGTGGTTAGAAATAGGAGCTAACCGAGCGTAAGAGATTAACCCCTCTAACAGCGACCGCCCAGTATATCAAGGCCCGTGATAAAACGCCAGTCTCGGGGTGTGTTTGCCACCCCTAACTGCTTTCTATTGACTACCAGAATCCAATATATTCCAGAGCATCAGAGAAATCTGACTGGGAGGTGCCGGAATTTCATACATCTTCTTCCAGGATGATTTTTCACAACTCCACCCTCGTCCTTTCTCCGCGTGTATTTATCACGATGGCGACGATAAGGTTATCGACGGAATCGACGATTCTCGGTATAATGTCGTCTCGAGTGTACTAATCCGCTTTAGGTAGTTAAGATAAATGTAAGAGGAGACCTTTTGAAGTTCCCATAGGGCCTGGCGGAATATCACTTCCACCCCCCTTTCCTAATAGCTTCGTAAACAAAAGAGGGTTTTTGTTGCTCCTCTTTGAAGTCGGCTTGTACGATTTTCAAATTCGGGAAAGCACGACGGCTCCGAGTGGAAGGAAAAACTCACCGGCGTTGAGTTTGACTTGTAAGAGGATAACGTTGAGTCAACTGCTTATTGTTTTAAGGGATGGAGATCACGTCAACGAGTTTTCCAATGTTATCGATGGGGATTCTCGCATTGTTTGCCCAGTTGCTCCGCTAATATACTTTTCCCTCTTCTCAAAATATCGCTGTGTGTCCCAATGAATTATATTTACTTCATTCGTTCAGTTTACACACACACATACGCATATTTATACAGTTCGAGTGAAATATTCCCAAAGCTGAGCACTCGAATAAGGTTTCAATTCCTCGGTCTCATGAAATACTGACAGATTCCGGAAACAATAAAACGATCCTGTGTCCACTCTTGCCTTCGCATCGCAAATTGTAAATATGCAAGTCAAGAAGTATTTTCCATTGTAATTCTGCTATTTTTTTTTATAATGAACGTATTTTTACTAATTTTTCAGCGAATTTTGAAAATTAACGTCCCTGCTACGGGATTTTCTCTCGTTCGGAATTTTATACAGGGCGAGTGAAAATAGGTGTTAACAAATTCAAATTGTAAATATGCAAGACAAGAAGTATTTTCCATTGCGATTCTGCTATTTTTTTTATACTAAACGCATTTTTATTAATTTTCCAGCGCATTTTGAAAATTAACGTCCCTGCTACGAAATTTTCTCTCGTTTGGAATTTTATACAGGGCGAGTGGAAATAGGTGTTGAAAAATTTAAATTGTAAATGTGGAAATCAAGAAATATTTTCCATTGCAATTCTGCGATTTTTTTACAACAAATGTATTTTTACTAATTCCCCAGCGAATTTTGAAAATTAATATCTCTGCTATGAAAATTTTTTCTCGTTCGGAATTTTATACAGGACGAGTCGAAACGGGTGTTGAAAAATTCAAATTGTAAATATGCAAGACAGAAACCATTTTCGTTTGCAATTTTTTTATTTCATTATAACAAACAAATCTCCTATGAAATTTTGTAAATTAATTTTTCTCCTACAAGGTCTTCTGTCTTTCGAAATTTTCTACAGGGCGAGTCGAAATAGGTGTCGCAAACCTAACCTTTAACGCACTTGATTAAATATTCGCATATTTCGAAATTGCAGGACGCATTTGGTTTACGCAGATTGGAGGTTCTCGAGATAGATAAAAAATTGAACTTTATTCACCCCCCCCCCCTTCCCTTCTCCTTCCAACTCAGTCTTTCCGCTAGAAAAAAAAAGGTTAGAAATCGCTGAGGATACTTAATCGTTTCTAAATGGCAGGTAATCGAATAACAATCGGGAGTCAATTTCAAGAGGGTGAGATTAAAGGAAAGGGGAATCCCCCACGGTTGGAACAAAAGCTCCCCGCTAAGCGACCAACGAGACTCGGAAACCATTTCCTTCAATTTGGGGGTGCGAAATTCGTATTTCTTTCGGGAAAAAAGAAGTAAATACGCTAAACACACATACACACACATACATGTACCTGAGTTCGCCTCATTATTTACCGACACTTCCAGGATTAAACTCTGGAAGAAAAAAAAAAAACTAGAGCGAATTAGTCGAAGCTTATCCCCCCGAAAAAAAAAATTATGATAAAAATAACTAGAAATAGGAAATAGAAAAGGAAGATAAAATTAACGATAAGGGGCATTTTATTTCATCTGGCCGAAATACCTGGCAAGGGGATGCAGAACAGAGGGATGATGCTCGTCATCGCTGGATGCTCCAGCCCCGCTCGCAGCGTTTTCTGCTATCCGCATCGAATCTTTCAATAAAAAATTTTGTAGCCCCGCGGAGTCAGCGCCATTTTGTGAGTTTAAATGGAAATCCTGCAAAAGAGGAGAAACCAGGGTGTGAGGAACCAGGGGAAACAGAATACCCCGGCGGTGGGTGGGTATATCCAGAGGTGGCTGGCGAGCGGTACTCTTAGCATGCAAATTAAAGTGCTGCCATTTGAATGCGAATAAAACGCCCTCTTTTCCCCCTTTTCAAAGTCAAAGTTGCTAAGGGTAGGTCGAGAGGGGGTTGACGGATCGCACGCCAGAGGTGCTTACGTGGTCCCACGACAATCCCGAGCGCTTATTTATGGCCCGAATCGCTGCGACCGGAAAAGGGGCCGCTAATACAAATTGCGATTATTAAAAAAAAAATATATCCGAGGGTGCAACTGCGCTTCCCGCGACTGCAGTTCGATCCTCGAAGATTCCTAGTGACTTTCGCCACCCCCGGATGGCTCTTGACGCGGAATTTGGGGCTCCTGGAAGTCACGGCAGCATTTGGAGCGGCGCAACCGGAAATGGAGCTGTTGATGCAAATTGCGATTATTAAAAAAAATATATCCGAGGGTGCAACCGCGCTTCCCGTGGCTGCAGCTCGATCCTCGAAGATTTCTAGTGACTTTCGCCACCCCCGGATGGCTCTTGACGCGGAATTTGGGGCTCCTGGAAGTCACGGCAGCATTTTCTCGACATTTGTAGGGTCCACGAAGGTCTTGCACGAAGGGAAGGTGGAGGGAAAAAAAAAATAAACGTTAAAATAAAGCAAAGTCCAGGCGGGGTGGAAATGAGAACCCTGTGTTTCCTCCCCTTTTCGGTGTTATTACTCGGAGCGGTATCTCTCTTATATACAGGCCGTATAGCTTTGAGGACAGTTATGAAATTTCTTTAGGAATTATTTCACTCTCGCCTAATGTCGCAAGGAGAAGTTTTCAGGTTGCGGAATAAGAAATAATATTATTTCCAGGCGGTTTGAGGGAAAGGGATGGAGGAGGCGAAGAAAGAAAAGCCTCATATAGATTTAGAGGCAGAGGGAAAAGCAGCAGCAAAGGTTGAAAAGAAACTCAAGGTGGGATTTAACGGCGCGCTGCGAAGCTTTATGAAAACCAACCCCGTGAAAACACTTAATTGCCAGCCAACCGTTGGAATTATGCATTCTTGTCTCTTACATAAAAAAAGAAAGTTAAGAATAACCAACGGCCCTTTATCGGTGTATGTGTTTTAATGGTCCATTTAAATCTCACCCTCGGGGATGAAATAAGATTCCTTCACCCTTACTGCGGTGTAATTCTTCATGAAGGATCAGTAAAACGCTATATTATTTTTATGAAAAGATCTTTCGAGTATCCCCTTAATCCGATCTTCAAGCGAACCAATTTAAATAAATATTATACAATTTTTTAATGGTACCTTTTGTTTTCCATCATCGTGGGATTACTTGCAAAAATAGTTGCAAAATAATTATCGATTGCTATTATTATTATTGTTATTATTTTTTTAAAATTTTTATTGGCTTGCACCGAATAATAATTATTGTGTTTTTTTTTAAATTTCGCCGTCAGGATTTTTTATATGCGTGTCATTGCCGATTAAAAAAAAGTAATTCCGCGGAGGTTTTTAAAAATTAAAACAATAGACTCGCAAATAAAAATCCGGGGAAAAGAGGAAGAGCAAAATATTAGAAACACCAGAACGGAAGGGGTCGAAGGTAAGATACCGAGTGTATACCGAAAGTTTTAAACCCTTCCGAAGTCAGCAATACGCCAGGTGCTAAAAGACACCCCTGTGACATTAGTTAAACATTGAAAGAAAATGCTCGTGTATATATTTTACCTTCGGCTATAGGGGGATTCTTCAAAAAGACCGACGTGTAAGAGGGAGACTTTGTAACCCGACACCCTTCTTGAAGAAGCCGAAACTACTTTGTCCTTTCATCGTTCTCGGGAATTGTAAACAATACGTTTAGACGCAATTAAAATTAGGTTCCTTAAATACGCGTTCCACGAAAAACAAAAAAAAATAAAAATAGAAGCGGGATAAAAAAAAAGTTAAACGAGTTTTTAAATTTGTACGAATTTAATTAATTAAATTCCTTTAATGAATTTTTAGGAATTTCATTGGAGGAAATTTAATCGTTTGAGGGAAAGTGGTTATTGATGGAGTCGTTCGATCGATATCTCGAAATTCGAGACTTCGATTCCCCGGGACTTTCAAGAGAAGATCCGATTGGTTCTCGATTTTTGGTCACGGTGAGAAAAAAAAAAGGGATTTTCGCCCATTGTCGGTAATTAGGTAAAAGACAGAGAGAGAGAAAATCAATTTCTACTTTCTTTATCGAACGTATGGCTCTCCTTATGTGCGAAAAAAGTATATCGACAATGAATTCACGATGAGATGGAATCGTCGATGAAGCGAGCCGAATAAATGAGCAGCCGTAAAGCGAAAAATCGCTGGAGAAACAGGAATCGTATTTGAATATTGATTCGCTTTTATTTAAATTCACCGTCTCCCGTCTTATCGCTAAGCGGATATCTTCACCGTGGAATTGGACGTGCCGATAGTACATACGCCTTTTCATCCGAGCGAAATAGTAAGAATGAATAAAATCGGGGGAAGAAAGGTGAGGACCCTTTACTTACGTGACTATATATATATATACACAAGTATATTCTTCTTTTCTCCGATGGCAAATCCATGGGGAAAAAATTCGATTCGTAGATGAATCAGAGACAGAAGAAATGTGAAGAAAGTCTTCAAGAAGATCGAATGGAATTTTATCAAACAATTTTTCTTCCACGCTTTTCACAAAAAATTCCAGGGTATTCCTTTCGATGGGGAAACAATTTTCCCAAATTTTTTTAATCCAGAGTTGACAGAAAACAAAATTTTGTAGGGCATCGAAGGTGTTGGTTTTATTCATGCAAAAAGAAATATTTGAGCTTTTCCAAATTTTTGGGCATTTTTTTTTCTTTTTTAAGAGAATAACGTGGATGGTACACTGGGGATTTTCAAATTCCACAGATAAAAATTTGTATTATCAGGAAATTGTTGAATTTTTTAGGTTGAAAAAATTCTATGATAGTTGTTAAATATTATTTTAACGAATAATGCAAATTATTTCAGGGAAATATTATATTTACTGAGGAAAAGAAATGTTTTTTGAAGAAAAAAAAAAGTGTTATCGTCTGGTCGACTTTTTTAACCTAAAAGAATTGTATTTTTCCTGTTTTTGAGCAATTTCTTGCTTTCTGAGAAAATAACATAAATGGCACGGGACGATCTTCAACCCTTGCCGATAAAAATTGTTATCGCCAGAAAATTGTTGACCTTTCTACCTTGAAAAATAATTCCACAGTAATTGTTAAATATCGTTTTAGCGGATAGTGTAAATTATTTCATGAAAATATAATATCTACCGAGAAAAAATTATTTTATGAAGAAAAAAGAATTGTTTCGCCTAGTCGACTTTTTTTAACCTAAAAAAAATTATATTTTGCCAATTTTTTAGCAATTTCTTTCTTTTTGGGAAAACAACGTAGATGGCACAGGACGATCTTCAGAACTTGCCGATACAAATTTTTATCGCCAGGAAATTGTTGACTTTTCTAGTTTAAACAAAAAATTCCGCAATAATTGTTAAACATTGTTTCAACAAATATTCCAAATCATTTCGTGAAAATATAATAATGATGAAGAAATTATGGAGAAAAAAAAAATCGTGTAAATTTTGAATTCGCAACCCCTGGCTGACCGGTAGGATTAAAAATGGAACGATCGTGGCTGTCGACGCACTCGAGAATGATAATCGCGGTGAAAATGAAAACACAGATGTGATATATCCCCGTCGTATTTCAAGGAAAGTGTTGATTACGTAATAACGTTTAAGAGAAGACGATATATTCGTATAAAGATATAAGTATAAAGTATAAGATCGCTGCACGGAGGGTAAAAAGAGAGTCGGAGGGAAATCGCATGAATAAAAGATGATGGAAGAACGACGAAACAGAGTGTTTCGCACGCTTTGGATGTAGTTATAGTTGCTTCTATAAATATATAGGATGGGTGTTAAAGCCGTCCACTTAGAAAGGGAGTAAAAGGTTTGATGATTGATAGGACTAATAATATACACCCCCAAAAAGAACACCTCTCTCTCTCTCTCTCTCTTACTCTTTCTTCTTTTTTTTTCCTTCTTGCTTCCCCTCGTGATAGCCGATATATTAAAAGCGGGCGTTAAATATTGTATATTTTAAGCGGGACTTGGAATTAATAGGCTTGTAAACGGCGTAATGATTTTTCATTAATATTCATCGAAACCCTGTTTTACGGCGCGACCCTCGCCAGCAGCATATGCTATTGATATACAAGCTTTAATAATTTCATCACGTACCCCATTCATCAAATGCACGTATGCATGCGGATATTAGTTTATTTATTTTATCGAATCTCCCAAACGCTGGATTTTTTTCCCAAAAAAAAAAATGTGATTCTTAATTAACCTAATAAAAGTCGAATTTTCCCGATTTTTGAGTAATTTCTTTCTTTTTGGGAAAATAACGTAGATGGCGCACGAGGATTTTCAACCCTTGCCGATAAAAATTTTTATCGCCGAGAAATTTGTATGATTTTTTGGGGAAAGCTTATTTTAGTTTTTGGGTGCATAAGTAAAGTATATATTTAATTATTGTAATTTCAGTATTTTAGAATTTCTTTTTGGGTACAAAAGTAAAGTATGTATTTAATTATTGTAATTTTTGTAATTTCAATATTTCAGAATTTCTTTTTTGACTGTATAAGCTTAAAAAAATTCTACGACAGTTGTTGAACATTGTTTTAACAAACAATATAAATTACTGGATGAAAATATAACATTTACCAAGGAAAAAAATATTTTATGAAGAAAAAAAAATTGTATCGCCTTGTCGATATTTTTAATCTAAAAAAATGGAATTTCCCCAATTTTCGAGCAATTTTTTTCTTTTTGGGAAAATGACATAGACGGTACACGAGGATTTTCAACCCTTATTGCCGATGAAAATTTTTATCGACAGGAAATTGTTGACTGTATAAGCATAAACAAAATTCTACGATAGTTGTTAAATATTGTTTCAACAAACAGACTAAATTATTTCACGAAAATATAATATTTGTGAACAAAATTTTCTTAATATCCATGGGAATTAATTTTTTGCTATTACCAATGTCGCAGCAATAATTGACAGAATTAGCAAAATTAGTGGGTAAATGTTGAATGTGCAATAAGAGAGGGAGGGAAGGGTAGTTTTTTTTTTAGTAACGTCCCTGCGTTCATTTTATTTATCCCTGGCATAAAAATAAGCATTATTCTAAAATTGTCCAAAAGTACCGTAGATTCAAAGGCCATTATTCAAAGTGTTTTCGCCGTTAGCATGAAAAATCGACGGGTAAATAAAATTCCAGGGAGGGGGGGATGAAAACAGGGGGTGATGCTGCTACTGCACATTCAATCCCAGATGACCGTTGACCATGTAAACCCCTTGGATTTTATATTTTTGCAAGGAAATCGTTAAATTACGCTAAGTAACTATTGTGGAGAATGGAAAAACAAAAGAAGGGAGGTGTTTATTTTGTTTAAGGGAAGTTATACATTTTTTTTGTTGAGAAAAACAATAACTCGTAATTTTGTTTAACAATTTTTGTACCTACGTCGAAGACAAAAAAAGATTAATTTGCTGTAAAAATATTAAAAATGGAAAATTATTAAAATTAGGCACAACAGTTAGAGAAATTACAAATAAAATTCTAAATTATTGAAATTACAATAATTAAATAAATACTTTACTTTTGCACCCAAAAACCAAAATAAGCTTTCCACAAAAATTATAAAAATTTAAAAAATGCAATTTTAATAATGAAATAAATACTTTTGCACCAAAAACCAAGCAAATAAATTTTCCCACTTTCGTTCAAAAATCCCTCAGGGCTGGCCCGCTAAGGTTCATCGGATGGAGCCGATTCCGATTCAATCTGTAAAATCGACGTCCATTTCCTGGCGCGATTGCCAAAGGATCGATCATTCTCCCGATTGTCGATAATAGTTTGGACCCATGTTGTCGTGGATTCGCCTGAAATCCTTTGTGTTACCACCAACTGTGTACCAGGTTTCACGTGTTTGAGGTCTCGCGGTCCAAATATTGTGAGAAAGTTCACTCGAGGCTCATAATAGTGATCGACGAGCGAGGTGCTCGTGTGCCACCTTTGGAGGATGTGTCATAATGGAGATCGATAGAAGATTTTCTCTCGAAAAATGAACCCCATGAATCCCGGGCGAGCCCTCGCAGGAGAGGCTCTTGTGGGTCGTGGAATTACATCTGGGACGTCTTGTGCCCGTGTCAGGGCGGAAAAAAGAATCTGAAATCGCGGAGAAACGGGATTGAAAATTCAAATACCAGGCTCCCATTAAACTGAATAACGAGCCAAGCGGCGTTCCATTCGAAATATGAACACGAGTATGATTTGCGGCCTCGTAAACCCGTTCATAACGAATAATAATGTCACCAACGGTAACTCCAGCCAAGGGGTGGCGGCACCCAGGCGACGGCAGCCGGCAAACCGCCCTGTTGTATCCCCGGTTACGGAAATCCACCTACAATATCTGCCACCCCGTCGTTGCGAGACTTTTCTCATGTCTCCCAGCGCCTTCGTCAGGTGAAATTAAATAATAAAATATACGACACCATTTTTACCTTTGCGCTCCGCCATCTTCGACTCCTCCAGGAGCCTCCAGAATTTCTCCGACGCCTCGCGTGGGTGTTTTGCAGCCAAAGTCGGATTAACCCTCGTCGTTGCGACGTTAAATAGCGAAAATTCTACGAAAGAACGATGCATCTGATTTTTGGATAAGAAAAATGGATTTTTATTTGCCGTATCGCGTTGGCGCGTAATTAACGACGATTATTTGGGTGTTTGGCCCTCGAAGAAATCGTCGTTAATTATGCACCGACCCGATACACGACCATAAAACAATATACGTGCGTATTAAAATTGTCCAATATCTGTATTAAATTGAAAATAAAATATGTTAGTGGTAATTTATTAATTACGAGCTCGATATTATTATATAAATGTGTGTGTACGGTGATGGAGAGTCTTGCCGAGCCTGAGTCTCTGGTAGGAAGTTCAATTTGCACAGGAAGTTTTGTATTATTTTCAAATGAAGGGAGCAAACGATATTTTTCATTCTGGCGTTATGTCAAATGAAAAAAAAAAATTCATCAAAATAAAATAAAGTAAATTCTGTACACTGTAACGCAACTCGGGAAGCGAGAAAAAAGGACATGCGGTTGATCGAAGTTTGTTGATCGTTGATGGGCAACGCCTTAACTCATTCTTATGGAAGATGTACTTCATTGGTTTCGTTGCTATACACTACACCTAATAATGAAGATGTCGTTTTAATTGCTGGCTCGCGTGAGCATCTCGCTAATTAACGCACTCGCCACCAGACCTCTACAGTCAACTCCTCGGGAGTTTTATTTCTTAGGTACTCGCCACTTCATTATTATTATTATTATTATTATTATTATTATTATTATTATTATCATTATTATTATTATTACTAGAGACAAGGAAGATTTTCCAAAACCTCCGGTTTTTGGAGGTAAGCCAGGAACTCCCGATTGCACTCGGGTGCATTAATTACCTGCACGGAAAATCGAAAAGGGCGTGAGTGCACGTCAATTGGGTAGAAAATAGTACCCACCACCTCGTATTTCAAGCACTCGGGGGATTTAATTGGAAAGCAGCTGATTCCGGGATTCTTTATGGACACTCGACTCTCGATGCATGGGAGATAAGATAATAATAATAATAATAATAATAATAATAATGATAGTAATAATGTTAATAATAATAATAATAATAATGATCCCTGGGAGCATCAGCTCCCGACGCTCGTGAAGGCAATAAAAATGAAGATCCTTCATAATCGCGTTGCCATAAATATATGTACATTTCTTGAATACCATAATTACTAACTAATTTATCCACAGGTGATTATTAATGAAGCCGTATGGGTATAAGTAGGTAGGTACGCTCGTGAGAGATAAATAAATTACGGGGAATATGCCTGGCATCTTAGCGTTATTGGCTACCGCTCTTGAGAAATGACCGTGCGAGATAAGCCTGATGCCTTGTCTTCTTTAATGCCCCCAGCGCGATAACAGTTTCATCCCGTGCATTCATTCGCAGCCGCATGCAAATTTCCGCAAATATGTATTCGATAAAAGTAAAAAAAAAAAAAACGTTAACACTCGCGATTATTTTAATATTCGCGACTGGGATTTGACGGTCGCCGAAAGTCGTTAAATAAATTTCAACGAGCTCGTTCATTAGCTCCTCCTTTTGCCGGAATCCCAGAGTTTCCTAATCGATGCGTTGACCAAAAAAAAAAAAAAATGCGCATGACGTAAAAATAATAAAACCGAGCTAAATAATTACACGCGGGAGCCTCGACCTTTTCCCCGACCCGAGGAAAAAAAAAAAGAAAGAAATGTGACGCGAGAGATTGACGCACAAATCGCGGATACTTCACGGGGATGTAACGCCATGGTATACCCACACGGTGCTACGGTGCCGTGGTGCTAAAGTACCGGAATAATTAACGTAGATCTGCTCCATTGTTCCGGCGAAGACACTGCATGCGAGAGCGCTGGAATTTATGAACCCTGCGACTCGATATGCGTGCAAAGATCGCATAATATGCCTGCATTTGCATGCATTACGCGTACCCATATTAATATCGTATCGCATTTAATGACGCACCGCCATATCGGGGATGGATTTTCCTCCTTCCAACACCTGCGTGCACCAAATGGTCATCCTTCGAGAGCTTGATTCGATATTTATAAATAATCGCACCCCGCGATAATAAATGTAAGAAGAAAAAAAAATATTGAATAAACCGCGGGAGAAATTTATTGCGACTATCGACGGTGTGCCCCTATTGCTGACAGGTACCGACATGACGTTGAATTCAAATAAGAGCTACTGTAGGGACATTAATGCAGGTATTTATAAGGAGGGGACGGTGTTAACAGGCTCAGGTAACGTCTCAATGAATAAGGAGTAAAAACTAATTAAGGAGCTTCGAGAGAGTCGAGTATGGATGGGCATTAGCATCCAGCGGGTCTGTAATTTGTGCCTCTCTTAATTAAATCATCCGTTAACCAAGAAAGAGAGGAAGAGAGAGCCAACCGTGTGCTTTGCCCCTTTCTTGCTCCTTTTTTGCTCCTTCTTTCCGCGCTTTCTTCTCCTTCACCCTCCTCGTCGTGGTCCTCTCTTTTCTCTCTCGGGGTTTGCTTGCGCCTTCGCGGTACCACCTTTGTTTTTCAGTTTCTGCTCCCTTTTTGCCCACTCGGCGTCCTTCTCTTTCCATATTTTTTTCCTTTTAATTATTTTATGGTAAGGCAAACAAATTTTATGGACGCGGTATACACAAGCCCCGGTCTCTCGTCTTTCGAGTTAATTTCGTTCCAACTTCTACCCTTTCTTCCATTCCTTTCTCCTCTTTTACCTTTCGCGCAATTAACCACTCGAAGGTAATCCTGATTTCGTCAGCTCATTCGTGAAAAGGTTGGGTTCCTTCGCAAATTTTGATTTTCGCGAATCTTGAGAAAAAGTGTCTTCGATCAATTTTTCTTTCGTTTGGCGCCGATACGAATCTTTGTGTACGACACCAACGTGGTGCCACCGGCGCTTGGGCGATAGTTTTCGCATGGCACCAACGTGGTGACACCGGACGACATAGTGTTAACACGTTGAACGCCGCGCCAAATTCATGTGGCTTTCTATTTGTGCCGCGTGGGTCGCAATGGTATACACTTTTGCATTCGTTACGATCGGCTCGGCGTGAACGAGAAATTCAGTGCCGGTCACCGGTGACCGACATGGCATTTAACGCGTTAAGTTACTTGAGTCAGATTAGGTTAGGTTAAGTTACGCTATGTTAGGTTAGAACACGACGCAGCCAATAGCGGTGAGTCACGTGACGACACCAGCACCCTCTCTGGTGGACGTCCGGCACTATTTCAAAGCTCGTCCTTTCGTAGATACACCTTCTCTTTCGAGTTAACTCCATTCCAACTTCTACCTTTTCTTCCATTTCTTTCTCCTTTTTCACCTTTCGCGCAATTAACCACTTCTCAAAGGTAATCCTCATTTTATTAGTTCCCGCCTGAAAACGTTATGCCAATTTTATCAATGATTAAGATTAAACTTAAGAAAAAGTGTCATCGATCAATTTTTTCGTCCCAGAGTGTCCATTTTTTCACTATTGAGTTACTTGGATCGGATTAGGTTAGGTTAAGTTACGCTGTGTTAGGTTAGAACTCGACTCGGCCAATGGCGGTGAGTCACGTGACTAGAATTACGACACCAGCACCCTCTGCGTCGGACGTCCACTACTATTTCCAAGCTGCCTTTGGTAGATACACCTTCCCATTAATTGAACGTCATTCGGACGACGGGGACGAGAAGAATTTCCTGTGGCTTTATTATAAAGCAATAATTTCGCAAAAATTTCGCGATTCAATTGGCATAATGACGACAAAAGTTTCGCGGCGTACGCGGAACCGACGGACGGTAACAATGCCAGGGCCCCCCGCGTTAGCCACTCTAATATATTGCCGCTGGATAGCATGACGGAAAAGTATTGGACCTTGTTAAGCCTACCTGTATAAGGTAGGCTTCTTGAAGGCCCCCCCATCCTCTTAAGTTTCTTGACTGCGGGAATTTTAATGCGAAAAATTGGATTCTAACCAGTAGCCAGGGTTTGTGTACTCGCAGAGCAAGAGCAAAGGCGAAGTAAGGCAGAGCTTTCCATTCGATTACCCTCTTTTTCTGAAACGACGTCGGTCGTTATTCCCATAAAATTCTGCATACAAACGCATACCCGTGGCATGCAATTATATTTTAATTCGCTGTCAAAACAATCCTTTATGCGTTTCTCTGCAAAAAAAAGAGCTCAAATTCCTGGGAAATTGCCAACCGACGGATCCTGGAAAAGCTCCCGTTCGACCGAAGTGGATTTTTCGGGGTAATCCGTGTCCTTAACCCTTACCAGGTACACAGGGGTTTGCATGTACCCCACGGTCGTGTTTCAAAGATTCGAGATTTCTTAATTTATTTATTTGGCTATTTAAAAATTAATACTTGACTTCATTTTGCATTTTTTAGCTATATGACCTACACTAGTTTAAAAAACACTCACTTAAGAAATTCCAAAAAAAAAAAATTAGGTTCAAATATTAAATAGTTCATTCATTATAAGGATATTTTTCACTTGGGTTTTGCCATTGAATAATTTATTTATTGTAAGGACTTTTTTTTGTCACTTGGGTAAGGGTTAAAATAATTGCCCTCGCTCTCCCCCCTCCTCCTTTTTTTTTTTAATTTTACCCTCCGTTACTATTAATCTTTATGAGATCCACGCGCGCGTTGAGCGATTTCGAAGGATTTATCCTTCGGCTGCAGAGGAAACGTCAACCAATAAAAATATCCTTGGCAATAATATCCACGGAGACTTACGGGAATCAATGAGCTCACCGGCCGCGATAAATAAATCTAATAAAAACGCCAGAAGTGAAACCCAACATCCCCTTTTCCTCTTCTGATCCTTGTTGACGTTGTACGTGTACGAGATGATGATGCGGAAGCTGAACAAAAAAAAATGAAAATAGGAATCGACACCCTTCCCTTTTAATAAGCCTCATCGGCTAACACTTCTCTAACACTATTAATACACCCCCTCGCTGTCTTTTTAAGGGTTGATCCTGCCACCCCTTCTTTCTCTCCCTTTCTGGTGGGAAAAATGCACCCTCGTGTAATCTTTAAGGTCCTAGATATTATATGGTTTGCATAACATCATTAATCTATTAGGGATGCGTCGTCCTTATGAGGATTACATTATGTATGAATATGTAATTCCGTAAATGCAATAATACATATATATATATGAAAGGTGATTGATTTACAGGCTCAATTGATATTTAATAGTCGTGGGGGTTGTGGGATATTTATTAATTTCATTATTGGAACTAGGTCCTAGGGTTTCACTAGGGTTTTGGTAATTCGACAT
The DNA here is from genome assembly GCA_949825005.1 of Gasteruption jaculator. Taxonomy (NCBI): domain Eukaryota; kingdom Metazoa; phylum Arthropoda; class Insecta; order Hymenoptera; family Gasteruptiidae; genus Gasteruption; species Gasteruption jaculator. Next base: position 2,214,148 of record OX463761.1, read on the forward strand.
TTTTTCTTATTTTTTTTTTAATAAAAGGGGTTTAACCTCTTTTTTGTAGGATAATTTTTTTTTTTCCCTAACAAAACCCTAGGTTGTGGGATTTTTATAAATTTAATTATTGGAACTAGGTCCTAGGGTTTCACTAGGGTTTTGTTATTTCGACATTTTTTCTTATTTTTTTTTTAATAAAAGGGGTTTAACCTCTTTCTTGTAGGATAATTTTTTTTCCCTAGCAAAACCCTAGGTTGTGGGATATTTATAAATTTAATTATTGGAACTAGGTCCTAGGATTTTACTAGGGTTTTGTTATTTCGACATTTTTTCTTATTTTTTTTTTAATAAAAGGTGTTTAACCTCTTTCTTGTAGGCTAATTTTTTTTCCCTAGCAAAACCCTAGGTTGTGGGATATTTATAAATTTAATTATTGGAACTAGGTCCTAGGATTTTACTAGGGTTTTGTCATTTCGACATTTTTTCTTTTTTTTTTTTTTAATAAAAGGGGTTTAACCTCTTTTTTGTAGGCTAATTTTTTTTCTTGCCATAATAGAGCTCGTAACACCCTAGGAAAACCCTAGGTTGTGGGATATTTCTAAATTTAATTATTGAAACTAGGTCCTAGGGTTTTGCCACGCTTTTGCTAGGGTTTTGCTAGTCCCACTGCGTCAAGAAGAAAAAAATTACCTAGAAAAAAGGATGATCTCCCTTTGTTAAAAAAAAAAATATTAAAAATCCCCAAATTTTCACTGGACGGTGCCGGCGCGAGTTCAAAGGCGGGAGTGCAATTGAATTGCCACCTAAAGACTAATGCGCCACTTCCCCAAGTATCGCCACTCATCTTCGGGATCTTTCACACATTCAAGTGGAAGCGGAAAGGAGTCTCGGAAGACAGAAGTGGGCATTCTTGCACCTCTACTTCGCACTCACTTTGCATCTCCGTGATGCATTTTTCTGTTTTCCTTCCCTGTCAAAAGCGTGAGAAAGGCAAACGTGCGGTACTTAAAGTAACGACATTACGGTAAAACAGATTAAAAGTCATGGACGCCAGTGGCATATGCTCATACGACTCCGGTTGCATACGTGCACCGAGTGCACACACACACACACACACACACACACGGGCGGGGGCATATCATAACACGAAATCAAAGCATTTTAATACCTACTCAGCGCGACAAAAATACCACACAACAATAGGAGTCAATTGGCGACCCGGAATATGGTCCCGAGAAGTCCCCTCGTGTCATTCCTTTCATGCTGCTGCGCGTATGCAGTCCCGCGCGTAAGCCTACGTACGGCGCACAGGGTGCGTGGATGTTTATTGCATCGCTGCGACACATATGCACCCGCTTCTTTAACCCCACTACCCCTACTTTTTTTGCGCCACGCGTTAGGGGTGGTTTCGAACATTCCTCCCTTTCTCTCCTTTTTTTTCTTCTTCACTCCCGACAGAACCTGATCTTCAGTTAAACCTATCGGCAAACACGATTATCGCTTTGTGGTTTCGCCGTATCTGCGAATAAATTAAAGCCGCTTGTTTGACTTTCGCACAGTTACAGTCCATGAGAATCCCTCGGCGCTGGAGAAAAGAAGAATCGTGAGGTTTTTATTATTCTTTTGGTTGGTCCCTGCAATTCCGAAGCGGGGGTTGTTTCATCCCTCGTTCGTGAACTTCCTGGAATTTTTTCGGCTCGCTTCGAAAACGGGATTCCAGACCCTGTGATGCATCCCTCGTGGCGGAAAATGCAACTAACAGTGACTTCCCGAGAAAAACTCCCAATCCTGGAATCGCTATTTTTTTTTATATTCTCTCTAGAATTTCCAGCCCCAAATTTTCCCAAATAGGGATTGTTTCATCCCCCATTCTGGAATTTCTTGGACCTTCTTCGTCTCGGTACCAAAATGTGATTCGAGGTCCTTGGAGGCATTTTTCATATTGAAAAGTGCAAGTAATAAATTTTTCGTGGATTTCCGGTTCCGAAATTCCCAAAAAGGGGGTGGATTCATCCCCTGTTCATGAATCTTCGACTCGGTACCTCTTCGAATTTCTTCGGTTTGGTACCAAAAGGTGACTCCGAAGCCCGGGATGCATTTCTCATACCGAAAAGTGCAAGTAACAGTTTTGGATCAGCTCGAGGAGGAAGAGGAGGAACGAACAGGAGGGTTGTTGTACGTGTGTGCATGGGGAACAAACAAAAGGAGAACCCGACAACGCGGTACCGGCATGCGCGCCCGTGCTAATTACGAGGAGCATTGGCGCGGGTCTCAAAGCAAATTAAATAGGTTTAATTAAAGCAGACTAACGATATGTATTTAAATTGATCGGAACGGCTTAAGTTTCCCTCCCTTGTCTCCTCTTTCGTTCCCATCGTCCGTCCCTCTCTATCTCTCACTCTTTTTTTCTCCTCCATGTATGTACACTCACCTTTCGTAATGAGCATACGTTACGCCGCGTTAAACCGGATAGCACTTGAGCTTTTGACAGTGCGAACAATCGCTAAACATACAATGCTATATACCATTCAACAAATTCATTTTCAAATGGGATAATTACCTCCAATGAAATTCCGCCCTTTATCCCACTGCAATTACCGCACTGGGTTTTGCTGTATACTTTAGCCTGATTTTGGGCAAAATTTGAACCACCGGAGTTTCAAAATAATATGTTTATTTATTTTATACAATATTAATTTCATCGATTACCAATAAAAAAAATCAAAATTAAAAAAAAATTGCTCCGGACATTACTGCGTAATTTCTATTCGTTTTGGCCAAATTTTGAACCACTGGAATTTCGAAAAAAAATATATTTATTTATTTTATACAATATTAATATCATCGATTACCAATAAAAAAATCAAAATTTAAAAAAAATTGTTCCGGACATTACTGCGTAATTTCTATTCGTTTTGGCCAAATTTTGAACCACCGGATTTTCGAAAAAAAATATATTTATTTATTTCATACAAAATTAATATCATCGATTACCAAAAAAAAAATAGGAATTAAAAAAAAATTGCTGCGGACATTACTGCGTAATTTCTATTCGTTTTGGCCAAACTTTGAATCACCGGAATGTCCAAAAAAAAATTTATATAATTTATATAATGTTAATATCATCGATTCCCAATATAAAGAAATAAATTCTGGAACTAATTAGGAGAATTTATTAGAAAATATTCGAAATGTTAATAACAAATACGACAGAAATTTTGCAACGACGCGATTATTAATAATTTCCTTAATTTTTTCCCAATTTTTTCCCAGGAGAGAAGCCATTTCTATAATATTTTAATAAATTGAATTCTAACACAATTAATTATTAATGATATAAAAATTTTCATTGTTTCCGTTTCGTGGGAAACTCCCGTAGAATAATATTTTTCTGCGACAATTTTTTAATTCTCGCCACGCGTTGCCGTGGATTCTCATGTCCAGGGAAAGTATGGCAAAGGTCTTGACCACGCTTTCCCGGAAGTACGACGCGGTTTCTCGAGTTCCACCGAGCCAGCGATTTATCGGATGATAAATATCGCCGATAATCATAATTCCTCGGCGATGTTTGTATTTTGTGGACCTAATTCTCGTAATTTTTCAGTCCGGGTATTTTTATAAATTACCGTTTATTACAGTAAAAGGCGGATAAACAAAAGGATACGGTGAAAGAGAACTCCGAGTTGTGGGTTTCGATGTCGAAATATTAATGCGAGGAACAAACGGATGAATTTATTAAACACAGAGAAAAAGGTAAGAGGGAACGAGAGAGAGAAAGAGAGAGAGAGAGAGAGAGAGAGACGGAAAAGTAGAAAGAGAAGGACGGAGACTATAATCTGTATCAGCATAAAAGAGAAGGGATTTCATCTTGAGGGCGGCTTTCGTAAAAGTCCCACTAATAGAGCCATTCTTGGTACAGTCCACGGCAGAAATATCAATTCCACACCATCGTTAAATCATAAGATTAGAATTTTAAATTTCTCAAAAACAAAAGGACGATCTTATTACTTTCCTTTTTTCGATTGCTCTCTCTCTCTCTCTCCCTCTATCTCTTTCAACGCGTCTATGGCGACCATATATACTTCGATTCCTCGGGTGCTCGAATTCACCTGAAATCTCGCTTCACGATCTTCGAAGGGACCCCCGTATGCGGGCATGGATTTCCATGCGACGTCGAATAAAATGCAGCGGAGTCCGGCAAATTTGAATAACGACTCTCGAAACAACGGATATGCAAAGGGACTTTGAGGATACGAAATACTGCCTTCGCTGGATATTCCAATCGACACAATAGCGATTCGAGTTTCTATGCCAGCGCTTCGACGTCCCAATGCAAGGTACAAAGGCAGCAGAGGAGCTTTTCCCTTTCCCGGCGTTCGATATCTTCCAGGGAACGACGGAAAAGAGGTTCCGCATGACGGAGCCTCTGTCGCATAGAATTTCGGCCCCAGTAACTGTCACTCTGATTGGCGCGATTGTACGGATTGTTAAGGTCCTTATGTTCGCCGGGAACTCGGCGTGGGTGGACGCTGGGCGAAATATGTGGGCTCGCAACCCGATTTTCTCGTGGGGAGCCATCTGCCGCGGTACGAGCCCTGACGTACCGACGCGGTCCCCGGTTTCTCCCCGCGGACGGACGGGGGCGCTGTCGGTGACGCCGGGAGTCCCTAATAGGCTCCAGCGAAGGGAGAAAAAGGGGCTGTTTTGAAATAAAGACCATAATCAGTTTCCTTCCCGGAGCCGTTTGTTTCCGAGATACGATAAATTATTAACAGAATTCTATTTACAACGATCGGCAAAAGGGACGAGTACGAGCCCGTAATACGGATAAGGATAAAGTTTGCAGTAGCATGCCCCGCGTGTCCAATCAACCGCGTGTTTCTTGGACGAGGCCACCGGAGGTAGCCAGCCGCAGGCTTCAAGAGATCTCGAGAACAGAGAGAAGAGGGGTAAAAGAAAAGCCTAATCAGCATGCGTCCCGTCCAGCCAATTAGAAATACTCTGTTTTACTGACTGTCACCGTGGATCGCGTATTGAGTTGTATCGCTCGAGTTATGTTCACTTCGTTAGTCGCGGGATCTCTCTTGAAACGTATATAAACGGGCATCGTGTGCAGGTTTTCGCTCTATCCATCTGCCTCTCGCTTGTTAGGCTGCCTTATCACTTTATCTCTTTCTTTCCTTACCACCATCTTTCTCCGCAGCCTCCCGTATACTGTATGGACCGGTGCTTGATTTACGGCGAACGAACGGACTCCTCGGTAGTAAGAGAGACTGCTAATAGTCTCTCCATTGGTTTACAGACCCTGCGCTGCGCTGCGCTCTGAAAATATTCTGCTCTCTAATTGGAATTGATTAGGAGAGGCCCTCTTTCCTTTCCTCCTTCGCTCTTGTACAATAAAGGCCGTCAGTCCTTTGCTGCTTCCATTCTTCTCCGATGGTCTTCAAAAATCACCAGGATAGCCGGTAACTCCGGGGAATGTTCGCGGATTTCGAAAAATATGGACCCCATCTCCAGGGAATGGAGAACTTCAGTGGTAACTGATAATTTCGTCCGTTGGAGGCGCCATCGTCGAAACCATCCCCTCCCCCTTCCGTTCCACGTTAGGTTAGGTTATGTAACCGAAGCTAGGGTTTTTCTAGGGTTTTGCTAGGGTAAGTGAAAATTTCGTCCGTTGAGGGAGCCACCGTCGATGTCATCCCCCACCCCTTCCGTTCCATTCCGCGGCAGGTTAGGTTATGTGACCGAAACTCGACCAACGGATTTCGCAGATACGAGTCACGTGACCAAAGCATAGATCCCCTCCTCCTAGAAATCGGCCTTTGGATCGACGATGGCGGCATCCGTCGGCGAAATCCGTCACCACTGAGCCCGGAGTTCGTTAATGTCATTAGGGAAGCTCCATCCCTCGGCGCTTGGAGGACCCTTTTCGCTGATTTTAAAATGAATTCCGAAGTATGTAAATTACGCTGCGAGTAGTTGTTGATTGAGTGGTTAAAAGAAACGAATATACCTTTAGCTGTTTACAATCGTCAGCTTGAGAGATGCAAAGGAGCCCAGGGGTTTCGCTTATGTCCATTCGCCGGCAAATGAAGCAAGCATACACACGCAGGGAAGAAAGAAGACTCATTTTGTTTTCGCATCCCGACCGAGAAGACGAGGCAGAAGAAGAAGACGAAGAACAAGAGTCAAGGCAAAAGCACGCTCGTTTGCTATCTCGGTCCAACGCTAACGAGCCTGTTAGCAGCAATTATTCTAATTAATATCTCCCCCACTTGTATAAGAATGGGTATATGTGTGTGCACACGGAGGAGAAAGAAAGAAGTTTCTTTCTTTTACACGACGCCCGCCTTGTTTCGAGTACCATTCACTTTACGATGCTCCTTCTTCGAGGTTTTTGTGTTAGCCGCGTGATTGGCTATTACGCGTCCTCCTTCTTCCTTTAAGTTATACCTCTTGACTCCTTTAGAATTGAGTCTTCTTCTTCTCCTTCTTCTTCCTCCTTCTATCGTTTTTTTTTTAGAACACAAGAAACATAAATAAACAAAAAAGGGAATCTCCCTTCCGGGGCTCTTTGACTCTAATTGTGTTTGCTTTCGCCTTTAAAATCCTTTTTTCGTTCCAACTCTTCTCTTCTCCTTTACTCCCTCGTTATATTAGTCGCAAAAGTTCAAGACAAAGGTCGAAAGTTCTTCTTCCACTTTTTTTTTTCTCTTTTTCATTTTTGCTCTCCGCTGAATTTAACGAACCTCCGCTCGCAGGTACCTCCAAGTATCCTCCAGGAATCCCTCTACGCCATTGTAACTGCTTCCTACTTGTTCAATGCCAAACACGTTAGGAACTTTAAACTCGATGCTCAATTGCATCGTTTTACCAGCGCTATGCGATTGAAGTCTAATTCGCTATCTCAACGACACGCGCAACCTTAAGTGCATTCTCGAAGCCTGGTATGGGAATAAAAGGATTTGTCAAAGCGACGCTGTTACATGGCGTCAGGCACGAGCTACGAAGACGCGTTTGATACACATTTCGAAGTCCCCTTTCGGAACAACAATGGCGCGGAGAACCGGTACGAATTTCGTCCGACAGAGGCGCTGTCGTCGGCGAAGAGGTTCCCCCTCTTCGCGGTTCCACAGCGGCAGAGTGGTCACGTGACTTCAACCACGAGTCTTTTCGACGTAGAGGGGGTTCCTCGCGGTCTCCAATGCGACACTAGCCACCTCTGGGGTGCATTTCTGGTACTAATCGAAGGCTCTCGATTTCAATGCGACACTAGCCACCTCTAAGGGGGCATTTCTGGTACTAATTTAAAATTCCCAATTTCTGTAGAAGAATTTTATCTGTATCGTATACGTGTGTGCGAGTGTTGAATTTGGTGGTTAATTATACGAAATAATAATTATTTAAAACGGCGTTGAAATATGTTTCTCGTTTATTCCAAACAAATTTCTACGGGAGAGAAAGAAATTCTTTTTTCTCGTCCTTCCTCCTCCCTTTCTTCTGGAAACACAAATTTAAGAAAGCGAAATATATATTTGCGATCTCAACGGCGCCGGAGTGGAACAAAAGGGAACGATATGTTCAAGACAGAAGAAGGAGAAGGGGCTTTAAAGCGTAGACTGAATTATCGTGATATTTAAATTAACAAATGACATCCAACATTACCATATTCGTATAGACCCCTGCAGTCTTTTCCTCCACTAAATCCTCGAGAGAGCCAACTTGGGACAAAGACGTAACCCGTTCCTTCGCGTAATTCTTATTTGCAGGAAGGACGTCGACCGGATAAACGGTACCTCCGATATCCTTTTCGCAAAATGTCGCGTCTGTCGTTCACCGACTCCCCGCGTCCTCGTTAAGGATCGCTCGCTATAATCCACCGGCGATTAACCGTAGGGGGATTAATTACTCGCATGAGAAGGATCCCCGTGTTTTCTTCCGCTCTGCCGGAACGAGGCTCTCGCGAGGGGTGGCCGGTAAAATCTAAACAAACACTCGGTCTCCGCTCGAAAGTCCTGCTTCAATATCATCCTCCGATCGTTTCGGCGGCGGCGCATGCCTTTGACGTGAATGACTGAGCTCTAATCCGTTAAGTTAGACAAACAAATGACAATGGGAGATTCGTATCTTCATTGAGATAAAGAAGCCCTGCAACGATTATTCTCCTTCTCTCGTCCCGTCCGTGTATCCCGCTCTCTACCTGCCAGCTGGGATCCGCTTCTCTTCGTCATGTACGAGCCTCTAATGACCAATGGACCGTACACGCTAATTAGCGGTAAGCTGCCGCTTCCACGTTCTGCCCAACGCAGCCACGTCGCTGCAATCGGCGAAATAAGAGACTTTACCTTAATCACCGGCCGTGTAACAGAGACTTAATAATCATTCGTTCGCTTCGATCGCATTATCTCCAATTGCTGCCAACGTCAGTCTAACGAGCGTCCTTGGGTGCACCGGGATTGTTCAAAACGGATAAAGCCCGGGCTCGTTGCTCCAGGATTAGGAACGCGAACGACAAAAGAATGGGGGCTTCGATCCCGATGCAAAAGTGCATCCCACAGTGTGGGCTCGGGTACCGCTGCATCCGTCCTGGTCTCTTATTCGTGCACCGAGAGTTTGCTTTTTCTGCGAATTCAAATGCGCCTTCGGGAAGTTGGAGCTTTTATTTTCCTCCCTCTCTCTCTCTCTCTCTCTCTCTCTGGGCTCGTTTCTCCTTCTCAACTGAAAAGGTACCTATAAGGCGGCGTTACTCGTAAATACGGCGCTCCGAAAGCATCACGGTTGTGTACAAAGAGGCCACGACGTCTCAATCCGAGGCTCCTTGGAGGGTCCCTTGTTGTACTCCGTATATACGATACACTCGGGCTGGTATCCTCGCGTAGTAGGTATAATACCCCTTCTTTGCAAAAGCGTGCAGGACTCGCAAAAGGGGTACCACACACCGGGCCTCACAGATCACCCCGCTATCTGTACGACCAGATCTTTTTCGTTGCTTCGTTCACTCGCTGGCTCGCTCGCTCATCCTTTCGTCGCATCTATAGAGCCAGCGTCCGTCGTTTGTGCCGTGCTCCTTCCTCTTCGATGAGGTAAAACAACGATGAGCCACCCTTTGTTCTCCGACAAACTTTGTTCTCTTGTATACCTCGGACCTCAGCCCTTTCCTCCACCCTCCCATCCCGAGGATCTTCAAAAGTACGTCCTCCTCCTCCTCCTCCTCCCAGCGTCGATACATTTCCCCTTTCGAAATTTCTCCGGACTCGGGGTAAGATGACACACTCGCTGGAGATCTCGAATTATGCCGGGGCAAAGTGCCGTTAATAAATTACGGGAATTAATTTGAAATACAATCTCGTTCTTTTCCCCAAACGACCGTCGTTTCACGGACGAAGGTGAGAACGCGGGGCAAAAGGAGCGCTGGTAAAAAAGGACGGAGAATTTTAATATTGCAGCTCCGCCTCCTGGGGTGCAGCTCAAGAAATACAAATCACTCGGAACCAAATAAACGTCATCGCTTCGTTGGATTAGGTGGTTAACTTAAAAAACCATTTTTCTTAGCATTTTTTTTTTTCTACCTGTTCTTTCTTCCTTAAACTCGATCAGCCGTAAAATTTGGTGACTACTCCCTAGAAGAGGCCGGTTCGGGTGTCTCACAATTTTATTAACCTGCTCCCGGGAGATTTTTTTTTCCCAGGCGAGATTTCTAAACGTTCAATGAATTGAAAGTTAATAATCAATTTCTCTTCACTTCTCGCTGGGAAATTTTCAGGGAAATGGAGATATATTTATATATATACATATATCTATAGATATACGTGCGTTTGGAGGAGGATCGAGGGAAGAGGCAGAAGTAAGGCAAAGTTCTGTACACAAAAGATTGCGATCTAAGTATCCCCCGTCAGAAACAAACGCCGAATGCAACTTGGCTAAAGTCCCTTTGTTTTCGAGCCGACTTTCCTGTACCTTTCGCGTAGGGCATAGAAGCAACACCTGCGGGAGAACTCATGGGTGTCTTTATGCTGCACACACGGTATACGCCGTAACTGTTTTTCCTATCTCCTTCCATTCTATCCTGTCCTATCTTGAAAAATCCTTGTCTATGTCGTTTGTCATAAGAAAGATTGCCAACATTGATATTGTATTTACACAAAGTGTTTTATAAAGACTCTGTTTGCTATCGCGGCAAAAATACGCGAGTATATCATTTTTCTTAGCTACGCGAAACACGTCGTACATAAAACTTCATCAAATATCCTTTTATGCAATTTTGATTTATTTCAAATCCCTCGTTTTTTATTCTAATCATTTTTAGGGTGACGTACGTATCGAAGTTGTCGGGACGTCTCTATTATTTATCATTGATTCCTATGGTTCGGGGTAAAAATGGTTTCGTGAAAAATATATTATTGAAAATCTAGTTTTTTTTTTCGAAATTAATACTCTTGAATAAAATAGTAATTTTAAAAAAAATTATTTTGGAAAGTAAAAGCTGCAACTGCAGTGGCAATTTTTTCGGTAACAAAAATTAGTTTTCTTGGAGACAAAAAATCTTTTTCTGAAAAATATACAATTAATTGAAAACATTTTTTTTCGGAATTTATCATGTTTGGAAAAATAGAAATAGGACTATGCTAAAGAAAGACAGCTGCAACTGCAGTTGCAATTTTTTTGTAGTAACAAAAATTAATATTCTTAGGGACAAAAAATCTTTTTCTGAAAAATATTCAATAATTAAAAATTTTTTTTTCTCAGAATTGATTATATTTTGAAAAATTGAAATAGGACTAATTTATTTTAAAGAAACAAACTTGCAACTGCAATGGAGACTTTTTTTGCGACGAAAATTAATTTTCTCACTCGAAAAGAATATTATTCCTGAAAAATCTAAAATTAATTAAAAATCTATTTTTCTTATAATAGAATTAATAGTATTGTAAATAATATAAATAAAACAAATTTATTTTGAAGCCGCAACTGCGATTGCGATTGAAGTTACAACTTTTTTTTAGTGGTAAAAACGAATTTTCTTCAGTGGAAAAAAATCTTTTCTCGAAAAATATACAATCAATTAAAAATCTATTTTTCTTGGCAATTAATGATATGGTAAAAAATAGTAACGAGACAAATTAATTTGGGAAACCCTTTTTTTCCCATAAAAAAATGAATTAATCAAAAAATCTCCTCTGTTTTTATCACTTAGAATTTTTTCTAATGAAAGAGCGGCACCGTAAAGAAAAAAAGCTTACGAAGAAGGTCCCGTCTACAATTTAATAGAATGTTGATTTTACGGATGAAGATGAGGAGCAGAGATTGAAACCGAAAAAAGGGATAAAGAAGAGCCGGACGAAAAGAACGTGTTGGTAATCGACGTTGGTACGTCGCGTCGTATCCTCGTAGAAATTTAAATAACCGCGAGCGATGTTCGAACGCGGCACGAAAAGACATTCGTATCAATTATGGAAGGTAAGATTTCAATGCCCCGCTAAGGAGTCCACTGTGGAGACAGACCCGCGCCTTTCGAAGGATTTTTAGCCCGCTATATATTACACAGTAGGGGTTCCTTACCAAAAGGATTCCTTCTTAACCTTTCGTACACACACTCACCCACACTCCTGCACACACAGGTCCACACACACCGCTGTATCTTGTTGAAATCTTTCACTCCTCTCCCCCCTCTCCCCCTTTTTTTTATACGTATGTGTATACATCACTATATTTTTCCTATTTTTCGTCTCTTTATTAAATCCTTTCGTACAAATTACCTGAGTTAATTTGGAAATAAGTAAAAGAAAATGTGGAATTCGAAAAATAGAAGAACTTTTATTCCAAAGAGTTGTACGTTCGATTTCTGGTCTTTTTTATTTTCTGTTTTTTTTTAAATCTTTTTTGTGCAAATTATCTAAGTTATTATAAAAATAGATTAAAAAAACCAAAATAGGCATTTGCAATCAAAATTCTAGAGATTTCCTAGAGACGAACTCCAAAGTGTCGTGGGTTCGGTTCCTGGTGTTTTTTTACTTTGCTTTTTCATTTAATCTTTTTGTACAAATTCCCTAAATTATTATAAAAATAGGTAAAATCCCAAAATAGGCATTTCCAAAAAAAAAATCCTAGGGATTTCCGAAAGACTTTAATTCTAGAGGATCTAAGATCGATTCCTGGTGTTTTCTTATTTTCCGTCTTTTTACCCAATCCTTCCCTACAAATTACCGAAATTATTATAAAAATAGATAAAAAACCAAAATAGCCATTTTCAAAATAAAATTAATATAAATAGGATCCTAGGGATTTCCGAGAGACTTTAATTCTAAAGGGTCGTATAAGATTGATTCCTGGTATTTTTTTATTTTCTGTCTTTTTACTCAATCCTTTTCTACAAATTACCGAAATTATTATAAAAATAGGTAAAAAAACCAAAATAGCCATTTCCAAAATAAAATTAATATAAAAAAAAATCCTAGGGATTTCCGAGAGACTTTAATTCCGAAGGGTCGTAGGTTCGGTTCCGGGTACAGGCACTTGTACAATTTAACTCTCGTATAATAAAAGGGTCAGTTAAGATAAGAAGCAAGGAGCAACGAGCTTTTTCGGACGATAAGCGATTTGTAAACCGCACATGTATGTGTGTGTGTCTGTGTACGTGAAGCATCAGACGAAATGTAACACATACGGCGAGAGATTTGAAAATAATCGTTTCCATTTTTTCGTATGTTTCATTTGAAAGTGAGTACATAAATATGTATGTATGAAGAAAACGACGATAATATTTAGGCTTTGGGGAATGATGATCATGATGTGCTCTGATGAAACATAAATGTGTTTCCCTCGCTTGTGTAATTCAACAACGACTATTTAGATAAGAGTAGAAAACGCGCGCTCAAACCTTATCGTTCACCAAACGAGACACGAACTCTCGCAAGTACGTACGTGTATGTGTGTGTGTGTGCACACATACACGCAGCCCTCCAATCTTCTGCCTTTCCCGTTATTATCCACGTTTTGCGTAATCTCGATCGTTCTGCCATTATCCTGCGCTTAAACTACATTCTCGTGATCACACCTTTTAACATTTAATATCGCATTGATGCCAGTTATACCCGCGTCGATTATTCCTTCTGTGTTCAATAAGATACTTTCCAAAGATTTCAACACACAGCTTTGAGTCGATTTATTCCTATTGTATCGAAAAATCAACTTGGTTCGGGAACCGAACCCGGGACTTCAACGTCGAGGTCGCGAGATCCAACCCCGGCAGTCCCAAAATATCGAATTATATGAAATAAATATTATCTAACCTAAAAATATCGAAAAATTAAGAAAGAAAAATCGAATGCACGTGAATAAACCGCATCATCACTGACAAACCAGTGGATCTATCGAGTCCATATTCACACCATATATTGTTGAGGTACCGAGTAAAGTTTTTAGTTAGGTATCATTCCGACAGATGGCGACAATCAAAAGAGAATTTCTTATAGGTAAAATCCATTGTGTGTGTGAGTAAACCGCATCATCACTGATAAACCACTGGACCTATCGAGGTCATATTTACACCATATCTTATAGAGTTGGCGAGTAAGGTTTTTAGTTAGGTTTCATTCCGATAGGTGGCGATGTTTAGAATAAAAATCCGGTATATGTGAAACCCATTGTGCGTGAGTAAACCGCATCATCACTGACAAACCACTGGACCTATCGAGGCCATATTCACACCATATATTATAGAGGTGGCGAGCAGGGTTTTTAGTTACGTCTCATTTCAGTAGATGGACAAAATCACCTGGTGTATTACAATTTCTACCTTTATTTTTATTTTCTCAGCGTAGTTTTGAAGAAATCCAATGTCTCTCGTTGAGAATGAAAAAAAAAATAGTTATAATCAATAAAAGTTAATTTACGAGGGATTTCGGTTATATCGTGCGTAAAAAGAATGTTAATAAATCTCCGGAATAATTATGATGACATTGTAATTAATTTTTTGTACCTTTCAGTTTTCATGGATCATAGTTAAGATCATAAATTCTTTCTTAAGACGTTACGGAGGTATAGGTTCGAAATGACTCGGGATATAAGCATAGCAACATTCGAAGATGAGCTCGTAACAGTATCGAATCGGTAGACAAATTGGACCACCCTGGGACCTTTACCCCCTGGTGTAACAACTCCACACGCGTTCTAAAAAGAAAACCTTTTACTATGGATGCTACCAGCCAGAGATATTAAGATAATGACAAGTTCGAGAAGAGAAAAGAATTTATGCCTCGTGTTTCCTAATCATTTCTTTTTATTTCTCTCCGATTCGAAATTAACCCCTTTTTTTATGAATAATTTCTTTTCCTTTTCCCAACAAACGGCGCTCGTGTGAGCAAACATACCGTTGCCACATTTCTCTCGATTTTTTGGACCTTCCTGCCGATGTCCCCGAAACTTCGCCAACGATTACCGCCACTTGAGTAAAAAAAAAAAATCGTAAAAATTTTACAACCGCATTTGGGGCACAATGGGGACCGAACGGTCTTCCGTATTGTAACGCCGCGTGTAATCTCATTGCGGGAAGGAAATTTGTTTATCTAAGAAATTATATACTCGTAGATATAGCTACTAAAAACATGTTAATTAATGTAGACATATTTCGTTAAGATATATATGGAAGATTGTGGGCTTTCTTATCTTTTCTATTACTGGCGTATAACGTGTCTACAAGTAATCGTGGCTCATTAATTTCCCAATTTGAGAAAGATAAATGTTTGTAAGAAATAATAAAAAAAAAGGGCTAAAAAGATTCCAAGGAACCGACGTATAAACGTTAACCTTTTTTTTCGACTGGAGCATATAAATATTTCTATCTTTGTTTTTTTTTCTTTCTTTTTCATTTTTTCTTGATTTACGACTCGAGGCATTTGGGTCTGACTTAGATTCCTCCTTCCTTCCCGTGTCTCCCTCTGTCACTATTCGACGGAGACTCAGGTCAAAGTTACGATACAAAAAGTTGATGAATAGTGCAAACTAATTTCATAATATTCGACTCGCCGAGATGAAAAAAGAACGATATGTCGAAGAATTCATTAGTGGGTGATAACAAATCTCAGTCGATAATTAAGATATAATTCGAAACAATTTCTCCCAAACTTTTTTTTTTCTTACGCGCCTACGTATTTCTGTCCCTTTTTCTGGAGATATCGTATTTCAATTTTCTATCTAAATTGGTTTTTTTTAAAGAGCATTTTTAATTATTTTGTTTCCTTCTTAATAAATTTCAATAAGTTATTATTTTTTCATAAAAAAAATTACAGTTCTTAATTTCTTTAATCTTTTTTATATGACGTTGCTTTTTTTTGTAGATAAAAGACCATGTCGAAATATTAATCGTATAAAATTATCGATATAATATAATTAAAAAATTTCATAATAATTTAACACTTCGTTGAAATATAAATCTTTTAAATTTAAGGTTAGAGAATTTCAAGAGAAGGGTCAGCTTTCCAGAAATGTGATGGATCGTATAGTTAAGCGATTCAGAGGGCGACACTTTCCTAATCACTCTCAACCTCCCACTGAAAGTCTTCGACAAATAAATTTCTCTACTCTAGGATGGTACTTCGAAATTTGTCGACGTCCCTTTTCATTTTCCGTCTATCAAGTCGATCCTTAAATTTCCTAAGATATGTATTTTGGTAGACACTTAACTTGGGTACCGAAGTAAATGCACTTCGAGCAATTGATGTAGTTTTTGTTTGAAATTTATTGGGTCTAATACCGCTCCAGGCACCATCTGTGAACAACTGATGCGAACTGCGCAACGATTGGAGTCTAGAAAGCAACTGACAGCGGTCTCTGTAGGGAATTATTGTGAGCAGAAAGTTTCTATTTTATCGGCGGTCGAAAGTTCGTTCAGTCATAGACTAGAAAGTTAAAGATTGGAGAGTCATAAAGTAGAATAATAGAGACTGGAAACGCGTAATGAAAAAAGTGACAATAAAATTGCATAACCTAGGGAATTTTGTGAAACACTAAAAAATATCGCTAGCAATCGGATTTCTAAATTAGTTTCAAGATAAACTTCGAACAATTTTTTTTCTTTTCGGTAACTCAACTTTTGGAACCGTGAAGTTTTTGAAATCCAATATTCTTTCACATAAATTTATAATACCACTGCGAGTTTTTAATTCCCGAACCCGTGTAAGATAAGGTAGAAATCTTTCTTTACCATTACATGGACCAACTACAGATAAAATAAACGGCTTCCTTTTTGGAGACCGATCAGACGGAAATTCTTTGGTACATTCACACTGAAATTCTACCTTACCGACGAAATCCTTCATTCATTTCCATTGAATTGCTTCGAAAGTTGCTAAATTTCTCACTAGATGGTGAAAGACTCGGCCCCTAGAGGAACAATAGAAAAAGTGGAGCGCCATTATTTTGCAAGTCTATTACCCCGAAGCTGGAGCTTAGTCGCTGTTTTTTTTCAACGACATCGACTCACACTTCCAAGTCACAGTGAAGTTTATGCAGATTGGGGGACTCGCTAACCTTAGATTTGACTGAGAATCCTTTTCTCGCGGTACAACGGCATTACAATGCGATTCATTAAAAAGCCATTGCATAAGACTTGCACCCATTACACGGTACACCCAAATTTGAGGGTATGACCCTGTCTCTGGATAAACAAAGCGGTTTTGGTGAAGGGCAACGAGAGCTGTCACGAAAGAATTTCCTGGAGACAACATGTCAAACAGTTTATTGGCTCCCAAGTGGTTTTTTGAAAAGCCCAATTTGAAGAGGACATATCAGTGCTCTTCCTCCTTCTAAAAGCGTCTTCTAATACCTCAAGTGTAATTCGTCCAAGTCCTACGTACCGTGCCGTGCGTGTTTCTGCACTTCACAACTGCGGCGTTAAGTTTGAGGAAGATGACATTAAGCGTCGACAACTTTTCTCACGAGTGCCACGATGGTCGAACTGCACCAGACAATTGCATGGATCTGGATGTCTAGACGGATGCACCCCTCGTACTTTCTCGCTCTTTTTATTTCCACGCGAGGCGTCCAAAGCCAAAACGATATTTAGCGAATGTCGAAGATGCAATTCCGAAGTTGCAACTTCAGCATTAACGAGAGACGCTTTATCTCGAGATTGTTCAATATTTAATTATCCCAATTATAATAAAAATTATTTATAAGATTCTGCAAGTTTTTTTTGTAACTAAAAATTTGTAATCTAAAATTGATTTTCTCTTTCAGTTACTGGAAGGGTCAAGTGTTAATGTTAATTAATTTTGTAATAAAATAAAATAAAGTAAAATAAAATAAAATAAATAAACAACTTTTTTTTCCCTCCAATTTTTTTTATTGGCATTTGGAAATTGAAAAAGTGAATGAAGCAGAAGCGCAGTAGCGGAAACCGTGTTCGAAATGATTGAAGAAAAAGAGGGTACAAAAACGGAGACGAAACGGTAGCCCATTACAAATTAGGCTTAATGAGATAAGGATAATCTCCAAATTTTTTTTTTGCGTGTTTTGTTATCTGAAAATTGAATTCAAGGAACGCAGAAGGAAGGTAGAGGGATGCTTGAATCTGGACAACATCATATGTCTGTTCTCTTTCACGTTACGTTCACCCATTCCATTTAAAACCTATGAACTTGATACGGTTAGATGCGTTCAACCGTTTTACGAGCAGCTTCCAACTTTGTTAGGGACCTCTCATGTAAATTATTACAAATTGCTTTGACGACTTTTTTTTCTGATTGTAATGTCACACTTTTTGATTAAGTTGCTTCAACTAATTTTTGTAACAATCGATACAAATAAAATAAATAGATACTTTTTTTATAAAATTTACAACCGTTTCAGTTATTCCAATTTTTTCTATATTTAAAAATATAAAAATATAAAAAATGTAAAAATTAAAAACTTTGGATTAAGTGCAAATGAAAGCAAAAAATTAATTAAAAAAACCACTTTTTCCCGCAATTCGTGGGAGGAAAAAATTGATCCGTCAGAGCCACAACAAGGATACTTAAAGATGCATTAAATTATCCCCTACTTTGACGTTACATCAATAAACTGGAGTCGTGAGCTGGATGTGAGGCTTTCCTAACACGAGTCATAAGCTCATAAGTTACACGAGTTTCCTTCGACAAATAAACAGAGATTTTAATGAATCGCACTAACACCACAGCCCTCTCGTTTATTTTACAATCATTAGCTTTATGAACTGTAAATTGAGCGTCTCCCTTTTTCTCGCCCTTTCCTTCCAACCTCTTGCCTTTTGATTTATCATCCGAAATTGATATGTCAACCGAAATCCTAATTAATGCCAATGGTGCCCATTTTTTTAGCCACAAAACATTTTTCCGTTGAATTTTTTTTCTTAAATTACGCAATTAGAAAATTTTACCGCGAACCTCGATAATTCTCCAAAAAATGTATCCCATCGAAAAATGGTGCTCATTTTTGTTTTGCGCCAAAAACGTTTTTCTGTTGGAATTTTCCCCAAAAAATTAGGGAATTTTACCGCAAACCTCAAGAATTTTGCAAAAAATGTATCAAACTTCCCATTGAAATGGGATGGTATCCATTTTTTTTAGGAACAGAAACATTTTTCTATTGTAATTTTTCTCAAAATTACATAATCGGGGGATTTTACCGCGAACCTCAAGGTTTCATCAAAAAATGTATCACATTTAATTTACATTTAATTTAATATTTTCCAAAAATTACATATTTCGGGAATTTTACCGCAAACCTCAAGAATTTTTCAAAAAATACATCAAACTTTTCATTGAAAAATGGTATCCATTGTTTTTAGCAAACTTCGAAAATGTTCCGAAAAATGTCACAGAATTCCCATAGAAAAATCTTGGCCATTTTTAATTTGCGACATCGGAAAGTGTGTGTCGGAAGTCTACGACTTCGTACTTCGTGTAAAAGGACATAGGAAGTAGCGTCTAAAGAAGTTCCTTCCGGTGGATTGTAATTTTTCGGCATATTAACGGAAAAGGAGCAGACAAGATGGACAAAAGACGAGCAGACATTGACCTTATTGTTTGTCATTGTAGAAATAAGACAGAACACTATGGTAATGGATGCAGACTTCGGGTCACAACACCATGGGCGGTATTTTGACCTCCCATGAGGTACACACATACATGTGTGTGGGTGGGTGTGTGTGTATATATGGTTGGTCTGTTACGAAAATTTCCATACACACACACTTCTGTATCTCCTGTCCGTACATGTATTTAGTAATACAAGATTTCCAGAGTTACGCGTCTTCTCTGTTTAGACGTGAGCCATACAAAGAGCCCTTTTATAGGAATTGGAAGCATCGAGTTGCACGCGAGAGCTTTCTCATTTCTTGCTGCGTCTCTCCAGCCTCCATTTATATGCTAATTCCAAATCAGCGCGTGACGTCATCCAGAAAACCTTCTCCCACTCCCGAATTTTCCTCCTTGGGACAAATTCGATTTTTAATTTCAAATTTTCAATTTCAAAATGCATTCAGGGATTCATTCTCATGGCTCAGGATCGATCTTGGGCTGGAAAAGATGATGGAGTCTGCTGGAGAAAATTATGCAAGGGGCAATTAAGTGCGTTTCCCGATGCAGTTCCTACCGGTCCTGTTTTTTTCAGCCGAAAGACCCGAGATTTTCCAGGGACTCGTAATTTTTCAAAGGAAAGGCAAAACTGGAGTGTCTGTAGGCCAGCGTCTAAAAGGAGACGCCGGCGCCTTTCCCACAGTCGAGAAAGCGCCTCACGATTCATACTGGCGCCTTACATACGGTCCATGCGTGCGTGTATTCGCTCGAAAAAAACAGAAAAAATCGACGTCTCCTCGAGGAAGATAAGACTTTGACAAAAATTATGTATTTATTACCATCTGGTAGTGAAATGGACGATAAATAAACGAAGGGACCCGAGATACTGTAGATATATTTATAACGGAGCAGAAGATATGCGGTTTGAATTTTCGCGAATTTTTTTTTTTCGATCGTAAGAATTAAATTAATATCGAAATGAAAGAAATTATTGTAAAGCTTGAGAATTTTGGAAATTTTATTAGTTCAAAAATGGAATATTCATTTTCCTTCCAGTAACAAATGTTTGTACAATTTTTTTTTAATTCTCGGGAGCGATTTGCATTAAGGTTATGATTTATAATATTATTTTATTCATTATTTACAATAATTAATGAAAAAGAATTTTATTTATACGAATTATAATAATTTTCTACAGAACTTTACAAAATTTGAAATTTTTGAAAATTTTATTAGTAAAAAAAATTGAATATTAGCTTTCCTACTGGTAGTAATTATTTATAAAATTCATTTTTATTCCCAAAAACAGTTTCCATTAAATTTGTTAATTTTCAATTATTAAAAAAAATGTAATTTTATTTATACCAGTTACACTTCTTTTCCTACAAAATTTCCAAAAATTCCAATCGTCTATTTTCTATTATTTAAATATATTACAGGGTTTTACAGGTATTTCTTAAAAATAGGAAACACATTTTTTCTTTTACGCGAGAAAAATTAATAAAACTGTATTTGAAGACTGCAAAATTGTTGCTAATAAAATTTGTAATAAAAGATACCCGAAAAAACAGTCTCTCTATAAAACTGATGCAAGATCGCAGATTAATAATTCAACACAGCATCCGAAGCTACAGCCACATGGATTGGTTCGGCTCCTTCCAAAGGCGTGATCACATTCACATTCCTCCGCCCAGAATTCACTGTGCGCTATGGCTGATCCCCGTAAGAAAGAAAAGCTGCTTTTCCAGAGGCAAGTTTTGTTATGGAAATGAATCAATTTAAAAAAAAAAAATCCTTACTTGGGCACTGCAAGTGACCGGAAATTACTGGATTTTATTTTCCTGAAAAATCAGCGCGAAAATTTTTATGAAAATACCAGAGTTTTTTATTGAGTAGAGTCTTTGATTGATTTTTTCCTTTTATAATACATCAATTTTATTTCTTCTGAATAAGTAGCCTCTAATTAATTATGTAATTATTCATGAAAAATAGCAAATTCAAAATATTGTTAGTTTGTTTTTTATCAAATCCATAAATTATTTATCATCATCATACACTTTTTCCTCTCCTCGGAATATAAAAACAGAAATATTTAAGTGACGTATAATTAACGACGATTATTTTGCATGAATATGTATTTAATAATCGTCGTTAATTATGCATTAACCTAATTTTACAAATTAACAAACTAAAAAATCTGCAATCACGAAAATATTGGGTTGACGCATAATTATCGACGGTTTCTTTGCATGAACGCTCATTCCAAAATCGTCGTTAATTATGCGCCATTCGATACCACAAATTATGAAACTAAAAAAATTTGCAATCACGAAAATACCGGGTTGACGCATAATTATCGACGATTTCTTTGCCTGATCGCTCATTTAATAATCGTCGTTAATTATGCACCATCGCAATATTATAAATTATCAAACTAAACAAATTTTTAATCACAAAAATATTGGGTTGACGCATAATTATCGACGATTTCTTCGCATGAACGCTCATTCAAAAATCGTCGTTAATTATGCACCATCCCATACCACAAATTATGAAACTAAAAAAATTAGCAAACACGAAAATATTGGGTTGACGCATAATTATCGACGGTTTCTTTGCCTGAACGCTCATTCAAAAATCGTCGTTAATTATGCACCATCCCATACTACAAATTATCAAACTAAAAAAATATACAATCACAAAAATATTGGGTTGACGCATAATTATCGACGATTTCTTTGCATGAACGCTCATTCAAAAATCGTCGTTAACTATGCACCATCCCATACTACAAATTGTCAAACTAAAAAAATTTGTAATCACGAAAATATTGGGTTGACGCATAATTATCGACGATTTCTTTGCCTGAACGCTCATTCAAAAATCGTCGTTAATTATGCACCATCCCATACCACAAATTATGAAACTAAAAAAATTTGCAATCACGAAAATATTGGATTGACGCATAATTACCGACGATTTCTATGCATGAACGCTCATTCAAAAATCGTCGTTAATTATGCGCCCACCCAATATAAAAAAAAACCATACAAATAAAAAAAAGTTTGCTATCACAAAAAATCATATAAAATGTTCAAAATTCTTGCTTTTAATCTACACGTCTTACGCATATTCAAAACATCTCCCTCCCCACCCCCTCATCCAAAAAAGCCTCATTTGACCAGTGTGAAAGGTTCAGAATGTTGGCTCACATCTCGACGTCTCTCCCACACACACACGGACACGGACACACAGACACACGCTCAGAAATCTCATCGGTGGTGAACTTCTCCATGTCGATGAACACTTGACTCCGAAACACCGAGTCACATTATACATCCACCCTCCGACGTGACCGCTCGACTTCGAGTGAAGTCATCTCTCGGTTGACGAATTTCCCCGCGACGTCACCCAGGTTTACCCTGGAACGAGTGATCCGTCCGGATTTCGAAGCCCAAAAGCCAGTAGAATTTCAGTGTGTCAACAACAGTGTCACCAATCAATCTCCGAGTGGTTGTCAATTGAAGTTTGTGATGTGTTAAGGATGCTATCGTCCACGGCAACCCCTTTCAGCGTCCGTGACATCCTCAGCGAGGACCAGCAATTCCACGCCATGGACAGCAACTGCTACAACCCCGTGCAAAACCCCTCGCAAACCGTCGTCCCGCCCCAAGATTACTACGCCTACAACATAATCCCCGAGAATCACTGGAACATCGACAAGTACAAGGACCAGGCGAACTTGTCCCAGTACCAGAGTTACCCGGACATGGGACACGTCCATCAGATGAACCAGGTCGCCCCGATTTACCAGGAGAATTCGATCTCTGAAGATGGTGAGACTCAAGATTTGCTGTATTTTTTGATACATGATTTTTCAGTGGATCAGACTTGCAATTTTTTGGGTTCACAAATACTAGGTTTAATAATTAATTGGGAGAGTTAAGAATTGGAAAGTATTTTCTTTAGAAGTTTGACATTTCTATTTTCGTTTATGGAAAATTTAAATTGTGCGAAATGGTACGGTAACAAAATTAAATTTTGGTCATATCGTATTTTTTAGGATAACAAAATAAAATTTGGTTGCGTGATTTGGGGGTATTTCCTTTGAGAATTATTTATTGCGAGAATGTCAATTTTCGAAACCTGGAAATGTTAAATTTTACCCGTTGGGATTTTTAATTTCGAGTCCCAACATTGAATCATTATTTTTTCATTAACCCTGGAACCCCTGGAATCGGAAATTTCCATAAATTATAATAATAATAATTTCCAATGCCGAAAAAATCGTTACCGTTTTTAGAAATTTTTCTTCTAATGGAATTTTTTATACAATAAATATCAAAATAATTTTGACGAAGAAAAACAATCGATTCGAATTTCCGAATAAAATAAATATAAAATAACTTTTTTTTTTAAATTTCGTTTCAGGAAACGTTGTGACATCGAGTAAAACGGAATTGCGAAAAAGCCAGTCGGGAAAAAGGACGAAACGGAAACCGCGAGTTCTTTTTTCACAGGTACCATTTTTTCTAATTTCTCTTTTCCCCCAAAAACAAAATAATTGAGCATTAAAAATTTACTAAAGCTCATAGAAAAAAAAAAATCCTACTAAATTTGTAACCTAATTCTCAGTTACACAAAAATTCAAATTCTTTCTCTTCACCTCCAATCCTTGAAAAAGGAAAAAAAATTATCCAGTCGCACTAAATTCGTAAACAAAAATCGGTACGAACAACAATTTTGTTTTATAAAGAAGAAAAGTATAAAACAAATAAAAATAAAAATCGAAGTGTAAACAAAAAAAAATCGAATTCCAGACACAAGTGTACGAATTGGAGCAACGCTTCAAGCACCAGCGGTACTTGAGTGCCCCCGAGCGGGAGATGCTGGCCCAGAGCTTGAAGCTGACGAGCACGCAGGTGAAGATATGGTTCCAGAATCGTCGGTACAAGAACAAACGCGCGAGGATAGAGGACGCCGAGAAGTCCCACGGCATCCACAAGAACCAGTCCCTGAAGAAGATCCCGGTACCTGTGCTAATTCGCAACGGCAAGACCCATTGTCACCAGGAGTCCTACGAGTCCTCGCATTATTGGAACTCTCGAGTGGAGTTGGCGATCACCCAACACCAGCAGCAGCAGCAGCATCAGGCTCAGGCTCAGGCTCAGCACCAGGCTCAGCACCAGGCTCAGCAGCAGGCTCAGACTCAAGCTCAGCATCAACAATCGGCCATTTCTGGGGACCTGAAGCAGGACCCTGATACGCTCAGTGCCGATTTTCGACCGGAAACGACCCCGAACAATGTCGATTTCAGGTCGATGGTGAACGATCGGGGGTTGGTCGTGGCCGATTGTCGAACCAACTTCGACACCAGAGCTCCAGCCAATCCCCAGTTTCATCACAATCACCACCACCACCACCATCACAGTCACAATTCCTCGTCGGAGGATTTCAAGCCTCAGGTGAAAACGGAAGGAGTGCCCGAGCAATTCGAGGAGCAGCACAGGACCCTTGCGTCGGATAGCAGCAACAAGAGCTTCGTCGACGAGAGGATCAACGACTTGTCGTCGTCGAATGGAGAATATGGTTCCTTCGGGTACCTGCTGACGCCGAATTACCAGATGCAGTACGTCAATTACGTCGATCAGCTGCCGATCGATCAGAGCTTGCAGCGACTGTGGTAGTCGAGCTGGGATCTCGTCGAAATCTTGACGATTTTGTTCTTCTTCTATTTTTTTTTAAGTGGTGTTTATTTTTCAAAATAAATTTCCCTTAGAGTGTAATGAAAATTGGTGCAATTCGCAGTTAATCCTCTGTATAGTAAAAATATTGACGTTACCCTTCGACCCTTTAATTATTTTAAAATGCCAAAAATTGATTTTTTTTTTTGTCAATACATGGACAATAAATATCGAGAATGGTTTTCGACAGAATGATAATTGTTGTTATAAATAATTCGGAGGATCGAGGAACGCTTTGTTGTATAAAGAAAAATAATAATAATGATAATAATAACAGCGGAAATAATAATCGCAAGTGACGAAGATTAATAATGATAAAAATGATAACAGTAAAATAATAACGATAATCGAAACGATAATATTTAATATTAAAAAGGGTAGGAATAACGATAAACAAAGTTAGTATTATTATCAAGGATAACCAAAGAAAAAAATAAAATAACTTTTGTTCTTCTCGCAAACGAAACTTTAATTTAAGGCCGAGGTAGATTATTTTAAGGACCGAAAAGCTACATTTGGCAGCTGTTTTAATATTTTTCCCCACTCCGACGCGGCTTTTTTTTTTTCGAAACGGAAACGCTCTCGAGTGGCGGAAATGCACGAAATTTATTTTATTCGGGGTATTTATCAAAAACGCCCGTTTCGAGGGATCTCCTTTTTTTCTACAATTTTTTTTGTTACTTTCACATTTTCGGTAACTAAAAAAAATAATAAGTAATAAACAATTACGTGAAAATCATTTGTAGATTTTTTTCTCCTCCAGTTCTTTTCACTCTCGATCAATAAAAAACAAATATTTCAAGAAATGGTAACAAGCGATTGTTGAAAAACAATTTTAAAAAACGTTATTAAAAAATAGTTACCGTTTCAAGGGATGCCTTTTTTTTCTACAACTTTTTTTGTTACTTTCACATTTTCGGTAACTAAAAAAAAATAATAAGTAATAAGCAATTACGTGAAAAACTTTTGTAGATTTTTTCTCCTCCATTTCCTTACACTTTCGATCAATAAAAAACAAATATTTAAAAAAATGGTAACAAGCAATTGTTGTTGAAAAACAATTTTAAAAAATGTTATTAAAAAATAGTTAGTGAAAAACGTCACTCTGTATAAATAGGTAAGTTCTGACAGCTTTTAAGAGCAAAGCCATGGGTGCTTTCGGGTTATCATTTAAAGCACGACGGGGTCATCTGGTAGTCAAGTGCTTACTATAACTGAGTATATTTCACATTGCCGCGTCCTAATCGCATTTTACGGTGGCTACTGGTGCGCCATTAAACGAGACCATGGGAATCCCGCGATAAGCCCGTCCTATGCACTCGTCGTGCACGAGAAATGCACCTGTAACCATTTTTCGTCCCTTTTCGTCCATTAAAATCCCTGCTGGGTCCATTTTTTCGTCAAAAATGGGCGTTACCATTTGATTTCCAAAATTTGTAATTGCAATTCATAACATTTATTTATTGAACAATTTATTCGAGAAAGCTCAACAATTTTCTACACCAACCGATCAGTGTTGGCAGAAGGCGACTGACATCTGGCCCAAGGATGCATTAAATTAAAAGGTACATTAATATCGTTATCTCCGGTATACGTGTGTGGTACCTATGTAAAGTCCATTATGCGGTTATATATATTCGCGTAATCAATCACGGCGCGTTTGTTCAACATTGAAATGTGATCTCGGTTGACAGTAGGCAAAAAGGACTACTCGCAGTCGATCCCGAGCAAACCCCAAGGGACAAAATCCGAGCACGCGATCCTATTTACATATGTATGTGTGTAACGGTACACATGTCCTTTGACATATGTGACGTTTATCGGAGAACCTCGTATGGACACGTCAGGACCGAGGACGTCTCCTGGAATTTTTATTTCCTTATTTTTTAGGAAACGCACTCGAATTCTAAGTCTTTTGACGGCTCGGCCCCGGAAACGCTCGAACCTTTGGATAAAATAAACCACGCCCACGGATCGCTGCCATTGGCTGCCCGAGCAGCGAACATTCGCCTTAAATTCGCTCTTAATTATTTTTCATGTATTGTGTCAAGTTTGAATTTCGCGCGAAAATTATCAGGAAGTGGGCGCTGCCAATGTCAAAAGATTCGAGAGAAAAATGTCAAAAGGTTCGAGCTGACAACAGTAGTACCATGGGTTCCTAGGATTTCCTTACTATTTTTCAATTAATTATGAATTTTGGTAATTAATAATTGATCATTTATAAATTCGTTTTTTTGTAATTAAAAATTCGAACGAGGGATTTTATCTGTCGCTTCGGGAAAAGAAGATCGTAGGTTATCGTTTTCAATGAAACCATAAATTCGGAGCCGTCGAGACTCGAGCTTTCCCATCTGGTTCGTGTCGAGCAAAGGGAAGGATCCCGAAAAGAACGATATCGATGTTTCAAAATTGAAAGTAAAGGTGTATGGAGGTCGGTAATTGCAGATTCCTACAATTACCCCAGCGATTTTTGTTCTATCGGTACAACAGATCCCTACAAATCCCTAGAAAATGTCCAACACCATATAACGTAGAAACCTGCCTATACCGACGAAGATAATTGGAAAATCGAACTCATATTTTTTTTATGCGGATATTTGCCGATTGGGTCTAAATAAAACAAAATAATTACTCCAGAAAATCAATTATATGTAATTAATTAATTCGTGTTTGAAAACCGGATTTTTTCCCTCATAAAAATTTGTAAAGAAATATAAAAAAATCTGAAATTAATAATATTTTATCCAAATTAAAAACGAACAAAATTTCGAGGTCCCCAAAAAAACCTTTACTCACAATTTGCGAAAATGTACCTACACCTTCTGGATGATAAAGAAGGAATCTGCAATGCAACTTTCACAACCTTACTTACCAGCTGCTGCGTTTCGGAGAAAGTGTTTCACCCACTGTTGCACGTGAAGAAATTTCTTCCAAAAAATTATCGACGCTGTCCTGGAAAATTTCGTGGAATTTTACAAATTGAATGATATAAATTTTATAGTAATTAAATTTTATAGTAATCAAAATTTAATAAATAATACTAATTTATTGAAGAATTGTAATTGTATTTTCTTTCCGAATGAAATACTTATTCTTCCAAGAAAAATGTTAAACCATTTTTTTTTAAATTTCACGCAGATCGGTGTTTTTAATTAATTGGCGTTCGTACTTAGAAATGCAGCATTTAGAAGTTGCAAACATCTCGTATTCCCGCGAAGACGTCTAAGAATAATCCAAAGGTCGCTCGCTATTGAAAGAAGGATAATTTGAACATTATTTAATGCCTGTTCTAGTTCAACTCGAGCATTAATTCGTAGTTACACAAATACGTGTAGGATTAAATACATACATCCATGTACACATATACACACACATTCATATACACATACAAGCATATATGTGATACACTCGAAGATTTATGCGCTGGTTGGGATTATAATTGTGAAACGTTAGGATGGCATTAGTTTAAAGAAGACCATGAAGCAGATCTAGAATGGAAAGATGGGATGGAATGGGATGGTTTGAATGAGTCTCGTGGTAAAGCATCACTAATATTACATCTCTGAACTGACAGACGTACAGACTTTAAAACCTAAGACTAACAAACAGAGTAGCAGTCATCCGGTCTCCTTGTTTTTATACTCCAATCACATACGCACATACCGGGAACGCATATATATATATATATATATGTAGCGTGTATGTACTCTAACATTAGATATAGAAAATAAAATAATAAAGAGCCTGGTGCCGCAGTATCAGCCGTCCATTATTTTTGTCACTGGAGTCCCAGTCGAGAGTCGCCAAAAATGGCATCCGGAGTCACGTGTTTCCAAATTTTACCCGTCCAACGGAAAACACGTACGATCCATCTTCCAAAACCCTAAGAAAATAGCAAAACCCTGGCAAACCCTATCCCCAGCAAAACCCTGGCAAAAATAGGGGTAGTTTCGGGGTAGGACCCATACCGGCAAGAGCCCGAAATTATTCAATTCGAAAATATGACGCTTTCGAAGTGAAACGAGAAACTTTAAATTCTCACTGGGGGTGAAAGATGAAAGTCGGACCAACCCCTAAAAAATAACGAAATAGCAAAACCCTAACAAAAATAGGGGTAGTTTCGGGGTAAAGCGAATATTAGTAATTGCCCACAATTATTCGATTTGAAAATATGACACCCTCGAGCTGGGAAAAGGGAAACTATAAATTCCTGTTGGGGGTGAAAGGTGAAAGTCGAGCCAACAACCCCCAACCCCCAACCCTTAAAACAAAGCAGAAGCTGTTTGTTCGTCGTCGCGAATCGGGGGTGTACGTTTAAACGAGTTTAGCGGTGGAAAAAAAATAGTAAACTAATAAAAATAATGGAAAAGGGATGAATACACAGAAAGGGGTTGTAGAGGGAAAGGAACGGAAAGGAAAGGAAAGCAAAGCAAAGCATTAACGAGAGCCTCGGAGGGAAAAAGAGACCGAAAGAGACAGCGGCAGTAACTGAAATAAGGTATAATTTTCCGCACCAATTAAGGTCTTTAAGAATTGCGACCAATTGAGCGGGAGGGTCAAAACCTTAGCTTAAGCTTTGGGGGAGACGGAAAGAAGGAGCTGGAAAGGGCGACGGAGGAAGAAGGAGAGGGTGAGATCGGGAGATGTACCAAAGCGCGGCGTTTTATTACACCATCATCCCCCTATAATTTATTATTGATTAGATTCAATCGAGAAAACGACTACTTCTTTATTATGGATACTCCTTTAACTGTCTTATTGGCTTCGTTCTTTTTTTTTTTCATTTTATCCTGGAACTCAAGGAAATTTACAAGCCGAGCTGACGAAGGGGTAGGTCCTAAGGAGTGGATCGGTTTGAAGGGTGAACGCTTTTCTTTCAATGATCGATTAATTTATTAGCAAAAGTAGTCGGTTCCTTTTTTTGAAGCAACACGAGAGATCGTAAATTCGAATTTCAAGGGTGGAGGAATTGTTTTTTCAACGAAATTCGCGTTTTTGAGAAATCATAATTTTTTTCTGGAAGAAAAAAAGTAAGTGAAAGTCGATAATTAATATTTTCAAGTTTTAGACAATATTGAAAATACTAATTTTGATCAAATTATCAATTTGTGGATATTAATACAATTTTACTACTGATGTTTATAATTTTTGCTGAATTATCAATATTTTAAAAAATAGTCGAAGCTCAGAAATTGATATTATTAATTTCTGATGCTAATTTTGGATATTCGTAAATTGTCCAAGGACGTGCATTCAAGATTTTGCTGGAATTGACCCTAGTGTAAATGAATAATATTAAAAGTAAAAAAAAGTCACTCAATTTTGCATTGGAAGCTTCATAATTAATATTATTAATTCGTATACACTGATAATATTAATAATTCCAATTGTAACAATATGACTAATTCGTGAATACTAATAAATCGTTCGAAGAAATGCACGACAACTGGAAAATTCCCCTGGAACCTTTTTTTCCCTTCCTTTTTCCAGAATTGCTGCCAAGAGCTGCTTCCAATTGGTCCAGAATCTTTTTTTTCTCTTCATTTTTCGAAAATTGCTGATAAACGCTGCTTCCAAATGAAACAATCCTTCAATAAAATGCACGACAACTGGAAAATTGGTCCGGAATCTTTTTTATTCCTCCCTTTTTTCAAAATTGCTGGCAAGAGTTGCTTCCAATTGGTCCAGAATCTTTTTTTTCTCTTGATTTTTCGAAAATTCGTGGCAAGCGCTGCTTCCAATTGGTCCAGAATCTTTTTTTTCTCTTGATTTTTCGACAATTGGTTCCAATTGGTCCAGAATCTTTTTTTTCTCTTGATTTTTCGAAAATTGGTGGCAAGCGCTGCTTCCAATTGGTCCAGAATCTTTTTTTTTCTCTTGATTTTTCGAAAATTGCTGGCAAGCGCTGCTCCCAATTCCACTTTTGACGAATGAAACATTCGTGAATAATAGTTCGATACCTCGATGCCATCATCGTATGAAACGAGGCGTAGGCTGACGCTTCTGTGGTTCACACTTAATTAAACAAGCATAGGAACTACGGGACTGGAGCACGTGTCGGACAATACCACCGCGAGTCTTTAGCGTCAATTGTTATGTAAAGCACACCCCTACATGTATTATATTGCACCTCACAGTTTCTCGATACAAAGTAGCTGCAACTACATTATGCATATTTCGTGTATGTGCAAGTATCTTTGCTCCATACCATAGCCCGATACGTGTATATGTATATGGAATGAGAAGCAAAGAGAGAGAAAGAGAGGAGGCATGGGGGTGAGAGCGGAAGAACTTTTTGAAAAGCATTACAATCCTATTCACATACATGAATCAAAAGTCACGGAGTATTTCTGACACGAGCTCAACCCCGACGGGGATGATCTTAAAGATTCGCCGGGAAAGTGGGTTTGGAAGTGTGTCAAGCTTTGGAGGAACGATATCGTTTGATGATGATATTGTTTAACAATTATTTTTTTTTACGCGTAATTGTTAATCATTACGGTTTTACATTGTATTGTTGTTAAGGGTTGATGGATAATGAAATTCCAATTTTTAATACACTTATAATTTGATATGAATTATAATTTATTTAATTGGAATTTATTATAAATGAATAAAATTTTCGCTACCAAAAATCGCAATTTGTGAATTCAATTATTGATAAAAATCTGGAAGATCCTACGACCTTAGTGATGAAGATTCAAGTAGACTTAGCTTTTGTAAAAATAGTATTTTTGTAAAATACGATAGTATTTTTGTAAAATACGATAATATTTTTTTTTAGTTACGTTGATAATAATACTGATAATATATTTTTTCTTACGCATTTATACAATACGAACCCCCACAAAATCAATTTCTGTCTCGATTCCTATAGAATTGTTATGGCATCACTAAAAATACCTCCCAGTTGCTAATCCGTAAATCCTCTATTAATTTCCAGAATTTCCACAATTTATTTAACGATTCCACCAAATTCCAAGAATTACTGGGTTTAGTTTATTCTAAAAATACCTACTGAAGATGGGCTTATAACAAACAATACTAAATTGAAATAGAAAATTAAAAATAACTAGAAACCAATTTCAAAAATCAAAAAATATTTCTTTACAAAAATAAAGCCTCGAACTGAAAGAAAAAATGATTATTATAAATTTTCCAAGCAAAAGATGCGCTTATAACCAATAATATTAAATTCAAATAGAAAATTAAAAAATAATTACGAACCAATTTCGAGAATTCATAAAATTCCTTTAGAAAAATAAAACCTCGAACAGAAAAAAAATGATTATTATAAATTTTCCAAAAAAAAGATGCGCTTATAACAAACGATATTAAATTGAAATAGAAATGTATTAAAAATTGTAAACCAATTTCGAAAAACAAAATAATTTCTTTAAAAAAATAATAGCAAAAACAGTAAAAAATGATTATCGTTTTAATTTTTCCACGAAAATCCCCAAATTTTCTAGTTAATTTCGCTATCCTTCGTCGCGGTCTCAAATTTACCATATTTTGCATCATTTTTTTTATTTCAACGTCATCTCTTCTCTAATATTTCCAAATTCTCCAATCAATTGCAACAAACGCCGAGCCACGAATCCAAGAGGAGCCGAAACGAAGGAAGGAGGGAAGGAAGGGTTCTTTAAATACCAAGAAAAGCGAATTTTTTGGCTGAAACAGAAATTGACATTTGAGAGACACATTGGTTAAAGTGCTCGGTTAAAAGCTCTCTCTGTCCGCTCTCGAAGACCCTCCGGCTGACGTTCGAGCTTACAAGGAAAAGCTCTCGGGGATTGGCCGGACGAAAAGCGTAGAAGCTTCTGAAAAGCACGGGGATTGGCCACGGAGGCGAGGCTTCCGAACCAGGATGGGAAATACGCCGGTTTCGTGGGAGTCGGACGAGGACGGAGACATTTGGACGCTCCACCCTGCGATAAAACGAGATAATGCGATACAGGCGCGATACAGCGGACGAAGACGCGGTCGTGGAGTCGATGGTCCCGTCTTATTAGAAACCCGAGAAAGAGGTACCCGGGTTCGTATTCCAGGGGGGAAACCTCGCTCGAGGGTTGCACGCGGGAAGGAAGGGGTTCGGAAGTTGGTGGTAGTATCTCCCATCACTTGCGATGGTGGTAGTGATGGTGGTGGTAGTGGTGGTGACGACTCTTGTCCGGGACTAATTCGAAAAATAAGTCTCGTCACACGCGACAAGCACACTTCAAACGCTAAGATTCGGCACTCATCCTCGACAAGGGCCATCGAGTACTTCCGAATGACAATTAACTCCGTGACTAATCGGGTCTGAGCGATCCCGGACCGACTTCCTCGCGCGATCGGACTCGGCAAGCCGCGTTAGTGATGTAATTTCGTATTTTTGTTTGGTTCGTTTGTCGTTTTTGAGTCGATTCCAAAGTGAGCCCGGGCCAATTCGCACCGAAATGGACGAGGAGAAGCACAAGGATACCGGGAAACCGTCGCAGTCGTCGCAACCGACGCCGTTTAGCATCGCCGATATCCTGAGCAAGAGGCACGAGGACAAGAGGGACTGCGAGAACGTCGGGTTTAGTGATACCAAAAGGATACAGGATCCGAGGTTCGAGCAGATCCACTGTTTCTCGTCGGCCAGAGTCCCGGAAGCGACCTCGGACCTGAACAACGTCGTCACCAGGGAGCTGAACATCCTCAGGAGGAACCTGGCCCACGTGAATTTCACGAACTTCAACAATATACAGCACCTGCAGTCGGAGGTCGGTGCATTCAAGCACCTGGAGGCCCTGGGCACCGGAATCGCGGCTTATCGAAGTACGAAAGAGTCCATAAGGTGTCAGCAAAGGCAGCAGGACGAGGCGCTGGATATGAGCAAGAACAAGTACCTCGGTAAGGGAATTGCCCGGCAGGGTTTTGTGTCCTAGAGCAGAATTTGGAGGTGGAAAAGTTGGAAAGGAATATTTTTGTGGGAGATTTTGTTAATTTGTGGGAATTTTTTTTCTTCAGTGATGTTAAAATTTGCGTATTTGGGTATAATTTGGTTTTCAATGATGCAGTAAAATTTCACTCTCGGAATTGGAAGGATATCGTTTATTTTGAAGGAAAGTAATTTTGACCAATTTTCTAGAGAGCGAAAGATTTGACCCCTTTTTGGTAATTTTTGTGTAGTAACGTAAAAACGTTCTTTTATTTATATTGTAAATTATGCAACAAGCAAGCTGATGCAATTTCAACTCCAGCAATGGTTAGAATTACTATATACTTTTTTACTATATTTTATGTATTTTTTTTTGCAGTTTTTATTTTCAAAATTTTTTATTTATATCAGGGTTCAAGTTGGTGCGTAATTAACGACGATTATTTTGTGTGACGCACAGCTAAATAATCGTCATTAATTATGCACCGGTCTAATAAAATTTACTTATATATAATATTACAAAAAAAAATGAAAATAAATACAGCAAAGAAATATATAGAAAATATAGTAAAAAATATATAGTAATTTCAACCGTTATTGGAGATAAAATTGCAACAACCGCATACGGTGATTCAATAACAATAATAACATTTTATTCTTTTTTTTCAATTACATTCGTGATTAAGTCGTGTCTGCATTTTTTTTTCGACGCACCCGGTAAAATTTCCGTTTTAATTCCCTTTTGATGTTCCTGAATTTCGAGGAAGATTACGTTTAAGTATAAATGCCGGTTCTTTACATGAGATAACCGAATACCTAAATGTGAGGAAGATTGAAGAAGGAACAAGTGCAAGAACTAGAGTAGTAAAGCACTCGTATGACGTCTGCCGATTCAAGTACCCTCTTATGCTACTAAAATTACATTCAATCACGTTATCTGTATTCGGGTTAAGTCTAAAAACTCTTGAAAAAGCTTCCCTGTGTTGAGTTTAATCACTTAAATATATTTAAAAAAATCATTTCTGTTACATACACTCACACCGGCAACCACAAAATGAAGAAAAAAATGCTCCTTCCTTGCCACTTCTGCTAAGAGAGAATCAAAAGCCTACTTTGGAATTAAAAAAAAATGGTTACTAAAATTTTGTAATTACAACAAAGTCATTCGACGGTAATTTTTACTGGACGAAGTAATTTAATTATTGATTTTTCATTTATTTTCAATTTCAATAAATGTTTTTCCTCGAAATATGGAAAATTGAAAAATATGGAATATTTATATTGGCCCGATAATTAATTTTCCTGTTGATCACCGATCGATAATAAATCGGGTCCTGAAATTCAATGAAAAGGCACGAGGGATGGTATTATTAAAAACCGATCTAAAATTACAAAACACATATATTTGAGGGTAAACATTTCGAATGGAATCAATCAGGACTAAATAGCCCATCAGATTTTCATGGGTATATATGTGTATACATATGGGCTTAAGTGTGTATGACGTTACGTGTATGCATCAGCCCGATAATAATCCCTCCAACCCCAAGTCTCATATTACTCCATTTCGAAACTTCCGCGCAAAAGCGCTTGCCCGAAACCACAACAATTTCCGCTCGGCTAAAGCAGTGATAGTGGCTTTGCCATGGCAATTAAGCTAATGCTCCTCACCTTGAGATCCTGTTTATGAATTGAGGTAGGTAACAGGTACGAAGTAGCACCTATTCGAGAAGCGATGCACTTAAAAATATTAACATTAAGTCTCTTCATAAATTAACTTCTTCTTTTATTCGATAAATTCGTGATTTATCGAAATTTCCATGGAAAATTAATAAACATACGTATTACAAATTAATAAAGAAGTTAATACTCAAAAATTAATTTCTTTATATTTATCAAAAGCGGAAACGAGTCGAGTATCCTATTATAAATCAGTATTTCGCCGCCAGAGGCCGCTAATGTCGCACTCCAGTCACCGGAAACTACCTTCTATGTCGAGATACTCTATGTTTTCGGTCACGTGACGCACAGTTGGACGCTCCATTGGTAGAATTTTCAAGGAAACGAGCGGCCAGTGTCTGCAGCACCTCCAACGGACGAAATTCTAACTATTTATCGGCACCTCCATTGCCCATCTTCGATTCTATTGAATTTGTAACTAGAAATGGGCCCAATTATAAATGGAAATACCAAAACATTGCCGGGAACAATTATAGTCTATCCATTTTTGGGCCTTATGCGCGGGCAAATTGTGGCCCCAAGCGTGCGGCAATAGGTTAAATGAGGGTGATTAATAAACAAATGCGGGGGCAACTACACACAGACACACCCACACACACACACACAAAAGTCAGTAACATCAGATTTCCCAGTAAATGAAACGTTAAAAGGACACGCCTGGCGGAAGAGTCATCGCCGTAATCGGCACTTGCTCACAGTACCATTACACAGTCGTGTACCATTCCTCTTCCTCTTACGTTACGATGTAGGTGGATGTACGCGCGGATGTCGATCGGATGTTTGAACAGCGTCAAAAGGGAGGACAACGCATTAGAGCCCGAGCGAGACGGCTCGGACTTGACGTTGAAAAGCGATCAAATATAGATCGCTCCATGGATAAAGCTCTCGCGAGACCAAAACTTCAGCCGTACCCTTGCAGGAATCCAGAGTATGGCGAAAGTCTAGCCCAGACTTTCGCCGTACGTTGGTTCCTGCAGGGGAAAAAAAGTTGACCGTTGAGTTGAATTTTTTTCCCTGGATGGAAATATTGCCCTTGGCGAGCGAAACTTCGGCACAGCTCGGACGTAACGTTAATCGAAAACGAGTGCGAAGTATTAACGAAGGAGCGGAGTATCGCTGAAGTCAAGCGTAAACACGCCGAAGACACTGGCACGTGTTAACGTTTGAACGAGACATCAAAAACTCAAGGAAACTGACTATCCATTTTATTTACACAAAACCATTGGTTAACCTTTCTGCTTTATTTACCCTCGCGATTCGTGTCTTGCAACGTTACCATCAGGCTTCCCGGACTCGCTACCGGAGCTCGGCAATTTTTGCGGTGGCTTCTGATTTTTGTTCTCTAGCCGCGTCTTTGATTTTCACTTCCAGATGACGCGGAGGACGACTTGTACGAGACCCAGAGCCACGGGCAGGCCCTGCAGAACCGGAAAAAGCGCAGCAGAGCGGCCTTCTCCCACGCGCAGGTTTACGAGCTCGAGAGAAGATTCGCCGCGCAAAAGTACCTCTCCGGGCCCGAAAGGGCCGACTTGGCGAGGGGCCTCAAGCTCACGGAGACTCAAGTCAAGATCTGGTTTCAAAACAGACGGTAGGTCATCGGGTCCTCTCCCTTTCCGTGGTCTTGCGACACCGACAGCGCCCCCTGTCGCCAACGAACGAAAGCTCCGGGCAGGAGTTTAGGCTGCGTGGCGCACAATTGACGAGGGGTCGCCTGTCGGACCGTTAACGCGTTAAAAGCCACGCCACATTTACGTGACTCCCTATTCGCGCCGCGTGGGACGCGAGAGTGCACTCTATTGCATTTGTTTCAACCGGCTCGGCCTGAACGGACTCTCACGTTCGACTGATTCCAGGTACAAAACCAAAAGACGTCAACAGCAGGAGCTCGGGGCGCTGGTGAATTCCGGCAACGCGAGAAGAGTGGCTGTTCGGGTCCTGGTGCATCCCGACGAGCACCCTCGGGGGCTGCCCTCGTCCTTGCGCGGCCAAATGCCCGGGCAACTGGGTGCCAACCCCCAACTGCACTCCACGGGTAAAACCATAAGTGGGTTCCCGTATTATTGTCTGCCCTACCATCCTCTGCTGTGTCCTCCTCTGCACAGCGCACAGATTCAAGTACAAAATGCAATTCCGGAGTTGGAGCAGCAGCAGCAGCAGCAGCAGCAACAGCCCTCGTCGCTGCATCTCACCAATTTAAGTGACGATAAATAAAATGTACATTTGTTACGTGGACCTCGCGTTCGAAGACTCGCGAAGATTTCGTTTTTGTTTTCAAACCATTTTCGTCGATTACAAAGAAATTCCGTGGAATTTTCTGATTTATAGATTTTTCATGAAAATTGATTTTTTGGCCCGCCACGAAGCCGCTTTCCTGCGGAAACGCGTCACTCTTCCGCTTCGCACTTAGCCGACGGCGGATGCGAATATTGTAAGAAAGTAAAATTCGAAATTTGAAAAATATGTTTTTTATTTATTTCGAATCTGGTTTTTATTTTTTACATCCAGGTCAATTGTTGAAACCCTAAATTTGTATTTTTGTTCGATAAAATGTAAATTTTATGGAAATTGTTCTTCAGACGGACCCGAAAAAAATGTTTAAACGGCGAATAACAAATTGTTTCGTGAAAAAAGAAATTTTTTTTAAGCTTCTTTTTTTGGAATTAAATTGAAATGGAGTCTACGGATTTGTTGTTAAAAGGGAAAATTTTTAAATTTGCTGCAGAAACTGCAACGGATCTTGACGGTCACTTTTCTTCGTTGTGTAAAATAACAAAAAAAAAAGTAAGGTAGCTCACAGTAGGAAGTCACCTGTACACAGATTACGTTGATATCAATGTCGGAATGCTGCAATATGTATATTTATCATAGGCTAAATCGAATAAACAATTGCAAGTCACCGGTGTAGAGGGTTAGAGAGATCGGAATAAAGTACATAATTTGTATTTATATACGTACGCGTACAATGCATTTTTTGGTTTCTTGTAATTTACCGAGAGAACTTGCCGAGAGTGAGAGAAAATCTTGAGAGAATGCGAGGGAAAGAGGAGGATGTAAAAGGACGATGTTTAGATTGTAAATAAATGTATAAATTATGAAATTTATCTCGAGCCTTTACTTTAATCGAACCTACCGATCTCACAACGTTGCATTATTTATTTTTTCCCCAATGCGTTCGATAAAAAATAGCAAATATATATTTTTCAGGCGATTAATTGCAAAATTAAATAAATCAATTGAAAAACGGGAGAAATTGTGGAAGAAAAATAATGAAAATACCAAGATTTGGATTTTTAATTCATTTTTGGCGCGAGTTCGAGAGCGTTCGCGGCGCACCTGTTGGTCCCTGAAAGAACTAAAACTCCGCATCGTAAGATGGTACGTGAACAGATTTATATTCGCTTGCAAACGAAGGCGGGGTAATTCGATGTTCGATTTTCCCCTTTCTTTGGGCGTCAAGTGTCGTGGCATTATTTTTTTCCTAATTGATTCGATAAAAAATAACAATTTTTTTATTTTTCCAGGCGATTAATTGCAAAATTAAATAAATCAATGGAAAAACCGAAGAAATTATGGTGGAAAAATAATGAAAATACCAAGATTTTGATTTTTAAATCATTTTCGAGACAAAATTAAATAAATTAATTGAAAAATAGAAGAAAATTATTTTTCGTCTGTTTTTCAATTAATTTATTTAATTTTGAATTAATAATTTTGAATAATGAAAATTTTTAATAATGAAATTACCAAGATTATGATTTTTAATTCATTTTTGGCGCGAGTTCGAGAGCGTTCGCGGCGCACCTGTTGGTCCCCGAGGGAACTAAAACTCCGCATCACAAGATGCTACGTGAACACATCGGTATTCGCTTGCACTCGGAGGTAGGGTTGTTGAATGTTTGATTTTCCCCTTTCTTTGGGCGTCAAGTGTCGTCGCAAGGGAAGAAAAGGATCGGCGTTGCACGTGTCCCAATAGTAACTTAAAAACGAAACACAAGACACTGACTTTCTTTGAGGAAAACAGATTAAGGAACTAATATACATTCTTTCCTTTCCTTTTCCCGTAAGAGTTTTAATAGTTTTCAACTGGGTGGGCTGTACAAGACATCGGATATGTTTACACAGACGCCAGCAGACTTAACCGACGGGAGAGAAGAAGAAAAAAAGCTAGAACCGACACTCGTTCTGTTATAAACAAAAGAGTTACATTACCATTCGTTATTATTGCATCTATACGTTTAACTATATACCAGATTCTCACGAAAAGTAACCACAAAGCTGTTTTTAAACTGTTCTTCTGCCTTTTCGTTGTCTTCCAGTTAAATTTAACAGTTACCTAAGGTTTTTCAGAATTTTACACGGCGGATTTACGACGTTTCCTCGCCGTTCTCAGAAATCATACTTTTGCCTTTCAATTAAAGACGTTCCCTCATTTCTTAATTTTTTATATTCCAATTTTAAGAGAGCCTTCGCATTTTTTCCTCTTCTTTTTTTTTTCTCAAAGAAGTACAGTTGGCATTTATATAAACAAACTCGTTTCTTCTTTTTAGTAACATTCGGTGCGTGGAATAATCTTATTGCATCTCTTTTTTTTTTATACACACAAGAGTCATAGAAGGAAAAAGCGTCTCAAGAGCGTAAGGAGACTCGGGTTCGAGTCTTCTTCTACTTTTTAATGTAAACAAATTTGCAGGAATTGCCGAGTTTCGCAATTTTCGGAATCGATCTTTTATTCATTTTCCAAATTTCAAAACGTTTTCCGAAATTTTTCTGAAATTTTATAAAATTGAAATCGGTATTGAAATTTTCTGAAGTTTTCCTGCATTCTAAAAAAAAATAATATCTAATGATAATAATTTATAATAATTTAAAAGAAAACCCGAGTATTTTTTCTAAATTTCTTAATTATCATTAAAAAAATACAGCCAAAAGAAAATTTTGAAAGACCGAGTTCGAGTCTGTCTTCTTCCATTTTTTAACATAAAAAAATTTCGAATAAATTGTCGAGTTTCGCAATTTTCAGGATCAAACTTGTATTTATTTTCCAAATTTTAAAGGATTTTCCTGAATTTCTCTGAAGTTTCTCCGAATTGCAAAATAATCATATATAAATAATTAATAATAATTCAAAAGAACAAAACAAGCCATTTTCCAAACTTCTTAATTATTATTATTAGTAAAAAAATACAGTCGGAAAAAAAAACTTAAAAGACCGGGTTCGAGTCTCGGTCTTCTATTTTTGAACAACCAAAAATTCGAAAGTTGATATAACTGTTTTTCAAAATTATTACAAATTGTAAACAATCTCTTTCTAAACTTCCTAATTATTCGCAGAAAAAATTCGAAAAAATTCGAAAAAATGATGTCGTCGGATCCTTCGGGCGGCAATTAAGGGCCACCATAAAACCCAAAGTCTTTCACCATAGAGACACGCTGAAATAAATTTGATGCAGAAGTGTTCATCTGTTTAAATGAGAAAGGAACGAATTGTCCTTGCGATGCTCAATCAGCCAACGGAAGCTAATTTTCATTAGCTGTTAATGGCGTACCAATTCTCACCCCTTGTCCTTCTCCTCTTTCTGATCCTTTCGTTCATCAACTGCGGAGTTGTCCCTGTACCGGGACTTCCAACGTTTTCTACGACAATTATTATCAGCCCAAGAGTTTATCAATTATCTTCCTTTGGGCTAATAATTCATTCACTCATTATACATAGTACACGCGTACGAATTTATTCCTGGACCGGCCCTTGCTCGGAGGGAAGCCTAGCACGTGTGACGTGGAGTTGAAAGAGGATTCGGGGGAAGAAAAAAAAAAATTGTTTATCTTATTATTTCCTTCCTGAAAAAAAAAAAAAAAATGGAACAGAAATTCAAAGAGGACGTTTCGTCTCGTCACGAAAGTCGAGTGTCACCAGGGTTTCCTTTGTCACGTGGGGTGAGATGTGAGAAAAAAAAATCCATTCGGACGATTTTTCTTTCAATAAATTAGAATATTGAAAAAATGGCGGCAAAATAAAAAGTGAGGCTAAAGACAAGTGTGTTATTATCGATTACACGAATCACTTCATGTTCCATCGACGGAGAAAAAAGCGTGGGTGGATGGATGAAAAAATGTATGTAACTGCGCTGCATATTTGAATGTATAATTAATTACCCTCCTGCCATTCGACGATTTTCTTTTTTTTTTTTTATTTATTTCCTCCGCGGAACGTATACCCAACCACCGACCGAAGTTGAGGAAAATACGGAAAAAAAACAATTTTCCGAATTTTCCGGTACAATATGTACCCCCTTGAAAACCCACTTGTCCCGAACCCCCCTGGAACCACCTGGAATTCGATCGGTCTGGGAAAAGGATGGGAAAAATCATGGAATTTCGCCGCTAAAAATCGACCCATCTTCTGGAAGGGTGAAAATTTTCCTCCAGCACGAGGAACTCCTTGTACATCCCGGAATTGCCGGTTCGAAGTTTGAGATTTGTCTCCTTCCACGCCGATGCTTGTCGTCTCTCTCCCTTGGTCCTTGGGTGCATGGTATTTTCCGCTACTCGTCTTCGTCTGTTCGCCTTTCCTTCACTTTTTCCCATCTTTTCTATATACTTTGTAACCTTACGTACCCACCTTCCTTCACCTTCCAACTTATCTGACACGCGTTTCAATTGGGATGGTTGCCAAGGAAACCGAACACTGTCACACAGATTATTGAGACGGTTAAAGGGGACTTCCTTTTAAAAACACTCCTTATTCACCTGTCATTCAATTTAACTTAACATTTAACCATCGGGTGGACAAAAAATTATTTGTGGTTTTTTTTTAATTTACAGTCACCCTGCGATACAATTATTATTTTTTTTTATCAACTTCGGGCTGATTAGGGCTAATTATGCCATTTCTGAAGGAATTTCAATTTTATTTTATAGTCACCCTACACAAAATAATTTTTTTTTTCAGATTCATGCTAATTATGGCCAATTATCGATTCCTGAGGAGATTTTATCTTTATCTTTTCTTTTTGATGATTTTGTTTATTTATTTTCCAATAAATTCTGCTAAATTTCGGGGATTTAAAGACAACGAATTTAAAGATTGATAATAGTTTTTGTATGATAAAGGAAATTTATATTGTTAATTATATTAAATTAT
Organism: Gasteruption jaculator; assembly: GCA_949825005.1. Classification (NCBI taxonomy): domain Eukaryota; kingdom Metazoa; phylum Arthropoda; class Insecta; order Hymenoptera; family Gasteruptiidae; genus Gasteruption; species Gasteruption jaculator. The sequence continues at coordinate 2,256,697 of OX463761.1, forward strand.
ATTATATTATTATTTCAAAATTAATTTATAATATTGCCAAAGAGAGGTGTAATAAAATAAATTTTAAAAAAGTTTTAAAAAATATTTCGGGAATTTCAAAGTCCCACCACCTGTAATAGTTTAAAGGCAAACAATTTAATTTCCCACTCGAATCCGAGAATTAGGGCTAATTATGCCATTTCTGAAGGAACTTCAATTTCATTTTATACTCACCCTACACAAAATAATTTTTTTTTTTCAGATTCATGCTAATTATGGCTAATTATCGATTCCTGAGGAGATTTTATCTTTATCTTTTCTTTTTGATGATTTTGTTTATTTATTTTTCAACAAGTTCTGCTAAATTTCGGGAATTTAAAGACACCGAATTTAAAGATTAATAATATTTTTTGTATGATAAAGGAAATTTATATTATTAATTATATTAAATTATATTATATTATTATATCAAAATTAATTTATAATATTGCCGAAGAGAGGTGTAATAAAATAAATTAAAAAAAAATTTTAATAAATATTTCGAGAATTTCAAAGTCCCACCACCTGCAATAGATTAAAGGCAAACAATTTAATTTCCCACTCGAAACCGAGAATGTGCCAGTTTCGAGGTAAAATTACGAAACCCACGGGAATTAATAAAAGCAATCTGAGAGCAGATAAACGACGTTTTATCATCATCCCCGTCATCCCCGATATAGGAAGCCGGGCAATTTCGTGATATTTTGTGGCGTACCCGTCGTCGAGGAAAATTGTCGAACGAGCGAGCCAATCAACAGCATTTCATGCAGTTGAGAAAATTCCTTTTCTTTATACCTACACTGTTTCCCTCTTTTTCCCTGCTTCGCCTCATTCTTCCCCGTCTGCGAGGAATCCACAAGGATTTATTCAATAATCCGTCGCTTTTCCGTCCGTCGAGTAAGGGGTGGATCTCATTTTCCAGCGAGACGGGAATTAAAATCCGATTCGTGCCTTTTTTTGGGAGGCAAAACGGTTGGAAAATCGAAAATCGCGAGCGACCCGAGAAATTACCAGTAATTTTCGAATCCCGCGGCACGTTTTAGCAGGCATTTTGTGAAAATAAACAAAAAGTAAAACAGACGACTAAGTTAAAACGACTCGAAGGAAATCTCGTCAGAGGGTTTACAGAAAGAGTGACAGACCCTGATTGTTTTTACGTTTATGTTAAAACGTTTCGCTCTCGTTTCAATTCGGTCGTTGAACGTGCTAACGGTTCCCTTTAACTGCTTCTGTTTATATCGCCGAGTTTAATTCTTCGCATACGAGCTATTTTTCTTCCGATCCTTTATTGCGATACTCTGTCTTGTGATAACATACTTTGTATCGGTGTGGACGGATGCTTTAAGTCAGCATTCCCTTGGATTATGTAAAAAAAATTGAAAAATTGTTTTTTTGTTTATCGAAAATTTGGTAATTTCTCAGAAAACAACAGTCTACTAATTATTAACAATTTTTAGTAATAAGGCAAAAATTCACTGGCTGTAAATAATAAATAAAAAAATTTTTATTAGAAGCGGAAAATGTTTTTTGAATATTTTTCTTCCGATCCTTTATTGCGATACTCTGTCTTGTGATAACATACTTTGTTTCGGTGTGGACGGATGCTTTAAGTCGGCATTTCCTTGGATGATGTAAAAAAATTGAAAAATTATTTTTTTTTAATGGAAAATTTCTCTGAAAACGACAATTTACTAATTATTAACAGTTTTTAGTAATAATGAAAAAATTCAATGATTGTAAACAAAAAATAAAAAAATGATCCTTAGAAGCAAAAAATGTTTTTTGAATATTTTTCTACCGATCCTTTATTGCGATACTCTGTCTTGTGATAACATACTTTGTTTCGGTATGGACGGATGCTTTAACTCAGCAATTCCGTGGATTATGTAAAAAAATTGAAAAATTGTTTTTTGTTTATGGAAAATTTGGTAATCTCTCAGAAAACGACGGTCTACTAATTATTAACAATTTTTTAGTAATAACGGAAAAATTCACTAACTGTAAACAATAAATAAAAAAATGTTTATTAGAAGCGGAAAATGTTTTCTGAATATTTATTCATTTTAATAATTAATAAGAAGAATTTCCATGGTGGATAATAATTATTTTTACAAATTGGTCATAAATTAAAGCAAAAAGCATTTTTTGTTTAATTTAAAAAATATACCTTTCTTTAATTCTGGGCAATTTTTCATTGCTAATTTTTACATTAAAAGTGTTCGGAATTCGCGGAAAGAAAATTTCTTGCAATTATATGACAATTCTTTTTTAGTTTCGATAATATACTAAATTTCATTGAAAACCCTCGACATTGACCCTATACTCGACTTGAACCTAAAACCACTTCTACGTTTCTCAAAAATTTCTTCCTTATCATTCGAGTGTCGATAAACTAGTTTATTTTCTAGGTAAGAAAGGAACCTGTAAGTGAAGGGAATTCGTTCCAATGAAGAAAACTCTCGGATCGGAAAATACACCGAAACGACCGGTAACAAAATAAATATCGGAATTCGATATTATAAAAGAACAAAAGACTTATCTAAAAAATCAATTCTCAATTAAGAATTATTTAATACAGAGACTTGTTGAACCCAATGTGTAGGAAATTAACAAAAAATTATTTCAATGCAACCAATTTTAATACAGTCACAGTCAGTCACAATGTTAGTAAAAAATTCCTTCCTTACCGAAGGAGGATCATTTACCGACAGCAGTCTTACATTCTTGCTCTTGCGTTTCCCGGTTGAGCGACAGATGGCGGTACTCGCGTCGCAGGATTACGTCCTAAAGTGTAACTATCAACACCGGCTCCTAAATTCTCAGTTTCCTTGAATATTTTTCTAACTTTCTCGTGGCTCAGTGTATTCTCTATCGTGCCACCGCGAATAATTAAATAATTATCCCTTCAGTCTACAAACAGACCAAGAGATCTCGCCTTTCTTTTATCTCTATTCTCTTGTTTTTATCCTCGGGTCAGAAAAATGGTTCGATATTTTTACAAACGAAATACATCATCGAGAAATAAATTGACGTCAACATTATCAATCACCAATCGCGCATTCCAAGAATAAAAAACCACTCATCGATTCTATCTGCACCTAATTTCTGCAAATTATGCAGATTTCAGTAACGGCAAGACCTAACCTAAGAAACTGCATCCAAGTGTGGGACAGCCTAAATCTCCATTGTCTTCCATTTGACCACTGAAGTGGACTTGGCGACACCTTCTTTCGATGAGAAACGTCGAGTAACGATTTTTCTCTCTCGATGAGGCAGCTGTTGACCCACGAAGTGTCAAGACGATGCCAGAAAAGGTGTTAAGAGGGTCCATATAATGGCAAATAATTATGGGAAATCTCGGGACGAAATCTAGAGCCCAAATTTTCTTCGCCAAAGGAAAGCCAAGACCGGCAAGGATCCTTTCGAGGAAAATAGATGCGAAACAAGAGCAGGTACACCGGAGGTGACGAATAATTACACAGTGCGTTTAACCTAATGATTTAATTGGAGTTTCGTTATCACGCCTGAGATCTTTGAAAAAGCTTCCCTGCGACCTGAATCCTCGTGTAATAATGGAGCAATTATCTAATTAGCCTAATACGCTTTATCTCGATGCACAAATCTCGAGATCTCTTAATCCTGACTCTCGGGGACAGGGACGGCTCTGACGGGACGATACGTACGTATATCTCCCGAAGGTCCACACGTAAGAGCGTGTTAAAAAAAAGGGAGCAAAAAAAAAAAGAAACCTGCTAATTTTCTCTAATAGTTTAAATATCGGTGGAGTCTCCTGAATAGACTTTTGTCATTTGTCTGCTACGCTAAGTGGTGTAGCGGAGTGCCTTTTGCGTCCACTCCATTGTTTCACAAACAAAAGGCAAGAGCTTTAGCCAGTCATGGCGGTGCTCTTTGAACATTCGTCCTCCAATCACGTGAACGTTTTAGAGAACCCGTCAAGTATAAAAGAAACCATCCGAAGATGATTGAGATTTTCCATGTTCCTTATAACAGACGTCTTCCACTGCTACAGCATCAATCCCACGAAGTCTCTTGCATCCAACGATAACACTTTACGCCTTTGTCTTTTTTTTTTCTTTTACTTTTTATTGGCGACACTTTTCTCGTTGAGCCGCAATTCGCGTGAAGAAGTCGATCGCTTCTGCAATCGACGTTGCAATAAAGGCGAAAATTGACGTAAATAATTAGCGACAGCCGGTACCATCGGCGTCAGCTCGAAGAGAAAAAGGACACCGTCGAGTTACAGTTACGGCTCCCTAATTCTCGCAATTGGTGGAAATCTCCATAAGAATTGCATTAAAAAGAGCCACTGGGGGATAAGTATTTCTAAAGGGACTAATGATTGTACCGGTTCCTTTCTAATTTGAGGCCTAAACGATGGAGATAATGATTTTGAGGTCATTTATAAACTCGTTTGTGTAATGCGTCCGTTGCTATAGAGAATCGAGTATGTGGAACTTCTCAAAGAAGTCGTCAGGACCGACGTTTAGTGTTATTTTCTCGCCTTTGAATAATTTCGGTTACAACATCTCATTTCTTACAGCTTTCCAAATGGGATTTACTTCAGGTCGGGATTAAATCTTTGGCTAGTTTCTCATGTGCGACGTTATTTTGAATAATCTTCGAAATGGAATTATCCAATGACTCTGGATTGAATTAATTTTGGTGTCCATTCAGTACCGCGTCGATTCTAGGTGTAACATTTGAAAGTTTCTCTAGTTTCGGTATTTTTTCTGGTCCTCGGCAAAAGTAGAAGCCCCGAATTATAATATTTATGGAGTTATTAGTTCGTCTTTTACATAAATAAATTATAAAATTGTAAAATTATATAGTTATAAATTATAAATTTTATTTCGTAGATTTGTTTTAAATCAGTATTCCTTTTTTTCCAAAATTTTATTTCGTAGATTTGTTTTAAATCAATATTCCTTTTTTTCCATTAATAAACAATAATTTTTGTACCATCTAACATTCCCATTTATTTACAATTAGAAATTTCGGTTTTCTACAAAGTCGTGCGAAAAGGGAAAAACTCCCACGACAGACATTGCAGTATTAAAGAAACAACATTTTCCCAGGACATGCAGACTCGCAACATGTTTCCCCCAAGATATTTGTCAAAAGGGGTTCCGTGGAATCGTGACGAGAAACAAGGCAGACATTTTCCACGAAACAAAAAAGCACATATCCTGCGTTAAGTGGAAAGACTCACCCCGGACTTTTGTCTTCTGCGTGATTTACAATTACTCCCGACTCATTCTTTCGAAATTTATTAACAAATTCCGTTGCCGAGAGCAATTGTTTAGCGCATAATGGAGTTAGCAACAAAGGGCCTAATTGTTTCAAACGAAGCGGGATGAACAAAATTGAGATTCTGTATTTCCTCCAATAGCAATTCCGCCAATCCTTGCATTCACGACGAGGGGATTGCTCGTATAGTTTGCGGGACCGACAAGAGGCTAACACCCGAGGACATGGGTCGTTTAGGCGGCTCCTTTCTTCCATCATTAGCCAACCCTCCGGAGGGCCCGAGGAGTCTTGGCTCATGTAAGCCCGCGAAGAACGACTGCTCCTCGCAACAAGAAGGAATAAGAAGAAAAGTGGCCGAACCTTCTACGTTTCTTCTTCGGTTACTTGCTCGCTTACTTCTTCGGCACTCTTTCCACGTGTCTTCTGTTACTCGCCGGGAATTGCGCGCTCCCCCCCCCCTTTTTTTTTATTTTGGCGCACATGTATATTTTGACAGCACTAAGCGAGATGCACGCTCAGGACCGACGTGCACACGGTCTCTGTCGGCGTCGATACGCGCCATGGAGCATCGCGAAGGCCTCGCAAAAGAACGGGGGCGAGCGAGGTTTTTCAAAGGACTTTACCGCTCTTCCATTGGCCGCTGGATGTACGAGACTATTAGCCGCTGGAATCGAAAGTTTACTCATCGGGGCAGGATGGAGTTAATTCTCTTAGCTCCAGCCATATACGTGTGGATCATGATTAATCAATTAGCGATCCCCGAGACCTTTCACAAAATCGACGTTACCCACAAAAAACTCGAGCAAAGGAAGCCGCGCGATGACTCTGCTGGAAAAGACCGTTCGTCGGACGTGGAATTGCTGTCAACTCGGTCAGTTTGGGCCCGAAAAAAAAAAAAACTCCCCGTCCGGTTACCTAGGGCCGATACCGCGCCGTCGACGCCCTTGATTCACTAAACGAAATTCTATTACATCCTGGGCCACAAAGCCGCCGGCACGATGCCAGCCTCGACGCCCTCTTTCGGTTGTAAAAAAAGACCCGAACCTTTACGGAGGATTCGCCAGGGTTTTGCTGGGATTTCGCTGGGGACCCCAAACGACAAATGCAGGTGAATTGCAAATTGAACGTATGCCTGTTGCGAAATGGCTGAGCCGAATTTCGTCAAAGATGAGCCGGGGGTCTGATTTGCGAACCCTGGCAATTAGCCAATTTATGGCCAATTCACGTCCAGTATTGGACCACCTTTGATTATTAATTGACCCCGAGGATCGGATCCATGGCGTCTTTGTTGTCCAAGCTTTTGCTATGGACTTTGCCAGGAGCGAGAGATATTTGCGATTTTGTGGCTACTATGGCTTACGCGACAGGTCCTTGGTCCGGCAGATGACACCTTTGGAGAACAATGGAAGGGAATTTTGGAACGACGCGATGAAGAAATGGCCAAGAATTGGTGTAGGACTGTTTGCATAGTGTGAAGAAGAAGAATGGACGGGACATCGTCAATTTGTCAAATGGGAATCATCGAAATGGGTTCTTAAGAATGTGATAAATTTATTCGTTTCAAAGATAGCGGTATAAAGAAATGAAAGGATTGACCAAACGAGACAAGAAGAAGGTAGGTAACCCATCCTATCGAACGCTATCTTTACCATGTTGAAACACCGGTAAGCGATCTTGTCCGTCGTGTCTCTGTCTGGGTGATGGCAGTTCTTCTTCTCTTCTTGCCCGTCTTCTTATCGTACATCCTTGTTTTTCATGATCGAGGCGTCATCGTCCCACATTCTGTCTCCTTTTATCTCGAAACCATAAGATGTAATCGTCCATCTTTATCATTTTCTCCCTTCGTGGGCCATCCGTCTCTCTCGCTCTCGCCGCGTTCCCTTATTCTTCTCCTACCATTGAGCGAGGCTCGCGCATGGCGCGTATAATTTTCAGAAGGTTCTGTCTCGCTCGCGCCCATGCCATGGCACACATAAATCTGTCTCGCTCGATCCCATGGCGGCTTGGATGAAGGAAAGCGGCGTTCTTTGAAGTCCAGTTGGGAGCCAATTACACGAGTCACACAGGGCCGCAGCAACTCTTTCATCCCATCTTCTTTATCCGCGTAGTCTGAAAATATTGAACATCAACAGGAGGGACAAGGAGGGAGCGAGCCTATCGATTAAAACCGAGAATTATGATACCGAGGGGATTAAATACTCCAACTGATTAACCCTTGGTCGGGTTGGTGCTTTCTTCGTTTGCTAGCCCCGTGATACACGGAAGCTAGATAAAGCCGCTCGCCGGATGTTCGATCCCTTTCCATGCGCTCGTAATTGAATACGCGGGATTTATTTATCGGAATTCAGATGCCCAGTCTATTAACGCTGCTAAATTAGCCCCCTCTGGTGTTCCGTTTCATTAAAACATCGTTACGAGCTTAGTCGTCGAAAAATTCGAGCAACCTAAAGTTCTCCTGGACTGAGCAATTACCGAAGGACAATTGAGGCAGCCAATTTTATTAAAGTCACCTCCTCTCTCGTGTGGGAAATCGATTTCGCCGCTTAGTCACTTGCATCTGGAAGAGTTTGTCCTCCTGCAGAGTCAAAACAGGCTTTGGGTGAAAAGCAACGAATCATTTCGAAAAAAATTCCGATTTTTCAAGCGGTCCAGTACTGGATCAGCTTCGTTCCCACCGGATCGCTACAGATTCCTGCCCAAACGATGGTCCTTTGTCACCTATTGGATGCTAATTGTCCACCAGTCGCATCTCAACGCTGTGGTCAACCCGAATGAGCGTCGCACCGGAATGGTACCGGGTCAAGGAAATGTCCATCTCACGTCGCGCAAATAGTATAAAGTTTGCCACCATTGCAATGGGTTTCGCCAGGGTTTTGTCAGGGCATACCACGATTGTAGCGGGTCAGGAACTGAACTGGCTTGGATGTACGCCGATTTGATTCTCGCCCGTCGGTGTATACCTGAGCTCAAAGAACGGAGGCTTAATGCTGATTGACTCCACATCCGAGTGTCCAAACTTTCTCCCGGAGCCCTAGGAGAGGCACATGAGTCACACAAACACGTGTGTCAAAGGCTCTTTACCTATTCCTAAAAAGGACGTGAGTTACTTGCATCGGTGCCTCACGATAAATAAGTGTGCGTTAACACGAACCTCCCAATTGTTAATCACAAACGCACCGCTAGCGTTGAAATTACTATAAGCTGTTTATCTCGCGTAATATATGCCTTCGATCTGCTGCAATGGTGCATCCCGGGAAATAAAAATCCCGCATTAAGCGCTACAATTTATGGGATTACCGCGGAATCACTACCTATGACTGCGCAGTCAAGATCCTGCAACAGTTTCTGAAACGAAGTGGGGTTATGTTTTGTTTTTCTATGGTTCGGAACTATTGGACGAGCCCGGCCCAGACTTTAGGACTCGGTGGACTTTTGGACCCCTATTTTTATTGTTATTACGTAAATGTTTGGCAACAAATTATCAACACTTGCCTCCAATTCGTCGGATTTCCATGGACGCGGTTGAAAAATGAAACGTCGGATAAAGAATTAGCGATAAATGAAAAAAAAAAAGTGTATTTTGAAAGATAGGTGGGTGTGACGTATTATCGAGTAAGGAATCCCGCGTCCTTTTTCTTATTTTCCCCCTATAAAGGCTGTTCGATAGCGAAGCCCATTGTCTCACCGTGATATCAACATAGTATTATACGCAAGACTTAACGTTTTCTCCCTCCCTCTCTCTCTCTCCACTCTCTTACCGATCATCCACAGACGGGCCCACTCCTTGTGGAGGCTTATGGTCCCAAGAAGGACCACCCACCCAACCTATACTTAGCGAGGTGTCGGCAAATTGAGCTATAGATGATGCCGTGGGTAATGCAACCAAAGGGGGACCACAAGCAACCTCGATACCATACACCGTCGAGAAAACGCATAACTGCTATTAGGAAGAACTTGAAGAGGAATGAGCAACAGGAAGAAGAAAATGAGAGAGACGGGGTACGTCGTTATTGGTGCTTACGGTCGATTCTTTACCACCTGGCTTTCTTTTTCATCGGGTTCCGCTTTTTGCGGTACCTGTCGTTTCAGGGCTGATAGCGTTATCGGACTTGGCTGCGAAAGGGGGTCACGAGCTGGAAAACAGCGAAATTGGAGATCGAGGTGGTCCTAGGTCCTAGGTCCTTGGTGCACCTACGGTGGCGAGGTAGTCCTAGGTCCTTGGTGCACCTACGGTGCCGAGGTGGTCCTAGGTCCTAGGTCCTTGGTGCACCTACGGTGTCGAGGTGGTCCTAGGTCCTAGGTCCTAGGTCCTTGGTGCTCCTACGGTGCCGAGGTGGTCCTAGGTCCTAGGTCCTAGGTCCTTGGTGCTCCTACGGTGCCGAGGTGGTCCTAGGTCCTAGGTCCTAGGTCCTAGGTCCTTGGTGCTCCTATGGTGCCGAGGTGGTCCTAGGTCCTAGGTCCTAGGTCCTTGCTCCTACGGTGCCGAGGTGGTCCTAGGACTAACACGGTGACCCCAAAATGAAGGTCCAGCGCCCTCCCGCGACGACGATTCGAGCGGTTATCGAAGAGGCATCCGACAACTTGACAAAAAGCGGACACGTCGAGGAGAGGAATCGGGCTCATCGGATTTCTCGAGCACGATGTTACGATTAGCAGAAGATAATGTTATAGAGACGAAGAATAACAGTATTTTTCCATCATCAATGTTTGTATGATAATGGCTAAGGTGTGGAGAAATAAGAGGGACTTGCACTGAACGATAGACGGAGAAGTTGATATCGCGGTACCCCAAGGGACGAGGGAGACGGAGTTAGAAGCGGTTCTTTTGAGGTCTTTGTCGGGTCTTGCGGCGCTTCGCGATTTGCAACTAAAATCGTGCCCCTCTCGCCCGATCCTCTTTCCTGCTCTCGCTCCTGCGACTCTTTGGGCAGCGTGATTTGCGATGGGTTTATTAAAATGACGTTGGCACGGAACAACGCAGATGCAGAAACGCAACGTTTTTTTCCTGCCGTTCCAGGCCAGGCTGGGGCTCACCATCCGGCGAAATAATTCAATCCGGCCTATCCACGGGCATCATTTATCACGCGTTAATTAGAGAATCCTTTCTTGCGCGATATTGTTCTCAATTTTCTAATTAAACGGTCAAAACCTATCAATTCACATTAATAACGAGATGTTTAACGATTCTACGATAGACGAAACGACGGTTGATTAATTAAGAAAAATTTTAATAGATATGAAATATATGGTTGATTAATATTTTGATGTATCAAAGAATACGTACGAGAGAGAAAGAGAGAGACAGAGAGAGAGAGAGAGAGAGAGAGAGGGACGCGTTCGACATTATATTATATTGTCTGTTACAAAGTGACCGCCAAAGTAGGGATCGTCCGGGGCCTTTATATATTAGAAGGAGAGAGACGGAGCGATCGAGGAACGTAGATCATGAAACGAACCACATAGTCGAGGGTACATGAGCGTGGAAATATGAATAATATAGGTGAGAGAGATACGCCGAGGCTGTGGTGAAGCTGAAGAAGCGGAGGAAGAAGAAGATGATGATGAAGAAGAAGAAGGAACAGTGGAAGGAGCGCGGGTAGAGACCACCCCGTGGCTTGTCGGCTCGTTTGATCTTCTCCCTCTACCATCTCCAGCGAGATGCTGTTTCTTCGCTCGCACTTGCAGCTTCCAGCAGGATCCTCTCTCTTCTTCCCGGTTTCCTCTTGCTTCTCGTGCGCGGTCTCACCTGCAGAGAAGAGGCGTCCGACACGTCAGAATCACACCTTCCACGACTACCCGCTCACTAATAATCCGCGTGCTTTTGCTCTTTCTCTGTCTATTTTTTCTTGGGATTCTACGACGAATATCGTTTCGCGAAAAACGTTGTTATTTCAGGAGGAGAGAGAGAGAGAGAGAGAGAGAGAAAGAAAGGAAAAGTACCGGCCATTAACTGCGGGAGCCATTTTCCAAAAGCCAGTAGCAATTTGCGGCACACATGTCGCCGCGGACAACGCGGAGATATTTTGTTAGAGTTATTTATTTAAACGCTTTGGGATGAGTCTCCGAAAACGCGGATAAAATGGCACAGATTACGCAAAATTTGAAAAATATACAATTTCAAAGTAGAAACACGTTCAGGAAAAATTACTCTATGAAAAATAAAATAAATGAAATAAATTAACACAATCAAATGAGAAATATTTAGTGAATAAACACCCAAATGAATTATTAGAGACACTTTGTTGGATCGACAGATCGTTCGTACGGTCAAAACACAGACAATCGGCATACTTCGAGTGAATAGCCTGCATTCAAACACGACGGCGATTGCCTTCCAGTGATTTCGCCCTCGAGTGGACGCAGAAGCAGAGCAAACCGATTGTCGGGACCAACCAGAGCCGAAATCCAAGTTCGGCAACTGCCAACCACGGATGACTCGGCATTTCAATAAAGCAGTCGCTTCCTTGCAAGATGAACGACTGGTCGTTCATTGATCGAGAGATTCGATTAGGACGGTGCAAAAATAGCTGGATGCAGTTTTATATAATCCATCCACTCCGGGCTTCCTCCTCTTTTTTTCTTTCTTCCTTCGCGGAGAAATGAGCAAGATGACGTCATCGCGTGGACTGGCCACGCTGGATAGGTTAATGGCAAGGAGGTCCATGGCAAGTTTTCTGCCAGCGGCTCGAGCTCCTGATTACAGACCTCCGGAGATCCTCCACACTCTCGCTCTCACCTCCGTTATTGGGTATATACCTTCCACGGCTGGCGATATCGCCATGGATTGCGAACCCGACCTGCAGTTTGTCCAAGCCCAAAGGTGGCGTAACTGTTTCTGGAAGCTCGGGCCAGTTTTTTAAGCGTTTCCTATAACATGGACCGAAATCGGACCTATCGGGGAGCAATTTCTTGACGATTTTGGGGAGAAACAGAATCGACGATTGCTCATTTTGACACGAAACGTCTCTACCAAGGTCCGGACCAGTATCGGACCAGTACCTACTTCTAAAAGCTTGATTCAGATTTTGGAGCGTTTTCCATCGCATGGACCAAAATTGGAGCCCCCTCGGAGCAAACGATTGACGATTTTTGTGAAAAACAAAATCAGCGATTGCTCGTTTTGACGCCAAGCGCCTCTACCAGGGTCCGGGCCGGTACCGAACCACCGCAGTAAGTCCAGTAAAATTTTTCAGCTGGAGGCTACGAAGCGTTTCGTGAGATTATTTCCGCACTCGGCGCGTTTCATCGAATTATGCATTTTAATCATACATGAAATTAATAATCTCTCGTCAAAGTTCGTTCGATTTTTCGAGAAAACGGCAATTTAAGTTGCTATAACTAATATCGTGAACTATCTTCCGCCAATTTATTTCTCGTTTAATGACTGTAACGAGAAAAGGTGCCTTCAGCAATTTCAAAGGAACTTGACGCAGCGGTGGTTAGCGGTATAATGATTTCTGAGAGTTATTAAATGGGAAAGACTATAATGTAGGCAGAATAAAATAGGTAGTAAATATATAATATCCAACATAAATCGTCAAATACTGTTTTGATAAATAAGGAAGAACCAGAAGGCGGAGAAACGGACCCGTGGGTTTCTGTCTTGTACTTAAGCAAGATTTAAACTTGGAACGATGAGCACCGGTAACACCATCGTCTTCTTCTCATTTCTGGCGTGTGTGTCGGCTCAAGCAGATTAGAGACTACGGTATAATTAAGTAGCGCCTTCGAATAACACCCTTAGTTACGACACAAACCGATAGGATCCACCGTTTTGGCGTTTTCTTCAGAATGTCCAGCTTTTGCCACCAGTTTTGCAAAAATTCTTGGCACAGTTTGTTCCCGAAAATCCATGACGCCGTCGATCAATTGGAATTAACACCTTATTTTATTATTCAACGCTATATTGAACATTACACAGAATCTACGTTAATCTTATAGTCGTTTACTGATTATCTGATAAAAAATGAGACCAATTGTTTCGAAATTAGAAAATATATTACATTTGATCAATAAAAAGTGTTATTTCATTATTAAAAATACATAAAATTATTCGAACCTACCTTAAAACACCAGGGAACTAATTAACCGACAAAAATGGGGTAGAAGAAAGTGAATTTCCGTGGGAGTTGAGGTTATGTTGTGAGTCGCGCGCAGGCAGACAACATGGACGACCGTCGCAGCTCTGATTGGTCGGTTCGAAACTTAAGCGCGGGAGTGCTTGATTTACGAGTAAAATCCTCGGCGTTTCGGCACGACGACGGAAAATAGAATCGCAAAATTTGTAAAACGTCAAGCTACCGTCGAGAGTTGAAGAATGAGAAGAAGAAGCAGAGAAGAGAGAAACTGAAGAAAACGGAGTTCGTTAGCGTCTGGCCCTGTGCGAATATCATGGCTTTTTAGCCCGAAGGTGTCATTAGGGCGTCGGATGGACGTTGATTGGTCTCGGACGATTGCCCTCGGCGACAGAGACCCATTCAGCTGTCTCATTCGCAAGTGAAACGATTCGACAATTTTCGTGAGAAATACCGACTATTTAACTTGTAATACAATTTTATTCACTAGAACGGCCGTGAGTGCACCTTTGTGCGAAGACCCACTAAATTTCCTGGCTGTTTTTCGAAAACGAGGTGAACAAAGCTCCGACGATTACTCAGTCCGGGTGATTAACGAGCCAGAGAGTCCACCCACACACTCAAGGCCCGGGTTCGAATCCCTGCTAATATTTGCAGCATCGACCTGGTAAGCGGAACCTATTTTTCACAAGTTTCAACATTCGGAAATTATTTTTGGGCACTTTTGGGTATTTTTTGCCGAAGAATCCATTTTCATTTTCAAAATAGCCGAAATCCAACGATTTTTCTTTTTAAAAACCTGCTTTTGCACCAACTTCCACTGGGATTTAATCAAATTTGACCTTTGGCATCGACTCTACGCGTAAAGTTACTCCTACAAATGAATTGTCCAACCTCATTTTTCAAACTTTAACTTTTACCACTTTTTGGGGGGAAAGGGGAAGATATGCCCAAAAATTCGACACTTGGAAAAAATGGATGAATCCGACGAATCTTAAATTTCCCGAAATCTCTTCGAAGATTCGATTTTTTCCGCAAAAAAAATTTCGGCTACCAGGCAGTATCGTAAGTATATTAACGAGGTCTGCCGATCCAGTTTTAGAAACCCCGAGACTAGATACACGTCTAATTACCCTTGCGAAGGAAACTTGTTTCTCGCGTGTTCTACATGGAAATTACGGATCCTTCTCTCCTTGCTTCCTTTTTTCTCGTATCCCATTCTCGCTCTCCTCTTTCGCATTTGACTGACACATGACTGGCTGCGGGTTAAACAAGTCAACGAGCAAATGGGCCCGAACAACGTGGGCGTGTCAATGGCGCTTTTGCAGAAAATCATTATCAAGTGCCAACCGAGCGGATTTGTCCATTCTCATATTTCATTTTACCGATTTATCAGCGATTCTGCGTCACGTGAATGGGGGCTCGTTGCATCCCTGAGAAGGCCCTGGCCAAAGTGTTTGCATACCAAAGGTCCGATAGGATCCTCCGAGGATGCTCTGCGATCAGTGCATCGGGTGCATCGGGAGAAAATTGGCGGCGGTCATCATCGCCATTATGAATTCTTTATTTGGACGTTGCGGTGCCGGAATTACAGGGCGGTCCGGAGCTACCTTGCTTACCGCTTCATACGAGACGATTGCACTCACGGGCGTGGACGCAAGTAGCAAAAGATACGAACCACTTCTGAATCGCTGCACTTCGGGCTCTTCAAACAATAAACGAAAACACTCGGACATTTTTTACGACACGCTTTCCTACGCGTAAGTAAATCATTTCTCGGTCGTTGCATCGTTATGCCGCGTGTCTCGGCTACCTTCGGGGTCCGGATGCACTGCATTCCCATGAAATTGCTGTCGGTGAAAAGCGTGGATCGATCGACTTCCGAATTCGGACACTTCGAATTTGTGTATTTATGCTTTACGCTAATTTTATATCGCCGGTCCATCGGTGCGCGATATTCAGCAGACTTTTGACACAACTTTAATAAATTACGTCCGCGCGTAAACGTTTCTCGCTTCTTCAAAAAGATTCTCGGAAGACCTTTCCACGTAACTCGTTGCGGTATTTTTAGAGCGTAATTATCCCTGTTTCTTGCGTCTAAACAGCTTGTATATACTTTGCCCGCTTTCTAACGAACCTTTTAATTGTTCTTAAAAATTGCCTCTTTTATGCGTTTCACTTACCTACCTTGCAAACAGACCAGCCGGAAAACCAGAAGATTTCATGAAAATATTTTATTTTTTATTCGTTTACTTTGAAAATGAATCAATAAAAAAATAATAATAGACGGTTTGTGGAATTTTTCGTCCCAAATTTTAATTGCAATAGTCAAAATAATAATAATAACAATAATAATAGTAGTAGTAATAATAATAATAATATTAGTAATAGAAATAATGGAGATGATAATAATCATAACAATAATAGCGATTTTGAGGCAAATTCCCAAAAAATTGGAAAAATTGATTGGGATGGATAGAAAAAAAAAATAAAACAACATTGAATTCTTTTACGGAATATTTCCATATTTATTCATACGATCGCTAAAACGCTGTACTAATAGTTTTTCTTATACACATGGATCCTCCCGATACGACTTCTTTCTCACAAGAACAGAAACGAAATGACGTCACCCCTCCGATACAATAAATCTCATTTTTGTTTTTAGAAAAGAAAGTAGGTAAAGAAAATTTGTTAAAGCTGCCTAATTACAGCGTCAGCCGTAATTAGGTCTATTGCAGTGTCCCATCTAAAACGATTTTTTTTTTTTTTGTTGCTATATTCCTTAAAGATCCTCCGTCTCATTTATTTATCTCGCCTTGTTATCTCCCGCTTCTCCTTTTTTAACGTCTATAATCACGTAACGATTCTAATAGTTTTCTTGTTTATTAATACTAAACGTATAATCATTGAGGAAACGACGTATTTATGTACATCATATTTACAAGTTGCTGTATTACATATATATATATAATTATAATTTACGAGATGTATACATATACATATATTTACCAATAATTTATTATTTTCCCTCTTCTTTCTCAAATTTCACCACCACGAAGAAAGCAAGGGGAAGCAAACGTTGCGGCACTTTTTTCGGGACGGAGTGAATTTTTATTTTTTATTTATTTCTTTTCTTTTTGTTTCAAGCATCGGAGGCACTGGGTTCGAATCCCGTCGGTGCTACAAGTGTTACGATAATTCCACTGTTTTCAGGCCAAATAATTGATTAATCGCCAAAAAATTGATGGACTGCAAATTTTGAGCCATCACGTGCACGCAATGTTTGTGCATCTTCTGCGATATTGTCCCTGTGTCTCGCTCGATCAATCAAATTATGTCACCAATTACGTCAGCGAATGGCGAAGAAAAAAAAAAGTCTGCAATTAATCACGATTTTCCATGATGGCGATGATAAATAATATCCTGATCTATGGCAACGTCTGGGAAATAAGTCGTGGGTCTCTGGGGCAAGTGCAGCAAAAATGACTCTCCTTCTCTCTCCGTGATGGTCTTCGCAAGGTTCTATTTCCCACTTCTCGAATTCGGACGGTATCCATTTTCTACCAATTTTGGTACGCCAAAATTATTGAATTTTCATTGCAAATTTATTTAGGCAATAAATTTATTTTATGCCAAAATTATTTGATAATCTAAAACGAATTCGAGTGAAAAATGGAAACCTGGATTATTCGAACGTATCTCTATTCTCACAGTTTCGATTTCTAATAAGTACAATATGATACAACATTCACCCGACTTACGGCTTCTGCGAATTATTCTCGATCGGAAAATGTACAAAAAGGAGACGAAACCCAACTCGAAATTCGAAAAATTCCCGTTAGAGTGGGAAAGAATCCCAAATTTCCCGAAAATTTAACGCATCTGGAGTCTGGTTCCGAAAATAGTACCGTCGTGCGTCGCGTGAGGCGCTGAAACCGCAGTTCCGGGGACTGTGCGCCAATAGAAACCTCGGACCTAGCCCCGTGGCGCTCTCAAGCGGTGAACCAAGGTACTACTTGCAGGAAAACGGTTCCATTTTCGAATCGAAACCGGTAATTAGTCTCCCGTCATGAAGATTCGAATTTCAAGATTATAAAAAAAAAACAATAATTTCAAAAGGATCGAAAAGGAAGTTCATCCCCTCCACTTTTCACCTAAAAGTGTCTGAATCACGATTGGAGCGTAGGATTAGAAAGACTTGGCTTCGTCTACGTCTTCTCAGTCTTCTGCAAAGTCCCTCATTTTATGGATAAAAAAAGACGGTTTGAAAAAAAAAAAAATCAAACGAACACACTTTTCTACGATTTCTCGTCGATCGAGCTTGGCAGCGGTCGTTTCTTGAGGATCCCGAGATCCTGGACATTTTCTAGAAAAGTTTTATGGTGCTGCGCGACCAGCAGCGGGTTCACGGTCTGCACGTCCTTCTTCAGCTCCTCCATGTCCCTCTTGAGCTTCGCCCTTCGGTTTTGGAACCACGTGATCACCTGGGCATTGCTCAGGCCCAGTTGAGCTGCTATTTCGTCCCGGTCTGCCGGACTCAGATACTTCTGGTAGAGGAATCGCTTCTCCAGCTCGAAGATCTGTTGGTTCGTGAAGGCCGTTCGGCTCTTGCGCTTCTTCTTGGGCTGCTGACGATTGTTGAAGAGGTTCAGGTGGTTCGCTTGTTCTGGAACGAGACAAATAACGACCAATTAGTTTATCGCCGAGTGATATTAAACCGAAGAGAACAAAATAAAATTACGAAAATTGTATAGTTAATTTAACTATTACGCGTCGACAATTTTTTTTTTCTTTTTCACCCAATGGAAATTTTTTTTTTCCCCATCAATTTTCTCCTGATACTGGACCATGGCGAATTGCTACTAATTAAGACTGGGCCTTTTAACGACGCCGTGTTCTCGCGGTTCGGGGCCTTAACGACTCGTTATCGAATACCAACAAATTCGTAGGAAGCCGCGTTATTTCGTAAAGAAAAAGGAACTCGAGTCGCCGCGGAAAATTTACTGCCCAATTAATTATCGGTGATTAAGAAAAGGGAGAGAATCCCGGGCTTCGGCGACAACAATACGAGCTCGTGATATTCAAATATTTAATAGGTTTCTAAATTCTCGGTTGCTTGGAGGTTAGCATACCGGCAGGCAGCCTCGGAGGTATCTTCTTAGCCCCGAGCCACAAATCAGATGCATCTTTTCACCGGGAAGAATCCCCTCATAAAAGTCGTATTACGCATTCGTTCCGGAGTCACTGGGATTCCGAGACGTCCTTCCTTCGTCTTCCTCGCTCGTCGTTTTCCAGTAGGAATCTCTCCTCTTTCTTTTTTTTTTATTTCCTCTCCTTCTTCTTCGATGCTAAGGAAAGATTTACGCGATTTCGAAATATCTCGAAGGGCCTATAAATAATGCACCAATGATTTTTTCCCTCAAACCCCTGGCGAATACCTACCCGGGTTACACGCGAGTCCGGGGAAAGAGGCCGTCCGGTTTTGCTTTATCGTGAAAATTCGATTTTGATTTCTCGTTAATCGCTTTTATTGGAGATAATCGAAGCGAGGATAGGAACAAAGTAGCGGAGTCGGATCAAAGGCCACCGACATCGGTCACACCTGCACAACGGTTGGTACGGTCACGGTAGAAAACTGAATCATAAGGCAGTTAAACCATTAGACTTTCGAAAAATATTAACTACACCTTTTTTTTTCTTCCTGGCCCCTTCCCTTCCTTCTTCATCCTTCAAAGCCAAAGTCACTTTTATAGCGCTCGCAACATAGGTGCCTACTTTAAAAGCTTGGATAATAAAGTTTCTCACGACGTTGTCCGGATAATTAAGGTGATTAAGGAGAGCGACGATTAGCCGAACGTTCTCCTTTCCTCATTTTTATTCCCCTTCTCCGTTTATCGCATTTTATTCATTTTTATGCGTCCTTCTTCTCCAAATACGCCGATTTTGCTCCTCCACGTAGACACACACACGCGCATTCTCGCCTTGTTTCTATTTTTTTTTTTCTTTACTATTTTCACGCTATAAATATTAAATTCGCAAAATACGCGAGTGACGGATGTAATGGACCATTTTGTAGACAAGACCGGTACTGGTACTTGACGCGGTAGGTACGTACCAGAAGTATGTGACTGTGAGTGTGTAGAAATGTGTGTGTGTGTGTGTGTAACCATGAAGAATAACACCGAGAAGGAGTTAGAAAAGTTATATATATAAATATATAGTATATTATATATTATATGTACGGGGATATATAAACTGGAGAGGGAGAGAGAGAGAAGCTTTGAGATATTAGTTTCTGCGGTTAGAATCTCCGTGGAGATTTAATTCGTTTGATGTTCACGAATTTGCCGCTTCCATACTCTTTACGCTTTTACATCTTTTCGCAACTTGTGAAGTTTCCTATTTTTCTCTCCTCGGGAATCGAGCGGGAGAAGAGAAGTACGTTTCTGATGGATTTCTGGCGAAATTTCCCAACGCACTGATTTTTATCCTGTGCTAATAATAAATAAACAAAAAATTATTCACCCAAATTTTTTTTCTGTATTTTTTTGGTGTCATTAAAAATCTACGAAATTGGCTTTGACCACCGACGGGTGCCACAACCCCAATTGCAATCGCTAAATATTTCTACGGATATAACGAATTATAATACGAAAACAAAAAATTGTTTACCTAGTTTTTTTTTTTCAATTCTTGTTATGGTAAAAATACTACGAAATTAGACGCACGCGACAATTTCAACTGCAATCACTGAAAATTTCTATGGATATAACGGAATTCGAAAAAAATAAATAAATAAATAAAAAACGCGAATTGTAAGTACAATTTTGGCCCTAAAAACACTTTCGAACGCGAGAAATAATTACGATTCATCGGTAATTCGAAACTACGCGGGTTACCCCCAATGAGTGCTTCTTTTTCCGCCCCATAAGCCCGAGGATATAAATTAGCACGTAGGGTGCAACCGTTTATTCCCTTTTTATTTTCTCTCTCCTTAACCTTCATGCCTATGGGGCAGAGTCCAATCGGTGAGATGATTGGAAATCGATTTTTATTTCGGCCGAAATCGCTCCAAAATCGGTGTACCATCGAATTTTGCTGAATTCAGTCCGAGTGTTTGCAATGAAATTGAATAATTTTAACGAATTATTATTATTATTGTTATTATCATTATTATAATTATTATAATTATCATTATTATTACTTTTTATTATCTATCAATAAATATCCTCTGATGTTCCTAGCAATAAATGCATATAAATAAATAAACATGAATTATCGCCGTAAGGTTTCAGGCAGAGCAATAAAATGTCCGATACGGAAAAAATTCATAATTAATAAATTCCTCCTGTACCTCCCGCGCATTGTTACTCTGATATAACCGCCGGCTGGGAATTCTCGTTTTTGCAGAAAAAGATCCATTCGGTAACTCCGTTACGCTTCAACGGGAGCCCGTTCGAGTGGAATGAGCCGATCTTGAAACGTTGATTCATAAAGGAATAATCGCAATCAACGTTGTTGTTCTAATCACTCGCCGGGGATTACTCATTAAAACGTGGCCGAGTCTCGTACTCGTCGTCAGCGAGTGCCGTTCGTAATTAATTGGACGCCGATTTGCCCCGTCCAGTGTCGCGAAATTTCTTCGGTGGTCGGCGATGACATTAATCGAACGACAATTGGCTAATTATCGATCAAATTTCGGAAAACGCAGTTTGCCAATCGACGCTCGAAGAAATCGCGAAACGGCCTTATTTTATATGTATAAATATAATTCATGGGGCAAACTCGTGCGTGGATATACAACTTCTCTATGGTGTTACATAACTTTTGACCGTGCGGAATTGGTTATTCACCGAGGACTCCTACGTGTGAGTGCACGTATGGGAGGAATTTATTACGAGACTGCATAACTCTGCACTTACACTCCGAACCGACTTGTCTTAGGATGCAATTAGCAGGGCATTTACCATGAATATGGTATTTTTCGTTCCCGCTCCATGGGGTTGCTTCAAAAAAAGGAGTTTTTCTGGATCCAACTGCAGTTCAACTGCATGGGACTGCTGCGAGCAATTGGAGACTCCTTTATCGAACGAAATGCATTTGATTTTTCAGGGGGTGGATTTTTTTTTTACAGAAAAATTCCTGCGTTTCTAGGGCATTTACCATGATTTTGGTATTTTTCGTTTCCACTCCATGGTGTTGTTTTGAAAAAAAAATCGAGCGTTACTGGATCCAACTGCAGTCCAATTGCATGGGACTGCCGCGAGCGATTGGAGACTCCTTTATCGAAAGAAATAAATTTTAATTTTTTAAAGGGTGGATTTTTTTTTACAGAAAAATTGCCTTTTACGAAATTTCAAATTTGGTTTTTCATTCTCTTTTAAATTAATTTTCAGTTCACCGACACTATTCTGTATAAGCTACACTACCGGTCAAAAGTTTGGGTCCACTTCACAATGGTAATGAAATATGCAAGTGGACCCAAACTTTTGACCGATAGTGTACGTAAAAAAATGGGGAAAAAAAGAAGACCAGAAATGTGGAAAACATTGGAATTAATTACACATACGTCCCACTGCCTCTGACGGGGCTAATTCGGGATTCAACAACGATCGCTTTAAATGAACCTTGTGTCAGTCAATGATAAATTAATAAAAGTGAATTCCTCAATTCCGAAAAAGGAAAAACCTGAATTTCTTTGTAAATCCGTCACGAGTAAAACATGCGACTATGTGTGCAACTTTCTTGCAAATAATTATTGGCTACTACCACTCGTGTCTTTTGGAGCGAAACGAAAAGCTAGTCGTCGATCGGTACGTACGCTATTCGTATCGCACACATCGCCTACTGGACGTGGATTTGCCCATTAAAAATAGATTTACGCACTGCCATTATTTATCTAACTCACGCTGATTTCTTGGTCTCCTAATTCACGATTTCCAGCGTTCCCGGTTCTCGAGTCCCGTGGAACTGGCGACTCGGGCTTCGAGAATCGTCGTTTACGGGCCATGAAAATCGCGAACGTCGGGAACCGAGTAAACAAAAAAAAAGAAAAAAAAGAGTGGAAGGGTCAATTTGGGAGCGCGCGTCTCCAAATGGGCGACAGTCATTTGTCTCCCGAGATGCTACTCCACTTCTTCCCCTTTATCTGCGGCTCTTCGCTCTCGCTTCTCCGCTACCTCCTAAGAAGTGTCTTGGCTTAACCCGAGGGGCTTTGCCCACATGTCAACGATATATTTTCAGCCAGCCCACAAATCGTTTAGCGGGTAATTTTGAAATTGGAACACTTATTTAGCCGTTTAGCCCCTAGGGTATGACGCGCTTTTGCCGCAAAGATTTATCGTTTTGATTTTCGTACGCTTCACACATGACGCTCCAATGCCACGGTTCCTTTCTCTCATTCCAACGGATCGAATCCGTCGAGAAAACCGGAGCCCTCGGACCGAAAATCGCCGATCCGATAATTAGGGAATCGACGGTACCCGGGATTCGGGGGAATTAATTAGCCCACGAGGTTAATTAACCCCGGGAAGAAAATGGAGCCATCAAGGTGTGTACACACAAGGAATGATAAATTCAGGACACGGAGCTCGTCCAAAGGCAGAACGGCATTAAAATGAGGAGCGGGAGAAGCAACTGTTCTTTGCGTCTTCATCAAGGTAGTGGAGACCACCCATCAGGAGCAATATCGTTTCATCAGCCGCTAATATCACCGCATCGAGTGGTTCAACACCTCGGTAACGCCAGGTGGGACGTTAGAGGCGCCGCAGGAAGTCCTAATGAAGACAAATCTCACCCAAAATGGCGGCCAAACTTATTTCCTGTCATGACCGAATCAATTTGAGAATAAAGGGCTGCTCGGAAACTCACTCGGGGCCCCGCGAACTCGGGTACTTCGAGGCTCCCTCCGGGATCCCTGGGCTTTTTCTCGCACCTCGTGGCCGTTTCTAGCCCAGCCACGCGCCGATCGATCGCTCGCGAGAGGCCCAATTTGAATTTTCCAGTTTCCTTCCATTTTTTTTTTTTCGAGGAATAGTAGGCACTCGTTCGAAATCGGATTCCCCACCGAGCCAATATTACGAAAATTGCTGCCCTCAAAGAAAAAATAATCTTCGCGTGGTTATTTTTTGGTAATCTATTTTTATAGAGAAATTTTTGAGTTTCCGAAACTTTTCTTGTAACTTTCATGATTTTCGATTAGAATTATTTCAGTTATTGGGCATTCGTTATTTTTACAGAAAATTTCGTAAATTATTTTTTTTTCTGCGGGTATGTACCGAAAAGTGCACCTTCCTTTACCAAAATTGTCATTTCTCCGAATTTACATACGAGCCCCGGAATTATTGCTCCAAAAAGGCTTCATAAAAAAAAATCACTGCTCGCGTTAATTGAAAACTAATTCTCCTCGTCGTCGTTAAAATTATGAAAATTGCTGCGCCAAAAAAAATATTTTTTGTAAATTATATTTATAAAGAAATTTCCGAGGTTCCGAAACTTTTCTTGTAGCTTTTATTACTTTCGATCAGACTTATTTCAGTTATTGGTCGTTTACTATTTTAACAGAAAATTTTACAAATTACTTTTTTTTTTCTGCGTGCGCGTATGGAAAATTGCTCCGAGGAACCCGGGGTCCACTTTTCGTTGTGAAGTTCGTTAATGATGATGAATCTGGGAAGTCATTTGTTAAGCAGATGCCCGGGATTAGCTCGGCGATGTATTCCATGGGGACTTTTGATTTTTCTAAAAATTGCGCAGGGAAATCGGGGAGTGTGTGGCTGCAGCATCCACAGCTCGTGTGTGTTTAGAGTCGAAGATGAGGATGAGGAAGAAGAAGGGGGTGGAAAAGAAGGGAGGAAGGACCGAATTGTGGAATGACAAGACGTCGTCCCTCGGTCATTAGTTATACCGTCGTCACTTCTGCAATTAGAAGCCAGCAAGCATTTTTTCCTTGATGTCGTACATCTCTCTTCTTCTTCTTCTTCTTCTTCGTCTTCTCGAGAGATTTTACTACCACCGAATCCGTTGATTCCTTTGGGAGGGACCCGGGAATTTTTCACGCGACGCAGTCAAGTATCGCGATAAAACATTAACTGCGTGTAAATGCATCATTCTGTGGCATTCGTTAAGGACAGAGGGCATTAGAGCTGCGCGCAGACGAGGACGGGGCAAAAAAAAAAGCGCAGTAAATCCCTCGACTCTGCATCAAATGGATGGCGTTGAAAAAATTGAGAAATTTGGTGGCGAAGAGTTTCGCTAAATGTTGTTAGCGAATTTTAAAAGTAAGACGAGCGTTCGAATTAATTTTGAAAATGGTAGAGATATTTTTTGGGGGGAAAAATAAATTGGGATTTTAGTAAATTGGATTTGAATTGGGTGGAATGTAGGTATTTGAAGGAATTACCGAGAAATTTATTATTATATGAAATTAAATTTGAACAAAAATTATTTTTATAATGTATCTAGTTTGAAAATAATGTAAATTGAAGAAAACTGAATTTTAATCAACGATTTTAATATTGGAACAAATAAATTTGAATTAATTGCATTATTTTGTATTTTATATTTTTATTTCAATTCCTTTAGTATCCAATACAAGATTGAAAATAATTGAAATGTTTGAAAATTTATGTGAAAAAATAAGATGATACTTAATTCGATTTAATTCGGTCCCAATATATTTTAAAAAATTCTCAAACAAATATTTCATTATACCATACTCGAATTCATCATATTTATCATATTAATATTAATTTCGAATGAGACTTGAAAAAACTGAATTTTAGTCTACGTTTTTAATATTTAAACAATTGAATATAAGACAATTACATTATTTTGTATTTTATATTTTTATTTCCATTTTTTTTTACGATCCAATAGAATATTCAAAATAATTGCAATATTCCAAAATTTTTTTAAGAAAAATAAGATTCTAATAAATTCGTATTTATTATAGTTGGCAACAATTATTTACAAAATCAGAGCTTCAACTTTTATTTATTACTATCGCGACTAGAAAATTTTTCTTTCGAAACCATCCATCGATTCCCGTACATGCGATCGAGAGTCGAAACTGTATCGAAGGTGGCGATAAAAATTCAATGCGGCGCGTAATAGGCGCTTACCCTCCACCTCCTCCAATTACTCGGGAGATTCTAATTACAGATATTAAAAGTCTCAACATTTAAATAGGCACGTATGTTTTCACAGTCGCGTACGTCCACGTGTGTGCAAGTGTACGTACATGTGTGTACGTATTTATCGTACTTTCAAATGGCAGATCTTTTTCATCCTTACGTAGACGAAGACGAAGACGAAGAAGAAGAAGAAGGTTGCTTAATGAGCCGCGCCGTTAAAATCACGTATTTATCCGAGTTGCAATTAGTTACTGCCCAGAAAGAGCAGGTACACATAAAATGTGTATCTACATGTGCGAGTTTATACATGCGGGTAATGTTTTAATATATTCCAAGGCTGGTGTGTAATACGTGCTCGGTACACCTGCATGTAATAACCATACATGCATCCACGTGTGTGTGTGTGTGTGTGCGAGTGTACAAAGGCTTGCCATCGTTATCGGTATTAATTGCCGCCTTTCATCACCCGAAGATTTTATTATATTTACGGAAATCACCGGTAGAAGTGTGCCAGAGCCGAGACTCGAACCCGGTCACCCAGGGAGGCGGTGAACCCGTTCCACCGGGGTTTGCTATAGTTTTGCCAGGGTTTTGCTACAATTGTTTGAATAAATATCATAATTATTTAAACAAAAAAAAATTTTTAATATTGTAAAACAAAATATTAAGTAAATAATTTTTTTTTTATTATTTAAAGTGGATTTCAATTCGTGTACCTTTTGTATCGGGGTTAAATTATTAATTTACTTAGAATTTATAAATAATCTCGGTGTGCAAAGAGAATAATTTATTATGATTCGGCTTTTGCTAGGGTTTTGCCGGGGTTTTGCTGTTCCACCGGATTCCCGAAATTAATCGAATTACGTAATAGACGGTAACTTCCGGTTGCCATTGAGAAAGAGAGGTAGATTTAAATTAATACAGTCGATTCCAACTCCCTAGGACCGGTTACGCATAAAGGAATGGGCGCAGGGTCTATTCGGTCGACTCATCCCCAATCCAAACACTCGGAAAGTGGTGTAATGAGAAGCAAGAGGAAAAAAAGTAAGGGGAGGCAGCTTCAGAAGGAATACATATGCATGAATGGGAAGTTCAAGTCGAAAGTCACATGATCGTGCAGAAAATAAAATGAGAAATAATAGAGAGGATAGATTAAAGGTAAATGATAGAGCGGCGGGATTCTCCAATAGCGAACCTCCTTTCTTCAGGTGCTAAACACGAATTCCCTACACCTCCGCATGCTAACGCGTGATGTGTTAATTACACGAAACACATCCGAGCCAGAAAATTGATACTTTCTTGAATTATTCTCAAGAACGCACCTGTCACTTTGAATTACCTTCTTTTGTTTCCCGGTTCTATTGGTTGCCAACCGACAGGAGCTGAGATGAACACCCTGCTTTGTTGTACCATTGTCGTGGTGTATTTGTTGTATATTTATTTACCCGTGAAAATATATGGGGTTGGTGCAAAATTGGTGAGGATTATTTTGGCGCTTGTTGTATAAGAATTCGTGCAAAGCAATCGTCGTTAATTATGCACCAACCCAATAATTCCATATTCGTAAGGTTTGAAAAAATGTTTAAACTCTAAAATATTGTTTTCGCCCAGTTTTACAAATTTTTTGGAAAATTCTCATATTAAAATATATTTATCTCCTGGAAATGAAGGCAATTTCTTTTTTTTCTCGTCTCATGTAATTTAAAAAATTTTTTTTACCCAATCCTTCGAATTTTTCAGAAGAC
Source organism: Gasteruption jaculator (assembly GCA_949825005.1). NCBI lineage: Eukaryota > Metazoa > Arthropoda > Insecta > Hymenoptera > Gasteruptiidae > Gasteruption > Gasteruption jaculator. The sequence goes on from OX463761.1 coordinate 2,283,940, forward strand.
TTTTATATTTAATTATAATTATCTGTTCAAAAATATAAAAATTAGATTTTCCTTTTCTTTTCTAATAATTTTAAAAATTGAATCTTAAAAATTGTTCCAAAATATTTTTTTTACTCGATCCTTAACATTTTTCAGAATATTTTCATATTTAATTATAATTATCATCTCTTCAAAAATATCAAAAATTATTTTTCCCTTTTCTTTTCCAATAATTTTAAAAATTGAATTTTAAAAATTGTTCTAAAATATTGTTTTTACTCGACCCTTAAAATTTTTTAGAAGATTTTCATATTTAATTATAATTATCTCTTCATAAATATGAAAATTATTTTTCCCTTTTCTTTTCTAATAATTTTAAGAAATGAAATTCAAAAATTGCTCCAAAACATTTTTTGTTACCCGATCCTTAAAATTTCTCAGGAAGATTTTCATATTTTATTATAATTATCTCTTGAAAACGATGAAAATTCCTTTTCCCTCGTCTTTTCTCCAGGAAATAAAAGATCTTTATAATCACGTTGTCAGGAAGGTACGGAAAGTTTCCTATTGTTTTTTTATCGGTATGTATTCAAAGCGTAAATAATTAGGTGGGAAGAAAGGAAAAAGCTGCGGGATCAGGGATGCCGGTAGCTAACAGGGATTACGGATAAGAAACTGAAAAAGTTTCGAAGAAAGAAAGTGTATTAAAAACAAGAAGAAGGTGTTCATCGGCTTAGGAAAGAAAAGAAAAAATACAATGGAGCAGACAATCGAAAGCCCGCGGGTTCTTAATTTCCTGTTCGATTGCTTTTAACACCACGCTGCTCCCCCTGCGATCTACGTGCCCATCAATTTGGTATTGTTTTCGAAATTACATGCATATCAATTTTGGAGAATTCGAAAAATGAAGAAACAAATTTTCTTCCAGGAGTTCATCGAATTTATTGTTACGTAATATAAATATTATGGTCGTTCTCGGGTGAAATTTCGCTAAAAATATTTAACATTTACCTTCCTTTCACTAATGATTAATTTACTGCAGCGTTTGAATAAAGTAATGCATGTAGATCAGCGATTTAAATCGCTGCATCGTCTCTGCAGCGATTTTTCACTGGCACACCTTTTATAATGACATTAAGCCTTTTACTGCAACAGCAGCTGTATCAACAGGGTATTAGTCAAATTCAATTTCTCCGGTTTCTTTGTGTTTTCGCGTCGAAGCAACGGGGTAAGAAAAATATTTTAAAAAAAAAAAAGGGAAGGAAGGCGATCAACCATAGAATCCATGGGTTCTATAAAAATATGTGTAGGATAGATATGGGATATTTATTCCCACCATGTCTTCGGTCTTTCATTTTTTAGAAGCTTCAACATTTTTTTTTACAGATAAAAATCGAATTTCCATTTTTTATGATTTTCGAAGGGCAAAGAAAATCGGTTCTTCGCGATTTTTGGGTGACTTTGAGGTTAGAAAATCTTTAAAAAAAAAGAAGGAAGAACCAACGAATCCATGGGTTCTATAAAAATATGTGTAGGATAAATGTGGGACGTATTAATTCCCACCATAACTTTATTTTTTTTCTTTATGAAGCTCGTTTATAATTTCCGAAGAGCAAAGAAAAAATTTTGGAACCGATTCTTAGCGATTTTTGGGTGACTTTGAGGTTAAAAAATTCGGGGACCTCCGCGCGTTAATTAATAACAACATTGTTGCAAAACAAGTGACGAGGGACCGTCACCTCGTCACCTGTGTCGTTCCGTGTCTAATTCGATTTGAGTTTTAGCAGGCCCGCTAAGCTTTCCAGTAGATTAAACGTCAATAACGTAATTGGATATTGGATACAAGCAGCTGTTTGCACCGATCCGAGGAGATTCGAACGAACGCATCATGCACCGGAAAAAAAGGAGGCATTTTGTAAGGAGGGAAAATAAAGGGAGGAAGAACCGTGTCGAATGTTTTTATTATTACGGTTTACTTTCCTCCGAAATATATACATCTATTAGTGCCTTCCATTCGGATGACTTTTTGTCCCCCCACTTCCCGAAATTTAATAATCTACATCTACCCTTAGCAGGTGTTTTAAATAACTACTCTGTTGAAAACCGATTAAGTTGTAAAATCATAAAGGTTCGAGTCTGCTGGTATAATTAAGAGGGGTGGCACCCCCTGCGCTAGGGATTGGTAGGCAATCGTTCGAAATCGAATTCTGCATCGAGCCGATATTACGAAAATTGCTGCGCAAAAATAAAATAACAATCACGTGACGCAATGGCGATTATTATTTTTTTGTAAATTATTTTCATAAGGAAATTTTCGAGTGTCCTTAAATTTTTCTTGGAACTTTTATCATTTCCGATTAAAATTATTTCAATTATTTGTCGTTTATTATTTTCATAGAAAATTTCTAAAATTATTTTTTCTGTGTGTATGTATCGAAAAGTGCACCGATTTTTTCTAAAATTATTTTTTTTCTTGAATTCACATACGAGCCCTGGAATTATCGCTCCAAAAAGGATTTATAAAAGAAAAATCACTGCTCGCGTTAATTAAAAAAACTAATTCTCCTCGTCATCGCTTACGAAAATTACGCGAGCGAGGAAGATTAGTGAGAAAACACATACTCACACATACATGGACGCGTATATTTTGTAAATTATTTTTTATAGAAAAATTTTTGAGGTTCCTAAATTTTTCTTGTAACTTGTACCATTTCCGATTAAAATTATTTCAATTGTTTGTCGTTTATTATTTTCATAGAAAATTTCTAAAATTATTTTTTCTGTGTGTATGTATCAAAAAGTACACCGATTTTTTCGAAAATTATTTTTTTTCCAGAATTCGCATACGAGCCCTGGAATTATCGCTCCAAAAAGGATTTATAAAAAAAAATTCACTGCTCGCGTTAATTAAAAACTAATTGTCCTCGTCATCGCTTACGAAAATTGCGCGAGCGAGGGAGATTAGTGAGGAAAACCCATACTCTCACACATACACACACGCGTATATACAAACATCCCGTGGAGAAGTTCCGGAGGGGGTAAAACAGCTTCATTCGTTGAAGCTTGCATGGAATGTTAGTTGAAACGTTGGTTTGTTTGCTTACTTGCACTTGCACACGTGCATGCGTGAAACGCACCGCTTCATGGAGAAACTCCAATTTGCTTTTGCGACATATTCCAACTAAAGCTTTTACGCTCTTTCTCCTTTTTCCCTCCTCATCATCATTTCCCTTCTCGGAGCCTCGCCTTTCTTCCACCGGCTATATAACTTCTTATGATTTTCCTTTGTTTTTGTTACTTTTAATTTAGTCCACGACGCTCCGTTGTAATCGCACACGCTAACGCTCCGCCACGCGAACCATCCTCGCGAGTGCAAGAAGGAATTGCTAACATCACGGAAGACGCTGCAGCAGCTCCAGTCCTCATTCGAATCCCAATGTTTTTTAAATTAAAAAAAATTTTTTTTTTTCCTATCAATTTATCAAATTTAATTTACTCGTTATCATTGTTATTAATTATTATTAATTCGACCAATTTTTATTTTTCAGCCAATGTTTGAATTTGAATAGGAAGGCAGGTAATCTCAAAAAAATTGAAGTCGTTCCTATAAAATGAGAGGGATGGGTGTTGCTTGAGAGGCTGAGGGTGATCCAGAAGAGCAGAGCTTAAGATAAAACCTACCCTCAAAAGAACCGCCCTATCACTGATCAGAAGCAGACGTCAGTGATTTTAGTTGTATTTTTATAAGACGTTTACGAGAGAATTTCGACTTTAGCGTCTTTGTATTTTCGTCGTGGTAACTTTTCAAAGAAAATATTTTCACTATTATTATTATTATTAATACTTTACATACGACACCAACGTGGTGCCACCGGCGCTTGCCCGATAGTTTTCGCATGGCACCAACGTGGTGCCACCGGACGGCATAGTATCAAGTCTCTAGGAAATAATTTTGGAAAATTTACAATAAAACAGTTTTTTATCAAAATTCGAAACCTTCCCTCTCTCTCTCTCTCTTTCTCTCTCTTTTTATTTCAAATATCTGGTACTCGAAAACCGTGACTTTCGTACTTACACCCCACCCCGTTTTGAAATTCACGTACGGAGAGACCGAGGACTCGCTCGGCCGTGAAGAAAATGTTAATCGTTTTTCGCGCAATTATTCAGGCTCAAATTCCCCCAAATCATTTCGAAAAACGAGAGACGAGGGTGTTTTCACTCGTACCTCCGGGTAATCGTCGAATGCGTAACGCATATGATTCGTCACGCGCAAAATATCGAATGCCCATCCCGAGGGATGATAAGTTGCGCGGGGATTGAGGGGAGGCAAGAAGAACTGTTTAATTATTATCCTTCGGTTATTTCGTATTTCCTCGATGGACATTTTTGCGTCTGTCTTTGTGTGTGGGCGTGTAAAACATATCGTTCACCCTCCCCGATGTGATCGATAACGACTTCCAGTTTATCATAAAGTGGAAAAGAACGCGAGATAATAAATGCCGCTGGAAACGGCGGAACACAATGGAAAGAAGTGCTAAGAAAACCTGTGAAATAAATGGACCGATTTATGAGCGCTCTCTTGCGCGTTCCCGATTCGCTAAATAAAATCCGCGCTATGTCGATTGATTTTCCGTGAGAAGAAGGTTTTGAGCAGCGAAGGTACCGGTCGTTCACCTTTCGGATTTATTATTTTATTTTTTTTTTTGGCAATTTCTACCCCCGGTTGCAAAAATTGGGGGTGGAAAAGTATAAATAATTAGTTCAGGCACTACCCTTCCAAAATTAAGTGGGATATGAATTATGAATTCTTGCCCGTGACAACTTACTTAAAAAAATTCTTATTTATTGCAATTTCGAGAACAAATTCCACTAAAATATAAATAAATTACCATCCGTTCGTTTTTACCCTACAACGCAACCCCTGGAGAAATATTTTCAAAATATGGAGGAAATATTTCCAGGGATTGGATGCAGATTCTAGAAAAAAAATTTTTTTCTTTTTTTTTTAACCGATGATTTTCTCTCTCGTTATCAGAAATATTACCACCCCCTCCTGTGACTTTCCAACCCCCCGGTCCCGAAAATTGGGGGTGTATAAATAATTAGCTCGGATACTACCCTTCCAAAGATCGATCACCCCTTTTTTCCATATATTTTTACATTTATTGAATTAAATACCTTATTTCCACTTTTACCCTACAGTGCAACCCCTGGAGAAAAATATACTGGAAAATATTCTTAGGGTTCCAAAATATTCTGGAAATACTTTCAAGAAATGGATACAGATTCTTAAAAAAAAATTCTTTCTTTTTTTTTAACCAATGATTTTCTCTCTCGTCATCAGAGGTATTACCACCCCACCCCCTCCTGCGACTTTCCAATCCCCCCCCCCCCCCCCCCCCAAAAATTGGGGGTGTATAAATAATTAGCTCGAATACTACCCTTCCAAAGTTCGATCACCCCTTTTTTCCATATATTTTTACATTTATCGAATTAAATACCCCATTTTCATTACTACCCTACAGTGCAACCCCTGAAGAAAAATATCCTGGAAAATATTCTTAAGTTTCCATCCAAAATATTCTGGAAATATTTCCGAGGAATGGATGGGGATTCTTAAAAAAAATGTTATTTCCTTAACAGCTGATTTTCCTCACCGCCATCGGAAACGTTGCCACCCCATCCCACCCCCTCCTGCGAAGGAACAATGAGCTTTTTATTTACCGAGCGGTTACAGGGGTGATATGAAAAGGGTTAGACAGAAAATATCGATCTGACGTCTGGCTCCTGGCAAAGCGACGCGAAAACAAACGAGCTTGCGCGAGCGCTGACGTGAAAATGAGCTTTTCCCGTTGGTCGCATGGGATTGGATACAACGTCGGTAAAAGAATCCCGGGGGCAAAGAGGGAACCGTGAAGGGGGATCACGGGAAATCGGCTGGAAAATGGGAAACTCAGCAGGGTTGGTGACAAATGGTTGATCACCGGAACAGCTCGCTGGCATTCCATTGCCGAGAATCCGCAATCATTGGCTAAGAACCCGGAGAACTTGCTATTGCCACGCGCCCCCGTCACTGTTTTCGCCCCTCTTTTTTTCCCCGGTTCGTGTTTCTCTGTGTGTTTCACTCTCCTTTTTTAACAAATATGTGATCTGGGAAAAAAAAGATTAAACCGGGACCAGCCTAAATCTTCTTTTGAGTATGGCCACGTATTAAGGAGCAAATATTTAGTTAAGCCTTGTATTATATTTGAGTGTTCTTGCTAGAGTTTGGGCTAGTATTTGACGAATTAATGTTGAATAAATAATTTCGGAGGGAAAAAAAATGCTGCATTTCAAAATTTCTTCGCACCATTGATTTTCGATGAGCCAAAAATGTAGGATTTTTAAAATAAAAAATTGACAGTAGCAACGAGGAAAAAGATCGAATGTTATTAAAAAAAAAATACAAATTTAGTTGATGGTAATTGTTAGAATCGAAAATTGTTTGAATTTAGGAATTTTTGTACACGTTTAATTTTTCGTTAACATAGAAAAGCCTTTTATTAATTTTATTTATGAATTAAATTATCAATAGAGTTATTAATTTAATTAAAATATAAAAGCGAATATAATAATAATATAAATTCGAATCGAATTATTAATTTTAAAGCCGCTTGTTTTATAAACTCTCGAATTTAAGAATGAACATAAAATAAAATCCTCCGTAGCAGCGAGTAGAGATAATTGTGATAATTAAAAAAAATTGCAAATTAATTTTTGGAATTGCAAAAAGAAGTGTACGTATCGGGTCACTTAAAAAATAATTTATAATCCAAATTTGGAGACTGCAAAGCGTTCAGTCATTCGTTAATTATCAATAAATCATGCACTCGTCTGTCTCCTTTTTCTCCTTTCGTGTCTAAAGAATCATTGAAATGTTACAAACATCATAAATAACTGGCCTCTTTACGACAATAAATAACTTACGCGTCGATATAAATTTATTACGGATAGGTCTTTCCATAAAGAAGGATTTCTAAAGCGCCTCGGAACCGTCATGCAGTCGTATAAGAGAGATGCATAATTAATCTCATTACTTTCCGACTGAATTTATACCTGACATAATTTACAATGACGCGGATCCAAACGAGTTTGCCGAATATTTATCGACGAAAAGTCAATTGAGGTTATATGCATTCCAGAAAATTGTGTTTTTGAGCTTTCGCTCCCATACCGCTGCAAATAACGTTGACGAGATGTCAATATTTTTTTTTTTCGTTTGCGATAAAAGGAAATTAGCAGTTTCGCGTCTCGAAAATTATAGGTTCGAATCCCGTTTTGGGGTAAATTAGTGCAAGATGATGAAATTAAAAGGAAACCTGTCTACCTTTTAATTTGAGACTCGAGATCTTACGAAATTAAAATGTAACTTAAAATACTAATTAGTGGGGAATTAAATAATAAATACTGTGTAAAAAAATGCATTGCAGTAAAAAAAAAAAGAAAAGTGAAAAATTGGATTGATAATTTATTAATATCAATAATTTCAGATGTGTACTTTTAAATTGAGACTTTTATTTTTTTTTTCAATTTCTACATTTTTTTAGAGAATTCGAAAAATGCGTTTTTTTTTTTGTGGAAAAATAAGTTAACAATAATTACAATTATTTTCGAGGTTTAATTTAACCGAGGTTTAATTTTTTTGAAATCCACAATCGGCAGGTGCTTAGCAGAGCAATTATACTTCCGTAAAAAATTTGGTAAACCGTAAAAAAATTTTTAAATTGTAATTCGACGCGAAAATATTTCTTGTACTTCCGGGAAGGATCGATCTGAAATATCAGTTTAATCAATTCGGTAATGAGGTTTCCTATATGTTCTCGTTCGAGCCAGAGTAAGAGAAAATGGGTTATATATTTTATACAAGATATATCGAGTATATATATATTTTATACAAGATAGAATCTAATTTTCCTCCTTTTTCCCGTTCACCCCCTTTACTGAATATCTCTTGTAATCTTTAAGGGTGAAATTTGATCAGCCAGCGTCCCTCACTACCTCGTTATTATAATATTGTTCCAGAATCACGATGCTCGTTAACCTCCGCAAAAGACCTGATTCCAGTTTAATAATGTTACATGTGAGTAGAACTGAATCCTTGATGAGTCAAACCGCCCAGATTATGTAGAAAAATGAAAACAATTAATGTATCAATTATATTTATTTTTAAAAAAATTAATAAAATTGCTATTTTAATTATTGCATTGCAAAAAAAATCTACTGCGTGGTAAGATTTAATTTCCATGCCGTAAAAAATTCCCAAAAAGTCGAAATAAATTTTTCTAAAAGCAGAAGTTTAAAAAGAAAATAATATATATAATGCTACCACGTGATAAATTATATTTTTTGCATTGCAAAAAATTCTGATTCATGGTAAAATTTAATTTCAAAATATACCACGAAATGTTGTAATGCATTTTTCTTGCAGCAGAAAATTCTAGACTGTATAAGCCAATACTTTCTTTGCTCCTATTTCCATCGTGTATACACAAATTCTCTACATCGACTCATTTTCGTCTAATAATTTAACATTCTACATATATGCACATGTAGCACACCTACACACCTACGCTCTTATCGAATACTACCCGACAATTGCATCCACACGTATATATTAGGGTCTCATTAATTAGTAATTCCGTTTTACATCGGTGACAAGGAAAAAAGCTGTATAAATCGAAGTCAGCTCCCATCGCTAGTAAATTATGCACCAGGGGAGAGACAAATTTCAAATCCAGGCATTAATAAAAGAAACTTTCATATGCTATTTTTTCTGTGCAGAAAAAACCCTTTCGCCGAAGTCACTTTATTCCGTTGTAACATTTTGTAATGCAACAAAATATTTTTTTGCAATTGTCCTATTTTTCATCACAATTCGGGATTTTTATTTTTATTTTTTTTTTCACAAATTCGTGATTGCAAGACCCAGTCCATGGACGCGATCGTCGAGGCTCTGGGTTCGAATCTCGGCAAAGGATTTTACTCGGTCTTCGCATGCCTTCCAGGTCGACGTGGAACGAACGTGGCTAGTTTACCGAACACGAACAAGGATATCATGCCTACGTGCTAATGACTGTAAGAATCGATTAAACTATACCGTCTTCTTTCTTACAGCTGTCATATGCATGACGGCAAGTACCTCTAGCTGCTATACACTGCGAGGTATTTATAGGAAACGTATGTCACGAGGTAAACAGCGTGACAGCAAACCAATTGGACTTTTAAGACCCTTCTGGAACTACGCTCCGTATTTTATTCCTTCTCGCATTCGCGTCACACGAAATTTCGCTTCACGCCAGGGCATAAGTTCCATAAAAATCGGGATCGACGAGCAGACCGATTTCCAAAAGATTACTAATTTAAATGACACGGGTTTTTGAATTTTCGCGCCCAAGGCGCTTGGCTCTAATTGGAAGACTCGTGCTATTGGTCGTGACGTCACTAATCTGGGGTAATGTGGTTTTTGCCGGAGTTTTGCTTGGATTTTGCTCGGATTTTGCTATAGTCAATAATCTGGGGTAATGTGGTTTTGCTAGGGTTTTGCCATAGTCAATAATCTGGGGTAATGTGGTTGTATCGGAATCCCCGTGTCCCCGAAAAAGTTTCTTGACTTATTGCCGATTCACACGAAATTTCGCTTCACGCTGGGGCAAGGTCCCGGGGAATCGAGATCGGCGGGTGGACCGATCTCCGAAGATCGGAGGTGCTAAACGAGTCTCCCGGGATACTCTCTTTGTTCCGTGGAAATGAATTAAAAATCCACGAGCGAGGAACGATTCCATCGCGTCGGGGGAGAATTCGTAAACGTACTCTTTTGTCTTAGTTAACACCTTTCTTTCCTCGGAGCAATTAGCACAGCTATAAAGGCTCTCGACCGCGATGCCTATCCCAGTTAATTTACATATACAACTCCATGTTGCCGGTTACCAAGCAGCGCGTACCCGAGCTTTTCCACCGACATGATCTTCATTTTCGTTACGATCTCATGCATACGTATTCGGCTTTTATTGCGACACTAAGAAGTGGAGACGCTTCTTAAACGGAAGTTTCGAATTCGAACGAAACAATAGCCGCGGCACGGCAGACGGGGTGCCGTAAAGGTTTATGGCTCTATCGTCCAACGTCTTTCCGTCTTTCTATATTGTACCTCGTCGAGGGCTTTTGCGGTATCTCTGAAGGCTCTCGGCACCGAAGAAAGAAGAAGCCGACAAGCCCCCGAAAAGTTCTCACTGTTCTTCGTCTCTCTCTCTCTCTCTCTCTCACTCTCCGAGATCCTCTCGGTCCTTCGGGTCTCCCGAAAATACGTGACACGCGAAAATCAATTTGGTTGCATGTGTTCACCATTCACGGCTCGTAAAACGCCATGGCTATTGGCATTTTGCTTTTCTTGCCCCTTCCTCTCCTTTCTTCGGCAACAAAGGTCCACAAAATATTGGTACACCTTGTAATTATGGTACTTTCCACTTTGAAGACACCGGTAGCGTTGATTCAATGATTCCCAAAGTTGCCATTATTCGCACTAATAAGTGTGCAAATTGAGGGTTGCGGATTCGGGTGCTTTTTCCTAGAAGCCAGAAACTGGAGAAAGGAGCGGATTTCGCAGCCTCGCGTTGCCTCGTCGCCACGATGAAATGAAATTCATGATTTACGGGAGGAAACGACGCCGGTGTATCATGTTGACACGAATCGAATAAAGTACAACTAAACTCCCACTAAATATCTAATCTGCCGGGAATTTATTTCTATTTGCACTCGGAGGGGTTGGCAGCGATTACCAAATGGGGATTGATCCTTTGTATACGAGCGTGATTTCTGCGGAGAAGGAAAATAATGGGGAGGGAGCAGAAACAGAGACGACGATTAGACACGGGGTCCCGGGATCCCGGGATCTTCGACAAACTGAGACAGATCGCTCGCATAAATCTCGAGAGCAATATAAATCCTCTCGCTATGCCTTGACGTAAATACGACTTTGGCATAGCTCGCGACTAACCTATGAACTACCCTTAAGGTACTAATTGAGAATTATTTCTCACAATTCCCTCATTTGACAACAGCCCTTCCAGGTCTTCTCGCCTCGTAATTCTACTTCGTTCCACTAATTTTCAATCATCCCCTCGTTCCTCTGACAAAAAACGGGAATCGGTGGCTTTGGAATATTAATTTCCTTTCGAAGGTATTTTTAGGAACTTTTTCGGTACAACTTTAGTTTGAACAAATATTTTTTGACGCAAAAAATTATATTTAATTATTACCCAAGTTTTTATTTATTAATATAAATAATATAATTCACGGTCCAAGATATCCCAATTAATTGAATACATCGAAATTAATTATTTGTGGCTCTGGAACATTTGATTTCCTTTCGAAGAAATTTTTAGTAACTTTTTCGTTACAATTTCGGTTTAAAAAATTATTTTTGTGGTGGAAAATTTAATTTAATTAATACCTTGATTTTTATTTATTAATAAAAATAATACAAATAATATAATCCATGGACCAAGATATCCCAATTAATTAAATATATCGAAATGAATAATCCGTGGCTCTGGAACATTTAATTTCCTTTCGAAGAAATTTTTAGTAACTTTTTCGTTACAATTTCGGTTTAAAAAACTATTTTTGTAATGGAAAATTTTATTTATTTAAGCAAAACCCCAGTCAATTAAATGTACCCGAAATATTTATGGGAATATTCGAAAGGAAGAAAAAATGAAACAAAAGTTCCTGGATTTTTCAAAAATCGTCAATTTGGAATCTGGAATATCCGGAGTCGGAGGCACTTTTCTACCAAGAGGCACATAAATGTGTCTTGACTTTCACTGAAAAGCGTCGAAATTTGTCAAAACCCTCTGCAGAGGCAAAATCGCGCAATATGTGGTCATTTAGGATGAAAGCATGTAATAGGACCCTTTTTTCCAAACAGCACTTGTTCATGGAAAGTCAATGGATCGCTGAGCAGCGGGAGGTAGAAGTTTTGAAAATAAAAAGATTTCGGGTCGGCCCTTATGTTTGGGCGTTTGTTTGGTAGGCAAACTGTCACAACATCCCGACCCGTAAGAAGACCCTCCTCCACTTCTTCATCTTCTACTTCTTCTTCTTTTTTGTAAGACCGGAAACTCAAGTGGTTTTCAAACTCGTGTCATTTTTATATACAACATGTATATCTGGAAACTGAGGGCAATTAGTCTCCCTGCTTTGGGGAAAGAGCATAATGGGGGGAAGCACTTAAGTATTTAATATCTCTAATATTCCAGACTTTTTATAGCGGTCCTTAGAAGTTTTCCCGACTCGGTGCTCGTGTGGATGAATCTAATGAATCGAATCTTCGGATTACTGTGTTTATGTTATTTAATTATGACGGCCTGGTGCCCTAAAAGATGTTGAAAGGGACTGACAGGCTCACTAAAACTAATTATATATATATATATACATTTTTTTTCTTCTTAAATCAACAACTATTTACTCGAGATATTCTACTTTAACCCACTCAAATTTCAAATTTTTAATATTTTTTTACTTAATTCTTGCTAATTTATATTATTTAGAAGACACGGCCCTTGAATTTTCGCGCCTAAAACGCTTGGCTCTAATTGGAAGACTCGTGCTATTGGTCGTGACGTCACTAATATGGGGTAATATGGTTTTGCCAGGGTTTTGCCGGAGTTTTGCTAAGGTTTTGCTTGAGTTTTGCCAGGGTTTTGTTATAGCCACTAATCTGAGGTAATGTGGTTTTTTCAGGGTTTTGCCAAGATATTGCTAGAGTTTTGCTTGGGTTTTGTCTCGGGCAATAGCCGGACTATTGCTTGGGTTTTGTCTCGGGCAATAGCCGGACTATTGCTTGGGTTTTGTCTCGGGCAATAGTCCGGGGTAACATGGTTTTGCCGGGGTTTTGCCAAGATTTTGCTGGGGTTTTGCTATAGCCACTAATCTGGGGCAAAGTGGTTGCATCGGAATCTCCGTGGTTCCCAAAAAAGTGTCTCCACTAATTGTCGATTCTTTTTCCGACAAAGGGACTTTTCTATCGGGATCGAAAATCGATATCCTCTATTAAAGCATAAAGAAACGTACACCGTATAAGTATAGAGCAGGCTAATAATCAGAAGTAAATTGCAGATACGTGATGCTACCGTGCTGTGGAATAGAGCGATTGGACATCGGATAATACAGCTTACTTATTGTATCCCATTTTTCACCCCCTACGCGAGGCCCTCGGAGCCTCCTATATACATATATACATCCTTTCCTAACTTATACCGGTAATCTAATTTGAATCCTGAGGCCACGAAAGCCTTCGACTTCTTATAATGGAACACGTATCGAATAATATTACCAACGATTCGATATCATTTGTAATTCCAGCGTGACCGCGATTGCGAGCGCTCCGGAGAGGAAGAAACGCCACTTCGGATTCCAAAACAGGGGATGGGGGCAATTTCTCGATGGAAACCCGCGTGTGAACACCGTCCTTCTGTTTACAATTTCTTTTTCTTTTTTACCTTTTCATAAATTCAAGGCGTAAAATATTTTAGTTGCGCTACATTTTGAGAAAATGGGCCACCCAAATTAAGGTTCCCGTTTTGGGTGATAAAAAAGCTACGCGGGTGGTACGGGACGAGTGTCGCAGGAAGATGCAACGGTCCCGGAAATGATGCAACGGACCTTCTTCCAGCGGGCCCATGCAGTTTTGGCCACTTACGTCACATTGCCCGTTTTAAGCAGCGCAAATTATAGCCTCGTCAATTTCGATATCCCTCAAAGGCACGTTTCGTCGTCCCCCCCCCACGTTTTCCTTCGGTTGCTGTCAAATTCGTAAACGCTCGTTCCGTGAGATAATAAGACGTCTCGCATATGGGAGTCATAAGGGCCAAGATGAGACACTCGTGCAAAAGATGGACGATCGGGCAAGAAGTGAGAGTACGTACTCCGTACTCTTTTGTTCATATTGTCAGTGCCGTCGGAAGTACACAAGCCGCATGTCAGTGTCGTATCACGCCATATGCAAACGAGGCATATGCTTCTTCCTCAAACTTGGGGACGCAACAAATTTAAAGGCAGGTAGGCCTAAAATTACCTATTCGGTGTACCTGTGTACACATATTGGATCCTTGTCCTCCCTTGTCACGTATCGCGAGGATATCATTATCTCGCGTCCTTTTTTATCAACAGAAAACAAAATGTGTGTGTGTGTGTGTGCGATGATGCTTTCTGGCCACAATCGCTACCCTGGGATTTTGTGAATCTCCGATTAAGAAAAATTGTCGGACAAAAATATCCTGGGTGTCGTAGCCAAATTTTCTCGGATCGGGTAATTTGTTTCCGGAAAAATTAATTGGTACAATAAATTTAATTGGAATCAACCGGAATCTCCTTGGACTGATATTTCAAATTTTTCTTAACAGCTCGTTCCGGAGTGCATTCGCATATGCAATAAGAAAAAAATCATAACGAAAGAAAGGAAAAATAAGACGAACCTTAAAGGTGGAAATTCGCATTATGTTAATTATGACTTATTAATAGTTCTTAATTGTAATATAAAAAGCAGTAACTTCGGCCGCTAATAACAATCCCATGAAAAATTCAAGACGTCCACTGGCACAATGCTCCTCCACGGTTTAGAGCTAACAAGACGGCATTTGAAACGCATCAGAGGAAAAGAGCCAGCATTATATTTTTCAACAGATATCCTTTTAATGGAGATTGTCAATTAAGATACTTCTACGAGAGATCGTTAAAGTTTGATAAATTATAAGCAGAGGGAAACTTATTCGCAATTTTATTTATATGTACGTTTATAAAGGCACGAATCCATTATTCATTTATCATTCATTTATCATTGAAACTGGAATACGCGCATTGTGAAAAATTCCCGATACCGAACCGCGTCTCGGGTGTGCAACAAAACGGTGGTTAATTTTTAACAACCCCTAGTGTCCCGTTTGCTTGAACAACGTAACAAAGGCAATCAATTGTTAAGCTTTCTCGACCCAGATAAATATAAGGCGGAGATTCGTACATTTCCGTGGAGTCTATATTTTCCCAAGTTTTTTCTTTCAGGGATTTTAAAATGCATTGGATTGGCAACCAAGTAATTGCCGATTTTGTCATTTGTTTGCTTTGGAAGACCGGCAATTACTTGGTTGCCAACCCAATATAGTTTTACAAAAATTCTTAATATATTAGTAATTTTATTTTTAATTGTTACAAAAATGATTCTCGTTACACGAAGACGTTTGGAATCTCAAAAAAATATGAATCCCCACCCAGAATTTTTCGAAAATCCTCGGGTTCCAAATTATTTAAAATTATGTGAATTATTTTAAAAAAAGCTTTCCATTACACGAAGATATTTCGAATGTTTGAAAAAAAATGAATTCTCACCCAGAATTTTTCCAATATTCTAAAATAATCGTCATTCCAAAATTCGTCCAATATTTATCCAAGGACTTATTACATTTTCCAAGGTAGTTTTGAAACTTAATTAGTAGAAGTTCAAACGCAGGCCGTGGGTTCGAATCTCGATGCGGACACCAACGGAATGACAAAAGAAGAATTGCGGCCAGTACCACAATATACTAATAAATGGCAACGAGATAAGGTTAAACTTATGGAATCCTCGCTGTCGAAAAAAAAAAGGAGGTCGTCGTAAAATAATTTGCCGGATATTCCGCATCGTAAACAATGCACCGATGATGAGCTTATAGGAGAGCGGTAGGAAACCTTTTCATACCTAAGTTTCCCGAAGACACATACTTCGAACTGTATTTACGTGTTTGCTCGGTATAGAGGCCCGCCACTTAGGGTCAAGTATGGATCCTACAGCGTGAAGTCCCACGAAAAATGCGGAGCCCCATAAACCTTTAATTTTACGATGATTGTCCCAAAGGGTCTCCTCTAAAGAGAATTTTTCGCAAATTTCTCATTGGGGTGTATATACACACGTATAAATACACTACATGCACATTTTTAGATAAAGCGCATACGTCTAAATGTGTATTACGGGAAAGTAGGTTTTACGAGTGTCAATACGAGACAGCCGGGCTTTACATACACTTAAAACTTCTACTCGTGCTTTTCCCTGCAGGTAATTGGATTAAGCGGAACGCGTCGGGTAGTTTTTACTACACTCGGGGGTAAATTACTTTTATTGCGGAAAAACGTAATAGAAATTCGGAGCAGACAATTTTTTTTTCCCCCTTGAATTGGAATATTTCCGATCCTATTTTTTTTGACACCAGAACCAGGGTAATTTTGCTATTTAAATTGCCCGGGGTTTGCAATTTTGTCCAAAGTCCTAGGAATTTTTGACATAAAAAAACGCATCGAGTTTGACGTAATTTTGTGAGTTCGTGAAAAATGGGCTTTCAAGAAATTGGGTTTTACCTTGACTGTGTTCACCAGCGTCGAAAGTTTTACTCGTCATTTGAAAGAGGGCGTCGAGAGGACTGCCTTGGCCGGTAGTTCTCTTGCCATTCTGCGCCGACTGCGAATTATGCTGCTGGGCATTTTTTCTCTTGAACTGCTGCTGCATCGCCGGATGATGCATCCCATGATGAATGCCGTGATGCAACGCGTGATGGTGATGATGGTGATGAGTTAGCGGATCCGGGCTGCCGGAATCTGAGACGGAACTTCTACCGGACGACGAGGAACTGCTCAAAGGTGGCTCGCTGATGGACCCGGAAATAGAAGCCAGCGACATTCCCATCAGCGATAAATCTCTCGGCGCCGGATGCATGGTCTGATGGTGGTGATGCTGCTGCCGGTGAGATTGCCGGTGATGATTCGTCTCCACGGTGTCCCACGGCCTCACGATTTTAGCTTTGGGTCTGTGAGACAGGATATCGATGATACTGAAGGACTTCACCCCGCGTTCGTTCGATTCTCGATCCCTGTCGTCCTCCTCGTCCGATTGTTGGATCGGGACCATTTTCAGGCGCTTCAGGGGCTTGAAGTAATCGTCGGTGGTGGTACCCGGAGTCCGGACTTCCTCTTCCTCTTCGTCGTCGTCGTCGTCCTCGCCTTCCTCCACCTCCTCGTCGTCGTCCTCCCTGAGGGTGGTGACGTCACTGCCGATGGTCCTCGGCACCCTTCTGCCAAAATCCCCGTCTCTGCTGGAGGAGTACCTTTCCTCGTCGTCCAGGACGTAGCTCCTGGGACTCAGTCGCTCGTTGTACTCTTCCCTGAGTCTGTCCTCTTCCTCGTTCGGGGTGACCAGCACCAGAGGCAAGGGACTCGGACACCCGACGGATATCTCGTCATCGTCGTCCTGAGCTTGAGCCTGAGCTTCCGGTCTGCTGGGCGACGTTCTGCAAGAGGCTCGCCTCGGGGAACCCAGACATCCCGTGGTGGTTCCACTGGAAGGCGCCGTCGACGGTGACATGGTGTAGGACTCCGTCATCTCCGTGGTGCACATCGTCGAGGGTTAAAGAAAAAGGAATTCGTCACTGAAACTTCACAACCCAGTCAACCCACTGTTTCTCTCGGAAACTCACTCCTTCTGCATGTCAAACCGAAACACCGTGATTCCGGGGGGGCAGCATCCCTTGGGTCCGTCGAGGAACCCCTGGAACATTCACACGTGCATCGTCCAGCTCCGGGCGAACGGTGACAGACGGAGGTGCTTAATCCCGATGGCTGGTGTCACTCGAATTACATAACTGTCACGTCAAGAGCGGCACTGGAGTGTGTCACTAAGGGACGCAAAGAGGCAAGGGAGGATTTTCGTCGCCGCTGTCGCACTCTAACCGCCTTCCTCTTGCGATTGGGTGGCACTCCCGGGGTCGTTAAAAACAAAGTCTATGAGCGAAACGTCAAACGGACCCGGACACTTCTCTTCGTCATAATCGGCTCGAAAACAAACGGGCGACGGGGTAACGCGTCAGTTCAGGCAGGGGACTCGAAATGGTTTGTGAAGGAGATCTTTGGCTCGGCTTCCAGCCGCTACTTTTGCTTCGCGATACGTAGGTGGGAGGTTTTCGAAGTAAAAGATCAAAAGGATCTCCCCGCTTCGCTCGGAGAGGGCGTACGCCGAGGGTCGAGTAGAAAGGGCGGCGCTTCGCCAGGCTCGGCCCAGCTCGACCCATCAGCAAAATGACGCTGCTATGCTGGAATTTTTACGAGATGTACTTAACGTAGACCGTAGCTTCGTTCTCCTTGATGCACTGCGCTCGCTACCACCGGTCATTTTCTATTTTTTTACCCCGTTTTTTTTACCTTTTTGCGTTCTGTTATATCAAGGCATCAAGCGTCTTTCAAACCGACACTAACGAGCCGACTTCCACGTGCTTCATCATCCTGCCGATTTCAAAATACACCGAGTTCTCATTATTATCGTCTCTCGGGACGCGGCCAGTCACGGGAGTGACAAGTCGGCAAAAGGAACGACTTCGCGGATGAGGTTGATGAAATTACTGACGTCACTGCGCAAACAGGGAAGCTTCTTCCCGCGGATAAGCGGCTCCGAAGCTGATATCCCTGCGGGCTTTGGAAGCTGGGCGACTGGAGCCGGAGCTCCAGCTGATCATTGGACTCGGGATTGAAGATTTAAAATTTTGAAAAATGTATTTGTTTAAAATAAAAAATAGGTTAATTATTTCCTCGAAAATTTCAAATAGTTTTTAATGAATATTCGTTCATTCTATATTATTATTTTCTATTTATTATTATATATGTTAATTGAAATGTGCCATTTTGTAATTTTCCATAAATTATTATATCATTTAATTAAAACGTTCGATTAAAAAATAAATCACGAGTGCATTCAACAACAATTCTTCATTGTTTCGCCGATTCCTGTTTTTCTCATTGACGGTGTATTAAAAATAGAGCCGACAAAAATTCCCAGCGAGCAAGATGGGATCCCAAGTCTTACAAGCACTCGTGGATGGAACAACAAAGGAAAAAAAAAAACGATCCAGATCCATCGTGAGATTCCGCTAAGCGGGCAATCGGGAATTCAATCATCGTAACATTCGATAAACACGGCAGAATCAATATCGGGATCAAGAACTCGAGCTTGACCATCGACAGCTACGCTAGCAATCATTTCTGCAACAAAAAAAATCGACCCACGGAGATCGCTTTGGAATTAACCCCCTTCCCTGGAAGTTCAATAAACTTACTTCTCTCTCCGTCTCTTTGATTATTTACCGAAACAATAATTCCTAGATCCTTTTTTTACGACTGCGCGTTCGTCGATTCCAGATACGGCTTTTCCCTGGAAATCAAAGATTAGAATTTTATCTCCCAAAGCAGCAGATCCGGGGGCTCCTTTTGGTGATTGCGTTCGGTCTCACGTCGCACAGCATTCACCGAAATCAGTAAAATCCTTTTTGGGCTGCTTTTAGCTTCAATTTAGCACGAACGAGCTAAAGGCTCCTTATGTGTGTGTTCTTTTTATTTCCATTCTTTTAAAGGATGAGGAGGAAAGAGAGAGGTAGAAAAAGGAACCTCTTGTCGGCTTTTCTATCCTTACAAAGAGGCGCGAGCCCGCCTAATTATTATGATAGGTCGCCACCGGATTCCGTCGGTTCTCTTTGATCTACCATCGTTTAGCATGATCCCCCTGATATTTAGAAAAGAGCCTGATGGCTTTTGGTAAGCAGGATTTCTCTTGAATAAAACTCACCAAGGATCGCAAAGACACGGTTATAAAACCATCAATAAATATACATTTCGAGGACTTTCGCGTACGATTCTCATCGTTTTTCCCTCGTTTATCAAATTTCATTCGGGAGCGAAGTCGCGGGCGTTTAGGAGATGATTGAAGACGCCTTTAGTCGGACACCGGCAATTAAGTGACCGTTTTCTGGATACTCGTAATGTCGAGGCTCAAAAAACATTTTTTGTGAAGAAACCGACATTTAAAATAGGTACACCACCATCGACGATACGCCCTGTATGTTCTATAAATTAAATAAGCAGTCATCGAATTTCCCGATTTTTTTTTTGTAGCAACAATAGATAATTGATATTATTTCGCAACCAAATGAATTATATTTCCAATTTCCTCGAATTATACAGAATAAAAACAATGTTCGAATATTGACGTCCAACATCACCAACGACACACCCTGTATATTGTATGAATTAAATAAACGGTCCTCGAATTTCCCTATTTTTTGTAGCAACAACGGATAATTGATATTATTTCGAAGTCGAATAAATTACATTTCCAGTTTTCTCAAATTGTGTAAGATACAAAATTTTCGAATACGGACATCCATCACCATCGACGACACGCCCTGTATATTATATCAATTAAATAAGAAATCATATGGTTTTCCTGAAATTATATAAGAAAAAAATTGTTGAAGAATTTTTCCTGCATATAATCGTAACATTTTTCGCCAGAAGATCTACAATGTACTGCAATAGTACCTGGTTGTTGGTGGGTGAACGAATACGCTTGCACGTACATGTCGCACACACGTGCAAATATAAATTCTATGCAATTACTCAACGTATAGGCAATCTACCTGCAATTGCGCTCTATTGTAGCAGACAAAGTAACGTTACTGAAGACGACATGTATTAATTTTTCCGTACATGTGCATAAACAGACACGGACGTTCTGCTGAAAAAAATGGTGCATTTACCAGCCTCGAGTAAAAATTGTAGTTATTACAATTGAAGAATGTAGTTACTGCAGTTGCAACTCTAATTTGCCAGCTTAATTCCGCCATGCAGTCAAGCAAAAATGAATGCAACTTGTACGAATTCACTTCCGACATTGTAGGAGTCCTTGTTCTTATTCGTCATTAGTACCTTTCTCCGCTTGTACCATGAATCATCGTTGTCATTAATTGTTATTAATTAAAATTACATTTTAAATTGATAATAATAGGCTGCTGACAGGGAATTTGTTATCAGATTACGCTGAACCCACCAAACTGTGACGTAAACGGAGAGCCACCCTGTAGATATTTTATCCGTTTACTGGATAATTAGTTTTACTAATTCCAATAATCTTATATACAATTTTCGTTATGCAATATAATGTATAAAAAATCGTCAAGGTTCTGTATAAACTTTTTTCCGCTTTCCATGGGTTTCGGAATTTTTTCCTCCACCGGCGACACACCCTGTATGGAAAATTTTCGAATCCTGCGCTTGCAGGTGCACCGACGTGTATTCACGCCTTCGTTACACACGTGCACAGTGTGAAAATGAGATATTTCTTTCCTTTCACCGGCGCAATGTAAAATAATAGGCGCGTTAATGCGAAAGAAGAACCTAAGTGAATATTATATAGACACACCGAGAGAAGGCGCTTCATTAAGAACGAAACGACTTAATCGTATTATAATTTATCGGTAATGACGTAGAAATCCAAGAGTCTCGAGCGCATGCTTGATGGTCATTTTCCAATCGGCGAAATTAATTGAACAATTTATTACAAATAAACGCTCGAGCGACGACGAGGTTTATGGAAGAATTAATAACTAAACGCTGTATTTCTTTTATTTTTCTTTTCAATTATTTATTTATTTTTTTTTTTCATGCCCCGCGGATACCGACTCGCTCGGCTTTTCTTCGTACACGACTTTCTCTTCTCCTTTAACCATTCAATCCATTACAACAAGATTGCGTTTCCTTCCGCTTCGACGTAAAACACTATCATCTCGGACTTTTCTCGCTTTTTCATTAACCGGATAATTTTGCAACACCAAAGCGTCGGTGCTTCTCAGGCTGCATAATTACAGGAAACCGATCGATAACTGGATCCTAAGCGGCAATAGACGTGACAAATCGCCAGAAGTCCCTTAACTCGGAACTCTGACAGCCTCTATTACGACGACAGCGACCTCCGTGGAAGACATTCGCTACTAATTCGAAGCTCCATCGCTTCAGTGCAACCTTCACCACGTGGAGAACGAGTATCGGTAACGATAATACCGATTTTACCCACCAGAGGGTGCTCTACCCGCTCCCCTGTCCAATAGGAGCAGCAACTGGGGTCCTATTGGTCAAGATCGGCTCACGTGACCTAAACCACGGACCTTCTGGACATAGAACGCACTCTCTCCCGCGATGGCAGCGCACTCTGTGGCCACTTTACTTACTAATTCGCGGCTTTCTACCTGAATTTGGCTATTCTATTATTATTATTATTATTATTATTATTATTATTATTATAATATTTATTATTATTTTTGTTGTTGTTGTGCGATAATCGCGTCGAACTCTGCTTAACTTTGACTACCGTTATTGTTGTTCTATCGTTTCCTCGAACCCATGATTGACGCATCGATGACAGTTTAAGTTTTCCAGATCGTCCGGCTCTGTCGTTTTTCGTGTCTTCGGTATTAAATACGATACATGTACTTATCATGCAATTGACGAGGACCTGGACAGGTCACGCAATATTCGTGTACACTCACACGCGTGCCGCTCGGTTATTCGATTGGTGGCACTAGTAGTTACTAAAAGTAACGTTCGAGAAGTGGGGGGTAGCACCAATCCACCCCCTTTTTTTTCACGAGCCTCTTCTTAGATAAATATCGATGTTACCCCCACCCCTGGAGCCTCGATACGACATGTGTATCGTTAGGTGCTCCAGTCGACTCCCTTCCACTTTCCAGCGCCGCTTCGGAACCTTCACCTGCCACGGCTCTTCCACGCCCATGCGCCTCTCGCATTGGCCCGCGTTTCCCGCCTTCTCGATCGCCTACCCCCTGCATGTACGCTTACGATAGCGCGCGCTGTATTTATTCAGGGGATGATTTTTCTTTATTTTCTCCCCGTAGTCACCGCAACCCCTTTAACACATTTTACGCGTCGCTATAGACGCGATATATTTTTCTTTCGCCGCTCGACGTATTTTTCCCACCCTACCCGGGTTTCCAGGGTTACCGTGGGCTCCTTTCGGTTGGATTGCCGTGTTTAACGTTGTCAGCTCGTTTTTCGGGTCCCGGATTCCCCCGGGACTGATTTTTCTAATTTACGGCGTCGCGCGAACAAAAAATTGTAAATGGCGGATTGTAAATTCGGGCTTGCCGCGTCGCCGTAAAAATGAATGCGCTTTTCCGCGTAGCGAAATTTACTGCATCGTTGATCCTGCGACCTATTAATCACTGCAATGTGCGGCAAAATTAATGAACAAAAAAAAAAGGAATATCGTTCGGTAGTAAATTAACGCCATGAGGGATTTATTCGGGTCCCGTATTATTTCTTATTTTCACGAAAAGGCTGAATAATTAAATAATCACTGATTAAACAAAATTAAATGATATTATAATGCAAAGCATAAAGGCGAGTCTCCACTGCACGCGAGCTTGAGGCGAATATTCACTGTCCCGACAGCCAATGATAGCAACCCGTGGGGGCTCATAAAAATATTTCAATATAAAAAATTGATGATAATAATATAATAATAATAATAATAATAATAATAATAATAGTAATAATAATAAATAATACTTATTATTCTAATATACAAAATATTGAAATATTATACAAACATTGAATATGCAGGAAAAAAATTATTTTATTGAACACGAAAAGACAAATTTTTCCTAAACCATAGGCAAGAAAAACCCCAATAGCAATTTACCCTACCCGAAGAAATAAGCCCAAATAGATTATCCGCCCCAAAAAGGAAGACTCTATCCATTTCCAAAGCATCCATTTCCAAGGCGTTAGATTTCTCACCTCGTCGTTGGCGGTCTGCTATAAAAATTAATTAAAGGCCCGAGGTAACCCACAAAAAGTGATTTTCTTTGAAAAAAAAAGGGCAGATCCAGCTTCCCTCTTACCATCATTACCTCCAGAATTTAGAGATTTTTCCTTAAGTCTTACGTGTGAAGCCCGCTAATTTTCGAGGCCGTATCAAATCCTAGTTAGTGCCTGTGCGGTCCGAAATAAAGTTGAATGATTCCTCTTGTTGCCTTTTTTTCTACCTTTTCTTCTCGTCGGAAGGAAAAGCAACGAAAGATCCTTCACGAGACGGACAATGGCTCTCGATAGCCGCGACTAATCGCACAAACGACCTGTGGCTTTGTCATTTCTTAGACGAAGGTGTGACCTCTTCGGATCTTTCTCTCGTTCGGGCCCCATTTAGGCACGCGACCCTTTACATTTTTCTCACGGCAAGGCGATGCACGATACATTCCAAGATTGCTTTCGGTAACGAGGTTTCCTTTTGCTCCTGGCGCAAGTATGGCGACAGTCTTGCGCCAGAACCGCGCCAGTGCTTCTTCCCGTTACGGGGAACTTTTATTTTGACTTCTTTTTCGTAACATTCAATTTACCGGGTCGTGGATATCATGCCACCTGACGAGGTGTATACTTATGACGCACGCTATCATCTGCTGTGACGCAAAATGATGTATAAATGAGGTACAATTTTTCCTGGGGTGTCCGCCAAGGCTCGACTCGCTCGCAAACGCCCTTTGTTGCTACTCCGAACTTTTTTCCAGTCCCCTGGAGTTGGAATAATTTTTTTTTCTTCCGCGAGAGGGCGTCGATCAAGTTCCATGACGATTTTCGTCAACTTAACGAGGTCGAGAAGAGTCCAGTGGCTGGCCAGGGTCCGGTAGGAAAATTTCCAGCCTCCGACTCGAAGTGACTGTGCCTGGATTTTCGGACAATGAAGGGTACGAGCTCTCGAAGCGAATCCACTCCTTATTATTCCGTCGTTAATGCTTTGTTGCAGTTAAAGCGTAAATTTCAGTAAATAGAATGATTGAGGATTTGATGAACTGACGTTTCTATGGGCCAGCTTCGAAAAACGAATTCAATGATTCCTCGAGGAGCTTTTCGTTCTACGGCTAATGGATTCGATTCAGAATAGCGATACTCTCGATCCCCCTGACCATCCAGGTACTCCTTCGAAAGTGAGTTAAAATACAAAGTGAGTCAAGTATATATACATCCAGACTTTTGCAATACGATCCTTTCGATTCAAAGGAATTTTCACGCATCCATTCGTCACGCTGGGAAGGATGCTCGTATGCTTACATCATTTTTTACGACCCACGAAACGCTCGAATAGTGGATTCGATTCCGTAACGAAAACAGCAAACTATCAGCAAAACCCGGGCAAAACCTGCGAAACGCTGGAATAGTAGATCCATTTCGGTAACGAAAATTGCAAAACCCTGGCGAATCCCGCGAAAAGCTGGAAAACTGAATTGAATTTGGTAACGAAAATAGCAAAATCCTAGCAAAACCCTGGCAAAACCCTGGCAAATCCCATGAAATGGTGGGAAACTGGATCCAATTCGGTACGAGCGGTGCCAGCGTCTTAATAATTTTAATTAACATCGGAGTGCTAATTATTACAAATCTAATTCGCTCGTGGCAGGGGGAAAAATGCAATTACGCCGATTCGGGCACGTTCTCGAGCCGGGATGGCTGGAATACTAATGATTCATGATACAAATTGCAAGTGTTAAAGTAAATGATTGGTAGACAAGGCATCAGAGGAGGAAACAGAAAAGACGAGCCCCTAAACGGTGGATATTCAATTACGGAATCAGTCACAGTCGGATGCCCCAGGAATCTTGAATCTGATGTCGTTTCATCCTGAAGGAAGGAACTGTCGTATCGTGGAAATGGGTACATACAAGAGGGGTGACCTATACGTACAAGCACAG
The DNA here is from genome assembly GCA_949825005.1 of Gasteruption jaculator. NCBI lineage: Eukaryota > Metazoa > Arthropoda > Insecta > Hymenoptera > Gasteruptiidae > Gasteruption > Gasteruption jaculator. Next base: position 2,309,559 of record OX463761.1, read on the forward strand.
TTCGCTCACCCCCTTTTGCTAAAGAAATCGGTGTTTCATCGTCGGGAAGTAATTCGATATAGCTTTTGGAATATCCGACGGGTGAGGGAGGGCATAATAAATCGAATGTCGCGCGGTTGACGACAAAAATGTTTGGCTCTTACCAGCGAGGATCAATAGGACACTCCAGCTTTTTATGAATCCCAGCAAAAATCTTTTTCACCAGAAAACCAATTTTAATTTTTTCTTATTTTTAGTTTTATTTATTTATTTTTTTTTTCGTCGTTTGTTGTTCATTCAAAAGGACCTCGTGGCCCAGGGGGGGCCAAATCTATTACTATTATAATTATTATACAAATAACTAGAGCCTAGAGAGACCAATCAAATTCGAGTTTGCCGTCGAGGATTTTCGAAATACCAGGATTTTGCTAGGGATTTGCTATTTAGAGATATTTTGGCACTAGACCCTAGAGAGACCCCAGTTAAGTCCCCAACTAATTTCCGAAATTCTGATCCCTCATTTTATTTTTAATCGATTCCTTAATTCCAATCCGTGGAGTTTCAAGACTTTATTTATAGTTCCCGTGTTTCATGAAAAGTGTTAAAAAAATAACACCGACTCCAATTAACCCCCCCCCCCCCCCCCCGGATGAGACGATTTGTGTTATTGTAATATACCTAAAAGTTGATTTTTTCTCGTACATCACCTTTTGGACAAACAATTTCGACCAAATTATTTACAAAAAATAGTTTCTTTCTAGGTTTTGCTGGGGTTTTCATAAAATAATTTTTTTTCTTTGCTGTCGAGGATTTTCGAAACGGCACAAAATGTCAGAAAACGTACGGGCCGGAGTCACGCGAGTGTCGAAAAATCCCCGGGATGTTCAATATCAAGTCATCAGGGACTATTCATGGACTTGACGGTAGAGGGTCTCGCCTATACATACTGTATCGCGCCTAAATCTGTGACGAATTGTTTCTAGAATGTCGTTAGGGAAAACCACATTCGCCAAAGCGCTCTTCCTGTGGCCAATCGCTTTTGGCTCGAGCCAAAGTCTCCACACACAAGGGTTGGAAAAGGAAAGGACAGCAAAGGAAAGGAAGCGAAAATCACAATGGCCTCGCTACCATCGAAGGTTTACCCACAATATAAATGATGATGGAACTTTTTCTATATATATATATATATATCTATAGATATATATATATATATTTCAGCAACATTCTTTCCACCTCTATTCTATTCTCCAAACGCTTAGTGAAACTGATTTGAACTAAATGGACCTTAAATAGAGTTGGAATTGACTTGCCTTTCTTTTGTTAATTCTCTCTTTTGCGGCCACCCGAAACTTACGATTGGATTATTATGTACCTACACATACATATATACGTATAGCGTTACAGAGACTCTCCTTCGTATCCTTTCGTGCGATATCATAAACATAATATCCTTCTGAAATGTGTTTCATAATAAATGATCGATCTCACGGGCACAAAGGTGTCGTATATCATTAGACAGCAACGAATGCGTTCGATCAGAAGTTCATTTTGTGGCGGGAAGAATTTACGAGCGCGTTATATAACGTAAGGCCCAGCGATCGCGATCCGTGGGCATGCGAAATCAGAGCAGTCCCCGAGTGGCGGGCTCGGGTTCTGGAAGGAATGCTTCCCGCCTCGTGATCGAAATAAATTCTCTCCTCTTAGCCCACATGCAGCGGGGATGCAATTTTTGTTGCTATATATATATATGTATGTATAGGTCACGAGAGATAAAGTAATGGAACCATATTATGGCGAGTAAGTGCCATCGAATTAACATAATACTCTTGAGCACACACGCTACCAGCGGTGCGGACGTTAGATGCAAATTCATTATCGTTGCAGCGTATGCGAGGTTTACGCGTGCAGCGTGTGCACACGAAAGAGAGCCCGTGGGGCAAAAACACGCCCTTTAAGCGCAAAGACCAGCCCCAAAACCAGGCTGACAATGAAACCCCCTGGCAATAATTAGGGCCATTCAATAAAAAGATTTATGTACCTCCGGGGCTGCGAGGGAATATCTTACTTGGCAGTTACAGCAGCGGATTGACTGCTGCACCGTGACAAAAAAGGAAAGAAGAAAAATCCAAAAGGGGGATGCGACAGTGTGCAACATATTTATTTGTTATCTATATATCTCATTTAGGGCTTACGAGAACCTATCGAGGAGACACGATTAGTCATTGTCACGCTCCCGATGTCATGTTCCTGGTCCAGATGCATTCGTTATTTCGACGTGGCGCAAGTTTTACCTGTGGCTTCGTTCTCTCCAGAATTCCAGTCATTTTCGTGGTGAAATTCGCTAAACTAATTATTATTTCTCATAGGAAGCTCGCTCTCGCTACCGCAATCACCGGAGGGACGCGGCAATGACGCCGTGTTAATGACTCATAGGACAATTTCAGGTAATCAACGGAACTTATTATTCCGCGCCTTCGTAAGATATACATTAAACCCCCGTATTCCCTGTCATGAACGTTGCATGGAAATTGCGGATGCAAAAGGTATGCATAGTAATAATAATAATGATAATGATAATAATAGTGGCAGCAACGCCGTCAGAGACCAGCAATTAATTCGCAAAATGTGTAATACGTACATTAAAATAAAATCAATTACAGACGCTATCCCGTGGTTCGTTGTCTCACCCATTTCGGACCCTCTCAGCTCTTGCATCGACACGGATGGATAATTAACGTTAGAAATTACGATTACGATCGACGATGGTTCCGGGCTGTTTGTCTCATCTACTCGGAGAAATTTCCAGAATCGTAATCAACTTGTGTTTCGTGTACCCGTTATATAAAATTTGAGATACGAGGTGTGGAAAAATGAAAGTCTGGCAACAGTCTGGCACGGGGTGTGAATTTTCGACACATCGAAATTTTTAAACGGAGAACTGTAGAAACGTAGGTAAGTATGGCAAGAGTCTGGGGCAGAGCCGGTGAATTTCCAATACACCGAAATTTCCAAATGCAGGAAATCGGAGACACGAACTGTAGAAGTGTAGGTAAGTGTGGCAAGAGTCTGGGACAGAGACGGTGGATTTGCAATACACCCCAATTTCCAACTAAAAAAAATTGCATCTCGTGTCCCACCCCCTGAGGTCTCGTATCCATCGCCACATGCAACCCCTTTTTCCCAATACGACGGGTATTGCTGAGCGAAGATATCGGCGACGTTGCAGCCAAAAAGGTATTACACTTTAGTAGTAGGTATAGAACGTAAAGTAAGTGTATAAAAGCAATTCGTGTGTGGCCCGGAGATGGCCGGTTCTTCACCTCGCGAACGAGAAGTCGGTTCCCTTTGATGTTTCTACCTTACCCGCGAATGGTGGGAGTAAAACACCTCTGCCCTCCTCTCCAACCCCTTTTACAACCATTTCATCCTATCCGTCTCTTTATTCCCTTTATATAACCTATCCCTCTCTTTATACCCTTCGTTCCTTTCATTTCCTCCCTCTCTTGCCGTACGTATTGCTCTTACACATTAACATCTCTTCGTCAACGTCCTTCTAACTACTCTACGTCCCAATAGTATTACGAGCTTTTTTTTTTTTTAGTAGGTGGCAAGCGGCTGCTATATCACCACTTTACGTGCTTACTTTTCTTCTTATCACCCTGTGTGGCGAAGCCTTTAATCCATATAAGCCGAAAATCTGGAGGGGGTAGTCCGAAATGGGACGTTCCACTGTTCTGGAAGAAAAAGGGTTGTTCCGTGGAAATCCACCCCCAGCGATAATTCGTTAAATAGCAAATTCTCGAAACGAAAAAATTTCGGAAATGAACAAATAAATGAAAAAATGTTGATCACTTGTTCTACAATCAAAGAAATGATAGTAATAATGATGAAGGGGGTTTTGTCGAAATTCACCCCAGCGATAATTCGTTGAATCAAAATTTCGGAAAGAAAAGGAAAAATTGGCATTTTGAAATCGCACTGCTCTACGAAGTTCGAATTTCCCATGGACAAACGGGTCACTTATTTTACAATCAAATAATAATAATGATAATAATAACAATAGTAATAACAATAATAATAACAATAATAATAATAATAATAATAACAACAAATATATGTTCATGTACAAAATTAAACAAGAAAAAAAAATAAATATTGATGAAAATCCCTCTGCAAAATTTGGCACCGTTCTATTGTGATACTTTGCAAAATAACGGAACTTCAAGAACATGCACTCCCTCGGGACAATGCAGCTACATTGCGGTCTAATGCAACCAATGGAAAATGCCTTCGTTTCCTTTGGAAATGACATAAACGCCGGATTGGTTAAGTCCCAGGCAGTCATCATGCCATTGTTGGTCCAAATTCGAGCGGGCCAATGTGAATAAAAGGCAGCGCATGACTGGAAGTGGTCGAAATGGTGCGTTCCTTTTGACGAAAGAAATATTGTTGCCATACATTATCATCATTGCTGCCGTTAGGGCCAAAGGAATCTCCGTAAATAGCGAATTCGGATGTATAACAATTCGAGGTAGAGACAGCAATTATCTCAACATTTCACGGGTCTCCTTCTGCACATGCAAGGCGAGAGGTGGAGGTTGCGTGGCCGGGACGCTACACATCCGCCATTTTTGCCGAGCCAAGGATGTGGTTATTACAATTGTAAAGCATCGCGCTACAATGAATATAGAAACGAAACACGAACGGACTTCCTCGGAGTGACGTATGACCTTGTCTCATTGACACGAGAAAAGACGATTTACATAACCCAGTGCGTTTATAATTTATGTATCTAATGTGTCTGACTTACATTATTTTTTTCCGGAACGAGAAACGCCAACGCCACGACGCGGAGGGTGAACCCGACGTTCCGCAGGGTCGAGGCAGCCGTCATGTAAATGCAACGATGCAAATTGATCGGATCCCCGCGGTGAATGTTACTTAATCGCTACACGACCGACGTTTAACCATACAATAATTGATCGCAAGCGTCGACGATCGAGCTCAGAGTTGCCGCTTGTGATTAGTGACCAAAATCCACTCCAGAGGCCGCTGTCGTCGCGATGGAGAAGACCCCGGCGCGGTTTTGGCCCTGCGAGGAAGTCTCGGTGCCGACGGTGGCGCCGCCAACGGACGACACGGTCACTACTTATCGGCGCCCACTTCGATACCGAAGATCCAACCGCTGGGCTCGGTTCCCCGTGGATCAGTGGATGCGTGTATGCTAAATCCACGGCTCTGTCCATTAAATCACCATGTAAAGCGGTATCCGTGTGGACTCTACACTGCACTTACATGATTATTACAGCCTGTCAACCTACGCGGGTCTACCTAGAGACATGAATAAAGGTCACGATAAGGAATGGGAATATAAATACATTATAAGTACACACCGTGTGCCTTGCAAAAGTTTGTCGTTAATATTGCCGATGGGAATGTGTATGTGTGTTGTATACCTGAAACATAGTATCCCCTTCTATGTGCCAACTTTGTAATGGCAATTATTACAACGTCGAGAGCCGTACGGAAAAGCCGCTTTTCGCCAGAAAGTATCAACACCAGGTCCATTGAGAATCGTTGATTGCAGGCATCACCGGTAATTAGCTTATGGTTGTCGCTAATTGCAGGCGATACCTAGAATTACCGGTACTTTCTTCGGAAAAACAGCTTTTCCGTCTAGTTCCAGACGCTGTAATAACTATTATTAAGGATTTAACACAGGTGCCACAGGTGCTACATTTTCTCTCATTTATTTATTGTCTATGCGTTTCTCGCGATAGTAAGCAAATTCCGGTCGAAGTGTGAGCGAAAGTTAGGTTAGGTTCGCTAGCGAGAGACGTCACGTGACCGTATTTTGGTCGACGACGGGACCCTCTGGCGCAGATACTTGTAACTAACCCGAGGCTCCCATTTTGATTTCCGCATTATCGTTATAAATATTCGTAACCCTGTACCGGGGGGATTCCTGTTTCTTTCGCAATAATACGAAGCCATTAGGGGGCAGCATCTGTCATGTGGTCTCCTATAGCTCTATTTCCGATTTCAATAATACATAGGGTATACTTAAGCAACAATTGCTCGCAATATCGTCGAAGAAACGATGCCAATATGCATTTCGCTCAGCTATTAAGTAGCAAAAAAATTGCGAGCCGGGTAAAAGTTATGTATCGCAGATGTAATACGTCCATGTGGATATATATTAAATGAAGAGAAAAAAAGAAAGCTTTTGTTATTTTCTGCAACTAATAACATAGTATAACGATTTCATATCCGAACTTTTGCATCTGAGAATATTCACATATGGCGCACAATAAGAAGGCATGGAATACGATTTTTTTTTTTCCCCGTGGAGGTATACGTATATGTATATATGTAACCTCTAGCACTGACAACTCTAAAAGCTATTCCAGCGAAATCATTTACCGCGGCCATTACTCGGAAAACACCACGCACGTGTATGTAACTTTAATTCAATTGCGAAGAGGTAGATAAAGTTTGATTGGATTTTAAAAAGCGACATATTGGATTTCCTTTTAGCAAGCGGCAGCTACGTAAGTCGACGTTATCTCATACAATATATCCCGCTTGTGTGGATATATAGTGCCGGTCTATAGATAAAGAGGCTAACAACCCTAGTTGTTTAATGCTCTGTGGCACGACAAGCAAGATGGCTGCCAGCCGTAAGGACATCAAATATTCAAGCAATCGAGCGCAACCTTCTCAACCCCTCTTTTCGCTTCCTTTCTTCGGCTCTTTCATTACAGGCTCCTTTTTCCCGTGAGGCTAGACGGAAACTACAGTATCACTTTGCCGGTCGTCGGAAAATTGCAACAATGCAGAAACTTCAAACAGGCCACTCGCGAGTTCCCGGTAAGACCCTTATTTGAGACAAACTGTTTTTACATTTTTTGTTTCGAACATTTTAACACCACGCACTCTACAGTATCCCGGGAAATTCCGAATCAGATTAACACCGATTTAATTTCACAGGAGTTCTCATAATTTGGTGTTATTTCTTTTATTAATTGATTTTACTGTCAAAGAAATTTTGAGGAAAATGATAAAGGGTTAATTTGACACTGGATTTTTGGACGGTACAGAATTTACTCGGAACGTGGTTAATTTTAACACCACGCACTCTAAAGTGTCACAGGGAATTTCAAATCAAGGGAATTTTGAAATTAACACTATTTTAATTTCGTAGGAGTTCTCATAATTTGGTGTTACTTTTTTATCAATTGATTTTAGTGTCAAAGAAATTTTGAGGAAAATGATAAAGGGTTAAATTGACACTGAATTTTTGGACGGTACAGAATTTACTCGGAACGTGGTTAATTTTAACACCACGCACTCTAAAGTGTCACAGGAAATTCCAAATCAAGGGAATTTTGAAATTAACACCATTTTAATTTCGTAGGAGTTCTCATAATTTGGTGTTATTTTTTTATTAACTGATTTTACTGTCACAGAAATTTTGACGAAAATGATAAAGGGTTAAATTGACGCTGGATTTTTGGACGGTACACAATTTACTCGGACCGTGGTTAATTTTAATACCACGCACTCTACAGTGCCATAGGGAATTTTAAATCGAAGGAAGTCTGAACAACTTATCGAAGTGGGTTAATAAGAACTCTGAGAAAATTATTAATGATTTTGAATTGCTGATAAACCATTTACACGTGGGATAAATTTTTAATATGTCTACAATAAGAATCTATTTATCACAATGTTACAACTGCTGGCTCTCTTTTGTGTATCCCTTTCGTAACAGATGATATTTTTAACACCCGGAAACGTGTCAGTATATTTACACGCTGGCTATATATTAATTCCCCAAATCTTCGGGAATTTTTATAATGGCTTTTAATATATTTCAGGTGGGAAGTCAATCGTGCGGTACGTCGGAAAACCATATGGCATATATACAATAATAGAAAGCATTCACATATAATAATAAAAAAAAAAGAAAATTCGTGGTCAATCGAAGGTCTTCTGAATTGTTACAAAACTTTGTTATTACCCAGACGCACGCTTTTAAATATTACAATGTAATAACAATTACGTAAAAAAAATTAGTAATTGAAATATCGGATAAAAGTTCGTCCCAAAATGTTTGTGATAACCTACGGCTTTTAATATCCTTATTTTAATTTTTAAAAAATAGACAAATAGAAAAAAACTGTAATTTTCTAAACGCACACACACACACAGACGGACGTTCAATTTACACATCCGCGTATAATTTGCAGCTTCGGGTTGGCTTTGCGCATGTAATAAATATCGCAACTGCAATTCCACCCGGTGTTACGAGGAAACGTTTATGCGCGAGACGTTTATGTTCCGCGTGGAATGGGTACCGTCCTCGCAATGTATAAAACTTATCTCGCTGCACCAACTGTACAATACTTCTCTCGCAAAGGTGCACTTCGAAACCCCCTTCGCAAGCTTCCGCCTTTAGCGACCGGCAACTTTGGAATTGCTAGAAATTACTAGAAATATATTCAATTACAGAAACAGTTACAATTACTATACATTTTATCCGGTGTTAATTGACGAAAATTGAAAACAACAAAAAATAAAAGGAGCCCTGATTTGTCGATTTCTTGCCGAAAAGTGATTTCCGAAAATCGATTGAGATCTTTTACGGTAGCGAATTATTTCCTTTTTGGAGAACCCCACGAAGAATAATGGGGTTGCCGTGAGACGAGGCAGTTAAATTTCTAAGCGCAAATAGACCACTAAGCTTCTGATCGTCGGCATTATGTTGCAAACTGAAATTACCATCCTCAAAGCGAGCGAATCCAAGTTCCGAAGCGTCAAATAATAGTTACTGAATATGCATGGCATTAGCCGCATAAAACTCGCGTTTGACACGAGATATCTCTTTCTCTCCTTCCCGGCGTCATTAACTCCGTAATGGTACGACAAAGACGGCCAATTTTTCGTGGCCCTCGATATTTCTTCATCCTCCTCTTCCGAAGCTACCCATATTTAGTGGGCTAATTGGACAGTAAAGTCGATCGCTTGATTTACATAGTGGAAGCTCAACCGGTTCGTGAAAATCACGGTGGTCCTGGCCTTAAATGATCACTATTTTAATCAACGACAGATCAATGAGACATGCAACCGGTTTTTATTGACACCCTTCCGTTGTTCTTCTCATTGTCAACAGAGTCTCGGTCCTAACCTCAATTCCGTGTCAGATTATGGCCGCAGACGTTTAATTTCTCGATGGGAAATCCCTGGACAGAAATAATACGAAATTCGTTCGATGAAGGCACTGGATGCAGATCAAGTCCTTCATCGTGGGCTCGAAAGTACTTCCTCGGGATTTGAAAGGCGCCAGAATTTTGTTCCACACAAATCATTTGATTTTTATTTTCACGAATTCTCGGCAAAGCCTTCGGGACGCGTAAGAATTCGATTTTTAAGTCCGCAATGTCTGAAACTTTGCGGAACAAGTTTGCGATTGCACTTATGACCGATAATTCTCATGCGGGAGTTCATAACCATTAAATCTTGTCTTAGGCCGGCCTTCTTCTGCGTTTGCATAATCTTTGACAAAATGCAGGCAAGATTCTGCAGCACGACAAGTAGGAGGGAAGAAAAAGTTTGCTTGGAAAGTTTACATACAATATTACTTCGATGCCAGTCACATCACATTTACAGCAACGACTGAATAAGGAATGAAACCATCATCGTGCACATACGTGATAAAAAAATATAACAACGTTTATGTGGAAGTTGCGTCGAAGGAAATTGTGGAAAGTTCACGAGTGGACAGAAGCCATGAATCTTTGATGCTACGTATAAGGACAAATGTCTACTTGCACGATATTAATTTGCAGGCAGCTATAATTTGTTACAATGTTTTGTCTTCCCGTTTGCTTTCCGTTCATGAAAAAGTAATGGACTCTCCTTACGCAATGCCGTCCCACAGTGATAAAAACTATTGCTGCGGGAACGACCGATACGTAAATTGTATGTGGCTTCATTTTTCTCATGGTCTTTCGAGCCCATCTTATGGTTTTTGGCAATCATGGGACACCCGTAGGCCAGGATCTGTAGGTAACGAGGTAGGATTTTGTGTTTATCGCAGGTCTGTCATCCGTCGGTAACCAAGAGACCTTCCGTTTCTCCCTCCTGGTACTTTTCTAGTACCTAAGCGACCACCCATCCAAGTGAGGCACCACAAACCCGGAGTGCTTAACCCGGGTTTATTCGCGAGAAATAATAACAGGCCGTGTCGTCGGTGGGTATTTTACACGTTACTTATTACCAACGTTAGACGATTGATACTCCTCTGATAAGAATAACGTCGCTGTAACAAATTGCGAACGTACGAATAACTCCGCCGTTATCTATAATTAATACCTGATAACTGTAGTTTCCTCGGTCATTATTCAAATTTCTCTTGGCTTTATCAAACACTGTAAACATTGATTAATTACAGTCACAGTTGTGTATTTCAATCAAACCGTGTCATACCTAGGGTCAACTGGTCACCTTGCCTTCCGCTGTTAATCTTCCGAAAGCGAGGACGGGTTCGAGTCCCAACAAATCTAAATACGGTATTACTCTGATTTCTTACAAATTAGGAAATTTCTCTTTGTTGGGAAATGAAATAACTGGATAAAAAAAATTAGAAGTTTTTCAGGACCGGCCACTTTTTTCGCACTTTAATATCGAGCTCCGTTAAAAGGCGTTATAAATGACGGGTCTATTTTCTAGAAATTTATCTAACACCGAAACGTTTCCTTTAAAGGTGAAATGATGATGCTATTAAATCAAGCTGATACCGTTTTCCATTAATTCCATTCTAAACGTTTCCAAGATGAAAGCACATAGCGGAACACAATACGGTGACCCTAATAAACTCTAGTGCACACCGTGAGCAACATTAACAGTGCTCACTGTGAATGCGTGTTTCGTGATACCTATGATATACGTGTATCCGTATAATATCGTCGCTGTGCAACGGCGTTGATTGATCGATCTCGCGCGCCCGGTTACCGAAATTTGCCTAAAGGGTCCAAAGAAGAAGAAGAAGAAGAAGAAGGAGAAGAATCCTCTTGAAAGGAGGCTCTTATTCTTTTAGCTGTATTTGCAACTACACGAGGAAGAAGAACAAGAACAAGAAGAGGAGGAGGCACATGATGATGAAAATAAAGAAGAGGTGGTAGTGGTTGTAGTAGTGAGAGACCACCTTGGACAAGAGATAGGGAGAAAGAGAAAAGAGTGTACACGCTATAGAGCGTTAGCGTGCTGCATACCTTCTTCTGGCCATGTCTCGCTTCTTCAGCACGGGTGAAACAGGCGGCTTCCTTTGATCTCCTGACCACGCCTACTTTTTTCATTTTTTCACCCCTTAAAAGGCAGATGGACAAAGTGTATTGTAAAGTGGGCAGCGAAGAGAGAGACGACTACGCTGTAGGTGAACGCTGCCGAGCCGTGTCCAATTACAATTATTAAGGACTCTCAGGATAGGAAGGAAGGAAGGAAAATGGAATCGTTCAGTCCAATGTACTTTTACTAATCATTCGATACACCGGACGCCTAGTGGGTCCTTCGATTCCTTTCGATGGACTCGCCCGCGCCGTCACCGAAGACCAGCTAATGTCTGTTTACTCTTCCGCCGAATCTCAGCGAACTACGTCATAGGCCGAAGGTGCCAGGAGTCACGTATCTTGCGGACAATTGTTTCTCAAATGCAGACACAAAGATATGGCGCTGCTCATCGTTGCAGGATCTCACGTAGGAGGTCACATCAGCACCGGCGTTGAAATTACAAGATTACACCGCCATTGTGTTGGGAATCGTGGCACGGTTCGCGAACTGTCTCGAAGAATTTTGACGTTTATGATTCAACTTTGATTTACGATTTATTTATGTCAGGACTTCTCTTTGTAGTAATAATAATGCTAGCGAGGGAAGCTCGTATACCGTGCAGCACCTTCTTCTGCTACTGCTACTGGCCGTTACGTTCTTCTTTCGTGAATAAACGACAGCCATTTTAAGAGGCCCTTAACTCTTTAAAAGCTTCCTTGGCAATCTCCATAGACGATTTTCATTCCTGCCCCACCAAGTGGTTGCTGTAAAAAGTTTGAAGGCAAAATAAATAAATATCACCCTTGCTTTTTTACGTTTGGCTTCGCCTCCGAGTGTAACTTTGTAAGTTTGAGATTGTATCGGCCATAATGTGGGGTTAATTGACGTGCAAAGTATCACAGAAGTGTCACTCAAATTTCGAAACCATGAGTTGCAGTTCCAGGGCCTAGGTGCTGCCCTCTCAATGCGGAACGGCGCCAAGTTTGATTTTTCCCGCATGTGACACGGGGAAAATTACACGCCACTTCTTGGTACCTCGGACTGCGGGCGAGAGATAAAAATATAGTTCGTTTTAGATATTTTTCAGTATCGCAAAAGTACGTGCACATGAAATCAAGCAAAGTAAAATAAAACGAAGGTAGCTTTTTACGATTATTGCCTCGCCGAGTTGTCGCACTACCGTTTGCTACTTCTCGCACGAAAGATAATGCCGGTGTTCGCCTATTCTCCGGCAAACGGACTGTTAAATCGTTTGCGAGTAAGTATATGAGTGTCGTATACACTGAGTACTCTAAACATTTAAATGCTCGCCGTAAGTGGAGAGCCTGAAAGCCAATAAGGTGGATTTCCGGTGCCCGGCTTATACGTACGATAGTGGTCGATGCTAAAAGAATTAGCATGGAGGAGCCTTTTATGACGCTTCTTCTTCTTCTCCCGTTCCTTTGTCCTTTTCTCAAAGGACTATATCGGGACTCGCAATGTACGACAGCGTCACGCAAAGCACGTGTTAAATTATTATAAGGTGGCATACAAATTTGATTTTTGACACTCCATTTGCTCGCATTATTGACCTTCCTATGCAAATATGCGGCTCGCATTTTTCGTTTGCACGTAAAATCGTTGACGCGATGTAATTCTCTTCGCGTAATTATACATAGCGACGATAAAAGTTAATTTTTTATATGCGCTAAGTACCTGATAGTTACCAGAATCACGTTACGGGAAAAAGATGGTTACCCTTGCATAACATGAACGATCGTGTAAATACCAATTAGTTAGTTGGATGCATATGTATGTTCGCGAGCAACGTATCTGCGAAATCGCATCCATTTACACGCTCCTCTATCGTCAGATATTTAACCCTTCATGTGATAGCGGTATTAAACTTCGTGATATGTCTTTTCTGCCGCTTCCCTCGGGAATAACCGTCCGTGATGGATAAACAAAAATATCCATATAATACGGCTATAAATACAGCGTGATAAAGCGAACGCATAAAAAAGACCACTTTCCTTATTACCCCGATCCTCGCAACGTGGGTATACCCCTAATTAAATTCTCGAAAAACAACGTAAGATTTAATAACCACGCGAAATTTCAGATATAAATTAACGATCTTTCAAAACGGTACCTTCTTATCGGTTAATAGATCCCTGCGCTAATAAATCTTAATTGTATCTTACTTACTCGTACTTTATGTCTCTCGTCTGCTTAATGAATTGCGTCTGTAGCGGTTTTCCTTCCGTCGTCAATCAACGTTGTTTCATATTTCCCAATTACTTCGCAAGGACCAAAGTGCATTTTGTGAAATGGCCGTATTATCGGTCAAAGGCCAAATTCGGGAAACAAAAGGGGTAACGGATACGAGTCTTGATTATGTAAATGATGACGGTATAAAAGTTGAACTCGGTTCTTGAAAGTTAACAATTTCAAGTTTACCTCGTTACGTTGCACATACGTAGAAGTACAAGGGGTTATACAATAAAGCCCCGATGTCTGGGGTAGATATGAATGCAAAGGCGAAATTAAATGTTTGTTGTGCCACTGAAAGGGGTCGTGTATGTATGCACATGTAGGCGAGCATGAAAGACCGTGCATACGCGTCCATACAACGCGTGGGTAAGAAAATGATAGAAAGGGAAAGAAACGTATAAGAAAAGAGCTGAAGACACATTGCAAAAGGAGCTATGCTCCGCTGCGTTCGCTAAACGTTCGCTAAGTACGTACTAGTAGGCGGTCATTTTTCTCCTTAATATCATAGCTACGTCATCTTCGCCATTTTTTCTCTGTACCTCAGAAAAGAAGAAACCACGCTGGCATTATGGCCTGGCGTAATTGCAAAATATAGTTCGCATGTAAATTGCCTCTTGTTTGCCCAGACGTCTATTCATCAATGTATGTCTTCCTTGCAGGCGCATAACGAAAGCGCGTGTATCTCCGAGATGAAGGAATCCAGAATCTTGTTTGTCTTCCTAATTGGTTCCCCGACTTGCGTCGCTGGTGTTCGAATACTACCGTTGCACCGGGTCCCGCTCGCTTCAGGTGCAATTCCGTTTAAGCGCCTTCCCGACGCACTTAACCGTTGACCCTCTCCTGCAGCAAAAGAAATATCTCGCACGGAAGTTGGCAATTGGCGTGCACGTCAAGCTTTCATTATTAATATCCCTGACGGAGCTGTTTGCCAAAACGTCGCTCGTATCAAACAGCGAGATTTTTCTGCGGTCGCTCGGAAAGGGTGAAACGCATAAGTAAGAAAGCGAGGAGAAGAGAAGAGGCCTCAGTAACGAAGGGCACCTGTCGTCTCTAAATCTCGCTACTTAGGCAGAAGTCAAGTGCGTCACCGTGTCGGTGGAAGGCCTGTCCCTCGGTATCGCACTTAATTGGCTAGCGTGCACGCTCGCAGCAATGCGCTATTTATAATCATACCAGTCATTAGTCCATTACTTGCAATAAACAGTCTTGCGTAGGGTGAGTACCCAGCGACACTTTTTAATCCACAATGTAAAGAGACGGTGGCGGCCCTCTTGGCTCAAAAACGATACGGAGGATGGAGCTTGAAGGATTATCGGTTTGAAGCGAGAGTCAATTGATGGTAAAGATTTAATTATGTCATCAGCGCCAGCATCAGCATCAACATCAACATCAACATCGTTCTTATCATTTGTATTCATCGTCGATTCTATCGTGCTTCTCATTTTCTCGTACATATTTATACATTTGACGGATGTCCATCCATCTTAATCGAGTTCGACGAGGAGGAGGTGGAGGATGATGAAGAAGAAGAAGAAGAAGAAACGGCAGCGGCAGCAAATAAGCAGGGAGAAGCAAAGCAGAAGCATCAGCAGTAACCGCGGACGTTGCCAAATGCTCGTAACAAATGGCACGTTGCACGCAGCTCAATGTATATAATTTAATAAGCAACGTAGTTTACGAGCCACGTTGTTGTGTA
This sequence comes from Gasteruption jaculator, assembly GCA_949825005.1. Taxonomy (NCBI): domain Eukaryota; kingdom Metazoa; phylum Arthropoda; class Insecta; order Hymenoptera; family Gasteruptiidae; genus Gasteruption; species Gasteruption jaculator. The sequence continues at coordinate 2,324,818 of OX463761.1, forward strand.
GCTACGTTTTGCCTTTACCATAACGTCGTTGTCGTTGTTGCTGCTGCGATATAACAGTTACTGGCTTCAGCACTTAACACGCGCCTTTTCACTCCACTACGCGAAATCTTTTCTTCCTTTTCCACTGCGACGTACATGGTCCATAAGAATCGTTCTCTCTGACTCTCTCTCCTGTTAATGTTGTTTTAATTAAGTAGGCGGTTAGTCGAAAGAATCTTCTTGTCTATTTCAAGAAGGTGCAGGATCGTCATGTGTCTCTCGTATGTTCAGACGCGATGGACGATTTCATTTGACTAATCACCGCCTTCCCCAAAGACCGCTCTCCTTCTCCCTTCGAATTCCCTTTTAATCTTTTCTGTGTATCTGTCTTCCTTCCTTCCTTCCGCAGCGAGTATTAAAAGAGACGAGCATCCTGATCTCTCGACTTATAAACATTGCTCTTCTGTCGACCCCTACTCAAAACGTTTTCGCAGACGTTTTAACTACATGACGTATCCTACGCTCGACTAACCGTCTTGGATTATTGTGTCGCATTTCCATGCAAATTGCTTGTGTCCTTCCGTTCTCGTATTCAATGAGACAGATTGTGAAAAGAGAGAGCGAACTGCAAAGAATACCAGCAATTTGTATTTCTCGGAGCTTCGCTTCTCATGTTCTTAAAAGGTTGCGACACTATGTTATTATGTTGTTCAATTTCGTACCAGGAGATATTCAACGGCTGCAGCTGATGCCTGATCCGGTACACGCTCGGCACAACGTCGACTTCCCGGAATGCACTTGCTAATTGCTCATCTCGTACTCGAGCAACCTGAATTTGTCAAAAGTAGCGCCAAGTTCGATATGACGTCATAATATATGTAAGTAACATGGATATGTTTGACAGAATTTCGAATTAATCGTGATAAAGTCGTCAATGTCTCATTTGGAAGGAGGCGCGATTTAAGGATCCAAGCTCGCTTCTCCTTTTTTGCGCCGAACAACCCCGGGTGACCAAAATTACAGTGTTTCGAAAGTCCGCAGGGGTAAGAGTCGTCCGGAAGCCTTTTTAATGAAACGGAGGAGGACTTTGCAGAGTATCACAGCCTTGGGGAACACTTAGGACGCTTTTGGAAAGTCTCTCGAGCGCAAGGATCCTTCGGTTTCTAGAGGAATCGTTTTTCCCTTGTCTTCGATTTTCGTTCAGCGCTACCAGCAACCGGGCGTCGATGGCTAATTGTTGAAGAAACGCCATATCCTCGGACGAAAGTTCTTATTTTGGCGGCGTTATAATTTGTTTAACCACATCCTCTGGAAGCCAAGCTCGCTTGAGTTTTCAAGGGAACGTATATGTTTAAGAAAATAAAAGGAGAAGGTTCCATCGTGTATTCCAACGATTATAATTGAAGACGGAGTACATATCAACTATGATGAAGAGAGGAGGAAGTGAAGCGAAGCGAGGGTGTAATTATAGTGACACGTTTGCAAAGGAACGACCGGTGTGTGTATTGTACGTATACATATCCACGTAGCTTTCTCTCGCTCGTTAGATGTGCAATTAGTGCAAATGTAGATGAATCCCGAGGGAAAATATATTACACGTAGCGATTGCTTTTGTCCCGCTAGAAACAAATTGTCGTAGCATGTAGTAGGATATACAAACTTCAAGTTACATTACGAAGGAAAAAGGCTGGTTTTTACAAAAGGTTCATCCTCGTGCTGCAAATGATGCGCGGGAGGACGCGAATGAGAGATGCAGGGAAATTGCTCATCCTCGATTAACCGGCAAAGCGTTGCTGTTGCAGATCCATCGCAGCTGCAATTGTTTTCCTGTGTTATTATGCAGGTGAATAGAACTTCGCATTAATTTAGCAGAAATCGTCTAATGCTTTTTCAACGTTTGTAAGAAACACCACGTAAATATGCACTCTAATTGATTTGCAATTTGTACCCAAACAATGTTAAGACAAATGCAGTTGGTAACTTTCACTTCTTCAGGATTTAATTACAAGCCTTTTGCCGATTCTCCACAATATTTAGATGCAACTTATTATTTTGAAGTAAGAGTAAAAATTCTTTGGATGAAAGCAGCCATTTTACGTTGAAATAATTTTGTAATGAACGAAGAGAGACTCGGACGTTGAAAATTTCTCTGTTGGTGACAGTGTCAACTCTTCCCGAGTGACAGCATGAACCATCTATCGATGACAGCACGTACCCTTTGAGAGTGACGATATAGATAAGTGCGATCGTTTTTCACTTCCCCCTCCATCTGCATCTCGCATCCTGATGGATATTTCTTCCTTGATTTTTTCATCTTCTATATATTTTATATGCGCAACTAATATTATGGTTTCCTGTTGCCATCCTGGCCCTAAGGCCTTAATGACACAATTAGGGTACCGAGTATTTTCGTTGCAGAATGAAGCCGTTGCTTCCCTCCAAACATTTGTTTTCATCTGGCCTGTCGCTAACCTCTCCTCCACTCAGCGGTGATATGCTACGACCCTTTATTCACTGTGACACGCAAACCAACACACCCCGTTGTAGTATAAATCTAGCAAGGGAAGAGCAAATAGGAAAAGATATTAAAACCCTCTGCGAAATTACGCTGAACAAACACACGAGGTATCAGGGAATACTATGAGACGAAGTCCCTTCTTGTTTTCTGTATACTGACTCTGGCGCCCAGTAGAGTGGCGCCATCTCTCGGACCGAAACGTATACCGTTACGTTGGGAAGCTCTTATCTAACTCAGATTTCTTACCTACGGATGATAAAAATTGTTGATTCCATTTGGGTCCTTCAATTTACGAGGTTTTTTGATCTGCTAAAATAAATTTCACCTGAAAATTTGGAATATTTAATGATATTAATTAAAATCTATAATTTTTATCTTGATAATGGTTTTTGAAAAATTGTTCTGAATCATATTTCAAAGGGACCAACAATTGTTCCTGCAGGATCGCCGATAAACTAGAGCTCGATTCTTTATCGATAAGTCTAATCTCTTTTAGCAACCGAACAAGAGTTTACCCTGCACTGTACGCACAGGCCACGCTCTTACCCACAGTACATCTCTTTTACCGACGACTGGAAACAATTGGACCTAAATTTCCTGGAGTGTTTCTTTACCATCGAACCTTCAGGGAAAATGCAATTCCAATAGTATTAACCGGAGGTGAGAAAAAAGGGACTCTGTTGCGATCTCGACTGTAGTCCTCTTACTACACTGATTCCAAAAGTGCCCGCCAGTAGCGCTGATGACAGACGAAGAGACTAAAAGTTGCTGTGCGGTTACAAGTGGAATTTTCATTAGCTGAGAATTTACATACTCACTTCCAACAATATGTTGTCGGCCAACTATCGTCAGTGTGGTTGCATGAGTGCTCCTGGCAAACTTTGGACTTCGGAACGTACTGAAACACGATCTAAAAAATTCAAAAACCAAAAAGGTTTTCGAAAACATGGTATCTCCAGAAGACTAAACTTATAACCTTCAAAAGAGGAGTATTTTTTCTACACATAGTTACATATTCTACTATAGTCTACAAGTATTTTCTTACGTATACGTAATATATTGTGATATCGATGATTTATTATGTGTATATTAATAATAAATTGTATGATAAAAGCAAAGTAAATATTTTTTCATTATCCTCTGCAGCTGTTTGAGCGCGGGTAACCAATTCTCCCATGACACAAAAAATTTCCTTACTTGCCACTTCCTGTTACATTTTTAAAATGTTGGCAATAACAAATTCCTAGCTTTTCCTTGTAGAAATCGTCGATTTTATGATTATTCCATTACTATTCCAACTTAATGATCAATAAAGGCAGGTTCTTTTTTTCCCTTTTATCGCATCCGATCACAGTTCAGTTTTTCTACGAGCAAGAATAAATAATTGGTAATAACAAAAAGAGTCGAAGTGGACATAAAACATAACACGTTTTAATTTAAACTTCATCAATCGTATGATATTATACAAATTGAGGAATCTTTTTATTATATCTATTTGCATTTGATTTACGGCGTCTCGTTAATATTATCACATTCGTATGCATAATTTAACATGATGAAAACTTATACTTAGTAAAAAGAAGCACTGGAATAGCAATGTCGTAGCCGTGTCTTATAGTACAACATAAAACAACGTAATGGTTTGTTACAAGTAAGAGCTGACGGACCAGTCGAGTCTTTTATCAGCGGAATGTTAAAAGGCCGCCTCCGTCGTCAACCTGGATTTATTTGAATTAAAACCTTGGCGCAGGGCCGCGCGCTCACTCTTTCACAGATAAGACCGTGAACCTTTAAGTCCTTAAGAATCATTTTAAAATCCTACCTGAAAAAATCCGAAAAGAAGCGTGCCTTTTTTTCCTCCTTTGGCCAGCCTCACTCTTTGCCTTATACCGGACAGTTTATGCCTCCGATTGCAAACGACACCGGAACGCTCTCAAGCCAATACCCGATCGGGATCCTTTGGCCGATCGGTATAATACAAAAACAACGATTGGCTTAATTTAAAGTTCCAAGAATTCCCTGGCTTGTTTGACTTTCTTTTGAATTATAAGTTAAAAGATCAGCGAGTTTTAATAATTCCAATCACACGTATTCACACACTTCGCTCGCTCGAACCTACTTTCCCCAGACAAGCTCCATTTTAATGTCAGTCGATTACCAATTATTCAGCTTCTTTAGAAATTCCGCGTAATATTGGATGGACAAGAACGAAAAAAAAATTTGTCAGTGTAATTTTACTTTAATATCCGATTATAAATAATTTTCGGACGTTTCTTGTAAACTAGTAATTTTTTGAGGTTTTTTTGCACCAAAGGTATTTTGTTTTAAGGGTCACGGTATTCCAGTGTAATTTTAATTTAATATCTGTTTATAAACGAACAAATGCCGGGTCTTTACAAGGTACATTCCATTTTCACGATTCTATCCTGGCGGAGCTTAAACGTCCCATAAAAAGGGTTGGACAGGATTTATGTTTGATTATAGGTTTATCCTACGGTCAAATGTCAGAGACAGAATGACTCTCGGATGGGAGTGAACAGGCGATATTACGAGTAATGACTAATAATGAGCCTTAATCTTCGGGAAATAAGTATCTCCCTTTAAAAGAAAGGCAAATCCGTATCCAAACGTACCTTTCAATCGATTAGCGTAGTTCGATGCTGCTGCATTCGGAGCGATCCCGAGGCCTCTCGCGTACCAAAAATTTTGCAAATACCCTGGCAAGTTGAATCCCGGGAATAGCCCCTTCGAATAGACTATAAACGCTTCCTGTGTAAAAACGCCGGTTAAATTATTAACGTCGCCAGGATCTCAGCAGTCTTCAATTATATCCTCGGTTCCAGAACTCACTCGTTTCAACTCCATCCATTTCCGAGTTTATTTCAATTACCCCGAAATAGAAGGATAATAATTGTATAAAGTTCTCGAGTGACATTGTTTCATGTAATTAAGCGAGCGTGTTCGTATTTCACTTTTTATTCGATTTCCATGAGTCATTCGAGGACATGTCGGTGAAAAACTGAGACGTGGAGAGTAGTACAGCCAACCGCCGACAGATGGACGGGACTAACTCGAAAGCGGTTGGAGAAAGGATCAAAGCGATTATAATAATAATAATTAATTATCAAAATAACGAACAATCGTCTTCTTCCGCCCAATTAAAACTATGTAACATCACGAAGCAACACCTTCCAGGAATAAAAAAACGGATTCATCTCCAGCCAATTTACTCCGTTTCCCGTTTTACGAGATACCGTGTAATAATCAGGAGTAGGAAATAAATGTAACGAGTAGGCTAAGGGTCTTTAATTTATAACAAACGCGTTGACGAAAAAAAAAAACACACTGGAATGTTGGGAAAAAAAATTGTCGTCATTTTTCCGCCATTCGGATGCATCGGTTGCATTGTGGGAAAAATTCCGACCGGTACTTTCGAGCAGTTAGAGGAAAAGATCGCGATCTTTTCGATTTCTTTTTGCGGAAACTTTGTTTCACTGCAATGACTGTTTCACTGCAAACGACGGGATATCGGTAGCCAACTATGCAATTTCATAAATGACGGGACTGCGAAATTCGCAAAAAATGAGTCGTCAGCCATGGAACTCCTGCACCGAGAAATCGAACTCTACCGCGACGAGGGCAGCCTCTAGCGCCGGTATCCGTCACTAATCCGACGCTCCCGTTGAAAATCCACCTTCCACGCACACGCGAGAGCGAATTCTTTCCAAGATTCACGCCAAAATTATCTCTCGGCTCCTGGGACCTCTCCATCTCTCGCAAGACTTCGGTAAATACAAATCGGAATGTTATTTGCAGCCATTAGGGTAATAACAAACAAAGTACGATTCGATAAACGCTTTTTTCTCTATAGTTTCTCATTAAGTTTTCTTTCATGAACATGAAAGTCATTTACAAATCTAATCATATAATGAAAGCCTGAAGTATCAACTTTGTATTATTCATACACGGTAACTTCAATTCCGTATTCCAAGATGGCCGCTTTGCAAAGGAACAGAAAGAAACCGGGGGTAAAAAACGATGAACGTAATAACGTAGTATCTCTAATGGCCGGGTAATTTCAACGGATACGAATGCTGTTCCTCTCTTTTGCTTTTGGCCTTTCGTAGCTATTTCATATTTCCTTTTTTTTTTGCTCGCTTTTTTCGTATATCTTTTCATCTTCCTCCGAGGGTTACATTTTATCTTCGTTTCTCTTTAGCACAACTCAAACGCCAATCCTCCCTCTTATTTCCTTCGCAACGATCCCAAAAGAGAGTCCAATTCGAGAAGACGTTAAACCGTCTGCAAATGGACGCGCGCGAATCTCATCCAGCAGGATATTATTGTTTCCTCGACGGAATTGCCGGGAGTTAATTAAAGATTGCTATCTACTGCACTCCAGTTGCACATCCCTTTCTTGCTAGGGTTCCTCCTAATGGATATTACCGAAAATGACGTCAGTCCGCTCCTCGGCCGAGGTGCACGGTTCATGCACTTACCGTGTAAAAAAATGGCAGTCTTTGAATTTTTCGACTCGATTGAAAAGAATAAGAGATTCGTGAGTCGTATAGGGAATTTCTTTAGGGCTATTCTAGTGACTTTTCAGGCCTTTGGTAGAATAGCAAAACCCTCGACCCTGGTAGAAGCTTAGCCAAACTCTGACGAATCACGATTCCTAGGGTTTTTGTTTTGTGAAAATTACTATTTTTATTTGCTTCAACCTAGTAATTTCCTATGTATGAATTTTTTTTCTGTATCTTGATGCTCATCGCATTAAGCAGAAAATGTATGTACAAGAAGATGGAATTACAAGACAATATTGCATTACAATCCTTCTCTTGTCCTTCGTCCTGAACGCTGCTATTATTCCATTTCGTTGAAGATGTAATTATGAACTCGAGTTATGAGCATATTTCGAATGAAAATTGCTATCCAGCGTGATCGTTTAAACGAAACAATATTTTCCTTCCTTTCACTGGCGCTGCATTATCAATTCAAACAACGCACTGGCGTCTCTCAAAAGCGCACCTATCCTGCAATTTTTTTTTTCTATCTGGAAATTGGATCACGTCAGAGACAGGAATTTTTGGAATTTCGATTGGATTATTCCTAATTTCGTATGCGACCATACATCAGACGGAAACACGGGGTCAAATGTTACTAAAAAAAAAAGTAACTAGAAACGCAGTAATATCGAAAACCGGACGTATCGCTCATGCGAACGAGATAATTCGCTTCCGGGGAAAAGCACGGGACGATTTTTCATAATTAAGCAATTTTCCAAACGATATAATATCATTTGGAGATTTATCGTCCATGGAAATCGAGATTTAATCGACTATCGAGTCAAGTATCGGCGCAACATCAGTTTCTTAACCAGACAATTTCGTAGCTGCTCTATTTTATCGCGAGGTGTCTCTTTTTTCATGAAAATTTCAAGCGGCTACTAAGTAATGCAACACCTGTGACTAATTGATTAATGCTTTACAGGCGTTACCTGGATGTTAAAGCGACCTAATCGAAGCTCCGGCGGGGAAAATGGGAACCGCGACAACGAGCGTCGATGGAGGCTTTAAAAAACGTGGGATCGGGCTGTCACTCATTGACCTGCCAATATTCCGCAAGATTGATTGAATAAATAATGAGCCCCCGGCATGGCCGGCTCTTTTTCCCCTTTTCGGCGTTTGTTGTATTTTATATTTCACAAAATGCTCGTAACGTAATCAAGTAATTATTTGCTTTTAAAGTAACACGTGCTTTCGTAAATATTCCACGAGGTTCCTGTAATACCCGTTAATTCGCGACGAATATCATACAAATGGGGCAAATTAATTATATTCGATGTACCATCGAATATTGTGTTTCAGGGTAATTTAATTCCGAGCGTCTTGCTGGGGTTGGATAAAGTCGTTCTTGGGTTATGAAAAATTTAGTGATACGTAATTTATATTTTCATTGCTTATTTTTTAATGGATCTTTGACTATAGAAGATTTATGAAAAAATTCCAGGAGGAACAGTTGTCCCTGAAAATACCGAAAAGTTATGAAAAATGACAATTTTTCAACATTTTTACCCAACAAAAGTAATTTCGTCATTGATTTCTAATTTTTGGCAATAATTTTCGATGTTAAGCTCGCGAGAGTGGTAATCGACTTTGGATGGGTGGCCGCTTAGGCACTAAACAAACTGAGAGAATGTCCCTAGAAGTTCCAGGTAAGGTAGATTTCGCGTTTATCGACGCGTGGTATCAACGACGACTGGAAAATTGCCACTCGGCCAAATTGATTATGAAAAACGCCGAGGAAATTTTCATGGGGAAAACAAAGAATGTAGATCCTGGATAAGTCTTGGATTTTCCATAAAAATGCTGATTCGAGGTCAAACTATTTTTTTCTCGATACAAGGAGACACTCGATCCAAGGAAATTAAGATTCCCTCCGAGTTACCATAATGGAAATAAATACATAAAAAAATTGCAGCGGGTAGAGAAATGGCGATAATTATAGAAACCTTCTAACTCCCAATTCCCATAATCTAATTTGATGAAATAAAGTATTTGTTAGAAAAGTGGCGGCAGGGAAGGGGCAGAGAAGGATATACCTATGGTATTCCGAGATTGGAGGCTCAAATCCCACCGTGGCAATTCAATATCCATTCGGTAATGTGTAGGATATGTATGTACACGGAATACACGATTTCCCATGAAGAAAAGCAGAGAAAGAGACCTTAAGTTACGTTTACTTATACTTAAGCTAAGAAAATCGGTACCTGCCAGTATTTCTGCGTTGTGTGTTTCTTTTTGCGTAATCGCCGCAATTGCCGCGTTATTTCACGTGAGCGCTCTTATACCTAACAACGTTCTTTTTTCAGATTAAATAATATACCACAGATAGTTGTACATAAATAAAGAGAAAGGGACTTTACACTGGGAATAGCTAGCGCCGATAAAAGTATCGGCTACTCCCAGACCGGCAACGATCTCTTAAATTTCATAACCTTTATTGATTACATCGAGAGACTTCATAATCGGTAATCGACCGATACTTTGAATCGTTTAACTTTTTTCACGGGAAACTCGTTGTTGTTAGAAAAAAATTACCCAATACAAGCTGGGACTATAAATTTTCTCGCTTTCGATCGTTAAATTATATCCCAATAAATGCAACGCAAACTTTTTCTAAATATATTTCCAATTATCGGTAAATTTCCTAATAAATCGAATCGGTGCGAAAATCGGGTAAAGAAAATTCCTTCATTAAAACTCTGAATCACAGAGGCGACCAATAGGGAGGCAGCTAGCGGCAGCCGGCCTATCAGCGACGCTCACCGAGACCCAACCTAACCTGAAAATCGGGTTAGGTTGCATCCCCCACATTCGAGGCTCGGGTTCGAGTCCCGGTCCTTCACGTTTTCTCGTACATTTCGAATGCTCGAATCAGTTGCATTGAAAAAATTACGTCCGTGATTGCGATTGATTAACAGATCCATTCAGTAACATGCACATGCACATGCACGTGCACCACTCCTACTGCAGGCAGGTACTTGCATGTACGTAGGTTGCAAGTCCGAGATTAAACCGTGCAAAAGCTATTATAAACCAACAAGATCCGATTGGCTCTTGCTTCGTCGAACAGCAGAGGCGGAGCGTTGCCGTAACGAGTTCTCTAGCTCCAGTATTCTCCTATGCAATTGTACCTGTACATAATTCACCCATACGTATTTAGGTGCAGGTACAGATAAATATAGTACCCCTACTTATTCCACCCCACTACTGTAATTTATATTTCCGCGGCTCGTTTTCAGCTATTACCTCGGTTTTCTCCGTTTTTTTACGTCCCTTTTGTCCTTTTGACATTTACTTTACAATGAATAATTTCGTACCGTTATATTGTTCTTAGCGTTATTATACCTCCGTCGATATTACAAATTGTTAGGTACGAATTACACGTCGTTCGACTTTGTTTCGATCACAAAATGCATTTATATATAGTAAAATCTACCATCCGATCTCAATTTTTTATCGCTTTTTTCGATAGCTGCCTCTTTAATCGTCGAATAATAAATTATTTAAATTCCTGAATTAAGTAACAATCTCACTCAATTAATTATTTTGCAGTAGAGTATTAGATTACAAGCGCGAAATAATTTTTTTTTTCTAATTATTCGATACAATAAATGATAATATAATATTTTTTCAGGGTTGTTTCTTTAATTGTAGGAGTATAAATTGTACAAATTCCAGGATTGGTCATTAATAACATAAAAATTGCATTTCATTTTTTTTTCCACTTCAATATTACATTAAGTATGAAGAAAAAAAATATATTTTCCTTTATGACATAGTATTGTACCTGTGTAAATGATTTTTCGTATAAATAAATTTACATTATAGTCGATAAAAAAAAATATTTCCCTCCAGTACCGTTGCGATCCACGAGATAAAATTTCCAATAACCAATAATAATTAATAATCGATAATTTAGCAACGATTCCTTTTTGTATCCAGGAATTAAAGTTCACCGCGATCGACCGTAGCATGGTAAAACCTACCAAGCAATTTAATTCCCTTATACACAAATTACATTATCCCTTCGCAGAAGAATGGAGGCACATGCGGAAAAAAAAACTTGTATATATGCAGGAGATGTTTATAAGAAATACTGGCTTTCATTTTAGATACGGCAATACCTACCTACCTGCGTATAGGAGGAGAACGAGATGCTGGGGATGTAATCGCGTTACGTTCGCTGGGTCTCCATGTTGCTTTCTGGTCACGTAGCTCCGTAAAACAAAAGAACATTGAACGGAGCTCGCAAAGAGAATACGCACCTTAATATTTAATCCCTCATTATTGGCCTAGACTCGAGGGCTTTCGAGACAATTGGCAGATTTCCTACGCAGTGCCGATGTGCACCCGAAGCCTCGAATGCACGGGGACGCACTCGATTCGAGATCTGGCAAAAGTTGGGCGATATCGGATCTCGAAATTCGCATTTTTTTTTTTTTTCAATAAAAGGTTCTCTTTTCCACGCGTGACCCGGGAGACATCGCGACAGTGGAAAGGAAAGCCCTCGACCTCCATCCGAGCAAGGGTGAATTTCGAGAGGGAGTGGAACCCAAACCCAGAAGAGGGCGTTGAAATATCACGGCTTTTCCAAAAAGGTCGGATACCCATTTATTTGCGAGTGGGAGAAAAGCAAGACTATGATCAAGTGTCGGACATTCCGCGGGATAATGAAAACATGGCTGCCTCTTTCACGAGTTTCCCGCAGATCTCGTGAGACGAGAGAATTCCTCTTTTTTTCTTTTTTTTTTCTTAAATCGGAATTGACATTTTTTTAAGACCAACGCGTGGTAGGAAAAAAAAAAGAGAGGAAGCATCAGGGGGGGTGGGAAATGAAGTAGAATTTAATCACAGGACCCAAGGATACTGTCGGTCGGTGGGCAGATTCCTTGGCAGGTCTGTTTAGCGTCAGGCGTTACCACTTAGCGTATTGGATTTTGATTTATTTGTCTCGCTCAAACTACCATCCGGGGAGAATGGATGGAGCCCCTGCGGCACGGGGGTGCTTTCTATTTTCTGTATTGTATTTCTATTAAGTCTTATATTATTGGGTTTTCCATTATACAGAAACACGGGGATACACACGCCCGCAAAAGTAACATGCTTACATATACATGCGCGATGGTATCATTTATATCCTCTAACCGAATTTCATGATTTCTTGCACTTCGCTCCCGAGTGATAAACATCCCTTCGTAAATATGAGTCGTGTCATGTTAATTGACGGCTCAACGTGGTAAATTTATTGTACAACATCGGTCTCGATAAATCGCAATAACATTACCCGTGCAATTTGAAGCGGACAATAAAATGTCCGAGAGACGCACGCTAAATAAACATTGCAACGAACAATTCAATTAGAAACACACGCTGCGATCAATTGAAACTTAATGCAAAGGAAAATGGTTTTAATCTGGAGAATTTACCAGAGAGAAAATAATTGGATTACCCGCGATCGAGAAATTTCGATTGTGTACAAAGTGTACATTTATTATTAATATTTATGTTACAATAAAATTAATATACGTATATATATTATTCGTAAAAATATATAGATTTTTTCTCCAGAAATTTCCGCTGCCTAAAAAAATATATATTTTTACATTAATAATCCTTTGATATACGAAAAATAATTTTTATCGAATCCTAACATTTTTATACCCTCGAAAAAAAAAAAAAATTTCCGTTCCCCCGAAATGCTTTTATTTTTATTATATCAAATAGGAAATTTGATAATCAATTAACAAGCAACCAGAGTCACTATATTTTTTTGCTTCCAAACGAAATTCCAAAAGTTCGCAGTGCGCGAATGGAAAATAAAACCCTAGGACTAATCAAGGCATTAATTAATTACCAGATAATTTCCGAAGGCTCCGGAAACTTAAGCGGCTGATTTAAAGGAAGAAATTATGCTACACTCCAATAAGGGTTGGTACGGGAGAAGTCGACGAGTCGTAAATCTACCAAGATGGATTAACTTTATCGTAATTCTCCATCCTCGAAGCGGTGAATATTGTAGGGAATAATAATAATCGTGGATTTGCTCTTTGATTTCTCTCTTCTCGGAATTTTTAGTAGCTCGTTATGAAAATTTGCGGTGGGCGTGGAAATTTCGCCGTGAAAGATTAATAAACAACCCCCTGGATTCTCGCGGCGAGACGGGGCGTAATTATCATATAGGAAATCAATTCGCAGAGTAGCTACGCATTCGCCTAAGGGAGACAAACGTTTTCTTGGGCTGTTCGATTTCCGGTACGATGTAAAAAAAATGTCTACCACATCCTAGGGATGTTTTTTACGTCGTCGAAAAATCCCTAGGAAATCCCCGCCACATCCTAGGGATTTTTTTACATCGTCAAAAAATCCCTAGGATGTGACGGTGATTTTTTTACATCGTCAAAAAATCCCTAGGATGTGACGGTGATTTTTTTACATCGTCAAAAAATCCCTAGGATGTGACGGTGATTTTTTTACATCGTCAAAAAATCCCTAGGACGTGGCGGGAATTTTTTTCCATCGTGACACAAAATTCTCAGAACTTGAAGCACAACAGTCGAGGAAAAATTTTCGCGACGAAGCGATACAAGGAAAATAAGATGTGGAAATTAAAATTGAATAAGAGAACGAGCCGACGTAGGAAGCAATTATACATTTCACGGAGGGTTTAAGGAACCGAGGAAGAATCACCCCTATTTAGCCGAGAAAAAAGGAACTGCCTGGAAGAATTAACCATTCTTTTATCTTTCCTTACACCGTTTTATCGTAGCCTCAGCTTGGACTAGCTCTTAATCAATCAAAAAATCATGAGGAAATGAATTACTCAGGAGGAAGGAAATTTCAGCAGGAGCACTTCTCTCCTCTCTGCCAGCTCTGGATATTATAACCAGCGGCAACTGTGTAACGTTGAATTGTAATTGAATTTGAAACATTCGGTTAGGAAACCGATGCAAAGCTCAATTCAATTAACTTCCATTCGTTCCCATTGTACACCCCTGGCAATTTTATTATACGATTGTAAAAAGCCACTTAATATGGAACGAAAGTAGTTGGCTCTTCGCGTGTAACTGCAAATCTCTCACTCGGCGAAAATTGCCGTCGTCGGTAATAAGGTCACTTTTGAACTTTTGAACGCAAAAGGAATAATAATGAAAGAAAAATGAAAATAAAAGGAAAACTGATGTTTCGCAAATAAAATAAAATCAATAGAATAAATGTTGATATTTGAAAATAAATCAAATTGCTATTTTCTAACTGAACAATAAAATTAAATTAGTTTCAATGAATTAGGAATAATCAAAGAAAAATTAAAATAAAGCAAAATCGATGTTTCTTGAATGAAATAAAATTGCTGTTTTCTAATTAAAAATTAACATTAAATTGGTTGGAATAAATAAAAGTAGGAAATTCTACAGGAATAAATATATGAGGTCCAAAATTGTCGAACTTCGGAATCCGCACAGACGCTCGAAGCAGTGCATCCTCCCCCCCTGGGATGCCGATTGTCAACTTCCAGTGTATCACGTTCGGGAACGAGAGCCATTTCAATAAAAATCCTGCCGAGATCAATATCGATGTAAATGTTGAAGCAGAAGAGGAGAGAAAGCCACTCGTGACGTTAATAGATGGGAGAAAAAGTAACTGTACCGGAATATATCGTTGGACAACAATACGAAGGAGTAGGATAATAAACTCTTAGGTAGACAGAATACAGATCGGAAGTTGGCTGGCTAACCGAGTTATCGTACCCTTAAAGTTACCACCACGCTGCTCTCGGGCCACCCCCCGGCCTCTTCCCATTCGGAAAATCCCTTGGCACTAAATAAATGTTTCACCCTGACTTCTGTATTCGTATGCGGTGTAACCTCCTTGTTTTCCACGGCGGAATCTTATACCTCGCATCCTCGGCTGCCGTTACGAGAGAAAGAGCGAGATAGGTGTCCGTAAGACGTATGAGACTATCGTTCCCATTGTATAAAACTTTTGTGCCGGTAAATATTCCATGAGCCGTGTGACCACCGCAAAATCCCAGAACTTAAAGTAGCTGAGTCTCCCGGCAATCGGACGCTCGCTTTTAAACTTCTCCCTTTTCCCGCAAACTGATTCCAATCCGACTCGCTGGAGACTTCGGGGAGACACCGTTTTTTCCTCGGCTCGCAATTAAAATTTCACGGCCAGTTTTTCTTTTTTTTTCCTTTTTCAATTCTGTATCGAGTCCCGGATCCCTTAAACTCGACTACCCATTCGACGTCGTCTGACTTT
Source organism: Gasteruption jaculator (assembly GCA_949825005.1). Taxonomy (NCBI): domain Eukaryota; kingdom Metazoa; phylum Arthropoda; class Insecta; order Hymenoptera; family Gasteruptiidae; genus Gasteruption; species Gasteruption jaculator. Next base: position 2,340,139 of record OX463761.1, read on the forward strand.
TGACATACCACCTCTCTGACCCGCTTCTGGTCCCTGCCACCTGTAATCCGGTCTCCCCCCGTTTTGGATGGGGATGTAATGCAGACTCGTGGTAAACAAACCATCTGCTTGGTCCGACAAACGATTCATAGGCGAGCCAATTGAATTGAGATCCCTCGACAACAATTGCACTGCAATCTCTCGATGAACTCGGGGACAAGTTGATCAGACAAAGCGGTGATGGCAAGTCCCGTGCACACGCCTCCCTCTTTCCCTTTTTTTTTTTCCACCCTCTCCCGGGGGACCAACACCAGAAATTATAATGTTAGACTTGTGTCAGTTAGTTATAAGGTTCACATGGCTTTGCACCATACGAAATTGTCCTTTCTGTTTCATATCACGAAGGGGGAAAGAGTTTCAACGATTACATGCCTCTTTCTGGCCCCTCGCAGCCCCTTCTATTACTCTTTGATTGCTTGGACAGGGGGATCATATAAAGTATCTATCACTTTCCCATTGGAACCCATTGTTGTGTGTATATATATATAGATGTATAAATGTGCCTACACTTGTTCGCTCCTTTTTACCGGTTCCCTGGTAAACAGACACACACACACACGCGCGCACACGCAAACGCACACGCTCTCGATACAATCAATTATTCAAGAAAGCCTCTTCGCCCCATTGAGAAATAAATATATTCTCTCTGGGTAACATGAAAATATGTTAACCCCGAGCGTTAATTGACCTTATCTCCTCATCCCGGGAGGCTGCGAGCGAAAAAGGAGCGAGGACTTGCCCCCGACTCCATCGTCTTCGTGTCATGCTTTTTGACGTAATGCTTTAAAGGAATTGTACGTGTGTTCAGCACCTCGAGCGAGGATGCCTTGAATAAGGGATGTGCTTTTTTGGGGAAATAGGTTCCTGTCTTTCGTTAAAACGCTCTTTTTGCAGAAAACGTAGGTGTTGTATTTTTTTTCTTGCATTTCAAACAGAAGCTGTTGGTAAATAATGTAGCACCCGGAGACACCGGAGGGATTGACGTTTAAATTGATCATTTATCGGGCATTTACGGGAAGGATGTTGGCGGAAGAGGCAGGAGGGGGTTGATTGTTTAAATTATTCCGCGATGAAGACACGTGTTAGCCAGTAACAGCAATCCACTGCGGAATTGGCCGCCAATTGGACGTTTGGAAATTTTCTTCCTGTCTCTCTTTCGCCGGAAAATCCATCCGCGAAAATTGGAAATCGTTGCAGAAAGTGTGGTAGAAGATGGTACTTTTTTTCTGGGTGTAACCACCCGTTTTCGTCTGCTCGGATAATCGACAATCTTTTTTTTATCGACCAGCCCCTCCTCCTCCTCCTGCTCCTCCTCCCCCCCTCCCTTGGGTAATATAGAAGATTGTGGATACGAATAATGCATTTGATAAGTACTCTTGTAACCATCATTCCTGCTAAAGTGACATTTTGTGACTTATACAATGGCTTCACTTATTACACCAAACGCGTATGTAATTTCCTAAGCTGTATGTGCTGCGAGTATGACACCAGCTTCATAATTTATGGGAGTACTTACTTTATCAAAAAGGGAAAGTATTGTCTTTCACGTGTCGTCGTATTTACAAAAACAATCTGCCGTAATAATACCATTGCCTTGCCACTAAAGAAAAATAAATCCATAAAAAATACAAGAAACAACGAATTTCGTCACATTTTATTTTACTCCTACGTCACACAAGCCCAAAATTTCCTTTCCATTCCGTACGAATTTCCACGGCCTGGAGATTAATGGAAATTTTCTTTTTCCCCACCCCATGAATTTTTATCCGATATTCCCCGTGATTAATCGTAAAGTACCATATTTCATCGGTAACCATATTATCGTTATCGATATTTTATCGTCTCTTCTTCAATTTTTTTTTCCCATACCAGCGTTATGATAATTTATCGTTAATCGAGTTATCGTAAGTGATCGTTTCTAATTTTTCAACGTTAATCTTACACGAACGTTATCGCGCTGAAATCCCGGATCCTATCGGCGAGACAATGAAAAAAAAATTCGGGGGTTGACACGACGGAGCGGAGCTATCGTAGATTGCCTCGTTACATGCGCAGTTGCATCGGGGCTAGGTAAGGGTGGAGCCTGGAGCAATTGAAGAAAGGTACCTATAAAGGAAGAGCGATAAAAAGATCCTGTAAAAGCCCAAGAAGCCGCGGGAAATAAAAGTCATTAAAATTCAGATAAATTGCCTCGGAAGTGAGTATCTACCTAATTTTAATTCGAGAACCAATTTTACAAGAGCGAGACGTAGCAGAAGCGACTGGAGCGCGGAGGAGAGCGACACCGATGATATAAAAACACAGGTAAGAGGGTGGAAGAATGAAGGAAAGGTAGGCGATCGCGCATTCGACGTAATTAAGTCCCTCCGCTCTTCTTCTTCTTCTTCACTGGTGGTGGAAGATGGTTAGTAAAAAGAAGAGAGAGAAAGAGAGAGAGAGGGAGAGGGGACGACGGAATGAGAAAAGAACAGAGGGAGAGCGAACAAAAAACAAAAGGGAGAAAGGACGATTGAGGCAATAAATAATACAAGGGAAAAGACGATCGCCTGCAACATTCTGCTCAAATGTTAAATAGGTATCAATTTGCTGGCAGCCAATGGCAGGCAGAAAGGGCGTGTTCTACGGGAAGAGGATTGGTCCGTATTAAGGCGGGATATGCCATGGCGATGGCTGGTTAAACCAGCTCTTTCAGGTCGCTTGGGTCATGGTAAAAATAGTGGAGGGGAGCCGAACCACCTGGTTTTTCGCGCCTCTACCACAACTCGGTTCACTTCGGCACGACAACGAGTCAAAGTCGGCTACCACCTTTCCCTCCGTGATTTTCCTTTCCGTTCCTCCGGTAACACGACCCCTCGGGTAATTGATCCGCTCGTATCCGGTCTGGCGCGATTTACGAGGGCCAACCCTTTTCAACGGGCCATCGAGTGACGTTAGTGTAGCTTTAAGGTGTCGGCAGTCGTCATGTCGACTGACATTTAAACAGTGATCCAAAACCGGACCTGCCTTTGCTCGAGAAAGAACCTCGAACCGTGTTTGCTCGAACCCAGGGAATCGTCTCGAAGATGGTACCCGAGCCTCCCGTGAAACCCGCTCACGCTGACGCGCAGATTCGTTAGCCGGTTCCGGGGAAAGCGGACGTTGTTGGGTCTCTGGACGAAAATCGTGCCGAAATGTCGGATCACAGTGATATCGATGCGTCGGAGGAGATCAACGTCGACGATTCCGACTCGCGCAGTTGCAGCCCGCACACCTGCAGTGCCAACAACCGCGAGTCAGAATGCTCGGACTCGCCACCGCCGAGCCAGATCAGCACCAAGACGAGCGAGGCCCCGCGGAGCCATCCGTTCAGCATAAGCAGTTTGCTGGGTGAGACCCGAGCCGAGAACCCCAAGAGTCCGGCGTCGGAGGACCTGGAGCACGAGAAGGACAGGAAATGGTCCTGGGAGGAGATGAGCGGCAACCGTCACTCCGAGGACGGCAGGTCCTGGGGACCCGAGGCCGAGGAGAAGCTGTCGGAGAAGGACGACGACGATACCGGTAGCACGGCGGAAACGCAGATCAACGCGTCGGTGCACTCGGACCTGCTGGCGTCCTTCAGACTGTTTCCGACCAGCTCGGGCTTGATTTACACCGGAGGTGGCGTTATCCGGGTACCGGCGCACCGACCCCCGGGTCCGAACGGCGTCCCGGCCAATACGCTGACCACCCAAGCGCTGCTTCCGCCCTGGGGCTTACAAGCCTTGCAGCACAGCCAGCACCAGGCCGCTGCCGCTGGGCTTCATCGGGCCAGCCTCTTGGCGAACCTCGCAGCGCATCCTCTGCAAGCACACGCTCATCTCAAGGATAGACTAGCAGGTACCCAATACATTTCTACGTTTTAAGATTTTTTATCCAGGCTGAGAATGAGAATGAGAGGATTTCTGGAAGATACAGACCAAGTTTTGGAGGAAACATGTGGAATCACGTGACTTTTGCAATATTATAGCGTGAATTAAAAATCTTTGAATTGCGAATGATGGCACCCACAGACTCCTGAGCGTTTTTGGGGCAAATACGGAAACTTTGAATTTTTTTGAGGGCAAGGTTTTATTGCACAAGTCTCGTAATGGGGCAAAAAATAGCAAAACCATGGCAAAAGGTTGCACAAGTCTCGTAATGTCATATCGTTTTGGGCAAGTAACGAGGCAGTAAAAGGAGAGACACGGTAAATTTGCAATTGCCCCAAAAAGAATTTTTCGTGTTCTGGACCATTACTGGACCCGTCCGGGGTCGGTACTGATCCGAACCGGCACTTCCTGCATTCCTACCGGCACGGCGATGTCAGTGACTCAAATTAAATATGCAAATTGCTAGGTTGCCTCTAATGTTCAGTTGAAGATCTATCACGATACATAAATATTTAAATTAAAATAGTGTGATAGATCATGCAGTAAACTGCTATTCTCGGCTCTGGCGGTGCTACGTAGCATCGGTAGAATTGAGGATACGCGAGCTTGGAAAAGAAGCTCTTCTACATGATTGAGAGTTAATAATAGACATTACGGACGAGGTGCAATAATTTATAATTTTATATTAAAAAAAATGAGTAACGAGCCATTTAAGTGAAATTATCGAAAGATAACTTGGGATTACGTTAAGTGGTAATCAAGTGACTTTTTTCTCGATCCGTCCAGTAATCGGTACCTACTGTTCGTATTAGTACGCGAGATATACTCGTATCACGTGAAAAAATACTAGATACGCATTATTTGCCCTCAACGTCCCTAACGGTGTCCATTTTTGTGCCGATACACCGCTTCTTCCATGTTGGTCACCGGATAATGGAACCAGTACCCGCCATTTTATGTCATTCCAGTTCGTTATTTCGATTCGCGAGTCACAATTTCCACAATGGAGGCAAATGCATCGTGTGGATTTTTCAACCAAAAGTGACCCCTTTCTGGCCACCTCATTCGACGGAATGCATTCTCGCGAGGAATAATGACCCCCAGTTGGAGAAAACGAGACACGCTAAAATTAGTGTGCTAAAATAAAAGCTCATGTAAAATTAGATATTTCGTCAGGGTTTACACGAAAACTAATCATACACCTATGAGACTCGTCAATTATGCACCGCGCGGGAATTATTCACACGTCGCCGTCGTCGCTATCAGAAAGTCGGAGTCCTCGTATATGTTTCTACGGCATACGTTTCCAGATGATACAGTATTGATATAAAAAGTCATAATTGATCAGCGCGCTAATATTACATAAATTTTATTATCCGCTAACACGCTCCCTCGATCGCTCACTCGTCCACCCTGGTGTTATATTCTGGGAGTCGACGGTTGTCCAAAATGTCCTCCATTTATCGAACTTGGGACACAGAAATAACCGCTATATAAAATTAATCGCTCGAAACCGATACGTTTTACTCCACTCGGCAGCCAAAAGAATTCAGACGCGTCCTCCCAATTTCGTTCCTCCGCCAACGCGTCCTGACTTTTCTATATTTTGTCACCTCGTGAAACTCTACGTCACAAACGGGTTTACAGCCAATTCTGCAGACGCTCAGTTGCGCCAGAGGGAGCCTCGAGACCCCGAGCCTGGGCTACCGCTGATTTGGTCAAAACAAAATATGTGGAAACGGTAGATTCCGTTCTTATCAGTCCCCGCGCGTGCGCGTAATCCGTTCAGGCCTCCGACGTCGCTCCGTGCCCTCTTGCCCCAATGACACTTCGTGCGGAGGTCCGTTTATAGCTAATTCCCCTTGTCAACATCGGTTCGTTGCGTTACACGCCGTAGGTGTCGCCCGAGTCCCTCGAATCCCGCAGACTCATGAATAAATATACTTGTGCGAGGTAATACGTAAGTACTTTGTTCCGTGGCGAGCTTGTATGGCGTGTCGGTAGCGGCAATAAGGTGTAACAGTTCCGTCAGATCGGGTACAAGAATAAAGCCACTAGCGCTTGCAAATACATTTCGCTCACGCCAACGTGGTGCGCTTGCGTAATGGCAGCTTTCATTACCCGCACGAGAAACTGCGCATCGCACGTAAACTTGGTTCTCGCCACTGCGGAACAGTCTCGAGTACCAAAATTGTCCTCCAGATGTCAGCCGTGGCGATCGTGATTTCCGGAGACCGGGGTTCGGAACCGGGTATCACCGCCCAGCGTGAAACAAGGCGCGGCTGTCCATTATACACTTTGTTGCAGTTACTCACATCAGAGAAGTCAGCGATGTGACGAAGATGGCGATCTGATGATGTTGTCCGATGATTTCGTTTAATTGCAGCTCCTGTTAAAGCTCGTGTCGGCGTGAGATGCTATCGTGGTGTTTGTTATTAAATCCTACAAAGCAGGGAGTTTCTTCTTCGCTGTTTACGCAAAATTACGGCAAAAAATGCTGTAATTTCATTAGATTAGATGAGTCGGAATTGGGTTCGCTGATACGCCACTTATTTTTCTTTCCTCGCCATCTCGAGCTTCCGATGCTATCGCTTAATTGTAATTCCACTTGTCACGGAAAAGTCTGGCTTTTCGTGTTCCCACGTAACTGGCGACACTGATTCTCTGGATCTCCCATCAACTTATTTTTACTCGCAACCATTTCAATTTTTTTGCCGAAGCAAGAATTTTCAAAAAAAGGCAATACCTCGGTAACCGGTATTATCCGTTGCACTTTGGGGCCCCGAAGCTAATTTCTTCGACGTGTCTCGAAGTAATTAGTTACTGACGACGCGAAAACAAAAAAAAAAAGGATACTCACTTAAAAGTGAAACGATTTGTAGGTTTACCACTTAATACCCGTTTGCGTTAATACACGATTGAGCTGTAAAGTAATAAAAAGTGGATCGGTCAGTCGAAGGTTTTCGCGTACCTTCGTGTCAGAACGAACACTATGAAAAGTGCACCATTATAGTGCAGCAAGAATAAGTACAAAGAACTTACTGCGCCGTTTAGAGGCCTCTAACAAAACGAATCGTTTCTCGGAAAGTTCATTTAAGCTTAAACGCCGAGTTTTACCCTCTTTGCAATTCCATCTACACCTATCTTCGAGTTACACAGCGTTTTACTCGGAACACGCATTACTATCGGACAGCCCACGGTTTACGACTCCGTAATAAGCGAATATTCATTCCGCATACTGATTTCCACATTTTGATAATCAATTCCGGAAGCGCAGAGTCGAGGAGTCCCGTAATGGCGCGGAAACAAAATGGTCGCTTCCCGCTTAGTACCCGATTAGCGTCGCTGTCGTCGACGGACCAAGACTTTTCAATTTTACCGCCAGAGGTATCCGGTTCTCGCCGCCAAATCGGCCTTTCGAAGACCCGGGCTACGTCGGTGAGACGATATTTAGCGTCCAAGCCATTTCGTGCCAGCGAAAAATGCTGTTACCCTTAAGCAAGCCTGTAACTAAAAGCCTTGCCCTTTATTACGAGCCAACGAGAACTCGTACATGTTCTCCTCTATTTCGGGGAGTCCCAGTGTGTATCTACGATGCAGGGTTAGCGGAGAATCAGCGCGGTGTGGCAGAGGGACACGAAAAAGGCAAAGAAGACAAATACGAACGAAGAGAAGAAATAAGAGCGGGATAAAAAGTGTACGAGCGAGAGACACCCGAGCTGCTTTTGCTCCCAGAGAGAAGACGGAGACGGCGAGAGAGGCCCCTGGGGCCAAAGATAACCGTGTACCGGGAACAGAGAAAAAAGGCATCGCGTGACCGAAACCTGAAACAGAATCCAACTGCAACTTAAACCCCATACTTCGGATGAAATCCTCTAACTACGTATCCCCCTTCTTGTTTTCTCCCTTTCTTCGCATTCCTATAAACTACACAATTTCTCACTACCCATGCGTACGGGAGGCTGCGTGCGTGTGTAAATATCGAAATATCATTATTCTGATTGCGAGGATCCCGAACGAATCTCCGATCATCTAATTAAACACCGGATTTAGAAGCAACAAAAAAGGAAGGCCAGGAAAGAAGGCGCACGGATAATCATCGTCAATCTGAAATACCAGTAGCCAAAGCGGTGATGAAATATCGGGTTTGATTAATGCAGGCAGGAAATGAAATTCGACGTCCAACCCGTTTTTTTTTTGTGTGATTTCGGTAGCAAAGCGTGCTATAATCAGAGGTTTCTACCAGAAAATGTACATGTTTAGAGGAAGCTAATAACAGAGACGCGGACGCACGTATCAGTGTACAAAATAGATCAAAGAATTTTCCATCCGAGTGTGTAACTATAGGCAACTTATTAGCGTTGCCTTGACCGGAAATCTCATCCTTTTTGTCCGAACGACTTTATAGCATGATGACGGTAAATAATTGACTCTACCGAGAAGTTTCTGTACCAAGGAAATTGGCCACGGCCGCGTAATAGGTCGTAACAACAAAGCGGAGAAAGGTGGGTCCAGACGAGCTGGGGAATAGATATCATCGAGTTCTAACGCACGATCGTCTTTTTTTTTTTTGCACCGCGGATTACGTGAAGAGAGTCAACGGTAGCTGTGATTTAGCGTTTCTTGCACCGATTCAGCATGGAACGACCTGCAACTCGCTGGCTGCGGGGCAACGGAAAGGTTTCTCGGTATCCAGTGTAATGGAGCTCATAGTTCACCCGTGCCGTGTTATTAAGCCGTATCGCGCATCTCGCAGAATTTTTCGGAGCATCGAATAGCGGGAGAATGACCTTGATGCAGAAATGCAACGGCTAAAACCGCGATTGCCAATCGATTGAACGTCACAGATTCCACTAAAAGTGTCCTCAGCGTGATGCGAAACCATTTTTGTCGAGTGCCCTCGGCGCCCTAAGGGCCCCATTAATATGCGTAAAATTTGTTTTTATCGTAACCACGGAATCGATGAGATTCGAAGCCTTGACCCGCAGCAAAACCACGGAATTGATGAAATTCGAACCCTTGACCCGAAGAACGCGGTCTCTCCGTGAGACCGGGATTCGTCAGGCTGGTTTCCCGAAAGTGGAAAGAAAGACGGTGGCAAGTTCCGCAGCTGCGATGATTTTCTAAGCTGATTACGCAAATGATAATTATTCATCCGAGTTATTATAGCGAGTAATTAATCCAAAGGTAGATTAGCGTTGGGCAAATACGTTGGGTAGGTGTTGACTGATCGAGTTAACAGAGAGTTAGGGATTTTGTTAGTCGAGGTTGGCTCAACGGCAACGGTAACCGTAAAGGTCGGATCCGCTCGTCCATCATCACCCCTTGTTGGAATAAACCATACGCGGCACCCGAGAATACACAGTTACATAATTAACATGACTTCAGTTTAATTTTCCTGCAGACAATTACAGTCCAACTGTGCCGCGGTGCCACTCGCGAACAACTCTTTACTATTCACCTTGGGTTTCGTTCACTTTCGGAATGCAGTCGACCTTATTTTTCATTCAACCTCCGCCACAAATAAACACACACGAAACGTGTCTACGTGAATTCCGCCAGACTCAGGTTCGAATCCCGGTAAAATGCCTCTTCAGTTGAAACTCTGCCGAGTCTGGTTGGTGTCATTCCCGAAAATCGTTGTAACTTTTACCACAATCGACACTCCCTCTTTTTTTTTGTCCGTCGTAGAAATTTGAGTTTCCGCGATACCCCCAATTCGTGGCGTTTGAATAATAAACGATCATCATTGATTGTGCCAACGAAAAAGAAATGGAACTGATATCGCAACGTATGTATGCATATGGCATGTAAATATGTACTATGAGAAATCGGTAAACGCTCAGCTACAGAGGAGAGAGAGTATCCCAAGAGGGATGAAAAAAGGATAGCCGTAGAATTACTGACATCGGGAAAGTCGAAAAATATGGGATGCGCAGGACTACATTTTCCCTTTTGCACAATTTGTTTGGGTGTTGGAGCATCATATCATTCGCGATTTTTTGGAATCCCTGGAGAAATCGTAGGATTTCCAATGCTAAAGGTTTTACTTTGACGTTTGGGCAAGACCTCCGGCGTCAAAGTGAATTCCCGTAAACCAACTTTGATAATATAATTTACACGTAAAACCTCCATAAACATTCGTTATGCATAAATTTATATTTTTTTTTTTGCGCCACAAACAATGACGGTAAATAAATTGCAATCTAGTGAAAAGAGAAATTAGGACCAAGTTTCTTTTCTCGCCTTTATCGTTCCGTTATTTGCAAAATGATCCAACGGTTTCGAGGGAAGTGAAAGGGGTGTGCTGCTTGAAGATGGTCGCAAGATACTCCAGTATTATTAATTGGAACGTCCCCTTAAAAAAGATACCGTAAGAGGCCAAGTATCGAGGAAGTATCGTGGAAGAATTTTATCCTCAGCACGTGGGCTTTTGTCTAATTTTATGCGATTTTTTTATCGACGCCTCGTAATATCGATAATGTAAGCCGCCGCTGCCGGCTGCTCCTTCCTCTGGCACCGCGAGCTAACATAAAAGCCTACGATGGGGTGGCTTATATCAAGTTATGGACTTTGAGAAATGATTGGTGCTTTCTGAATATCGCATCTTTTTTTTCTTCTTCCCCGTCTTTTTTAATCAGTTTAGTAGCCGTAACGCACGCATACGCGCAACTTTTCCCCACACATCCGGCATTTTTCCTCCCCGATGCGGTATTTTCTTTTCCGAAAGAATTTTATGTCGCGTCAAAACAATTCCTTATATTTTTTAAATAAAATTTCGAACCCAGGAAAGTTCCTTTAGCGTTACAATTAATCCCCGACCTGGCTCAGAGACTCGTGTAATATTGTTCCTCGGTAACGTCGATTCCCGCTTTACCACCGATCAGTGGTTCTCGCGTTCTCTGACCCGCCAGAACCACCACTCGGGCGCTCGTTACGGCCCCACTTCGCTGACAGCCACTGCCGGGGGAGCGTTCGAGGTTATGTCACGTCGAGAAACTCGACTTCGCAAACCGCATGGGCTCGTTGGGAGCAGTCTCGGGTGAAAAAGTGCCGTGAGCCAATACATGCAGCGCTACAATGTCGTATCAAAAGTTACTTCACTGGACAATTGTATCGCCTACCTATTCCGCTCGCAGATCAGATTACGTCCGATACGAGATTATGTTTACAAGTTTTTTTCCCTGTTAGTTGGTTTGCGTGACGCGAGGCTTCTTCGTAGCGCACCGCAAAGGGTTAGTTGAAATATCAGTTTAAAGCTTGCAGAAAACACGCGAGTTTACACCATTCTTAAAAAAGGAAAAAAAGGAACAGTGACAACGCTTACAATATTGAGAGTATATACGCCAACTGGTTTACCGATATTATCTGCGCACGTGTGTGTGTGTGTGTGTGTGTGAGTGAGTGCACGTATATGCTAACCCGAGTTCGTACGTTTTCCCACTCGCTCGGTTCACGCTCACGGCAGGAATTACTGTTTACGAGAAAAAAATTGCGAAACTGTTAACGTGCAGGCACCGAAGACGTATCGCTTCGAGTGCACTCTCGAATGGGCTAATAATTAGTCAAAACCGAGTTGAGCGATCACTTATTTATACTAATAATCGAGGGAACTGCTTGCCTGTAACACGAAGCCTCGTTACCTGACAATTAATATCCGGATCAATAACAATAACAACAACAGCGGCGATAATGATTCACAATGTCCCCCTTTTTTTCCCAATTTACATGTATTTAATAATCTACGCGATTGGGAGGAAAATAATCAACCCTCTTGCAAGCCCCCGAATAACGCACCTGAAACGACTTGCAATCGGCCCATGCACCGATACACCGCTACTTAACCGGTCGATAAAGTTGCATTTATAAAAGATGTCGCTTATAGACAGCCATTAAAGACATGGCGGTAATAAAATGCTATAAGACGGAGAGTTTATGTTACGCAACGCTTATCGGTATCTTAATTGGGTCTCAATTTACCTGAAACGAACGATACCGAGACCGGGCCGCGAAAGACGAGGCGCATTAAGCCGTTATCGTTTAGTGGCGAGGGATGAAAACAAAAGAGACGGAGCAAACAAAGGTCCAGTCCAGCTGCTATTCCACCATTTTGCTCTACACCTAGCGTGGCGTGTTTGCTCTGCATCCCTTCATGCACGGGAAGGTGCGAGGTTTCACCTCCTGTGTTGACAAACCCCTCCTGAACGATGTTACTTTGTATCTCCGAGCTAGCCGATGGCTATCGGCCACGGGACGTTTATTTTCCGCGATCAATCGCTAAATTACCACTTAGGGACCGGTCACGCGCGGATAATGATTTTCTACAAGCCAAGCAGAGTCGTTATCGCGACAGGTTCGTCCTCTTTTCGTCACCGTATCCACGGTGCATCCCAAAATCAAATTTTCCAGCCGTTTCAGCCAAGAACCATCCGCCGTGACTCCGGCATCGATCCGAGGCGCATCTCATTGAAGGCAAACGAGCCAAGAAGCGTCGTCTTATGAATTCGTAATTCCTGAATCGCGGTACCGGAGGGTATGCAGTTTAGCGCAGATGCAGTTCTCGGGCTAATCCGATGCAGGATCTTTACGAGGGTCCACGTGTGCTCCTGCTGCGTGTGTGTGTGTGTGTGTGTGTGGGAAGAACTCACTCGGAGCAACCAACAAAAGTAATTGAAGCGAGCGTAGACAGCTAAGCGGATTCGTAGAAAACCTATTCTGGTCTATAAAATTACCTCTCCTTTTTACCACAAGCTCTGCTTATTTCTCATACATACAAGTACCCGAGTACATATGTATTATATACTTTTCCACATACCTGCATTTTTACCCTCGCTGGCTTTGCAATTATCGCGGGACTTGCCCACAGCTCGTGTCCCTCAATTGCACTCTACTGGGAAACGCTCGCTCGAGAAGGAAACCGTGTGTGCACCGACGCCCCCTTTTCGCAACTCCACGAAGTTCCATCGATGACGCGGTAGATTTTACGAGGTTGAAATTAAAACAATCATCGAAGCGCGGAAAATGACGCCAAGTATTTTGCCGTAACGTTTTCTCAGCGGGCACGGAAATATTCGTGGCTTTGATTTCCTCCGAATCGGTATCGGATTTTTTTCTCGCGAATTCGCCGTTATTGGGCACCTGAGCGACCCACTGCGCTTGAAACGATAACCTTTGTATTAGCCCGCTCGGCATTTTCCCAGTGGTTTGAAATGAGTCAGGTTCGAGTGATTTGATGACGCAACTTGTGACAGCATCCACGGAGACTCGGAGAAAGTCATTATTTCACGAGGGCACGTTTTGCACCACGTTAATGGACTTTGTGGCCTTCAAAGTAAATTGTTTTCTGCAAGGATTCCCCCGGTACGGTAGTCGGAGCGGAGGGATAGCACAGTATGTAGAAAAATGCTCGACTCGTGTTCCACATAGACCCGGCTAGAATCGTTTTGCCATTTTTTTTTACTCGCCCCGGTTCTCGGAAAAAAAGAACGATTCCGTTTGTTTCTCGAAAACGCGGGGTAAATGGAAACCCCGTAAATTGGAGGAGGAAAAAATGCACGATACTAAAGTTACACGCGGAATTAAGTTTATGATGGATTACTGCCGAAGCTTTTAAACATTCCGTTTTACGAACGCCTCGTTCCTCGCATAAAAAAAAGGAAGAGGAATGGAAGAAAATACCGGAAGTCGTTAACCGGCACTGCAATTGGCTTGAAAACCTCTGTTATTCGACAGATGCCTTTAATTATCGTGTGCAGTAACAAGTTTCAGAGACACGGACGTTTACATTTCGATCCCCGGAAACGCGTTTAACACCTGACACCGCGCGTAAATACTGTCTTTTTCCTAACAATGTATTACACATCGGGAGTCGAGGTGTCTTACCTTGTAGACCACACGACTTATATGCGCTTTATTGCATTCCAGTCGCAATGAAACTTACGAATTGTCCCGACCCCCTTTTTCAAAACCCGGGCAATAAATTGTCAAGAACCAAAGAAAAGGGGATTCGATGCCCGGGACCTCCAAGGGAACTGGATGAATTCTTAACCCGTGGGGTTCCGAGGACCCCAAATTCACCGGACAAAATTGCGGTGGGATCGTTATACAAGAGCCGGTATCCCGTGCATTCTTTAGCGTCCTCATCCACGAGTTTCGGTGAGTTTAAAGTACCCACGTCGGGGTGGAATAGGTCTCAGCCTCCCCCGAACGTTGCCTCTCTCGATATACGTGGGTACGTAGGCGGACAAAACTTCCTCTTCTTGTACGTGTATGTATATATACACACACACATATATATATGCACCGCTCGTTTATTTATGCCGGCCATTTTGCGGCGACGGGAGGAAACGCCATCTTGTTTTTACGACCACCCTTTCCGTACGACGAGGGTACATGCAGATTCCCCTTTTGTCTCTGCAGGGAAGAGAAAAAAAGGCAGCTTTCTATATCGAGTAGCTTGTACATACAGAGTCTATCTTCTGTTCTTTTCTCCCGATCTGGGAAACATTTCTCGACGTTCCCGTCTTTTATTCATCGGCATACTCCGATTCTATTTTAAAGGCACTTTGAGCTCCACTTTCCCGGATAACTCGTGACATCTTTCGTTTAAACGTTCTTTTTACGAATCACCCGTTGTCCGTAAATACATTGTTAATCGAGCCCTTATGGAAGAGGAGAATTTCGTTTTGTAAATTGCAGAACATGTAAAGGTTCCAAACAAAACGTAGAAAGCCACTTCGGGGATGTTGATTCTTTTCCCCGGTTCCCGGAATACCCGGTACTGCCGCGTTATTGTCACCGAGCACGCCAAGAAACGTGCCAGCGAATTTTATCGTGAAACGTCTGCACCCCCTGGGTAGAGGGATGAGAGACAAATCGAAAAGTCCTTTGCCGTTTTTTGATACAACCTACGGTTTCCGAGATACGAGCGATTTGTTGTTGAAGCCCGTGAGTGCGAGAAAGACGGCGGAGGCCTAATCCAGTTTCCCTCTCTCTCGCACTCGCGTGGACTAAGGGCGACTTCGACTGCCCGTAACTTGAAAACTATCGGTCCTATCGAAAAATGGTAAAGGACTTTTCGCTTCTTTTCTCGTCAATCTTTCCACTGGAAATTGGAGAACGAACGATGGTAGAAAAAAATCGGAAATATTTCCAAGAACTTCGGGGATCCAAGGAAGAAATGACGAAAATTATGAATAAAAATATTGTACAAGAAACAAGGGCCAAACAAGGACTCGTTTTTCTTCAAGGGGTGGGGTAAGGGAAAGAGGGAATGATTATACTGGAAGTATCCGAGAAGGAGGGGTGAGATAATAGGGCAATATTCGCCTGATGGCCCCTTTTACCCTTTAACGATGATTCCTCGGTTTCCAGAGCTCGCTCTGAAAGCTTCTTTTTCCTCCTCTTTCTACGCGTCACATTTACTCGCCATGAAATTCCACCCTTTATGGAGTTCACTCAATTTACGCACTTTCTAATCCCTTCCCGCTTTTCGACTGCTTTTTTCCCTACAACCCCCGACTTTTTCAACTCTTGACGATCGCTCTGTATGAATTTATGATAAGGTTGGATTAATCTCATGAGTAAAAGGAGGCCGAACTAACCGATGACGCTTTTTTTTTTGCAGCAGCGGGAGCGTTTCCGAGAAGAATCGGGCACCCGTACCAAAACAGAACGCCCCCGAAGCGGAAAAAGCCCAGAACGAGTTTCACGCGGCTGCAAATAGCCGAGCTGGAGAAGAGATTCCACAAGCAAAAGTACTTAGCGTCGGCCGAGCGGGCGGCGCTGGCCAAGTCCCTGAAGATGACGGACCCGCAGGTTAAAACCTGGTTCCAAAACAGACGGACAAAGTGGAGGTAAGAATAAGAAACGACTGGAATCGAGATAAAAATTAGTAAATATATGTCCACGCACTTTATGTCCCTCCGCTTCTTCGTTCGACGACCGTTGAGTCACCATCGGATATATAACGGTATCGGTAATTTGTTCAAATCCCGGGCTCTACGGTGTCCTCTCGAAAGGGAAAACGAGACGGAAAGCGATGCTTGGAATGTTAATAGCAGGTTAGTCGCGACTTTGGCTGTTCGTCGACTCATTGGAAGTCGAATGTATGGACTCTCTTCAAGATAAGGAAAGGACCCGAAACACGTCATTTAGATAAAACCTAAGGGGATTCTGTCCGATATCAGGGGCGTCCTCGCGGCGAGACGAGCCGGGCGACATTCTTAAAGGATCTCATCTCATCTCCTCTCCTTTCGATCCTCCTTCGAGCGAAGTGTCCTCGGAGAAGAGGAACCCAGGGCATTCCACCGGAGGGAAACAAAATTTTCCTCTCTAGGGGGACATTTTCGTCGGTGAATTTCGTTCGTTTGCATGTCGCATAAAGACGAATCCAACGACGTCCGTCGGAACCAGCTGGCATTTAAAATAACGAGATGACTGTAGGCACAGATGAGATAACTCGGCTTCAATAATTCAGATACCTAACAGCTTAGCCCTGTCCCGTACATAATGTACTCTCTACCCTCCCGGTGTTTCCCTCCATCTCTCTCTCTCTCTCTCTCTCTCTCTTGAACTCTCTTCATCTATATATATAGCACACTCACCCCCGTCTTTCTCTTCCACTGCTTTGACTCCCAAACCCAGGCTCCCTTTAACTTCACTTCTTGGCTTTTAAACTGTCAAACATTCGAATCCAACGCTTGAATCGTTTCGATCTCCAGAGCCATCCGCGCACCAACCCCTGCGATCCGGCTTGTTAAACATTCATCCGCCCCCTGTGTACCTACAACCCTGCCCGTCTAACTATTTCAACATGATCAACGACTACAACCGAGGAAGCAGATTTCCGTCTCGATGAGGAAAAGGAAAAATCCTTGGCTTTCCCGGAGACGTCGAGGAATTTCTTCACCTGTTCTTGGTTCCAGTGTGGAGGAAGGAAGAACAAAAAGAACGCGCAAAATACGTTACCAATGCTCGCGTGTTGCGCGTCCCAGGCTGTGGATTACGAAGGATCCGAAGGAAGGGATGCGGATGATGGCATAACGATAACGGTGGTAATGTGTCCTGGATTATGAGGATACGAGGACGCGACGTTACCGCAAATGGGGAGGGAAAGTACCCACGCGGGGTTGCAAAATGTAATCGGCACGGCACCCTTAATTATTAACTGCTAACTGCGTTAATTACTTGCATAGACGTAGCCTCGAGCTGTCGTTCGTAGTTTTGATACAAAGCGACCATATTGATTTCATCGTTTATCGTAATTTGGACTTTTTCTATCGCGTCGAAATTGGAGCCACCAGCGTCTCTGGACGCGAGAGAAAGTTGCCAAAATCGATCGAAGACCCCGGAAGATCGGGATCGGAGTGCTCCTTACCGGTCATCCAGTGGGAAAGAAAAAAACCAGTCCTGCGAGCAAGAGAGAGAAAGAGTTAATGATAAGTTTCGGGACGAACCGCTTGTGGATTCAAAGCTTCGCAAATGAGTCCCGATGTATCATCGATCATAGATGGAGAGAAACGAGGGCCTGGCTGGAACGTGTCCGTGTGTATGAGTGTGTGTGTGTGTGTATTATATATAAAAGATAGCGAAATGCCCCGGGGTACATGACGGTATTTAAATAAAACAGTAGTACACAGCAGCTACCGGTTATAAAGAGGGTCGAAGAAAAAATCAGCGGACGACCGAAAGTGAGATAAACAAAGGAGTTATACAACGGAATCGTTTAATTACCGTGAACGAAAGATTAACTCTAATGGAACGATGGTGTTTCGAGAACTGGATATGTCCTCCTTCCTTTGCATATATGTATATGTACACACACTCACACATATTTGTGTATACATATATATATATATACTGATTGGGTTTCGAACCCGCGAAAGGATTTCTTTTGGACTCTTAACTTAACAGCGGGTATAACTTTTGTGTTTCATTCTAGCGATTCGTTATCTCGCAACTCCATTTCTTCTTCTTTCGCCGTAACTTACCATGAAAGGGGAAATAAAAATAAGAGGACGATGGCGTTTATTTCCCTCTCCTTTTGTCCCTCGTCCCTTTTAACGTTGCACCTAAGTGAAATGCGATCTTCAGCGACGGCCATTTTGTGGTACCGGTAATAGACTTAACGCTAGAAAACAGACACCCCACGTACGAGCTTCCTGCTCTGCTGGAGAACGACGAATCGAATTAACTTTATTACGTTTGTCTTCTGTTTTCCGCCCCAACAAACGACGCTTTCCTTCCCCGTGCTTTCGTCTCCAGCTCCTCCGGTATTCCGTCATCCTTTCTCCGGTCTCCTCCTTTCCGGCCTCCGAAAATTCGAGGACAATTTCAAGCCGATCTTGAAAATCGGGTCCCGAAGTCCGTAAATGTTCCGTCGTCAATGAATTATTTATCCGCAACAAATTTAAATAAAAATATTGTGTCGACTTCGATTCCCTTGAAAGTCACCACTTTGTCGCCCGAAATTCTAACACTTGATGATAAATTGATATCGATGTATCTCTGTAACCGACGGATGTCGTCGATGTTCGTTTCAGGAGACAAACGGCGGAGGAACGGGAATCCGAGAGACAAGCCGCGAATCGCTTGATGCTGTCGCTGCAAGCGGAAGCCCTCGGCAAAGTGGCCGCGTACCCGACGACGGTTCACAGTCATCCGACCGGAAGTGGAGTGCCCAGTCTGGAAAGGCAACAACCACCGCCGTCTTTGACCAACCCCGTGGGACAGTGGGCATCGCCTTACGGACCTCCGCAGCCTCTCGCAGAAACGATTTGCTGAATGTGGCAACCGGTATCTCAAGGGATTTTTGATTCACTCGAAAGAGGGCGCTTTTTGGACTCATTTTGACCCAGACTTTGGTTTCCCTCTTCCGTCGGTTGCAGCCTTGCAGCCCAAAAGCCTCGAAAAACGATAGTCTGGAAATTCCACCGAAATCGAAGTTCGAGATATCGATGGTTGAGCGATTGTGGAACCGAATGTGAAGTTCAGTATTAACGAGAGAAAAAAAAAAGAGAAAAAGAATGCCGCGATATCACATATCGTTGTAAATATAATACATATAAATGAATATTTTTAAGGAGGCTATATATATAGATATACATATTCATTGTTTTTTGTGTAAAGAAAAAAAAAAATATTTTGTTTTGTATTTGCTCAAAGGCTTCTCACGTATTCGAGCGATATCGGAGGAAAATCAGAATTCACCTGCGTTTCTCGCATTGCTCCAATATTTAACGACCTTTATATTATTTTCTTCGAGACAAAGTTGAAAATAATTCGCGTTTGCATTTTCTATAGGGAAATCGCTCCGGTTAGTCATTCGTGCGAGAGTCCTCGTCCTCTTCTTGGAAAATGTCGTGTTGTTTGGAAAAACTACGAACCGGTGCAATTACCTTATATGCAATTTATAAATTTACTGTAAATATCGTCATTCCTTATCGAGGCTACTCACGCGCGCTCATTGTATCATCATCGTACCGCAGTGTCATCCTGAGAATTATTGCAATTAGGTCGTCGTTATTCAAATTGAGTAAATAAAGGGAAGAAAAACACGGAGAAAGGAGACAGACGTTATATAGATATATATATATATATTATCCTTAGGTACTTATTAGAATTAAGAGTAATCGCAGTGAAAATTGATTATAGCGAACAATGTGATGTTATGTACCTACGTTTAATGTCCTTGTATATATACAGAATACTAAAAAAAAATCATCCAATGACAAACGCTCTCTATTTTTTATTTCCACCCCCAGAAAATTTCGAGAAATTTCGAAAAATCATTCTATTTTAATTTCTCCACCGTCTTGGCAATTTATTTTTATCAGTAGCAAAGAAGTGCCAACCTTATTTCTGTATTCTTAATTATATTATTATTATTATTATTATTATTATTATTATTATTCATTTAACGTTATTTTGTATTATATTTACAAATTTTATTTTTAATTATTTTCCTCGCTGACGGGAAAGAAGGACCACCCTTATTCCTTTATTATCAATAATAATAATAAAAAAAAGGGGGCTAATAATATTGTTTTCAAAACCCCTGGTTTTCGTAAAGACGTTCCCGGGGGTTTTCAACACCGGATGTGGCCACGTTTACTGCCTATAATTGTAGAGAGGAGATGCGGCGCGCCGAGCTGCCCAATTATTTGGAGACAAATGCCCACCACGAGGAAGGAGGTTGATATATATATATATATACACCTTCCCCTTCCCTTCTTCATAAAAAGAAAATAATAAGGGTTGGTCTATTTTATTTATTTTTTCCCCTTATTTTCCCTATCGATAAACGCTAATCGACTAAGGAGTTGAGTTCTTTGGCACACGAAGGGAAACCGGAAACCCAGACCGGGTGCAAATAGGCCGAAACGGGGGGGCACCAAATTTATAGGTGAAGAAGTTATGGGGCTCTTTCCATTTCGACAACGGGTCGACGAGGATCTTGACACGAAGGCTTATCTACGGATACCACGAAGAGTGGAGATAAGATCGAGTAGAAACTAAGCTTTTACACTGAAATCTGAATCGGTTGTTGTTACGCTGCAGTGCCAGCACCCGGTTGAGAGAGGCTCCTCGAGCCCGCCTGCTGGCGCCCTGTAATTATCGTCGGAAAGACACTCTGCGGTTTTTCTAGTTTTTAAACTCGTATCCTCGCTGTCATTATGTCTCTTGTAAGTCCCAAACGATCAAGATGTTCCAACAGAAGGTTGCTCTTAATAAGAATCTTAACCTTCTACCGAACAAAGTGTAACACCATCACCAGCAGTGTCGCGCGTTTGTACACAAACGCCAGTTTCAACCGCCGCCACCTTCGTTTCCACCTTCTCTAATCGCTGACGTCACGAATTTGTCCAATTTTAGGCCCACGGGGTTTTGAAAAATAATTCAAATCCAGGAACTTCTTCCTCGAGAGCTTTTCGAAAGCTGCAAAAACATCGCTCCCACTCGTAAAAATAGTAATCAGTGTAAAGCGATGCACCCATAGTCGCTTCATGCAAGTGGACTGTGGAGTGATAAAGGAAATGAAAGGCAATGCAATTTTTATTGCCCCGCTGTATACAATTTCAAAGGAACGTGACACCGACAAAAATTATAAACACTCGCCGGCACATATATATAAATCAGGTAATCATCCTAAATGGCCGTTGGATCAAGAGCGGAAGCTACCCTGTCGCTTTTTTGACACGCTCGCTTATCCACTCGCTGTTAAACCGTCGCCTGTCCCGTGGACAAACGCTCCCGAGGAGCAAAAACGTGGCATGGGTATGAAAGAATAAATAAATCGCCGCGGAAAGTACTCGCGGCAATTTTTCGGAGGTTCCTGAACACTAGGCGTGGCCATCTGTTGGGAAAAGCGCGAACCAATCGAAAATGCACTCCCAGTCTTGCTTATACGCTTCATGCCCGGGTGGATATGCCGCTGGGATTCCCTTGACTGCGATTCAAGGCGAAACCTGGACCGAAATTCGATCCTGGGCCTCTCGAACAATAATTTTGGATTCACACGCGAGATGTGTCGGGGGAAGACGACAAAATTGGGACCCTTTCCTGTCGTCTAACGGCCCAATTTGGGTCAACCGGTGATCCATATACCGAGAAATCATTTGCTGTTTCTATAAATGTTTGAAAAAAGAATAGAAGGGCGACGTGGGCCTTACAAAGTAACAGGTCCCACAGGTAAAAGAGAGAAACAAACAGAACGGAGGTAATGAGAAGTCTCCCTTACCAGCCATTAACTGGCTACGAGGGGAAGAGAAATACGTTGAAACGAACCTATTTCGAGCTACGAGTTAAAAAACATGCGGGGAAGACGGTGTTTTTCGATCTTTTGCCGCCCACACCCTGAAAAGAACCACAAAGAAGAAGACGTTTTGCTTATTCCTCCTGTGTTCCTGTTAAACACAGGAAATGAATTATCACCATTGTGTTGTTTCACACGGAGGCACGGATAATTGAAGTCTACCTGTTCCGGTAAAAACCTCGATGGGATTTTCGCTTGAATTTAGAAAACTCGGAACTTTCTCTGCATTTTATTAGGATGTCGTGTCAGCGGCGATACCGCATTCCTAAAGATGCAACGAAACCATGGAGAATGTGGGTAAAGAGTCGTCTAAGTAATCGTGTTTGTACGCAACAAGGAGTTCGAGTTTGGTCCGAGTGAGTCGCGTAATCGCAGTTCCGTCAATAAGAAGTTCCGCCGTGAGTCACGTGACCGCAGCCATAGAGCTCCTTGACATAGAAACGCGGTCTCTCGCGCGACGACAGCGGCCTCTAGAGTGGGTACTGGCTACCAATGCAACTTTATCGATGCAGTTGCATCTACTAATTTGCAGTTTTCGTTGTTTGGTCGATTTTGCCGGTTGTACGTTCAGCAGAATGGGTACGCAATCACGTTAATCAAAATAACAAAGGGAGAAAAATGTAGAACGAGGGAAAATTGTACGATAATTATTGTCGAGCGTATCGCATTGCATTGCATTGTTGGGGTGTGCGAGGTGGCTAATATTAGATTACTTTTTAATTCAAACCACCATCCCCTCGGCGTGTGTGCTCCCCGCACGTGTTTGGTACACAGCCATGTGTATGCAAGGGGAGGGGGGTTTAATAGAGCTACGACTATGATCGAGGGATTAATTTCGAGGGGTGATGGGAAACAATTGATGTTGTTGTTTCTGATGAAAATAGAGAAATTGTCGAACCGAGTCCAGAAATTCCCAAGTTTCGGGACATCAACTGGAGGATTCTGTTTACAATCTCAAATTGGGAGCCTTGGATTGGTAACGGAAATCAACGCTAGAGGGTGCACGAGCGGTAATGGAGAATCCATTCTAGGTCAAGCACTTTCTATGGTTTTGGTCACGTGACTAAGGACAGCGGGAGACACCTAGCGGGTGAAACTCGCGTCACTTGTAGTGATACCGTTTAGGTATTATCGCTTGGCTACGAGCCGGTGATAAAATGACGCAGCTCTTAAAAGATTATTATTCATCGATGGATGAAAGTACGGACATAACCCCCCCGCGTTTGGAGCAGTAATACACTTAAAACTTGGCTGTTAATCAAAAACCAATTACCCGCCTTAGACGCGGTACCCGGAGTTTAATCGCATCAAATATTAAAATGTCCTCATGAAGCTATACAAACTGTTGTTATACGGTATAGGGCGATGCTTGTTATACACACAGCGTGTCCTTAGGAACTCCCGTACGTACACGTACACGTACACACACGCGATACACATTAACGCAAAAGTCTCCTATCTTGTAACACATATTCTCTGGGGGAATCCCTACACCTCTTGTATAGATATACTCCCTTACATCAAGTGTAAGTGTACTTACTTAAGTCGCACGCGTTCGCAGCGCGACAGTCACGTCAGATTAAATATTACATCATGTGTTACGTCCTAAAAGATACTAGGCCCAGAACCAGACTTTGTGTATCATTGATCTTATCGACCGAGTTGGTTCTCGAGTTAGACGATAGGTGGCGGAACACTGGATCTTAAGATAATTTAACAGTAAGGGTTACATGGGTAGCGAACCTAAAAACCGCTCTTTTTGTACATATTTATACTTCTAATAAAAAAAAAAAAATTCAACACTATTTCTAGCGCCCTACTCAGACGTAATCAAAAATCAAAAACCAAAAATATAGTGTTATAAGTAAAATAGATTTTCTTTCCTTTGGCGCCGGTATAAATCTTGATGTACAACACCAACGTGGTGTCGCCGGCGCTTGCCCGATAGTTTTCGTATGACACCGACGTGGTGCCACCGGACGGCATATATAATGTTAATACCAAATTTCTTCATTTGTGGATTTCAAAAAAAGGTTACATTAAACCTCAAAAATGAAATTCTAAAAGGTGTCTTTTGCCACCTTTGGTAGAAGTAGTGTTAAGTAAAGTAGAGTCATGGATGAGTTCTAGTTTGGAATTGCACTGGACTGGGATCCGATGGATAATTAAAAATTATTATTTGTTCTTCTTTTGTCCTAATAAAAAATAACTTAAAAGGGAAGTTATTGTTAAATAAAACGGACTCAATTCATTAATTGACATATACTCGTCTTCTATATAAAACCAGGTAATTGAATCAACTGAATGAAATCTGCTTAAAAGATTTATTTTATCATGACAGAATCTCGTCGAACCTATTGGTAATTCTATTACGGATTTAATTAACTATTCAATCGATGAGTCTTGAGGAAAAAGAAAAGGGAAACATGGAACAAAGGGAGCTGTGGACGATTCGACCCTCGTTTGGATTCCATTTTTAGGGAGTACAGGTCAAATTTGGTCACCTCGAGTTTGAAATTTTCTATTCTTCGACACCCAAAGACCCTCTCGAAAATTCAAAATGGACGCGAGAAAGAAAAAATTTCCACACTTTCCAACATCACCTTGCAACTGCCCCAATTACTTTGAACTGCAGAATGTATTAATTATCGACAGCTCTCATTTCATGGATTTCTATCTCCGCTGTATATAATTCCATAATACCATCCTGCAGTTTTCATCGACTCGTATATACCGCGTCGGGTTAATTAAGTTTTCGCCATCCTAATTGGACAGACGGGTCGATAGATAGATCGCGGATGCTATACCCATTTTAACGTTAGCAGTGGACCTGGGGGATTCTGTCTGTCAGCAAGAAGATGGAGTGAAACTCTGGTGAATCGAGACATCCGTTGAATCCTGGGATTACCTCCTTCCACCTGGTACTTATCTTCAAACTTGACAGTATCATCATCATTTCACACACAGTCCTGGATGCTCCGTTCTACCGACGATTAACGAACACTCTTTTCGTCGCCTTTAAACGATCAACTGGGTAAAAATATTGAAATCACTGCCCGTTTTTCGGGCGAATTTGTTTACCGGAATGAGATGGAATCAAGGAAAATCTGCCCAAGGGCCACCGCGGCTCTCGAAAGACCTTTATTCCGGCGAATAATAAATAAAACTCGGTCAATGCTGTTCTGCAAGTCTGCCATGAATGCTTTAATTCCAAAGAAGGAAGGAAAAGCTCTACTGGAGATTCATGTACACCTACAGTGTTGAATCATTTTTATGGGGATGGTCCAAAGCACGGGACTGAGGGTAGGGTGCTTTTTTGTTGCTTAAAACATTTTTTTTATTTCTCGTTATTTCGTGTAATTTACATAAGGGCTTGCCTCTTCTCGTTCTATTTTTCCGTTTTGGTCTTAGTAATAAGTATGGTGATTCTCCATGGCTGGCGTACGTCGAAATTGGTCCATAGGCCGGTCCATTGGAGGTCGCCGAGGACCCCCGAAGAATTCACAAGGCAGCAAATACAGCTGGTTGTGAACAAAAAAACAGACCATTGTATTTTTGTTAATTTAGTTAATTAAGCCATTTCCAGTGGACTCTTGTCACGAATGAATAAATATATTGTTGATAAATATTAAATATACCAGAATATTGTTTTTTCAATACTACCTGCCCGTTGCCATTTCCTTGCAGCAGAGCCTTGAGTT
Organism: Gasteruption jaculator; assembly: GCA_949825005.1. Classification (NCBI taxonomy): domain Eukaryota; kingdom Metazoa; phylum Arthropoda; class Insecta; order Hymenoptera; family Gasteruptiidae; genus Gasteruption; species Gasteruption jaculator. The sequence goes on from OX463761.1 coordinate 2,365,581, forward strand.
TCTGCAGCTCGCAGTGGTTCGGGGAGAACATAAACTTCAAATGTTTGTTGTCTTCGAAACTGCTGTCCACTCTTTTGCCATTTTTCCACCCGTTGCTGTACTGGAACGACTGGCAGAGCGCCATGGCCAAAATCAGCGACAGAAGTAGCATCACGATGTAGTTGCTGGTCCACGTTTTCCCAACCTGCGGCACAAAAATCAGGAATCAGTCGCAAAACTCATGAACCAAATTCGTTGTCATCGGCGAGGAAGAAAATTGAATGGCGGAGCAGGAATACGGTTTGCTGGAACGAGGAAGAGGCGAAGAAAGGATTTGCAGTAACAACTCTCAGTGAGCAAACGAGCGTAAAGGTAAAACAATGGACTGGCTAAGGCGTTTCACTTGACTTGCTGGATCAACGATCCGTTCAAACTGACAATGAGACGACGCTGCCAAATTACCTGTTGACTCGTACCTACTCGTGCACTCTGTGTATCTAAAATATTCGCTATTCTACCAAATAGAAAGAAAAGGGGATTTCTTTCTGAAATTTAAGTCAATTGGTCCCCAATTTGAGTTTTGCCAGGGTTTTACCTAGCGACCCTGGCAAATCCGTGACAAAACCCTAGCAAAATCCTAAGAAAACCCAAATTGGGGATCAATTGACTTCAATTCCAGAAACAAAACAATTTTTTTGCCATTACTTAGCAACCGTAGCAAAATCCTGGCAAATTCCTAGCAAAACTGACAACGAGACAACGCTGCCAAATTACCTATTGACTCGTACCTAATCGTGCACTTCGTGTATCTGATATATTCGCTATTGCAGCAAATGGCAAAGAAAAAAATATATTTGTATCTGAAATTGAAGCCAAGTGATCCCCAATTTAGGGCCAAGTGATCCTCCAGATGAAGGATAGAAGGCCTCTTGAGCGAGTGATGTCCTTTTATGAATAACTATGAGGTTATTAGTCAGACCGATGACGTCGGATTGACGCCGGATAGATATTCCGTAAGGGAGGCCGCATGGATCCGATTGGTCTTAGCTGCCATGAATGGCTCATGAAGCAAATTACGTTCCTGTCCAAGTGATCCCAAGAAGTTGTATCGAATGTTAGGGCTACAGATCCTCCTCCACGTTTGGTACCGATTTCTCGTTTCTTTTAGAAACTCCCTTCCGGCAAGTGATCGTGGCAATGTTGGACAACAATTGTCCACCGGTAGCTCGTTCGGCGGACAATCGTTTAAAAGGAGTCGTGAAAAAAACAGGATCGCAGAACCGTAAATGACGGTTAAATCGTATGTATCCGAGGAATGATTACTTAAGGTCTTTTAATGAATTATTTATGAATGTAAAAGGAGCAATGAAAGGAAAAAAAGAAATTGAAACTCTGGCGAACGTAGGAGTGAAACTGTTCTTGGAAAACGTTTTAACCTTAAGTGTACTATACATATAGTAAACCGCGTAGTTTTACTGGTAAATTTCGCCGTTTCGGAACAAAGCTCACTACAAAGTTTACTACAACGCTTATTACACTGTACCACCGCAAGACCCTACACGTACGCGGGGAGTATAAATTTCTCGCGGCCGTGTGTGTGCGTTTACCCGAGTTTGTGTTACACGTTTTACAATAATAGGAAGCCGATTAGGCTTTATAATATTGGCTTAGAAAAGTGGCTTTTCTCAGAAACGTATAATATATATGTGAAGGGGTTCGAATATATGCACTCTGGAAAATAAGACCATCGGTCAATTTGCTATTGAGAAACTATGGCGTACGAACTCCTAAGTAAGTAGGAAAAACTGCGCAGATAAATAATTCTATTTCTATTCGCTTCCAATAGCTATCTCACGCTAACCGTTCGTGTCCCATTGTTTGCGTTCGTTTACCTTATTACGCAAAATTCCTATCGTTTTTGTAGCCTCGGCATTCAGCAAACGAGTGACGGCTTAAGTGTCTGGTGTAAAAAAGAGAAAATGAAGTATTAAAATAATAAGTTTATTCTTTACCGTCGTGGGCCTTTATGTTGGTTTAGTTTGAAATACAGTTTATTTTCGATACCAATTACATTGAGTATACAAAGTTGTGAATAAACTGAGAGAACAACAAAATTGTGGTAGTTACAAAGACAGTGAGATGGTTCTAGGCGTCTGGTTGTCATGAACAATGTTTTCTTTATAAGATAGCGGTTTTTCCAAATTGACGGCAGTCGTATTTTTAGCAAGATTATCCAGAAAAATTTTGGAGAAAACTGGAATTGTCGATGTTGTGTTTTTGGTAAGATAGGAAGGGGGATAGTGGGAGTTAGGAAAAATAAAGAGAAGAGCCTTTATGTTGATCACTCAAGCGACACTAGCAGCCTCTAGAGTGGAGAATTCCTACTAATTCGTAGGTCACATTAAACGCCCCCCGCCTTTACCGACTCCTCTGTCGGTAAGATCGATCGGAAGTACAGCCCTAGACGGAAAAACGTCGTAAGAATCGAATTATCGCAGTTCGAGATCTAGACAAGACTCCGCGTCATTGAATGGAATAATAGAGCGGATATCGTGGTCGTAAATCTTCTTCGACATTCATGGTAAAGAAGATTCGTAACAGATGGCGCGATAGCAGAGTAGGGATTTATAATAACAGTCTGTGATGTATATCACAATTAGGATATATATACGAAGGCTGATATTTGGCAGAAGTAAAATTGGGTAAGGCCAAAATGTGTGTGTATGCGTGTGGGTACAGCCGGTCTAATTTGATGATAAATGCTATAACGTTGAAATGAATTAAGGCAAGGTAACATCATAAAATTTGGAGAATGAGCATCGCACTAATTTTAAGAGGCCCATTAACGCAACGCTCTTTCCAAGTCATTAAGATAGTATTAAGTGCTACTAAGTGTCCAATGGATAAGAAAGACGCGAGTAAGATTCAGTGTCTTGTTGCATAGAAAATATTTTCTTTTGCTCCACGAATGTTGTGTGGATTTATGTAAACGTACGTGTACGCGCGCACACACGCTCGCACACATACACACACACGAGTCTCACGGAAAGAAAGGAGGTATCGAGAGGGTGGGGGAAAAACGTTTATCCTCAGACTGTATGAGACTTTGTTTGCCAATAATGGCAATATCGTGAATACCACGGTGTGTGCTATTCACTCTTCGGTATTGCCATTTTTATGGCTCATAATCGCGGGGTGAGTATATTACATATCTTTTCTTCCTTTTTATTTTTCCCATACGTGCGACTGACTCCTCGCGGAATGACAAACGTGACTTTTAAGTGTATTAATATTGTCTTCTTTAATATTCCGCCGGTATTCTTATCTCCTTGTAATAAAACCGTTTTTATTAAATATCCCTGCAGAAGAGTACCAGGTACAGAGAGAGAAAGAGAGAGAGAGAAACTGAAAGTCTGGTTCAAAAAAACGAAATTAAATAAAATATGAACCGGTTTTTGTTAGGAGATAAATGGGAGGACGCATATATACGCCCATCGCGACTGGCAATGAGCTGAAAAGATTCGGATCATTTTTTTAACAAACAACTTTTTTTATTGGGACCCGCTTAAAGTCCGTTTGAAAATTAAATAGTGTATTTAAGGTTATCTGCACAATAAACGGAACTTTACTGGCAAATATTATTTCCGTTTATCGATATTACCGTTAGGTATTTATGTAGCTGCTTTATGAGCACAAGACTCTCCATTGAATGTCATAAAATAACCCAACACTTCTCTTATTTCATTTGACAAGAGGGTAAAGAGGAGAAAGAATATATAAGAATTGCCATCGAGCTGAGAAGCCAATATTTTTATTCGACGAAGGAATTAACATTTATTCAACACCTTAACTGGATTGTATTTCTCAAGATAAGTCAGGAAGTTGATCCTAAGAAAAATGAATTGTCAGAAAAGGGACGGAAAGTTCCTCGCCATCTCTCGGGAAAATGCCGGAACTTCAGTTGGCATGGTGTCTCCCTCGTATGATAACTACTGTCTTACAGTTTTCTACGGGGAATACCAGTTACCCACTGCAGGCAACTACAGGAACCTACCATAACATGACTCGTTCTGGTAGACCAAGCTTTACATGTTACGAAAAGTGCCGCATTCTGCGTAACTGTGCTTCGAATCTCAAGTCACATTGCAATGAAGATCGAATAATTATTTATTTAAGGACCTGGATAATTTATCAATCAAGAATAAACGCAACAAAGATATTAAGATAATCGGGTCGTGCATACCTTTGATATACATATAAGAGCGGATCTTCTGTCGTACATAAACTACACAATACATAGAAATGAGTACGCCATATGTGTGTGAAAATTTGACTGAAAGATGAATTCCTAAACGGGAGCTTTGAATTAGTAACGGATCTCCATTCCAGAGGATACTGGTGCTGTGACAGAGATGACCCAAGTGTCCTTCTGCACCAAAAAATTTAGGCGCAATCTAAGCTAACCTAAAAACGAACTAACAAGAGTCACAGCATTTCCTACAGGTGGAAATTCAAGTAACCTATTAGCGTCAGAATTGGAATGACTTCAGTAACGAAGATTAGATACCATTTTCATCTAAGACGCCCCAGTAGCATCCTGGGAATTCCCATCCAAGTATAATGAGGATCTCAACCTACATGTGACTTATTTGTAGAAAATATGAATGATATCGAAGGATCATAAGACAAGATTGTGGCAAAAGATTATTGTTCCTCTAATGAGAAATCAGAAGGAGCAATTACCTCCATAACGGAGCTTATCAAGAAGGATGCATCAAAACACTTGACGGGAATAGGCTTCGATTTTGAAGTTTCTCTTCCCTTTAATGAGGACACCCCACATTTCAACAATTATCCGGCTTCACAATCCATCCATGTCTGGATGAAAAGCGCTTCTTACCCGAGGATAATCCCGATTAACCCTTTCCGGACTAGCGCCACATATATGCGTTCGGCGGAAACCATGAATTTGGTCGAGGAACGCATACATGCGTTCGGAGAAAACAACTGATAGAGCCGAAAGACTCATATATGCGTCTCATATAAACAGTTACCCTGGTCGATACAGCTAACATTTCATTATTACGAGAGTATTTTAGTCACTCGCGTCATATGTCTATAATTTGACATCTTGGAACGCTATGAATGAAAATCGCTTAAAGAAACGTTTCTGCTGAAACGTGCGCAAGTAACTTTAACACTATGCCGTACCGGTGGCACCACGTTGGTGCCATGCGAAAACTATCGAGCAAGCGCCGGTGGCACCACGTTGGTGACGTACATAAAGATTTATAGCGGCGCCAAACGAAGGAATCCTGATCAGACGTGCGGACGACAAAGTGTTAATCGCGATAGCGGCTCGACCCCACGATGCGGTTTACTCAAAATCGTCCCGTCCGCAAAGGGTTAAGACATTTCTCTACGAAAACGTCAAACATTTTTTCACTGAATGAGCCAGAGTTCGTTAGAGCAAGAAATGTTGCCGTTCGTACTCTACCTCTGACAAATTAAAGAATTCCTTCTTCTTTTTCTCCGTGTTATGACGTGGAGGTATTAAGGCGGAATCCCCAAAAAAGGGCAATAGCAGTTTTACCGAGCCTGCCCTAAATTGTCAATTTGGTGGCAGGAAATATTCTCGTATTCCGTACACGACAGTCAAATGAAAAGGAACTTGTCTATAACACCGCTCAAACGACGTAAGCGAACTTAGTGTTTCAAAGCTCGAGATTACTGGAGAAAAGATACGTATTAGAGTCCAGAGTAATATCTGCGCCAGTGCTCGCTCGGTCATCCTTCCTGACGTATTCCGACAGATCGTCGTTGGCCAACTTTTCTAACCAAGCTAAATGAAATTTATAACGTCGCATCTACTGCTAAAGTTGTTATTAGCGACTCTCTAGGGTGAGCTCCGAACATTAACTGTTTTCAAATGGAAGCTGCACGTATATGGCCAGTTTCCGAACGGTCGCAAGTCTTTTTGAGATATTAGAAGAGAGAAGCAATTAATTTTAAACAATTGGACGTAAATTGGAACGAAAAAAAAATTAAATATTTGTTACTTAAAATCACATGGAGTAACTTTATGCAAGAAGAAAATCGTTTGACAAATATCGCAAAAATCGGACATCGCTCGAATTTTGAATTCTGCAGAATTTAATATTTCCAATCAAGCATAAGTCATATGGTAAACAAAAATATGTCACTTCTGCTTTACTCATTATTGTGATTTCTTATTTCTCTTATTTCTTTCTTTTTGCAACTCTTGTGTTAGTCCCAACGATCTACCGTTACCGGTTACTGTTAGTATTGAATAAAGGATCCCTAACGATCGTTATTAACCCTTTGAGTGCTGCTTACTCTTGCACGAAACTATCAATATATGCGGCGATATTCACATGTCAGTGATTATAGGCACATGTATACCCATTTCGTATATATTGATAAATTCGCGAGGGCGCATTTATGCGCCTATAGCACTCAAAGGGTTACAGTTATTCCGTGCAGTTTTCTTAAATTGGATCCCCAACAATCCCAAGACGATCTACATCCGCAACACCAATATATTATTTATTTATTTATTTTCGCCCTGAACATGTCATGGGACAATAAAAAGACAATAGAGTATGAGGAGGAGGTATGATTGACAATAGATAAAAATTAAAATCAGGCAAAGCGATAAATCGGTAGATATTAGCGCACTAGCAATAGAGAGAGTACACGTCCATTTTCTGGGCCAAAAATCGGCACCTCTCGTATACTTTCCCCTACAGTAAATTTCCTCTATAAGAAACAAAAGGGCTTCCACTGAAGCTTCGTTGGTGAAAGTTCGTTAAAATCGGCGGGAGCCACCGGAGAGTCCTTTCGCCTAACTTCCGAGGTGAATTAATTATAGTGGGAGTGACGGTACACTGTCTTTTGAAATTTTCAATTACTCATAACACGACACTGCTCAGTGCTTAAGTTCGATGGTACGGTGTAGGCAAGTAAGCGGTAAGTAGGTAAGTAAGTATTTCGTTTTATGGTGAAAATTTGCGAATTCATGTAACGTAAATGGGTTACAGGTAGTACACCGATACCGCTTGATGTAATTAAGGAAATTGGTAATTTCTAACACGGAGTGACGGAGACGAAAAGCTCCTACTCGCAGACAGATTTAACGAGATATTCCGTAATTCTGGTAACAAAATCGTTAAATTTTCATTACAGGAAAGTAACCGCGAAAGTGGTGTTTCCCTCACAAGTAGTCTTTATTTACACCTGTTTGAAAGCGGAGGAAGCTATCCTTGCGGAATTTCTTCGCGAAAACTGTGAAACTTTCTGAGATATGAGCCGTCATAAATATATTCTCAACTGTTTTCTCCATCTTTTTATGACGACGTGGCAACTTCCATCGTAAATATCACTTTGCAGCGAAATTACAGAAACGCTTTGTTACATGACGTAGGACACCAACCAGAAAATTGTAGAATGTTCTGATCGAGCAAAAATGACAATTATTTCGGCAAAAATGGGAACCATTTTTTTTCCAAAAAGAACCGATCCGAAAAATTGACTTCATCGTTATTGTTAGCAACCTGGTGTAAAAAAAAAGGTTTGCAAAGATCGCTAATGGTTCGCGTGACGTGGATAAAATTATTATCGTCAAATCGATGTTAGCGTTAATTTAGTGGCAGATAGCCCATTCTGTAAATATCGTTTATGGACAGTCGACAGTGTAAACAACACTGGCTGTGACACACCTGATTTATGCAGCCCAAGCTGCTCAGTGCATTAGAAAAATTGCGCCGTGTGATGCATAGAAGGATCTCGCAGGTCGTATGATAAAAAAAGTGCCCCTTCGTTAAATAATTCAATGTAATGGCACCAAACTGACGACACTGTGCAAGTGACTGCGTTCCAGATGCAGCCAGAGCTGCGAATTTCACCGGGGGAAGGAAATTTATGCCGAAGAGAAATTGTTGGTTGGTGAGCGAAGATATTGCGATGCAGGACGAGGACATTATGTGGAATTTAGAACACCAGTGGCGGAATTAAATAATAGTTAGTGCCGATAATGGTAAAAGGGTTGTTGCATTTAATTGATCAATTATTGTACAAATTTGAGACTACGGGTGTCGTTAAACCCTTCAATAAAATTATCTCATTTTTGTTTTCAAAGATTCTATTGTTTGGAAATTGACGTCCAGTTTCTGAGCGAAAAAAGGTACTTTTAATGGCACTTTTGGGCTAAAAAATGGTACTTTTAATGATACTTTTGGTCCAAAAAATGGTACTTTAAGTTTTTCAATTATTACACCTGTGTCACAATCTCTGGTAATTTTTTTAATAAAATTGTTAAAAAATGATAGGTAAGTTAGAATTTCCAAAACTTATTAAAACCATTCTTTCTAATTCTTAATTTCTTTCTAAATAAAAAAAGACGAAAGCGAATAAATTCAAGAAAAAATTGTTTCCCGAATTTTGTGACTCATGGAACTAGAAAATTCAGACTCACCATTTTCTTCTTTTCTTCTACTGCCGATCCGGGTTGAAAAGTGCCTCTTTTTTATTTAAGAACTCTAAAAAAAAAGTAATAAATTTACAACTTGGCGCAAACTACTGGTACACACCTATACTCTCTTTCCAAAAAAATTCTTGTATTACTTGTAATAAATAATCACGGAGGAAGTGACTATGTGAGCCGTATAAATCCAGCCAGGGTAATGTTTTAGGTGGATGTACAGAGCACCTTTATAAGACGTATCCCCCACGCTCATTGCACAACCCCCTATCGCATCGGATGGGTATGTTACCTCCATGCATGCGTAAAAGATTTTCATGTGGAGGAGGTTGTTTCTGTTTATACCCCAGAAAGTGGTCGCTACGCAAGAACTTTATTGTCGCCAACTCTTTTTTCAAACTTGTGTAAGGACTGATGAATCATTTTCATTCACATTGAGACGCTATTGGTGCACCAAGAAAGGCCGGTTACCATCACGGCTGTAATTAGTATTAAGTCCTATTATCGTTAGATGCATAGACTCGAATCTGGGTGTTGTTAATTACTAAAACTAACTTGTGGCAGGATCTCCGGCACCTCAGAAACTACCCCACGCAGTGTACGTGGTGTATACTTTAGATGATGATAGTAATACCCGCTAATTTTGTTCTGCCTGGTCATAATCCAGAAAACAAAAATTTCAACGTTTATCATATAGATGTACCTTGATGGGGATCAATCAACTTTTTTTTTAACCAATAGGAGACTAGGACCAAATCAATATTGGTCATCATGAGAAAGCTGATAATTAACCCCCATAAGTTGACCAGGAATTTTTGTAACTGGATCCGTGCGAGTCTAATGGTCGTTGGGTGACGATTGGTAGCTTAATAAAAATAATTAGTGACCTTTGGTCTTTTTTTTTGTAATTAAGGGATCATAGGGACATTTTTTGAGTTTCAGCCAAATCGTATCTGGAAAGTCTCATTCGATGCGAAGGCACTAGATAGTGACAAAAATGTCCACTTCGATGTTTGCTGGCGCATATATTCCTTGAAATCTCGAGAAAATGCATCATTCGTCGTGACCAAAATAATGCATCATTCTGTTGGGAAGCCATGTTTGGTTTCCTTTTTTGCTTCCTTGTCCTTTACCGTACGAGCATTTCTAGGTCTCACTTGTACAAATTAAATTTCTGTTTGTGGTCCGTGATTACAAAAGGAGCTCTATTTTCGCATCGCGTAAAGCCCAATATAGCGGCCAGTGTGAGAAAGTATTACCACCCTACTTTACAAGCCCCTCGTATCTCACAATTTGTTAAAGTATTGTCTTAGCCAATGTCACCGGTCGGTTAATCTCTTTGCGCCAATTTGTAAAGAAAAATTGTGCATATAAAGTAAACAAAAAATACCGGTAGTTGAATTATTTTCTCTCGGATGAGTAGGCGAAACACCTGCCAGGAAGGGAATACTCAAAATAGTCAATCTCGGTTGAAATTGGGATTCTTTAAGCTCATGAAACCATAAGACCGAATAAAATATATTAGAAATATTGAGTCGAGTAAGAAGAGGTAGTTCTTGTTATTTTTGTAGATGGCCTAAATTTGAATGCTTTATATGAACTACCTACGCGAGATTTGAGATAAACGACAGAGAATGAATCTTTTTGGAACCTTTCGATTTGCCCTTATCATAAGAGTGTAATTTGGAGTGTGGGTCTGAACCTACAGATGTCACTAAGAACAATTCGAACTCGGAAAAAGAATAAGAAGAAGCTCGTTATGTAAACCATGTGTTTCAGATGATTTTGTGAAGAGTTATCCTGGACACCGCAAAACGCTTTTTTTATAAATGGCCTCCGTCAACTCGCTCTCACTGGCTTGTTTATGAATATTTTGTCACGAAAAACTTCCTGAATGTTCTTCAAAACTTATATGACAATGTGCAACAAACTTTAATAAAGTAACTCTGATAGTCTTTTCAAAAAATGCTGAAAAAAGTGCTTTTTTTTAGACCCGTTATCCCATACCCTCTCCCACCCTTAAAGTCCCAACCCCGGCGTGCAGCATCAACAGTGTTCCATCTATCATTTTTTTAGTATTTGTGATTTAGGGAAAAATAAATTTTGTTTCCCTAACGATTCCGTATCGTTTGAAACTTGGTGGAAGTCACCGATTGAAAGGTTTGATTGTAATCAAAGAGGTTATCTTTGATTGTAATCTGTCCACAGTTACAAATTTGCTTAGGACGCCATCTATGAGTATTTTTGTAGGACATCACACTTTCCAACTGATGGGAAATTCTTTTCTGTCCCGCGGAAAAATGAAGGACTTTCTAACGTGTTTGTTATCAAATGCATGACTCCCTAACGATTCTGTATTGTTTGAGACTTGATAGAAATCAATCGGTTAAAAGGTTTCATATTGATTTATTAAACTATGTTGTAATTTGTCCACAATTACGAATTTGCTTTTACCGCCATCTATAAGTTTTTGGTAGAACATCAAACTTTCTAACTGATTGGAAAGGACGGGGGCCGATAACCATAGAGGTATTACGGATAGAGCAGGGAAGCCAGGCCTCCGGGCGTACCACAGCTAGAAAGAGAAAGAAATCCGCGGTACCGTATCTACCTCTGTCTACCAGCGCATGCGCAGTAAGTAGAGCACGTCTATTTAAAAAAAGACGCATAGATTGAATCTGAATTTAAAAAACAGGGGAGGTTTAAAATTTGCTTCTGATGATGTCAATGTTATTTGTCACTGTGCAGAAAAAATTATACGACAAAACAGAGACTTATTATTGTCACCAAATATTACTTTTAAACTGGTCACGGAAACTCTTCAAATACTTCCAACAAAAACGCTTAAAACTCGAGAGCGATAAACTGAGTGATATAAAACATCGAATTAGAATAAAGGGTCTTTAATTATTTTCTTATTATATTTTATCGTTATTAGTATTATGTAACATACAAAGGATATGGCCAAATAAGAGGGTCAAAAATGTTCCTTATGTCATGAAGAAAAGTTTTTGAATTTAGTGTATAAGTTCATGATATACAGAGCTAACTCAACAGCTATTCCACACTCTGATTTTTACAGCGCATGCTCTAGTAGACAGAGATAGATGGGGTATCGCAATTTTCTTTCTCTTTTCGCCTTATGCTCCCTCATCCTTTGAATGTTTTTGTAAAAGGTAAACGGTAATTTTGCCCAATTACAAATTTTAAGTTGGTAACACTGGTTACGTGCCGTGTTTATACATATTAGTCATACGGTAATACAAACAACTGTGTTATCGATCTTTCAAGATAAAAGAATAAAAACATTTTCAAATCATGTTTGACATGACAAGTGCGATGCTTGATACACGTAAATTCGAACACGATCCATTTACTTTAGAAATGCTCAAAGGACAGAAGGATTATAGATTTTTAGTCGCCGAGGTCGCCGATATACCCTCTCTGGTTAAACAACCGTTCGTCCAATTTTTATTGCTCATCCACAGTATTTCTAGTACTTGAAATTATTGTGAACGATAATTGTATTATCAGAACGAATAATAAATTTGAATTTCACAGTTAAACATTTTTTCTTGAATTTTCTGTCGTATCTTTAACATCAATATTTGAAGTACCAAGATTGTTTTGTCGCGACCGAACGCGCAGTAACAAACAAACAAACAGAAATAAATAGTAACAGTAATGTTTGCGACACACTCAGAAATATGTCAATATTTCAATGATGCCTCGCTAGGATTCCGAATTTTTCATTCTTAACGTATGTCAAACATTTGTTCGTTGGTTATGTAATGCCAATAAGCAACATTAACAGTGCATCGGTAATTGTTTTTCTACTCTTCTTCTAATTATCAATTTCCGGAATTATTGCTAGTTTCTAAATATATAGTTATTCCGGTACAAGTTACAGTACGTAGAGATAAAAAATGAAGTAATGATGTTTGTATCAAACGGAAGGGCTGCAATATTTGTGTATATATTCATTTTTTTTTTGTATAAAGGATGTGCGGGTTCATAAGGCAGGATTTTGACCCTAAGAATTGTTAAAAATTACAATAATTCGGATTTATATAACAATAATCTTTTTAATAATATTTTTGTTGGAGCAAACCTCAGTCTTTTTATTATTTAAAAAAAAAAATACCATTTTTGGCACATTCAACCGCGTTTTTTAATATGAGCACAATTGCGCACAACTTTTTTTTATGTATGTTGTAAGAGCATCAAAGCACATCATATAAAAATGAAGACTTTGCGATTCTGTGCTCCCTTGAGGCCAAAAACTCCCCATATGGACCCCCATCCTCTGATAAGCGAATATTCATATTTTTAATTCAAACTCCTCGCTGTTTTTAAACTTTTGATTGGTAATATATAAAAAAAGTAAAGCATCAAGTTTGTAGACAGAAAAAAAGGGTACATCTTCTGTTATTTGGATTCTTCCAAATAAAATTTTCTTTTTTGTATTACAGACAAAAAATCTTAGCTTCAATGTCAGGGGTAAATCCGCCACAACTCATGCAGATGCTCAGGAAAACGATAATAATTTTTTAACGATCGCACCGGCACTACCAATTTTACCTGGTGCACCGGTACCTCCAAAGTTATCAAAAAGGTCTTATAGTTCTTTGAGGTAATTAAACAAATATTTCATTATTTATTTGTAATATCCCAGCGAATGAAGTCAGAAGTATAATAAGTATTTGTTTACCTGGTTTTCAGTAAATTGATATTTAAAGAATAAGAATTGTATTTTATCAAAAATTAAGAAAAGTTAATTTTTTTGATTTTCTTATGATTTTATTCAAACGGCACATTAGTTATTTTACTTTTGATGTTTCGTCAAGGAGATAATAAAATAATAGGTGAAGCACAATATGATATTTTTTTCGAGCGTGTAACGTACAAACTTTGTACTAAAAATAAAACATTAACATTTGAGGATAGTCGAAGTATATATCATTCAAATTAGAATTACTTCATTGTTTTATTCTTGAGAAAATTGTGCAACTATAGAAAGGTCAAACGTTCCTCCAAATGCAGCTCGGTAAATTCAACGTCGCACGTTGAAGATGCTGAAATTGGAGGCTGTGACGTCGTCACACTGCAACAAGCTGGAGATGGTAGAGCAGTGGTGGCCACACGGACACCAGCTCAGAGGGAAAAGAACCCCGATCGAATATGTTTAGACAGAAGGGGACTAACAGTATTTCCGAACGTTGTCGGAGAGCCAAAGTTACGACTCATGTCATTGCAGCACAATCTTCTATCGAGAATCGAAGGAGATAATTTTTCACAACTTACCAAATTAGTATTCCTCGACTTGTACGATAATCAAATAGAGAAAATCTGTAGCTTAAATCCACTGGAAAACCTGAGAGTATTACTTATGGGGAAGAATAGAATTAAAAAAATAGAAGGGCTCAATAAATTAATTAAACTCGAAGTATTGGATCTTCATGGCAATCAGATAGTTCAAATTAATGGCTTGGAAATTCTTTCTTCGTTAAAAGTACTTAATTTGGCTGGTAACAATATTAAGTACATTCGATACAATGATTTCTATGGCTTGAGTTCTCTTAAGGAGTTAAACTTGAGGCGAAATAAAATAAAGAAATTACTTGGGTTCGGCGAGACTCCGCAGCTACAGAAACTTTACCTCAGCAACAATGATATTCAAAAGTATGCAACTGTTGTTCAATTTTATTTCAGCATATTTTCCAAACTGTAAAAATGAGGCAATCGATAATAAAAAAATTACTAATAAAAATTAAATGTACTGCTATTAAAAATTAAAATTAGCAAAATTAGCCACTGGTTGTCTTATTTTTACTCGATCCTACCTGGTACATTGGAGTAAATCGATATTTTGTATGTTAAGGATCGAAGATATGGGAAGCATAGCGAAAGCTTTACAATTGCGAGAAGTAACTATCGATGGAAACCCGGTGACCTTAAATGCAGACTGTGTGTCATTTTTGGTATCCTATTTACCAAATTTGCAAGTTCTGTCCACCATGCATGTCAACGAACAAGTGAGACGAGCTGCGATGGCTTGGAGAGCTTCGAAGGAACAATCCAATTCTGCTTTCCTGGATCTCAGTACCCAAGTGTGCGTTAATGTTCGCAGAGAGGAAGTCATTTCCAATGCGAAAACCAACTGGGAACTGTTAAGGTGTCAAGCTCGATGTTTCACCAGCAACACCAACAAGGGAAATAATATCAAAAGCGACCATATCAGGGGAATGCAAGTACAAAATTCCAGCAAATCTAAATGCAAGGATTTGGAGAAGACCAAGTCGAAAGGTTTTGGAAGCTTGACCTCCATCAATGAAAACATCGAAGCCAGAAAGATTCATTTCAAGAGACGAAGCAATTCGAGCGACAATATTTTCCGTGTCGATGAAAACAAGGTCGAGCATCTCGAGTTCAAATTGCCACCAATTTTAGTGCCTATAATAAATAACATAGCGAATAATAAAATGAGTGAAAATAATCAGAATCCGAAAAATTCCTTCATATGCATAGAAAATACTGTAGATAGCGATGCGGAGAGTTGCGAAAGTCATGAAAGTTTGAAGAGCGGACTGCGGTGTCATTTGCTTCATTCGAATGCTGACATCGAGAAAATTGGGTTCGGTCGAAGAGCAGCGAGTGACGATAACGCTCCCTTTTCTTCTCGAAATGCTAAAGAGGACACGCCAAACAATGTGAAATTTCTATTTTCGAAAAACCTGCAATGTTTCAAGAGCCAAGACTATCCGTTTCTCTCCTCCGGAACGAACGGACACTCGAGAAATGCATATCCCTTCGACTACAACTCCTGCAGTTCGAAAACCAGCAGCTTGGATAGCTGCAAATCGGTTCTCAGCGATTCCAGTAGTTCCTCCAAATTGACAACAGAGAGGTCTCAGGACCTGGATAACGAGAAATGCAGAGCCAAAAGTGCTCAGCCGAAGAAGATCGTGTACTACAAAAGTAATCGAGCTGCAACTGCACGTGCGAAGCATCGTGCAACGGCTCCACCGAATCCAGTACCTCAACCAATTCCACCAAAAGAGAGAGAACAAGGTACATTTTTGTGATGAAATTGGAAATAATGGAATAATTTTACTGAAGATGTTTTTTTTTTCTGCAGGTGGTGACTATTTGGTGGAAATTTCCGGTCGTTACCTCAACGTTTATGGGCAAGGAGCTTTAAGGTCCATCGACAAACCGTGGGATTCGTTGAAAGCCAACGAAGTTAATACAGTCAAGTTCAATTACGTGCAATTCAACGGGATAGCTACGATCCTGAATAAGCTAAAGAATCGGTTCCCGAATGCGGAACACTTTAGTTTTAAGGAAACTAATATTAGTCACCTGGGTCAGATTAACGCCCTCGCGGAAGTTCAGGGATTAAGTAGCATGTACATTGAAGCCGAAGGCAATCCAATAATTTCAAAAGACTGGAGGATTTATGCAATTTTTCGATTAGCTCATTGGGGTTTGAAAATCATCAATGGCAAAGAGGTGAGGATTCACTTTTTCATAGTAATTTTATGACTGTAATAATGGAATTTCGAAATTATTATTTACATTGAGATTAAGATTGAGATTTATTTCTATGCCCTGGAGAAATAAAGCTTCGTAGGGCAAATGTAGAAAACATACAATATGAAAATAATAACAAAATACATCAAAGTAATTTACAAAAAATAGAAGAACAACGATTAAATGTTGCAAACAGTAACAAAACATTAAAACAAAGTAACAAAAAAAATAATTGGAATATAATAAAAAAGAAAAAGAAAGGAAGAAAAAAAATTTTTAAATAATAAGAAATAAAGAAATAAAAAAATAAATAAATAACATTAACAATTATACAAATACTATTATTTACATTAACAACTGTTTTTTACAATTTCTACAGATCACAGATCAAGAAATCGAATTTGCCAATCGAGAGTACTCGGGATTAACCGATATTGTCATGTGGTCACTGCCAGAAACTTTGTTGCAACCCCTGCTGCAAAGGTTACACTTGGAAAAAGCTCAGAAACAAAGCGGGGAACAAATCACTGCCAAACAATTTTTATTCAAGAGCGACCCCGCTCTACGCAATGTTGTTGCTAAAGAAGCTCTTCAGTGGCGACGAGGAAACGTTACTCAGGTGAGTCGAGGTATCAATCGTAAATCTAAATAATTTCTTTTAGTAAAAATATAAGTTACAAATACATAAATAAATAGAAATTCCTCTTTATTACATAAAATAATCTTGATGGTGTACTTTTGATAGGAAGATCTCATCTGGAGACACAAAGGAAAAGTGCATCTCTCCGGTTTGATCAACCTGACGGTAGATGCAGTGGAAAAACTGCAGATTTTGGAAAAAGAATGGGCCAGTATCTTGCTTGAAATTGTACAAAACACCTTGCGCGATTATTCAGATATGAATACTTACATGAAAAGGTGTATTGAAACGCTTGAAGGGAATAAGTGAATCCAAAGCTTTTGTTAGAAAAAAAAGTGCAATTAAAAAGATACATTTTTTTCATGCTAAGTGGTTTTAGAAAAACTTTACAACTTGCAAGGCTAGTCAAGTGGAAATGCTGGAGGGAGAAGCAAAGGATTCAAAAAATTGCTTTCTTTTTTAATAAATGTATTAATAGGTTTTTTTTTATAACAAATCTACATTCTGCGCTTTTTGTTCAAACAATACAAGAAATGGGTAACTGTAAAATGATATTCAGTTTGACAAAACATTTTAGATACGGTACCAAATCAGCTTGGTTCCTGGAAAATGATACACAGAATTGTTAGAAGAAAGTTTATCGCTAAATAAATTGTTCGATAAAAAAAGTGCTTCAATGCAAGCAATGCGAGACTTGCATTGTTCAATGCTTGAACTTCGACAAAAAATCGAAACAAATTTGTAATCGGTAAATTTTTTAGTGGATACAGATATTTTTACTTACTCGTGCATCAAATTTTTGAAAGAAACAATTATGTAAGACTTACCTATATGTTTCTGTCATTGTAGAAAAATAGGTTCCGGGAAAGTGCAACAATTCAATCTTTGAAATGGTGACCAACAAAATTTTGTGACCACAGGATCGATGAAAATTGACGCAAAATGAACGGAAATAACACTTGGTCACTGTGTTTCTTTCAATTAACATTCTCACTCATGTTAATATTATTTGAAAAAATCCGAACATGGTTAAATAGAAAAGTGCCTCTTTTATCACTTTAGCGAAGTAAAGTGGGTGTTACAAAATGCATTAGGAGAATATTAATATTCCAACTGTTTCAGTTGTCCGGGAAAATAGTTTTCAAGAAATTATAAGATATATCGTTCAATGAAATGAAAAAATATTGTTACTGTTTATTGTAATAAATAAGTTTATGGCAACGTTGAGGATGACACATAGAGGAATTAACAATAAGCGCGAAATTTATTACATTTTCTAGTCTTATGCCAAATACTCAAACCATAGATATTTTATACTGTAATTTCGAGTGAACAACAAACAACGACCGCTTAAAAAATATTTTTAAGTGTCAAGATCATCTGAAGGAAGTCATAATTAATTTTATGATTGTTCGATGAACTGAATCTGGCTGTACAGTCAAACCTGTTTTTGCGCGGTCCTTTTTTATGCGTCTTTCTGTTGTGCGATTTTTTTCCTCGATATTCACATAGCGCACAAAAAAAATATATTGCACAAAAATAAAATCGCACAGAAAAAAATACGGCACAAAAGAATAACGCATAAAAAAAGACCGCACAAAAACGGGTTTAACTGTAATTTAATTCAAAACCAAAACAGATATAATTTAAGGGACAGTTTTGCGTATACAAAAAAAGTGTACATTTATTTTAGAAGATATGAATTATAGTAAATAAGCATGTATCTTAATTTTAATCGCATAGACAATATCGCAAAGTCCTTTCGTATCTGTATCGAAAGGAAAAATAAAACTTGAGTTCTTTTTGAAAATGTCATTACTATATTTAAATTTATGTGAACTTATGAGAATAATCTTAAGACTCCTTTCTAAGTTAAATTATTTAAATACCATAAATCTAATAGAAAAGATTATACGTCTCTCCAACGTACTGTGAATAACATATGAACAAAGAATTGCAGAGAAATTTAGATTACATTTTACTAATTGTTCCTCGTTGTTGCAGATCCGATCACTTGGAACCAATGATGGATTCGACGCTAAATGAAATCGGTGGCTTTTTATTTAAACACGAATCGCTTTTTATATCAGCATCTCGTCTTTCGCTGGAGGAACAAAAGCTATTGCCGGCTTTGCAGGATTCTGGGAAACACGAGACCCATGGGATGCGCGGATATGAGTAAAACGTTTGAAGCTCCAAAGACGAATCCGTTTGTTTCTGATCTCTTTCTTCATACGGCGGCAAGGAACCGAGAAGTTGAGTATCTTGAATGACTAAAACACATGAAAATATTTGTTGTTTATAGATAAAATATGTTTTCCGAATAAACAAGGTTCTAACGTGACTGGGTATTAACAAATCATATAAATACATTTATTTAAATAGCTTTTTTTTTCTTGGTTTGAGATTGGATTTTAAGAACATTGACAATTTCAATATTTGTTGTATGAAATGTGTGTAAAAATATTTCTTTACTAATTTTTGAAGTTTCGAGTTTATAAATGAGTTTGAATATATTATACTATAAACTTGGAAAATTACTTGACACTAAATGTGAGAAACTGATGGTGAGTAATGAGAGAGATATTGCATTACACGGCCCATATGCAATGTCAGGTGGGATCGGAGTTGTGAAATACTCAAGACTGGAGATGTAGCTCTAATCAAAACGACAGAGGCATTTGCGATAATGCAGAAAGCGAAAAGTCATTAGATGCTAAAAAAAAGTAGCTGAAAAATGTAGAAGCGAGGAGTCAAAATATATTTAAGTATTTCTAGTTTGTTTGGTACTTTTATTACCATTTGGATTTTTATAAACCATTATTACTTTCATGAATTTTTGTTCATCAAGTATTCTCATATTTTTTTTTATTATCAGCCCATTAATATTTTATTATGTATACATATTTGAAATTCTTTCTTATTATTATTATTATCGTTGTTGTTGTTGTTATTATTATTTTTATTATTATTATTATTATTATTATTAAAATACCAAAAATAGGATTTTAAGTACCGAATATTTGAAAATCCTTGATTTAATTTAATTTTCATTATTTTATCTAATTTTAAATCCTTTATTTTATTTTAATTAACCAGTATACATTACAACTGCAAATTTTATTTCCAGAACTACCTGGCAACCCGGGAACGGCGTTCAAACTTTGGAAATTCTGGGTAACGCTGATCCTTGTCTGCGTGAGGTGCAACTGGTGCCGCTGAAAATTTCGCAATCTTCTCTGATAAGCTGCAGCTGCACGTTGCTGGTTCCCGATATTATTGGAAATCTGAGATACCTCCGGTACCTCGTGGCTGTTGACGGTATTGCTACTGATATTATCATAATTCCCATAAGCTTGTTGTTGTCTCCTGAGGGCAACCTGTGCTGCCATGACACGTTGCCTCTCGACGACCAACAAACAGCAAGCGCACCTGCAATCCTTCCACGCACAAGATCTCTTATGTCCCTTCAGTCCCGATATGATCCCATGGTTTCGACACCTCGCGCACTTTGGACTTCGCAATCTTTGCTCCAGTCCTTGGTTTGCACTTTCCACACCCTCCGTCTTCATCTTTTAACTTTTTCCCTGCCGGTAAAATTTTTATCAACGACCTATTGGTCCATTATCCTTCACTTCACCTCAGCCGTGGTTTCCAAATCGTCCCAGTTTGGAGAAACAAATTAGCCGGACCACTGACGACTGGTTTACGCACTTGCTCATAAATTCACCGAGTCAAACCGAGTCTAAAGTACATCTGCCACTTAGGATCCAAGAAAATCTTACATTTCTTCTCGGTTAAAGGAGGTAACGGTTTGTCAGCTCCTCCTAGTCGCACATGTATTTTTAGTAACTTCTCAATGCTCATTGGTTTCATCTTTGACTAAGCTCCGCCACTCTGGCTTGCCCTGGACCAATGTAACATCTAAGCGCTTGTCCCATCGGTTCTTGCTATTTCAAAACCGAGCTATGAATGGACAATCGACCTTTTCTTTATGTTCGAAGATTCGATATTTCGCAGCCTTTTTCAGTGACTTCAATGTTGAAGAACCTAGAGAGGGTTCATGCAACAGTAAATTTTCCTTAATTAGTTGTATTTCAAGATTGTACATTTAGTAACATGTCCTCAGTCATTTTTGAGAAGATCTTTCTCATTTTTTTTAAGACAGATAATTTCAATAATTGAATGGGTCACCTCAAAAACGTTGTAAGGTACAAATTGCAAATTGTTCAAAAAACCCCGAAAATCAAAATAATTATCTAATGGATTTTTAAAAGAAAATCTATCTGTTTTGAAAAAATCCTTCCATTTAAAAAAAATAGTTTAAAAAAATCCATCGGGTTATTTTTTTCATTTTCGGGGATTTTTGAACAATTTGTACCTTACAACGTTTTTGAGGTGACCCATTCAATTATTAACGGAATTGGGTCCCATTTTTTCATTAACGGATTAAGGTATTGATTCATGCGTGAATTAAATTGTTAATATTTTCCCTTTGATTGCTACAGCATTAGTTAGTAGCAAATACTCGAAGAATCCTTATGAGGTTGCATTTACACAATAAATTTAAATAAAGTCCTTACTGTTACATGGGAAAGCATCTTTGTCGCTATAAACACAAATAATTTTTAACGCCATATGGCATCCTCGCACAGAAGGAGTTAATCCCAAGTACATGTAACTTTGAATTGCAAAGTTATACCAGTCCTGGGACTGATTGCGATATGATGAAGACTGATAACCCATAACAAATTATGTTATTGGTTTTTTTACTATCAAAAATTGTTAAGAGTGAGAATATACCGCGTTTCTACCTTTCTCACTAATATTAAATAGCAATTTTCTATTTTCTATGAATTTTCTATAGTAAAGTTCGTTTCTACTATTTTTCTCTTATTTTTGCTAATTATCAATTATATCATTCTTATTCCTCTTATTATTGGTGAATAATTTGTAATTTTCCATTTCTCATTAGATTTCAATAGTGAATTTTGTTTCTACTGTTATTCTCTTACTGTTACTGATAAAAAATAACCCCTTTTACCTACTTCTTCTTATTTAGAATTTTTATAGTCAATGTTAACGATATAGTAATAATTCTTTGAAAGTTTAAAAATGGTAGAGGTACAAATTTTGTTTTCATCAATTACTAACTTTGTTAGGAACAAGGGGTAAAAATAAATAAAAATTGTGGTTTTACAAAAAAAAAATGATTGTTTATCGTTGAGCTATAAAATATTAGTTTCCTTTTGAAACAAAAAGAAACCGATCTTGTGCCTCTTCTTTATGGGACTATATTTTAGAAACAATTTTCAAAAAATTCATTACTTGCTCCTTTTCATTGATGAGACTGAGAAAGTCTCTCTCAGGACAATGGCAGTGCCCCCATAGATTTCACAAAAGAAACACTACATATATACTTCGTGACATAAATTGTCTTGAAATCTGTGAGGATATTCGTAAAATTAAACAACATAAAATGTTTCAAGGATGTTGTATACATCTCCTAAAAATAATCTCTCTTTAACAACGCAAGAGTATAGCTAAAGTATAGAAAAGCTTGTGATTTCCTCTCACGATTCTGCTCTTGAGCAAAAGGTACATATTCTTCGCCAGCTGCGAGCACATGGCATTCTTTCCTCTGATCTGAGTCTAAGAGGCTCGTTAATGCGATATTCTCTTACATGTTGCCAGCATACAGTTAATATTAGTTTGAGTCTTGTTTTTGTAACGTATGTGGGATGTATCGTCGTACATCCCCTTAAAAAAAACTTTCCTCGAATGCCCACCCACGTTTTTACAACCATCCACATTGTTATTCCAATCAAAATATTGTTCTTCGGATACTTTACCTCACTTTAATTCATCAGAAACTTTGAACTCTTAACTATGATCCGCCGATGAACCCCTTTTTTTTTATTTATAACTGAAAACGAAAATTGAACCAAATAATTGTTTTTAATCAAGGCTCACTTAAATTACTTCTAGGATATCAGATATTCGTAATCGATAAAGTTCTGCCTTGATTAAAAAAAAATATATCACACAAATATAATATTAGTGTTGTCCAAGAAATCTTATACAAAATTTGCAATTTTTCTTCCTTGTCCATTATTTTCGTCGACGACGTAATTATTTTTGTTACAAATATAATTATTTACTTTTATTAATGGGTAACATAATGAAACAGAGTATCGATATCTGATGTTTCAATAGTTTCGCTCTGTTCATAATTATAAAAACAAAATCAGGGTTCTAGGAAATTTGGGAAAAATTTAGAAATTTCTCCAATTGAATGTGCGACCTCTAACTATTTTTTTTCTTTTTGTCCTTACTGGGAGCAGCATAAATTTGATAATGTAATCTAAAATTATTAATTAATAACTGTAATTGATCTCCAAGTTTATAGGATTCCCCAAATTCAATTTTTTTATTTCTTTTTAAATTCAATTCTTTTATTTCTGCTGAAACCCTCATTAATAAAAATTCATTAGGGCAATTGAATTATAGATACAAAATTTAAAAAAAATATATTGGACAAATTTCCGAACTTTGCATCAAAATGTATCCTCTGTACACAAATTTCCATTTAAAGTTATGTTTTTCTATGGGAATTTTTATAACGGGAAAATATTGTTGATATATAAATTCCCATTTTTCCATGACATTTGTAATTTTCGGGTTTACAAAATAAACAAAAATACTAATTTATATACAAAAAAATTACTAATTTCGTGTACCTTCAAATTAAAAATTATTCAGAAAATTTAAGGCCACAATTTAATTTAATTACCCAAGGTAAAGTGTCATTCTCTATGGAGTTTATACAAAAAGAAAACACGATCATACTTATATTATACTTCAACTAGAGATACGCATCTTTCTCAAAATCTCGGAAAATTGGTAAGATTTCTAGCGTATCCCTGTTACAGAGATGTCAACGATGTAAACGTAGGATATATGGATACGGATACAGCGTTGAAATGAAATTTCTTTCCAGAGAAGTGCATCACTTAATCTCTGGTGAGCTCTGAAAATAATTTTCATTGAAAAAATAAATATGAGAAAAAAAAGCTTCTAATAGGTAACACCAGCATTTTAGTCATGCATCGTGTTCTCTTTTTTTTTCCCGTACATTTCTGCTGACGAACGATGAGCCTGTCAACATATTTGCCTTGACAAGTTCTTGTAAAGAACGAAAGAAGGAAAGACAGTGGAGTTGACACCCCTTCGTTTTACGCTCATTAGAGAGAATTCCTCGGCGCGTTTCATGCGTACTAAACGATATATTTAACCCGGGGGATACTTTACACCCCGAATAACATGGTCCTTCCGTTTCTTAATCGATTAATTTTACACATACTTCCCCAGAAATTCGAACCACGGCGATGCCACGGAGTCTTGGTTTTTTGTGCTCAAGGGTAGCTCTTCAGAAACCTAGGATCATTTTTTGTTGAAATTTTTTCTTTTTGAGAAACGGAAAGAAATAGGGGATGTATTTAAATAAATTATTCTGTGGGAATATTATTATTTTAGAGATAAAATGTTTCACGAGGGTAATTCAATTTTTCTACATTTGTAGAGATTTTGAGAAACCAAACAGTGGCTTTGTTTAACAAAATTTTAGAATCTCAAGGAACGTAATTGAAATTTGACGCTTTTAATGGAAAATAATGAACATAAAGAAAATCTGGATTTAATATCGACCATTTTAAAGACGGTTCTCGTGGTTTTTGGCAATTTTCAATTTTATACTGGGATTTCAACCCCCAGCGCTGCCACGGACTAGAAAAAAAAAATTCGCTAATAATTTTATTTGAACAATTTAATTGTAGATGCAGAATAAAAAAAATACACATTAGAAGAATTTCTCGAATCCGCTGCAAAATATTCACCTTTAGATAAATTTCCATTGAATATTATTTTTTCTATGAGAAATTGTAAAACGCAAATATTTTTTTTTTGAGAATATTTATAATTCCTTTTAGACAAATTTCCATACAAAATTATATTTTCTATGGGAATTCCTGTAACTATTTAATTTCATTCCTTGATAGAAAAATATTTAATGAAAAAATAAAATGTATATCCCAAATCTTTACTTCAAAATTATTTCTTTTTCGGTATTTTCTATTAATTTATTCATTTCGAAGGAAACGAAAATTCGCTTCGTAGAAAATTACCTAATTATTTGAATAGAATAAAAATATAAGAAAAAAAAAAACAACAGAAGGAATTAGAATATTTTTTTTTTAATTATTAAGATCAACCAGTTCGCGCATGATTTTGGTTTTTGGCATTTGTTGCTGTACTAGCTTTTAAAACTGCACGCGCGTACGTGGTTTCTTTTGTCAATGTCAATAAATTTTAACCTTTCCGAAAAATTTCAGTTTCTTCTTCGGGAGCAATTACGGGTTTAACACCCGGCCTCGGAAACACTAATCATGATACGAAATCACAAGTGTTATCCATGACATACTGCAACGAATACGTCCCCAAAAGATTGAAGACAACCAATTTCTTTGACACAGTAATGCGAGGAATCTTGATATCATAAAAACTGAAGAAAAAAAAAAATTACAATTATAGAAACGGAAAAAAACAGGAAAACACGTTAATGTTGGTATTGTGTTGTGAAAAGTTGCGATGCCTCATTGCACACACAATTTTGCATGGTATCTTGGAAAGTTCATTTTGGGTTTTGCCGGAATGCTTTTTCTTTATGTTGGATTCTTGAAGGAAACGTAAGATTTCTTTATTGCCTTTTTTCAAAAGGATTTTATGTTATTTTCCAAAAGAAAATAATAATATTGAACATCGAAATGAGTCTTTTTTTGTCTTTCTTAAAATTTTTGCAAGAAATTTTGTAGATTTCTCTGAAAATAAAAAATTATTAAACATTAAAGTAAGTAACTCTAATTTGTATAAAAATCTCCTGAGTAATTCAGTATTTTTAAATGTATTCCCTTCATTTATTATTTTTGTATTCTTTTTTATTAATTAAAGTTGTTGAATCTCCTGAAACTTTATTTAAATGTAAATTACAAAAAAATTAATCCACATTTTATTAATTTGCCAAATGGTTATAGTGTAAATTAAAATTTTGATTGAATTAAAGTAAACGAATTTAATTGGAAATTTGTTCAATTCCAGAAACTCTTTTATTGGGATTTTTTGGCATTTTCGAATGAGAAAAAAAAATTAAAAGAATTCTAAGTTTCGGAATTTAAATCTTTGTCTTTCTTTGCATTACAGTGAGCCCAGCTGCCTTTGTGGACCAAGAAGGAGAGAATTAGTCAGAAGAAAGGGTGAAAAGTGAGTTACGCTGGCCATACTCACAGATTAGAAATAGTAAATTCATTCTAACGAAAATATTTGTTAAAGAAAATCTGGGATCGTATGGCTAGCAGTTGTTTTATGCTAATTCAGATACAATCAATTATTCAGAACTGATACTTATTCAACAGAAGGACGGCAACCTGGTGTATATGTTCAAAAGGGTGAGTTTTATATTTTTATAAATATTATAATATCTACAGGAAATCATTTAAACTTCAGGCAAAGCATCCACTCTCCCATTTTTCCACAAATAAAAAATTAATTAAAGCAAGACCTTATTTTAAAATTTGCCACAATTAAGGTTGAACTAAAAAGAAAATCCTAATTAAATGGAAATAATAAAAAATTAAGATTGAAAATGGAGTTTCATCAATTTATCTATTTTATTATATTAATAAAATTTGAAAAAGCTAATTATTGTTTACTCGAATTAGAATTATCCATCAATTTACACTAATTTGGGATTGCAATTTTAAAATTCACAAATTTTTGTTTCAACTTTGTGGGATATAGTCAAAGATTAGCTCATTGCGTCTTACATAATAGACATGCGTTGACTTTCAACAAATTGAATGAAAACACGTGTTATAAAGCATCTTTTAAATGAACATTCATGTCTGTTATAAAAATATTTGCAGTTATTCATGAAAATGAATTGCATCTGTCTTCCCTTTTTTTTCCAGAAGGCAGCAAGGAAAAGTACACGAATGTGGATGCTCCGCGGCAAACCCGTAAGTTTCCTCATTAGAAGAAAAAGATAATATTTCAATTTAGTTAATTATGGTCTGATTCATTCATTAATCTTTTCGTAGGGAGGGGGAGGAAACATCGGGGGAGGGAGATCACCAGGATGGATGTTGTTGCTCCAGAAGAACACCTTGAGGGTAAAATTCCGTTGTTATCATAACAATAATATAATAATATTATATATAATATAATAATATACTTTCGTCGTTTTATGGCATTTTTCAAAGATTTACACTCCACCCCTTACATTTAGGTGGAAGAAGGCGTCTGCCAACCTGTTGGAGTAATCAGAAGGTTATTAAAAATTCAATTATTACTTATTGTTAATATTTTTACTTGATAAAGCATCCATAGTTCATATATTTTTATTAATGAATTCGGTTGATTTGTGTTTTGCCGAAAATAGAAAATTGTATCTTGAAATTGGGATAAAATATAAATTCGAGAATCTATCAAATTGTAAGATTATAACGTTAAAGAAACTATTTTCATTATATTATAAAATAGGGAAATATATAAAAATAATTGAATGACAGCAATTTTTTATCATTTAGATAGGCTCAATGGAAAAACTATTTGAAAACAAATTATCCTCGTTTTCTGAAGTGGAAAATGAATTATTTAAATTTTATAATTGAAATTATACAATTTCTGAATTTTAAAATTACCAAATTTCGACAATTTAGAGTTGTTGAAAAATTTTTTAATTTATTCTCAACCGGAAAACTAAGAGTGGAAATTTATTCCTTTAATTTATTATATTCGAAAGATTAGGACT
Organism: Gasteruption jaculator; assembly: GCA_949825005.1. Classification (NCBI taxonomy): domain Eukaryota; kingdom Metazoa; phylum Arthropoda; class Insecta; order Hymenoptera; family Gasteruptiidae; genus Gasteruption; species Gasteruption jaculator. The sequence goes on from OX463761.1 coordinate 2,393,097, forward strand.
GAATAATAAAAATAGAAACTATAGATTTGTTATATTATATAATAGTTATTTTTCATTTACTCAAACTAAAGAATTATCCTTTTTTCAGGTTTCGTCAACATCAACGAGACATCGTTGCTGTGGATGGAATAACGTTAAATCCAAAAATTATAAACATTTAACGAACGTAAAACACAAACCGAGCAAACATTGTCCACTTCATTGTTCAAACAAAGGATTGTTGAACTTTCAGTGGCTCGAAGCTGAAAAGGGTTGTTCGAAAACGACTATAAACGACACCGATGGCACTGAAACCATTGAATTTTCCAGAAGGGATTGCAGAAAAAATGTTACCATCCTTCCGAATGACGAAAGGCATGTACGTTTCATCTGTTCGCCACGAAGTTACTACAATTTTACCCGAAGGAAAAATCCCGATGAGGAGAAAAGCGATTCGAGACTCTATTGCTGCAATTGCAAGTCGAAAAAAGTACAGGAAAATTTACAACTTCAAAAGGACGAAAGCGATTTGCCAAAGAAGGCTCCTGATCAATTTCCTAAAGTGTCTTACAGCGATAATGGATTATACAATTTCCGAAATTATCGTGGAAAATCCATTTGCATTCCCTGCAAACGTGAAAAATTGAATGACGATTATGCAAGCTTAGGTAAATGCAATTTATGGTAATTTAATTTAATACCATTCGAATTTTCCCTTTTTTTTAAAGAAAAATTTAATTTGCAAGAAAGTGGAACATTATAAAATTATATTATTGTTGTTTTTTTATTTCAAGGAAAAAATTTATTTCTTTCAAATAAAAATTACCAAAATTTAGATATTTAGAAATAAAAGATTGTTATAATTATAATTTCAATAAATATTTCAGAAATATTCCATAAAAATTTACCATACAATTTTATTTTCCCAGAAACTCATTAAATTTGTCATTTTTGTTCTCGACAGCGGGTGAAAACGCATCTAAGACTTCCGAGGAGGATCAACTAGCAGGAAATACTTCCTTTTCTGAAAGAACTTCAACAATAACCGATAATAAAACGGAGCCAACGTGTTTTTGTGGCAAAAAAGGTGACATTGGTCCTCAAGTCAATCCTCGTCCTAGGAGACCCTGGACTTCGGTGGGAGACTCGAAATTCCCGGTTCTTACCAAAATCCCAGGAAATGGGGGTTGCTGCGTACCCGTTACCGAGGCGGAGAGTTACTTGGCCCTTTTGAGGGAGAGATTACGCCTGAAGGAATCCTTGAAACGCTTGCGATTGCATCTGGAAAAGCAGACCTTACAAAATCGTAGATTGCGATGCCAGGAAAAAGTTGTTTGTCCAGAGACGACTTCTTCCGGAGAATTTTCCGGAGGATCCAGCAAAAATACCGCTGGCGAAGGAGTTCAGCGTGGAAACGGTCCAGGAAGGAGCAGAATCTGCAGGAATTTTTCCCAACAAAGAGTCGTAGCCGAGGATCCTGACAATCTGGAGATTTTGTATTCGTGTAAAAGGTCGAGTGTTGAATCGCCAAGTAGGAACCAGCGAACTCGACACTGTCCCATTTGATTTCCAGGAGAGAAGATCCTGGAAAAGAAATTGATCGGCGGTTTTCGGATTGCTGCGCGTGTAATTCATTAATATATTTTAATTAGTTACTCCTGGGCGAATTCGGTCGGCTTTGGTAACAAGATAAATAAAGGCAACACGGATGTGCGATGCGCTCGAAAAATCTACAAGTCAATTAATACACGTCCTCTTAGCGGAGTTGACATGTCTATAAGTAGAACCTACAGTTGAGACACGACATCGCTCATATTCACATATTATTTTCGCCGAAGCTACCAGAGGATTTTCTACAACTCGAAGAATGTATAGGTTATCTCACCCACACTGCCGATTTTTGCTAACGAGCTAGCCGTTACTATAATAGTATACAACTGACTGCCAAGATTCGTTTTAACTGCAGACGTGCCATATCTTTTGACATATTATCTATTTTCTTAAGTTTGCATTCGTTAAACAGCTCGACAGACTTTTATAACATTCACTAACTCCTCTCTCGACAATCAAAACAAACTGTATTTAATTCCCCAGGATACCGATGAAAAATGGATCCAACGAATTTCGTGTCTATTCGATTCATTCATTTGCCTGGTATATTTTTTATAGGATGGAGTATATTCGTCTCGAATTATCTCCTAAGAAATTTGTATTTATTTCTTCACACAAAACCTTATCAGGTACTACTATATTTAAATTGCTGTGTACTGTTGCAAGATTATGCAGTTATCATTTTATATTTGTTAACTGACTTTCCTAGTTTTTGTTATGTTTGGATTATAAACATCTCCAAAAAATTTTATTAACACAAATTTGATTGAATAATGAGAATTCCTGATTTTTTTGTTGCCAGAGGAAAAGAATAATAATTCCATTTTTTCTTTAAATGGAGAATTTTTTTTTTTAAAGAACGTACCAAAATTTGGGAATTTTAATTTTCATACATATAAAATCTTACATCTTAAAATTATTAATTTTATATTGGAAAACGAAATAATTTATACAATAAAATTCAATACAAATGTAAACATCATGCATTGTGACGATTTCAAAATTCCATATGCAAAAATTGCAATATATTTCTCTTTATAAATATATTGAACTTGATTTTGTTAATCGATTTTAACTGATTGAAAAAAAAATTCAAGATATAGAAATTATTTCAAGCTCATTTCCTTGACATATGAAGGCAAATAATATGAAAAACCAATTTCTCAAAATTAAATTAAAATAGCAGTAATAATTATTTGCTATTTTCATATACTGGAAAATTATATAAGTTTTATCCACAATTTTATAATTCTATTATATAAATCAAATTCCTTAAAATAATGGCAGTGGAAAAAATGGGACCACGTGGAAAAAAAAATACGTGAGGGGCTCGAGGGTTAAGTATGTGGAATTTTCAAAAAAGAGAAATAAAATCCGATAAATGCGAAATTATGAAATACAAAAGAATTGCCAGTTTCGCTTTTCTGCGTGTCTTTCATTAAAAGGCGAAGGTTTGCCAGTTTGCGGTAAGGTGACCTCAAGAAAAATGTGTCTTAAAAAATATAATGGAGCGCGGCGTTTAATTAATGTTACAAAAAACATCCTTCAAGCTCGCATCTTCAAAGTTCTGCTTGCGAGGCTGATAATTACTCATAATCGTCTTATAAGATCTGTGAAAGAGGAGCTTTGTTAATCAAATTCTGCAGCTGCGCTGGTTGTGTGCAGTCTTGGTGAAACTTTCAAATGAAGCTCATGCATGAGAGAGGCGAAAACGATGGTTGGTGGTTTGAAGAAGAAAATATATTTCGAAACTCAAACGACGAAGATGTTAAACGAGCAAACTGTCGAGCTGTCAGTCCTTGTTCTCCCTGACGTGCTCCCTGGTTTCTCAACCGTTTTTCCTCAGAGCGAAAACGTATGGCAAAGTGACCCGATCTATTTCTAACAGTTACTGTTACGTTCCATTAACTTTGTGAAGAATAACACTTTTGTGTAAAAATAACAAGACACGTTTGCACACTTTCTTTCCGTCCCGGTTTGTTTCCAATTCTATTAGATTCCAAAATCTGCCATAAAGGGTTCCTTGCATAAGATTCATTGTACCTGAAGATAAAAGATAATCCTTTGAAAACAAAGAAAAATATTCTGTAAGCCAATACCACACAGATTCTGTGAAAATTTCTTTGATTTAATTGATAAGCATTTCAAACGCTCTGGTTACTTATCATTGAAAATGGGATAAGAACATTTTTCTTTTTAGAAAAGATTTTGTCCCAGTATAAGTTCTAATATGACAGATTTCAAGCTTCAAAGTCAATTTTAACACTATGCCATCCGGCGGCACCACGTTGGTGCCATGCGAAAACTGTCGGACAAGCGCCGGTGGCACCAGGTTGGTGTCGTAAATGAAGATTTATACCGGCGCCAAGCGAAAGAATCGCGATCAGACGTGAATTGAAATTGTAATTTTTTTATTTCATCGGATACCAATTTTTAGCTTTCCATAATATTCATACTAATTATTTATCTCATTTTCAATTGACTTCTCATTTTTTAATTATTCCTGGCGAAAAGAAATGATTTTTTTCTTTCATAAGAAATTGTGCTCCAGTCAAATTTCGAGTTTCAAAATCATCTTTAACTTCAATTGTTATTTTTTTATTTTACAGAATACCAGCTGTGAGAGATAAATAAATAATAGAGAGAAAATGAGATAAAAGAATAATATACAAATTTTAAAAATCTATCTCATTTTCAAAAATTCGAATTATTTTTAATAATTTGCGTTATTAGAAATATGCGTGTCTTGTGAAATTTCTCTTAGGCCTTGTATTGCACCGATCTGGTATGTTAGCAATTCCAGCAATGAGCGAATACCAGTATTTTGTACTGACTCGAAGTGAAATATTATTTATCTTAGCATCATCAATTTTCCTGAAATAAACAAATTTTCCACAGTTTTACGTGACACGCATGTGGCTCGTGACCTTCTTTCCGGTACCAGTTTATCACAAAAATATTCAGAATAATTTCTTAAATTAGCGTTTTATGAAGTAATTTTAGGAATCTTTTTTATAAATTTCTACCAAATTACAGTTCGTCTAGTTACAAAATTAGGTTCTTTTCAGTTTTATATAAATTCATTGAAATCAGTCCGAGATTAAATATTATAAAACTCCACAATTCCTAACAATTAACAATCAATCACACCGAATATATAATACACACATTCATAGTGTGTGTAAGTATTCTTCTTAGTCTTTACATTCTGGAACCCTGAAACATTAAATAAATAAATATTAAATGTAAATATTAAACGGTTTTACAAAACGAAGCGTGTGTAGATATTTTGTTTTCCGAAACAATAAAATTTGCTTTCAAATCATATCTCACCATTACATATGTTCTATATTTCTTCTTTAAAAATATATGGTAACTCAGGTAACAGTTTTCTCTCCTTTAAAGAATCCTCGATCCATTTCGTTTGTACCAATTTCAGTGGCGTTCCAGTTTCTGCAACATGTTTGCTATTTTCATTTATAAATACGAAATCCACGGAATCATCGATTTCGGTTTTCACTATTCCACCCATGAATCGAAAAATATATTGTGCGTAATCCGATGGATCGTTAAAATATCCCCTGATTCCTTGATAAGGCGAAAAGGGCGATCTTTCGTTTTTGAATAATTCTCTGTTTAAAGTTTGAAAGTCCTTCAAACTTAATTCCCTGTCTCGAAACTGAAATCGTAATAAATAGTAAATGAATAAATACCAAATAAGTAAATAAATAAATAAATAAAGTTATTTTCCGAGCGAATAGATAAAAATATAAGACCCTACATTTTTCAAAATCTACGAAAGAAATTTGAAGAAACAAAATTTCCTATAAATCTCACCTTGTCTGCAGCCTTTTCAAAAGCCCATCGCAGACTTTTTTCATCTGCATCAATTTCAAAAGCATCATAAAACTCGTCATAAAACTCCGAAAAGTATTGTTTAGTCGTGGGAGACACCGCCAGCAGGTCCCAGGGTTCCCAATCGCGCAATTTCGACCAGTTGTCTTCCTTCGTGACTTTTTTTAACCAATCGACAGTTGCTACATCATATTTTTCGCTTTCTATTAAATTTCTCGCTTTTGCCTGTGAAGAAAAAAAAAGACAAAATGTTACCAACGAAGTTTAACTCCCCTATTGAGCTGTTCTGTATCAAAGAATACTGTACAGTTTTGGGGTTTCCAACAATAACACAGAAGGTATCTTTACGTGGATTCTCAACGACTTGTCCTTTATGCTGCAGCAGAATCTTCACGATTTCATCTCTGGTCAGCTCTTCATTTCCATTGATCACGCAGAACTCTTTACCCTCGAATAATCGCGTGATATGAACAATTTCTGCGTCGCCCTTTTCGATTAAACCGTGAATCAGAATCCCTTGGGTTTTGGATACTCTCGGAGTTCTTTTTCGAGGTACTTCTTCGATATCGTCAATTGTTGCGTACCGTTTTGTTAATTTTTGTACCACACTTCCGCTCTGTAAAAATAAATATTTTACAAATTTATTACAGTAAAAATGATTTGATTTTAATTCCAGCAAGACTGTGCCCTGTCCTTTCTCAAATATAAATATTTAAAACTATCACGATTCTAGATTTACTGTATCTATAAAAAAAAATTGAAAAGAAATGTAATTTCGAGCTTCAAAATCATCTTTAACTTAAATTCTTATTTTTTTATTTTACAGAATACTAGCTTCTAGATTTCAAAAATTTTTATTTCATTATTTATCTCATTTTCAATAAATTTCACATATTACTTATTGCTTCACCAATTATTAGTACAAACAAATAATTAGTTTATCCAATAAAAATCTATATTCGGTGTAATTGCAATTACCGGAGCGAGAGCTAAAAATTCTTTGGTGGTACAGACATCGCTCCATGGCTTGTCGTCTCGTATGTGAACGACTCTTGGAAACCGTAAAGTGTACCCCGTAGGATAATCTCTGGTGCGAATCATTTCAGTCGCTCGCAGTTGAACGACTAGCGAATGTTGTGGTTGAATCCAAAAATCCGGTGGTTGTATCTGAAGCAAATCGTTTCAATGTAACAGCATTATATTGGACCAACATTTATTTTTATTTAACTAAATTCATAAACAATTTATGTTAAACGATAGCAATATTAAACTCTGAAAGCTAATTTTTTAGTTTGTTTGGAAATGAAGAAATCCTGTTAGATATTTCTATATTTTTAAATGTATTTAGTTGAAGTATTGAGCTTTTGCTGGCACTGTGTTTCAGTCCACCAACATTCCACGTCTATATGTTCCTTTTTTTCTCAGCCAATACTGACAACCAATATTTAGTGACAGATATCACACATTTCTACTGTTGCCAGATAATTTCAAAGTCACTTCTAACGTTTTACCACTGATGCGCCAGTGACTTGGTATTTATACCACTTTGGGTACTTCCACGGTAGCTCAGAGAGAATTGTTACTTTGAGAAAAACTCTAAGACAATACTGGTAGTTAATATTAATGTTATAACAATATTAATACTTATTTTACTTTCTTAGTGCCATCATACAATAATTAATAATACAAATTTTGAGGATTATGAGAAATTAATTTCTATTGTATTTATAATTATAATTTTTATAATGGTATAATTGTGTTTCATTAAATGACATAATTCAGGCTTTCTATGCGAAAACTTTATGCGTTAGAATACCTTTAAAAAATACTCTGACGTGGAAAAGTATAAAAAATGTGATTCGTTGAATTGTTTAGATACAAAAAACTTACCCTAGGACCAGTGACATTTTCGGGACAAGTGCTGGTCCAAAAATTCTTATACTTTTGTTTGATTTCCTTTAACTTTTCGTAACCGAATCCATTACTAACGGACACCACTGCCTCGAATTTCGTTGGTTTGCCATCAATAATACTGGAAGCATTCGCGACAGCTAATAGAAAGCTTTTAAACAACCCTGTAGCCCGTCCATCACCGTAGTATGCACCCACAATTATTAAATCTATGTCTTGCACCAAATCATCGGAGTACTGTTGAAATAACAAAAAGATCGGTAATAATATCTACTTGAACATATATTAAATGTCTAAAGGAAATATAGATGAATATCCAGATTTTATTTTTTACAATTTTCCTTGGTTTTTCTAAAGTTACCTTAAAATTTCATTCCCTAAAAAAAATATTGAATGATTAGAATGAAAAATAAGAAACTATACGATTTTTTTTTCAAATATTGGAGTATTAATTCACATTATATCTCAAAGAAAAAAATCTACAAACAGAATATTACTGAAGAGGATCAGCAAAACCCTAACAAATGATCGAAACGTCTAAGATATAAAAATTATTATTCACTGGTCGAATAAAAAACCAAGGAAAATTAAGGAATAGTATTAATTCTTTTAAAATTCACATGTTCGAATTACCCACCTCTGCTTTTATTTTATAACAGCCACTTTTCTCCCGAACATTTGGTTTATATTTAGCATCGTATCTTTTCAAAACTATGCCCTCTTCCTTGTTATCGAGGGACTTGTTGAAAGCTTCGATCAATTGATTCCTGAACAATAAAGGGTTCAAATTATAGAGAATAATTGGTAAGACGACATGAAGATTATTTTAGCAACAATTAATATTTCTTTTCGTGTCAACTAAATTTTCTTCGTGTTATTTTACCTATTGGTAATGGTGATGTTCTCGCTGCGAACCAAAATTCCTTCCTGTTCACTGAAAGCATTGTTTAAAATCTCCAGCCTTTCTTTATAAGGCAAATCCGTGATCATTTTATCATTGTATGCGACAATGTCGAATGCAACGAAACAAGGCTGGTAGGAACTTCTGTTTGTTAAATTCTTTACGTCGAAACTCATGCCTTTGGATCCGAAAACTTTGTTTTCCTTATGCCATCCCATAAGCTCCCCGTCAAGAATGATCGAAGTACAAGTGGTATTCAAAAGTTGTGCGATTTTGTTGGTCAAGAATCCACCTAGAATTTGCAAAATTAATTGATGATTTATATTCCATAGGATTTTGTATTCTTATTGTGAATGAATTTTTCTTTTTTGGAATTGTACGATTGACAAATGGGGTAATTTAAGAAACAATTGTTGCCAATTATACCTGAAACAGGAGTCTCTCCAAATCCTGGATTTTTTGTTATGTCGAAACCTTGCCTTGTGAAATATTTAAAAACTCCATCTTTCATGTGCAATTGCGATCTTTCGCCATCGTACTTTGTTTGTAAATAATAAGACTCCTGGGCCTTACTGAACAATTTTCCAACATTTCGAATTTCACACCTTTCCAGTAACATCGGTTTAAAATGCGAGAAGAACTTGATACCATGTTTGAATTGAGATGTAGGATCCACCAATGTCTCACAAATATTTCTCAGATCCGAACTGACGTCGTACAACTCCTCGGCATCCTGATGATATGCTGCAAGATGGACTTAATTATTAAAGGATGTGGGTCCATAAGGCGGGATTTTGGCCCCAATAATTGTTAAAAATTATAATATCTCGGATTTATATAGCAATAACCTTTTTCATAATTTCAATGTTTTCTTGGAACAATATTAAGTCTTTTTTAAGTAATTTAAGCCCTTTTGCGTACCTTGTAACGTCCTCCTTCGGCCTAGTCCTAATTTTACGTCCCTCAAAATGATCCTAATTAACCATTTCATCTGGATGGGATTTATGCGTTGCACAAACCTTTGGAATTCCTTCACCTTGTCGACCTTTGCCTTTTTATCTTGCTTTTCAGCAATTGCATCTAGAAAATTGTTTACTTCTTCAATCGTAACTGGCACGTTCGAATCGGAAAATCTGTTTTTCAGGACTTGATACACTCTCTCAGCAAAATCATTTCCAAAAAACTGTTTTGTTAATGGAGCTCTGGAATGAAAAATTGCATTGCAGTATATTTTTTGCTATGTCCGAATTTACAGAAATTTTCAAACAAACAAAAAATGCAACCATTGCTTAAAAAAATATTACAAATATTACATTATATAAAATATTACAAATATTACAGGAAATATTACAGTTACATTTACAAATGTAAGCATTGCTTAGAAAAATATGGTTACTAACAGACTAATTTTATACTAGTTTCCTATTAGTTGGCTATCCATTTTTTAAAATTTTTATTAATTTTATTGTTTAGATCTTTTAATTTAAAAACCATTATTTTCCGTTGAAGGGAAATTGAAACCTCAATATTTATGTACAAAATATTAATTTTACTGACTTGTACTGTAAGAGCCTCTTTGCATCATCACTTTCTTTGTGGAGACAAAAAACGCGGATCAAAAGATTGGCGCATGTTTGCTGCTTCAAATTATATGGTCCTCTTTCTCTCTCTAAATTAGGTAAAATCAGCCTGATTACAGGATATAAGGACATGACCTGAAATAAAATTTTAATTTATTTTTGTCGATCTATAATAACTCGCTTAATAATTACCAATAAATTAGACTTTTAATCAACATTATTACACTACGTTGACTTTAAGCTTATAAAATTATTTAAAAAATTGGTAATGAGAAATTTTAGAAACTCACATTATCATTATCGCTCTTTTTCAACTTTTCCCTTAAATGGCGACACTTGTGAAAAAATTTACGTAACTCGTTAGCCTTCGAAGGACCATTAGCTTTGACTACCCTTTCGAAGACTTCGCAAAGTTCCTGGAAAGTGATTTCTGACGCAAGCATTGTAAATCTGGAAAGAGCGATACAAAGGTTGCATAACGTGTATGAATTGTACAATTTGTATGTATTTGAACAAATAAGAGGCAGAATTATAGCATTTATAAAACACTATCTTCTCTTTGTTGATTTTTTCAGACCTATTTAGTGTTAAAAAAAGAATACATTCTATCAGAATTTCAAACATCAGAGAAATACTTTGCAATTGCAATTATTTTTAACTCATATCAGCTGAATTGCAATTTTCTAACGCTTGAGAAAACTTTGGGCATTTTTCCCCATCACACAAATGCTTACAAATTAGAATAATTCACAATTCCAATTCATTCTTATGCATTTTTAATCGAAAGGAAGATTCAAATTCGATATTTGTGTAAAAATATAAATTTTATTCGAAAAAAGTTCTAACAATACTTCGGCGAACAATCCCTAAACCGTAATGTACTTCTCGAGGTACATTCGTGCCAAGGGTCGATTATCGGATTGCAGATAAATGAGATGAAGATTGAAAGCTGCCTCTCTCTTCAAATCCAGCAAATTCGAAAACTCCCGGATCAGATCCGTCTCGGGTGTGTTTAACACGAGTTTGTAATGATGCACAGCTCCTGGCAGCAAACCAAGTTGATGGAACACTCTCGCCATGTTATAATTGTACTCCTGCTCGCCGTGTTTACCACGCATCTTCATGTACTTCGTCATGAAAGCGAGGGCTGAAATAAACATATGAAAATCGTTAGACGAGTCTGCGAATGAGTTTGTGGAACGATCCTCAGTCGATAATCTCACCTTGAAGGACCAGCTGATTTTTCTTTGCAAAAAACTTCTGGCAAGCCATTTGCAGCTGCGTGATGGCGATCAGTAACGCTAGTAGAGAACTTGGAGCCACTTTGAAGAGCGACACGTAGTCGTTCAATGCATATTTGTAGGTGCCCGAAACGAGGCAATTGTTGGCATGCAAAATTTGGAGATAGGAGAAAGCATCTTCTCTCACCAACAAACGCATTATGAACCTATTGTGTCGTGCATCCTCGGATCTTTGAATAATGATGTTCAACAAATTCCAGTAATTTGATTTGTGGCAAACTCGTACCACTTCGCGAACGATATTGAATCCGTGGTAGGAGTCGTTGTTGTGGATGCAAGCCACCAAGCACAGGAACAAAATATGTGAATTCTTTTCCTCGAATCTCTTGGAGGTCAACGTAGTGAATGTTATCCTCTGGAGCAATCCGAACCTCTTGAGATCGCATGCCGTGTTGCACATTTTTAGAAACAGGAGGAACTCGTCCTCCAGACTGGGTTCATTCATTTTTGAGAAAATGGGCATATTGTCTTCGCTCAATTTCTCTCCGCGAGACAATCGCTGCAGCTGCAAGCTGTCGACTCGCTGTCGAACTCCGAGTCCTCTCGTCAATGCTCCCAATTCCGCTCTCGACCTCAATATTATGCAGTGCCTCGATAAAAGTAGCATTCCCGACTGGAAAAATTCGTCGTATCTCTTCAACTCCAGGAGCAGCAACGTTCTCTCGTAAATCAACCCGGGGTCCAATACATCCACGTCTGCGTCCTGTTTCAGGACTTCGATGGCCTCGTTATAGAGCCCCTTCAGTTTATAAAGCTTCGCTAGTTCGAACTTGGCTCCCAAGTGCTGGGAGGAAAGTTTGCGTACGATCTCGTAAGACCGGATGGCTTTCTCTATATCCTTGCACTCGACCCAACATTCGGCGTGTCTCAACCAAACAGCCGCGAGACTGTAATTCTGGCTGTCGACCAAGGGCTCGAGTAATATCAGAGCTTTCTGGAAATATTTCTTCTCCATTAATGCTTCCGCCACATCGAGATACAAATCACCAGAAATTTCTGGGTTCTCCTTGTTGTAAAATCGAGGCAATAATTCATCAGCGATTTGAATTTCATTAAGCTCGATCAAAGTTATCAACAATTTGGCTTTTAGATCTACCACAACGTCGTCCGGCATCTCGCAACTTTCTATTTCTCTATCCGTAATTTCTTTAGTATCTTCTGTTTTATATTTAACCCAAATTGTCGTGTACTTCGTCAAGATATCGAGACACCTATGGAAATGTTTGAGAGAAATCAAGAGTTCGGTCATCACATTGACTTCTTCCAGAGTCACCAGATCGGGACATTTCGAGAACACTTGTTCGATTGCTTCGAGAGCTTGCTGGTTCGAACCATCTTGCATATATATCTTGGCGAGGATCTTAGCGAAATGGATAATTTTCTCTCCGTCCTCGGGTCCCAGCTGCGTGATCAACCTGGTGTATCCTCTGACGAAAGCTTTTTTATCGCCACTCTGTTCTTGAAGCCTAGCTCGCAGCTCGTACAACTCCACGTCCTTCGGATCGGCTTGAATCGCCCTTGAGTAACAGGTGATCGCTTGTTTGGTGTCCCCAGATTCCAGAGACAAGCTCGCTAGTCTCACCCACTGATCCGCGTCCTTGGGACTCAAGTGTGCAGCTATCAGGGAGAACTGTAGCGATTTCTCGGGTTGATCGGTCTCGTAGATCATTGCCAATGTCTGGAAAGGCTCAGGAGCGCTTGGAACTTGCCTATAAGGACACGAAATGAATTAAATTTCAAAGAAGTTCCTTTTCCTTCAATTTCATCTTGTTTCGAACACGTGCCTTATTATTTCCATGCATATGTCGGCAGCCAATGAGACCTCCCCTCTGGCATATCTGAGATTGGCTTCTCCCATTAGACCCTCCAAGGCTGGAGGTAATTTTCGTCGTCTCTGTCTTCGTTTTGTACCAGAATCTACCTCTTCTTCGCGCTGATTCTCGTGCGATGCATTTGCCGTCGAATCTTCTTGTATGACTTCACTGGAAAGGTGCGACAAACTATTAGCGATTTCTTCGATCGCGCCAAAGCAGGAATAGTTTCACCAAATCCTACCTTGAGGGTTCGGCCTCGGCTATTTCCGACTGCGAACCATGGTCCATTCGAAATGTATACTCAGAGAAAGTTAATTCTCCGTTAAGGAACTGAGTAGTCAATCGATCTTCCTCGTTAGATATCAAAATATCCATGTCTTCGACATCGGATATCGAATTAAAGATTTGTTTGATCTCCCCGGAGTCTTTTTGCGTCTGTATGATTGCGTTATCCGTAACATGATGGATTTGTAAAGCTTTCGCTTCCACAAATTCTGACATATCTACGTCCATCGAATTGACAGTATTTTGATCGATTTCTTCGATGATGACGGAAGCCAGGACCGAGTCTCTGCCAACAATTAAGGAGTTTTCTTTGCTCGAGATAATATTTGCAAGCTCGTCTCCCCCTTCTTGCAATTCTTCTCGATTGGTTTCCATTTTTTCAACGCTGTGGTAAATTTTTACGACTCTGAAAAAGAAGTTCAGGTTGCAGGATATGCAGATTCGCAACATATTCCTAATAAGATCCACGAGATTTTATTAAAACTTGTTTTTTTGCTGTAGCAGTGCAAAGTTGCGTCGATATCATATTTTGATGTGTCTATCTTGATTTTTATTAATGCATCGGTCCTTTAGATCTCACGAAAAAAAATATGATTTGTATGTATGTCGCACTTATATCGCTCACACTACTATACTTGTGTTACATGCATATGAAAATAAATGGTAAATATATTATATCCACTAGTCATCTATTACTCTTGAATTAATAGGCCATAGAGTAATAGACAATAAAATTTTTCTTCACAACAATGCATTCATTCCCAGATAGCATTAGGTGAAGATCAGTGGTGAAGAATATTTAGCAAATACGATTTATAAACTGTGATAAAGTAAGGAACACAACAACTTTCAGTTGCTCTAGTTATAATCGTTTTACAATTTTGTAAATTGATAATTTTGTTATTATCCTGCAAATTTAACTTATTTATATTTATAAAAATAAATTGTATCTACCCTTTTTTTTCAATTTGGTAATTGTATCTTTCAATTTCTTCAATTATCATTATTTTATAATTTTATAATCTTATATTTTCACTACAATTGAAAACTACAATTACAGAATTGACAAAAAAGGATAGATACAACTTATTTTTATAAATATAAATAAGTTAAATTTGCAGGATTTTAAAAAAAATTATCAATTTACAAAATTATACTATATATATGTATCTAAAGAAATATTTAATTAAATTTTACTCACATTTACTTATATTTTGTTCATATGAACCCAAATTCCTTGAGGTCCTTCTATTTTCATTGGCGAATACTTTACAAACATTAATTCCCTTTATTTTTACAAAATTTATCCGGGAGTCTTCATTTCATACTTTTTTCCGCATTTCTAGGTTAGGAATATCCATTATTCACATTACGCATATTTCTTGAGACTCTCGGCAAACATTAAGGTACATTCACAACTGTTGCCTCTAATCACATTTTCGTTCTTTGGGCATGCGCAGTTATAGGTATCACTTCGAAGCGCAATATGCATTTCCGTGCCTGTCTCGGAGGTTCCGACTAGGTATGAAAGTACCTTTAGGTTTGTCCTCGCTACTTCGTTGCACTTAATTACTCCTATGTTTTTGTTATTTATAATCGTTTATGCACTGGCAGAGATAAAGCTCGCGACAAATATGTTTATCTAATAATCAAGGAAATACCGCCGATGGATTTTCTGCAATAGGCAACGTCCACGAACGTTTACCAACATGAGCTGTCATTCTGGGAGGTTCAGGTTATGAAAATCACATTAATTCTAAGGGTGAGTTGTTTATTTTCATGTATTTCTAATGAGTTCGCAGAAATTCTTTTTCCAGTATCGGATTGTGATAACAGGCAAGCGAAAATAATAAACGGCACAAGTTCAGCTCAAGAAATGGTAATGCATGTAAACTAAATATTATAAACATTCACCAAAAATATTAAGTACTTACTTATTCCTATTTTCCCTTTTTTTCCTTTCTTACAAAAATTTGAATTAACGTAACTGACCTTCTTTCACAAAGCTTTTCCTATTTCATTGTTTATGATAATTCTAAAAATATCGTCAGTCTGTGATAAGTATAGTCAACGATATCTAAAACAGGAATAATATATAGTAGTTTTAAAATGTATACCGCTTTTGTTTACTATTTCTTTACTATTACAAGGCATGTAATTATACGAGTCAAATAATTAATAATATAATTTGGTAAACAACTAATTTGTAAATAGCACTCAAAGGAACAGGTTGTTCGTTGTGGTGTAGAACAAATACATCTAATATCAGTGTATGTGCAACGTCGCATATGTTCTTTGTGAGTTATAACATACATTTATTGAAATATTCCATTCGATTTTCTGTATTGGAACCGAACAAAGGCTTATTTCCATTATTTCTAATTTCCTAGCAACTTATGGATTATTATTACATTTAAGTCAAGTAAATTGAAATATGGGATATTCTTATCTTTGAATAGTTCAGAATTGAAATTATTTGCATTTTTTTCCATTACAAAAACAAAAACAGCAGTTTAAATTAGGGTCATTTGTTTATCTATATATGTTAAAGTAAGGATATTTTATTTCCGAGACGTTCACAAAGAATGTCTTTATTGATATCTTCTGATTAGAAAATAAGATAGAGTTGATTATTTAGTACATTTGAATCATGTTCCAAATATGGAAATAAGACAAAAGTTTTAATGTTATAACATAAATTTTTACAACTCATAAATGTAGACACCATTTCAAGTTAGCACTTTACTAAACTAATGCTGTTGAATCGCTAGCGGTCGGTAAAGTGTTAAGTGGTAGATCGAAAAAAAAAATAATATATATAAATGGTAACACACAGAAGAAAATAAATGGACAAGTGAAAGTAGTTTGTTTTTTTTCCCTCCTCGTTGATTGGAATAATGTGGTGAAATTTAGCGATATTTGAATAATCTTAGTTATCACAACTTATATACTTTCTAAAATAAAATAATTGAAATTCCATTTGATCTTCAGGTACAGCAAATAGTATGAAATCACAAAAATGCTGGCTGTACATCTCCTTGGCATTTTTATGTATGAATGTAATCGGCTCGGAAAACCAAAAGACCTTTACGATCAAAGACAATACTGGATATCGATGTTCGAGTAGCATATGTAATTCGACGAAAGCTTCGCACGAAGTTAAGATACAATTTTCAACGACTATCGTTAAAAATGAGTATATTATAGCATTTAAAGGATATTACAAACCACACACCCGAGAAAATTACATTAGAGCTGCCCTAAACTCCTCTGGAGTGGAGAATTGGAGGATTTTGTTTCGTAACAATCCAGCTAGTGGGTTCCCCAGTGATTTCGACGTGGTGATTCTGGAGGAGACTCACAAACAAGATGGATTAAACGCTTTAAAGGATCACCCACTCGTCAGAAGGGTTACACCTCAAAGGCTCGTGCATAGAAGTTTAAAGTTCGTTAATTTAACGGACGATGCAGATTATCCAGAGTACAAAAATTTCAGGCGGAAAATCAATAACCATGCAAGTATTTAAAGTGCCTAAAATGAGTATTTCTATGGAAAATATTTAACAAAATATAATATTATTATTTCCACATTTTTTTAAGGATTATTGTAAATTGTTATATGAATAAATTATTATAAATTATAATATCTGCTCCATTTTTAGGGTAATCCAGACTGGCAGTTGAATCGACATGGGGCCAGAAGATTACTTCGGGCGATACCGAAACAAATTACCAGCATTTTGCAAGCGGATGCTTTATGGAGTATGGGCGTCACAGGACGAGGCGTTAAGGTATATTGTAAAATTTTATTTATATTTTCAATAATTAAATATTATTTATTATATATTAAAAATTCCATGATTATTATTTTTTTCTTAGGTAGCAGTTTTCGATACAGGCTTGGCATCGAGTCATCCGCATTTCAAAAAGATCAAAGAACGCACAAATTGGACTAACGAGAAAACTTTAGAAGACGGTCTCGGGCACGGTACTTTCGTAGCCGGTGTCATAGCCTCGTCGTCGAGAGATTGCCTGGGGTTCGCTCCCGATGCTGAACTTCACATATTTCGCGTGTTCACAAATGCTCAAGTATGAATCAATGCTATATCGAATTGAACCTTATTATGATTACACGATTTACTGATATGTGCATTCATGCAGGCGTCTTACACTTCTTGGTTTCTGGATGCATTCAATTACGCGATACTCACAAAAGTCACAGTACTCAATCTTAGCATAGGTGGTCCAGACTTTATGGATCATCCCTTCGTTGACAAAGTCTGGGAACTCACTGCCAATGGTGTCATAATGGTTTCAGCCATCGGTAACGATGGTCCACTTTATGGGTAAGAATTTATTAAATTCCTCGTTATTTGAAATCACCAAAAAATTCAATACGCATCATTTCAGAACGTTGAACAATCCCGCTGATCAAATGGATGTGATCGGGGTAGGAGGAATCAATTGGGAGGATCAAATAGCCAGATTTTCCTCTCGTGGCATGACAACCTGGGAATTACCCTCCGGTTATGGGAGAGTCAAACCCGATTTGGTTACTTACGGTACCGGAGTTCGTGGATCAGCGTTGCAAAGCGGATGTCGAACACTCTCCGGCACATCGGTAGCTAGTCCAGTCGTAGCTGGTGCAGTAGCTCTGTTGGCTAGTGGTTTCATCGAAGACGAGGCTTCCGGTGTTCAGCAGAAAATAACACCAGCCAGCATGAAACAAGCGCTTTTGGGATCGGCTCGTCGTTTACCTGGTGTGGGTATGTTCGAACAAGGTGCAGGCAGACTGGACCTCTTACGAGCTTTTCATTTTCTGAAGTTGTACACTCCCATCGCTACGCTCAGTCCGAGGTAAATAATTACTTTGACAAAAATTAGCTTTTAGAGTCTCCAAATATTTTTATCCACCAACTTCTAAATTAAAAAAAAAAGAAACTAAAATTTGTTTATTATAAACATTTACAGTTACATCGATTTGACGGAATGCCAGTATATGTGGCCTTATTGCACACAAGCGGTTTATTACTCGGGAATGCCCACCATCGTCAATGTAACCATCATCAATGGTTTGGGAGTGTCTGGTCACATCACCGAATTATCCTGGCATCCTTATACTCGCAACGGCAATGGAGAGCGTATCGATGTTTCCTTTACACACAGCGATGTGTTGTGGCCGTGGTCCGGATGGTTGGCGGTTGCCATTACAGTCCCTGCGACAGCATCAGATTGGCAGGGAATAGCTCAAGGTAATTGCCATAAAAAGAGAGAGATTTTTGAAACATGCAGAAAAATTAAGAAGTTTTCGATTTAAAGGACATGTTAGTTTAACGATCGAGTCACCACCTGGAATCGGGGAACAAGAGCCTAGAAGATCGACCATCGAATTGCCTGTAAAAGCTAAAGTGATACCGACTCCTCCTCGACAGTACGTGTCATTAATACTTCTTAATTATTTCCAGCCTTCCTTCATTTTTTTTCTTATAATTTATCCGGTTTCTAATTATTGTCATTTTCTCTCTTCACAGTAAACGAATTTTATGGGATCAATTTCACAATCTGAGGTATCCCCCGGGTTATTTCCCACGGGATGATTTACGAGCGAAAAATGATCCACTCGATTGGAATGGCGACCACATACACACAAACTTCAAAGACATGTATCAACATTTACGTAATGCTGGGTATTATCTCGAAGTTTTGGGAACACCTTTCACGTGTTTCACGGCAAAAAATTATGGGACTTTGTTGATTGTTGATGCGGAGGAGGAATTTTTTCCCGAGGAAGTACGTAAAATTCTGTACATTTTCGTATTTATTAATTCATATCTAATTATTGGATGTGTCGATTATTAATAAATTTGTATTGCAATTATTAATAATTTATATTATTTTTTGTTGCAAAAATGTCCATTATTAATCTCAATACCGACTTCAAAGAATTTCGCTTCTAATTTATTTTTCTGTTAATGCGAAACCTTCAAATGAGGAAAATTATATTTATTAAGAATTTACTTTTTTTGTAGATAACAAAATTAAAGAAAGACGTGGACGAAGACGGACTGTCGGTTATAGTATTCGCCGATTGGTACAATATTATGGTAATGAAGAAAGTAAAATTCTACGACGAAAATACCAGGCAATGGTGGGTGCCAGATACGGGAGGAGCGAATGTTCCAGCATTGAACGATCTTCTCTACACGAACTGGGGCATTGCCTTTGGTGACAGCGTTAGAGATGGTCGATTTGTTTTGGGACAGCATCCCCCGGTGTTTTATGCTTCTGGTACTACAATCGCACGCTTTCCAAAAGAAGGTGTTCTTCTATATGCAAAATTGCGTGATCAAGGACAGGAACTTCTCAATGAAAATTTACCGGATAGTTCGTCTTCTGTACCGATTCTGGGGTTGCTGCAAGTCAAAACTCAGCACGAAGAACAATTGTACGATAGCAATGAAAATGCAATTCCTCATCAAAGTGACAAAAGGAAACGCGGGGTCAAAGAACCAGTGCACAATCGTGCCGGTAGAATTGTGGTTTATGGTGATTCCAATTGTATCGACGACAGTCATTTACAAAAAGGTAATTTTAAGTGGTATTATATTTTATTTAATTACTTTTTCCGATTTTCTGGGACACACATTTATTTTTTTAAAGCTGTTGTACTTAAAGTTCTAAGTAATTGGTTAGCCTTTTAATTAAAATTCGAGAATATAATTTTATAAATACTAAAAAAATGAAAATTAACAGCTGTAAAATTCATAACTGGCAAAATCCATAATACACAAGAAAATTATTAAAACTGAAAACACCTTTCAGCTTGTTTTTGGATGCTGGATGCAATTCTCGAGTATACCACAACCGGACACATACCGTCGATTTTCATCGTGGATGAAAACCAACGTGAAAAAGCTACTGCAGAATCTCAGCACTTAGGAACGAAGGAATTGCCAACACGAATGGAAGGCAGTCATTTAAATCGAAATAGTAAAGTATTAGAGTCGACGGGTGCTGGTGGTGGACGTTTTCGACCGTTGACCGAGTGTCCTGTTATCGTTCTTGCCGTTCCAAAACCATTGAACGAAACAGCACCGGCGTAAGTAAGCTATTTTTTCAAATACTTCATTAATCACAGTCGCAAAATTTGAAACATCAATCTACAAACGAATGGATCACCTCAAAAACGTTGTAAGGTACAAATTGCAATTTTGTCAAAAACCCTCGAATATAAAAAAAGATAACCTGAAGAATTAAAAAAAATACATTCATTTAAAAAAAAATTGTTTATAAAAAATCCATCCGATTATTTCTTCATTTTCGGGGATTTTTGAACAATTTGCAATTTGTACCTTACAACGTTTTTGAGGTGACCCATTCAAGTGTACATTTAAAAAGAAAAATTCGTGTTACCAATATGACGCTGAGGAAAACGTAATCGTCAAAATTATGGAACATTTCATAAAATGTTTTTCTCAGTGAAAATTTAACGAGCGTATTATTTGTCATATAATACTGCACTCCTGTTGCAGAAACCTGTACAAATCACAAAAATTGTTATCAGTTGGTGAGGCTCTCGGAGCAGTGTCCATGTCACAACAGGAGATGGACAGTTCTTGGATCAAACGTCGAGGTGTGGGAGTACACACTGTACTAATTCACGATTCGAAATTAAGCATCATCGACGAGGATAAGGTCAACGTAGACGAGAAGGATATTCCATGGTTTCAGAATCAATGGGGGTACATTCTGATGGTATTGACGATAAGCGGAGTCTTTTTGTGTATTATTAACCGTTGGAACTTGTGCTGTTTTCCGAGAAGACATTCGCGAAGAAAAAGAGCCGTGGGTCGGCTACGCAGAGTGATACAAGCCATCGCTGACCGTAGAGTACCATGAAGTGCCGCTGGACTTTTTTTACTGCCGATGATAAAACAATTTGACGAAAGAAGTAACGTAATGTGCCTTTTTTTGTATAAATGGCACAAAAGTTTGTATGTCAGATAAGAGTGAAAAAAAGAAAGTTACGTCCTGTTATGTTACTAACAAGAATGGATTTAGGTGATTTTTCAATAGAGGCAAAGGAATTAAATGTATTTTATATTGTTTAAGTCTTTTATTTAGAATTGGAGCTCCTATGCACTGAAATTTTACATCGGGACATTTTATGAAAATTAATACAATTTACGAGTATAGAGAAGGTGTGGAAAATGTAAAAATTGGCGATTGGAAAAGATAGGAACTGAAATGATGAAATTTTGTATCTTTTCTTTCTGGGTCAAAGTAGATTTTGATAAAAAAGAAACTAGTGGAAGTTAATTTTGATAAATATAGATTTGGGGAATTGTTATTGTAAAGTAAACGTTAATAAAAAATGGATTCGGTTCATTGATTTTTAATGAAAACCAGAAAAATTGATTAATCGAAGAAAAATATTTAGTGTTCCATTTCCAAAATTTTTTAGTCCGAACCAAGCATATCTCGAAACATGGGAATTAAAGAAACGTGAACATTTCTATAAGTAAAATAAATATCTTTATCATTCGAGATGAATATTTATACTTACAAAATCCTGCACACAATTTTTGAATATTAATCGTTTCGAAATGTGAGAACAGTATTATTTAAAACGGAGGAACTTAAAATTATTGAAATAACTATTTACTAGTTATAAAATGGATTATACGTAATCCAATGAGCCCTCGTTTGTTCGGCAGCAGACTTGTGAGAAGTAAATATACTTTTGAATACTTCCGAAGCTTTGGGATCCTTGGCGACACTGTAATCTTCCTTTACTTTGTCATACGCCGGATCCGTAGGTTCAATTCTCTTGCTGTTGCTGACGCTGCTACCACTGCTCTTACTGGATCCTGCTTTTTCCTCTTTTTTAATTTTCTTTTTGATAGAATCCTTATTTTCTGTTTTCGAAGTTTGAGTTTCGGAATCTCCGTTCGTTCTTTTCTTCGACTTCTTGTTGGCTTTTCTGAGGGTCATTAATTCCTTCATCCGTTCCAGCTCATCTTCCTCTGCATTCATTACAACCACGTCGGTTTCTTGAAACGGTTCCTGGCAGCGATGGCATACCTGCAAAGTTTATACTCATTATTTTTATATCTACAAATTTTATTCATTAATTTTCCAATAAAGTTCGTGGTAAAAAAAATGCAATTTTTGTCTGAAAGATTCCTAAAAATTGTTAGGAAGAAAATATCAAATCAGAATCTTGTTAACACGTTGAGCGTGGCGCCAAAATTGTTGCCTTTTCCGTTCATCCGCTAGCGAGTGATGCGACGATACAGGGTGATCCACGACTTCAAATCACGGTTGTCATATTTTGGGATATGCGTAAATCCAAGCCATATTTTTTATTAGAATGTTTTAATAAATTTCATTGGAACTACATTTCACTCCATTTCATCGAGACTACATTTATTTTTTAACTTTAATACTGTCAGTCCCAAGGACCGACGCTGGCAAACGAAATGTTCACCGCCGATCCCCAGGGACCAGTGCCACGCTCAACGTTTTAAACAATTAAATAAAATTGAATTATTAAATTACGATATATCGAGATCTTTGCTGCAAAATACAAAACATTAATGCTATTGTATTAACTTACGGTAGTTTTAACTTCCTTCAATGCCCGTTCGCTCATGACGCAGCCGCAAGTCCAGAGAAAACAAAACTTGTATTTTCCATTCATTTCTAATCCAATTACAGGACAGATGTATGGGCTTTTGCCTCCGTCCATGTAACAGTCTCCTTTATTTGCTTTGTTTTCGTCAAAAGCTGGATTCGGTGTGAGGTTCAAATTTTTAACATCCTTTAAGGTCTTGATGTGTACCGCAGATTCCGGAAGTGTCGAACGATCCAAAAGTCCTTCCAAAACTGCCTCTTTACTGTACAAACGCCCTAAACCACAAGCAACGATAGGTGGTTGCAAGGGCAATTGGCGAATCGAACAATGTCTCCATCTGAATGCCAATTCTGCTTCTTTGTCTTTCTGCAAATAACAAGAATATGGTAATTTTGGGTATAAATCCTTATGCAGGACACCATCATGGTGCCACCCGTGCTTGCCCGATGTTTTTGCACGACACCAACGTGGTGCCACCGGACGGCATAGTGTTAAATGGCTCCGCTCCGGAGCTCTCAAGTATAAAGGGTTAAAATTAACAATTAATGGTTAAGTATTTGATTTTTATCCACTTGGTTCACAGAGGGTTAACAAATTTGCAGCAAAAAAAATATAGGTGACATGAGAAACGCGTCCTGAAAAATTCCAAAATGAATATGGTTGAAGGTAATACCTGTTCGGGTTTCTTCTTGATTCTGACCAGTTCGTCTCGTCGAGGAATAGTTCCACCATCACAACCCATGACTGATTTTGTGAAAGATCACAAATGAACTGGAAGAACAACAACAACAATAACAACAATTGCTCTGACGATATGTCCGTCAACGTTCAATAACAATCTCTACACTTCGATGTTGTTGCACTAAAATACCCATCTGCGTCATTGCTTGTATATAATTATGTACATATCAGAGTTGCCAGATGTTCTTTGCAGAGTTGCCACCTCCAAAATATTGGATTTCCTACAGGCTACTACGCATGCGTAGTTCCTATGCGGAAATGTATCGAGTAATGTTGAACTCGCCCCGCCGGAAATGTTGTTAGCGCTGTTCAAAAAAGGCCTTCTGCGGTGACCAGTGTAACTTCCACACCAATCATCTGACAAGAAACATCTTCAGCAACAGCTTTTTTAAAAATCATGTCCATTAGTCCGTAGAATTTTCGAGCACCCGCCAATCCGAGGCGAAGGAGCCTCATTACAAATATAAACCTGTTTATTTCATACGTGTGGCCAACCTACGAGCAGGATGGAATTTCGCGATCGTCGCAGTTGCCACACACGATCACAATTTTAAAACCTGGTTCACGCGTTGCGCTCGTTTGAAATTTCACTTCACCACCGCAGTCCTTACACTTCACGAAAGTCGCAATCGTCGAGAAAACTGTTACAAAATTTATGGTTCGATATTCAATCGAATAGTCCTCGGGGACAAACGGCTCTTCTTTGCGCTTCATTTCTTTCGCCGACGCGCTAAAACTGTCACTCCCTTGTTCGACAGTTTTTGGATTGAAAACATTTTTACGTTTCCTCGGCCGCGACTTCCGAACATTCGCCGATTCTCGTAATTCTCTCGAGCCTTTCGTACGATTCATTCTTTAAAAACTTCAAATATTAGAAGAACACGTATAACTTGAAATTTTCAGAGAATATTTTTGTAAGGTTATATTTTAAGAATCCGTCTCAAACGAAAGATCGATTTTTTTTTCGAAAAGATGTAACCCCTTAAAGATAACCGTGGCGCCGCCATATTTTAAATTGTACGCAACTGCGCATGCGCGCTGAAAATTCGGTACTTATATACATGGCACACTGTCGTTACTGGGTTGACACTCGCATTTCTTGCAAATGAGGTTGTAACTACTTTCCCATTTCCTGGAGCATCGTCACTTTGAACAATGGTACTATTATCATTATTATTATTGTAGATGGAGCTACTGTTGGCAAACTACAAGTCAGCTGTTTCGTTTAATTAGTTGTCGGGCGGGTCGCAAGGCAGCAGCACTCCATCACGTGAGGCGACAATGGTTTGGTCAAGAAAAGTCTGAAGTACGGTTCTTTTGCGAATTTCTACGGGAAATTCAATAAGTTCTCAGAAAATCGGGGACCTTTCAGCAGGACTGAAGTACCAGGTAACGTTTCTAACATAATTCTCGGGAATCGCTGGGAAAGAGGCCGCGAAATCAATCGAAGCTCCTTTCAAGTGACATATCAGATGGGTCTGATGATTTTTCCACAGGATTGCAATCAATTCTGGCATATCGGGAATATTTCGATTCCCGTGCGATCCTATACGTTCCGATGCATTTGCATTAATTGAAATCTGCATCGATACGAGCCTGTCAGGTCGCGTAGTGTCTTGTCGGTCGCTATATTATTGATTTTGCAAACGTCTCGACGCCAGTCGCCATTGAGTCGACGACTCGTGGGATCTTGGATGTCTCGATGCATTAGGATCTCGCACTAGCGCGTATATTCAAGGCCGTTTGACTTTCCCACCGAACATTCGGACACAATTATCGGCGCTCCCGGTTACGTTTGTTTGCTGCGAGACTATATCGATCAAATGCCGAAGAAGCTCGACCGTGCGCCATCAATTGTATTTTCCCCGTCACCACGTCACGTGGAAAGCGCGCCTAATTACGTAATTCTCACGAGAAGCGCTTGAATGCCACACCCCCGCCTTCCTTTGCTCGATTTTCCCGGATCGATCTATCTTTTTTTTTCGTTCCGTGCATTTTTCAAACCCACACGATTATAATATTACAGAAATGTTACCTTTTTCGTGTCCATCCCGTCACTTTTTCTATCCACTTTCGATATAATCTACTTCGCTGATTAAATTATAGCAGGACAATGTAGATTTTACAGGTGGTTGTTTACCAAATGGAATGTCAGGAACTCTCGCTAAAGAATTATATATGGGAAATTGATTAATAAGTAACCCCTGAACTAGTTCCCTGTTTTTTTAGAGTTAGAGTTAGAGTTATTTATTTAACGCCCTGGGATAGGTTCCCTAAAGCACGAAAATATAATTTACAATACTGAAAATATAATTATACTTATAATTACAGTGATAGACTCCTCTAAGCGTTTGAGTGCTAAAGGCGCATAAATGCGTCCTCACGAAATTATCGATATATGTATATGAAAGGCATATATATGTGCCCTTAATGACTGACATCTGAATATTGTCGCATATATTGATAGTTTTGTGCAAGAGTAAGCAGCACTCAAAGGGTTAAGTAACATAATATAAAAATAAATTAATTAACATTAACGTAAAAATAAGAAAATCAAGTAATAAAATTAATGCAATAAAAGGGCAAAGAACTGCAGGTAAGAACAGTTCGCTAGGGTTGACTTTTGATCCATCGCAGAGATTACGTACTCAAAAAAACATTTTTTGAACTCCGGGAGATATGTCTCGCTTCGAACTCTAGCTGGTGGAGAGTTCCATAGTTTGCTAGCAGAGCTAACGAACGAGTTCCTGTAGGTTTCCATCCAAGACTTGGGTATTCTCAGTGTTGAAAGATCGTGTCTATTATTTCTGCCGATAACCCGATTGCGATAAACGAACTTATCGTGTATTTAGGATACTTATTTTTTGGAATAGAGTACGTTAAAGAGTCAAGAAAAAATAGGCGCCTTTCTTCGATTCTGAGCCAGCCTAGTTCCGTTAAGTATGGTGTTATGCGTTCATATCTGCGAAGGTCAAAAATAAATCCGATGCAGCTGTTAATCGCTCATTCGAGCATCTTATTGTCCTTTTTTTATTTAATATTTAAATAGTATCGTAGGTGTAATTTCCCCCAAAGAAATAAGCATTATTTTTCAAATTCAATAAAGGCATAGGGTATAACTGAAATTAAATATGTTATAAGAGTCAAGCATTTTACAAAGGTTCGCGCTCCGAAAATATGACTTTATTTTTGGTGCGAATGCAAAAATAATTTACACACGTTCCTTGAGATAAATATAAAATTATTATATCAAAAGCTGAGTATCAACTTCGCAGTAAGTTGGTATCCGATATACACAAATTATTTACCATTAATGCATAAAACACAAGAAACACCTTCAACTACTACATTCCCACAATTATCTTTTTCACAGAATAGTAACGGAGTAGTAGTAGAAAAATTCTGTAAAAAATGACGGAATATTGGCTTATATCCGCTCCGGGAGACAAAACTTGCCAAGAAACATGGGAAACCATGAACAACTTGACGTCGAAGCAAAATTCCTTGTCGGTGAACTACAAGTTCCATATACCCGACTTGAAAGTGGGTACGCTGGATCAACTGGTGGGTCTGTCGGATGACCTCGGGAAGCTGGATGCCTTCGTCGAACAAGTAACACGTAAGGTGGCTACGTACTTAGGGGAGGTCTTAGAAGACCAAAGAGACAAGTTACACGAGAACCTCCAAGCCAACAATAGTGAGTACATCTTCCATCTGTCCTCTCGTTCTTTGTATACCATTTGATATTTTGTTTTCGATATCCGGCATGTTAACCTTCTGCCGGGACATATGGATCGCTAATGAATGCGAAGGTCCAAGACTACTCGCCTCAAAATTCTTAGATTCGGTCCCTTAGTACGGAGTAAGTAATTAGTTCGATGCCATCCCAGTCACCAATGGCACGTTTTGTTTTAATCGAACAATTGGAAAATGCATAAAAAGAGAAAATGCATCGGATAGAGTTTCGGACCTTTGTATAACTGGTATCGATCGATTCCCTTTAAACGATGTTCCATGAAGTATTGCGTGGAATACGTCGGAATAAAATAAACAGCACCAATTAGCGACACAAAACACAAAACATGCACACGAATTGGACAATTACTTTAAATCGATAGTCTCGAAAAATCTCTTTGCATTAGTTGATTTTACATTAAGACTTTTCATTTCTTTCTCTCGGAGGTAATGAGTTCAACATGCAGAGTCTTATCCTTTATCCCTCTTCGATAGCCCTGTGACAATATTAGAATTTATATGAAAGCTCAACCAGTTTTACCTGTGCCCAATTCAGTGTTACTACTAATGCAAATACTAATTGATCATAACATGATGTAGCCAACATTTCTTTACGTTTTGAGCACAGGCGAAACTCTCTTGCCTGTAAGATAATCATACTGGATTCTGGAATCCATCGACACCTTGTAATATTCAAGTATTCGCAACAACGTTAATGAACAATAACGAGTGTCATTATTTTCTATTACACATTTCGCTAAGAAACTTTTTCCATCGTTCGATTACGAATCGGTATGATATTACAAGTCGAAGTGGATTCCAGTCTTCAGGGAAGTGGTAGTAGATTACGAATAACATATATATAGAAGCGCTTCTTGTATTAATTTCATTTATTTGAAATAGTTTTTTTTTAATTTGTTTCATTTAAGTGATCGATCTTTTGTATTTGTGATGTTTGCTTGGCTTGCTTTAATTTCTTCGACCACATTAACCCTCCTTTCCTTACCTTTCTTATTGTTTTTCTGATTGGTATAATTGCTCATACACGTGCACCACCTAAGTATCGTTTAGAAATACGATAAAAAGAACTCGTACTCGTATTTCTGCATGAAGATTTTACATATTTACGTCGCCAGCGTGGTTACGAGTGAACATTTTACTAAAATTCACAAGCGAGACGACGCCGCGGGTATACCCGACATCCAAAAATTGGTATCGTGGAAAAAATTTGAAAATGCAATGAGCGAATGACGCTAAAAAAGATGCCAAAAATAAAAAAAGAGAAAGAGGAACTGCTTGGGGGTTACTGTGGTCACCAAGCTCCAATTTACTCCTATGCCTAGGTTCTCATTTCTTTCTATTCCTTTATTTAATTACTTTATTTTGATCTACACATTTCTGTTCCATTTTCTTACTTTCCACGTTTATTTCACTCTTCATTATTTTATCATTTTGACATTGCTCTCTTTCCCTATTTTGATTTTTTTAATTGCAGCATTCTTTTGCTCAGTTTTCATTCTTGAGTTTCGCTGTCGTTTTCTTTCGTCTTATACAGTTGATTTCGTTGATATTTTTCGCTTTTTATCTTTGGTTGAAGTTCAATTAGTTAACGTTATTTTGATTTTATGCACAAACGGAGTATTTAACGCGACTTCGGGGTTGAACGTTACAAAATTCGGAGCCTTTTTGGTTAAATAACGGAATTTTAGGAATGGGTAGGAATTTTTTTGCACTTCGAGACATTTTTTGTTGATAATAATGGTTTAAAAATGAAAAAGGATCTAATTTATTGTTCTGGATATTACAAAACCCCATTAATGACATTCGAGTGCAGGAATAAATTTTCCAGGATTTTATATTGGAACTTTTGAGGTTCGGGTAAACTCAATGTTTTAGGGAAACGAAATACAGGCAAGAGTATTAATTTTCGTATTGAATTTTAGGATATCAACTTATAATTTTTTTTTATTATTAAAGGTATTTGAAAATTAAGAATTGAAAGGTAAAAATAATTTTTTTCTAAATGAATTTCGCTTTTCTTGTAGCCACTTCGCGATCCAATGAAAGATTCAAATCACTCACGTTTTACTTTTGTTCAAAAAAATCGGAGATAAAGGCTAATTGGATAATTGTAAGTTCTTATTAACATAAAAAACACCATAAAAGAAGTTCAGTAAGCATGTACGTATTCTTGAGGGTCTTCACGAGAACAGTGTTAGAAACCTATTGGTGCCATCGATTTCTTGTAGACAGTCGTAAAGACAAATGCAAATAAATGTATAATGTATGTCGAATTATTCATGTGTCCGGCTTGATGGCTTAGACTAAGCCAGTTTTCAATTCAGAAATGTTATTTGTGTTTACACATTTTTTCTAACATATTTGACTTTCTATCGTTTCGAAAGCTACAAAGGAATTGCGATATTTTGGAAAAATTTATTAATTTTCAGCGCCTTGAGAGCAATTAACAGGATATGCAAATTAGGTATTTATTTTTATTCGAAATTGAATGAAAATGAAATTGAATTTTCAAATGAAAGTTCGGTATTTCGTTTGCCATTAAAATAAAAACGTAATTTGATGGAGACCCAAATTTTAGTGACACTTTCTGGTACTTTCGTTACTCCTTGACCCACTTAGCTTCATGATTTGTTTGGAGTCTTACTAAAAACAGTTCATACAGAAAATTCATAGACAAACCGATTAACCAATAAACCAATTATCCAGAACATTAATTTACAAACCAAAGCGACGTTTAATTGAATTAAAGACAAAACAATTGGGGTAGGAAATAAATTTGCAATTTTTTATAAATGGATTATTGTCGCTAATCTTTAAATTTTTGGGGCACTTAGAATCCGGAGGCTTTGTAATGTTATAAAATTAATATATTTTATATTAACACTATGCCGTCCGGTGGCACCACGTTGGTGCCGTGCGAAAACTATCGGGCAAGCGCCGGTGGCACCACGTCGGTGTCGTACATAAAGATTCGTACCGGCGCCAAACGAAAGGGTCCCGATCGGACGCGCGGACGGCAAAGCGTTAAGTGATACACAAGTTGATACTGTTTGAAAAATAAATGGACAATTTTCGCGAGAGATCGCACAGTTGAATACTCCGTATTAAATTTTGAGTTATTTTACGTTTGCGTTTCGTCAGCATTGTCGTTAGGCATTTGCGTAGGACGCAATAATAGTTGAGCGAGAGGTGTAAAGAAAGATTCGCGTGGAGATTGGGACTGGGCTGTAATGGATAGGTCAAACATCCGTGGATGGTGAGAACTCAAGTCCCGAAGGGGGTGGTCCGGACACCCCGCCAAACACTCCTGTCATCCCGTCACACAAGAATTCGAAGGAGCTCTACAAGCAGTGGAGGGACTCGGAGAAAACCGATGCGGAACCAGTCGCCTGCTTAGGTCAGCATCACCACCACCAACGTCACCATCATGACCATCATCAGATCAGTGACCATCACCATCATTACCATCATCATCCCCATCATAACCATCAGAACCAACAGAACCATCATCATCATCATCATCAACATCAACATCATCATCACAATCATCAATCCCATTCCGAGAAAAGATCATCGTCCAGCTCCCAAGGTGCCTGTGATGTCCGAACTCCAAATGAATCGTCTTCAATATATTCATGCTATCATGCGCATTGGTGCGCCGCTTCTTCCCCATCCAGTCCAAGTCCCAGTCCTACCCTGAGTCCAACTCCTTCTTCCATATCATCAAACTATAGCAGCGACGGTGAAACCGGTTGGAATCAGGGGATACGCCTGAGGAACAGAACTAGGAAATCATGTTGTTCCACGTCGAAATCAATCAGCGACTACGATGACAACAATGACGATGAGGAGCAGGACAGCGATCTAGACCAAGATCATAGTGGCGATTTGCCAAGTCCAGGTACCCGTCCAATCAACGCCACGACGTCAAAACAAAAAACTGACCTCATCGACACTTTGTTACCATGTATTACCCTTCCTCTTGTCTGTTCCCTATGTATACAACAACTCCTCGTGCACAATCAGCACTGTTTTTAACGTCAACTGGAATTTTTTTGTGTTAGTACAAAAGAACTGTGTCCCGATACGAAATTGTACACAGTTGTTGAAGAACCGCTCTGACGTCACTTGCGTTTTTCAATCGCGAAATGGTTTTTTTCTGTCAAATTAATGGGGAACAACCCCTACTTTTGTGCGGAAAATCTTCTCAGCGAACTGTATTCTCGATCGGGTTTAATGTAATTCTGTCGACACATTATTGACTGGAATTCGATATTTTGCAGTTGACAGCCGGTTATTTTTCATTCGAGTCAATTTCCAAACTTTTGGAAACTCTGTACACGTTTTAAGAAAGCAATGTAACTTTTTTTTTAATATTCTGGTATTAAAGGACGTATTGAAACGTGTCCGGTCATTGATGTGTCCAGGCATTCGCAGCCGCAGACGTAGATTTACGTCGTTTCACATTTTCTTTCCCTGGATTTGAAACGGCAAATTTGTATTTTCAAAGAATTCGAATTTGTCACAAAGCTTGATAATTTCAAACGAATTCATGAATTTGATTTTTTTCTTAAGGTCCAAAATTAGCTTCAACGTCAATACTTTTCTCCTTCTTTAAAATTAATTTCTTTAAGTGGTTGCAAAAAATCTATCGACCTGCGAATGTGTTAATTGCAACAACCTGATCGATCGCAATGCAATTGCATATTGCAGAGAAAAAAAGCATCTAATCGGTTACAGTGTCGCTCATGCTCCTAGTGGCAAGTCAAAAATGTAACTTTCTGTGAGTTGTACCAAAAATAGAAAAGGATCAGGATCATTTCGAGAGCAATCAGTCAGTCAGAAAAACTCTACCGGAAAGAATTCCTTTTGGCTTGAGCTTCTTTTGTTCGTTCATTTCTTCTTCGTACTCCCAATGGCTGCTCACAGCGGGCACCAAATTTTGCTTTTCTACTTCCCCCTTTGTATTTCTTCTGGGGCATCGCATTGAACACGAGCATTTTTTTAGCGTCACTTTATTCATTGCTGCAAATGTGCGTTGAAGGAAAAAAAAACCAACAACCACGAAATAACGAACCTAATGAAATTTCAAGAAGAAGAAAGAACAAAAAAAAATGTTTTTATCTGAAAACGCAGTTGAAACTTCACGATTGACTCTCACCGTCTTTATTTTCAGTGGACAATTCCCTCCTTTTATGGATGGTGAAGTTGTACGTAACAAGAGTACTAGATTTTAATAGACAAACCCCGTAGAAAGTTTTTTTTCATTTCTTATCACACTGCAAAACAAGGAAAACTGCATTCTCGGATATGACCTTAGATCTTTAGTAAAATGGGCCACGTTATTCTCAAATATCTTCACTTTCGATAACTGTACTATCTTGATATTCCCCGATTTTTTTCTCATTCTGGAATATTCAGTTAAATACCCATGACTTTTTTTCGTACATTGGCCTGTACACCTCCAGACTTGGTTATTTATTTTCCACTAATTTCTCTGGATTCCAATAATTAAATTGAAGAAAAATAGCCTGGCGGTCTAAAGGTTGAGTTTCCTTTTTACCTTAAAACCACAATGTCACTTGGAAAACAGGAAAACACGTAACGGTGATGCCGATTTTGTACATTTGTAAATGACGAACATTTGCTCGTGAAGCACAGAGCAGTACAATTGACATTTAAACAACCAGGAAAATGTACTTGCAAGTCTACTATTTGAAAGTGTACATGTACCTGGTACCTTCTATTTTCAATTTATTATTCTAACGGCTCTCCTCATACGCACACTATTTCTCCAATTTTAGTTTTTAAGATGGTATATATTTATTAATTAGTACCAGGGGGAAATTGGTACCAAATTTAACGTTTTGGGACAAGTCTCCTAAAGCACGGATATAAAAATATACAATAGGTATAAAAACTTGAAATAAAATTAGCTCCACTTTTTTAACTAATAAATAAATTAATTAAAAATATATGGAGAAGTATAGGTATCAGGAGAATCGTGCTTTTTAATTATTTGAGAAGATCAATTTCCAAAATTTCGACTCCGGTGTCAACATTTGAGCCGTTATTTTTGAAACTGGGGCAGATCCATTTTTATATTTAATGCGAATTGATGAAAAATATTAATTTTATGTTAATTCAGCTTTAACTATTATAATTTTTTCCAGAAAACGGATTTGCCTCACTTTCATAGGTAACGGCCCATTTATTGATATCTGCAATGATTCGATTTTTTATTTATGCGATAGTTCCATGGTTCTTGAGGGGAAATTCTTAAGTTCAAAAGTAGAAGCGAGAGTACTTTTTTCCAGACACTATCACTCTGTTCACCAAAAACACGTTCTCCTTACATGTTGCCAAGACATAATACTCGTAGACAGAAGTAAAACGTTTTTTTTTTACAGTAGTTTCGAAGAACATTGTTGTATGCCGCGAATTGCATAAATATCGACAATTTGATAAAGTATCGATCGGTACTATCTGATAGATTGAGAAAAAGAAACCTGAAACGAGACACAAGCATGAGTACAGCTAGGTGATGACAGTTTAATGCACGGATTACTGTTTTGACCAATTTTTTGACATGGGAATAATTATACGTTTTATTGAACTGATCGATTATTAGTGATAATATCGTACTCCCTTATTTCTCGCTATTTCTCTCTTTGACTCTTCATCATCTTTCTCTCCCAGCAGTAGAATAAAACAATTTTTTGACGAACCCTCACATTCAGCTGGCATGAAGGTGCTTTCAAACTCTTTACTCTCTTTCTTTTACTGTCTATGAATTTCACAGCTCCACCAATGCTCGGCTTTATAACGTGAACATTCTTGCATAATGATTCACTCTGCTAATCATAGTTGACATCACTAATAACATTCTAACATTAATTCAAGCAAATTAACTCTTAGCTATTTCATTATTGAGATAATTTATTATCCCTCACTCTCAGAAGGTACACGTTGTCTTCTATTTTTTTCAAACCTTTCTCTACTTCTCCTCACTTTCAGTTACATTTTTTCTGCTGAAATTCTGAAAAAGAGAATTAGAGTACTGATTCTTGGGGGGTGTAATGCTGGTTGCATGTCATGTCTTTCGCTTATAAAACTTTTTCCTATGATTTACAACTTTGATTTGTCTCTCTGTCTTTCTCTCTTTCTTTGTTTTTAATTCTCTTGAGTTTCCTGCAAATTCGAGCTCGGAACACGCGGTAATGGGGGACCAGTTTACTTTTTCTGTTTAAGATTCAATTTTGTTGTCTTCGTTACCTTCGTTTTTACGCAATTTCTTTCTCAGGAGCAAACTTTGTTTCTCATTCCACTCTTATGATCCACATGTACACCCTAGATGCTATATCCTTAGAGATACAGTATCTTCGTACTTTGTTCGTCTAATAAAAAGATTTTTTTTGCATGACCGGTTCTTGGCAACTCTGTCTAAAGATTCTTCACGATTAGATATTAGTCTAGATTACATGCTTTCATTTTACCCGTTCGGTTACTTTAATATTGTTATTTTTTTTTCGACAAACTAGGCGATTTACCAACGTACATCACGAGATTCCAGTGGGATATGGCTAAGTACCCCATAAAACAATCCCTGAGAAACATCGCGGATATCATCAGCAAACAAGTTGGTCAAATTGACGCCGACCTGAAAACCAAATCTACGACGTACAACAATTTAAAAGGCAGTTTACAAAACCTTGAAAAGAAACAAACGTAAGTTTTTCCTTTTTCATTAATTATTGTGAGTATAAAGAAGGATGTGTAAATGTTTGTCATTTAAAATTAACAAAGAATTAAATGGGTCACCTCAAAAACGTTGTAAGGTACGAATTGCAAATTGTTCAAAGACCCCCGAAAATGAAAAGAAATAACCTGATGGATTTTTTAAACAATTTTTTTTAAATGGAAGGATTTAAAAAAAAACATCCATCAGGTTATTTTTTCATTTTCGGGGGTTTTTGAGGTGACTCATTCAACTGCATGTAGCAATTTTAATTTTATCAAGACCCTGATTAGGCTCTTGGGAGTTTAGGCAACGCCTAGTTAGGGCCTCGATAGCACCAAGGTTGTATGGAAAATTTCGCTTTCTCGACCTACGATTATTACTTTTGGTATTTAAAAATGCATAGTAATTGTAATTTTTATTTACAGAGGAAGTCTTCTAACCCGTAACCTCGCGGATTTGGTGAAAAAGGAACATTTTATTCTTGACAGTGAATATTTGTCCACTCTCCTTGTTATTGTTCCAAAGTAAGTATAAGCAAATGAGCAATTGCTTTCGAAAATGAGGAGAGTCCATTTTGAATGAAAAGCCTTTAGTCGGAATAATGTTACACCAAAATCGAATACTCGTCACTCGAAGAGTATTTTAGCTTGCATTTAAAGGCTGGCTTGCGTTTGATAGCATTGCTGTCAGCGGGAGTGATAAGGGGTAAATTAGGAACTTAATCTAATCAATGATATTTTTACTTCTATTGACGCTGTGGGAGAATAATTTCATTGAGACAAGACGATTATTACTTGTTAAAGGAAAAACAATTTGCTCGCTGTTCTAAATTAGATATAATTGTGCTTCGGATAGAGTCCTTGAAAAGTTGGGTTTGTGGATAATAGACACAATTACACGCAGTTTTCGGGTTGAAAAATTTTAATTATAAATAAATTTTATCAATATACTAAAATTTCATGTAATTTGTGTAACCCAAATGTGGCCTTTTACGGGTTTTTTTATGTTGTTTAATTAATATTGTTTAATTAATTCGTGAAAAAAAGTGTATAACCTTCAATTATTTATTCAATAGATTTTTGAATATATTTATGAAAATTAGTATCATTTCATCCATTCGATGTTTTCTTCCGATTATTTGTGACTCGAAATCACAAAAGTTATATCATTTTTCGATGACTTAATATTAACACCGTGCCGTCCGGTGGCACCACGTCGGTGCCATGCGAAAACTATCGGGCAAGCGCCGGTGGCACCACGTTGGGGTCGTGCATAAAGATTTATACCGGCGTCAAACGAAAGAATCCCGATCAGACGTGCGGACGGCAAAGTGTTAATAAAAATATTTAGTAATTTAATCATTGGGAAAATTCTACCCCGCTATGCAATATAAAAAAAAAATTCCGAACCGATAAAAATTTCGAAAATTCGAAAATAACGTAAAAATTCTTACAGATCTGCATTTCAAGATTGGTATGCAATTTACGAGAAGTTAACCGACATGATCGTACCTCGCAGCACTCAGCTTATCACCCATGATTCGGAATACGGGTTATTTACAGTGACATTGTTCAAGAAAGTAATTGAAGAATTCAAGCTTCATGCGCGTGAAAAGAAATTCATCGTACGTGATTTCACGTACAACGAAGAAGAACTGGCAGCTGGTTTGTATGAGCATTTTAAACATAGCCGATGATCATTTATAAAATATGAAAAAAAAGGAAAGACAGAAAGTCGTTATTGGTATCAAAAATTGACATTTCATTTAAACTTTTTTGTTTTCAGGGAAGAACGAGATTACGAAACTCGTTACTGATAAGAAGAAGCAATTTGGCCCCCTGGTTCGTTGGCTCAAAGTGAACTTTAGCGAATGCTTCTGTGCTTGGATCCACGTGAAAGCACTTCGTGTGTTCGTGGAATCTGTTCTCAGGTGCGTTCGATCAATAATTCGTACAAATGCGTTTGTATTCGAATTTTAATTCAAAAAGAAACTTAATTGGCGATGTCAATTTTGTGTTTCTTTAAACGATTTGATACATATTTGCAAAATCAATTACTCGAAAAATTCGTGAACATGCTCCGATTAAATGACAATAGTGAGTAATGACGTCATTGACTTTGCAGATACGGTCTGCCGGTCAATTTCCAAGCTATTCTCCTACACCCGCACAAAAAGAGTACGAAGCGATTGAGAGATGTGTTGAATCAACTTTACAATCATTTAGACTCTTCAGCTACCGCCGGAGGAGGCTCCGGCAATCAAGATGTAAGTATCAATGAGTTTCAACAAATACCTTTAATTTCTTCTTTTTCAATTATTTACACGTTTTATTTCTTTTTCTCTCCTTGCTACTTAACTTAGAACTTTCGTCTTATCAGTTATGTTTATCAAAAGCCTGAAAATCGTCATTTGTTCTGTTTAATCATTCTTTATTCTAATTTATCCAGGTCGCGGGTTATTCTTCCATGTATCACTTTTCGCTTAAAAATGTGAGAAAAAGGGACATAATGCAATTTCTTTGTCTTGGTACTACAAGATTCGCTAATAAAAATAGTATTCAGTTGATTTAGATGAAGTTTGCAATAGTCTCTCCTTATTTACTTTACTTTTAAATATTTACCAATAAGTCGTTGAGCCAGAAAAAATAATAACACCTACGAATTTAATATACAATTTATTAAAGTCGATAAGTTGAAAATCTGACAATTTAATGTATCTTAATATTAACTGAATGGGTCACCTCAAAAACGTTGTAAGGTACAAATTGCAAATTGTTCAAAAAACCCCGAAAATGAAAAAAAATAACCTGATTTTTAAAACAAATCTATCCATTTTTTAAAAAATCCATCCATTTAAAAAAAATTGCTTAAAAAATCCATCAGGTTATTTTTTTATTTTCGGGGTTTTTGAACAATTTGCATTTTGTACCTTACGACGTTTTTGAGGTGACCCATTCAATTGTTAATTTTCATTTGACAATCAATCGTTTCAATATCTTCTAAATATATTTTCTGTCTTGTACATTCTATATCCGCATTTTGGGGGATCCGTCCCGGGACGCTAAATAAATAACTCTAAATCTATATTTTACTTTCCAGAATGTAGATATCCCAGGACTTGGTTTTGGGCAAAACGACTACTACCCGTACGTGTATTACAAAATTAACGTCGACATGGTGGATAACAAGATGTAGTTGATACCAGCAATCATTATACTCTTAGAGCGCACATACACACAAAACACATACTTTTTGTTGAAGAAGATCAATTGTTACGTTACTACTCCAGTTGAAAAAAAAAAAGAGCATCGGTTCCGAATTTCAATGATAAACAAAAAAAAACACAAATCCTTCCGTGTTGATGTCAGAGGTGCGAATGGTGGCTTGTTATTTTCGTTATCTCCCGGAGAAGTTCACGGTTCCACGTAGAGTCGATGTTGCGCGATCCTTTAGAAAAGAAGAACCCGCTCGCAGAGTGAAGTGTAGCGTCGTTCTATTTTTATAGAAAACAGGAGGAAATAGCGATGAAGGAAAATCCTATTCAGGGAAACGAACGACTTTGAGAGACACTCTGACATTAGATTAGCGTCGCTCCTAGAATGAAAAGCGGTCAAATGGATAAAGAGCGTGCTTAATTTTGTAAATAATTTTCGACGGGAATAGTTTCCATGATGTAAAAGGGAAGAAACCGGAAAATGAGAGAAGAGGAATGGATTTGATTGTTCTCAGTTCTTTTATTCCAGGGATTGGTGTGCGTGCTGTAAAAAAAAAAGGAAAATTGTCTTTTAGTATTATCTCCTTTCAAGATGCTAACCCCACAGCATGCTAAAAGCATCATTCAAGTATTATCTTGTAAAAAGAATCGATTTCATCTGCTTTACAATAGAAGTTAGTCTTCTTCTTGAAAATTCATTTTATCATTTCATTGAAATATCATTACGGTAATTTCCTCGAAAAGAAAAGGATCAATCGGAAAGGGATAAACGAACACTTCGTATTTTAGATGTAGATAAAAAGTAACGTACGAAGCTCCTAATTAGTTTATCGAGAAGAATAAGCGCTTACTCGAAACACTGTTAACCCGTGCAAAGAAATGTGCGAAAGTACGAAAAGATTTTCTTTTCTTCCCCAAAAAGCTACGGTTTCCCTCTCTCGTTTCGAAGTATTTGTTTCCGTATGGTGTAAATTCGCTGTTTTTCATCCCGTGCTTCTGATGAAATTTCTCAGTTTGGAGAAAAATCCGAAGCGGAAAATCGGTACACGTGAAACTTGGATTCTAGAGAACGAAATGATAATTTGTTGCAAAGAAAAATATGATTTACCGTCCTTCGAGAATTCAAGGAAGACCAGAATGATTCTTCTGCAATACTTAGTTTAATACAACACCAATGTAAATTTTAGAGATTAAGTTAAGAAAGAAACGAAGGTGAAAGAAAGAATGAAAAAAACAGTCAGGTCAGTTGCTTCTTATTTCTGTGAATATGTCATTATGTAATTTATGTAAAATTAATGAGGAAATGAAGTGAAACTGAGAGGTAACGTACACTTGAAGAGAGTGTACGGTTCGAAAAGAGGTATAGAAATTACGTGTAATTTACCTACAAGGGGTTATTTGGTGAAAATGTTACAATATTGGGTACTAATTTCAATTGTCAATCGGCTGTCACGTGGGTGTGTGATTATTCAAGAGGAGCAAACATTTAGGATTGAGGAAAATTCGGTTGGAAATAAGGATCTTGAAGTTCCACCATCAATGATTATTAATACAATTGGTGCTCAAGTTGATTGTTTAAAATAAAAACTTGTACTGCTTTATACATATATGATTATGTAGTTGATCTTCGCATGGTGGAAATTCAAGATTCAATATAATTCGGTGTTAATTAACATTTGTAAATGTTTTTCGAAATTTTTGTTGATTATATAAAGCGTGTTTTTAATTATTCCTTATACAAAAAACGCAAAATTTCCAGTTTTCGAAGAATTCGTGAAATATTTGAACATTTGTAAAATTACTATGATAATAATTAAAAAATTAACGCCTTGGAAAAATGTTAAGAATTAATTTTTTATTTTTTTCAATCTACAAACATTTGAAATTGTTATAATATAAAAATAATCATCTTGGCTAAGGTAAAATGTAATTTCACTTGAATAATTTCAATCTAATTAATAATTAATTCAAATGTTCTCAAATACATTTATAAAAGAAGGCAGAAAATTTATTACTACTCGAATGATCACACACGTAGAAAAATAATAAAACAAAAAGACAAGAGGTTGATGTTTAAAAATATTTTATAAAAAATTTGAAGTCTCAATTATGAAGAAAGTCCAACATATGCTAGAAAATTCGCGGAAAATCATTATTTACCAGAATTTTCGCCACCTCTTCAATAAATATATTATATTATATTACCAGAGTTGGAAACTAAAAGAAAAATCTGGTGATATATATTTCCGTGAATATTTTAGCGTCCATCAAATACTACTATGCTCTATTTCTTCACTTCCAGTGTGAAATATGTAACTTGTATTTTATTGACAATATTTCCATCACGAAGAAATTGGCTGCTAGTTTCTTTTTTCATCATGAAAACTTGATTCGTAAGATTCAGCGAGACTTTCGAAATTCCAAAACGAATAGCCCCTCGTTTCTAGGTATATAACAAGGGATGAATTAAATGTTTACTCTGAATTATAGTAAGGATTCGACATTGTAAAGTTATAAATAAATACCACGTTCCATTATCGGCGTTTACATTTTCATTTGCTTTTGCCTGTACAATTTTACTTTTTATTTTCAGTTCAAGGGTAACTTCTTGAAATTAGTATTTAGAGGCCGGAAATTAGTAATTAAAAAAATTAGTAATTTTAAACAAACGAAAATATTAAATACTGATCTATTATGGCAATGTAAACGATCTAAAATAAATTGGTGCTCAAAATAAAATTAGTAAATTAAATCATTATTAGTTAATAAAATCTTTGGAAAATTGATAACTTGAAAATCAATTTCCAAGAAGTAGGTTAAAAAAAGGGGTAAAAAGGTATGAAGATTTGATAAAGAAATGAATTCCTCCGTTTTGATCTACTATAATTATTTCTCATTTTTCGAGTAAAGTTACAAATCAAGAAAGTAGAATTATGCCCATCAGGCTCCTACACCAATACCAATACATGCTTCTTCTACCAATGTAACATTTCAACGGAATGGTTAATACGGAATTACGTAAGAATTGTTACTTTCCGATAGGAAAGGTTATCGTAGAAAAGCGTCTCTTATCTTTGTGCTTAATAGTAGAATATTTGGCAAGCTCCCAGATACCATTGATGTTGGAATACTGTTGAAATTCTCTTCTAAGGAAACGATCGCAGATGTCCCCCGCCGATTTTTACGAATATTTGGGGGCTGTAAATCACGAATTTTCGTAGGAGAGAATATTTATAAGTAATTTGGACATTTGAATCGCGAAGAAAGAGATTCCACAGGATACGTGTATCGTAGATCAGTAAGGGGGTAGTTTACCCCCTTGAAACTACTCCCTTAGTGGTTAAACGTGTCAACTCTAGTTTTTCTCCAGCTTCAAAATGGTAAATGTTTCGTTCAAATGGATTCGTAATTTTTTTGTGTAGTATGCAAAATAATAAAAACAAGGGGGTAGTTCACCCCTTAAGGTGGCATTTTTTAAAAATTTTGTTGTTTCATTTTAGTTTTTGTTTCATCAACGCTAAGCCGTCCCGTGACACTATGGAGGTGTCTCGCGAAAATTATCGCGGAAGTGCCGGTGGCACCACGTTGGTGTCGTACATAAAGATTTATACCGGCGCCAAACGAAAGAATCCCGATCGGACGTGCGGACGGCAAAGTGTTAGGATCGAACAACCCCTTTTATGCGAAACTGCATTATCACCCCTTTGAGTACCCAACTTTGGAGGGTGACTGCACCTTCTAAAACCGTTTTTTGGCAGATAAAAAAATACGTGTCTCTCAGATTTTAGAGCTTTACAACGACATATTTAAATTTCATCAAAATCGGAGGGAAACACCTGAGACCGTTTCCTTGTCAGTGTTTCGGTTCCACAGTCGTTTTAATGCTTCGCAGACACGTTGCTGCACTCGAGGAGACTCTGGAATGAAAATGAGAGATAAAATTTCATTTAATAAATATTCAAATAATGTTTAAAATATCTCACGAAACAATTTCCTCTTTTTTATTAATGTTATTTTATTATTATT
Source organism: Gasteruption jaculator (assembly GCA_949825005.1). Taxonomy (NCBI): domain Eukaryota; kingdom Metazoa; phylum Arthropoda; class Insecta; order Hymenoptera; family Gasteruptiidae; genus Gasteruption; species Gasteruption jaculator. The sequence goes on from OX463761.1 coordinate 2,435,449, forward strand.
TGTTTTTTTTAATAATATGTATTATATTGTTCAATTTTAATATTGTTCACTCCCACTTAATAAATATTTTACGTATCAATATTTATCCGTATTTTTACATAAAACATCATGGCACGAAATCGATAGAACAATAGAAGGACCTACTGGGAGTTTATTAGTAACTAAACGGAATTGCACATTAGTGATTTTTACTTCTTGAATAACACTGAAATGCAATTTCAAGTAACGTGAGAATGCGTTTACCTGAAGATCATCGATCTGTTGGTCCCAATTTTCTTGGCCAATGAGTTCAACGGCTTTGATCAACAATTGAGTAACCTTGCTGATATTTTTCTTGAAAACTGCTACGACATCGTCGGCACGAACAGTTTCGTCGCATTCCCTCCAGCAATCGTAATCTGTAGCCATAGCTACAGCTGCATACAATAGGCCTGCTTCCTTTGCCAAACATACCTGGAAATAGAAAATTTAATGTGAATATAATTTGTTCTTTTTTTGAAATTCAATATTATTCCTACCGCGAAGTAACAGTATTCGATATAAAGTACCTACAAATTAAAATTAAAATTAAAATTTGTAAATTAACTTAATATAATTTAATAGTAATAATATTAGTATTGAATATAAAGTAATTCATAAATGTGATTTTTTGGGGGGAATTTTAAACTATTCACACCATAAAGTAATTATTTTGCCATAAATTTCAACTTTTTAGAAGAAAAAAAGGTTGAAATTAATTTTGAAATTCTGAATATTTTATTGGGCGACTTAAATTTCAAAGCAAATATATATACATATATATGTGTACTTTCGAATGCACTCATAACTCTTCTACTCTATTTACGTCATAGTCAAACTGATTGATGGTAATCTACATGATATATTATGTAACTGTGACAACAAACGTTATCTGGCTTTCCTTCTTGATAGAATTCTTTCATCTGAAATACTTCTTCTTTCATGAGACGTTTCACAAATTATTTGAATACAAAATGTTCCTGATTCTGAAAAAGGTTGACTACGTTATTCATAATTAATAAATAGATGATAGTATTAACGATGTAAATTTAGCAGGATAATAATAAATAGCAATCTTAAAAAATCAAATAATAAAAATAGCAAATTTTGAATTATAATAAAAGTATGAATAGGAAAAGAAAATTTTTAATAGGATCCTTAGGCGTTATTACATCAAACTGAAAGCTGGAATAAATAAACCTTTTTTTTTAAATAAAAATAAAAATACCCAATGCAGTAAGTATTAATTTAAAATGTCGCTTACAAGTGCATTTGCAGTGATAATATTCAATTTCTTCATTTGTGACTCACCTCAGGGCATGTAGTCATGTTTACCAAATGACCACCCCATAGTCTTAAAGCGTTACTTTCAGCTTTAGATGAGAATCTAGGACCTTCTATGGTAACTACCGTACCGCCTTGACGAACTGGGATTTCCAGTTCCTGGGCTGCCTTCATAAGGATTTTCGATGTACCCACATCGAATGCTGGTTCCATTGGCAAATGGCACACCCCTAGAACATTATAAAATCTAATTGCAAAAATTTATTTCTTATCAAAGGTCCCTGAAAGTCAATACAAAAATTAAGTCCCTAGTAACTTTCAAAAAATATATTAAAAAATATGAACAAATCAAGAACTTTACTCTGCTTCTATTTACAGTAAATTATTTTTGTTCAAGAATATTTTATAAACTTTTATAAATTTTTTAAACATTATACCGTATATAAATAGTTTATAATTTACGAAATTTCAGTACCACGTCTTCTACATAAAAAAAGCAACAAAAATGAAACCACCTTTTAAAATAAAACAACCCGAAACTGGATCTGATGAGATTAACTGCTCGAATAAAAAAATAATATCTTATAAGTCTCATAATTGATATTTTGTTCCAGTTGTTCTTCACTGGGAAACATCTTATTTTTGCCAACTGCGTAAAATTACCCGTCCTTTAATTCAGATGTTGCTGCCAAGTACATAAATATAATTTGTGTGTCGGTAAACTTGAAAGAATAATGAGTATTGGATCAGCCAAGAAATTACTTTGAATTAATTTATGTGACTCGATATTTATTTATTTTTTTTCAGGGAATAAAACATTGCTTCAAAGGTAGGTACTAATGTTATTCATGACTCGTACAATTATTTGAAACTACACCAAAAAAAATGTATTAATAAATATTTCTCTTGCTGAGATTCTGATTAATGCTCTTCATTAACTTTCTTCTTCTCCTCGCCTTAATGAAGAAAAAGCACCGGCAAGTGCATGCTCTGGTTAATGAAATATTTCATATAAATTATAATAATTCTTATAAAATAAATAAGGCGACATATTTGCTTTAATTTTATAGGAAATCGAATTAAAAGCTTTATTGGACTGAAAATAGACTCACACCAAATATTTGCCCCCATAAATTTTAATTTTATAAATACGTGAAATGCGAAAATCTGATTCGACAAAAACATAATATTAATATTATATTTATATTATTGTATTAAAATATTTATATAGAAATGTATTAATGTATAAAGTTGTTATATACCAAATATGAATTTCTATCCAAGCATAGAGAAAAAAATAGTAAACTGAAAAAATAATTTAGGTGCAAGAACCAACCCATTGTCCCTGTATTTGAATACATTAACATCACAGAACGTTTCTGAAGGGAAGTGATGACTGCTGGAAATTTTATGGTTCAAAATAAAACCTTAACTGCAAGTATTACTTGTGCAAAAACTGCAGGTGACGCGTAATGGAATTTTGATGTACACCTTGATGTTACCAGAAAGGTAACTCGCTTGCCCATAACATTAACGCACAAGTTCCTTTCTTACGAATGTAACGAATAATAACTCTCATAACTCTGGAGAAAATCGTAGAAAATGATATAATATTTCCAACCGACGCAGTATGTAACATTGACGAATAGGTAATATTAACCAGAAAGTAGCTTCTTTACGACATTTATGCAGGAATTTTTTATTCTTGAGTATGACAAATTATTTGCCTTTCCTGAACAACAATTTTCTATACCGAGACGATGTCAAACCTACTTTCCAATCTATTACGAACACATCCATGTAATTAGTCGACATCGATGGATCGACTTTTCAAGAAAACTAGCTTACGGGGCAAATAGTAACTCGACACCTTCATCTTCGCTTATTATTCATGATCTCGACTTGTCGGAGCCACAAATTTGGTCGCAGCCAAATCGATCGACTCCAGTTCAGAAAAATAATACTTTTAGTTACAAATGTTTAAACTTCAAATAATGCTGAGGCATAGATATGAATATTGATTTATATCAATAAATTATATTAACAAATATTAGCAAATCAAAATTTTACTCAAACTGTACATAGAGTAAATGAAATTATTTTTGTCGAAAAATATTTTCTAAAAATTATACTATAATAATATATAAAATATTCCGTGTTTTGAATTTTGCCAAGTTTCATCAACATTATTGCGACTACGACGCTCCGAACTGAAAATAGAAATTCATCGCAGCCAAAATATAAGTGAATATAAACGAATACGGTACCAGGGTATCTCGTCGAAGTGCCATCGTAGAATGTTCCCTTTCGGTGCACAGTTCTGTCAATGAAACTATCTGGAATTACCAATTGTCCCCTGTCGATGGATTCATTAAGGGAACCACACGCTGTGGCAGCCAATATGTGCGTGCAGCCGGCTAATCGAAGAGCTTCTATATTCGCTCGATAATTTATCCCGGTAGGATTCACTTTATGACCTGGGCCATGTCTAATTGAAATAAAACGGTATTAAAACGTGTATTTATTTATATTCGTTGTTTATAAATTAACTGTATGACGTTATTTCATTACTTTATTGACCATAATCCACTTAGGAAAGAAAAACATCTGACTCTGACACGACCATAATACCAACGTATAATGAAAATTAAATTAAATAAAATACCTAATTAATATCGAACAAGTTTTATTTCCATGCGATCGAGGATATTCTTTTCTGTAATTTCGGAGTTTAATTAATTTAATTTTCAGGGTTTAAGTAAAATACGTAATTGTAATTGAACGAGTTTTATTTCTATGCGATCGAGCAAATTCTTTTCTTTTAATTTTGGAGTTTAATTAATTCAAACCAATGTAGGAAAAGTCCTTCCTCGAAATTAACAATAAAACGAGAATTTTACATTATGACGTTCCTGTAGCGAGAAAGTTTTAATAACCACCATATACCGTTGAAACGGGAAGTTTGTGTATATTTAATATAGAGTTTATCATTTGTTATCGGCTCGCTGGTGCTAACGGGCAAATAAGATTTTAGGGAATGCAAATTTAATGGTGGTCTTAAGCCCAAGAGTAGATTATTATAATAAATTTTTTGATGAACATAATGTTTGTTGCTTCCTCAAATCCTTTAATTATTCTTTTATCTTTGAAAAAGTCCATAATGATTTAACTTACTATTTATAAATTCGATATGGGGTAAACAAAAATGAAAATTTCCTTTATCAAGTGGGTCATTCCGGGTTAATTATTTTTCATATATATATGTATTGTTATTATATACTATAATATATATTAATAGAAAATAATAATATATATTATATATTATTATTTTTCATATATATGTATTGTTGATTGATTGTTCATCGAGCACAATTTACCTAGCAATTAGAACTACGTCGATTCCAGAGATAGTCCCATGATGAAGATTACTTGTAGGTAAGCCAAATTCGTTTTTAGCTTCTTCCCTTGTAACTTCTGTACCAGATTGAAGGATTTGTTTTTCGGGATCGTCGAGTCCCGATCCACCAATAATTCCTACCTGTCATTATTGTATAGATAGAAACTTATTATTATACATATAATTCATTATTATACGCTACAAAAATTAAGTACCATTGTGAGAATCAAAATAACTCAACTTTTCATAGAAAAACATGGTTTGGGTTGTTTCCTTAGTCGCGATACTTTAAACATTACATTTTTAGATGTTATTATTTCTTCTGAATTAACGACTTATTGGTAAATGTTTACAAATGCAGTAAATAAGGAGAGATTATTTTTTAAATGTAAATTTAAGTCATAATCCATCAAAAGTTATTTGATCTAAAAAATGTACGAAGTATTTCCAGATGCGAAATCCATATATATTAAGTGGTTGAAACTGCAATCTCTAGTTCATAATCAGCATTCTTCGCCGAGGTATAAGAATATGTTTAAATATTCCTGGTACAAAAGTGGTTACATTAATATATACACTTAATATCTTCGACTTCATATGACAAATATTTTCCACTTTGTTTTATTAAAGAATATTAATTAGAAGCGGAGATATGATAAAAAAAAAAGATTTTCGGATAAAACTTTAGGGGTGGTTTTCACCCCTTTAAAGTGGATGTCGGCACATAACAAAAAAATACGTGTCTTTCATTTTTTCGAGTACTACAACATTTCAAAAAATTGTTGAAATCGGTGAGGTCGGGTTGGGAACCCTTCCTTGTGAGTGTGTAAGAAAAATTCGATTTATTAACTCTAAAGCGCGCCGGTTTTGTAAAATCGAGAGTTCTTTCGATGAATCGAATCAGTTGGATACAACGAAAACGAAAAGTCCCATTTTCGTTCAAAATTAAATTTTACAGAATTGAAAGGTACCAACTTTTGATATAAAAAATTAAAATCTTCGAAAATATCAACTTACTTTAATCTTATATTTTCCCATAATGAAGGAGGTAGTTTTTCAATTGGTTCAAAGCGCAACAAGAGACTACTTTTCATACGACGTGCAAGGTGCAACCACGAGAATGACTCGTTTCAGTTAGTTGTTCTCACTTCAGGAATAATTGGCAATTTGGTAACTCGGGAAGGAAGCGAATGCTGATTTCTGAACTCAACAAGTATGAGTCGACTGGTAGTTATTGTACATTTAATGTACATTGCTTCCAATAGAGTACGCCATACGCCTATTCCGCGCGAATAGGTTTACATTCTGCGCGAAATTCAAATGTACAATGTTTAGAAATGGGTATTTTAATCGGATTTATATAAATAATACTTTTAACTTAAAATAATGCCGAGGAAAAAATATGTATATTGGCTTATATTAATAAATTATATTAACAAATATTAGCAAATCAAAATTTTACTCAAATTAAATGAAATTATTTTAGTCGAAAAATATTTTCTAAAAATTATACCATATTCAAATAATGCATTATACCAAGTAATTTTAACTGAGCAATTTATAATATTCTGTTTTTATATGATATCATCATATATAAATATAAAATATTAATACCAAATATTAAAACAAAATATTGCAGAAAAATATCAATTAGATATTTCTTAAATAAAGTATTGATATTAATATTTTTAAATTGAAATATATAGAAATAATTTTGGATCCCAAATTACTATTCACCTACAACTTAAAAAAAATGATTACTTATTTGAAAAAAGGAATCAACGGCGACCTCTTGATTTCAAATGTCACTTTTATTGAAACACTCTTCAAGATATACAGAAGCTAGCTTATACAAGCATTAAGGTTCTTTAAAAAAAAAAGAAAGAAAAGTAACGAAGAAAGATATTAAACAACTGCTTATAAAATCACAAGGTGGATATTTCTTTCGTTCTTCGTACGTACTATTAACATATTGACGTGAATTGAAGGCACAGCGATCCTCGACCCTTACGTTTTCAGTATTTGGCCTCGAGGACATTGTCTACGTATCGTTCGTATGGAGACTTACAATTTTTCTTGCAAAATCTATTCTTTTAATATTCCTCTAGACGAGGCATCAATTAGTGTCTGGAACTACATCAGATAATTATTTAATCAAACTTTATCTTTTCCGACATTTTCTGTCAACGCTTCTCATTCTTTTGTCCATTTTTATTTTAGCAAAACTTGATAGCACTCTTCTCATTTTTAGTAACAATAAGTCTCACGCTCAAATTAATTGTTTTAAAAATAAACATACACATAATTCGCTCTGTTCACGGTTCATTCTAATTGTTCAAATTAATTATGCGAAATATAAAATTACATATTGTTAATCTGTGTTCTTATGGGTATTTTCAAAATTACTACCACACTCCTATAATATTAATTCTATTCGAGAATAAAATTCTCTCAGGACCGTTTTTATTGCAATTTTTATCCCTTAGCTGACCCAGTTCCTCAAAATAATTGAGACACCGGGGTTTTTTCAGACCCCAGCGATAAAATATAATGTTTAATATTAAAAAAAATTATGAAATTCCCTCGCTACGAAGGAGCTTCAATTGGAGCTGAACTAATCTGGGGTTTTTTGGACCCCATACATAAAAATTTGTCTCGCATAGAAGCTATTGACTTTTTTACCATACAAAAAAAGTTGTACAACAATTTTCAAATATCGCATCAACAATTACTGTAGATCATTTTAAGAAAATATAGTATATATTAGGGTGTCCCATAAGTTTCTTCCTTCCCGGCTCGAGGTCACACATAACGTATGGGGCGAAAAAAACTTATGGGACACCCTAATAGTGTGACAAAAAAATTGTAAAATTTGTTAAATACAAAAATGCTTGGTTTGGAGCTAAATTAACCAGGCTGGGGCCTCTCGGACCCCAGTAATCCAGCTAAGGGTTAAAACTTATCCACTTCAAATTGCACTTTATCGGAGAGAGATCACAAAACAAGCGACAAAGACGCGTTCAAACAATTCTGAAATTCTTCGAAGCAGTCGTCAAGGCAAAACTGAGGGTTTGGAGAACATCGAAGTACGGAACATTTAATCGCACCAGAGAAAATCATAACGCACGCAGTTCATTCGTAAAGGGGACCGAGTGCCTTCGCGATAACACTTAACGTTATCATCAGCTTCATCAGTAAAATCAGTACAATAATATAATGCGTAACGTAGTAATAAGTACCAAACGAAAGTTCTTATTTTTACTCTCGTCAACGTAGATTTAAATTGTGTGTGTATGTGTGTGTTTGTATGTGTGTGTGTGTCTTATGATACAAAGATAATAACTAACACTGTCGTTAACACATAATTAGAACTCGTTCAATTGATAACGAAGGAAAACTCTCCGCGAGAGCTCCTTTGCTTTTCTCTAGATCCTTTTCACTATTTTATAATTGGCTGTTTTCATTAAATTGACGCAATTTCTAATTCTAACAATTGTTCGAGGTTATGTTTCTCGCTGTGATGCCGAAGGAAACCGCCGGTTTGACAATTATCTGGGGAATACAGATAAGGGATGAACTCCCAACGGTGAAAGAACGTTATCGAGAGGGAAAATGCGATAAGAAATTTCGGAAAATGTTCTTTTTTTTTCTCCATGGACTTGAAGATTTGTTTATTTAATTATATCGCATGTTTCCTCACGGTAACAATCTTTGTACATAACTTTCAGTAGAAGGCTTGAAATATGAAGATGCTGTTTCAGGGACTGGGTATTTGTCATTCCAATATTTTCAAGATTTATAGATTATTTAATCGGAGTAATTACGATTGCGTAATTATAATCTTGAGTGATGTGATTTTAATCAAAGTGATGATAATTTTTCACATGATCTGGAGTAAAAAATAATTTGTTGAAATATCAACGGTTTCATTATTGCTTCCTTGTTGGTTCATGAATATATGTTAATAAAGTTATTTGGCTTTTGCAAAATATATTTTATACCAAGTTAATATTGCTGTGGGGACTATAAAGAGATTGCGTATAATTTATATTCCTTCTATTAAAAAAAAAACTTTCTTCAGAAGAAAACAAATTCGGGGCATAAATGGATTTTAATGGTATTAGAAGCATATTTATGGGTTGGCAACTAAATAATTGCGGATTTTGTCATTTATTTGCTTTGAAAAATCGGCAATTACTTAGTTGCCAACCCAATAATTTAGTCAGAATAATTATAATTTACAATTTCGAATGATTTGATGTAATTAGACTAATGATAATTTTTTTTTCGTGTTCTGGGGTCCGATATAATTTGTCCAAACGCCAACAATTTTATTATTGCTTTCCTGCTACATTATTAATATACTTTACACAAAGTTAATACCACTGTCCTAATTATAATTAATCTGTAAATAATTACATTCCTTGTATTCCAAAAAAATTTCTTCAAAAAAAATATTTGGGGTATGAATGGAAGTATTATATTTTAATGCCTATAAGTATTAGGAGCATCTTTTATTCATATTTGGTGGAAGTAATTGTTACTAAATTTATATAATTTTATTTTTATTGCTCTTTCTTTGTCATATTAATTTTCTGATGATTAATGACACAAAACTTGTCATTAAAAGTTTCTTTTCAATCTCAGAGTCTTGATAATTCGCGAGGGATGCCAAAAGAAAAGAGTTTCTCTATAATGATATGATAATTATCGTGAATAGATACGACTGCAACGGATCTGCAGTCTCCGCAGAGGAAATGGCTGCACTTCTTGCCGGAAAGCGATACCCAAAGTCATTTAATACTAAAATTTGTCTAATAAGAAGACGCACGTATGAAAGTGTAGTTTTGAACTTCTGGTAATTGAAGGTTTAACTTTATACATCTTCGTACCCTATTATGGAACTTTTTATCTCAAAAGGACTTTATTTTCCGAGTCCTGGCAAATGGCAGTAGTTCTTCAGCTCGTGGGGAAGAACATTAGCGCGAGATTACATAAACTTGCAGTGATCGCAATGTTGGAGGAGTGATTTAATGGACGTCGTGAACTTTGATATCTAAATTGCAGTAACATTCAAGACAGAAAAATGCTGAAATTATGTAAATAAAATTATAAATGGTGTGAAAATCCGTGTAACATTAATTACGGTATTAAGAACCTGGTAGTCACGAGACGTTTAATGTCTTGCGTTTGCGCTTTTATAAATTAAACTAATATATAAATTTCAAGTGCGATATTTTATAATGTCAAAGTCAGTCCATTTCCTTTTACGCAATTTTTCGGTTCAACTTTATCTGCCCCTTATTGCCCTTTGAGTGAAAATATTGTTGTTTTTATGCATTTGTCGATGCATTTATACACACACATACATATATATGAGTATTATAAATACAGTGGGTGATTTATTAACTCTATCACCTCGTTCATGCTTTAAGATAATTTAACATATTTAGATGCCAGGGTTAACTGTTACAAGTTTTCAGGCATGTTGACTTGATAGTTGGCTTGATCAAGTTAGTCTGGGCCTGAAAGCTTTCATCCTACCTAATTAAATTGTGAACAAGATGAATGAAAAAAAATCATTTCCGTCTCGGCAGCGTGTTGAAACTGTTGGATTGACGAAATTGTTTATGGTGAAGGTTTTTTTTAGAAACTGTAGGTTTCACGAAAATACAAAATGAATGGCACGTTTCGAATTTTTTGGCAATTAAAAATTAATGTGGTATTATTTGAAATTTTTGAAAATTGAAAACGAAAAATGGGAATGGGGAAATTTGTTTGATATAAAAAAAATTCAAAATCTATGAAAATCGTCATGACATTACAAAATGCATATTTTTTTTTTGTTTCGTGGAATACTTGATTGATTCTTAAAGTTCGGCCATTAAAGTCCATGTAAATATGTGAAATTTCTGGTCTTGGAATACTGATTTGCCACCTTCAGTCATTTTTGTTATTTTATGTAAAATTCCCTTTTTTTCAAAGAATTTTTTTCGATACTGTATCAATTAATACTAAGAAAGAGTTAAAAAAACTATGTAGAAATGTAAAAATTGCAATTTAACCAGGGATGTTTTGATTCTTGTCATTTCTTGGGATGCTTTCTTTGCGATTTGCTTTATTTCAAAATCAAAATTTTCTAAAAAACCAAAGAAAGTTGGGAAACTGAATTTTCAATATTTTAATTTAAAATAACGCCGAGGAAAAAAAATATATATATATGTACCTATGTGAAGGTGGTATGATTTTTCTATTGTGGTGACTTATTATATTGCAAAATAAAAATTTGCCAGAAAGCGAAAAAAAAAATTGGGAAACAATTTGGTTCTTTCTTCAACATTTTTAAAAAAGAGAGAAAAAAATCGTCCTTATTCCAGCTCCATTTTTCTTAAGCATTTTCATATTTCAAGCTTTTGTGGAATCAAAGGGGAACAATTCTTGGTCGTTATATAAGAGCACTTGGATTTCTAGTTTAGAAAATAACAGGTAACTCGTGTACCTGAAACTTCAATTACAAGTGGACAGTTACTCAGAAATTTAGACAGTCATTGCAAGTCACTACCTCCCTCATTCATTCATTCATTCATTCATTCATTCGTTCATACAATTGGAAAAAGCCTAGCCTATTCTAATTAATCTTTAATCGTGTATCCAAGTAATAATCACAAAAAGTGAGACCTTGGCCTAAAAACTGCAGTAACAGATTTCAAAAAGGGTCTCGTGTTCGACTTAGACACCGAACAAAAATGCAAAATGCGGCCAATATATGGAGGTTCTTTTACCAAATACCATTTGGTGCTACAGGAGAACGATTGAAGACCGAATAATTCTTTCCTTTTTTTTTTCCAATACATTTCTAATATTATATTCTATTTCCAGACGGACAAGGAGACTTTCAGGTTCGTTCGAATTTTGAGCAACAAATTTGTCAACTGAAATTAAACAAAAAAAAAAAATCCCGCCATAGGAAAGAAGAAAAAAAAACAAGAGAGTAGAATGATTAACGTAAATGCAAACGTGAATGACTAAAATCTAAAATATAAACGTATGACTTAAGTACAACCATGATAAAAAAAAAAAAACTTGGTCGGTATTATGGCATTTCGTCTTCTCTTATCCTTTCTGTTTTTTTCACTTACACGTTTCTTTCTCTCCCTCTCTTACGTTCTCTCTTTCTTTCTCTTTCTCTCTCTCTCTCTCGCTTCCAAATTTATTTTCTTAAGTATTTGTTTACCGTAAAACGTAAATTTCTTTTTCTTGCATACGTTAAAACATTTCATAATAACTCAACGCGAGAAAATCAGTAGATCACACATACGATTTGCAAAGCGTAAATTGAGCTCTCCTGTGTACTCTCGATAATTGACTGACGTGGGCGATTGAAAAAGTGATCGATCCCTGCACGAAAAATCACGGATATTTCTTTTTTTTTTTCTTTTTTTTTCGCAAGTTGATTAGTCCATGATAATTAATTGAGCCGTTCATTTTGAAAGTGGCCCAAGTCCATTTTTTAGTTTTTTGTTGTTAACGGTACTAACATGTGCCACTCGATGTTAGTTTTTATAAAAAAAGATTTTGGAAAATTTAAAAAAAAAAACTGGATTTAGGCCACTCTCAAAATAAACGGCTCAACTCATCATTAATAATTAATATCGATTAATCCCTCCAGTGGCACTCCGGTACGATCTCTTTTTCAAACGCGCCAGCCAAATTTCTGACTGATACAAAAGGGTATACACGAGAACTGTACATATTAATATGAGACTTGTATACGTTGAATCAAAAAAGTGCCATGTTTTCTTTTTTTGTTAATTGCTTACGGGCACAGTAATCCTATAATAACTATAACAAGGTGTCTAGTATTGCATTTGACCGCCGATAATCGGCGGATCGTGAATTTCGATGGTTCTCAATTCATGCTGAAAACGATTTTCCCGTGGACTCGTCGAAGAGGAAAATAATTCAATGGATTGTTTTTTTTTTTTGAGTTTTTCGTGTACAGATTTTTAATTAATTCTCACTAAGGAACAATTGAAGAAAAAAAACGGGTGATGAAAATCGTTCAAATAAATTGAAAATCGATTTTTTTTGTGCAATTTGGTAAAAATAGCTTTTGTAGTGACTTTTTTTATGGTAATATAATTTCGAAAACTGAGTTTGCACACAAAATGAGCATTTTTTTTGTCTAGAAAATGAGCGTTTTATTAAAGAGACGTTAATAATTAATTCACTAATTAATACTTAATTAATTTATTCGGGATATTTTTATTTAATTTTTCAAGGGACCACTCATTATTGTAAAATAAAAGTTTCCGAATCCTTGAAAACATTGAAGACCAATTTGCGCACATTTTTTTTTTCTACCAAAGTGAATATTTGTGAACGGATATTTATTAATAAATGTATTTAGGATATTTCACTTGAATTTGCAGGGGCATTATTTGCTAAAATAAGAGTTTTCGAATGTTCAAAATTGAACAACAAATGAAGCATATTTTTTTCTGTAAAAATCAAAACTTTAGAGGGTTTCTTTTTTAAATAAAATTAATTAGAGTATTTTAATAAAATTTGTAAGGGTACTGTTCATAATGAAACAGAAATTTTTATGCAAAATATTGCACCATAAAATGAGTATATCTTTTCTATCAAAATAAAATTTCGTTTAATGCCTTTTCATTATTAAAATTAATTAAGATATTTTATAGAAATTTGAAATGCTAATGAGATACAAGTTAATGAATGTTCAATGAGAATTATCATTGCATATGTCATATATCTATCCAAATTTGTTATTTTGTAAAAAAAAAATCAAGCCTCTTCGGGAAAGTCCACAGGACCCTTCAGAACAACGGATAAATTTGTCAAAATATATTTCTATTAATTGTAAACACTTTGCATAAGGCACCCGTTTTATCATAAAACATTATGACTCTTGATTGAGCTTGCTGGCGTTGTGAATTTTGATTTTTCCCAGTACACCCATCATCTCGGAGATCCATGGCCCCATTCAAACCGCTGTCCTTCACAAAACCCTTCGTTCGGTTGAATCTGGAACATTGAAAAGAGACAAATTACAGCTCGTCCCGAGATGTACCTGCAGATATGTAATTGAATTGCACCCAGATGCAAGGACGGCTAATTAACGGCGACAACTTCTTATCGCTTCTCCGTCTTCCCTACTTTGTCTCTTACAAAGGATAACAAAATGAAAGACACCGTTCCAGGTTCACAACCCATTCTAGTGTCATACCACTGGGGTAAGTGCATTTTCACGATAAGGATTTTCAGACAGTTTGACCCACTTAGAAACGTGTGCTCCACTTTTTCTTCTTCGGTCAATCAGATTAGGTATATTTTTAGGAAACCAAATTCTAAAACTCAGGTGAAACTCATTAAACCGAGTACTCTGTTTAATTAATTCTGAAGTAGGGTATCGATTCATTTTGTTTTCGATATTTTTCCCTTCGACTGCAATGTCATTAATGAGTGGATTCGAATGCTTGAACCACGAAATGAAAATAAATGAACCGAAAATAAATAATTTTACTCGAATGTTGTTAAATTATTAAGGGTTACATTGCGAAAATTTTGAATGGTGTGATTTGTTTGAAAGATATTTTTTCAGCATGTTTGATTTTTTTCTTGTTTGCGGAATTGCTTTGTATTCGTACGAAATCAATTTGCAAAGTGCAGGACTGACGGATACTCTCTCTAATTAATTACAAAGTAGGGTATTGATTTATATTTTATATTATTTTTTGTTTTTATATTATTTTCCACTGCAATATAATTAATGAGTATATTTCAAAAAATCTGGGTGTAAATGAAAATAAATTAACTTAAAATAGGACAATTTTTTGAATTTTCAAGATATTTTTCCGCTCCATTAATTAAAAACAGAATGAACATAGGTAACTTTTTTTTAAATCTCATTAAATTACCGAAAGTTTTGTTAATTAGGAAATTTAGCTGACACTTTTCACCAAAGTAACATAATTGGCACACTAGGGTTTGTCAAACCCCACCGATAAAAATTTCTATTGCATAGAAATTACTGAATTTTGTAAATTACAAAAAAAATTGTATTGATTTATTTCCTTTAAACAAAAAGAATTTGTTTTTTGCATTATTCGTAGGTCTCATTTTTAAGGCAACCATAATTTATTCAAATATATTTATCGTTAGTAAAAATTTATCCACATACAATTAATAGCAAAATTCGAATTATTTAAATTAAACAAAAATTGTATGATAATTGTTATTGTCATTTCCACAAACAATGCAATTTATTTTCTCAAAATATAATATCTAGTATAGAAAAAAAAATTACAGAATTTTTGTTATCACAAAATTGCTCCAACTGGAGTTGTACCACCTAGACTGGGTCACATCAGACCCCAGTAGACCAAGCAAGGGTGAAAGATAGACCGATGGAATTTATTTTCACTTCTCCCCGAGTTACATAAGAGAAAGTCCGTCCATCAGGTATATGTGGAGTTTGTGGAGAATTATTTAAATTTAAAAAAAATTGTATGATAATTGTTATTGTTATTTCCACAAATAATGCAGTTTATTTTCTCAAAATATAATATTTCGTATGAAAAAAATTATATAATAGAATTTTTTTTATCACAAAATTGCTCCAATTGGAGCTGTACCATCTAGATTGGGTCACATCAGACCCCAGTAGACCAAGCAAGGGTGAAAAATAGACCGATGGAATTTATTTTCACTTCTCCCCGATTCATATAAGAGAAAGTTCATCCAGCAGGTATATGTGGAGTTTGTGGAGAATTATTTAAATTAAAAAAAAATTGTATGATAATTGTTATTGTTATTTCCACAAATAATGCAGTTTATTTTCTCAAAATATAATATTTCGTATGAAAAAAATTATATAATAGAATTTTTTTTATCACAAAATTGCTCCAATTGGAGCTGTACCACCTAGATTGGGTCACATCAGACCCCAGTAGACCAACCAAGGGTGAAACATAGACCGATGGACTTTATTTTCACTTCTCCCCGAGTTACATAAGAGAAAGTCCGTCCAGCAGGTAGGTATATGTGGAGGGTGGGCTTGATGATGTCTAAAGCAAAGTCCTACCCGGACCATTTATATCCCGGACGATAATCGCACAAAAAGTTCTACTTGACCACCATTACCCGGTGAAAGATACGATCGGAACTGTCTGTAATAACAGTTTAGCGACCCCCGCTACGTAGGTACGTAATGCGAGCCAGGGTCGCGCGTTTATTAAATTACGTCAAATTATTGGCCAGGGTGGTCAGTGCGAACCAGCTTAACGTAATTTAATGGACGAACGTGCACGTGAAACCTTGTACCAGACACTGGCCACGGAGCCGTCGTTTTCTCCTTCGATGGCCAGTAACGCAAGCGAGTTGCGATTAGGTCATTATCCAGCAAATCTCTTCCCCCTTACGAGCCTATCCGTGGAAACTGCATATTTTATTAATTACCGCGAACCATTTTATTTTTCCCTTCCCCTTTTATCGTGCGGCTTTTCCAATCCCTCGCGGTATTTCACGTGGTTACCTACATAAAAACCATCGTTTTCATTACGGTTCACTGATATCTTCATTCATTTATAATTACAAATATATATTAACGCATGTGCGTGTGTGAGCGCGTGTGTATGGGTGTGTGTAAATAAAAGAGGGTACCCTTAATGACTTTAAAATTGTTCCACCTATTAATCTTTGTATCATTTACTCGCTGAATTATTTCCGTGGAAAAATACTACCGCTTTTTTGGCTGGATACCCTTTTTATTATCATATAATAAATTACCAACGTTAATGGTGGAAGTGTTCGGGAATTAATGTCAAGAAATTCGAGGAACCAAAAAGGTCTCCCGGTTGGAATGAATTTTTCTTATTTTAGTTCTAGAATAAAATGTCACTGTCCGTGGGGACAAATGATTTATAAACAATTTTCCTATACGAAAATAAATTATTTAATTTTATAATAAAGATGCGCCCAGGATGAATGATAGTAAAAGGAATAAAATAGCAAAATTGTATGAAAAAATAATAAGAATTTGCAAGAATATCGCGAAAATCCAAAAATGTTCGTTTTCAAAATTAATTCCTAGTATCTATTAATGGCATTTGATCTGAACTGAAGTTAATTTATTTTTTTTTAAGATAAGAATTTATTTTTTTATATTATCAATAAATCTTATTTTATGGGCACCATTTATTTAAATATATTTATTTATTTAAATACGTCTAGTCTAAATAAATAGATAAAAATAAAAATAGTCAAAATTTATTGACATACAATTGAACCGAATATTTGAAAATTGTTATTCGACCAATAGGCTCTTGTTCTTCCACTGGAACGAAGCGTTGAGTTATTGAAAATTGATGGAAAAATAGGAAAAATAAGCGGATAAATAATCCACGACCCGAGCTCCAGCCGTGAACCTTCGTAACAGCCTGTTAGTTGTGAACATTGTAATCAAATTACATACGGTAACATTTTTGTTACACGTGCAACTCGAGACAGCTGATTGTGAGACCATTACCTGAATGTTTGCGCACTTCGGAATACCCAATATTTACAATATTTACCCCATGGTTTCGTTAAGGACCTTTGCCCCCTTGATTATATATTAAAGTGCAGAATAGAAAATCTCGAGTTTTTCTTGCTGATTGCAATTTGTACCCTCGAGTTCGTAGATTAAAGAAAGCCCCATTATAACATTTTATTAAAATATAATTGCAACATTAATATTATAATACAATTAATAATAATACCGAAAGGTTTAAAAAATTGTTCATTGAGAAAAAAGAAATTTTTAAAATAATGAAACATCATTTTCGTAAAAAAATTGTTATATTATATTTTAGAAAGTCTCTGATAGGTTTTTTATATTTATGCGAAATTTTCCAATAAAAATTTCGATTTTCGAAATTTTCTTGCAACATATTATTTTGGTACACAATTTTCAAATTTTTCTAATTTCCAAAAAAATATTTAAGTCACGGGGGCATGTTTATTATTGTTCTTCGCAAATTTCACGATTTCGGCGATCCCTTTTTTTCTCAGAATCAACGGAATCTCAGAAACTCATTTTTTTTACGCAAAATTTAAGAGGCAGCTCGCCAAATTTAAGGTTAGAGACAAAAGAAACCAGGCACTTTCTCACAAAGCGCAATTTGGTTAGGGAATTCGCAGAGTCGTACCGGCAGGATTTATGTACCAGTTTGCGTGCCAAGCCCAGGGCGTATGTCCTTTTTATTCCTGCCCATTATTGCTAACGTGCATGTATGCGCTGCAATCGCAAACGCGCACGCGAGTCGATGAGTAAATTGCGTCATTCGTGTAAAAGACAACTCCATGTAAAATTACACAGGCATCAACTTCTCTCTTTTTTTCTTTATTTTTTCACTGAAAATCCACGTAGTCATTTTACCCTGAGCGAATTTACCATAGAGTCGCCAAGAAACACCGTGTGAAAATGCGAAAGCAGAAAATCTCGATTGGTTTCTGCGATAATTGTTTCAAAAAGTGACGCAAAGTTCAATACTGGTTGCAATCGATTTCTATTAATCGAGGAAACATGCTTAAAAAAATTGTTTATTTTAAATTTCTTCATTTTTATTGTTTGCATCCGTGAGAATTTGAAGAGTAACTTGGAAATTTTGAATTGGAACATTGGAAAATTTATTTAATGGGAGTAAATTTGTTTCAAAATTAATTGTAATAAAATTTGTCTGATTTTATTATTTGCATCCGCCAGAATTTGAAGATTAATTTGGAAATTTTAAATTGGAAAATTCGAGAACTTAAATGATTGACGTAAAATTATGGAAATTCAATAAAACAAAATTATATATTTTATTACTGACTGTTTGTTTTCTAGATCATAAATAAAATATTTTAAAAATGGAGAGAATTTGAATTTGAATTTGAATATTTGGAAATTTTCAATTGAAAAATTCAAATAATTGGTGAAACAATTATGGAAATTCGATAAAATCAAATTACATAATTTATTATTTACTGTTTCTTTTCTAAACAAATTAAAAATATTTTTTATCCATTTATTTTACAAAAAGGATAAAAGGCAATTTTAAAAACTACTTTCTGGTTGGGTAACGTCCCTTCTGGTTGGATAAAATTAAATCCACACGGCAGAGAGTGACTTTTATTCACCTGGTTTGTGGAACCTCCGGTAAATTTATTGTTTTGAGAGATTTCACACCGACAAGAATTCACGCACTTGGTGTTGGAGGGCAACAATAAACCGAAACCGCAAGATAATCATGCGGTTGATTTTTTTGTACTTAATTCTCTGCGAATTGGCCTCGAATGAGGGAACATCGCACTCGAGTGAATGAGTTTCGTTCTTAAGGATCCAATTTTTTTGGACATTTTTGAGGGTAACCGGGGCATCGCAGGATCCGGCCCAAAGGGGGGTGCTAAAAAATAATTAAAAGTCTATTAATTCATCCAAGTCAATAAATCCCGCGCTTCGAAGAGACGCCAAGCAGGAATAATCTCATTTTAAGACCGGTAGCGAACTCTTGCTATCGGGAGTTTAGCAAATACTCGTTTATGTTTCATTGATATACGCAGAACCGCATCGGAAGACTTATCGTGACAGTATGGAGCGATAAAACGTAGGAGTTATCGCTAAGTTTCCAATACCCTTGTTACAAAAATGCAATAAAACGGTGCAGGAAGTTGCCTTGCAACTGCTCTCGTGATAGGAGCGTGGAAAAGTGCGGTATTAATATTAATAATTATAATTATAAGAGTCGTTTCTCGAAGGGCTTTGGGAACGAGTTTCCTAAAGTGCGAATTCTATAAATAGGGAAATTTTATGAAATAAATATGCAGAAAGTCGCAATATTTAGCAAAGTATTGTTAAAAATAGAAATGTTACAAACGTAAACGATAATTCATTGAAAAAAGTAAAAATAAATTATAATAAAAGATAAATTTCGAAATTATTATTTGAAAAAGCAATAGAAGTAATAAAATGTTATTAAAAAGAAAATTTTTGTAGGACAAGTCCTCTAAAGCGCGAATTCTGTAATTCGAAAATTTACAAAATTAATGTAAAAGAAGTTTCGTTATCTGATACCATAAAATAATATTGGAAATAGATATGGTACAAAATAATGTAAACAATGAATAATGAATCATTGAAAAGTAACAGTGAATAATAATTTGAAAAAATGTATATGTATATGCGAAAAAGTAAAGTAACAAAATGCAAATTAATTTTCCAAAATTATTATATTATTCGAAAGTGCAGTAAAAAAATTATAAAAGTCATTAACAACAAATTTTTTTTAGAATAAATTCCCTAAAGTGGGAATTTTATAAGTCGAAAATTTTTAAAATTAATATAAAAGAAGTGACGTTGCCTGCACCATAAAATAATATTAGAAATAGTCTCGGTACGAAATAATGTAAACAATGAACAATAAATCCTTGAAGTAACAGTGAATAATAATAATAATAATAATAATAATAATAATAATAATAATAATAAAAGAGATATAAAAATAAAAATAACTATATGCAGAAAAGCGAGGTAGCGAGATGCAATGTTACTTTCCAAAGTCCCTTTCCACGAATTTCTCAGCAATTTTGTGATATGCATGCATCAATAGCTGCGTTGCATTCAGGCTGTCTTACAAACGCTCACTTACAAGGCTTGCAAGCAGACAAAAGACAATTCCTCTGCGGGATCCTTTCGACGACAGACTGTCAGTAACTGCAACTAGTAATGATACAGACGTAGCACGTGGTGTACCTTTCTCCGAAACAATAATCCCCTTCGCTATCCACGTTCACAATAGGAAACCCGCTTGCATACTTATTATCGCATGTATATATATAAATAAATATATATATGCGTGTACCCCATGCACGTACCACTGCAGTGACGTAGAATGAATACATTCTGGTACTCTCTTACAATATTTATTATTTTTGTAAAAGGAAAATCTCGCTAATAACGAGATTTGTGTAAACTCCCGTGAACACGTTCCCGGAAATGTAGTAGTGCCTCGAGGGTCGACAAACGTGCCTGAACACAGGTAGAAGTCCATTATTTCGACCCAAAGAAATTGCAAATAAAAAATAAGGTGCACGAGAACCAAAATATTGTTGCTCCGGACCCCTGGATCATATGCAACCCGTTGGATTTCAATGTCTGTTACCAAACGTATTGGGACGGTGCGTAATTAACGACGATTATTTTGGTGGCCGGGGTGCAAAGTAATCGTCGTTAATTGTGCGCCAACCCAATTATTATGGAAAAAATGCACTTATATGAGTGCATTTATGCGAAAGTGCCCCTAAAAGCGGCGTATTGGCCCCAAACACCATCGAAATTGCAAGGAAAAAATTCTTTCAGTGGCCCGGGGAGAAATGGAAAATGCAAATGATAAAAAAGGTCTTGCAGTTGCAACAAAATTGTTGAAAAAAAGAAAATTAATAATATTTTCTATTTTAGTGGGGAAACTATTTCTATTTTCAATTGGAAGATGATGAAAAGGAAAAAATCGAAGTTCGAGGAAACGAGGACAAAAATTCCCAATAGTTGGGGAATGCAAATTCAGAATATAAGAGCGTCGCAGTTGCCTTTAAACTGCCGAAACTTGGCAAATTATCAATATTTTTCGCCCAATAATATTCTCGATCGACTCGAAACCCAAAAAATAGAGAAAAGTGATGGAATAACTCAAAAAAAAATAAATAAATTGTTGCATTCTATTATTTCAAGACCATAAAAAAAAAAGAGTTTGTCGCTTCTAAGCATTGAGCCCGATATGATAGAAACTAATTCAAAATCAACACTATGCCGTCCGGTGGTACCACGTTGGTGCCATGCGAAAACTATCGGGAAAGCGCCGGTGGCACTACGTTGGTGCCATGCGAAAACTATCGGAAAAGCGCCGGCGGCACCACGTTGGTGTCGTACAGAAAGATTTCTACCGGCGTCAAACGAAAGAATCCCGATCAGACGTGCGAAGGGCAAAGTGTTAACATAAAAAGTTGAGAATCAATCTGTCGCACCGAGATTTGGGGACACTCCAAAAGTGGAGTCTGCGGATTCGCTTTTGGGCTCATCTCGCCCTCAGGGACTTCGTGGGTATAAAAAAAAAAGGTGGGGTAGAAAGCCTGTAGATCCTTCGACGCGTCGAAGAGGATCAAGAAACGCATTTTCGCAGCGTCCAGACAAAAAATGAGCGATAATAAGCTACGCCATTGACACGTGGACAGGATTGTATAGAAGAACTAAACAGGGAACGAACGGCCCACGCTGCGGATACCAGCGTCATATTCATGCAGCCATATGCGAACCGAAGGGCAACAGTAAACTCGATGACAATACCTTCTCATAAAATGTCTTTTCTTCCAGCCTTAACAACGATACAATGAGAGACCTTAACGTACGGAATATTGTAAAATACATCTCGTGGAGGTGAAACACAAAAAAAAAGGATGGAAGGAAGGAAGGAAGGAAGAGGGAAAAAGACTATTCATAAATACAGAGAAAAGATACCCCGAGTGTATTTCTATGCTCCGCGTAGCACGAAATGCAAGCGGAGAGCAGCCGGCACGTCGCAATAGGAGGATTGGCGAAATTTCGAAGCCTCGGGTAAAAGCTCAAGGGCTCCGCATCGTGTGCCCGTGGGGAAAAGTAACAGTGCATAAAATACGATTTTATGGCTGTCCGTACATGCGTGTGCATCAGGGAGAAAGGGTGTAGACCAACAGACAGTGGAGAGCCGGAGCCAGAACCTACGAAGAAGGTCGCTGACCCTCGGCACATATAAGAAAGAAGAAGAAGAATACAAAAAAAAAAGGGAAAAGAGGAACCTTCGTTCGAAAGGATGCATCTTCGGCTTTCGGAGTTTCGGTAATGAACCCATTGTAGCACCTGCCACCGTATTTCATACGAAACGTGCACGTAAAAGTGTCTGCGAGACTCGAGGAGGGCTCAGCAATTTGAAAACCTCGCCAGGTTCAGCCACGCTCGCTCACCGCGGCGAACTCTTTGTCTTCCAATATTTTCTGCAGCTCTTCGTGCGCGCCTTACTTCTATAAAATGCCCGACTGACGTCTACCGCAAGTCTAAAAGCATTTCTTTTAGGATCGCCCTACGAGGAAGATTATTGTTTCTGCGAACGAGAGGCTCGGGTCTCTGGTTTTCCCGCTGAAATGGTCTCCGGCAGGAAGGTTGCATGCAAAAGGAGTCGGTTTTCTGTGGCTTTTCAAGGGTTTGCATTCAAAGCGAGGTCTTTCGGAGGGAAATAAAAGAATATCCTGGGAATACTGAATGTATTCGTTGTGAATGTGTGAATGAAAAAAATTCAATAAATGTAAATATGTAAATAAATAAAAATATTGAATGTATGAGCGGTTATTATTGAAAATGTTGCAAGTGGGGCAAATTAGTGAATTCGATTCTATTTCTAAAGAAATTTTTGTCACGAGTAATCAGTTTTTGGCTAAATTGATACTAAAATCTACTTTATTTTTCTACGCTTCGTTGTTTATTTTGAATATTTTCAGCGCAATTCCAATTTATGTCAAATTTTTGAAATAAAAAAAATCACTTTCTCCGATAAATAATAGTAGAGTATATGTATGTAAAAGAAAATATGAAGTATATGAAGTGGTGGTTTTTGAAAATGAAGCAAGTTCATTTTTACATTTCTTGCGAATTAATCAAGGACATACATTTTTATGTGCAATTTGTTGC
Organism: Gasteruption jaculator; assembly: GCA_949825005.1. Classification (NCBI taxonomy): domain Eukaryota; kingdom Metazoa; phylum Arthropoda; class Insecta; order Hymenoptera; family Gasteruptiidae; genus Gasteruption; species Gasteruption jaculator. Next base: position 2,458,905 of record OX463761.1, read on the forward strand.
AAGATTTAGTGACAACTAATTTTTATCACAGAATGGACCTGCCCCACTTTTAAAATCAACGGCTCATATTTTGAAAATGTTGCAGGTGGTGCTTCTAATTCTGCAGAAATTCGCGTTGCAAATAATCCTTTTTTGGCTAAATAAATATTGAAAATCACTTTTTTCTCCTACGCTTCATTTTTAATTTTCAATATTTTGAGCGAAATTTTAATTTGTGTCTAAATTTAAAAAAAATACTTCTGATAATAATTTCATTTAAAAACTCTCACAGTTAATTACGGGGTCGAGTAATTAAAAATTAAATGAAAACTGGGACGGAATGAATTTCTACCGGAAAGAAATACCGCATCAATGACACGTATTGTGTTTAAATTCCGTATCTGAAAATCGCTAATCCCGATAATGAGTATCAAATTACTCGATGCACATTGCAACGCTATATATATGTACATGATGACCCGCGAAGAGGATTATCGCTTACTTATGTAACTCATTGTCCTCTACCCGAGCTATCCCGATATTTTAATCCATAACACAAATTAAGATGAGAATCCTCTATATACGATTGTTGCAATAATAACTTCCTATGCAATTGAAGCGAAGGAATAATTGCGGCAGATATCAACCTAACAACTGCAGTAACTTGGCGCAAAATGCACACAGGAAATTGCTATTGCACGTAACAGTTTCTTGCAAGTTCAAGAGTGGAAACTGAACTAGAGACGATAAATGCACCGCGGTATTGTGGATTTTTATGCTCGTGAGAAAAATTCAGAATGTTAATACCGATAATTCCATTCTGCGAGGAGACTCGCATTATTTGCGAGGGAATGCCACCAGCGTGCATTAAAAATTTAGTGTCTCTTGAAAATTTGCATAATGAGATAACGCAAGAGTGATTTAACCGTACAACAGTTTTATTGTGTCCCGAATAATTTTTCTTGACTCTGGAAATTTTTTTGTCCACAGGAGGTGATCAATTTAATAATAATTGAATGGGTCACCTCAAAAACGTAAGGTACAAATTGCAAATTGTTCAAAAATCCCCCAAAAATGAAAAAAAAAATAACCTCATGGATTTTTCTTTTTAAACCCATCTATTTTTAAAAAAAAATTGTTTAAAAAAATCCAGCAGGTTATTTTTTTTTCACTTTCGGGGGATTTCGAACAATTTGCAATTTGTACCTTACAACGTCCTTGAGGTGGCCCATTCAATTAATATATAACAACAACCAATAATTTTTTTATTCCGTATTTGCAAAAGAATCTAAGAAATTAAAAAAAAAATATATAAATTATTATTTAAAGGTATTTTTTTGTAAAGAATCACCTTTTTTCGCTAAAAAACCTTTCTAGGCCTTTAATTTTACGAATATTATTTATGGAATTTTTAAAAACATACCTTTACGTATATCATTTATTTTTTTACAGTTTATACTTTTAATCTTTTATTTTCTTCTGTCGCGGATAATTTAGAAACTAGCCTTTTGGGGCACCTATAATTCATTAATTGCGTCAGAACAGGTAAAAATGTATTTCGTATGCGCATCGTCTGGGAAATTGTTATTGATTATTTTTTCTTTTGTAACGCGAAAGTTGATTCACTCCAAGAAACGACGTCGTTTCTACTTTATTGGTCCAGCGGATAAACAAGGTGAATATGGTGCATCAGAGACGAGATAAACAAGGTGAATATGGTGCATCATTGGAAGCGACGTATTAAATGTATGACCGGAGAAATGTCGTATCTTTTGTTCTTTTGATTATTAAGCCTTCAATTAAGTTTTTCTCCCGTTATTACTACAATATTGTATGTACTCCACGGGTCTGCTGGAAAAAAAAGTATCCAGCAACAACCAGGAAACAGGTGGTAGAAAAAACATTAGTTATCCATTCGCGATAGTCACCCGGATGCGTTAAATAGCCCCCATAGTGTTATCGTGACAACAAAAGATATGAAAAGCCTTTTCATATAACGGAAGTATATAATTTTTCTCATTTCAAAGAGAATTGACCTTTCTTCTCGGGCAAATAGGGTTATAATAGATATAAACATATATATGTATATGTGTATGTGCATTGTCGGAAGAGTAATAAATAATTCACACGATTCAGAGCGAACTGTCATAGAAATTGGATGGCAGGTGTTTCCAAATACTATTAGTATAAATAATACGTTTTTTTTTAATTCTGTCACAGTTTTTTATGATTGTGTGGAATGAAATTAATGATTCAGTTGAAAATTTAAAATATAAGTTTTGGTACCATTTGTAATTTGCAAAAATATAATGTATTAATTCAAAATAATTGTAATATTATAATTGCGATATAATATTTGGTTATTAATTATTATATAACAAGTTGCAATTATAGTGTTATGTTATATGTACTACAGTATAGTAAATTATAATTTTTTAGAATGATAATTTACTTAATTAATAACATGCTGACCATCAATACTCAATAACAAAAAAATGTAGTCGACGAAAGTTCTGCTCGAATTATTAATTTAGCGACTGTTGGAAAATGATTAATAAGTAATGGAATTGAAATTATGCAATTCTATTGAGAATTAACTTCGCCAAGTTTATTTCTATTAAATTAATTGCTAATAATTAGTCCCTAATTTAATTTTCTAAAATATTATATATTCATAAGTAACAAATAGAGACACACCAAATTATGGAAGCGCGTAATCGCATAATTCCTAAAAGAATATTAACATTTTAATATATAATAATATTATAATTAATTTTAAAATAATATTTTAAAATAATATTAAAATATTAACATTTTCATAATTGATAACTCAAAATATATTAAAATTGTAAAATTTGTTCATCACCTTTTACCTTTAGAAACCATTTTTATCACGATTAATGCGCTTGCAAAATTTCGTAACCTCTAGTAATAAAATATTTAGTAATAAAACAATGAAAAAAGGGACATTTTGGAAAAAAAAATGCGATTTTCATTGGTTGTTTGACAAAATATTCCAGAAGGAGCAAGAATGGCCCCTTTAAGCTTCTAGGGAAGGTCTGGTTATGATCCATTAGTGGGTCAAAGATTTCCCTTTTGTCGGTTGACCGACGTAGCGCATCGTAGTAGCTATCGAAGGATAAACATAAATTGTTTATCCAAATCGTCTCGCATAAAGACGTATCCGGCCACGTTTCAGTTTCGTTCTCATACTTCTTTTCCAGGAGGAAACTAGTGAACGAAGTTGACGATGCACTTTTATGCAACTACGATCCGAGCGCGCTTCCAACCTGAGCAGGGAAATCATATTGGCATTCCTCCCGTTCTTTATGATAGGCTATCATTTTTTTTATCCTTTCCCGTTTGTTATTTTGTTTGGAAGAAAGAGAAAGACGTTGGAGAAGAAAGTATATACTCTTCCTTCGATAGTGGTATAAAACCGTACAGCCCGGTGCATAGAGAAACGTGTATTTTATCTCCTAGGAAGTGCATTGTTGCAGCAAGTGGGCCCTGCAGGGGTTTCTACCTGTTTACAAACCCATGAAAATACTTGAATTATTTACCTGTTTACCATAGGCTTCCTTGCCAACTATTTTATGTGCGCTGTGCAATTGAATTTGTGAAATTGCACGAGCCTTTGATCGAGTATTCGGGATAAACACGTTCGTTGATCCGTGAGTTTAGGCCCGGTAGCGTCAACTTCGTGTGTCACAGTGGGACGTTTTTGCCCTGGGTGTTACGAATTGGGCCCAAGTCGAAAATGTAGAAGAAATGGATGCATTCCGTTCCAATTATTTCCGAATGGAGCCTACTTTTTGAAGCAAAATCTGTTCCTTCGATTTTAAAATTTCTAGTAATTGTCGAAATTTCCAAAATTGTAATAATTCCTAGATTTTTCGAAAGAAAATATTGCCGGGGAAGTCTGTTGAAAATATCCACCATTTTGAATTCATACAAAGCCTAATTGTGACGTCACAATTTGCGACCCAACAACCAGGATTTACTAATTTTTAATAATAGCTATCATTTGTGCCCCGTTTTATAGAAATTTGAGAAACATATGATTTTTGGATATTCGTCATATTGAGTCCCGCATTTTCAATTTTGAAATTTCGAGTTCTAATTCGTCTTTGGTGATCTCCAAAAACCCCGATTTATTGATTTTCAAAGAGAAAAAATTGCCATAATGCACATTTTCATAGAAATTCTTAATTTTCACGATCCAAATAAATTCACTTTTCGAAGATAAACGATTTTTTTTACAAAATCAGCACTTAACACTTTGCCGTCCACGGGATATCTGATCGGGATTCTTTCGTTTGGCGCCGGTATAGATCTTTATGTACGACACCAAGGTGGTGCCACCGGCGCTTGGCCGATAGTTTTCGCATGGCACCAACGCGGTGCCACCGGACGGCATAGTGTTAACAAAAAATGCTACAGTTTTCAGAGCGAACTACCCCGTTCGAGTTGCGGAGGGTTGAAATAAAAGGAATCGTAACCAAATAAACGTATCAGCCGAGGCACCATGAAAGTGAAGAATTATTGCGAATATGCATCTTAAATGGATCAGAAGAAGGCGAATGCATAAGTGGATTGGGGAACTTTAAGTATGTGCGGCTTCCGTTGTTACGTACCTTCTTTGGTAGCCGTAAGGTCATTGTACGCATTTTCCCATCGTTCCGAGTACCTTCAAAGTTATATATGCTCGCATAGTAGTTCAAGTTGATTGTTCTCTATTCCTTTTCACGATGAGTAACCGACCAATCTAACAAAAATTCAGCCTCTAAATACCATTAACGCGTCACTAAATGAGCCGTTTATTTTGAAAGTGGTCCGAGTCCATTTTTGTTAAAAATTCGGAAAATGTTTTTTAAAACCTTACCGTCCGCACGTCTGATCGGGATTCTTTTGTTTGGCGCCGGTATAAATCTTTATGTACGACACCAACGTGGTGCCACCGGCGCTTGCCCGACAGTTTTCGCATGGCACCAACGTGGTGTCCCCGGCGCTTGCCCGATAGTTTTCGCATGGCACCAACGTGGTGCCACCGGCGCTTGCCCGATAGTTTTCCCATGGCACCAACGTGGTGCCACCGGCGTTTGCCCGATAGTTTTCCCATGGCACCAACGTGGTGCCACCGGCGCTTGCCCGATAGTTTTCGCATGGCACCAACGTGGTGCCACCGGCGCTTGCCCGATAGTTTTCCCATGGCACCAACGTGGTGCCACCGGCGCTTGCCCGATAGTTTTCGCATGGCACCAACGTGGTGCCACCGGCGCTTGCCCGATAGTTTTCCCATGGCACCAACGTGGTGCCACCGGCGCTTGCCCGATAGTTTTCGCATGGCACCAACGTGGTGCCACCGGCGCTTGCCCGATAGTTTTCGCATGGCACCAACGTGGTGCCACCGGACGGCATAGTGTTAATACAGCTAACTTCAACTAATTATAAACAAAGAGTTTACACTAAATTAGACATAAATTACGTGAAATCTCTTCTTTTTTTTTAAATGCACTCACACCACTTTGAAAATAAACGGTCCGTGCACGTATTAAATTAATTTATAATTTATATCCACCCTATACGAATTCACGCTCCAATCCTAAAAACCCGGTCTCGATGTGTATCGATATTATTGCGAGCATTGTTGTCGTTTTCTTCACGCTCTGGTTAGTCGTAGACCGAGACCGCGGGGATCGTTCGTGACCGAATTCGTTCGCAATCCGTGACAGGTTGACAGTTCTCAAGCAATAACGTGCCGACGAGGAAAGAAAAATGGTAATACCTGGACGGATGGATAATGCGAAGGAAAAGGATGTCAATGTTGAAACGTGAATGTGTTGATAATTGTTTTCAACAAACTACGGCGATCTAACTCCGCTACCGATAATTTCGTGATCCGATAGCGTCGATGTGAGTGCAACAGATGGATTGGAATCGGTTTGTCGTGTGTATCGTATAATGCAATAAGTCGATTCAGTTTTTTTTTTTGCATTTAGCTGAAAAGGACGTGGACATTCATAATTTACATCGTGAGAATACTTTTTCACTTATTCTTGCAGATTTTAATTAATTGATTAATTTTACAAGAGTCTATCGTCATTTTAGGGAAAGGTCCTGTGAAAAGGATTTCCAAAATTCAGCGAAAATTTGTGTTGTGAAATAGAAGCAATCTATAAAATAATGAAAAAAAAGGAAGAAAAATAATGATTGGGTCAATTTGTTTTTGTGTTTTTATTTTACTTTTACTTTTCAATATTTTGTACTATTATTATTATTATTATTATTATTATTTTATTGACTCTCTTGTATTAATTTTCTTAATTTTATTTATTTTTTTAATATTTGTTCCTTAGGGGATTCGTTACAAAGTATTTTAATAAATGATTCTTATTATTATTATTATTATTATTAAATAGAATATTTCCATTATTTCCAATAATTACCCATTATTTGAAAAAATAAAATAAAATTACTCTAGCATTTATATTTTTAAATTTCTATTCTGATAATAATTATTAATTTTTGACCGAAAATTGGCCCCTGAAAAATATTATCTAGAAATAATAATTTAGTTGCATAACCGGTGATAATTGACAATTGCAATATTTTAAAAACCATACTTTTTAATGCCACTAATACTGTCGAGTCAATTAAAATGAAACTGAAAATGAATATAAAAGTTATTTTCAACCTACAAAAGAGAAAAAAAATATGATTTTTTTTTAATATCATCCAATTTTTACTCTCACGTAAATATACTTACAACGTATTTGTACACACTCTAGAGATACAATCTAAATTGCAAAGTAAAAGATCAGGGCGATGACTGTGCACGCAAACTCGTAAAAAGTTATTTCGCGAAATGCGTACGAGCAAAACGGCCATTCCGAAACATTTATTTCGGCGGGAGACAATTTCGGAAGCAACGCGAAATTAATTTGCAAAAAGCGCGGAGTATAAGGGAAGGCTAGTTTTTTATAATTGCGAAATCCCGTGGCGTGTACCTACTCGAAAGACTCTCTTGTAATTTGACAAGTTGCTTTTTGTACTTTCTTTTTTTTTTTTAGCGTACGGCTCAATCAAGAGCATGAATATTCCGAGTTGATTATTCTTCATGCTCTTGACCTCGCATTTAAGCAACGTCGAAATACCCGAGACTTTATGTTTGCCGTGTAAAGAAATAAATACGTAATTTCCTACACGGTGAGGTATTACGATCCTGTCGTGCAACTTTTACTAAATATTTAATGTTTTTTTCAACGCAATTAATTTTATCGCGCAAGCGTCGTGAAATGAGATTCCCAATGTTAAGGTCATATAATGAATGGATTGCTTTGCTTTATTTTATTTTTATTTTTATTTTTTTTTTTCGTGAGTTCATGTGCAAGATTTTAGAAAGTGTCGGACAAATTTGCGGAAACAGAGTAACAGCGAGAGAGTTTTTATTTTTTTTTTATCTCGTAGAAAGTTCAAAGTTGAAAGATATTTCAGATTTTGTCCGATCTGGAAGATTGCAACTGTTTAAAAAAAAAATTTCACTCTTTAATTTTGACTTTTTTTTTTAAGCCATAGAAATATCAATTAATCTTTTTTTTTTTGAACGCGGTTGGTGTAATGATATTATAAATATTTAAAAATTAATCTCATGCAAGTGTTACCACGTGTGGTAGAATTTGTAAGGAATTAATGATTGGTTATGTTGCGCTGGAATTTATATTGTTCCGTATCTGTAAAGTCGTCTCGAGAGTACCGGGAAGTTGTAATATTTAATGAAAACCCGAGTCTTGATGCTCCGATTCAATATAAATAATGAGGAACATTATGTAACAACCTTCCGATTAGACAAGAAGCCTCGGATAAATTCAAGCTTGTGTTCAAAAGCTTCAACAATATTTTTCGACGACCGGTTGTTTATCAAAATTGCCTTTTCGATATTAATATAATAAACTTTAATAAGATAAATAAATTTAAGTGCAATTTCCAACCGAAGGCTTGGAAATTATTAAAAATGATTTTTGCAAAATTGAATTTAGTCGCGGACAAATAATTTTTCTATTTCTACTAATTTGTATCACTCATAATATTTGTTTCTACTAATTTTAACAATTATAACGTAATTATAGCAAAATTTTTTTAATACATAGTAAATTTTAGTGCAACTAATAACTTTTGGTAAAATTTTGAAGCGAGGGAAGTCGAAATTATGAAAAATCATTCTTGCGAAATTAAATTTAGTCTCGTAACATATATTTTCTACTAATTTAATAATACTTTTCCCCACTAATTTTAATAATCATACCAAAAACCTAGAAAACAAAATTAGTAGGAAAAAAATATTTTGTCTGTGACCAAATCCAATTTCGAAAAAATAATTTTCAGTAATTTCAAGCATATATATATATATATATATATATATATATATATATATATATATATATATATATCAATTTTAACACAACCAATAAATTTGAATAAAATTTTCAGCCGAACGAGCTTGAAATTACTGATAATTATTTTGTTCGAAATTAGATCTAGTCGCAGAAAAAATATTTTTTTCCTACTAATTGTCCTAATTGTATCAAACACGATAGGAGCGTATGATTTCAATATTTATAAATAATGGCAACGTGGAATGACTTGGAAGAAGCATGTGGCTCTTGGTTTCTAGTGTTTGCAAATCAATTTTTAGATATAGAGAGATAAAGAGGATAACGAGAAGCTAATATGTCACAGAAACGTGTATTGTGTCAGACAGTGCTTCTTGCATACTAGAAATACAACACGACACAAAGGGCATTGTTGCAATCAGCCGACCTAGATCACATGCAAGCAAAAGCAGTAGCATACCCGTCGTGTTATTTGCAATGCCTTGCCACTCTACTTCGTTCGTGCACCCGTAAAGTCTCCTGGGTTCTTTACTCATTGTTAGAGAGTTTCCTTACCGTACACTCTCGCGCGCTTGCATTTGCATACAACAATGCGAGTTAAAGTCAACATGTTTAACTGGCTTGAACGAAATTCTCTTAAACTATTTTTTCCGAAGGAAAATCTTCTGCAAACTTGTTTTATGTAAAAGTTTAGTGATTCTGTTGCATCGCTTCTCGTTTGCTTTTGCCAGATATTACTTATTCGCCGGAGTTGTGCAGAAAAATGCCAAACGAAACGCGCTTCGATTTATTTTTTCTTTTTTCTAATAACTTTTCCTTATTGAGAGCGAACAGGTGCAGAAGCTCGAGCTTTTACCTAATTTTAATAAATAATCAACTTCATTGAAATTATTAAATCCAAGTAATTTCTGGAAATTTAATTTTAGAGAAAATTAATATATAGAAATTATGTGATTTATTAAAATTAGATAATTTTCAGCGGAATGAGGTAATTTTATCAATATTAGATAATTTTTATTATCTATTATCTATTATATTTTAGATAATTTTTAATTTTAACTGTGGAGTTTGGGGAGAATTAAAAAATTGGACATATTTCTGTCAAGACACAATTCCAAGCACACACACACACACACACACACACACACACACACACAAATAACATTCTCATCATTTGGAATTGATTGTATAACATCAACTTTTTTTGTCGTCATGCACGAATGCCTCGCACAGACTTGCTGTCGCAAATTTTCGATCATTTTGCTCGCAAAGTGACCTGGAAGTTACACGCTTGTGTCATCTCACCTTTCTCACTGTGAGAAAGGAATTTTTCGGGCAACGTTTAATCGACTGTGGCAACGAAACCATTTGATTCGCCAACTTCTTCATTCCAATCGAACCTTGGACGTGAAAGATCATTTTTCTAGATCCAGACTGGACCCACTTTGTTGTTGACCTTTGGACTACCGCGGCTTTTGATCCAAAAAAAATTATGGCTTCTCGGAAAAAACAAACCCTTAATTTTGAATAAAATGGATTTTTGAAGAAAAATCCATAATTTTTAATGAAATGTATTTTTTGAAAAAAAAACCCATAATTTTTTAGATTGGGAAATTTTCCATATTTTCCTGCACTTACGCAATTCCGGCGACAAAAATGTGCATTGGTCCGAACTGAGCGTGTTTTCCCATAGAAAACCATACAATTTCCATGTGACCTATATATTATGGAAAAAATGGGATTACCTATTCCTGTTGAATTATTAACAATTATTAACACTTTGACTGCCACGTCTGGCACTAAACTTTCCGTTCAGGCCGCGCTGGTTATGACAAATGCAATAGCGTGTATCGTTACGCCCCACGCGGCGTGAATAGGGAGTCACGTAAATCGTTCGTGGCAGTCAACGCGTTAGTAAGAAGACGATGAACAGGCAAAAGTAAACAGCAAGGTCTTTGACGAACCGAGTTCCGGGTTGTAGGGAACAAGTCCAAAATGACTCGGTGTTTTTTTTTTTTCGAAATGCAATGGAGGGCCCTGGTAATTCGGCGTTGAGATTCTCGAGAGAAGGATGCTCTGATAATTTGAATTCTCCATTAGTCTCACATTGGGCACTGATACGAGACCCGTTCCGCTCGAGGAACCTGCGAACGAGCAAATGAAACGCTCAGATGCAGCAAAGTAGGAGCTAAAGCACGTTTGCCTTGCGTCACTTCGATTACGAGACTCCACTTTTAACACGACTCTCACAATTACCGCGGTTCGTGCATAACTGTCTAATTAATACACGTGTATGTATGTGGGTACATATGTATTTCATGTACCTTCGTTTTCTATGTATGGTGTCAAAATTTTTAGTATACGGAGAAAAACGATTTTCCAAATTTGTCAAAAAAAAAAATAAACAAACACTCGAGTCCAAACTCAGTAAAATGAGATTAAAATATTAGCTCGGTGCAGAATTAACGACGGTTATTTCGTATGATATACGGCAAAATAATCGTCGTTAATTATGCACTAACCTAATATAACAGAAAATACAAAAAAATTTTGTGAAACATCAAAATTTCTCTAGGACAAAAATTTATAAAATTAAAAATGAAAATTCTAGGGGTTAAATATTAGCTTTTTAGGAGCCTCCACTATTTTTTAAAAATAATTTCCAGTATAGGGGCGATTTCGAGCAAAATCAAGGCAGTAGCAGCTGAGCGACGGTTTAGTTGCAAAATAAAATCTGAAACTGAACAAAAAATTACAAAATGACAGTATCTCCAAAATCGCTCGGTTGGAATTGGTTAATCAAGTTTTTTTGATCTTGTCTCTTATTTCTCTTTTCATGGTACTACCGCATTTATGGAAATTTACTTCGAATCAAACGGTACTCGAGGGATTTCGCTAAAAGATGAAAAAGAGGCCAGTTACGATCACCTTTAAATTTAATGATTATGGTTACGTCATTACGTGTACCGAGGTTTCCCCGTTATTAAAGAAAATAGAGCATCAAATAGTTGAATAATTATGCGCTATATGCATCGTTAAAAACATTATCGCAATTGATAATTTTGCTAACAGCGAATTTCAAAGAGTTATAGTGTGTCTACTTGAGATCCGACATGAAATTTTCAATTCAATTTAATTTATTTTTTACTTTTTTCGAATGGTCGCTCTCTTTGTTTATCAATTTATATTTTTTATGTATTAACATATACATATTTTTTTCACTGTTATGCCATATAATTTTTTTTTCTTCAATGTCTCAAATATTGTTATTATTATTTTAGGAATTCCATGGAAATTTGACTTTATTAAATTAATGTTTCATATTTTCTGCATTTATGGAATTTGCGCTTTAAAGAATTTGTCCCACAGGTTTTTTAATAAATAACTCCTACTTTTACTATTATTATTATAGGTATTATTACTACTACTATTACTACTATTATTGTTATTATTATTATTATTATTATTATTATTATTATTACTGGTTAAATTCAATTTTTTTTCATTTTTCGTAAACAAAAATTAATTAACCGGACAATTTATATTTTTAAATTTATATTATCATAATAATTATTTATTAGACTGCGAATCGGCCTCAAGAAATATCCTCCAGGGGCATAACCAAGTTACGTAGCCGGTAATAATTGGTAATTACAATAATCGAACGGCTACTTTCTTAGCTAATATTCTTGAGCTAAATAAAACGAAGGAACGATGGAATGCATGGAATAACTTTGGGATTCTGAAACGTTATTTTGGGATTTACCCAAAAGCAAACCCGTTTGCGAACGCGAGTGTGTTCGACATTTTTCCTTATGAAAGATGAACGAGGCTTTCGATATCTCCCCATTCGCAGTAAAGGAAGGTTAGGAAGGAAGTGCTGGGTGAAGAAGAATAACAAAGATGTAGAATACATGGTATTATTGTCGCCAAGTCTTTCTCTTTTACAGACAGCTGCTTGTTAGTTGTTGCCAACCACGAAGCGGAGGTGAACCAGTCGAACGTCGTATGTACAGACGTTACTTACGAAGGAAGAGCAAAAGAAGAAGAAAGGTAGGCAAGTAAAGGGACAGACCACGCCTTAGTGTGCCTTGGCAGTGAGTTTGCTTCGCCTCAAGCATAACTAATATATCGAGGGATCTTCTCCTTTGATCTATCTTTTATAAACCATACTATGTATATACTGTATACTCAAACGATAAATCATCAGTTAATAAAGATCAAGTGCACACTTTTTCTGTTTCACTTTTATCACTCTGGGTATAACTAACACCCTTGAATCATATCAATTTCACGAGACTGTCAATCAATTATCTGCCTGTTGGCTACATTCAATTTGCTACGATGAACAATGCATTTCCTATTGGATGCATGTTGGCAAACTGAATTTTCGCTCTTGACACTCTCGAGATACCACACTAATGCTCAACAATTAATACCATAACGTTTTTGTCCAACTTTTTTGTCAATTACGCGAATTTTTATCGGCTTTTGTTATTAATTTATATGATATTTAGGTTGGAGTTGCCTTATTTGCAAATTTTGGATAAAATACTTTCATCCGTATTAGGTAAAAATTTGTTCAATCTTTTGAAGCTCACATTCTTGAAAAAATACTATTTTTCATACTTTATTTGTATTGTATAGGAAAATTGACTATAATAAAATGATTAACTAATAAAGGAAAATTACACCCTGCATAGTAATATTAACACTATCAATAAACAAAAATAAATCAATAAATTGCAGTATTTGGTGTTCACAAGTTGAAGAAATTATTTTGAATCGAGTTGGACCAGGACTCGAAGCTAGATCCTGCCAGAGTCGTTCGCAATTACTTTCAGTTTCACTTTTAATATTTTTAGTAAAGTTATTTTGAATATCTATTATCTGAGATAGGTGTCATTTGTGGAGGAAAGAGTGTCCATGTGACATGAGTCTTATCGAAATCTTAAAGAAAAATCAAAAGTGACTATAATTATAAATGGCTAAAGTTTGGCATTCCTGGGCCCAACCGTCAAATTACGTTAATAACAAAAAATAATTATGATCGAATACGAAATTAATATAACCGAGGAAACAGCAAAACATCGAAAGTGAGAAAAAAATAGTTAGAGCGTTGCGTTTCAGAGAAAGAACGGAAACCGAGCGCCCAGACCGGTGACAAGATAACAAAGTGGCATAAAAAGGAATTCCCCGGGTGACAAGTGCTACTTTGTAGAACGACAGTTTCTAAATAGAGCACTTGATACAAACGCGATGTGGAACAAACGGACCCGGAGACAATAACAGAGGTAACGAGAAAAGTTATTTCGCACTTGTGCAAACACCTCCGAAGGAGTGAGAAGCGAGGAAAGAAGAGGATCGAGAAGGAGTTCCCCGTCCAGGGAGGAGTTTGGAACACCACTTGTGCACCGCGATAGCGACGGGGTCACTTGTTGTGCAACAATGGTCAGTATGGAAATAGAAATTCGTAAGAGTACGAATAGAAAGATGTAGTACAAAACGACGAAGGGTTTCTTGTAAAACGCATAGAATGATTCCAAGAAGTATGGTGGGTGGGTGGTCTCCATTCAAAGATGTTTATGGTTGTGTCGTGGCAAAGTGGCTGCACGCCAACCCATACACTCTGTACCATCCTCCACTCGGGTCGAGGACCTGACGTTCGTCAGGTTTCCGAGGGTTCACCATCAAGAGAGCCACGAGAAGAGATCGTACGGTGAACTTCTCCTCGAGCCTTTAGGTCGAACAACCATCGCCACTGCCAACTATCGATTATGGATCTTTCTAGCTACTTTACCTCCACGATACGGCGTGTATCCCTTTTTTCCCTTTGCCCTGAAAGAATTGATTCCATCATCGACTCATTACTAATAATTGGAGAAGGTAACCGTTTTTCGCATCGAGGGGACAGCGCGTCCATGTAAGGACGTTGGCTCGCGATTCCCAGAAAATGCTTATCAGGATCTCAAACCCGCAAAATGGGGTTTTCGGACGTTCAACTCGAGCGATTGGAGACGCGAACAAAAAAAAAATTGTCTGTCCATCATTTTTGCGGCAAATGGAATGCAAGGGAACCCCTTCTCTCCAGCCGCCAGGTGGTGTCGCTAAGCCACACCGATAGCGTCCAGGTGATATCGATCGATGTTCTAATCGATAAGCGACAGACGTGGGCATACCTGTAGCGTGCTTGTGTCCCTCCCGTAACGGTACACGCGTATGATACGCGTAGTGTCCCTGTAGCTAACGAACGACACGACAATAAGGATACGTGAAATTCCAGAAGCCTGCCGGTTTAATTCGCTGAACGCGACTGACGGGGAAGAAACTGACGATTCGAGTAATTATGTGACTACTCGTGCTCCAAAAAAAAGGGCGCTCGCTTCGTAAGAAAAAAGACTTTCTGTGGCCGGTGAAGGAGCAAAATAGTAATAACGGGGAGGTGAAAAAGAGAGGCTCTTGGGGGGAAAAAAGCGGAGGAGATTTTTAACGAGCAGGAAAAAGTCAATGCACTTGGAAGGGCAAGAAAGCGTTGCCGAAGAAACGACAACATGATTTTATAATCGGCTGTTCGCCTGGTATGTGTTTTCAGGAGAACGTCGAAGCGGATGCCTCGGATGGCGTGTAGCCATCGATTTAATCGGCTAATACCCAAGAGGTGTTATCTATCAATCAAACGAGCCACGGTTGACAGCTAACTCAAAACTTTTTTCTGTTATCTTTCGACGAAATCGACGAACGCCGTTGTCTTCACGAAAGTGCGTTCCGATGCACACCCGAACGGCATCTATTTTTCTTGGAATCTCGTGGGAAGTGGTATTACGCAACGTTACGTGCTCATCTCGTTTCCAGAAGTGATAATACGTTACTCTCGAAAGAAGTCCCAAAGGCATACATGTAAATACGTTTTACATCGACTTCTCTCTCTTTCTCTCTCTTAAAGCCATAAAGTGGAGATCTGAAAGCGGAGACGTGGGAGAACGGATATGCCCTTCGAGCTAAATTCCGCAGGGTTAGGAGATGCGAGGTGCTTCTGCACGAGCAGGTATACCTTCGTGTGCTGAATGTTTGCATTATGACTTCGCTCGGGTGCTTTTTAATAGCTCGCATTTTCTCCAGTTGAGCGAATTCTCGCTTTGCTCTAGGCTACCGTGCCACGAATTTGCTGAAACCAGGAGTTTTGAAGGTGTCAGGCACCACCCGATTGATTTTTAATCAGCCAACCAATAATTATCGAATTCCTTGCAGTGATCCTGCTCAAGAAATGCATATTGCAGGTACCAATAAACTATTATGAAATTAAAAAACTAATTGACACATAGTCCCAAATTAGTCACTCGGGGCTCCCGCAATGGCTTTTTAACGGCCCGCATTTTCGCAGTCGACGAGATTTGGACTTTGGATTTTCTGTCACAAATTTCCTAAAATGATGATTTCAGAAGCTACCAGGTACCACCTGGCTAATTATTAATCATCCAACCAGGAATTACCAAATTCCTTGCGGTGACCTCACTCAAGATTGCATATTCTACGAAGTTTATTGATTTAATATCAATCAATTAAAAACTACTCGATCTCTGGGCTGCCTTTCGCATTGAATATCGATAATTGTGCATTAGCGTTACGGTAATTCCGAAAATATCCCTTTCATGCGAGATTACGACGGCGCATTAACCCCATGGCTCGCTCTATCAGTCACACCGGATTATTTACATCCAGTAGTTTTTTTTTTCTTCATTCACGAGCGTTCGTTGAAAAGGCATTTTATCTTAACACAATGTACATAAAGGTCAAGAAAATCAAATTCCTAGAACCGGCAGAGTGGGGTGCGTGTATCTGGATGTGTGGCATAAATGCAGTATGTACATGGTCAATAGTAATAATAATAAAGTGGTAGTAGTTGCACGTCACGGTCCAACAGACCGATCAACTGGCTGTGCTGTAAGCCCGGCTACTGGTCTCTCCACCCACGCACATAAGCCTGCACGTGTACCTATGCACCTTCGCACACGTGCATAGGTTAATGCATTACCAACGTACACTACCGTGGAGTCAAAGCTTCGCCAACGGTCTGCACTTTAATTAAAAAAAAAAAACACTCTTTCGTTAATTCATAATCCCTCGTGGCTTTAGAACAACCTTTGTAAATGCATTGAATGCGAGGATAGAGAGAAAAATCTGTAGAGCCATTAGGTCTTTCGATCCCATCACGATTTCTCTTTTTACGTCCCAATATTGTCCGAGATCCTGTTATAGCATTTTTTGTGCGAGGAAACTCGTGATTGAAATGAGTTTTCACCGAAAGCTTCAATACAATGTCTAGCAATAATGATAATAATGAATCGAATGTTAACAATTACTGAATGGAAAGTAATTAACCCTTAGATGATCCACTGCACCAGAATGACTTGATTGACACACTGGGGCTTTTCACACCCCAGCTATAAGAATTTGTATTGCCTGAAAGCTACTGATTTTTTATCTTGAACAAAATTAAATGTAATTATTACTTTATATGATAAAAATATTTATAAATATTATTATATATATTATATTTTGTGAAAGAATTTTGTTTACTCTCTAAAGATGGCTAAATTGGAACCTCACCAGACTGGGGCGTCCTACACACCATAAGCCAATTAAGTGTTAGTTATTGATAATTAAATGCGAATGTAAATAGATAGTTTACAATTAATTAATTATTGTAAGACTAAAATATAACAAAATAATACCACAGAATAATCCAATTGTAAATAAACACGCAAACAGAGAAAAAAAACAAACTTAATTACGCCTAATATGAGTTGAAAAAATACTTTCATCCATTTCTGTGAAAGTCACAATTCGGATGGTATTTCCAGCAAGTTCATTAATCACAAAATTTCAACGAATCAACGAATCAGGTAAGATTCCATCGAAGCTGTCTCCTTTAATTAAGAAAATGGATGGAGGAAAAAAACGGATACTTTACAGGTAGGAATAATTTCATCTTTCCTCCTGGTGATTTTAATACCTTAAAATATGTGTCAACGCGACTGACTCATCTTGTATAATTATGAATTCTATAATCTTCCGAGACACTGTAAATTCCACTCAAAGTGTACCCACCAACACAAGTCCTAGCGTAAAGATTGTAAGATAAACTTCTGTTCGTGAAATTGCAGCGTGCAAAGCTAATGTCCTTCACCTGGAAGCGATCTTTGAAAAAGCGCACATTAAAGGGCAATTCTCATCGGAGGGAATAGTACCTATCACGTGATATTGCGTAATAATAATTGCCTTTAATTTATTGGAAAGGTAAAAGCGTAAAGTTGAGAAAGCAATAAAGCGAAATAGCGGAGATGCGAGCAATCGTAAATTTTTCAGAAATTTCTTTTCACGCAGACAGCGCACTAAAGTCTTTATATGCGTACTACCCTGACGAAATCGTGTAATTTGTTCTCTCGTACGCTTCAATGGTGGTTTAAATAATCGTGACACTGAAATGTGTTTGTTGTCATTCTTTTTTAATCTCTCCCGAAGGTGCCAATTACTGCTGCGGATATTATAAATGACACAGTTGCTAACCTTTATGACGGGGCATTCGTTAGATAAGATATAATCCAAAGTAACGGTACAAGAACTTCAGTAGTCATGCAAACGCATTCTTCAATCTCGCCTCTCTTTTGTACGAGACAGATTCTCAATAAAAAAAAAATGCATCCCCGATATTGATCATGATTTTTGAGATTTATCAAATTTATTTTTCACTCCCGTTTTCCGTATTCGACGAGCGAACATATTTCGAGCAGGAAATGCCACGAATTTGAACTACTTTGTTCGTATTTTCAAAGCACACCTCGAATTGCTCGCGAAGAATGCAATTTTGTGATTCGCAGGTGCAACTCCTCCGATCGCGCCTTGCGATCTTTCCGCTTGTTTCAATCGGTGATAATCGCGGGTGTCACTTTAAAGTTAGATGCCTTCGCGATATCCGTCCGTATTCCAAACGCTTAATTACGCTAACTAATTTCAGTGCCATAAAAAAAAAAATGGCACCGCAGAAAGTACTGCTATTTGCATGTATACCCGAGGATTCTACTCTATAATGTATCGAAGCTCTTGAGATATGATCTTCTCAAGTTATTTCCTGTGTATCCACTGTAAAAGTACACCCTGTGTATAAAGTTAAGTTTATAATGTACGTAAGGCCTGGCCGATAGTGTATATATTCAAGGCATTGGGGGAGGCAATCAGCTGGCTGATTAACCATGCTCCTTTGCCTCGCAGCAGTAAACCAATTACACTTTACACGCGAGCCACGCTCTTTCTCTCTCCGGTGCGACCGAGCTTATAGGATCCTGGCCAGGAGACACAGAACACGTTCGAGTTGTTTCTGCTAAAACAGCTAGAAAGGAACAAACGGTCTTCGGACTATCGATGCCCACCCTTGAAAGAGACGGAGAAAAAGCCACTCCGTAACTTAAGCGTAGGCGCGAAGTCATGATAGCAATCCGCGACAGGATTCTCACGTCTTCTTACACTTTTTACACTAACTCCCTAACTCGAGAAATACGACTGGAACATGGCAAACTCAATATTTTCTATACTTTTTTTGCGCATAAACGGATAAAAGCACTTTTAGGGGAAAAAAATTAATGTCCCGTTTATTAAATTGGGACATTTTTGACCCCAAAATACGAACTATCGTTCGTTGCTTTGTAAATGCAACGATAGTATTTATTATCAGAACGCATATGTGGCAGAGGACAACTTGTATGCTCTGCTTTTGCTGCGACTAACTCTGACAAAATTTTAAATTTACTTTACTTGAAACCAACGAAACGAGTGACTTTGGGACAGAGGACAATTTGTTTAAAATGCGATAGAAATTGGGAGCCTATCATTGTTTACCCATTTATGCCTATTTCATAAATTGGAGCTTTCCTGTCCAGAGATGAAATAGGTGGAACAATGTTTCTACGAGTTATGCCCCGCGTAAAAAAATTCTATAAAGTTTTATAAAAATTTGATAATGTCAATTTGATAAAAAATTGGTTTTATAAAATTGTTATAAAAAGTTTATAAAACGATAATTTTATGATAATTTTATAAAAATTTTATAAAAAAAAATTTATGATAATTTTAACATACATGAACAATGTAAATCAACTATTTTTTACTTACTTATCTATCTATTATAATTATAAGAAGTCGACAAGTGGCCTGCTTACAATATCTTCTTCTCGCAATTGGTTAAGGGCTTGCTACCGTCGAAAAATCGTAAATGGAACGTCAGGTAACTATATAATTATTATATATAAAATTTTCGTTTTATAAACTTTTTATAACAATTTTATATAACCAATTTTTTATCAAATTGACTTTATAAGATTTTTATAAAACTTTATAAAATTTTTTTACGTGGGGCATCACAAAGAACCTATGGATAGCGTGAAATGTCATTGTTGGCCTGAGTAAGTTTCTACACGCCTCGTATTAATAGAATTGGACGTCAGTCTACTCTTCGGTTAGTCCTTCCAAAATCATTTCCAGCCCGATCCATCCACCATTATTTCCGAGGAGAGAGTCTGAATCATAAGCCCACAATGTTAGTTATAAGTGATGAGGAAAAGAGATGTAGGCAGACAATGGAATAGAATACCCACCGCGTTATCTCCGAAGAGTTTGAACGGTTGACTTCAACAGTCATTTGCATCCAATGCAAAGCGTTCTTTACGTCTGCCATAAATATTTATGATTTCGGGACTAATGTGGTAGAACAAGAAAGTGAAAGTTCTCCTTACACAAAATTGTATGTCAATGTAACAATACTCCTTGCCCTATTATAGAAAAATTGATGCGAATGGATACGCGGAACCTTTGCCACTAAATTCAATGATTTGCTGGGATACGATCACGAGTGGGAATTTGAGCACTTCGAATTTCAGCAATTTTATGATTGCGCACTTTTTTCTGACACTTAACTGCACCGGGGAAAACACGAAATGATACAGATCAGAGTTTCCTTGTAACTAAATGAAATATTTGCAACGTTGACGGTTAAATAAACACGGGTATTGTTTGCGAAAAGGCAATACTCATAATTTTTTTGCAATAATATCGATTCTTGGGTGAAACACGAGTCAATAATTGGTACATTTAAACGGTGAAGGGAGTTACTTGCACGGGCAACGAGATGGAATTCATAGCTCGCAAAAATGCTACATACGTAAGTTCAACAATAAACATCTACCCTATATGTTTAACAGTCTGCAAAAAGCAACTCCTAACGTATAAATTAAACTTTCGTACGAGGGAACGGAAAGATTCTTGCAAAACATCCCCGTGAAATAATTAAATATGTGGATTGCATAATAAAGGGGATAATAGGACTGTCAAGAGTGGCTCTGTGTTTACAAAAAGATTTACGACTCCCAGAAGGGTTGTTAGAGAGCAACAGTGGGCTAAACCTTTAAAACCCTTCTAATAATCATGCCCCCTCTGCATTCTAAATCAATCACCTACCTACAATTATGTAGTTAGACGTAAAAGAAAAAGCCAAAGAAAGCAATAAATAAGAACTTGAACTTTAATGGCATTATGAAAAGTCATAAAGTAGCCATTATCGATTTCGCAGGTAATTATCGTGAAAGCCTGCATATAACGTGAATTACAGCTACATGTTATAATAATAATTTGCCAGTTTATGCTCTACTACCTCCCGAGCCAGTCAATTTATAATTCTCCATCCAGGATGGATGTATAATTAAGGAAAACGTTTTCGTCCAAGCGTGTGTCTCTTCTGCTTAAAAGGTAAAAAAACCTGGGAGCTTTTTCATCCGCCATAAAAGTTATATAGACGCTTTTGAAAAAAAAAAATAAGGAGCGTCGTGCAATAGGGAAGCCTGAACAGCTTTTATAACGCCTGGCGAAATAGCTACAGTAAAAGAGAGATTATCATGGCACCCAAGTGCCCTCAAATTTTATGATGGCTGCAGCCGTTCGTTCTATCTTTCTGGCTTACTGGACAAAGTGGCTGTGGCTCATGGGTACGTGCACGGTTACGGTAATTTCTTTCCGTCGTTTAATCACGCATCATCTTTTCACTAACACGTATCTCCGAATCACTCGAGCGCGGCATATAATCGCTGTAACTAATGAAACCAGGAAATTTCGTTTGCGAGATTAGAAATAATCTAGTGAAAGCTGCTTCTCCTGCCAGTCGCCATTGTTTTACGAAAGCATAGTTTGAAGTCAGTAGAGTCCGTAGGTATGGACTTAGCGCCAGGCTAGTGACCCTTTTTCGCCTTATTACGTGTCGCAGCGGAACGCCAGGTTACATATTTGACGTGAGACGGAAAGAGATACGCGTTTTCGGTTCGTGGAAGGTTGGATCTTCAAGGCGATGCATTTGAATTGGCTGAAAATGTACTTACGAGTTAGAGGTAAAGCGTCCCAACCCGTCTTGGTGCTACCACGGTAACTGCAAGACGTGGACCACATTTTGTTGCGGGTAACGGTACCGCTGCTGGTGACGGTGGAGTCTCTGGTCTCGTACAGCTGCCTCCGTTTGCTCCCCGTAATTCCCAAACGAGATTTGTTAAAGAGCGTGGTCTACTTAGTCGCCTCGATCTGTAGGAAGCGAATAAACATTACAGGGGCGGTGGAAGCAACGATCCGAATAAAAATCTACAGGCGGACGCATTCATACGTGCCCATTCGAAACAATACAAGAATGAAAATTGTTTTCACCTCTTCTCAGGAAGCTTAGCACCGGCACCTGAATCACCAGAAGTGCGGCCACCCGAATGGCTCGAATCTAAAGTACCATCGAGTTCCATGGCTTGTTGAAGATTTGTGAGACTTTTGTAACGTATGTTGAATAACGGTGAACCACCTTTGTACCCTGGTGGCGTTTCTTTGAGGGGCGACGCACTTTTTTGTCTTATAAGAGGACGACCCCTTTGTGTCCCATTGTTTTTCACGTATAATTTCGCTAGTGGCGGTTTTTCCACCCTTGGTAGCGGGGTTTCTTTCACGGCACGCCGCGTTCTCTTCTCGGCCTGAATTTTTTTCGTTGGTATGGTTTCTATGGGCGGTGGCTCGGGTCGGTCGTCCAACAGGGGAGCGATCGTGACAGTGACGGGGGTCATAGGCGGACTACTTCCATTCTGCATAATGGGACTTTCGTACGGAGATCGGACGCTTTTGGGCAACGGCGCGAATCCTCGGACGTAATCGTAAATCTGATCGATTTCGTCGTACTCTTCGGTGTAAGAAGGGGGTACACGATTTTCGTCACGGTAACCGCTGTGACCATGAGAACTATGGCTCGAGCTTTGATGTCCGTTGTGATAATGGTGATGGTGATGATGGTGGTTGCTGTTACGATGATGATTCGCGCTATCGGAGCTGGCGGACCTCCTGAGGAATCCCGAGGCGCTTCTACTCTGTCTCGGAGGCTTGCTTTCGCCGAGTCGCCCGTCCAGCACGTGAGCGCGGTCCGCGACGTCGGCTACGAGACGAGAAGCGCGTTCCACCAGACGCGTGAACTCCGGCATGGACTTCAAAGACTCTTCGTTGCGCGCTTTCACGAGTTTCAGGGGAGCCGCCAGCGGCAACGCCACGGCTGCTCCTTCCCGCTGCAGCAACAGTGCGAATACGTGCTCCTCCTCGAATGTCGACAGCAACCGTAGCTCCGGCACGAATTGGGACGACGATTTCAACCCTCGCGGTTGCTGCCCGTGCACCAGTCTCACGGTCAAGGGTAGTCGCTTGCTCAGTAGTGCACGCGCCGTATGGACCCCGCTGATGTTCCCCTCCCGTGCCAGTGCACTGAATCTTCCTCGTTGCTCGATCCCGAGAAGCACGCTCTCGCCGTGACAGTCGACGCATCTCAGAAACCGCCCACGCCCGGGCAGAGTGACTTCCCCGGCGGTGACGATGGTCTCCCCCGCGGCCAGCGTCCGCGTTCCCTCCGGAACGACGATCCCAGATTCGTCATCGACCTTGCACGCCAGGCCCCTTATCGTTTCCCTGACGAGCGCTCCCTCCTCGGGACATCTTCTCGACAATTCGTTGACCGACTCGATCCCTCTGACCGCTCGTCCCTCCTCGCTCAGGATCTCGAAGTATCCCGTGTAAGAGTCCGGTATCGCCAGTCTCGGACCAACGCCGACGACTCTACGACCCTCTTTGATTTTCACGGCTTGCGCCACAATCTTCCGCCTTCGTCCCGCTGACACCAGTAAAGCCGTGCTCTGCAAACTCGGCGCGGGCAATGTCGGCACGCCCAATCCACCATATTGGCCTTTTGTGATCTTGATGACGGCCGGTAAACGATACTTCGACACGAATTCGCGTAGATACGTAGCTTCTTCAGCCCATCGTGCTGCTGCTACGACGATTTGTCCGTCCGTTGCAGCCATCACAGGTTGTCGTATCCAAAGGGCCCGCCGCTGCCCTTCCTCCTACATTTGTAGCTCCTTCAACGGTACACCTCTATGCCCCATCTGAAACGAAACAACAAATTTGCGTATTTTTAGCTTCGAGTTTCATATTTACTAAACAAAATATAGCAATTGCAATTCCCGCTTTTGCTGTAGTCAAACTTATTATTCAAATTATGCAAATTTTGTTGACGGTGAAAATTGGAAATTAATGAAATAATTCGTGCCTTGGTTCATCATTTTCGCTGCAATTTAGACGCTTCGAATGACGGCTATTGCTGCGAATTCTGATGCCGAGGACACTCGGCGATAGCGAAATTGGAAATTCGCGTTTAAGGCTCCACCGAGACATGAGAATAAATACCGAAAAGGATTATCTTCCCGTGGAAGACGATCCCCGCTCGATTTCAGTTGCACACAATTTTCATTTCAAGGAAAGGTTATAAAGCGAACGCGCGCCTATCGTTTCTAGTAATTTGCTCCACTTTCACAGTCGTGAACCCGATGAAGCGATTCGGTAAACTCCATTTCGCTGCAACGTGCTGCTTTCTGGAAAGAGAATTAGCAATTGCATCGCCCATTCCTCAGAGAGCCAAGACGAAGCTTGGACGACTGAAACGGATTAAGGGGGCTTATAATGAAAATTCACTGGATATATCTATGTATAGCCTTTGGTATTACGGTGAAGTAGATTAAGGAGACTCTTTGAAAAGCTTCTTAAGATGATCCTTAGACAAGGGAGATAAGAAGCCAGGTGACCAATGACCCGGGGCATCGTGACAGGCGCGCCTCTAGGAAGTTATTCGACACACTCTGCTCTCTTCTATTCTGCATTCTCTTCTGTTCGCTAAACTGTTATAAGATAGGTCAAATGTACGTAATAATAATTTCTTCTTTCTCAGAGAATTCATTTTATTTAATGCGGGCTATACGTCATTTTTATCGCCTGCCTTCTTTGTGGTATCTTCTAACTAGTTTCACTCGGGTATCATTACACAGTTACCTTCCATCATCCTGAGATCTTAATTCCGAGGTGTTAGCAGTGCAAAAACTCATTAAGATTTGGCACAATTATAACGTTTAATAGCACTTTCATCTTGGAGAAAGGTATCGCGTTACTCAGCTTACATAATCAGATTCCTGCTTCTTAAGTGGTTCTTTCTTTACCTACAACATGAATAGCGATATAAATCCAACGTATCAGTATAACTAAACAAAAGGAAATTTAAACTGAACTGGGAAGGTATTTGAAGCACGGTGAAAGCTTGCCCGAGATGATATATTTCGGGAGCATGTCGATAAATTTATGAGACCGTTCTTACGACACTTTGACCAACTTGTAGGCGGAATCTGACATGTCTTGGGTAAGATCAAGGAATTACGATATGCTGCAGAATTTCCGCTTCGTGTAGTATAATTAATCCTCTATTTCTTATGTAGATGTTTATTTCACAAACTGAAACAAGTAAGGTACCTACTCCCAAGGGGAGAAAAAAGAAAATCCAAAGAGAATTGCAAGCTGATGCAAATTTACATTCAACGAATCCTAGGAGCAACTTAATTCTCAAAGTTTTGGATAATTGATTATTCCCAGTTTTATTTTTATAAAATATTTTCGAATGAATTTGTGGAGTAAAAAAATAACACTAACGATATTTGATGTCCAGTTTTGGTGGTATTTTTAATAATAATTCATAACCTATATTTGATTTTCGAGTTTTTCTCAAATAGTAATAATTTTTTTTGGTGATTAATAATAATAATTATTCTAATAATTAATGTACGATATATAATAATAGGTAATGGTAATGTATAATAATTTATGGTCATAATATTATGTTCTTTTGCAAGAAAATTTTCGCACATAACTTTCCAACTATTGCTGCTGGAATTTTACTTGAAAATATTAATTTTTACGGTTGATAATAAAATTCGGAGCAATTTTTACATACGCCGAATTTTAGCGGTACTGTGGCGGAATGATGTTTTTGAGCAAAAGTTGAAAATTCTTCAAGAGTAAAGTTTTTTTGAGTGAAAGAAGCGCCTGCTATAAAGACTGGTCCAAAAGAGATTCCAGGTGGTCATTAACCAATTACTTTCCTCCACTTAAGTCGAGGCATTTTTGAACGTCTCGAAGACAGGGTATTGCGTTCCTGCGAGAATGCTCGACATTCTATACTTTTTTCTCTTTTTCTCCTTCCCTCATCCCTTAACCTTATCTTTTACTCTTCTTTTCATCTCGGAAAAAAGGCAATAACTTCCTCATGAACGAGCAAGAATCAGCATCATCCATCATCCGAGGAACAAGAAGTTTTAGAGGTTCTCTCTTAATTTGCAAATATCTTTTTCTACCTTTTTCGTCTTTCGGATCAAATTCTTCCATAGGTGCAGTGTCATGCAGATTTTTGGGCACGCACTGACCTTTTCCGCAATTTGGAGCCAAATAATTCATTTTTAAGGAATTTTCCTTTTTTTTTATAAAAACGGAGACAAATTATTTTATTGCTTATTTTATTATTCAAATTAAAAAAATAAGAGATATTGTTCAAAAACAATTCTTCACTTGATTGTTATATTATTTTTCAACTAAATTCTTCAAGTCTGAGCATATGAGTGACTTTTAGAATTGACTTGTCACTTAAATTATAGGTTCTTTAACCCCTTAATTTCATAAAAAAATTTTTTTTTTTCATCGAAAAGATTTTGGAGATTCAGGACACACAATTTTCTGAACCTCTACGCCTTGAAATTCGAAGGAATAAAGTTCTTCGCCAGCAATCTCAATTTTATTTGAATCCATGCACAGGCTTGGCAAGATAAATTGGTGTGAAATCTATTAACCGACACCGATTAAAATTTTGTAGAAGTACACCGTATAACGAACAAGAACTACATTTATAGAAAAACATAGAAAACCAGTTTACCTTGATCCTGAAGATTTTATAAATTCATCGTTGGATCGTGAGAATTATATAAAAAGGTAGCATCGATAAAAATGAACATGGATTTCAGATTAAATGAATCCATTATCGTAATCGTTTGTTATTAATCAGGAATGCAGATTAGCATCTGTTGGTTAAACAGCATGGAATTAGAGTTAAATGAAAGAAAAATCGAAAAGTAATTATACTGAAATATTGGAGGTGTAATTTCTCAACAACACTATCTAGAATCTTGTTAGAAAGACAATTTCTTTTTGCTACGAAGCTACTGTATCTCACAAGTACCGTGAAAAGGGTTAGGCGAAGGTGTAGTGCTACAGAAATTTATGCACATACTTCGACCATGCAATTGTTTATGTTATATATAAATCCCATGCTCGGATCATATCGATACGAAAATTCGAAAGTCATTTTATAGAAATGTTATCAACAATTTTTCTAGAAATATTATTAGTTTATTAAATTCATAATATTTCAAATATTTTTTCGAAAATTCAATGTTTTCCCTTCAAATTATGATAATTTATATTCGTTATTATAATTACTAACCCTAGAACAGCACACCTCCAAACTCGAACGTACAGAGCGTAATCGATTTTCCAAAAAAGGTATTTATTTTGAAAAATGAAGGGTGTGATTTTTAGAGAATTACTAATTTTCGTAATATCGCACATAATTACAAATTTGGAGTTCGGACAATTTTCGATTTTGGACAATGGAGTTCGAAAATCGCGTGGGGTCATATTGACCCCATGTGCTGTTCTAGGGCTAATTATTGTAAACTTAATTTCATCAATATTATATTAATAGAATCATTATAACTTAATTATGCAATTTAAAATTAATTATTAATGACTTCATTATACAAATGGAACCCATAAATTCCTTTGTTAGCATCGAATTACATAAAATAAGTCTATGAAATTTTTTTCTCCATTTACAAGTTAATATTTTTCTTAAATACAAATTATACTGGGAAGTTTGCGATCTGTCACAGTTTTTTTGATAATATTTAACCTTTTCTAATTTGAGACTTTTCTCGGTCCCGTCGGCCAACATCCTTTTTTCTCCATCCCCTGCTATAATTTGAATTTACTTTATTGCCTCTCATCTACATGGCGAATCTACGGCATGGCCCTCTACTAAATCACGGAGACACGCGAATCCACTGCGTCAAGATGCAAACGTATTAGCGAGGAATTATTTACCTGAACGTACACGACGCTTCGGCTCTTAATTTATAAAGTTTTCAGGTAGATTCGCTTAGAGATTTATTTACTTATCGCACGCTATAGCGCACAGGCGGAATTAATCACGTCCATTTGATCGCAGTTACATGAAAATACCGATGGAGAAATCAACACAGAAAATGCCAATAGGACATATTGCGGACAGGAGAAAATACCGGTGGATTCGTACAGCGACAAATGAAGTACCTACCCGGTGCAACGGGGTCGTTGCACAATCGTGACGAAACTAATGGTTTCTCCCTTGGGGACAACGGGTCCACCTTCTAAGAGTGATTCTTTCGTGAAATCACTGAAACTCTAATGAATAATAATAATTTCCCTGAGACACACTTCGGGCGGTGCTGGAAAATCAATTGTAACAATCGGAAAAGAAGCGATTGTTTAAAATTGGTATCTTCACGCTTCGAATCAGGGTTCTAATTAACATTAGATTTACGAAACGTGACAGTTTGATATATTTACCCACTTTAAAAATAATACAGGCAATTAGAGTCAAAAAATCTTTTTTTTTGTAGGTACTTTTGGGGGCTTGGATGGAATTATTGGGTTGGTGCATAATTATCAGGCGTTCTCAAACGATATTATCAGGCAAGAAACGCCTGATAATTATGCACCGACCCAACACAATAATTGGACAATTTCTAATTGTTCTTAAAAAATTTATTTAAAATTTCTAGGACCCTGGGTTTGGATCGAATTATAATAATTAGACGATTTCTAATTGATCCCAAAAAATGTATTAAATTTTCTGGAACCCTGGCATTGGATCGCATTACAATAATTGGACGATTTATAATTGTTCCTAAAAAATTTATGAAAATTTTTAGGAACTAGGAATTAATCATTTTGCTTTTGAAAATTGTTCCCAATTAGAATCGCTGTGGTAAAAATATTATCATTATTTTTATATGCCTTTTATTAAATTTAACATTAATTCGAAACGAGGAAAATCGATAAAACTCGATTTTTTAGAATATTAGATTCGTTTAAGGGGGTAAGGTCACCTGTAAAAAGAAAAAGTATATCAATTTTTTTTTACAACTTTTATTATAAAAATACATTTTTCAAACATACATTGAAGATTGTACTACTAAATACTTACTAAATTATTTTTTCGAAATCCCTAGTATGTAGTATAAACATACTAGAGATTTGTTAAAAATTTCCATTTGTCGCAAGGTTCGAGGAGCACCGATTAATCGATTTGCCTCGACAAGGTCTCATTTCATTCGGAGGAAGACCCTTTATGGCATGAATGTGGGAATTTTGGAAGAAGTAAGTAAACAAAAAGTTACAACACTTTTTATCAGATATATATACATAATTTTGGTTTTTGTTATGTTTTTGGGTTTAAAAAATTCAGAACTTTTGTAATTTTTTTTTCTCTCCAAATTCCCACATTCATTCCATAAAGGATGGTCTTCCAGAGAAAATGAGCCATTGCGGAGTCAAATCGGTCAATCGGTGCTCCTTGAACCTTGCGACAAATGGAAATTTTTAACAAATCTCTAGTATGTTTATACTACATACTAGGGATTTCGAAAAAATAATTTAGTAAGTATTTAGTAGTACAATTTACAATGTATATTTAAAAAATGTATTTTTATAATAAAAGCTGTAAAAAAAAATTAATATACTTTTTCTTTTTATAGGTGACCTTACCCCCTTAAAGCAATAGAAGCGGGTTTGATTTTAAAAAATCGTAAAGAATGATTTGGAAAAGAAATTCTTGGTTTTCTTGTACCCCGTCCAATTCACCTGTCCGGGAAATGATAGCAAAAAGGGAACGGCCGTTGAAGAGGGAATAGGATATTGATAAGCACGGTGTGAAAGAAACACGTGAGATCCATTGACCGTTGCTAAGTCGTGTTTCTCCGCGAGATTGATTGCGGCTCGATCAAGGAAATCCTAGAAAATCCGATTAAACGCTCGACCGCTCGCTATCCGACAACACCCTTTAACGCTCCCCCGTTCTGGAGTTTTTTTCTCCAGGTCTCCCTCACCTGCCTCCCTTA
This sequence comes from Gasteruption jaculator, assembly GCA_949825005.1. Classification (NCBI taxonomy): domain Eukaryota; kingdom Metazoa; phylum Arthropoda; class Insecta; order Hymenoptera; family Gasteruptiidae; genus Gasteruption; species Gasteruption jaculator. The sequence goes on from OX463761.1 coordinate 2,488,915, forward strand.
CACTTTGTCTTTGACCGAACTCACCTCGTTTCCGATGAAACGTGCCGTTGATTACGTGACGATTATGCGATTTACGGCGGAGTCAAGACTGACGAAGAAACGAAGAAAAGAGCCCCTCCAACTTGCGCCATAAAAGCTGCTGCAAAGAAGCAAGTGTATGCACAGGCTCTTCTTTCGTTAATTAAGCAAAACTAATTAATGAGTTTGATGCACGCCTTGTTAGTTCCCCGCTTTCAGATATTCCTATAATCCTGTTTTATAGCCGACTCGATTTGTACACCATCACTCTGGGGAAAATCCGATACCGATGCATTTAATCTAATGCATACATTAATCGCTGGATTGCATACACAGAGAGTATTGATAAGTTTGTGTTTCCTCGAGCATTGAAGAATAAAAAGAAAAAAGAAACTTTCAGGATACAAAATGCGCACTTTCTTCTCACCGTGCATAATACGCCAGCGAGTGATTTCCGCCATACATCGTTACTCCGCAGAATGATGCTGAAAATCAGGTTTCACCGTGTGAAAATTGGAACCACGCATTCAAAATCGCTTGTGGAAAATTGAGAGTTTTTAATAATCGAAAGTCGCTGGTTTTTGCTGGAAATCCAATTATCGATTCGAGCGCGTTCATCGCAAATTTGGAAAAAATAGAAAACTCAAGACGAATCAAAATTCAAACGTATTTTTGCTAAACTCTGTTTGAATCAATTTTTGTAAATTAATAATTTTTTCAAAAATGGATTTTGTATTTGACTGATACTAAAATGTGTTTATTCAAATTTTTACCGAGTGTCACAAAATAAATATTTGTCTATATTTCATTTTTACTTCGAAAATTATCATATATTTCTAAATTCTTTGTAATAAATTTCTAAAAATGAGTAATATTTTGGCTAAGTTTAATTTTGAATCTGAATTTAATTATAAATATGTTTGTTCAAATCGTATCCTGAATTTCTAAAAATAAATATTTTATTGACGCTTAATTTTACATTCAAATTTAATCAAAATGTGTTTCTTACGATCTTTTTTATCAAACTCCAAAAAATCAATAATATTTTGTTTACGTAAAATTTTGTATTTGTATTTTTGTATAAGTATTTGTATTTAGTTACAATATGTTTGTTAAATTTGTTTACGGAATTTCGAAAAATAAATAACATTTCCTCCGCATTTGCATTTGATCAACCCGCGTTTGATAAATTCTGTCAACAAATTCCTCAAAATAAGTAATATTAATTTTACGTCAAATTCTACATTTAGATTTAATTCCAATGTATTCGTTAAAACTGTTTACCAATTTCCAAAAATAAATATTATTACGATGAGTTGCGCATTTGCATTTAATTAATCCCTGTTTGTTAAATTTTGTTACCGAATTTCTTCAAATGAATAATGTTTTGTTTGCGTTTAATTTCGTATTTGAATTTAATTAAAATAAATCCTTGGCTCCTTAATTGACCGAACTATGCCGGTGTCGGCTACTTAAAAATCCCGAAACCGGTTTTTGCCGGTTTCTTCGAAAATGAAAAAAAAAAAACCATCCGCATTCGAAACCGTTCCCGGGGTCCTCGTGAAATTTCGATCGCGGCCATGCGGTAGTGCAACTGCATGTATCAACTGCAATGCACGGGGTAAATGGAGCGCGATGCGTCTCACGTGAGAATACATCGTACAAGTGCCGGTGTCGCTATCTATACGTTCAAGATAAACATGTAGTTAGAGCGCAATTAAAAGTCCCAGGAAAGTTTATCGATGGACACAACATTATTATGATTCTGCCGGATAAAATAGAACTCCGATTTCTAGTTATCAATATATATACGTATATCTAGAGGAGAAAAAGCTCGAACTGCTCGTCTGTCGGAAATGTTCTCTCCTTTTGCTCCCTTTAACCAGAAATCTATCTTGCGAGAGGATTAGTTGGTTTTCGTACGCGAACCGCGTGAATTCGTTTAAGCAATTTTCTATGTGGATGATCATTTAAACCTGTTTTATGATCGCATTAAGTCCCCCTCCCCCTCCTTTCTTTTTTATTTCAACAATCTCTTCTCCTCCGTCTTTCACCGATCTTTTTATCATCTCTACCTTTTCTATCCCTCTGGAAACAGGATAGAGGTACAATGTCAGACCAGTTATGTAAACAAGTTTTTACTGTTAAAAAATGCCTGATAAGAGGATAGTAGTACGATCCCCAAGAAACCTGCGTTGTGGGATCCGAGATATTTTATGAGATACCGAGAAGCCGAGAATTTTAGGACCCTCATTAGTTCGGTCTTCCATGAGGATCCACGCACTTTTCATTCGCGTATCACCGTCGTTACAATATGACATCGGACAATGAAAGCATTGAAAATGCTTCGGTTCAACAAACCCGCTGACGCGTGGATTTTGTGCAGAACACCACGCCACCCGTTCTCGTAAAATAAAAGTTCTGTCGAGTTTTCAATTTTATTTTTCAACATTGAAAACAAATCTATGGGGGCTCTGACTGTCGCTGGAGTTGAATGGGGCATTAACCCATTCGTTTTTGGTAATTTTTTAATTACATTTATTGAAACTCCAACAACTTTTGTGTTTAAATTATTATTATTATTTTTTCAGATATTTATATTATGGAAAAAAGAAAATTCCAATTTTATTTAAAGTCAATACAAAATTGTCAATTTTAAAATCCTGAATTGACACTTTTTCTACTTTTTTTCTACTACCTTTGATAATTACTATTGTTGACTTACGCAATATTATTCAATAAACAGGAATTAGTACTTGCCCCAAGGCTGATTCGTGCAGATTTAATTCGAACGAATCCCCCGAAAGTCGGATAAAAGAAAAAAAATCCCTTTTAACGAAATCTAGTTTTTTTTGTGGTAACTGCGGGATAAATAATACCATACCTAAGTAACCTGAAGTAAAAAAAAAGGCATGACGAATATTCTTACAGTTACCGCTTCTAATAACAAATCTATTCACTCGGGAAAGATAAGAGCTGTACCTATGTATGAATGTACAGTGACGTAAACGGAGTGCATAATTCAAACCTTTTTCTGCTTGAAACCAAGAGCTTTAGAAAGCGCTATTATTGATTACAAAAACCTTTCGAAATCATCCCGATATTCTGTTAGTTAGAGTGAAAAGGCTACTAACGTAACAGGATACGCCTGTCAGTTTTCATTATACATTGAAGTCAGATCGTTCCTCTTTCTTCCTATACCCACATGAATAGCAACAGGAGTTCAACCCTTCTCGGTTACAAAATTCCATAGGAATTCACAAACCATTAAAAATATCCGAGAAATCGTGTACCAGCTCTGCAGCTTTTTACCTCTTCCAAATTTGTTCCTTATTTTTCTATGTATTTATATTTTTTATTATTATATGTATTTATTTATTAAATGTTATAAAATTTATTATTTATTAAATTAAATTTACTATTTATCAAATGTTTCAATCGACTATTTTAAATTTACGCATTTTGCGTACATTAAAATGCAATTTTAAGAAATTTCTGTTAAATAAAGAAACATTTAACGAAATTCTACTTAATAAATAGAATTTTTCCTTATTTTTAATGTATATACATATATACGTTATTTGTTATATGTATTTTGTAAATTTTGGTGTGATAAATAAATAATTATTATAATTCTATTTAATAAATAGAAAAAAAGGGTAAACCTAATTTTCTATATGATCAATAACATTTATATTTTGTACTTAAATATTTGCAATTAGAAATATAGGCTCGGTGAGAAGGCTGAAGAGAACTGGTAGCAATTCCGCTTTTTCTGTTACCTGAAAACTACTTGTCACATCAAAAAGTGACACAAGGTTTCTCATTCCTTTTGCTGATCGTGTTTGACGTTACTGCTATTAATTATACATCCTGCATGTACCAACATAATTATGGATGCTAAAATACGGAGACCTTCTTTGCATCCAAAGTGGCTCCTCGAACTCCAAAGGTTACTATTAATTAATAATTAATATGTTATGCATCCCTTAATAGAAAACAAATGTCTTTTATGTATTTAATTGCACGGTGTTGTACTGGGTGCAGTCACTTGCAGCTGCAAGGAAACGAGAGTGACGAGTACTAATACTATCACTACTAACCCAGTGGAGCAAGTAGGAAAAGTCATAAAATCACTGTGCAGAAAGAGAGAATGTACATAACGAGCACCTACAATATCATCAAATACACGTGATCCATGTATCTGCTGAAACATTAAATCGCTTTATATGAAGAACAGCGTATGCATCCATCCTTTGATTCTTTGGCTCAAAGTACTCGACGATATTATTAGTTTTATTTTTTATTTTAAGCACTTAGCCGTCCTTAAACTCAGTGATTTGTTTTAATGAGGGTCTTTAATTTAAACGCACGTGTCAAAATTATTACCATTACGGTTTGTCTTCTAGAACGTATTAACACTATGCCGTCCGGTGGCACCACGTTGGTGCCATGCGAAAACGATCGAGCAAGCGCCGGTGGCACCACGCTGGTGTCGTACACAAAGATTTATACCGGCGCCAAACGAAAGAATCGGCAAACTGTTAATCAAATTTAAGTGGAAAAGTAAATCCAGAAATTTTTACGTTACAAAATTTTCAATTTTAAAGCAACAAAAAATATATATATATATATATATATATTTATATTTGTTTTTTAAGTACTTGTAAAAAGTCCGAGATTAAGAAAGAAAATTTGTACCGTTAAAAAAAAATATTAATACACTCGACTTCTAATTCTTTTATCAGCTGGGATCTTTTACCATTTTTCTTTCAAGTCCTTTGACATCGACAACGCTCTCATCCGGCTGATATTTCCCGCGCGAAAATTAAACGTAACAAAACGTTCGAAAAATAATTACGAGCGTAAACAGACTTATAAAAGTTTATCAAAATTTCTTCGTAAATAAAAAATTTATCTGGAATAATTTTTAAAAATCCTCTGGAAAACAAAAACTGAGCACAACAATTCTCTTGGAAATTATTATCGTATTTCTCTTTTGGCAGAATTACGCGAGAGATTTGCTAGTACCTAATTATTAAAATTATAATTATATCTACTTTTTCCATTTTTCTCTTGCAACAACTTAATACGCTATTTAATGTAAATTAAAGCTCCTAAGGAGAAAACGTATAATTGGAACTTTTGCCTGGTGGAGAAAAACAATACATGGAAATACCATATATTATTTACCACGATCCGCGACGGCATAAAACATATGCTTTCAACATTTTGCAACGTAAATTACTAAAAGCAATCATCATCGAGCCCTGGATAAATTGTAATATATAGCAATCAGTGCCGCGTAATCTGAAAAGTGTCGACATCGATGATGTAAGAGTAAAGAACGAATGGAGACATTGTCTAGTGGTCTCGAGACACGGAGCAATATAATAAGAAAGGAAACGGTAACCTCTGTCGATATTTCGTTTCATATCTGGACTACTTATCAGTCACAGAAGGAACCATAAAATGCCCAACATGGTTCGCTTCAATTAAATTCGAAGGCTTTTGTTTTTATCGCGCGCATTGTGTCCGGGGACGTTAAAAGAATTCTATTCCTCGCTCGTAACGCTGATTTTCTAAACGCATTGTTGAATCAATAAAATATAGCGACGAAGGATCTGATAACGACTGCGAAATTTGCATCCGAAGCAATTACTCGTGTGGGAGGCAAAACCTGGCAAATGCGCATGATAATCACACGGTAGAAATTAACAAGCTATTCATTATCCAGTTGGATTTTAGGACAACACCGTGTTCCGTGTTCTTTCGCGATCGAGAAGATATCGAAAGCTCGTACAGGATTTAATATTTATAGAAAACAAATTTGCAGTTTCCGTGGGAGTCACGGAGAAGAGAAAATATTTGTAACACAACGGACACGTTTGCTTATGCAACAAAGGTACTTCGCTTGACGTGGACAATCTGAGTATTGGCGTTGTTTGTAATCCAACGCATTAAAATTAGAGGTTGTCCGATGAACTTATTCGATGTATTTTTTCGCGAGGAACCCATTTTCATTGACAAAATTGCAGACGTCCATCGGGAAACAGGAAATGGGATTCGAAATTTATGGTAAAATTTCGAGTTTTCTGAATTTGGGAAATTTCCCAAATTAAGGGGGATTTATTTTAAGCGAAGAAATACTTGAAAATACTTTTAAAGCATTAATTATTTTGAAATTAATGCGAACAGTTTAGCAATTTTTTGCCAATTATCTGTTTAGGAATTACAAAATTTATGAATTCAGCAATTTTTAGTGAAGGATAACTTAGTGAATTAAAAAAATTAAATTTATAACGAAAATTTTGCATTTTTTTGCCCAAATTTTCGTGTTTTAGCCAAAATTTCTTTAGACTTTCATTTTTACCCCGTTTTCGGGGGAAGGCCAGGGTGTGCCCCAAAAAATCGTTTTTGGAACCAACTTTTCGGCACTTCCGGGAGACCCTTATCCGACGTATCTTTCCTGGATTGTAGTTTCCGGCAGTTTCAGACTCGATACATATCCAAGATTTCTAGAATCATTATCGATTGCATTCCCTATCACTCGTGACCGGTAATATGATTGGAAAATATTGATCAGTATCTATTCATTTGATAGGCAGCGAAGCAACTACTCGAAACTAATTACTCAGTATCAGAAGCAACGTGTAAAGTTTGTGCAAATGAAAAGGGAGAATTGATTGATTGATAGATTAAAAAAAAATGTCTCCCGCGTTCGTCGTGGGAACGTCGTCGCAGAATACGTTCGTTTGCCGATCGATGTAACCGAACGCGATGATATTAGTACCTCGGTCGCGTCTAAATGGGTACGATCTCCCGTAGGATCTCTTCTCGTTCCGTACGAGGAGAGGAGCACTCACGAGAGGGTTCCCTTTTCTCTCCGACTCTCTCGCTCTTTCTCCCTCGGTGCCTCCACTTCAACTTCTTCTCTCGTGAAGCTTTCTCGTCGTGTCTAAGTGTATGTACACGTATACTTAGTGTACACAAGTGTGCACTTACACTTCTGCACACTGGTAGTAAAACAAGAAGCACGAAGCGGCTGGTTCAGCGCGAATCTAAATATAACCACGACCGAGTAGGCGCCCACCGTTCCTTCTGGCGATCTTCCGTTCATGGTGCACCATACGTGCATACCTGGAATCTCGTGCACCCAAGTTCACCTTATCGAGGAAAAGACCAACCTCCAACGGTCAAAGGTACAAGACACTCCGCGCAATCCCAGCATTTCTTTCCTCCCCTTTCCATTCCCGTGTTTGTTCTTCGATTATCTCTCGCGTCAAATCGATACTTCGCCTTGTTTCCAGCAAAAATAAAGATCTGCTTCCAGTCACTCAACGTTTCGTGATAAAGGAGACCAACAAAAAGGAACAATCGTATCCGGTAAAAAATTCTGTAACGTCGTTCGTGACGGACCTGCAACGGAAGTGCGTTACAGAGATGGGGAGGGGGAAGAAACCAGAGTATGCGCGCGGCTCGGGAAGGGGAACGCTACAACCGGTAGAACCCACTCGCCGCAGTAGGATAATTAACCGCCGAATGGATTGGTCCGTCGCGTCACGCGCAACGTCACGAATGGGATGAAGTCGATAACAAATAATCGAAGAATTTGGGATGAAACTTTTCGTGCGATTCTTTAAGTGAACAAAAATTTAATTGCTTATCGTTCTAAATCAAATATTTATTAATTAAGTATATTTTATTTAACATTTTAAAGTTGAATATTTATCTGATTAAATATTTGTTTGTTTTGGGATTGACTGTAAAAATAATAATATTCCAAATTATTTTTCCGTCTCTCTTCGACATATCGAGAGAATTTTTTCTGCAATTCTTATTTTGAATAATAATTTATTTATCCGACCACAACGAAAATCACTATTATCGTTAATCAAAATTTCCAAATTTTCTCAGTAATAATAATAGACAGCCCAATTAATTTCTTATTTATTGTAATATCGTGATTTCGTAAATAAAAAATACCTAGCAAAAGTAAGTTATAACACTGGCGAAAGGTTACCCACTCCCATTTTGGCACTTTCGTTTCCCTCGAAGAAAGTATAAGGAAACCTTTTGATGTATCTGTCAACGGAAATGGCCATTCCGATGCCTCATTTATACAAAACTCCTTTTTAGGAGTATCACCGCGGGAGAAACCGGGGTCATACGGCCTCTGGGGTCATGTAGCAAATTGCCAATAATTCATATAGAGTACGGATTGCGCAATTCAAAAAGTATTGCAAATAACCGATTGTACGAGGCACGGTTTATACGTTACGAAACCAACATCGGTGTGAAATGGGAGTCAACTAACATAAAATGTTCCTTCCCATGTATGTATGTGTGCTTACGCGTGTATGGGACGTGCAATAACTGCAAAACTATTGTATAGCGCCGGTGGAAGATGGAAAGTCGATGTAGATCGAAAATTGAATTATATAATAATTGCACCGACGCCGTGGTACATGAACACCGTAAAGTATAAAACAAGATGTTATTATTATAAATATCAACCATATTATTTATGGAATTCGTTTGGAAAAAGGCAAAGCTTCTATAAATTATAAATAATGTGAAACAATACAGTAAATTATGGAACGAGGGCGCAAAATAGAGGATTATCGCGCCTGTCGGGTTTGTCGCCCCAGCGGAACGAGGGCGACTAACGAGACGAGCCGATAGAGAAGAGTACTACGTTAACCGGACGATATTTAATTGTAAGCGAGTACGTAGGCTCGCGTAGAGTTGATTCGAATCTCGAGAACTGGAGAACAGTAAAAGTAAAGACGAAGCACGGAAGTGACTTGTGACCTTGTCGGACACAATATTGAAGTTGAAGTCATCATATAAAAAGTCTTTTAAGCTTAAGACACCTTTCCGTCATTGGGACACTCGCTAAAGTGCTGCTCTAATTTTTTTTTTCTTTCATGTATTTGTCCCCCTCGGAAGTTATATAATAATAGTTGCTGAGTGGAATGAAATTTAAACATTCGGTAGTCCGATGCAGTGGCATTAATGACGTCATGTATCAAATATAAACTTCAGGATCTTATTTGTTGGCATTGTGGACATATTAGTAAACATTTCCTATTAAATAAAAAATGTATAGAAAGATTATTGGTGAACATTTATTTAATTATATAATCTATAATTCTGTAATTCAGGAATCTACAATTTATAATTATAAATCTATAAATTATAAATACTTTAGCTGCTGGAAATATAGAGAGAATATTTTAGGACAGAAATAAATAAATGAAATTAGGTTAGAAAATCGACATCGACGAATTAATTTAAAAAATTCCATTTTATGCAACAATTTTTAGGATCATCTAGGCCCTAATTTTACCAGTAACTTTAGAAAAATTCAATTACCAAAAAAGTTACTAGGGCGCTAATTAGATTTATTTCATTATTACTGCGTATGCAGAAACTATTACTACGTGAATATTGAATCTCTGCAGTTTCAGGAGGAATCCCAATTACCGCAATTGCGGGAAACAGACATTTCGCCAAACTTTGCAGGTCACGATGAGTGCTACAACCAAGTCCTGCATCACCAGTCTTCAAAAGCCAGCACGATTCAAGTGAACACCTAGCAAAGCCTTGCTTCGGTGTAGGAGGTCCAACTAAACTTCAGTGAGGAAGATGCTTCGCTGAGTTTTGAACCCGGAAAACGTCTGATAGCAATCTCTCTCTCTCTGGTTCTGCTCATTATTTTTCTACGTTTCACTGTAAATATTCAAGGTCCCCTACAAGGAAACATCATTTTTACTATATTATTAACCTCTGGCATATTTTTATTTCGACCGATGTCTGCCCCTTTGACTTACCAGCAACAACGGCGCACGTTGTTGCTGGTAAGTTGCTGCGATTTGAACTTTTGGGCACACTCGGGAGACCCTTATCTGATGTATTTTTTCCCCGAGGGATCCAATTAAAATTGTCGAAATCTCGTCAGAATTACGATTTTTCCGTGAAAACCCTATTTTTCAACAACTTTTGCTAGGATATCGTCAAAATAAACCTTTGGAATGGATTCTACGCGGAAAATTAAGCCTAAAAATGAGTTTTCCAACCTTATTTTTGAAACTTCAATTTTTACCCCATTTTTGGGGGAACGTATACCGAAAAATTCGATTTTTTGAAATTTCTTTTTGGGACTTTTGAAAGACCCTTGTCCGGTGTAATTTTTTCCGAGGAATCCTATTTTGTTATTAACATTTCCAAAATGTCATTGGAAATATAATTTTTTCGCAAAAAACCTATTTTTCACCAACTTTTGCTAGAATTTCGTCAAAATGGACTTTTTGAATGGATTCTACGCGTCAAATTACTCCTAGAAACCACAATTTTGAAACTTCAGTTCTTACCCCATTTTTTGGAGAAATAAGAAGAAAAAAATTGGAGTAACCCAGTGGTAAAATAAAAATTCTTCTGTTTCGTGCAATTGATAATAAATTCGCAGAAGAAGGAAAACAATATATAAAAAAATATCCTTGAAAAACTTGGGAACAGAAAAATAATATTTTTTTTTCATACGCTATTTTAATGTATAAAACATAAACGTCGGCGAGGAATTTATTAAAAATTATTGATTGTTCTGATTCACACGGTGGCAGAAATAGACATTTTTCCATAGATCCATCCCGTGATTTTCAGTCCTCGTGAATTTGTGAAAGGACTGAATTCCACGTGTAAGCATTTTTTATTTAAAAAATAGAATTTTCCGAAACCCCGAAAACCTAAACTCCGAAACAGACACAGTTTTTGCGAATAACTGTAGTTACATAACATGCTATGAAACAAATATACGTTTTCTTCTTCGACATAGCACATGTCTGATAGATCAAGGTGATCGCCAGATCCAAGTGGAAAGTCAACTAATCGATCACGTATTAGCGCTTTTTCCACGGCCTTCAATGAAATAAATATCGCTTGGTTAAATGGTTAAAAGAAATGGGTGTTAGTAGAGGCTTGCGTCCCTGAATACGCTACTTTTTATCAACAATTACATTTTCAGTTATGTCATGTAGGAATTGTATAAGAAAAGTGCCACATTTTCCTTGCGTAATGTAGGTGTATATTTATGGAGATGACGTAAAAACAATAGGCGCACGAAGGCATAGAAAATTCTAACGAATTGTTAAAAGGCACTTTTTATAATTAAAATATCAAAACACAATATTTCGGGTTTATATTTTAATAAATAACGAATTGGAAAATTCCCTCTGCCGTATTTTTAATATTTTTGAAAATATGAAAATCCAATTGTTGTCCAATGATAATTACCATTGCAATAAAATTTTAATTTATCTTAGATTAATTTTTTTTAGGCCGAAAATAATACAAAATGGGTTAATTAGTTCTTAAAAAGTAAATTATTGCAAAATTGTTCCCTAACATGGAAAGTCAATTTTTCATGTGCGATTATTCTTTCTAATTAATTTGATTGTACTTTGATCAATCCGGTAAAAAAAAATTTTTTTAAATTTTCAGTCGATTGGCCCTTTAATTTTCCAGAATAGAAATATTGTAAAAAAATACCCCGTTAATTGCAGAATAAAAAGAAAACAATTTATTGTATGAAATTTACTTCCCTTATTTATTTATTTTTTTAATTACAGGTAAAAGTTTTATGGGAACTAATCAATTTACAAAAATTATTTACGCGCTTGAAATGCAACTTAATTGAACAAACAGTGATTGACATAAAAAAAAGTTGAAAAAAAGTGAGATTAAAAATAAATAAATACACGCTTTGTTTTAATGCAACCTGGCAATTGACGGTTTGTAAGAAGCACTTTGGCGGATTGATTAAATCAAATAATTCGCTATAGAAATAAATTTGTAACCGGGTATTGCACAAGCTCCTTATTAAAGCATTAAATGCCTTAATAAAGGAAGTATAAATTACAATGGTTGCTGGAGGGAATGAATACGATGTTTTTCTTTATCCAGCCACTCTGAAAGAAGTACCTACGCTTTTTTATGTGCCGTTTTTAGTCGCATTGTATCTAAGAAACGATTGTTTAGGATTCTACCGATGAAAGAGAGAAACGGAAAATCCCGAGAATCGCGTCTATCAATTCGCTTCTTCTGCCGATTTCAGTAACTCTCGATTTCCGCATGAAAAGCGTCACCGCTGCACCGTCCCGGCGGTCTCTCGCCTGCGAGACGCCTAGGGACTTTATTTTACGTTCTAATCAATTATCGGCGGGATAGGTATCGTAGCGGTAAATATTATAATAATCTTTAAATCGTAACTGTGACGTAACTGTACGAAACTTCCGTTTCCTACGGTTACGGGTAACGTGGCTTCCTTATCTTCGAATTACTTACAATTAGAAAATTACATATGAAAAAAAAAAGTAAGTTCGATAAATTTCGAAATTATATGTTGCAATTGTATCGCTTATTTCCCAATTTTTAATTAACCAAACACCTCTCAAGGTGATAAAATGTCCAGGTACAGCTAATTGTCCAATTTCTACTAATTGGGATGTATATTGTTTTGACCTGAAATATTAAAATTCGGAGAAGACAAAAAAAGTCAGAGAAATTTTTTGAAAAATCGAATATTTTACTAGCGAAGTGGTAAAATAAATAAACTATTGTAGCAAATTCTGACAAAATTTTTAACAATGCTGAGATAAATAAATATTAATTGTGATGATTTGATATAATTGAAAATAATAATTTAATCACTATTAATTAGTAATATGTGTAATTAAGAGTGACAATATTTTTAAGAAGTTGCAACTGATGGAAAAAAAACATCAATGGGAAAGGATTACCACAACGACATTTATTGTTAAAAGCGGGGGTGTAAATACGTCGATACGAAATAAGTTGCAGTGGGCCAGCATTGTGCCTGTTCTTTGAACGGATTCAGCAAAAGTACAATGTGGGAACTAAGTTGTCTCTTTGTTCCCATATGCATCAGCTATGGTCGTAACAGAGTGTATCTATTGGAATCGAGTGAGTTGAGGTTCATCAATTCCTTTTTATACCTATATTTTACGATTTTTCGCAGATTTTCGCGATTCTTCGCAAATCCACACTAAAAATTTGAATTTGCATACTTTTTTTCACCGAACTCTTCCCACTACGATCGTCCATTAAGAAAAGTAACACCGAGCGTTAATTAACACGTTAACTGCCACGTCGAATTCGTGTGAATCTCCATTCACGCCGCGTGGGTCGCTAGGGTATACGCTATCACGTTTGTCATAACCAGCGTGGCCTGAACGGAAAGTTTAGCGTGCAAATGACAGTTAACTTGTTGATAATTTTTTTTCGAGTAATAAAAAGAGAAGCGTGTCTCGTATTTTTTAAGATTCGTCGAGAAAATGTGTCCTATTTGTCCAAATATCGTCGCAACTAATAGAAAAGAACGAAGAAATTAAATATTTCAGAAGGAACAGGGATCTATTTAAATCTGTCGCGATCGATAATTGCGAAACGTAATTTACAACGATCGCTTAAACTCAAAACCAATAGGTCTTATCCTCACAGTGATGTGTAACACGTGTTAATGAGATTAAACTTGGTACCTTCGCATTCGTATGAAACTTGTCGGTTGACTCGAATCCGTATACGAGTGAAATGTTTCTTTTTCCTGGCAGAAATAAAACATCGAACTGCTCGGCCGTTTCTTGTAAACGAATTGTTCGCGAGAACGCAAAATGTCAAGGATTTGGTGAATCGTCGTCATGTAAAATTTGTCACGAGCAATTGGACGAGCAATTTTAGCAAATACGACTTTTAAATAAAATTCAAATAATGGCATGGTTGAATTACTTATTCATATTTTTTAAATATAAGTAATTGATTTGAAAAAAAAAATCTATAAATTGGATATTTTACTAGCGAATTTATAAAATTAATAAAATATTGTAGCAAGTTCTGGCAAAATCTTGGCAATATTGAGAAGCTCATAGCAAAACCCTTTTGGAATATTAATTAATAATACGTATAATTAATAATAATCGCAATGTTCTTAATGAGTTGCGACCGATGGACTGAAAACGGAAATTAAGTAATTAATTAATTTTAATAATTGCTTTAATTAATTATTTTTTCATGAAAAAAATTTCTGCAGAGAACGGGAAAAAATACTTCCTGATTGTTTAATCCGTTACATTAATCGTCAAAGTACGAGTTGTCCGATAAAGTGTAAGAGTAGATTTTTTCTAAAAAATCCTGCCAGTTAATCCCGATATGAAAGAGCCATCCGTGATCTTCGCAGGAAGTAATTATTTATTTTTCTAATTAACGTAATGCAACTCACGTTATCTTTCTAAAACCTCATGGACGTAAGTAACTTATTTCAAAGGAGAGAACTATCATCCCGAAATTCTTTCCCGACATCATCGCCATTTCCTTCCAGACATAAAGGGAGAAAAAAATGAAATATTCCCGGGGAAAAAAATTACCCAGTCACTCTTATCGGAAGATACCGTGATGTAAGAAGCACAAGAAATAATTACACGGAGGAAGTGGAGAAGCTAAAGAGGCTTAAGATTTTTGTCCCTATACATCGTCCTTTGAAGAATTAAGTATGGGACATTAACGTGACTCGTGGAGAAATGACGACTCTGGAAACGGGTATAGATAAGACACTGAAGAAAATTTCACCCATGTATCATTGAGAGGATTACCGTGAATATCTGCGGTTTCTTGGTCTTCTTTTCTTGGGGATTTTGTTGGTCGATACCTTATTTCTCGCTCTAGAGCCTTCTCGTTACTTCCTTCTCCTACGGAGTATTTTCCCCCCCGAGGGCAAAACTTACCGGTTTTACCAAACCTCCAGACACGTTTTAAATCCACTTTGTGGTTTCTGCTGATCGATCGAAGAACTGTACGTAGCCGCTGATAACATTGTGAAACTAATTCCTCTAATCTTGCAATTTATGAAAGCGATAATCAAAACTTCACTCTTGCGTAAAAATGATGTCGCTGATATTGGAGTCGCGAAAAAATTGTTGCTATACTATTGATAGTTTTAGTCTCCATTTAACGCAATCCCAATTTATGGGGATAAAATACTTGTACGAGGAATAATTGAAGAATTGCAGTTACTCTCGCGAATGGGAAAATTATGGGAAAAAAGTTAATTTTTCGGGATCTTGATTGTCAAATTTCAAAATGTAATATAAAAATTATGCCTTATTTTTTTTACCGGAAAAGGCAAAAAAAGGGGTGACTGAAAAAAAAACAAGTAATAAAAAATAGAACATTAATTTTATAAAATTAAATTAGTCTTCGCCACTTTTTATTCTGGATGTGAGTCCAAAAAAATAATTTTCTAGATCGCGTCTGTAATAAAAATTTCTTCCCTATTAAACTCTTTTTTTTAATTACCATTTTATATTAAAAAGAGCCAAAAAAATACTTTTGGGACCTATCCATAATAATAATTCATCCTGTTATAAAATTAATTCTATATCGTATGTTAGCATACCGGTCTCGGGGTTGCGATGCGTTTAATCTGGTTTAACGTTTTGATCACAACATACTTTCTTTTCGAAACGATACGATACGATACAACTCGTGTCATCATAGATCCAGTTGTCCAGCGAATGCCTCCTATCTTATTGATAGGAGCAGCATGGGGTGACGTTACGCGTAGCAGGAAACGCATCTACGGTATGAAAATGCATATTGCATTCGCGTTGCACGCCTCGCATGACAAGTACGCGAATATTTCGTTTACAAAGGGCCTGCCGAAAATGATAATTTTACTTTTATTATACGAACGTCGTGATAACAACCGGATAAGTATACGCCGAGGTAGCACTAGACCGTGTCCAGGAATACAACCTGCAATTTTCAGAAAACATAGAAGTTGACTGGAATATTACAGTCGACGTACCGAGAAGTATAGGAATTACGTATACAGAAGGAAAAAGAACATAGGGAATACGTGCTTTGATCGTACATCATTAATTTTCCAATTGAAGAAAATAGGAATGAATTCAAACATTTTTTTGTAAGAAGAGAATTTTTTCTTCGATCTTGACCCTGCGTTGCCCGGGAATAAAAATGTTAAAATGAGGAAATTGTAATTATTTGTAATCGAATGTAACTAAAAAATACCTTTTTCTACTAACCCACGTAAAGAAATGTTATAAAGGTTTATAAAAATTTTATAGAGTCAATTTGGTAAAAAATTGGTTTTGTAAAATTGTTATAAAAAGTTTATAAGACTAAAATTTTATGACAATTTTATAAAAATTTTATGAAACGAAAATATTATGATAATTTTATCAGAAATTTTATAAAACAAAAATTGTATGTAATTTTATAAAAATTTTATAAAAAAATGTTATGATAATTTTAACATACATAAACAATGTAAATCAACTATTTTTTACTTATTTATATATCTATTTTTATTATAATAAGTCGACAAGTGGCCTGATAAATAATATTTTATCACCTCCAATTATTTAATTGCCAAGTAAATATTTAATTGCTCATCTATAATAAATAATATAAATTTTATTCCCCATTATTTCGAACGCTAGAATTGTTGATTTTTTTATTTAATTTATTTATTTGAATTTGGCCAACAAAATTCTTCAACTTACAATTTACTTATCTTTTATTTTCCTTTGCTACAAATATAGAAATATTTGGTATAAAAATATAACTTATTATAAAGTTAGTAAATAAAAAAAAAGATTTCTGGGAATCGATTTACTAATTTTTTAATTTCACAGTAGCTTTTTCGTAATTTTGATTTTTTTTTTTCACTAATAGAGATAGTAAACTCAGAAACTCGGAATACTTAGGCTGGCCAATAACATAGTACCGCTCGCATCCAATAAGGAACTATTAGAAAATACACTGAAAGGAATGGAAACCTTCCTGGAAGAAATTTACAAGATGGAAATTAACAAAAGTAGCAGTACTTTGTGCAAAAAAAAAAGAAGGAAAGGGTAGAATTGAAATACGAATAAGTGAGGAAAATATGGAGGAAGCAGAAGAATTCCGTTACTTAGGAAGTAAAATAACGAACGATGGGAAAAATCAGACGGAAATTAAACAAAGGATCGTACAAGGAAAGATAGCCTTCAATCAGAAGAAGGAACTTCTATGCTCGTGTAGGATAAAAATGAACGTTAGAAAGAATCTGCCCTAGACGCAGTTACGGAATTATATAACTGTACAATTTTGACGATGAGAGCGGCTGATAAAAAGAATATTTATCAAGAAAACATAATTAATACCATAAATTTCAAGAACAACACGCTCAAAAAATTTCCCAGAAATCGGGCCGCTGCTTTATTTCTTCCCGTGTTTTTAATTAATTCTATTCAAATTTTTATATATTTAAATGATAACAACTTCTATTATATATTTGTATGTATTCATTTCTTCTATTTCTTTTTTGTAAAAATAATTAAAATTCCTTTGCTTTAATTAATCTCCTTAATTGAGTCACAGAAAAATGGTATTTAGTCTGAATAAGATTTTTACTGCAAATAAAATAAAACAATAAAATGCTTCAAATTATTTTTATTCGAACGTTCTTCTCCTAATAAATACCATCTCATCGCCTTTAATTTTTTAATCGTTCGGTTAATGAGAAAATTTCGAAACACATGTGATAAATAACGTAAATGTACAATACGAAGCACGTAAAGAATATTAAAATTATAAAATTTATTAAAGAAATTATAAAAATATTAAAATTTAAAAAACTAAGTAACAGGTACTTATCTTGTTGTTACGAGCATTTATTGTTAATTATTCCGCGATACAATAATATTTAAAGGATCGTTCATTATTGAAAGTGTCAGTTTCGCAGTTACGAGCGAATTAGTCAACTTAATTGAGTCATTAGACGCGATAATCATAAGCCACGAATTCATTAGTGTTAATTGCAAGACAGTTGAAAGAGAAAAATGCATGAGACGACAATTAAATCCATGTCTCATTTGAATTCTATAACAGAATTGTCACGCCACGGAATCGATTATAAATAATTGATTGACAAGGAAGGTAAAGTTTGACACATATCTTTGGCCTGTAGTACACGGGAAAGGCGTAGCACGTGCGCGCTGTTCACACATCACCTTTTAGGTACAGAGGAAATAGGCCGTTGCAAAATTTAGCTTTGTCTCGATCTTGTGAATGAACCCCGTCATTCTCCGTGCATGTAATTATTGAATTATCCGTGGTGTTATATAACACAACCCAACGAAATTTCAATAAATGCCTCCTCAATGAATAAGTCGGCGAACAATGTTTATTGTACACTCGCTCTTACTCCGACGTGGTCCTGCTTCTATTCACGTTTCGAGGAAAAAGTGTCACTGCAGCGAAAGAGAAAATTAGCATCTATGTATGATATATAGTTTACTATGTATTATATTACATAATAAATATACAATGAGAGAGTAGCTTTTGCAAAATAAGGTACAGGGATTTTTTTTTATTGTTAGATTTGCAATTTTAAATTACGAGCTCAGATTTTCCACTTATTAATTATATAATGAATTGCTTAAAAAATGAGTACGAGAATTTTAATTTGTTTACACGCTCAGAGTAATTTTTTGGCGTAAAATTGATGCTCGGAAAAATTGATGTTAGAGAAAAGCAAAACGGGTGGCAGGAAAAATACTAAGAAGTATT
Organism: Gasteruption jaculator; assembly: GCA_949825005.1. Classification (NCBI taxonomy): domain Eukaryota; kingdom Metazoa; phylum Arthropoda; class Insecta; order Hymenoptera; family Gasteruptiidae; genus Gasteruption; species Gasteruption jaculator. The sequence goes on from OX463761.1 coordinate 2,507,581, forward strand.
AATAAACGTAATCACAATAATTTCTAAATTCTCGAGAAAATTATGGAAAAACAATTTATAAAGTAGGAAAATCGTAGACTCATTTTCATTATTTTCAGCAACAATTTTTATTTTCTTGGATTTATTTCTTCTTCATTTTCTCGGTATTTGAAATATTTATAATAATATAACATATTTTGTTTATTCCTGAAAAATCTGTTATGCCACAAACAGTAAATTCTATTTACAAATAAACTCTCCGGTATACTCTTTTGCAATTAAGACTGTTTTATCTGCGAGGAAGAAAACGTTGTGTTCTTAAACATTTTCTACCACACGTGATAATGAAACATTTACCGGCAGAAATTGCACGCGTACATAGAATGCGGTAAAATGCTTTCCAAACAAAACGGAAACTTCTTCGCAACGTAATAATGTAAACGATCATTTTTAGCCACTGTTTCTACACTTCTTACTGTCAGTGTCATTAAAGGTAAATTCCGCAATTATGTACTAACAAAATTTGTTCAAATGTTTATAGCGTATGCAAGAAATCCCAAATGGAGAACTGGACTGTTGAGTGAGTTAAAAAAAAAGGCTATTGGGTAAACGAAGATCTGCATGGGAGGTTACTATTTAGGAATGAGTCAATCGCTAACCTTTCGATAATTGGTGTTTAGTTCTTATTTTTGCTTGTATTTTTATCCTTCCATAAATTTTAAGTACTATAAATGATAATGATAATAATAATAATAATAATAATAATAATAATAATAATAATAATAATAATAATAATAATAATAATAATAATAATAATAGTAATAATAATAATAATGAAAATAGGGATCATTTATTAAGAGATCTGGGACAGATCGATATTAAAAAATATAAATATTGTGAATCTAAATATTAAAAAATAATTTGTGATAAAGAATTAATCCTCAACAGCCCCAATTGGTACAGTGGGGTTTGTCAGATCTTACGAATAAAAATTTGCACTGCGCGAACCAACATAAATATTTAATTTAAAACTTTTTAAAATTTTAATTAAATAAAAAGAATTGTATGATAGTTTTTCAATGTTGTTTTGAATAAGTTGATTTATAAAACTACAATTTTTAGTACAAGAATGTTGCAGAAGGTAAAAAAATAGTAAAAAGTGCTATTTTCATTTGAAAAATCAAAACTTCAAACTAGACAACTCAATAAAAAATTTGAAATATATATGGAAAATTAATAGAACAAATTAAAAAATCAGAGTAGAAAAGGCAAAATTCAACATCCAAAAATGAAGAAAAATTTCCCTTTCAAATAATTTCCAAACGAACTTGAAATAAATATAAAAATTCGACATTGAAAAAAAATTAGCTCGAAACGGAAACGAACGCAGAGCTTTCGTATAGTTGCGACAATGAACTTATGAGTTTGAATGCCAGAGAGTATAGGTAAGTAAGTATGTTGCATACGAGTCAGCATTGAAAAACACATGACGTCTAGTTTTACGAACATTTCTCATGTTTCCCATAAAACGAGCGGTAGTTATTCGTGAGGCTGACTTTTGTATTTCTTTCAATACTCAAAGAAATGGAAATAGAATAGGCCGGAGAAACAAAAGTGGCTGGGATGTATAAAAGACGGAAAACTTCATTGTATAAAAGCACAGGTGTGCCCTTCCTTTGAAAATTACATATGAACCATATACTTACGAGTCATATAAGAGTAGGCAAAACGTGTGGTATCGCAGTAAATACTCTTTGCTCACAGAGATGCCGAGAAGTTACAATTATTATTCTGCGCTCCGAAGTCTATGGAAATATGGTACGGTTCTTTTTGCTAATTCAATGTTTTATTGCAAATTCATCGAGCCGCGGGTAACGTGTGTCAGGGGTCTCTTATGTAAATAACAATTTATGGAAAAAAGCCACGAGCGAATAATTAGAAAAATAATGTACGTCATTAAAACTTTATGAATTAAAATTTATATTCATGGTAATTTTTAGAAACAATCACGGGTTTGCATAAGTAAGCGAATAAATAATTTACAGAGGCATATAAATATTTATATTATTGTAATGTTACAATAAAATCTAAAAATATATTTTATTATAAACGTTTAAAATATAGGGACGAGGAAGAAAAAATAAATCCGAGAAAATAAAAATTGTTACTGAAAATAATAATAATGAGTTTACAATTTTTCTACTTTTTAAGTTGTTTTCCTACAATTTTCTCGACAATTTGAAAATTATTATAATTATGTTTATCATTACCTTGAGTAGTATTCCTGCCTTCGGTTTCAATTTTCTCTAATATAAATTCTTCCGAGTATCAATTTCACGCGAAAAAATTACTCTGAGGGTGAAAACAAATTATATTTCTCGTACTTATTTTTCAAGTCATTTATTATGTATCTAATTAATAAGGAGGAAAAAATAAATCCAAGAAAATAAAAATTGTTACTGAGAATAATAAAAATGGGTCTACGATTTTCCTACTTTTTTAATTGTTTTTCTACAATTTTCTCGATAATTTAGAAATTATTATAATTATGTTTATTAATACTCTGAGTATTTTTCCTGCCTCCCGTTTTAATTTTCTTCAATATTAATTTTTCCGAGCGTCAATTTTACGCCAAAAAATGACTCTGAGTGTGAAAACAAATTATATTTCTCGTACTTATTTTTTAAGCAATTTATTATGTAATTAATAAGTGGAAATTTCGTACTGTGCTACCCGAGCTCGTCATTTAAAATTGCAAATCCAGCAATAAAAAAAATTCCCTTTACATTATTTTGCAAAGGCCACTCTCCGGTTGGGGTTCGAAATTAACATATGACTTTCAAGTTTCTACACAAGCAATTTGAAACCCTAGCAAAATGTTGCAAAGCCTCTTGCGGGTTTACATCATCTCTCCTTTTTAATGTACGGATGAAATATGAAAAGGAACAGTTATAGATACTACAAATGTAGCGACGACCGAACAAGATGCTGTTCAACAACTTCTGTGACGCTTCGCGATGGTACTTTGAACGGACGAGGAATAATTTTCATTGCAGCCGATGTTACATTTAAAGGTCAAAAAATGTCAAGTATCCAGACTTGTTTTAGAAACGTATACTTTTAAATGGTTTTCGTAACGGTAATAATATATATATGTATTCAGTTAAAACGCAGACAAAGTGCAAAGGATTAGTACTTCAAAAGTGCGACTCTAAAGATCCCAGATACGAAAGTGTCTAAGAAGTCCTTTTTAGGAGGCGGAAGAGGAATTTGTAATGTGTCTCAGCTTTGGTTAACATATCAAAGATTTTATGAATACATGAATTCTTGGTTCTTTGAACTATTACGGTTTCTTTTTTCACCCTTTCATTTTCGCAAATATTTATTTTTAAAAATTAGCATTTCCTTCGTTTACAAATTTTTACATTTTTCTTTAGTAAAAGTAGCAACTGTCGAAGGTCCTTAGTTGGTTTAATTATTACAGTTATTTTTTCGTTGGTTGAATTATCAAAGTTATTTTTTTCACTCTTTAATTTCGTAAATATTTTTTTCACGCATTTTTATGCCTCGTAAAAAATTAGCATTTCCTTCTTTTACAAATTTTTACATTTTTTTTTAGTAAAAGTAGCAATTGTCGAAGGTCCTTAGTTGGTTTAATTATTACAGTTATTTTTTGTTGGTTGAATTTTCAAAGGTATTTTTTTTCCACCCTTTAATTTAAGTCTCTAGAAATATTTTTTTTTGCACATTTCTTTGTCCCGTAGAAAATTAGAATTTGGCCTTTTTGGAAATTATCAAAATTTTTAAATTACGGTCGCGATTGGTGAAAATTCTTGGTTGGTTGAACTCTTACGCTTATTTTTCTCCACCCCTTGAAGTTGGTCTCTAAAAATATTTTAAATAATTTTTTTTCACATTTCTTTGCTTCGTAAAAAAATTAGCATTTTTGTCAACTAGAAAAACGAATTAAAAATGTTTTTCATTAACGTCGCAATTATTCAAGGTTCTTGGTTGGTTAAACTATTACGGTTATATTCCTCCACCCTAGAAAGTTTATCTCCAAAAGTATTTCAAATATTATTTTACACACTTCGTTGCCTCTTAGTAAATTGGCGTTTCCCTCATTTAGAAATTTTTCAATTTTTTTTAATTACGTCGCATATGCCGAAAGTTTTAAGTTGGTTAAACTGCCACGGTTATTTATTTTTTTATCCTTTAAAGTTGGTCTCTAAAAATAATTTAAATATTTTTCCTACACGTCTCTTTGACTCGTAAAAAATTTGCGTTTCCCTCATTTCGGAATTAAAAAAATTTTTTTTAATTAACGTCGCAATCGTCGAAGGTTCCGGTATAAAAAGACGAAAAAACATAATTGACAGTTTGACTGCCATGTTGATCACCGATGACCGACACTAAACTTTCCGTACAGGCCGCGCTGGTTGCGACAAATGTAATAGCGTATACTATTACGACCCACGCGGCGTGAATAGGGAATTAACGTGAATGATAATTGTAATTTGTGCACAACTTTCAATTTTATCGAACGTCTTGAAATAAATGAATGTCAAGTAACTATTTTTGAAATTGATTGCATTTGTCTCATTCTATAAAAAGGATTTTCGCAGCATCAGAATTCAAAAGAAAAAAAGTGAATGCTCGTAGACTGGTTTTCGTGTAAAAGTAGGAAGAAGAATATGAGGCTTCATTAAATAATATTTTCCGCTACAATGGTGAAGCAATGGGGAGGTACGAAAAAGAGGAAGAAGCCGTTGGTTTAGTTAGCAACGTCTCACTATCTTTCTCTCTCGCGAGTAGTCGCATTAATATTAATTAGAATTAGCGAATTAATAAGCTAAAGCTGGTTGGCGAGTGTGGCACGGCTGGTTGGTGTCGTGGTTCTTTCTATCTCTTTAGCTTTCGAGTTTCGTGTGAACATGACCTCGACCCAACGTCCTCTACCGCTAAGTACATACGTACATACATGGGGCATATCAAGTACTGCAACGTACTACCTACTAGGCAAACGGCGTATACCGTGCCTCCTCGCAGCTATCCCGGTCTTTCGGATGATTGAGGAATTTCTTGTTCGAAAAAGAACAAAAATCTTTCTCAAAAATCAACTCGGTACTGGTTTTCCAGCTTTCGAACAATGTAACTCCAATTTTGTTAATCCTTAGCCACCCTACTGGGGTCTGAGACGCCCCATCCCAGCTCGGCTCCAATTGGAGAATCTTTATAGTGGAAAAATGGTATTTTTGGCACCATCTAGTTTAAAGTTTCAATTTTTCAAATAAAAATAGCCATTTCCACCATTTTGCAATTTTTTTTCAAATTATTATTATTTTTATTATTATTAGATTAGTATTTGTATTATTATTATTATAATTATTATAATTACTAGATTTTACATTGAGCTTTTTGGTTAAAATTCATTTCCATGACGAGTTGATTCATACGAAAAATGCAATAACGGGGCTTTATTTTTAAAAATAACATTTAATTTTCAATAGATCTCATTGGAGATTTGTGCGAATAAAATAATGAAACAATTACAACAAAGTAAGTTTTACTATACCGAGTAACAGATTTCAACCCCCTTCCCCTCCTGCCTTCACCCTTACGTTTACTCGAGTTGGGTAAATACAAGTGGAGCTTTTCCTCAGCAGAATCTTTGTATGCTCAGAAGAATATCATTATTCTCCTGAGCCAGTTTCCTCGCTCAAGTGGAGCACGGCATGAGAAGCCGTGGCCGAGCGTGCCAAAGTGGTAACTTTAAAAGCGCCTGGATTACTATGATTCGGGGGGCTTGCAGTTTCGAACCCTTTTTTTCCAGAAAACAAAGGAGAAAGGCTTTACATTCGCGGCTATTTATTCTAGTTTTTCAAGGTTCCGTAAATTCGAGTTATGCCGAGTTACGAACCTCCGGTAGTTCCAGCGTGATTCTTACCAGTCGACATTTGTTTACTCCCTTCAGCGTTAAAATGCGTTTATAGTTTTGTAAAAGCTGTAATTGTGGGAAATGCAGCGTGTATCCTTTCGCAAAACGAATTATTTGTGAATTATCGTTACTCATTTTTACAATCTTTAAGTGATAGGTAGTGGAAAATTATTATTATTATTATCATTATTATTATTATTATTTATTTGTTGCTACAAATGCATTAGCAATGTCAAACGCGTTTGTATTATTTTTTTTATAGACAATTGCCAAATTTTTAACCGAACAAAGTTTACATTTAACGCACAAAGTATCGGAGTATCTATATTTTTATTGAACACTTTGACTGCCATGTTGGTCAGCGATGACAGACGCTAAACTTTCCGTACAGGCCGCGCTGGTTATGACAAATACGATAACGTATACCATTACGACCCACGCGGCGTGAATAAGGAGTCACGTAAATTTTACGTGGCAGTCAAAGGGTTAACGGAGTAAATATTTGTTAATCCGTTAATTCACCAGAAAATATTTCGTTGATTATTGAAAGAAGAAATCAATAAAAAATTATAATATTATTCCGAATTATCGCGATTTTAATTACAAACTGTATTAATTTATCGTTACTATTAATTATTTAATTTATTACCAGATATTATATGCTAATTTTTATTGCCATAAAATTAAATGTAAGGTTTACAAGATTGATATTTATATTAATTATAAACTATATCGATAACTCAAACAACAGGAATTAATAAACATGTTGCTTTGAAAAATCTGCAACAAAAATGAAATTTTTATCAGAATCATTACTCACGTGTCAAATGGAAGATAATTGTTTTTTGCAAGATAAGGATCTTGATTCTTGTTAATGCGTATCAGTAAATAGTAAGCGAAAGGGAAATTCCAACGAGATGCTGTCGTTTTTGCCAATTACGCGTCATTTGCCTTGAAATTACCGTTATTATTACTAGGAATATGCAAAATGATAACTTTGTCGGTAGTTCATACGGAAGCGAAACGTGATGTCTCTTCTGACAGGACGAAGAGAGGTTCAGAGCTTTCGAAAATAAAGTACCAAGAAACAATATTTGCTGCCAAACAGGGAACTGAAGAAAGGCGCATAATGAAGCCTTGTATGCATTGCCGGATATAGTCTGTGTTATTAAACCGTGAAGATGGGCGGGACACGTAGCGCGAATAGACAAAACGAGGACTGCATACGGAACGATAACGGATAGGTTCATTTAAAAAAAAAATAATAACGCGAAGAAGACCGGGACGTAAATCGCAGGAAAATGGATCTGATTTAAGTGAAATTCGATTTTTTTCCCTTTTTTTCCAGAAAATCCGGAAATTTGTATTTTTACGTAACAATTTATGTCAATTTATTTCTTTTAATATTCAATATATTACTCTAATAAATGTAATTACATTTAATTTAATTAGACTTGGTGTAATTAAATGTAATTAATATAATTGTAACGATTAATTCATCTCAAAATTAAATAATACTTGAACAGCGCTTTTATTTTTTGTTCGAAACAGTACAACAATGATCGCTGCAGTTGTCGAAGGTGCAATTGAACTAGACTAAGGGAAGATTAAACTGAAAAATAGGAAAATTTTGAGGTTTTTATAAGAAAATTATTTTTTTTTTTTTCTTGAAATAAGGTATAAATTGAAATTCTAATCTGGAGTTATTATTTTTTAACCCTTTTTTAATTATTTTAGATGTCCAGCAGTCTATATCTATAGTCTGCTGGTCTATATATATATATCTTCTCACTTTGCGCATGGGTTTATTCTCTCTGACACCTGTTTTACGTATAAAATTTGGGTTGTAGGCTACAAATCTTTGTTTTGGGGGCTGTCACTAGGTGGAATCTCTCGAAAACCTCATTTTACTCCTGGGGAACCGTAAAAAAAAAGGTTTAAAGACAACAGCAGCGAATTTTCATTTTTCAGTTTGGTCTTCCCTTAAGAAATTCAGTTCATCGAAGCTGAAAATTCTTGCGCCTCGCAAACGCTCGAACCAGTACGGGGTAAAAATTGGCCACGGATGTGAAAGAAATAGAGGTTCCCGAGACGATAAGAAAAATCTAAGTGCTTGATAATGATCGCGCGTACAAGTGCCGACAAATAACGGGGTTACTAATGAGACGTACAGTCCATATGAATGTTTATAAATGCAGTATATTCTGAAGGCTTCCCTGATACACTAGCGTTTCCTCTGAATCATTCAGACGACGACGAAGACGACGTTTCCTTGCACTTCCCAGTTGTTGTTTGAATAATAAAATTACGTATGCGCGTCGATGTAATAACCAACGACAAGGATGGCCAAGAAGACATTACCATTTAGAACGGTACACGGAGGTTATGACTTCCCATATTTTTATTCACTTAATAACTCATATTTATTGCTTACTTTGGACGAATGCACTCGGTGCGAATGCTGCGACGCGATATGTCCCTCCTTCCGCGCCGGACGACGCGAAACGAAACAATTTCAAAGTCGTGTAATAGAAACCGGGTGTATAATTAATCAATTGCAAACGTCGCTACGGTTAATTAAGGACACAAGGCAACGAAATAAATTAGAAATGCGAATGATTTTCGCAAGGAACCGTTACGATGTTTCTCCGATTGGTTTTCGCACGATCCGAGCGTGCGTTTCGAGCCTTAGCGATCCTGCCCCTTGCCAGCACGTAGCATACATCCGCGTGCAAACGATTTTTATTTTTCATCATGATTCAGTTTCCTAGGGACCAAAGGCTGGCCGGCACAACGAGAAGCACAGCATTGAAACTTCTGACAATGAGTCGCATAAGACACAGAGCAGAGGTCGATGTGCTTTTGTCCGGAACTGCGAGATATGTTCTTTCTGTCATTCAGTCTAATGATGTAACGCAATTTTCATTTTAATGCCCCGCGATGTTTCATTCATGATTCACCTTTACTTAGAAAAATGATTTTTTCTTTTTTTTTTGAAGAAAGTTACGAAGTAATTCTTCTTTTCGGAATGATAATACGGCGTTTGAATATTTCAATCTACATTTTTCAGTTATTTTTCGAAATTTATGTTATAGAAAAATGTATGTATTAGAGTTTTATGTATGTTGTTATTCTCTTTTTTTAAATTGAAAAAAAAATGATTTTTAATATTGTAATTTTACGAATATACACATAATTAATTATTATTTCAGTAATATTAGGTAATTTTTATATTATTAATAAAAAAATATTAATTTACGTACGATTAACCAAGGAATTTTATATAATTCATTATGAATTAACGTAAAATTCGCTAATACTCCGTGATATTTAATTAACCTTTCCTTCGAAGATGTTTTTTTTTTAAAGAAATTACAAACTGAAACTTTCTTCCTCGATGATAATATCGTGTTTTAATTTTTGTATATTTTTTTTTCTACTCGGATCTCTAAAAAGATTGGAAAAGAAATGTATACATAATAAAAAAAATTTATGAATAATTATACATAATCGTAAATTATTATATCCATATTATTATTAATCACAATATCACTAATAAAAAATATTATTAATTTTCGAACGACTGACCAAGAAATTTAATATGATTTATTATATTGAATTAATGTAAAAAAAAAATTCTCCTTTTTTTTCAAATATACTAGATTCATTTCGTTTTCTACAACCCTAACAAAAGCTAAAATAATCTCGATTCCCTGAAGGATCTAGAAGACATAATAAATTTTAGATGCAAAAAGAAAGTGATTCTTCTTAATTGGTACAGCTTAAACTCAGAAACGGCAATTTCGCAACTCACGGGTGTTATTTATATTCACTTTCAACTCCCCACGTACGAATGTACAAAAGACATCGTGCATTCTGTCGACAAAAAGACGTTCAACGTTTAAGAAAGAGGAAGTTTCCTTGCTCACTGATTTATTTATGTGGTTTGTCATTCATCCGCACGTACATTCGAGCCTGCAGCCATTAATTTTTGCTTCACAAGTTTTGCTAATTTCAGTTCTCCAAAAAGGTGTACGTTGATGGGGAACTTCCTGGTATAAGAATCAAATGTGGAACAATTACAGTAATAATGGACCGGGCCTAAAGTGGCGCGAAGACAAAAAATAAATACATTTTAAATACTAGGTTGTTCCATAAGTTTCTTCCTTCCGGCTCGAGGTCGAACATAGCGTGGTGCGGAAAAAACTTATGGGACAACCTAATATTTTGAGTTTGAAAAATGTCCCATTTATGCAAATGTTGCAAAATTAAAATGTTGCAAATTTCCATTAATGTCCAAAGACGAACTACCATTTTTCCAGAAAGCTGCCATGTTTAACTAAAAATTTCAAAGGGTTAACGATCGCGTAATTTGCCAAGGCAACTGAACACTTACAGAATCTTATTTAGATAATAGGAGGATACATTTTAATAAGATCAGATATTCTGTACAGTGTGGAGTAGTTAATAGGAATATGCTAATTCAATTATGTTTGTATGTTTTACAACAAACTGTTTCATTATACAGCATTTTTATAAGAATCGCAAATAAATTGTAACTGACGGAGTTCCAGTTACAGTTTTTACTACGTTTTCATTTTTATTTCTTCGTTGGAGTTCCAGAAATTTTTACATACCTTGTAGAGAGTAATAATTAGTTTTTCTCGACTGATTTTTAAAAAAAAAACCTCTAATTAACACTAAACCTACCGTGACGTCACCTAGCCATTTAAAATACGGTTAAAAAAGGGTCATTTGACCGCTCATGATAGCTTCAGTCTTAAATTGATATTTAATATTAATATTAAATTTAATATTGACAAATTACTTCAATTAATCATAATTGATGAATTGTAAGAAAATTTTTCTTGAATAACATTTTTAATTAGCCCCCATTCCAAGTGTAATTTCAAATATCTCCTGTAATTTTAAATAAACGTTGAATTGTTGCATTGGACAAATAATCTGTGTATTACATTATTTACACAAATTATGTAAATAATAAATTTCGATTTTTCCGATATGATGTTTCTATTGGGTTTTCAAAATTTTTTTTTGTTCATTTCTTATAATTATTATCTTTTTGTCTTATCGTATTATCTTTTTATTGTAAGGCTGCTAGTAATAAATTTTATCCGTTAAAGAGTGACCCAATAATTCTTTTTTTACAAACAATCCCCGTAATCTCTATCACGACATCAACAACCTCTCGTGTCAGTATCCGTAACTAATTCAAAGCACTCGTTTCGTGTTCGACCTTTGACATATCGCCGCGATATAAGTTTGAACTACGACCAGAGACTACCGGTTTTTTCGATGTTTATTCCGACGTTTCCATAAACTGGAAACATTGTTTACCCTACTTTCGGTTCGCCAGAAAACGGTCTACAATTTATTAGGTACTCCAAGGTTAGTTCAGAGATCGTCGGGATGCTGTATCATCAAAACAATATTTTATTCTTTCGGGAAACTGGAAAAATAAAATTCATATTTCAAACCATCAGGAATTCCATGGTAAATTCCATGTAAATCTTTGTGTAAATCTCCAGGAAAACGAATAACAAAGACCTTGCAACTAATTACAAAGTCCAGGTCGGTCTAACCGTAGCTTCCGTTACTTCCTGGTTTTATGGATGACCCGTGGGGCGTCATTTCCCATTTAAAGTCCCCTTGACCCCATAAGTCTAGCACGAATCGACGACAGGAATAAAAAAAATGGAACCTTTCGCTCTAGGAATACGAAAACGATATTCCTTCGACAGTGACATGCTCCGCGGAACATATTTGGAGAGCGCCCGTTACCCGGAAACCGACCCAACATCCTGTCTCATTGACTGGTTTCCTTATGAAAGAATTTCACGAAGAAATAATACATATAATACGTGCTACCATATCGTGTAATCATTCAAAAACTTCATAACTTCGTTATCTTCGCAACGTAATGAAAGTTTATGAAAATTCTTTGATCATATATATTAACGTTTGAAGTCTTTTTATGCTTCTGTCTGGACGATCTAAATTGCACTTCAATTACAGTCGTATGTTGATCGTAAAATTACGAGTATTAAAAAATCGAAACTCGTTGGACTTTTTTTCACTGATTTCCTTTTTACTTGAAACTTTGAAAGGAGGGCGTAAAAATAAGAGCGAGAGTTACGTATTTAACCCCCAAAACGTGGATACAAAATATACAAGAATGAAAATAATATATAAAATAGTGACCCCACTGTTTAAATCAACAAATTGGTTGAAAACTGATGTGAGTAAATAAATAACAATGGGAAAGTGTATATGGTTTTTGTGACAAGTAAGGCGAGAGAGACGGAATGATTTTTAAATTCCAGGAGATACAAAATTCTGGCGAACGCGAAGGACTCTACCGGACCCGAAATCCACGATTCGTCGAACGAGATCTGTTCTTAGATCATAAGACGCTTTTTTTGTTCCTTGCAGGTAGTCTAACTGTACCAGCAATTTCAGTAGAGAATCTGTCTATTCATGAATGTTATGTCAAGAAGAAAGTTACGGTTGTCACTACGTACGTAAATGCTAATACGATCCTTTTGGGGAAAGAAGGGAATCGTGATCCACCCAAGCAACTTTTTAAATGAAATATGAAATATTAAAGTAAGTCGGTAAGATACGAAAGACTCGCATGGTCGTGGTCAAAACTAGAAGAGGAATATTTCCTATTTTAATGGAGATATATTCCTGTTATTTATACCGTCTATATTAATGTGCTAATTTATTGACGACTTTGTAACATGTTTTTTTAGCATTTAATGTGAAAAGAAAAATATATATTTTCTTTAAAAAATATGTTAATGGGGATTTTTACCCTTTTTTGGAGGAATGAATATAATATGGTACTTTTTATAATAAAGTAGAATTTCCAATACATCAACACTATGCCGTCCGATGGCACCAAGTTGGTGCTATGCGAATACTATCGGGCAAGCGCCGGTGGCACCACGTTGGTGTCGTGCATAAAGATTTATACCGGCGCCAAACGAAAGAATCCCGATCAGACGCGCGGACGGCAAAGTCTGAAATCTGCATAAAAGAATATATTGAAAAAAAAAATTCAAGTCTATTGCATTCACGGGTTTTCATTCCATAAACGCTACTCGAGTATATCGGAAGCTACTATATTGCATAATTAATGGAATTCAAAATCTGGCCTGGAAGAGATATTGCCCATGATGTCCATAGGAAGGAGAATTAAGAGTTACTCGTATTACAGCGTTTGTGGTAAAAAGTAATAGCGCTTTGAAAATGCTGAGATCGGAATAATGTGAAATCTATCTCTAATTTAAGCAGCCATTTAAGCAACAGTTAACGTAATTCAGATCTTTGGTTCTCTAATGTGCTCGTGTACGTATAAATATCATATGTTTAATAACTGAGATATTCATTAAAAAGCAAGCTTCGATAGAGAGGATTGCATCAATTAACGCGTACGTGTAAAAGATGTATATTCGACGAAGGTTTTTGTGCAATTTGTTTGTCGTTTGAAACCATTTTGTAACAACTTAGAAAAAAATTATGTTGCCGTAAATGGGATTCTGAGTATTTGTTGTCCTTTACAATTATTATCCTTTTGGAGTTTATAATAATAATGTGCCTAAATATTTATACGTCCCAAATATAAAATATATATTTGAAAAACTAAAATCCAGAATCGGAAAAACGTAATACCCGGTTGGAAAATAGTAGAGTTTCGCGTTTCCAATTTTATTATCACCTTATTTTTTTTTCAACTTATTCACTGTGTTAATTTATACTTTTTACTTTTATTTCAATAATTATATTTTCTAATTTTTATTTTTATAAAATATTTACAACACTTTCGTGTCTAAAATAAAAATAAATTTCAGGTACTTGAATTGCACCAATATTGAGCTTTTACCATAATTTGTGTCACTCAAAGGTGTAATATAGTAATAATAATAATAATAATAATAATAATAATAATAATAATGATAATGATAATAATAATAAAAATATCTGTTTTTCAAAATATCAGTTTTTATCGAAAATAAAACTTCTCCAAAAATGAGTTTGATCGGTGGCGATTCAGATATCGTTCACATTCAAGAAGTTTTGGAATTACACACAGAAAAAAAATATGACTGATTCAAGAACAAAATTTTCACGGGCTGCCACAAACATCTGATAGTTGTTCTATCTCATTTTGTCACCGAACCAAAGACAACATTCCTCAAAAAAATGTACCGATGCATTGTTATTGCCGTTGAATCTATTTTATTTTTTGGATCAGCCTAATGCAATTGAAAACCAGAGCATTTTTTTCCAGCGGCAGAAAAAAAAATTCTTTCCATCAAATTCTGTGTTTGTACATTTGTCTCCTCATTTATACCTAACTCGTTCCTAACCTATTTACTATATTTTAACTTTTGTACACAATCGGGCTCCGATATACACGTATATGTACATTGATACGAGCTGAAACACCAATCTCAAAAATGCGCCAAGAACTTGATGTCGGTGTAGAAGTTAAAAGAGGGGCCGCGGTGAAATGCACCGAAACATGAAATTCAAAGAGACGAAATCTTGGTGGAGAGTAACGGCAGAAAAAGTCAGCATGTGAGTAGCAAAGCAAAGCAAAGCAAAGCAAAGCAAAGCAAAGCCACAGAGTGTAATAATAAGATTAATACGAGAGAAAGAAGTGGGTGCAGGTAAGACGAAAACCGCGAGAGTGGTTGGTTCTAGAGTGCAAACATAACGTGTATTAATGTGCGTTAAGAAGAGAGCTGGATGAAACGACGTGGCGGACTCACGGGTATAGGATGACACTTGGTAGGACCTCGGCGATCAGGCCCCAAGAAGTGACTCTTCGTCTCCCTACTCTACTTCTACGTTGGTCGCCGAGTATACATATAACGAAGTTACAGAAGGCTTTATGGTTCGGGTGAGTTCGTTGGTACTCGGCTACGACCTTGAACAGGCCCTGTATGGTCTATGCCACTGACACGGACCAAGGACGTGCCCGGTACCGGCGAGCTGTTGTCCCGAAACGCGGTCGTGGAACTTGAGCTGGAAAGTGTTCGTCGGTGGGCAACTCTTTTTCGTCCTATTCTTTCGTTCGTTCGTTCGTTCCTCTCTCGAACCATCGACATAGGCGTAACAGTCTTTTACCCTCGCTTCTAAAGTTTCAACCTTTTTGTGTCTCTCTACCTTGTCGCTATGAAAAGGTTGCAACTGCGTCGTTTATCCCATACGTGGGCAGATATTTCGTGGAACGATTTCGACAGGAACCGGAAACCCTTCTACCTTTTCCACGGCTTCTAATTACAAACGGTATCTACATAGAAGAGACAAAGTGGCAATTCGAGCTTTGTTTCACCACCTAACCGGCGCATAGTTTATGCCTGAGTCGTCACCGTATCGAAGAATCGTCCATTGGACATGCGCACCAATACCAACACCCTCTGGTGTGAAATCACGCTCGACGGAGAAAATCCGTTAACGATTCAAACGTACTGTTGCCTTTCATTTGATCAATTGAATTCGGAACAGAACCCGCGAATTCTTTTAGTTCGTTTCCTCGTTCCTCCCGATTTTCGACGGTTTAGGGCAAAAATACTGGGAATGAAAATGAGGAAAAAGTGGGATTCAAGGGATTCGCGATAAATGGCATTGGTTGAAAGTGACGTAAGAGTTAATATAAGACACTTGTTTTCCTTGAAATGAAATTCCCCAGGCATGTGGATGTCTTTTTAGGACATATATTTTCTCATGTCTTGGTTCGATGACACCGAGTCAAATGGAATATGCTGAACAGAAGTTTTAACCCGCTTGCAAGGATTTCATTCTTATGATGTCATGGCAAAGGATTTCATTCGAAGGATCCTTATTAAACTCACCGGTTTCGTCTAGTTTTTATCAAGGAAGATTATGTGTATTGTTTTTCTTTTACAATATGACTTATTACAACCTGTATTATAAATAAATAAATAAATAATGCTGATGTAATATCATCGTTGTGGTTTGAAGGAATTCGTATCCAATGGACTTGAGTTTGTGGGAACAATTATTCATGGAGGAATATACGAAATTAGAATTTTCAAATTTTCGAGATTCGTCAAGGATTTGGTAATCCAAGTTTAGACGATTTAACTCTGACTTATTTTCCTTATTGTCCTATAAAATGCGACAGAAGGAGAAAAAGAAAACTTATACCACAAATTATGATTCAAAACAGAAGGATCTTAAGAGACTACGGGATTATCTACTCTCCGATCATTTTATTACGGCTCATTAATTATTTTCACAAACGGCACCTTGCTGAAGTATAAGAATTTCTAAGTAGTGGCGGTAATAAAAATTTAGGCCTTAATCCTCCGGTTCTTGGTGACGTAGGAGTTTGATCAATTAATTTTGGGCTTATGTGAAATTGATCAGGATGGGTCCTTTTAACGTCGAGACCTGTTTTTTATATTCTGCTACCATATTTTATTATTAACACTATGCCGTCCGGTGGCACCAAGTTGGTGCCATGCGAAAACTATCGGGCAAGCGCCGGTGGCACCACGTTGGTGTCGTACATAAAGACTCATACCGGCGCCAAACGAAAGAATCCCGATCAGACGTGCGAATGACAGTGTTAATAATAAAAAAAAAACACTATTTGTTGTGACAATCACTGGTAAGACGTGGCTTTTATAAATAAAAAGATAATTTTATATAATCCATAAATTGTAACTCGATTTCCCAGACAATGTGCAATAGAATTTTTTTAAAACTTATTTACAAAATTGAATATGTGCGATTCTTGAGACGGAATGTATCATTTAGCAATTAATCAATTGTTTAACTTATTAATTATGTTAATTTATATTTTCTAGTTTTATTTCTACTAATAATTATATTTTCTAATTTTCATTTTTATAATTATTTACAATACTTTCGTATTTAAAACGAGAAAAAAAAATGTACGTGCTCGAATTTCACCAATACTGAGCTTTTACCGGTATTCGTGTGACACAAAGGTGTAATATAATAGTGATAAAAAAAATATCCGTTAAATGGTTATCCGGGACAATGACAATTTATTATTGAAGGTTCTCCATTCTGAGTTGTCCGGTACTACTACGGGGCCCATTGAAACAAATCGAAACACTGGCTCTAAGGTTTAGAGCTAGTAAGAACATATTTAATATCCACATGCCTGCACATGACTTCGAGAGAGAAAGTGCATTCAGAGGCATAACTTCTGCACTCTGCGAAGCAACGCTTTCTGTGCTCTATTTGCGATCCTTATATATACTCTGTCCTGATCATATGCGATATTTATTTCATTTAACGGGGAGAAAGAGGGAGAAAGACACTATGAATGTTATCTAAATGCGTAGCATTCCCCATTTAAAAGAGAAACTTAAGGATGTTATCACAATTTATATTACGATGCCCGTGATTATTACAAAGTTTCAAAACCAAATGGTAAAATAAAGACGTGACTCGAGGATATATACACTAAAGTTAGCGATATACATGAGCCTGGAAGTTACTAATTTTCTTTCCCAATAAATTTCAGTAATTAAATTTTTTTTCTCGGACGATACTTTGTTATTTTCGATAGCATCTCCTGAGAGGTATGAAAATATCGGGTACTTAAGAACGTTTTAGCAGTAAAATACGTTTAATATTTTCTTGAGTAATAACAAAATTAGAAAATTATGGTATCCGGTATTACACGATTTTGCAGTATAACTTGTTGCAGTAATAAAGTACCCGTACCCGTGGTAAAATAAAGTTGAAAGTTTTAAGTCCGCTTTTATGCACGCTACTAACATCATAATTCTCCTAAATCGCATATTTTATCCTTATCCATGTTTATTTTATAGAAGGTATTTATATAAATAGGCACACAATGGGCTATTTTTCTCGATTGCCTCTACTATCTTTCAAGTTTCACTTTCTAATGGTTACCATACGCAATTTGTCAAATGTTTTTCTTTTCTATTTCCGAGATTCAGTATCACCTTTGGTACGAACCTACACTTTGTTTCGAATTGTTTATAATAGTACCGCGACGAAATATTTTAGCATTCCTGTTCCGCGAATTAGCCTTTGTTCGTTTTTATATTTTACGACAAAATAAGTTACTTTGCTGCGATGCAAAAAATAATTTCGATCTTTCACTTTAACCAATAGGCTGTAACTCGATACCCTAAAAATATGCTAATTTGAATCCTGATATAATTTTAAAAAAATCAAACATTTTTCAAATTAGCTTAATATTTTAATTTTTATTTCTAAACGATCAATAATTAAATTATTATCAAAGCAAATGTGCCGTAATTTTGATCCTAAAAATATGCCAATTTGAAAATTATTATACAATTAAACAAAATGTAAATAACCACGAATCAATGTTTTCCCTATTCGCCAAAAATAGTTGCTCAATTATTATTACGATTCTGTTTCATTTTCTACCAACCACAATTTTAGAAAAAATAAAATGACCTCACTCATTGAGAAATTTTATTAAATTATTATTATTTTATTAATATAAATTGCGTAAAATATATTCTAATTCTGCCTAAACATGTAAATTCGAAAAAAATATTGTATGAAAAATACATTTTTAATTTTTTACGAAGACGATCGTTCCTCTCATGACTGTACGACTCTCAGTAGAAAAATACGTCTGGTCACGCCAATGTAAAAGCCAGCTCGTCTTTGGTCTGACCAAAACTGCGACGACTACTTGCCGGAGGGCCGTTTAGTATGAAAAAAAGGGCGACGAAAAGCATGGTAAGAGAAATCGTGGGACGTTGGGCCTCTATCTAACGAAATATCTTTGCCTGCTGTGTTTGGTGGTGCCTCGAGGAGCAGAAAAAGGGAGACTCGTAAAACCTTTACGTCGAGAATCTTCCTTTTTCTTGCTTCGCTTAAAATCGCTTTTCGTCTTTGCCTCGCTTTTCTCCAGTATATTGAGTATAGCTGACGTTTTATCATAAAAAAATGTTCGGCATTAACGTGTATGTTTACAACCCGACCGCAGTATTTTGTTGCACTTTAGGATTTACGTGTATGCAAAATTCTCCAAGTTGCGGTTTCAGTTAATTAGTCTATCAGTGTGATCGTAAATTTTTCGAAACTGATCCTTTTTTTTCCTTTTTTTTTTCAAAATTCATTTCAGTCCACAAACTTCCATTTATTTATACGCAATTTTAATCAAGTGGTTCAATTCCTCCCGATTTAACTGATACTTTTGATATTTTTAACGAATACAATAATTTTCAATGAAAAAAAAAATTAATATCGTTAATTTAATTATAAGAATATAATTAATAGATGAAGTGTAATTAACTTTTAAATAAGTAAAATAATTTAAGTTGTTTTTATGAAAAAACTTAATTAAAATAAACTTAATGTTTCTAATTTTTAATTTTTCTTATTTATGCCTTATAAAAATTATTTACATTCAAATTAAATTTAATATGATAAAAAATTTTATTTAAATAAAAAAAATGTATATTACATTATGAAATCTAATTTAATTATTGGCTTTTGGTGCGAAAGGTGTTACCATTTACCGAGAAATTAATAATAATAATAATTACTAACAACTAAAGGTATTATTGTTTATATAGTTATTATTATTTTATTATTCATATACAATAAAATAATAATAACTGTAAGTTATTACTAAAACTAATAACCAAAAATTTACGATAATCGACAAAAATGGGCGTGTTTCGCCATTTTTGAAAGTTCCGAAAGATTATCCCAACCTTTGAGCATACGCGTATCCGGACAAGTGGAAAATTGCAGGTGTTCGATAACTCGAGACTTCCTGCAACCACCGAGAAAACGAATACCGCTAAAAAAAAGGTGATACAAAAAATAATGCAGAGCATGCACGTCCAGGGTGCGTTTGGAATGATCGAAGCTAATTCGGTTATGCCACCGTCTTTCGTAGCTACGTGCAATCCATAGGAATGAAAAATCAGAGAAAGAAGCCTGGGAAAAAAAGCGAAAGATCTGAATAAACATTACAAAGAATAGAGAAACACAGGATGATAATCTCGGTGAATTCATGAGTCACGCAAAGTCTATCTGGATCATGCTGCTATAAACGCATACATGCATACCAAGGAGCTTTGAGGCAATCCGTGTAATTGACCCTTGGAGAGTGATTGAGACCACTCATTTAGGTACTTTATTAATTAACTTTGAATAATTCAATCCAGAGTCATTCCAACTCATGGCAAAAGATTGTGCCGTTGTTTACTTAAATATTAATATAAATGAGGGATTAACCCTCGGAGTATATGCACTTTTTGTATTAAAAAATTACAAAAATTGAAAAAAAGTTGGTAAAAAAATATTGTATAAATATTATTAGGAAAATTACAATTTCTTTTAGAAAATTATCTTGTTTGAAAAATAACAATTGTTTTTCAGGAATTTTTTGACGTGTTATTATTTCTAATCAGGCATTTGAACTACAGGAATTTCAGGAATATCTGAGAATTTTTCAAAATAAAAAAATTACAAATATTTTTTACAAAATCTTTTTCTTTTTGAATAAAAAAATGGTTTTCAAGATTTTTTTTTAGGCTTTACTATTTCCAAAGAGGAATCTGATCTATGGGGATTGATTCTATAACATTTGAAGAATATCTGAAAATTTTTCCAAGGTAATCGGTTTTGTAATTTTGAAATGGCAGACCGTAAAATATTTTACACGGGGCATAAGAGACCCTATGTGGGATCCCTGCTTTAAAAAATAGGTGTATACTCCGAGGGTTCATACAATTATACTTTGAAATTGATGGGACTTTACGAAAAATTGTAAATGAATTTCATAATATTCAATTGATAAGTCACTTTGTAATAAAAATATCAATTAAATATTCCCGTGAGTTTCGTTGAAAATGGTATAGAATGGATTGAAGACTCTTCGTCACACATCAACAATCCAGGCACAAGACGTCGGTATCCGAATTACATCCCCTCGAGTCATTTACTATTAGCGAGCTTTAAATGCACTTTCCTTATAAGGACCGATTCGAACCTCTCTGTACAAAGTTTAATGCGGGATGGGGAGCAGTAAAGCAAACCTTATCGTCGAGCAACGCATGCCCGCGGGCCTTGCTCTTCGTTACCAGAGGGCGCTGTCGGTGAGTGCAATAGCTCGCGTGCTTGTGCCTGGATTGCCCTCAACCTGCCGTAAGCTCCTTTCTTTCATGTCAGAAGTGCACGTAGCTCTCCGTCGACCGGTATCTTGCATGTTTACATGAACAAATAAATAGGCAACCGCCTCGTCGCCCAATAGCGTCCTCTAGCACCAAAACCTGACTTTTGATCATTAGAGAGAAAAAAAAATGCTTCATTGTGTTTTCTCCCTTTCATCAAAGTTTGCACAGAGAATTTTCAATCAACCTAAATTTTTCCGTAATTTCAAATTATGGGAGATCTGGAAAATGGCCCTTTCTTTGTGTGAAGCAGAACTTTTTGGTAAAATGCCGAATTTTTTGGTCTCACACTTCAGAATTTGCAGAATCAAGGTGGTAGTCTGGTAACTGGCACCTTTTTTAACGCATTCTTCGGAAATTTTTTTTAGGGGAATATTCAATCGGTTTGATTTTTTAATATATTATTAATGGTATCTAAGAGTGTACAAAAAAATTTATTTTTCCTTTTTTAATTTATTGTCATAGTTTTGTAGCACTGAAGTGAGCGTCTCATGTACTTACTTGTCAAGTATCACGAGCCGATTCTGCAACAGAAAACAGAAAAACAAACTTTAGAATTATATAAATAATGTTTAGTGATTTGCGATAGCAGACTTGATTGAAAACATTCATAAGCAAATATATTTATATGATTTGTCAATTCTGCAAGAGAATTGACAAATTGTCTGTATAATACAGGCATCCCTCGAATAACACGGCTAATTGGTTCCGTGTTACTCGATAGTAATAATTCATACAATTTTGGAGATAACGTTCCGTGCTATTCGAAACTCGAGATCCATACGAATTTGTTCATTTGGTTCCAAAGATTAATTAAGAAAATTTTCGCGACTTCATGTAATTCGAACTCCGTGTCGCAATTTTTAACCGTGCTATTCGAGACTTCGTGCAATTCAAGTACCGTGCTATTCGAGGGATGCCGGTATATTTAAGAAAAATAATTATAACGTAATTGTTGTTGGGACGAACTCAATTTTCAATTGATTTGAAATATAAATTACAAATGTATTACCTATTTCCTCTAAAACTTGAGATAGAAAAAATAATTCAGTTTAAATAAAATACCCTTGCCAGCGTAGCCCTACATTACGTAACAAAAATAGCAATAGTATAATAAAATCTACTATTTCCAGTATCCCATTTTCCTCGATAGACTAGATCTTTTCCAAATGATTCTGAATGAAAAGATTCTTCAACGTCCAGTGTTAGAAAAACTTCGCAGAAATTCCACCTTCGCTCCTGAATCAATGTTTCCTTTTATTTGTTGAAACTAATGGTTCTATACACGTACTTTACTCGAACTTCAAAAATAGTTGTTGATTAATATAGTACTCAGGAAGTGATGCTATGATTGCGAAACATCTATCTGCCTTCAGCAGACGAATAGTTGATAATTAATTTTCTACAAGACTGTGTGTGTGTGTGTATCCTTCCTATTCATGTTTATTAATTTCAAAAACTATACAGGGAGAGTAATGTTTTCTTGTTGAAATCTTGATACCAAGGGGGTCAGGTACATATCTTGCCCTTTTTTGGGTACCAAGAAGGATTTCTATCTGCGATCTAAATCACGCATCGCGTTCTAATATATATCTAGGAGTGTTGCTTCCTACTTCCTTCTTTGTCTGTTCCAGAAACCGGAAAATTCACGAAAGCCATAAGTTATCTCGACAAACTCCTTAAGGCGACAAGCTTGGTGCACCGCAGTGCATCTTGCAAATAAGTATGGTGGAATAGGTTTCCAAATAAAAGGGTAACAGTTTGAAGAGTCAATTTTTTTTGCTCTGAAATGGCTCAGAATTTGAAGAAAAAAGAAATATTTCCCAACGCGGGCTTCTAGCTTTGATTAATTTTTATTTGTCACCAATAAGATAATATTATCTTATTATTATAGATAATTATTTTTGTCTACGATCACAAATATTACGATTCTCAACCGAATAATTGATCAAATGTTTGTGGAAAATACAAATATTTTATGGTATGAAATTTAAAATGTATCGTAATACAATTTTTATGATGAAATAAATTATTTTGATGAATTCCAGTGTCGGAATAATTTGACTAACCCGCCGGAATGTTACTTTAAGATTCATTCAAATAAAATAAGTTATTATACAAATTTTAATTTGGATTGAATAAGGTATTTTTAAATTAAACTTCAACCATAACTCAGGATATAAATAAATTTCGAATAATGAGACAGAAATTATGTGCATATCGAGGAGAGAAACTGAGAAAGTGACAAGTCCATCAATGGAAAAATCTTGATTTGGAAAAAAATATGAAACCTTGTCCTGTCTTGCCTTCAACCTGTCCGAAGACATTCACGGTTTTGTTTTCAACTAGAAACAAAAATTCAAACCATAAGCTCGCCTTGGACTTGATCTTGCCGAGACCGAAATAGGACATTCGTGTCTGACTTTATTTTCGATTCCTTCAACTTTACATCGTTGTCACATCAATATTCAGTTTTCTCTTTTATAATACTGCTTATTCGCCATCTCTCACTAATAGCGATAATAAATCGGTAGTAACACAGTTTTGTATTTATAGACATCAATTTATATACGTTTGATAAACATTGAACGTATAAATGCGTATTTGAACGTACAACAAAATAAGTAAATTGTATAAAAACATTCTTTTTTTTTTACTCAACGTATAATTTTGCCGAGACTTTCGGTCTCGCAAATTACAGTCTTGAAAATATTATAGTCTTGAAATTTTTACCTCGGTTTCGTTTTGGTCGTGTCTTAAAAACCAAGGCAAGCAAAAGCCAAGACTATTCGCGATTCCATATAGGGCGTTGCTGCGAGACTGGGCAGTTTGAAGAAATGGAAGCTTTCGGGAGCACATTTTGCCCAAATTTAGGCAATTTTGAAAATTCAAATTAAAATACTTCTAATGAAATTATTATGATTAAAAAATTATTAGGATATTTTGTCTATTTTCTCGGGCCTTCTCCAAAAAAGGTAGATTTGAAATTCCAGCAAAATTCTACTCTCAAAAATTGCTCGAAAATTATCAGACATCGATAGCGCACAATTTTGTTGACATTGGCAACATCTCGAAGAAAAACTGACAAATAAATAAATTAATTAATTAACAAATACATTATATCTACGAGTGGTCTATGGTTCTTGAATCCGAGATAATGTGTCGAAAAAAATTAAATATCAACAAATATTAATTCTAATTAATATTAATTCACCTTGAACATTCTTAATAACAAACAAACTTGTCTGTGGTCGCGTATCTGCATCGCTTGGCATTAAAAAGTAAATGGTCACGTTACGGTCCGGAATCAAATGATTTTCTTAATAGACCTGTACAATGTGACATTTAAATAATATCTCGTTTGGAAATCTCCAGAGACTCGTGGCACGCTAGAACCTCAGGATGTGTAAAATGGAGCTCCACGAGAGAGTACCGTAAGTCGGAGTCAAATAATTACAATATTTAAGAGCATTTATTCATTGATTTGTTTATTTCTACGAGTGTGTCTTCCAAGTTGACGAGTACCACCACGAGGCTTTCCATTTTTTACGCTACACATTTTCTCGTATTTCTCTCGTCATGGTGAGCTTGTCGCACCACCTCTTTCCCGCGAGTAGGTACGAGCCTAAGTAGGTAAAGACGTCCTGTTCGGGCTATTATGCACACGCATGAATTAAATAGAAAAAAAATTGCCCGAGACGGCAGAGGGGCTTTGCAGCAGAGATTCTCTTCCTGAGCCGAACAACAACACGAGCGGGAGAAAAACCGCAGTCGAGAAAAGTGAAGACCTGGCAAATCTAATGACCAAAACTCAAAGAGACGGTGTAAAATGCAAAACAGGTAGATAGGAGGGAGATAGACGGAAAGAGGGAACTTGATAGTCGACGCAACAGTTGGAAAGGGAGAAAGAGAGCCGTACAATAGCTTCCCTGAAATTCTACGATGCGTGGCGAGACACCAAGGTGGAGGTCGAACACACCGACGATTCCCTTCTTCCCTCTTGACTCTTGCACATTTTTTCTCTTCCTCTTCGTTACTCACCGTGCGAGAGTCAGAATGCGTGAGCCACAACTGAGTTACTAACAAGATCCTCTTTTTTCAGCTCCCAAGTCCCAACTTCCAACCGAGCTCACCGAAAAGACGATCCGCTTACGATAGCGCCTTATCGCACCGCGGAACGCGGTAACCTCCCTCGTATTACGAACTAACGGCACTTTCCGCTTCATTGGATGTTTATTGTAACACTAATGAGCCAAAAAAGGATTTTCCGAACCAAAATAGACGCATTTAGCGCCACTTCTGTAATTAATAAATAATAATTCAATTAACAACTTTATTCACGAACCACCTGGGGTTAAATCAACCCCAGTGTACATACAACGAACGCAAAAGTTTTTTGTCTCACTGACGAACGAGAGATCACGCCATCTAGCGAATGCGAAACACATTAAAATGATTTCTTGTGGACCAACAACCTTTTCCTGCAAGTTTCAGCAATGATCGGTCCATAAATATAAAAGTTAGGATCCATAGCCACCTATCGGAATGAATCATAACTAAAAACCTTGCTCGCTATCTAAATAATAGATGGCATGAACATGACCTCGATGGGTCCCATGATTTGTCAGTGATGATGCGGTTTACTCGTGCACGATGAATTTTGTAGATAAAGATATTAGCTTTAGAAAATTTTCTCACAGGATTTTTCGATTGATTATAGATTGACTATTGCTCGGGACAAATATGACATCGGTTAAATATTCCTAATAATTCTAATTGCATTTATTGTAATTTCGTTATTTTTCGCGAATAACTTAATTACAAAATGAATAATTTACATATCTACTTTTATTTTGTGTCCTCGCATGTTCCTTGGTCTTGCGTGGGTATTCCTTCGAAAAATGATGAAATTTATTCAAACATGTGGATTTTAATGAGTCAAATGAACATGTTTTACATTAGAATAAATATAAGAATTATCCGATTAATTAAACATTCGTGTACTCGTGTAAATATCGATGTTCGAATCTATCCATCAGTTTATAAGATACACGAAAATAAAATAAACCACTTCCTCTCTACAATCACAACTTTACTGGTTCGAAGAAATTTTAATAACGCAAATAAATTTTATTTGCTACCAATAAATCATCTCCGGGACAAGCACTGCGTGTTTGAACCGCGCAATCCAGTTTTCTTGATTAAAGTCATTTCCTTTTTAATTTTTAGTGTAATACGCGACATTTATGTACATAACGTTGCAAATTGGAAGTCTTAATGATTGGAAGCAGATTCTTGAATTTTTTTCTTCAGGACGATTACAAGCTTGAGTTAATTCCTTGCAAAGAGAATTACAAGAACATCGAAGCTTGAATTTTACGACTCAGGGAAGAAGGTTGACAACACGATTCTTTAAATTTTTCCTGGCACGGAATTAAAAATTAGAAATTATTTAACAATTTTTTTTCTGCATAGAAATAATCATTATCAGAGTAATTTAATTTTCTATTTTATAGAGAATTAGAGTTTTTCAACATCAAAAGGTTACTACAAAAAATGGAACTGAATTAAAAAATGAATTTTCTAAAATAAAAATTAATTTTGAAATTTAAATAAAAAAGCCTGATCTTTATCGTTTTATTAAAAAATTGGAAACAGTAAAAAAAAATATGATTTGAGCTCTTGAAATTACAGCGTCGCCCCTTTTACTCACGGGAGACTCATAAGGAAATTATCGCCGTTGGGTATTCGTACTTGGTAGCTGTAATATATATAAAAAAAAAGATCTTTAATAAATAATCTCACCGGATAATCGTCGAATGGCTCAAGTTATTTTTAGCCGAAAAATTTAAATTTTTCTTAAAGCAACAAAATTTTTGTAATTCGCTTTTGTCAGTAGCCAGATACACAACTGGCCTTCAGTAACACTGCAGTAACTCCTCGCGAGAAATATGGTAACTTCGAGCTGCAATATTTTACTTCCCATGCCGTATGATAAAATCTCGCAGTTTCCTTCCACGATATCACAAAACATATTGCACTTGCACCGTGCGATAAACTTTATAGAAAAAAACAGCGGACGAACAAAAAAATAACCCTAACTAAGACTTTATAGTAAAGTCAGGTGTAATTATACTCAAGGTACCCGTGGTACAGTTAGAGCAAGTACGTTTGAGATTACTCTTCTCCCCCTTGCTTGAGCTCTTCTTCAAATAACTTTTCCTTTTCTGGGCACTTACCCGGAGTGAAGCAAAATTAACCCCTTTTTTCGATATTTGATGTGATATCGTTCATACAGAAAATTTTTATTATTATTTTTACATGATATTACGACACCTACGGGGTGCCACCGGCGCTTGCACGATAGTTTTCGTATGGCACCAACGTGGTGCCACCGGACGGCATAGTGTTAATCATTGTCGATCAGAAAAAGAATTTTTTTAAGAAAAAACGTAAATTCGCGCCAATACTCTTTTCTGAATCCAGTTTCTCATAACATCGTGGTACAAGGTTGCATTTCTCTGTAATGCATTAAATGCACGTCTATGACAGCGGACAAGAGCCCCGCAGTAAATAGGTAACTTTTGAAAATGAGAGTAAGATGTAAAATTACAGACCGAGGGTACAGGTAAAATGCAACGCGTGAAAAAGGCAGGGACGACACACGCTAGTTTTCCTACAAATTCGAAAATTATTTAAATGAGTCAGCAGTGCAAGACGCCCTTATCTTCTTCTTTTTGTAAACCAAGGTGGAGAACGAGTCCCGTGAACTCGATTTCCCTCGCTATTTATCTCCTTCTTTTCAAGAATGTACTTCGCTCGGGCAATTTTCAGTGCACTCTGTGCACATGCAATTGCAATAGTGTGTATTGTTTATATACGCACTTGAAAAAATGAACCTTCGAAACAATGAAAAGAGTTACAAATAATAATAAACGTGCGCTCGTGACGTAAAATATCGTAACGAAGTTAACTGGAGAAATAATAATAATTGTTAATAAAATAAAAGGGCACGGTATGCCCCAAAATTCGACTTTGGGAAACAATTTTTGGGGATTTTCGGGAGACCCTTAATCGATGCATTTTTTCACGAGGAGTCCATTTTCATTGTCAAGTTTCCGGTGAATGTCAATTTTTAACGGTGAATACGATTTTTTCTCAATTTTCCTCAAAAAACCGGTTTTTTACGACCTCCCGCTCGGACTTCATGAAAATAAACCTTTGGAATCGATTCTACTCGTCAAATTACCGTAGAAATGAGTTGTCCAACCACATTTTTGAAACTTTAATTTTTTTTTTTCAAATTAGTTGCATTAGAAATTAGTTACATTTATTTTGGGAATGTTGTAGGTCAGAAATTGACCGATATGAATGAAAGTTTCTAACAAACAATCGTAGACACACATACACGGATAAAGACATTGTCTCGCATGACTTTTTCTTGTCCACACTCTTGACATTCACGTGTGTTTCAGTCCGACACATGTGCCACACTGAGGCTTTATGAAAGGTGTCCAATTACTGAAACGCGCATATCAACAAGAGCATTCAATTCTTACCGTGAGCATCGCGTGTGAGTTGTACTAAAGATCCGTATCGTTAAACTTGATAGATATGCATGTTTTACATACCCTTATTTCGCATCACGCTGGATAGATCATTTTTACTTTAGCTCGAGACAAAGCTATTTTTTCCTTGGCTTTCGTACGAGTTTTATCAGTTTTACGTTTTCTTCAGTCGGAACGAATTCATGTTCGAGAGTACATTTTTTGCACTATGAAGCATAAATTTTAATAAACTACGCGAGAGTAGCATTAATTTGATTTCCACGTAGCATTAGAAATTTTTTCTTTCGTATTTTCTCACTTTGTTATGCAAGTTCCAATACTCAAGCGATACATGTTAGGGGTAGCCGTAAGTCTTCAATATTTTCACAGAAAAGGAATTGGATTTTTATATTTTGTGCATTTAATTTTGAAACACATATAATTGATTTTTTTGATTGATTTTTCTACGGTAGGTGGCGCCGGTATAAATCTTTATGTACGACACCAACGTGGTGCCACCGGCGTTTGCCTGATAGTTCTCGCGTGGCACCAACGTGGTGCCACCGGACGGCTTGGTGATAATAATTAATAAAACCTCTATTTTATTCCATTTTTAAGAAATTTATGAATCTTTGATCGAAGTCAAAATAAAATTAACCCTTTTTGGAATGTGTAGGTACGCCATTTTATTAAAATTATATACTTGGGTATATACGGATAAAAAAATACTACGGGCGACCTATTTTTTTTTTTTTTTTCAAGTAATTTCTAGCATCGAAATAATAACCCAAATTAGAAATTTATATATGGAGGAGTTAAATGTACACGAGAAACTACGAAGGTCTACTTATTTAAACATTTCGTATATTTCAACATCCTTCGGGTAATGTATTCTGATGAATTTAATAATAATTACATTCCTGAGTTACGCATTTAATGAGATCCTCTTTCCCTCTCTCTCTCTCTCTCTCTCTCTCTCTTGGGTTAATAAATTGTACGTCTAACGCTAAACCGACTGAGAATATACAACAATACGTATGTATTTATACGGTCTTCTGAGTAGTTAATAGATAATCATATGTGTATAAAGTAGAATTCATTATACCCAGGATATGGATGTGCAAATTTAAACAAACAGCAAATAAAGATAGCGAATGTGAAGAAAAGAGGAGCCCCAGCAGCACAGAAAATAAATTCCATAATATTTCTTCGTGTACGTGATATACTTTTATGGCGAATATTGCATAACCATCTTTTGCCGAATAATAAAAAAAATAATTATTATTATATTTTCACAAAATAAAACAATTATACATGTTGCTATTAATACTATTAATAATCTCAATAATAATAATTATTAATAATATTTAATATTATTAATATTACTATTTAACCCCAAACGATTAATAAATAAGTAAATAAATATTGATTCTATTGGGTTGGCAAATAAGTTCGTTCGGTTTTTGTTATTTATTCCACTGTTAAAAACCGAACGAACTTATTTGCCAACGCAATAGTAGAAAACAAATTAATTTAGTAGACAATTTTTGACTGGAATGCAACATTAGCAATTGTCATACTTTTTTGTCAAATCATAGTTGTTAATTATATCCACAAATATGTGAATTAAAACAGCATTAGCGGTGAATCCATAATATATGTAATTGTTGGATGAACTCGATGTGATGATTTTCCACATCGAGGCCCCTTCGTCGGGAAATTTTGTAAACTGATGAATTTAATACATTTTTCTGCCAAGTGTGCCGTGTTATTAGCATGTATATGAGCCACATCGGCACAGAATCATTGTAAATACAGTTGAAAAATGTAAATGCAGAAAAAATGTTTAACCGGAGGAGGGATAACCGGCATTGTGCTCGGTAAGCTATGACGAAGCTCACTTTATCTAAATACAAAGATCTAAACGTTTTGCATGTAAGTACACTTACCACGCCAGAGAGTACATTGTCATTTTATGGAAAACTCCATAAAACATGCACGCACACATACGCACACACAAGGTGAACTGGACTTTATAATTTATACCCATGTCTAATTGCTGCGCTATCAATGCAACGCTGCCAACAAATAAGACGACGTTTGGTCAAAGCATATACACGTATGTGTACTTCTCCTCGCGTTGTACCTCTGGCATTAATTAAAGCACAGGAGTAGCACAGCTTTAATGAGAATTTCTCCCTTTCCGCTCGTCTTTTGAGCGGAATGGGGTGTGTGACTCGCCGTTAAGCTTGAGTCAAGTTTCTGGCGATAAAAGGATATTTGAAAAGTTGCGTCTCTAAGTTTTCAAGCAATCGGAATTGCAAATTGGAACATTTCTGCTAGCAGAAATATCGTAAGTCGCTTTAAATGCACGAATTAGTCATTTTCGTGATTACAATTTGGATTTTTGTGATTCTAGGGGGGTTGGAATATTTTAGAAGTGCGATTTATCGTAAAAAATCTGGACCCACTGATTGCAAATTTATTAAGAAATTTATAAATTATTGGAAACAAACAAATAATAAATGATTCCCTGATTTTTTAAATATACAATAACATTGAAATTGTAGTGGAAAAAAAAATTACTCCTTCGAGGGAAGTTACCGTGGCAAAATTTGAAAAATCATAAAAAAATAAATTCCAAATTATAAAAATAATTGAATTACATAAAAACGACAAATTTCGATATATTCGACCGGGGAATATTATGGTCGCCAAATTGGTAATGTTTAAAATCCAAAAATATAGTTTTCTTTTTGAAAAAAAAACATTTTTGTGACGCGATACGATTTTCCGAAATCAATAAAACTTATTTGAAACCAGCGATCTTGTTTTTTTTTCTTCTTTACCTTTCTCGGGAAAAATAATTATTTTTCGTTATTTCGCTAAAACAGTTACTTCGAGTTGCGTATAAAATACAGAACGGAGGATATAAACATTATAAGCAAAATGCATCTAAAGTTCGTGAATTTATGCCTACAAACTCGAAACGTTTCAGTAAATTTACGATCTCACATCCACAATGTAAAATTGTGTTATTTAAACGTACACACGTGTTTCATTTCAGAATACCGTTTTCTTGCATTGGTATTGTACACGCTGCGGACGACGATAAGAATGACAATTGGTAAGTGCATAATACGACTCTGACAATATGATACAAAACCCATTGTGATGTCTATGTTAATTTTTGGGTGGAATTTGTTCAAGATGTCATTTCCGGGTTATCATTCTTGTGAATTGAGCTGATATAACACAACGTGTACATTTTACAAAGACACAGAGCGACAGAGAGGCAAAGGGGAAACAAGAGAAATATCGTATCGCCGTGTAGTATAATCAAGCGGAATCAGGGATCGAGATCTCGGCTTGCATAACCTCATAAAGGAGTAGGGAGAAAGTCCTTTGAGAGTTAGGAAGGATCACCGGCGAGTTTCTCGCTGAATGGCATTTCCCGTGTATCTGTATTTATTGCTGATCAATCGTAGATTATCTTCCCTTTCTTTTCTAGCCACGGACGAACTGAAGCATAGGAAAGAGTCACGTTATGGCTTATGCGAATGCGAGGAACACGGTCTGCGAGACCCGAATTGTCACTTCGAAGATGCAATAATCTTTTATAATTTTTTCTTTTCTGGTTTTAATTGTTGCTATTAAACAATATTTATGTCGCCAACCATGGGACAGGTTAAACTCAATTTGTTTAATGAAAATGTTTTATTTATTATTAAGTAACTTTGAAAGATCGTAATTTTTCATAATTATTATTTCTTTGTCGACATTCCTTCTTTATTAGAATCAATTCTATTTTTTTTGTTGCCAAATATCGAATTTATTTTTTTATTATATCATAATTATATTTTATACCACTTCAATTTATATTAATTCCATAGAAAATAGGACAATTTTCCACTCCTTGAATTGAAAATATATACAATTATCCTGACAATTTCTGGAATTCCTGCAATTTTCCTTCACGAAAAGAAATTCCCTAGTAAATGAAATCGATCAATCAGAAAAAAATCTACCTACAATTAGTTTCTTCCCTACCTTGGACATCTAATTTAGTCGCAAATATCCATTTTTATCTAAACGTATTGATTCTAATTTTCCGTTGCATTTCTCATTAATATTCTCAACATTTCTGAAGACTAACTTTTGCCTATTTCTTTGTTCATCATCGAATACCGTTGACCAATATATGAGCCGTTCAATGCACAAATCGATTAACTCCATTATTTTCCACTTTTCAAATTTGTTGTTTAAAAAGGATTTTCAAAAGCGATATATGCTATTTTATCATTTTTGTAAACTTCATTTTTTATGGAGTTAATCGATTCGTGCACTGAATGGCTCATATCGTCGCCAAAAAGCATGCGACAACCTGTTACTACACAGAAAAAAAAATATTATTGGCTCAAGAACAAAATTATCAGGGGCTGCCACAAACATATGAGAATTGTCCTCTCTAATTTTGTCACTAAACCAACGACAAAATTTCTTGAACGAATCAATCCAATACTTGACGCATCCGTATTGCTCTTGAATGAATTTTTTATTTTTCCCAATTGCGCTAATTTAGTTGAAATCTAGAGCATTTTTTTCAGTGTAGAATAGCTTGTCACATATTTTCTGTCGTATTTTTGGTACATGTATCCACTCCTGCATCTGGTTTCCAATATGCAGTAGGTATATACTATATACATATACATATTTTTTATTTCAAGAAGCCCAAGCTCGTTCTTTGCTAAAAGCTGCAGCGGAATGAAACCGGGGAGATGAGCGAGTGGAGACTGGAGAGTAACCTACTAAACCAGTACGGGAGAACAGACAAGGAGGACAATGAATCTCCAATCCTATGGCTGTTGTGACTCGCGTGGAATACGTCCCGTGCAATGTGCACTCTGTACTAATGTATATACAGAAGTGTGACTTTAGTAGTGGTATAGTATTATAGCAGCCGCAACTGCAACTGCAACTGCAGCGGCAGAGCTGCCGTTGGTTGGAGTAGGTACAGAAGCCGCAGCAGCAGAAGCAGAAGCAACAGTGATGGTGGTGGTGGTGCAGTATTATGGTAGTCGTATCTGTATTCCATCTCTACACGTTCATCATCCTTGTATGCATATACATAAAGGAAAGGTATTAGGATAAGAATATACATGGCGCATGCATATACGCTGCATACATGCATAATTCTTTGCCCGAGCCCCGAGTATTGTGCCGTGAGTGGGTACATATTATAATGTTGGAATAAGCTTCACTTCATACCCAGTGACACCGCACGTTTTGTCAGGTATCTCCTTTGTCATCTTTATCTTGCCAACTACTTCCTTCTTCCTAACGCTGGCGCGCGACTATCCAACAACGCAAATTACGTTTTGTCTACACAACATTAGGAAATCAACCGACAGCCAGCAACTAGCACGCGACTGTAGTCCGTCGCGTGCGGTAGCCACGGTTAATATCCCTTTAATCAAATTGACATTCTACCAAATTTTTTTGTCCATCGACGCACGATCTTCAAATGGAAAAAGGGAAGACCGAATGACAAGAGTCAATTTTCCACGTTTCCAGAAATAATTGCGTCACCTCGATTAAAGGCTCCGCGTGTACCATAAGTGATAGAATTGCTAATGGTCGATAATTCTTGAAACGTCCTTTTAATGCGCGTATCTTAATGCTATTCCTCCGGTCTAACCAAAGAGCTAAACCGAGAACCGAGCTAAGTTGCAACATAAATTGTTTTATGGGGAGTTGATGATAGCCGAAGCCACAACCTCGAACGATGGTACCGTGTCCCTTTGAGAGTACCTAGCGTTTACACTAGTTTCGCTAACGACTTCATCTCCCGATGTGACGTTAAATTTAATAAGCGCGTAAAGTACAAAGGGATCGTAACATCTTCGAATCCTGAAACGGGTTAGCCGTGCGAGGGGAGTGAGAATTCTTATCAGGAGAAATTTACCACCCGAAATTCCCAAAATTGGAGAAAGGAATTTTTGTAATCGACGAAATTGAATCACTTAATTCGAATATACTGAATTTCTTGCGAAATTAGTATTTTGAAAGTAAATACAATTTATTTAAGATGGAATAAAAAATTAAAAATTGTTTCAGAAAAAGAAATGGAATACCTGAAAGCAAGGATTATTTATTTTGTTTTGTAAAATTGAAGAATTGCTTCATTTAAATTTTTTCTGTGACAAACGCCCTCTTTCGTGAAATAATAAAAATATAATTAATTAGACGACGTCTTTTTTCTTCAACGACAAATTTTTTCTTCGGTGGATCCAATTCCGTTCCAGCCAATAAGGATTCCCCGTAATTTCCTAGTGGGAAATAAAGCGCAATTTGTATTCGAAGAACATTTTGTATTATCTCTAATTGGAAAATTGTCTCGCTTGGGTCATTGTCAGTTTCAGACAAACTAGGTTGCCTTATAGAGGAAGTATAGAAATCCCATAATGATTTATACCATTAAGGTAGACATTGACGCTTTAATGATTTAATTATGGTTAAAATAAGGCGCGGCAATTACCTGTTGTAACTTCCTCCGACAATTTTTTGTTAATGAAATCAAATATTTTGCAACTACTTTTTCGAGTACTTAAAATGTAATTAAAGATCTCATTTTTGCGATACTCGGAAGGTTTTTATCGTAACTGACCTATTGGTTTTAAAAATCCCTTAATCACATGGTTCTATTATTTCTAGATTAAAGGCACTTTTTAAAATAATTTCAGTTTTTTTGCAAAATATTCTGCCGGAAGTTTTTGTATGTAAATAAAGGTTTTCAAAAATTAAGTTGGCCAAAAAGTAATTATATTTTTTTTCAATGTAAGTGTACATCATTATTAGAAAATAATGCAATTAATTAACCTAAATATGAAAAGGTGCTAAAAAATATAAATGCTGTAAGCGCGAAAAAGTAAAAAATTAATAGAAAAATTAACTAAGATCTTCCATTTACATTTTACATTAAAATACGAAACTGAGAAACATCAGTGTTTTAACTGTAATTATATCCTACAATGAAAAAGTGATTATCAGCAAAGTAATAACCGCACACATCCCGGGTATGTAATTATCTTTATGGCATTCTTATAAATTGACATAAAATGCTAAAAAAAAGGGAAAAGTAGTAATATGAGTTAACCATAACACACATCTCGGAGCTAAGTTTGACGAACGTCGCGTTTAATGTTCGTCTGTACCGGCACTAAGTATAGATCTTTAGAAAGCAACATTAAAAGTTAGCATACATACGTGTATTTTTATTCACGAAATTATATATATTTAGACGTTTTCTTCGTATAATGATGATTAATCGTTATGAAATTTATTTCGAGCAAACGAGCTTGTAATACAACAGTTTTGAGCGGGTTAATTAGACATGAGCCTTACACAATTCGTTTTGCCTAACTGCAGCGAAATTAGTATAAATGAAATAATATGTAATAAATGTTATGAGTTATATTCGCAAACTCTGACGAAAATAAATGCTTTTACTTTTTATTTTTACTCTATACTTGCAAATATATTGCAATAATTTTTTTCCTGACAAATTTTAACTATTTTTATATAATGACAAATGGTCACACATAAAATTTTCTGATTTTCTGAAATTTTAATATATTTAACCCCTAGCTCGCCCACTTCATTAGAATAACGTTTAGGATATTGGGGTTTTTCGGACCCCACGGATAAAAATTCGTATTGTATGGAAGCTTTTGGTTAAAAAAAAATTGTATGATACTTGTTAGATGTTATTTTGACAAAGAGTATAGATTATTTTGTAAAAATTATAAAATTTATTATGAAAAAAAATTGTAACTGACAGCAGATGGTGTCTAGAGTACCATTTTCCTGTTTAAATTGGAACTGAACCAGGCTGGGGCGCCCGGGCACCCAATAGGCCAACTTTTAGTGCAGAATTTTCGGCAAAAAAGTGGAAAAGACCCTGAAGGTGTAACATGCGCGTCACCTAATTGCTCCAACTTGCTCCGATTTGCTAATATTTCACTTGTGTTGAACTACTCTACTTGTACTAATTTATATATACGTGCACGCAGAAATCGTGCACTCGATCGCCTCGTAATTATCCCTTATTTACTCGAGCTAATGACCGTTTGATTAGCTTTGTTACTTAGCCGAGAAACTCATTACTGTCGTGTCTTGGCTAACGGTATCGAGAGCGAGAGAAAGAGGGAACGAAGGGAGCGAGAGAAAAACAGAGGGGCTGGTCTACACAATGGTATGGATAATTAAAGAAATGGAGACACGTCATTTGTGCCCATAAGAAAGGTACCCCTTTTTTTTTTTCAGCAACTGTCTTCACATATGAAAAATTGAGAAAGACTCTTTCAACCTTCAAACGCCAAACAATTGTCCCATACACATGCCGGAGCCCACATGCGGTACTTGGAAGAGTGACTCTAGTCTTTGTTACACTTTCATTCCCGTAGAAGAATATGACGAATATGAAATTTTCTTTTTCTCGTCCTTGTAGGCGCTAGAGCCACAACTGTGATTTCGGATAGGAGTAAGAGAATGAACCTATTATTTGAGAATAGCGCTTTCGATCCGATTCCCACAGCGTCATTGACGAGCGTTATGTCAGACTTGTGCAAAGGTACCAATGTGTAACAGGTAAGTAGGTGAAATTTGTAGTTTCCCTGGAATTCCAAAAGAATCTACGCGAGATTCCAAAAAGTCGCTAAAATATAAAAATTTCTTACTTCCTTTGAAATGCCTTCCCCCGAAACTGGGGTAAAAATTAAAGTTTCAAAAATGGGCTTGGACAAGTCATTTCTAGGGGTAACTTTTCGCGTAGAATCGATTCCAAAGGTCAAATTCGATGAAATCCCAACCGAAGTTGTTAAAAAGTAGGTTTTTTGAGGAAAAATCCTATTCCCCTTTGGATTTCGGGAATTTTGACAATGAAAATGGATTCCTCGGAAAAAAATACATCGGATAAGGGTCTCTCGAAAGTGCGCAAAAGATTTTTTCAAAAGTCGATTTTTTTTGGGCATACCTACCTTCCCTCGAAAATGGGGTAAAAATGAAAGTTTCAAAAATGGGCTTGGACAAGTCATTTCTAGGGGTAACTTTTCGCGTAGAATCGATTCCAAAGGTCAAATTCGATGAAATCCCAACGGAAGTTGTTAAAAAGTAGGTTTTTTGAGGAAAAATCCTATTTCCCGTTGGATTTCGGGAATTTTGACAATGAAAATGGATTCCTCGGAAAAAAATACATCGGATAAGGGTCTCTCGAAAGTGCGCAAAAGATTTTTCCAAAAGTCGATTTTTTGGTGATACCTTCCCCTCCCTGAAAATGGGGTAAAAATTAAAATTTCATAAATCAAGTCGAGCAACTTTTTTTTACAAAAATAAAATTGTTTATAATAAACGCTAAGTGAGAACCAATTATTAGTTTGCTATTAGTTAATTACTTTTTATAATAATTATTTTGACGTTTTCTTTTGCCTCAGTGCGGAAATAAGTTAATTTCTGGATAATAATAGAATAACAATAGCGATATTGACGTGCAATCGAACAGTGGAGCGATGCTATTAGCAGTTTGTTATCGGTAAGTCAATAGCGAAGCAGTAACATACGATTGATACGGTAACAGTTTATACTAACGGTAGGGTAATGGTGTACGATTTGTCAATAGTACGCTCCAAACATGATTACCATTCAATACTACTCGTGGTGCTGCAATAGTCAAATGAAAGGGTAACTTTCAATAGTTTTCCCATCAATTGGACAATTATTATCGAATCATAATTGATTTGATTGTTATTAAAATATGAACTATTACCGAATGAACCAATGTATAAATTGCAAATAATTCTACAAAGTTTAATCGATAAATAAATATTTAGGATTTTGCTTTTCAACCCTTCGAGCAGAGTTGCAAAAAAATGCATTGTTTTAATAATGAATTTTTGATTTAATTAACAATTAAATTGAAAATATTTCAATTAATACTTTTGTTGAAAATGCATCAAAATGATTGCCTTAATTAATAATTGTTCGTTCAATGAATAATTCAGAAAATTCAATTAATGCATTATTTAAAAAATTGCAATTTTTTACGGTTTAATTTTGCATTTTTAATCAATCAATAATTTTAAAAGATTAAATTGATGCATTTTTAAAAAAAAATAATAAATGTCAATCACCTAATTTTTGCGTTTTTCAAAAAATTTGTTAATTGGATTAATTTAATTTATGCATTTTTTTTAAAGTATGCAATCGACGGAATGTATCCACCGTTGCACTTGAATCTCGTCGAATATTCACCCCGGGGTTGACAATTGTGACATTTCTTTTTTATCAAATATATTGACAATTGTTGTAGATAAAAGCGTAAACAATGTTCGTCTTGGATCGTAACCGAATGCGAAATGCGTTTTGTTATGCGACATTTATTACGACATGGAAATATCAACTGACTGTCCATACATCGTGTTGCTCAATTTTATTGAGCACTGAAACATTTATTGAAAATGATTTCATAAGTAATGCACAAAATGGGACAAAGAATCGTAGTTGCATCTTCCGCCGCGGTGCACTCGGTGAATTACAAACTTCATGATTGGCATTTAAATGTTACAGGCCCTCTTCTATCGGCTCGATGATATTTTACTAACCAACGTCTTTCTCTTTCTTGCCATTCGAGCGATGCCGTTTGAACCGTTCTCGTGGCACGAGTTGTGCATAGCCACGCGCAGCAGTTCAATTTCGAAAGTTAAATGTCAACTGGCAACAGAATCCCGCTTACATGTTTTGCTATTGCAACCTCGGTGCATTGTGCATCCGTTTGACTAACCATGGAAATTTCAATGATTTACGTCTACTGAAAAATCGTGCCTTAATTCCATTTTTGGTTCCTCCGTTTATCCACTTTCAATTTTTTTTGTTGGAATATTAGAGACTTTGGGGTGCAAATTCAACTTTTTGCAAATCTGTTTCGCCCTTTTGTTTATATTTTTCTTTATTTATCGAATGCAGCGGCAACAGACTTCAAATTAATTAATTTCTAAATTTACAAATATTTGGAAATTAATTAAAAAAATTAATTAAAAAAAGAAAAATGAGTCACCTACTCAAAATTGTCAAAAAAACACTTTTCGATGCTGATAAAAAATAGAGCAGTTACAAAAATAGAAAAATTTATTATTACAGAAATTTATGGAACCATAAATCAAAATTTCAAAACAAAAATCCGAAAATTCTTGCATTTGATTGAAATTTTTTCAGACACTTGGGTCATAAAACTCCTTTGTCAGTCGTTGCATACCCGAATGTCATTCATCCCTGATGTTAACAGACACGACGTCAAATCCTGTCTGGAAGATGAGTCAACAAACTGCAGCTTACAATAAAGTACCAAATTTAAATAATATAAGCTGCACAAAGGGATTGTCCTCTTGCCTTCCACCCAAACTTGTTTCAGATCGATCTTATTGTGACATCTTACAGGTACTACTCGCTGTTCCTCTCAAATGGGTCCTCTCGACATTTGAAGTCTCATTTCCTTTAATTTCGTACTTTCCCACTGTTTCTTTGTTCTTTCTCCATCCTCCCTTTTGAGAAACCATAATTTTCAATGATGAAGTACTTATTTCGGAATTAAGTCCCTCTTCTCGACATTGTCGTTTACGCAATTTTTCTGAACTTTAATAAAATGCAAATTTCCACTAAAGCAATTTTAATAAAAATAATTTTAAAAATCTAAGCTCCTGAGCTTAAATTTTATTATTATAGAGAATTCCTTGGTTTATTGCTATTTTATTCCGAGAATTCTAATAATTTCTGGATTTTCAAGTTCCTTTCTGTCAGATCATTATCACATAATTTTTAAAAATTATTTTCGAAACTAATAAAATAAATAAATTAATGAAATGAATAACGCTTAAAAAATTATATAAAAAAATAATATCGTTCGTTCCTGTATTTTCATTAATCCACCTCGGGGGGTCATCGGAATAGTATCAATCGGCGAGTACAAATGTAGGAGAATACTAATGATCCACATATACAGATACATAAACGCGTAACACGTATCAGCGATAAGCCTTAATTAAACCTACATTTGATAAGCGGCGAAAATAGAAAAGTATCCTGTATTTATAATTAGTTTGAAATCTATTACAACTTCCGATAGTAATTATTATCTGTTTCGAATCAATTACAAATTCTAATGATTTCACCGCAATTATTGAACTGTTTTATAAGTTTACCCGAACACTACTCTTAATTCACGATTGTATCATTGTATATTTTATGACTTCCCAGAAAGTTCTGAGCCTGAATTGGAAAGTTGAAGCGAATTCATTTTTTTTTTTACGTGCCCTCTCTTGGTGTTATTCAACAACAATTTTTAATTCAAATTTGATATTAGATTTTTCAACGTTGGGTAGATATTATAATTAGGAATTTTTATAAAGACGTTCCCTAAATAATTGATATAACAGACAAATTTGAATGCAATATTCACCCATAGAAGAAAAAAAAGTAAACAAGCGCCAATGACGTAATTAATCAACAAAATAGTGGATATTTGCAGTGGACTAATTTTTAATTATTTTTGTAGTGGTATTTTGTAATATTTTAAAAATTTTCAGAATGTAATTTTATATTATAATTTTATAACTTTTTTTTTCTCCAGCGTATTTTTATTATTTTCTTAAAGAATTTTAAAAATCCTTTTGTTTCTGAAAACTTGTTTTGCTAATTTTTTGAAATTATTTTTACAACAAATTGCTTATCGAAATAACAGGTATCCCTTTAAAAGGACGGTTAATACATCAAGCTGAACCGACGATTTCGTCTGTAACTCTCGATTTGTATGTACTAACGGTAGTAACTGCACTCTGGCAACAAGTTAGTATGCGCGATCTGTTGCTATGACAGGAAAAAGCATCCCTGCCATTAAACCGTGAGGTACCTGCATTGTTACATACCCCTCAAGATTCTGT
Source organism: Gasteruption jaculator (assembly GCA_949825005.1). Taxonomy (NCBI): domain Eukaryota; kingdom Metazoa; phylum Arthropoda; class Insecta; order Hymenoptera; family Gasteruptiidae; genus Gasteruption; species Gasteruption jaculator. Next base: position 2,549,264 of record OX463761.1, read on the forward strand.
TATCGTGGTGAATACACTGTGAGAACGAAGCCTGTCCTATCGGTACCATAAAAGGCAATGCAGAAGTTGCATTAACGAAAAAAAAAGAAGAGGAAACCCAATCTCTTGTTGCATGTACAATTGTACAGTTAACAGTTAATCACCATAAGCTTTGCAAGCTTGACTGTAGAATTCTGGACGTTCAGTGATAAGCCTGTGGTTATGTTACCTTACACATTGAGGGTAAATCTAGTTGCAAGTGCACTTGCACTCAGAAAAAAATTAGTATCAATAATGAAAATTGGTAATATACAAAAAATAATAAAATTGCGCTTGTGACATAAACTAATAAAATTAACTCGAAAAATAAGAGTTATTTAAACAAAGATTTTATAATAATTTTATAATAATTTTATAATAATTAGCATTTTTTATTTTATGTTATATTTTTAAAGGAATTTTTATGTCATAGAAAATTTTACGTATAAATATATTTTCATAGAAAACTAATTTTTGTTACTTTATTTAATGAATTTTGGCCAACAAGTGGAACGATAATTGACAATATACAATACCGCATAAATTAACGGTATAAAGTCTTTTTTAGTATTTTTCTTTCAGCGATACCTCTTACGAGGGATTCGAAATTAATAGGAACACGAGCTTACGATTTCTCAAACCTTTTGTGTACTAGGTAATTCAATTTCAAAACACTCGCAACGGAAAGTTGTAATTTATATAAATTCTGCAGGGAAAAATACGCCTTTCGTGACTATAAAGTCCTTGGCAGTAAAGGTATCGTGAAATGCACCTGGACGCCAGCAAAGGGGAAAAAGCGAGACGACTCGGTGAAAGAGGGAGCAGAACGAGAGAAATGAAATACAAATGAAAATTAAACTACCGAGTATTTGATACACCCGTCCTCATTTCAATTGCACTTTGCAGTTCATATAGCATGCATACTGGAGATATGCGTGTACGCGTGCAATTTTCTTGAACGAGGATCAAGAGATTATGGTCAAAAAAAGAAAAAGCAAAATTCTCAAGATGTAGGAGAGAGAGAGCGAGAGAGAGAGAGAAGGCAATGGGATGCTGCAGGGAAAGGGTCCACACTCTATGTATGATGGAACAAAAGTACCTATAAGCGAACGAGTATAAGAGCACATGCATGTGCATATGTGGATGTGCATATGCAAGTTTACATACGTGAATCAGTATAGTGATATAGTACCTAACTAAGGTTGCAATCCCGTGTGTTTATGGGATAGCTCCAACTTAATTTGAACCTTCGTCGCCGTAGTGTCTTATAATATTACCAGTAACCAACCATCCGACCGACCAACCTTCCTTTCTCGTGGCTAAATAATTCCTGTGCGACTCATATGAGGGAAATTAACCGTAACACGCCATTCCTATTTACTACCTCCTCGCTCGACACTCACAACTATTTTTTAAATAAATTATTTCCAATTATTCGTAACCCTCAGCTGGCCCATTTCACCAGAATGACATAGTTGACAAACTAGTGCTCTTCAGAACTTCTCGATAAAAATCTGTACCGCATAAAAGCTGTTCAATTTTTTAATTTATAAAAAATAGTATGATAATTGCCAAATGTTGATTTAACAGAAAGATTGTTTTATGAAAATATATTTAGCAATAAAAGAATTTGGAATTTTGTTTCAAATTACATTGAAGCTGAACAAGGCTAGGGCGTCTCAGACTCCAATAAACCAAGTGAGGGTTCAATTATTAGGGGTACAAATAAGTAATGTCGCATTTTTTTAATTAAATAATTATCACTCGCTCATATTTTACCGCGAGACCAGCCTCATTTTACAGAAAGACGATTGAAAGCTCGTCGGATGGAAGCGATGGAAGATCATCAATTAATATATTATAAATTAATTAGTACTAATAATGAAATAAAATAAAAATTTGAATGAGTATCGAAAAACGACATTATTTATAGGAACCCCTACTATTTTTATTATTTCCCTCGATCTCGAAGCTTTCGAAATAAATGTGCAACACAAGTATAAACATTTGAGGTAAAGGATTTGAACTTTGAACCGCTGCACCAGGAAACACGTTGCCCAAGAACTAGCGAAAATAAATCTCACATTATTATCTAAAGGGTAAGTAATATTGCTTAATGTAACATTCGACAATCCTTTAAGCGTACAGTTAGAACACTACCGTGGGGGAAAAAGAGTAATATGGGCGGGGGTATTTGAGAGAAATCATGCCCAGGAATCCGCGATGTCACAGCTAGTGATTGCGGTACTTCTAGTAAGACTTGTAGTAGTCGGGATGAAAATATTCGCGGCAATGTGCATCCTCTAACGGCACTCGCGTGCCTCCCTGAAGTTTCGACAAGCGTAAAAGTGGAGGTACAAAACGTGGGATTCCTCGAATATTTTAGCCATTGCGTACGAAAGAGAGGCCAAGAATTCAAATAAATCGTCATGCAGTATGCAGTACCACTACCCCGTGACTCATGGAGTCCCGGATGTGCGGTAAAATGGAAAATTACTGTTAACCCTTTTAATTTCTGCCTGTAAAATATTGCTAAATCTTGGCCGAGCGACTGCTTCGAGAATTTATCGCTTACACACTTAATGAACACCACCGGGGGGGTTCGAATTTGGCTTTACTTGAATTCGCCACAAACGCGTGCCTGCAATTTCCAAGCGAAAGGGTGAACGATCATTCGTTACGAATTTCTATTCCGGCTTATCCCTTTCACGGTGTGTCAAAGTTACGAATTTTTGTCGAAAAAAAGTGTCTAGTTTTGACGCTCTCTCCCCGTGACTGTCACGGGATACTCCGTTTGGTACTTGACGCCCTGCTCCGCCGGTGACTGTCACGGGATGAAGCTTCGAATTTTTTGTTGATCATCTCGCAAGGCAATTTCAAGACATTCTCGCGATAATAGTTGCATGGGATCCTGCCTGTATACACATACATATCGATATTGTATTCCGCGGCGCGATTGAATAGGCAGGCAAATGGATACCCCGTGTATGAGAATGGCTCCACACAGCATGCCGTGCCCGTCCAGTCGGCCGAGCCGCCAACTGGCCGGCTAAGCAAGAGCTTGTTGGGACTACTAAAGAATACACCACTGACTTCACAAGGGGAACAATAGGGTCCTTCACTATAATCGGAAGTAAAGTCTTGTTAGCGTAATGCGTAACTGTACATACTGAACGGCTAATTTTCCTTGATATTCCTGCACCCCGATCCCTCGCCTATACATTGATGGATTAAACCTCCTTTCCCCTTATTTATTTTCTCCGTGCCAATACGTATAATGGATCTCCTTTTTCGCCTCACTATTTCGCGTACCTCCACTTCTTTGCTTCTTTACGATGTACTTCATCATACGGCGTCTCTCTCTCTCTGTTCGCGGTCGGTTGAATTCGAATGTCTTTGAACTTAACGAGCCCCATAAAAGCATTCTTTCATTCAATTAAAAATGCTCTTCTAGTACCCATCTCCGTATTATCTTGCCTATCTTTTCATCAATGGACCATTATTTCCGTCGACCTAGAGGGTCACGAACAATTGTGCCCGAATTTCATAGCGGGATCCTATCCTGACCAATAACTCCAAGAGTTCATTCATGTACGCATACCCTGTCACAGTAACAACGCACTGGTGGCAAAAAAATGAATTGTAATCGTTATATAACCTCGTATTATTTTTTTAGATACGCCCAAAAATCTAGCACTTACATAATTTGTTTCTGAACTTTTGCTACCAAGTGTCTGAGAAGAACACGTTGCAGGTGCAAATACTCGCAAGTTTCATCAACAGCTAATTGAGCGTTAATTTCGAGTGCCACAATGAAACGAGGAAAGCTTCCAGGATAAAGTGCGTTGTAAAAGTCGTGTCTATTTATGACCATAAAGAAATATGGCACCTAAATAATTTGTTTCTTAGCTTTTGCTCCCAAGTGTACGCGAAGAACGCGTTGCAAGTGCCACAAACTTGCGAGTTTAACGAACAGCTAATTGAGCGTTAATTTCGAGTGCCGTAATGCAACGAGGAGCGCTTCCGGATAAAATGTGTCATAAATGTCGTATCTATTTATAAAACATTTAAAAATACGGCACCCGCTTCATTGGTTTCTCAACTTCTGTTCACAAATGCGCGTCAAGAACATGTTGCGAGTGCAAATGCTAGCGAGTTTCGCCAACAGCTTATGGAGCGTCAATTTTGAGTGCCGCGATGCACCGGAAGAGTGCTTCCAGACAAAGTGTCTTATTCCTTTGCATACATCTGACAATGTGGCACCTACATAATTTGTTTCCTCATTTTTGCTCTCGATGGTATCCGAAGACCACGTTCCAAGTGCGCACCCTCGCGAGTTTCACGAAAAGCTCATGGAGCTTTAATTTTGAGCGCCATGACGCACGAGAGGAGTGCTCCCAGATGAAATGTGTTGTGAATTGTGCTTCGCTGTCTCTCAGACCAGTTGTCAGTGGATACTACCTGCCCGGCAGACAAATTCCAGCCATTATGTACCGAACGTCGCAAGCATTTCACCGCTTGTGAACCTAACGCAAGGAGTCGACAGAGGGAAGGAAATAGCGAGAGAAAGAGAGATGGAGAGAGAAGAGAGAAGATTGAAGCAGAAGACGAAGGAGTAGTAGACTGAGATAGAAGGACTCTTCTCTCGTGTCTTCGACGAGGAATATAATGGTGGACCGAGGCTTGACCCTTGCGGTACTCCCACCATCCCATGAGAAGAGGCCTGTAACGCCTATGGTTTGTGCTCACCAGCTACGTCGGGGTCATATTCTCATCCTCGATGTTACTCTTTCTTTTCCATTCCCAATAATCTAAAAGCCGGACAACAGTGCCACGAGGAAATTTCTTACGGCCGGCGAGAGATATTGGACGATAATCAATTAAGATAATAATAACGGTGATGATACTATCGCTCGATTTCTTATGGCGCCGTTGCGCGATAAAATTAATATTCCTTTGCGGGAAATAAATAGCGCTTTGTTCGATTAACACTTATCGCATGCAAATGATATGCAGCTATTTTGCATATATACCTCTAGGAGTCCTGTTTTTCGAAAAACGCCTTTTGGATACTTTAATAAAAGCTTTACGGCTCTTAAATTATCGATACTTTTTCACTCCAAAGTTTGTACACGCGTACACACGTATACCCACTGCCGAGGATTCCGTTCGGGACTCATTACAATATCCGCGTATGGACGCGACTTAAGCATATTTTTCCACTCGACTTGTATATTAAGATAATCTCGCTATTCGCAATATATATTTTCGAAATTTATTCTAACGCGCGTTAAACAAACGCATTTTGAATACAGTATTTACCGTTACTGTCTTTCACATTTATTATCAATTCTTTCACGGCAATCTTTTACGTCACGGACGTAAAGGGCCTATCTTACGATTTCAATAAGTCGATTCCCGCCTTTTTTTTTTCATCTTTTGAAATTTTACTTAATCCTTCCGGGTATGCGTTAGTCGATATTCAAGTGCACGGCAATTTGCATGAGAAGTAACGAACACTGCACCCTTTCTTTCTTTGCACTTCTCCATTTTAGCATTTTAGAACCACACAATTAGTATTCGAAATATTTTACGCATTAAAATTCAGAAAATCGAGACCGTTGCGTTTCTGCATAATTTGCCTCATTATTAATTAATTTTATAAAATGGCAAAAAATTAATTAATCGGCTCTTGTCGCTCTGCAAAACCAGGTTTTTAATTTTATTGGTTTAGAATAATTGTCTTGGGGTTGGATATAAAAAAAGGATTCATAAAATAATTTATTATAAATCATAAATATTAACCGAACCCATGGGATTATTATTTAAAATATTATGATTAATTAAAATTGTAAAAATCGATTCCATTTCGTGTCTCCATAATTTTCCATATGATGAATTAATTTTAGACAATGGCAAAAAATTCATTAATCGACTCTTGTCGCTCTACAAAACCTGGTTTTTAATTTTATTGGCTTATAATAATTGTCTTGGGGTTGGATATAAAAAAAAAGGTTTCATCAAATAATTTATTACAGATCATAAATATTAACCGAACCCATGGGATTATTATTTAAAATATTATAATTAATTAAAATTGTAAAAATCCATTCCCTTTCGTATCTCCATAGTTTTCCATACGTTTGATTAATTGTAGAAAATGGCGAACATTTAATAATTCGATTCTTGTCACTCTAATAAATCAGGTTTTTTTTAATTAATGATATTTTCTTCGGTTGTAATGTAAAAAATATGATTTATATTATAACTTGAGCTATAAATACACAATATTTTGTTTATGTATTATAGATCCTTTATTTAATTATTATCAATGCTAAAGTAATTTTCCAGGTAACAAAGAGAGCATACAATCCAAATAAAAAAAAAGGCTATCAATAAGTCAAATGAAATTGCACATCTGGTATAAGGATGAAATATAAAAGTTGGGCGAATTCCTCGCTCTAATTTGCATACGATGCGGACCAAGTGTCGTTGCAAAGAATTATTATAAATATTAATTGATCATAGTTATTAATGGAGATTACGACAACGCAAACATAATATTGCATATAGTCGTATATCAAGCGAGACACTGATGTTTCTAAATTGAGAGAAATAAATAATTGAACGAGTCAAACAGGATTTTATAGTAATCTGAACTATAAAGTAATTGCCGCACCTGTCGGTAATATAGTTGCTCCAACTATAATTGCTCCCAAGATTACTACAAAATGTTATTCGCGGTTTTTTCCCCAACTACATTTTCTTCTGCGTGTAATTGTTAATTCGTGTTTCCCAAGTGCATTATATGCAGATAAAATTTTATTAATAGCAATTTCCCCAGAAATACATGCCTCGCTTCCGAGAATATTAAATGAAACTTAAATATTCTCAATTACCACTTATTTAAAAATACTTTTTTCTTCCAAAAATAATTGTCCAACGTTATATTGGAATTGTAAAAATATTCAAAAATTCTTTTTAATCGAAAAATAGTTTTTTAGAATTTTTAGAATCGTGACTTTTTAAAGAAAATTTTTTTATTTGCCTCCCAATGTTTAATTATTTTGTCAAAAATTAAAAAAAAATACTTTTCACGCGATATTCGAATGCAAGTGAGTTTCTGCGAACATATTTGTTCCTGGCATGTAAAAGTAAGAGCAAAAGGAAGAAAATAGGAGCAAATTTCAAAGCAGCGAATGGGACCTTCGGCGATATCTCGAACCTTGATCGAAATAATTGTTCCACTACCATTTCCATGCATGTTAATTTATAATGACACGGGACTTTCCCACTTCATACATGGAGGGGGGGGGGCTCCTTCCTTTCCAAGCAAAAGTTTCAAAAGGATGACAAAAAAAAAAGTGTCGACACTCCGATGCTCGCCAAGTTGATTGGTGCAACTTCAAGGGGTGGAGTTGTATGTAAAATAAGGGAATGTCTCAATTTGAAAATAAAACAATTTTAAATAAAAAGAAAAAGAAGGAAGCGTATTACTTCATCGAGAATCGCTCGGAAGTGGCAATAAATTAATTTCTCTCCGTGACATAGAATGTGTGCGGTAGGAGTGGAGTAGTTCAAATAAAGATCTACTTTCGTAGCGCATACGACTTCCGCTTACCGATTCATATATCAAATAGAAGTTTCTCTTTTAATTTATACAAATTTGCGACTCTCAATTTACCGTAGCGACGCGATACCCGATAACAAGATAAATAAGGTATCAAATGGTATCGAGTCATGTTGCAAACCCGCTGCTATCTACCGTGACCCAAATATAGCGTTGAAAAAGGGAACGAAAAGTCTTCTTGCCGGTATCATTAATTTTGAACGAATCGAGGCAAAAGTAAGTAAATAGTGAATCTCTGATGTAAGGTATTAGATAACGACAATGTCGGGGCAAAAACATGAAAAAATTGAGAACAAGAGAACAGTGCAAGTCGGTTATTCACGATCCATTAACTCCAAAAATTATGTGGAAAGAAGATCGTCGAGTGCACTGTGAAACGTAAGACGAGACTCGACAAAAAAAAAAAACAGAAAAAGAAAAACGTTCTTTATGTTATAAAAAAGCATTTCATCGTAATTCCTTTCCTGAACCGTCATCAACAATAAACGGAAGAAAAACAAAATAAGTTTCGTTATCCGACGAAATGTTTAACGCACTCACCGATATTTTCCTCCTCGCTACTTGGTAATCTTGCACGTTTCCTGTAAAAAAAAAAGAAAGGATTCATAAATTAATAAGATGCAAACGACTGCAGGATACGAATTTATCAAATATATGTTCAGAACAATAGAGCAAAATTTATTTATTGATTTTTTTCAGTGCAAAATTTGTAAATTGAATTTATTAACTTTTTTATTTATCACTCGAAATTACTGAATAAAATAATAATAGATGTATCAATTTATTTAATAATTGTTTTTTATTAAAAATCGTAACTTTCAACGCATACGTTTCGTTCCAATATTTCGGAATTATTTTCTTCTAATTATGACACTCGGAAATTAACGAGCATTCGTTATAAAATTATCGCCAGAAATTTCGAAATAATTTGTTAAATCATTAAAATGAAAAATTATCTTGAAGTTGTTTTAAAATTGCAAATTTAAATTATTTTTAAATTAAGAGCATTTAATTCATGGTCAAAATCACCAGACGAATGGAATTGCAGTTTTTTTTTTTTTTTTAATGCAAAAGAAAATGTGCAATCTGCACTTGGAAACGGTAAACTAACGTTCTTATATGCCATCTCCAACAATACAGGTGCAGAATGCTGCGAAGCTTGGTTTTATGAAACGGCGATGAATAGATTCAAAATGAGCTTTCTTACGATTAGCTATTTTCTATGTGTAGATTCCGCATTATAAAGATGGCTGTTTAAAAGAACGCCATTTCCTGTATGTAAAAAATATAAAACGCGTTTAAACTGTCTGACGACCATGTAACAGGAATTGCATTTATTCGTTGCATGCATATTTAAGCGCCATATCAAATTCAGTTTTAATTAACAGCTGAAGATACCTCATTGGTACTTGGAAAATGTTGTTGTAAAAGCCTTTAATGCCTTCAACGACACTAACAAATAAGACATCGGTAAAAAATTTATTTAAAGATTTCGCTTCGCATTCCGATTTCTTACGTAATAATCCTTTACAAGCTCTATCGCTCTACACGCCAAGATCGTACGACTATAGGAAAAACATATTCTCAATCTCATTTTTTGTACAAATATATACATCGATCATTACAAGCTTGTCAATTCCTCATATTGTTGCGCATCGTAACACGAGTGTAATATCCCGCAAGATAAGGTTCAATACTTTTCGGATGAATCGATCCCTCGCTAGAACCAAGTCCTTGCTGCGATTTCGTAGCGCACTTACTTTCTATTCATTGTAATTGTATGCGTTTTTATTATATATACTGTATAGATGGACACTGTTTTATATTTCAACAATTTTTGGAACAAAAATTAATTTTTTATCGCGGGGGCGTTTTGGTGAGAAATTTTGAACTCGACTTTCATTTTTTTAAACAAACACTGACATATTTTACGGCAGAATCCTATTATACGTGAAGAAAATGATAAAAAATTTAAAAATGTAGTTTTAAAAAATTGATAAATAATTATAAAGTAAAATTGGTAAAATCTATAAGAAGAAAAAAAAATAGAATTCGAGAGAAAATTATTAAAGGATCAAAAATTTCGTAATTATTTCTGTGAATGTCCTGAAAAGTTAAATTTGGAAACGAAAATATTTCAGACGAAAATTTTGCTTTGGAGAAAAATTCAAATTCGCCTTAAAATAGCCTCAAAAATGCACCTAGAGAAAATTCCAAGGGAAGTTATAGACATAAATTAATTTAAAAAAATTGTTTAAGCCAGAAAGGATGAATTAAAATTATTTATGTAAGAAATTCAGAAACACCCAATTGGAAAATGTCTTTACAATAAAAATTCTTACTCCACCCTGTGTGTAAATAAACCCAGATTTACCGAATGTGGGGAAGATTGCTAATCCGGTGAAAGCAAGAACTGGATGGGACGAAAAAAATGTTACGGGGCGTAATTCTCGTCGCAAGATGCGCAAGAGCAGCTCCTAAACCTATTTTAAGGAACGATAGTGGGACGACGATTGACTATCCTTCGAGAATCGTAAAGGTACCGAAAGAGGACCGCAATCTTTACTGCCAGAGCCCTCGTATAGTTTCTCGAGTAAATTTACGATGAAGGGAAAAGTAAAAGGAGCAGCGGGATAATGTGAAGCTGTTTGAACGATAATTGCGAGTTCATTGCTACCTCTTTCTTTCCTCTCAACGCGGAATCCTCAACTCGTAAGAATCGTTTAAAGGTCGTATTCTCTTGCGAGACAAGTTGAGCAATCATTTGAGAAACCTTCACTTACAGTATACCTGGATTCTCTTTTTACCCGGAGAAATCCTTTCGTTTCTATACTAAAATCAATTTTTTTTTTTCTAGGGTTTACATAATACTTAGTATCTCATTACACATAACGCCTTATTTTCGGAAAAAATTCTCCGCTGCATTTATTTCCCCATCAGAATCTATTTACTTAATTTTAGATACTAGGTGTAAAGAAAGGTTGATCAGCGATAACAAAAAAAAGTTATGACTTTTTAGAAATTTTATAAAATTCGTTTGGAAAAAAGTTTTAAAACCAACTTTTTTCTAAAATTTACATAATAAATAATAATGCATAACACCTTATTGAAAAATTCTGAAAATTCTTCCATCGTACCTACTCATTTCTCCATCAATTTAACCAATTTTAGATATTACGTGTAAAAAAAAACGCTAATTAGTGATAAAAAAATATATGACATTTAACAGTGTTTATGAAACTCTTCCCAATTTTATGCGCAATCGACCATTAATTCAAATACAAATTTGATAAGTGTCCAGTACCAGAATACAGGTACAGGTATTGTAAAAAATTACATACACGTGTTTATTAAACCAATTTTTTCAGGAACTTGCATAATATCATTTTATTACACCTTAAAACCTTACTTTCAAAAATTCTTCATCAGAACCTTCCCAGTTTTAGTCACCAGATGTAGAGAAAAGCTGATTATTGGTGACACACAAAAATACGACTTTTTACAATTATTAACACCTTTTTCTCCCCAACCTTAGACTGAAAAAAATATAAAGTAATTTCAACAATCGCTATAGTTAAAATTACAATTATTGTTACTACTATTTTCATGATTGAGTCAACTAGGAATTAAATAATTATAGCTTTTATTTTTTTTGGTGCTATAATAATCAGTTACTAATAAAAAAAAATAAATTCGTAAAGGATCTAGTACCAAAATACAGGTACAGGTATTGAAAAAAATAGTCACATACACGTCAGACATTCTATTACAACCTCCTTGACTATCATCCCCCCATATCTTCGAATTATCTCTATATCAACAAGCTTTTCTTCTCGGAGGTTCACGAATGGCGCATCGAGGAGAAGTAAGAGGCGAAGATAAGCTTCTTATCCACGGACGAACCCTTTTACGTAAGCACTTTTGAATTTTTTCTTATCGACACAATATAGTGAAAGTGGATGTATTTACAAATGATGCACACGGCGTTAATTAGTTTCGTACATTATAATTAAAGGTCACAGCTGGTTGAGCAAAAGCGAAGTATTGATTCGAATCTTATTGTTATCACCCGGGAAGCGATATTTTCTGGTTCATCAATTCCGCTCGTTCCATGCAGACACAAAAGTTCATAACGATACAATGACGTTTCGATTCATACCCGAAGCTCCTCTTTGATAGAAAGTATAGGCAGAAAGGGGCTTACATAAATGATTGTTATTTATTGCCTCTAATTATAATCGCGAAAGTTTTTATTTTTACGAAGGGACTGCTTAATGGACTGGACGTTAGCGAACGAGGATACGGGACTTTCTAAACACCGGGTTTTTACTTTAAGGACAGTAATTATTATCAAGCTCGTTATGTAATAAAAGTTTTCGATTCAAATTATGAGGATGCGGTAAAACAGTAAGTTTATAATAAATACTCCGAGACACGTGACTCCCAGCAATAAATTTATCATTTTATGTATAATTTTGTATTTTTATTATTGCGTAATTATATGTATTTGATTTTTTAGTATAATTTTTATTTTCATAATCCGTGTGGCATAGACTCTTTATTTTTATTAAAAAATATTGGTTATTATTTAACAAAAGGATTTCATTTGTTGTGATAACACATGGGGGTTCAAAAATAATAATTCATCCAAGCGGATATATTTTATTATATTTAGTAGGTATTTATTTATATTATTCATCTGGAAATGGACAAAAGGAAAAAAAAATTTTTTTGGTAGCTATTCATTTTTGCTATTTTCCACATATATTTTTTTTAATTTTCAGATTTTCCAATTAAAACTAAGTACTTCCAATTATTGTCACTTCCTAACAAATTACAATTTACTTATAAACAATAAATGCTTTGGTTTTGCGTAAAATTTATAAGTTTTCATTTGAATGGATCTTCCATTAAAAACAACGATAAATAAATAATATATTCAGATGCAGGAAAAATTTATTGCGGACAAGTATATCAGGAAAAGTGATAAAACATTCCACGGTTCGAGTCTAGAAGAGGACAAGAACGCGATTTAATGGTCACAGCAGTGATTCTGGATATTTTGATTTCACATTTACTCATTAGAAATCCACTTCCGGGTACCGGGGGGGGGGCTTTTCTATTTCTTACGCACTGCGTGCGTTTTGTTTGCCATTTAAATCGTATTTCTGCTGGAAACTCGTGCTATAACCGTTTAAAAAATGTCCATACCCCGCGGTGTAATATTGCATAATAAAATTCAGAGCGATATAATATATGAAATATTGTCACCGTATCATTCAAGTCCAGTATCTCCGGCTTCTACCACTTTTCCATACCCGCTGTGCAAATTTCCTTGCAGCTCCAGTTAACTTAACAAATCATCGGTGATCCGAAGCTGTACAAATAAATCGACATACCGAAATGCACGGACTCCGCAATGCATCACGCGGTAAAACAATAAAAAGGTGGTATGATTAATTGAAATTGCTGTACGGTGGTTAAATCGAAATCGTAATTTGTGGCACTGACATACGAGGGAAGAGATCCATGAACGCTGGTGCCTTTAAACGAACACTATTTTTTAACGTCAGACGAGGCATTCTCGCTGCGAGGATAAAAGATAAGCGAGGGTTTATTAATTTTGATGGAACAAAAAGATTCCGCGATGTTGTTGCCACTGAAAGAAGCAACCCATGATATCGTTACAAATGCGAGCAATGTTAGTTAAAAGAAAATAGGTATGTACCATTTTTTGGAACAATTTTAGAAATCCCAAATTTTTAAATATATTTGAGAATATACAAATAATATGGAAACATTCGATTATTAAAATGTAATTAAAGAAAATTGAAAGTCATTGTTTAATTTATAAATCATGTGAGCGGTTTTTGTATCGACGTGGAACGATTTTATAATTGATTTAAAAATGACCGTATAAAAATGTTATTGAAAATTTTATAGTCACATTTCAACTTGGAAATTATGGTACTAATTTTTCTATAGAAACATTATTATTTCTATTGCATATAGATTGTTCTACACATCTCAATTATTATGAAAGTGTTGATATAAAAATATTATTCAAATTTTCAATATAATTATTTAATTTATAAATTGTAGCATTTTATAAGGTTATTTAATTTATAAGGTTTTTATATCGATATGGAACAATTTTACAAGTAATTTGAGAATGCCAATATAACAATATATCATAATTCAAAATTTGACTGTCACGATTAGAATTTGAGATACGGATTTAAATCAATCTTTTTATGTAAGACTCTTAAACTTTCTAAGAAGGTTTGTAGTTGATAATTATCGAGAAACGTTATCATATGTATGTGAAGTTAACATGTAAGATATGGAGCTACATTTTTCCATTAGAAACAGTAGAGGGGGAAAGAAAGAATAGTTAAAAAGTAAATAGATAGAGAGATAGGCAGATATATTATATCAATGACTGATTTATGATTCTTGAATTCAAACTAATAGGAGATACAATCTTTCTTGATTTCAATATACAGATTTCCGGGCAACGTGGGGTCAAGATTGCTGGCTAGCATAGAGATATGCATGCGTATGTTGACACCGTGAACAATAGAGTCTTTGTACCGGTCAAGGGTCATGGAATTTCAAAAAAGGGTTTGTACCAGGAAATATTCCAATGACAACCCCACCTTTGCAATATCATTTTTTTATGGGGCTATTTTTTACTTTTATATTCAAAGTTACTTTGAAAATAGATATTAGACAAAAATTCAAGTATCAAAACTAGGGTTGGAAAAATGGAAATTTTCAATTTGAATATTGCAAATTTTCCAAAAAATAGAATGAAGGAAAATTTAGTAAAAAATTTATTTTATTTTCAAAGTCACTTTAAAAATAGATATTAGACAAAAATTCAAGTATCAAAAATAGGGTTGGAAAAATAGAAATTTTCAATTTAAATATTGCAAATTTTCCAAAAAATAGAGCGAACGAAAATTTACTAAAAATTGTAAACAATGATAATTTTTTGAAACTATGGAAAAAAAATCTAAATAAATAGTAAACGAAAAATCCCATTTTTGAGAAATAAAAGGAAGCTGACCTTGAAGAAAAGGAATTGCATAAGACGAAAATAAGACTGTGCTATTACGTACTGATTGTTCTCCGAGGACCCAATGAACGAAATTAATTTTCCAAATATAGAAGGAAGATGCTGCATGAAAAAGTAGTCGTGAAGGAATTCAACGGGATACCAGATCAAGTGCGCTTAATTAATATATCCCCCTCCCTCGTGTTTTCTTCGTAAAAGTCGCTCTTTGTGCTTTTTACTCCTTAGAAGCTGGATGGCAAGGCAAAACAGAGGAATGTCCGCTTCCAGAGTTTGAAATACATCATCGATAATACTGACCCAGTGACATTTTCGTCCCACGTCATTCGTGTATGTATGTATGTGTTTTTTGCTGAAAAAAATTCGAAGAATTGAATCGTCCACCACTAAGCTTGCTCGTATGGAATCCCACCTGAAATTCGTTCCCCGTACGCAGGGTTCCTTAATTACCACAAAGATCTTCTTCTCCTCGAGTGTCTTTTCGTCAGAATTATCAATTGAATTAAAATGAGTACAAGTTTTCATTCAGACAAATTAGTCATTCCTGGTGTCGCTTCTGATTGGCTGCAAAATGCATATTGATAATCGTTTTTTTTTACAAATTTAATTAACTATAATTTCAAAAATTGAGTTATAAAAAATATAAAAAATAGGTATTAAAAATTTATTAATTATAATGCACAGAACGTTCGATTGCAAGAAATAATAAATATCTATCCATAAATTTACCAATTGTCTTTTTAAAATTTTTTAAAAATGTAAGGGTAATTTCTAGCAAATTTGAAATAAATTTTGAATTTTAATGTACATCACATTTTTATTTCGATATTTAAAGACGCACTTGAATCTCAATACCTTTTTGGGAATTTCAAATTGGTTTATAAAAAATTTGCACGTCGAAAGTGAAATTCTAAATTATCTACATTAATTTCGACGGATTCTAGGTGCGTGAATTTTTATTTAAAAATCTGCCAAGATTTCGAAATTTTCTATCGATAAGCTTGAAAATTATCGCCTCATTGCTAGTGAATTTGCAAAATCCTTTTATAATCTTCGATTAACGACTTCTTTGACATTTCAACGCTAAATGTATGCGTTAATTGCCTCGCATACTTTTCTCTGAAATTTAATAAAAGATTTTCCACAGCGAGGGTGACTGGCCCGTGATTTACTCGGCGAGGAGCGAAGCGAAAGCCTCTTTAATGGTCATAATAGCGGAGATCTAATGGCTTGCCACGGTAATCTCGGCGACAATAATTGTAAGAATAACTGCGATGTAAAGGACAAGGCAAAACCATCGTATTATAAAATTGCCGAGGATACATATATATAAATTTTTTTTTTTTCTTCACCCGATGATGTTCTCATGGGTAAGGTATCAGTGCGGAGGTAAAATAGTTTCCTGTTCGGTTCTGCGGCCGAAGACCAGTTGGTAGTATATTACGAATAAGTGGAATAGAAATAAAGTTATGTGCAATAACCTTCTGCAGATCAGAGCGTGGAATGTGCGACGTCTTGGGCATACAGAGAAGACAGGAAGTGAAAAAATTGAAATGATAAGTCTAACACTTGACAAGATGGGAAACGACAAAACGGAATACACGGAAAAATTTTAAGAAGAACCTTCAGGGAAACCGGTTCCCGTTAAATCGGTCCTCAGGTAAACCTATCAGGTTCCCAATCGATTCTATTCAAATGCGTTTTACCGATTCGGAGGATCCCTCGACGTCTGACCTTATATTTCCCCAGGTTAGGGGCCACTAATGACTATAACTGCGGTTTTTGTGTGTAAGAACCGGGAGAAGATTAATCGATCTATGCAAGGGTTAACCCGAAATCGGCCAAAAATGAAGGAACAAAGAATAAATGTGTCTGGAATCCCATAAAGGTGTCGAAGCAGCAAAACGGTAATATCGGCACGAAAGTGGGACGCGGCAGTCGGCGAAGATAGGGCCAAAATTAAAGTTCCAAAAATGGGGTTGGACAACTCATTTCTGGTAATAATTTGACGCGTAGAATCGATTTCAAAGTTTTAATTTGGAGGAATCCTAGCGGAAGTTGGTGAAAAATGGGTTTTTTTGCGGAAAAATCGTATTTACGATGAGATTTCGGGTAATAATAGAATTGGATTCCTCGGAAAAAAATAAGTCGGATAAGGGTATTTCAAAAGTCTCAAAAAATTGTTCCAAAAAGTCGAATTTTTTGGGCCCTCCCCGAAAAATGGGGTAAAAAATAAGATTCAAAAATGGGGTTGGACAACTCATTTTTAGGATTAATTTGACGCGTAGAATCAATTCTAAAGCTCTATTCTCATGAAAGGTCTGCAAATCCAGATTTTTTTGGAGAAAAATTCAGGAAAAACGTATTTCCCGCTGGAAATATGGAAATTCGACAGTGAAAATGGATTCCTCGGAAAAAATTACATCGGATAAGGGTCTTGCGAAAGTCCCTAAAAGTTGTTTCAAAAAGCCGAATTTTCGTGCTTTTTCCCAAGAATGGGGTAAAATTAAAGTTTCAAAAAACTTCTAGGGGTAATTTAACGCGTAGAATCGATTCGAAAGCTCTATTTTCGTGCAATCTTGGCAGAAGTACGTTGAAAACAGACTTTTTTTAGGAAACATCGTAGTTCCCTTGGGATAATTGAAATTTTGACAATGCAAATGGATTCCTTACAAAAAGATACATCTGATGAAGGGGGCGCCTTTGGAAAACAAAATTTTTTCTCTTACAAAATAGGTCTACTGTAACTTTTTCGGATAGAAGGACGGTAACTCTTAAGAACAATGGGAAACTTTTCTTCAGTATAATCGTTGCATTTGGTGATTGCGACACAATGAGGTACAAAATTCACCGTCATACCTTATTGTCTGTGTTGTCACGTAGCTCTACGGAGCCCGTTTATGTGCCTCACCTTCAAAGATTTTCTGATGCGTGCAATGCCACTACCCCACTGACACGAGCCCAACCCTAACTTTCTATATTGTCATAATCATCCTTTTTTCCTTCTCCATTATAGTAAACTGTTTTTTTTTTGTCGATCGTATTCCCTCCGGAGGGACTTCATTAGGGTGGCTTGTGCGACCACACCCCTGAAAACCACACCTTTGTGTCACTAATAACAACGTATATACACTGCCATTAACTGCGTCGCTCTTGTACAATGACGTTATTTGTCTTATACGCAGTCGGAATTACACGTATCCAGCGATTTCCAGCAAACGGATTGTTTTCATGCACCGATCGGAACAATGACACATTTCTCAATCGGAATGCCGGCAGAAAAAGTGGGCTGTGATATAGATTTGCTTTGAAATCAATACCGTTCGCAATTGACCTGCATCTGGACCGTAAGATGTCATTTCTTCAATCGATCGTATTTTAATCTGATAGTCGGAATTCTTTGCGGCGTATAATTGGTACCCCACCCACGTTTGGGTGCAGACATTTGAATAAATATCAAGGTTTTTTTTTTCAATTTGCACAAAAATACTGTTTTTTTTACAATTTTTACAATTTACAAAATTTTCAATTTACACAAAAACAGTATTTTTGTGAAAATTGAATATTTTGTAAATTGCAAAAGTATCGAATTATAATTAAAATAGATTTTCTTAATTAATACTCAATTTTTTAAGCAGGCATAATTGCTCTGCTAAGCACCTCCCGTTTGTGGATTTCCAAAAAAGTTGAAATTCATCTTTTATGGAATTCACTCGAAAATAATTTTAAATTCGAATTCTAAAAGGTGTCTTTTGAAAGCAAAACCCTTGGAACCACCTTTGGTAGAAATAGTGTTAAGTGAAAAATTAAGTTTTATTGGTTCGCAATGATTAAACAAAATTTTTAATTCTCAGAAAAACTTTGTTAATCCTAATTTAATCTCTAATTTTGAGTGAGCAAAATTAATGTATTTTTTTTCTTTGCCATAACGTATTTGTTTCCGATAAAATACGTTGCAGTCAAACGTAATTGAGCGAAAGTCACCGATGTTGATTGGAACCTTCCGCTTTAAAGGTGCAGTTTCATGAAAGCCGAAAAAAGTTTGTTAACTGAAAGAAATTGCAATTAGCCTGTTTCATTTAAATACTTTCAGCTGGAAAACACAGTACGTTCCGTGACTACTGGAAATAAAGCACGTGCCCAAGAGCCACTCGTTGAAACTTTTACCAGAGTGGCATGACTTCAGAATATTTGGAAGTTACTTTTCAGCAAAAGCTCAGGCTGCTTCGTGTAAATCGAATAAAACTTTTCGCCCATGTAACATACGAGCCTTTTATTTCTGCAAGAACTTTTAAGGGAATGCAGCAAAAATTACTTTATCAGTTTTTCCTGAAGCGGAATTTTAAACTGTGGCAGCCGAGTGACCCAAAAACATACAAGAATGTCACTCGAGTTTTGAAATTGTTATTTATTTATATTTTTTCCGCTATTTTAATGCAAGTCATTCGGGGAAACATCGATCCACTTTAAAAATTAATAGAATAAAATATGCCCGTTTTAAATAGAAAAGCACAATTTTTTATTAATATTTTTGCCAAGAGTAACAATATTTCTGCACGATCGTTTAAGGAAATCCAGCAATTTTGAAACTGCGGTCACTTTATCATTTTTTCCTGAACCTGAATTTTAGGCTTTGGAAGGAGAGTCACCTAAAAAAATATGAAACCATCGCTCAAGTTGTAAACATTCCTTATTGCATTTTTTCATTATTTCACATTGCATTGATAAATAAATGAATTCGAACTATAAATAAAAAATTAACATTTTGATTATTCCCACCGCGCCAATAAGTGACCAATTATGAGTCACGACGTGATATGGTTTTTTTTTTATAAAAACACGTAGTACGATTAGGGTTAATTTAATTTCCTGATTCGACATGGTAACATTTTTTGGAAATATTGTTTTGTTTATGGTAATATTTTTTGTTTATACAAAAATTTTAGCAAACATTCTTTGTTGCATTTTTTCAGGAACGAATAAAAAAATCTCTTGAATTACATTTTTTCACAATGTTAAGTGGAGTAAAATAATTACCCATTTTCGAAATAACAGAAAAAATGGCTGTTACAAATAGCCAAGTGTAGTTCTCGGCCTATTTCTTGAACTGCAACTGCAGCAGCAGCAGCAGCAGCAGCAGCAATATTTAGAAAGTATCGGTATCTACGTGGAAGACATATCTTCAACACAGACATATCGTTCATATCGTTCATGAGGTTTCATATTTATGCACTGACACGGTAGCGATCTCGAAATTGAGGCTGCCACAATTTACAGTCTCGGGGTTTGATCCGAAGAATGCTGAGAAACTGTTGAGCCAAGTAATTTCCATCGTGCTTATCGATTTAAAATCGTGAAATTTGCAGTCGTAAGAAATCAACTGCGGTGAATGTAATACCCACTGTAAATGCGTGCAGCGGAGTGTTTTACGCAAGAGGATAATTATTATGGTCGAAGAAGAAGGAAGTAAAGCGAGAATCGAGTAAGAGTCAGTGCGTTAACACACGTAGGACGAACGTTGAACGATGAACTTGACACCGCAAGAAAGAGAGAAAAACGAGTATGTGTGCCTGTATGTGCCCATACGTGCGCATAAGTTGTGCATGGCATGAAAGAGTGACCTCTTCGTGATAAACCACCTACTCATTTCCCCATTCTTTTTATTCAACCGTAAGACGACGGACGACGAGCAACGTCGTAAGTCTGATACTTCTTTCCTTAACTCCTTAACTCCTTTCAAATGTAATTCCCAACCTCTGTCACCCCCGACCGGCCAATAAAAACTTACGCTGTCTTTCGCAAACCTTTTTGTACGAACAACCAACTTCATCTTCCTCTTTTTGTCCCTTATACGTATACGAGTATAAGTGAATCTCACTAGTCCGACATGAGTCTAATCATTATTGCGTATTCCCGCGAGAGAAGCGAGTGGATGGGGATACTTTCGAGCTTCTACTTATGCTTTTACGAAAAACTCCATTCCAAGGTACTGTTAAACTGCGAAGGAAGATCCTACCGAACGGTGCAACGGGATGTAGATGACGTGTTTTATAAATGCACGGAGTTTCGAGAAATTACATTTCCTTGATACTAAAATTACCAGTTCCGTCAAAATGATGGATTTTTAATTTTTTTGGTGAGGGGGGGGGGGATTTTTTTGAAAGAATTGGTGATTGGTCAAGTGAGCTAAGCTTGAAATTATAAAAGAAAGTAGTTCGAAATTGTAATTACTAGTGTTATAATACATAATTTGAAAAAATATAAATTAAGTATATAATTATTATATAGATTAAATTTATATAGGTATAATATTTGTAACATATATTAAGTATATTGAACAGAATGAGGAAAAGTGGGAGCTTTTCTTCGGCAAAAATTTGTTTTCATTTAATGATAATCGCACTAATTGGAAAAAAATATAAATAGTTATTAAGAATGATTTATTTTCAAATGCTACAACGTTCCTAGCGAATCATTATAAATTTTGACGCCTTGTTATAAATATCAAAATATCGAAAATAAAATTTCGGAATACCAGTTCTCAATTGCAATTTTTTTTCATGAAAAATTACTTTCCAAACAATTCCAATATTAATTGGGACACTAACAAAATTTTATAATTCGAAATTTCCATTTTTTTTCTAGACAATTTCACTAACTTAGTTGCATTTTTATCAATTAGTCGAGACAAAATTTCCGCTACCCTATTTTTCTCTATTAAAATCTCCCTAGATTATAGAACCCCTTTCTTAACACCAATTCTTGGGGGAAAAACCTGGGGTTTAAGAATTACCTCCCGACAAAAATTGCAGTGCAGTGTTTCCACGATAATTGCAGTAACGTTTCTAAAATCGATAGAATTTCCGAGATTGCTGAAATTCCTGGGGAACAGTTGGCTCGAGGAGCGATAATAACACCACTCGAGCATGCGGAAATCAGTGGCCAACGGAATACCAATATTGCTACGCCCTTTTTAACCACGTCTCGTCTCATCATTTCAATACCGTGAGGTGTCGATACGAAGATTAAGTGAATTTCGAAATACCTTGCGGTATTTTCATTGGTTGGTTGCTTCATTATTCTAGGTATAAATATACATATATATATGTATACAAATTTTTTTTGGAATAATGTGCCAGAGAAAACACGGCTTCCTTCTCCTTCGCTGTAACTGCTATACGTACTATTCTATTAACCACTTAACACAGTTATCCCATTCCTACCATCACCTTGACTAACGTGTGCGTTACACTTTCCCGTGTAAATGCATTACGCCTTTTACTTGGTAGGTATTCTGTCGTAACACACATTCAGACATGTAATTCCTCACCGAGTGTAAGTTCAAATTGAAACCCGGGCTCCCATGCAAACTGTCCGGAATAGGATTATGTCAAATTTACCCTACATTGTTGTTTATATGTATACAAATCAACGTCTCGCCGGCTTAACTATGCGTCAATCTTGCTCGAGTCCTGTTACGAATTGTCTTGTCCGCTGCAGGAAACCGATGATTTCTGATACGATAACGTAAATGGATATTATACATCAGCGTACAAATATTGCATTTTGCGTAACATATGTTTAGTAGTTATTTGTCCAGTTACTCGTGTTGGTATTCAAGTTTCTAGGTTCTATGCATTCGTTTGTATGTCAGCAAGTCCATAAACGAGGGGCAAGTCTTCCTCTAATCTGGTTTATATATTTTAAGAAATTCCATTTTAACCCCAATCGAGCCACGGTGTGACTTTGAGTCACATTTGAGTTTTCAACTTCGAGATTCAATTTTTTAATTATTTCCTATTGCATTTTTTTTTATTATTTCACATTGCGCATTGATAAATACATGAATTCGAACTATAAATAAAATAATAACATTTTAATTATTACCATGGTGCCCATAAGTGACTAATTGTGAGAGTCACAACGTGTTATGGTTTTTTTAATAAAAAAACACGTATTTAATAATAAATACGTAAATACGTAATTTAATAATGAATAGTAGAGTTAATTTAATTTCCTGATTCGACATGGTAAGATTTTTTGGAAATATTGTTTTGTTTATGGTAATATTTTATATATAAATATAACATGGTTATATCTTTTGTTTATACAAAAAAAATTGGTAAATAATAGCAAACTTTCTTCGTTGCATTTTTTTTTTTTTCAAGAAACGAATAAGAAAATTGCAGTAATCAGATACACTTAAGACACGAGCCGGTAATTATTCTTTATTAGACGGAATACTTTGCATGGAGGTGTTGGCATAGAATTCAGTAATATATTAAATTACGTACAACACGCTTCGAGAAAGCAATCCATTGTTGAGGAAAATGAAGTACGAGAACTAGTTTCTCTATTGATAAAAATCCCCTGCCCAGCCCCGTTACATATGAGTAACTGAACTGTCTGTTATCGCACAGGTATATCATTTTCGATCATCTTTCCTTATTATCGAACCGAAGGGGATAGATTTGTATTGCAATAAAAATAGAATACGTTTTTGTTTTCATTGCGATAAGGATTTATTGTTTTTCTAACGGAATGGATTATTATACATTTGTAGACGTAATTGGTACCGATGCGGAATAATAAAAGTTATCTCGTAACAACTTTTATTAACGCTATTATATAACAATCGGTAATAAAATTATATAAAAATAGAATAGATTATATATTTAACGACAAAGTGGAATTTTTATATTTTTTCTATCAGCAAAAAATCTTATTTTTATTGCATTCAATTTTTAAAAATTGTGTTTTCACTTTGCCCCTATTTTATTTTTACCGGAAAAATTTTAATAATTTTCTATAAAATGGTGCCGCTATTTATTAACCAAAATTATAATATTATAATAATTCTTGAAGGCGTGCCAATATTTATCTTTTTTCCACATTCCGTCGGAGAAAAAAAAAATTCGAAATTCCGTGAAAAATTGAGAAATAAAATAAATGCGGATTTCTGGCATATAATTGAAAAGTCCATGTTTCTCATGCATTCGAGTAAACTGAATCATTACAGCCTACGGACTAATTATAACATTGCTTAGGAACTAATTATGACATTTGCAAAGGCTAAAGAGAAGCAGTCTCTCGCTTGCACGAATACAGAAGCGTGTAGCAATATAATTCTGCATGATGTTACACATGGCTGCTTTCCCGTATGATTTGGAGAAAGAAAACATTATGGTGTTTTCTGCCATCTGATTCTGGAACAAATGCCTTCACTCTACGCTATTTACATCCTTAACGACTAACTTTCCTCACGAACCTTTCAACAATTTGATCATTCGTCAGCAACATTTGTCCCGGTTCAAATATTAAAGAACATCGGAAACTTCAAAGAAAAGGGAATTGCCAATCTACGATATGCTTGAGCAATTATTCCTTTAAATTGAAATAAATTTACCAGCAGAACAAAACATATGTTATTTTTCACACAATATTTTCAAATCTACGTTATTGCAAAATATTCATAACGTGTTCCAAAAATAAAAAAGAATGGCAAAATATAACATGAAATTGTTTGTTGGTCATTATTTAATGATGATTTTATTAATTGCTTTATTTAAATATAAAAATACCTTTAAAAAATTTAAATTCAACATTTTATATGGTTGATGATATAAATATAAAAATATATGTATATATAACAGATGTATTAAGATTTTTCAAATAATTAATTTTTTGTTCAATGCAAAAGAGAAAAAAAGCAATCCTGCGAAGCAATCGTCGTTAATTATGCGCCAACGTGATACGCTAACATTTGTCCGTTTGCATTAAACAAAGAATTAATTATTTGAAAAATCTCAATAAATCTGTTATTCCATTTCCTTGATGAAAATTCATCTCCCGAAGGAGCTGTGATTTATTCGATCACCAGACGTAATTTAATTTAACATATTATAATATACATAAATTATTTCGTGGCATTGTGATTGCTTGTCGCATTTGCATATAATCCTTAAAAATGACAGCCATAAATTTGACACTACCTTGCAACAAAACTCTGTTGGAAAAAATTAATGAGAGAGCAGATATTTACCTTCACTACATATATATATATATCTCTCTGAAAGTAAATAGAGGAAGTTTAATATTAAATTAATAACTGTATGGGAATGATTTCTGCATTCCTGCACGAAAATGCATTTACTAGGATGCGCTAGCATTCCAATGAAAAAAAAAAGGATACCCGCAGAGATACTTGAAAAATAATATATACTTGATTGAAAATAAATTACTCCCGACTTTGTTTGATCGTATCATCAATCCGGGTTTTTTTTACTTCATTTTACAGAAAATTTGTCTTTTGAGTGCTTTGAGGATTTCCTGCTTTTGTGGAGACTGACAATGAGTTACGCTAATTCCTCTTGGGTTGCCCCCGCCTTGAAGGGCCTACCCATTGTAATGTAAAAAAGTTTCCAGATCCTTTGTATTTTCACGTACGACCGAAACTTCATTTCGGTGGATCCTTTTTCACGGTCGATTTTTACATCCCAGTTTTGGGCGATGGCCGGTATTAAGAGATACCTGGAGCTCGCTTATGAACCGTTATAAAATGTTTGGAACGAGTTTTTTCTTGCCAGAGTCGACGGATATTTTTTTTTTATGCATCTGTGACACACGAAACTCGCTTGTAAACAAAACTTATGCAATTGGTTTCGGGAGAATGAATCTCATTAATTCACAATGAACGTATTCCGAAATAAATTCAGCGGAAAGGAAATCCTATTAATTCTGTAAAATTAGTAAGCGCGTTATTAGTAAATTAGTTTTCTAAGTAAAAAAAATTCTTTATCTTTTTTTAGCTGTCGTCATATTATTTTTACATATTACAGCATATACCATAATTTCCTATCGACCCGCGAAGCACAAATCCTATCAACAAACAATCAAACTTCTGTCAAATCCTGTATGAAAAAAAAACTTACAAAAATCAAAAGAAAAATTATAACACAAACGTGATTAAAAAAAATTACAATGTTGTTTACTAAATTTCCTTATTTGGAAAAAAAATCTTGGACTCGTCCTCGGTTCTTAATAATTCTAACGGACAATTTCGCGCCTTGAGTACCCGGGTTTAAATTTAATAAACCATAAAATATTATGGACTTTAGCTGGTATCAGCAAAATCCGGCTTGGTCGTGGAATGAAAAATTGAAACGACTCCTTGTCTCCGAATTCGTCGTCACCAAATTTGTATTCAAAGGGGGAAAAATATACGAACGCAACGAACACTACCTTCCGCATTCTTTTCCAGCTGCTTGAAATTCAGAAACGACAAACTTTTTAAGAAACAGAGGAACCCAGCGATTTCAAGAATACTCCTTCTTCGCTGCGACTTCACCGTAAGGCACAAGGTATGCCGGCAAGATGAGGTTCGCGATGGCAAACAAGCAGCTTACTGACATTAAACAATCCGACATTTTACAAATGCGTTAAGCAAACGCATCGTTAAGTAAACCACCTCGCCTACCTATAGGTGGCGTATCGATTTAATTCTCCATTGGCGAATTATTAACATTGTAAATGATAGTTGTGCATTTCTCGGGGCCAAATATATCGGAAACCGTGGTTGTTGAGTATTAGTTACGTGTAAACAAATTCCAAGTTCCGCGGATGTGGTATTGTCGAAGAGTGAACACAACAAAACGATAACAATAGCAACGAACAGCAACAACAACAACGTTGATCGTGTTATATTGATAAAAAGATGAAGTTCTCAGTTTGCTATTGTCTTAATTAATAAGTATATACTCGAATACGCGCACATCATATACAATTACCGTTTATCGTTTCGTGTGCGTATGTGTGTGAGTACTTAGAAGTGAGTCAAGTCAGAATGTGGTAATAATTGGAATAGATTCGTCTTTCCACGCAGATAGCTGTTCGAAAACAACTGTAAATTTTAACAAGCCACGAGGAGTTCGTAGATAGCGAAGACAAGGAACAAGAGGCAGGGAAGAAGGTAATTTATTTATGAGAAAAGAATGCGAAAGGTGAAAATAAAGATTGTTGCAGCTTAGAGGTGCGCAAATGACCTACGATTAATTATTTATATTATTAACGCGGGAAATACGGCCCAAGGATAACCGGGATCCCACATTAAACGAGTACGATTTCACGTTGCCGGTGCATTTTTCTTGGTTACACACATCGCTAGTATATCGCCAGGTTCGATTTCTCCCCTTCGCCTTTTGACCCTCTATATCATAATGTCGCAACCACTTTGTGCCAGCTTAGTCATGTACTGGCATCTTTAAGTGCATTCTAGAAATTCGTTTTATTTGCCTTATTTTCTCGCATTTTTCTCCGGAATTGAATGGGTCGCCTCAAAAATGGCAAATTGTTCAAAAATCCCCGAAAATGAAAAAAAATAACCTGATGGATTTATTAAACAATTTTTTTTCTTAAATGGATGGATTTTCTTAAAAATGAATGGATTTTTTTAAACAAATCCGTCAAGTAATTTTTTTTATTATTTTTGGGGGTTTTTGAACAATTTGCAATTTGTACCTTGCAACGTTTTTGAGGTGACCCATTCAATTATCACACATACATATTTCACAAGAGCAGACGAAAAAGCAAAAAAAAAAAGAAGAACGATCAATGCACTTCAAAATGTTGCGTTTGCAGTCATTTTCTACATTTTACCGGCAAAAACAATAATTTCTTTTTATACTAGTTTATTATGCCCGGGAATCGATGGGGCAAAATTAATTTATGCAATTTTGGAAAATTCACGTGTCGATTTTCAAAGTCGATAAAATTCAACAAATACTTTCGAAATTTGTTATTGCATAAATTCAAATAAGTCCATTTTGTACTTATAAAATTTATTTGTGTGGAACAAATTTATTTCACAGATATTCGGAAAAAAAATTGAAAACTGGATTTGTAAATAGAGAAAAGTTGCCGAAAGCTTTTGAAAATTAGCTTGAAAGTGAAGAATCGCAAAAATATTCAACACGCATTAAAATATCATTAACGAATATTCATGCAGACTACTGCGAAATGTTTTTGCAACATTACTTGGACGTTTGACCGATAATTGCATAGAAATATAATGTATCTGCATTTTAACTGCAATTTCCAATAAAAGTAATAAGCTGTAGCTAGAGTGGCTGTTGCATTTAAGGAAAATATAAATGTCGAATATTTAATCAACAGCTAAATAGGTACAAAACGAGCGCCGGAGAATAGAAAATAATTAAAAATAATTAAGCGAACGCTTGTAAAGCATCGGTGGAACACCTTCGTATGAGTAAATGAAGTAAATGAACGATCATTGTAGCCAATAAATTTCTCGGTAAAATTCCCCCGGACGGTCGTATAAACGCTATTAATTAATCAATTATCCTCCTTGTGCATGTGTCGCGTCCTTAAGGATGTATTTCCCTTCGCAGATATCCGTGAAGCGTCTTCTGACATGTCAAACTCTATTTATAGATAATTATTAACTCGCGGGAAGGGAGGAGGATTTTCATCATCCATTCAATGCCATTCTCGCGGTGTAAGATAACTAATATCATCGAGATGGCATCCCGATGATGGCAAAGACTGACTCCAGCGCTCGCGAGCACGTCCTTCAAGGATAACACGTATTCGAGTAACAGTAACGCTGTTACGTCCTCCTATTTTTCGTCTTGTAACGAAATACACACGTGTACAATTTTAGATTTTTTTTTTTAAATTTTTTAATCGAAGAGAAACGATTTTTTCAATTCTTTCAAAAGGTAACGGCGATAATAAAATAATAAAATTACGTGACAAATAGTAAAAGCTATTGAAATATAAAAATTTCTTTATAAATAACATATATCTACAATAACAAATGCAAAAACGCAGTAAAATTAGAATTAATTGTCAGTTTTCTAGAAATATCTTCTACATTATTATCAACTTCGATACATTTTTGGAAACTCATAGTTCCGATGTACCCAAAAACCGGTTTCCTAATATAAGAATTTTTTTCTATTTTTTTTTCAACACGAAGAAAATCGATTTGTAACATTTCCCAAGAAAATAACGAAAATGAGCTACTGAAAAATAATAAAATTACATAAAAGTGTGTAATTTATATTTTTTTTTTGGCAATTTTCACACTTATTGCTGTAATTTGCCTGGATATTTGCGGCAATGGCTTAATCCAATCCAAGCTCTCGTCGATTCTACCCGAATAGCTCGAGCGAACCCAAACCTACGCCAGATGAAACGAACGAACGGATCCCGCCTCTGCTGCAAATGGGTTAAGGTCTCCTCCACCCACTCGGTGAAGCCTTTGATCCGTACTCGAAATCAGGAATCAATTAAACTATTCGTGTTTAATGTGATTTACGGATAAATAAAAGGCCAGTTTTTTTGGTTTTTTTTTTCTATCGCCATTGTGTCTGTTTATATACGTGACGTCGTAAACGTGGCGTAATTCACGTATGAAACTATCCAATATCAATGTCGTAAAACGGTGGGGCATTAGTGCGTAACATGGATGCATTTTACAAGCCCATTAGTTTTCTTTCGCGTGGTATCAATTCTTTCTCTCGACGTTTGAAATCACGGGAGTTAACTCGCAGGCCCGCGTTACGCATCGCTGATTGAATTATCATTTGTCCGTAGTACACTGACCTAGTGGAAAGACCGGAGTTTATCGTCGTCGTAATTCATCCGAGTTATTTTTCGACGCGCAGCGAAACGAGCATTTTTCTCAAACGTCAACGAAGCACACCTACGAGTGCAATGAGCACTTTGCTCAACAAAGTCGAAGCCGGAGTGAGAATGATGCATTCTGTCTCTGTACGCTTTTCGTACGAGTTGGCTCGTCGACTCGCCAGTAGATAAATTCTGATGAAAATTTTCTAAGACCTTCACTCCTGGCGATTATGGATGATAGTTGTACAGAAGAAGAATTAACACATTAGCGGGAAAGTAAAAATGCTGGGGAAGACGAACGTACAAGCAATCCCTACGCTGATAACTTGTTTATTACCTCTTTTAATGGAACTGCATAAAGATGCCATGCAAAGAATACCTCTAAAAGGATTGCTGAAATATTCTAAACATAAAAGTTAATGCACTAACAGCATGAAGAAACAAGGAACGACGCGTACGTGTTAATCACTCGAGTCAGGTTTTAATATCATTGGTCCACCATCTTACGGCAATCAATCCGAGGACTGCTTTGATGGAGATCTTTCTTCGTCTCTCTCTCTCTCTCTCTAGCTTTAGCTTTTCTTTTCGAGTCACTGCACTCAGAAAACTCGACACCTTTGATAGTTCGAGATAGATAAAAAGATAAAAAAAAAATA
Organism: Gasteruption jaculator; assembly: GCA_949825005.1. Classification (NCBI taxonomy): domain Eukaryota; kingdom Metazoa; phylum Arthropoda; class Insecta; order Hymenoptera; family Gasteruptiidae; genus Gasteruption; species Gasteruption jaculator. The sequence goes on from OX463761.1 coordinate 2,579,295, forward strand.
AAAATATCGGAAAACAATTATTTAATTTTTCAACGAATTTGGAATCGATTCTACGCGAAAAATTACCTTTTTGGAAATAAGTCGTTCAACCGCATTTTTGAAACTTTAATTTTCACCCCATTTTAACCCCAGCAAAACCCCCATTTCGGGGGAAGGGGAAGGTATGGCCAAAAAAATCGACTTTTGGAAAAATCTTTTGCGCACTTTCGGAAGACCCTTATCCGATGTATTTTTTTCCGAGGAATCCATTTTCATTGTCAAAATTCCCGAAATCCAACGGGAAATAGGATTTCTCCTCAAAAAACCTACTTTCTAACAACTACCCGTCAAATTACCCCTAGAAATGAGTCGCCCGACCCCCCATTTTTGGGGGAATAATAGAAAAACAATTTTATTAGGAATTTTTTTCTAATTTCTTATAATTTAAATGTATTCCTCACAAAATATGAAACAAATTCATTTTTCATTTACATCTTTGTTGCATTAATAGACCACTTTCATAATTTCCGGCACATATAATGACATTCAAATCCAATCTCGGCAACAAAGTCTTTCCTTAAGAGACTTCTCTTACCTCAACCGATTCGTATGTAATTATTTCCGAAACGGAAATGTTAGCGTTACGCCTACGCTTCGAGGTTTAGATACATCAAAGTGTCCTTTCGAAGTGGACACATCTTTTCTTACTACAAGATTTTACCGTGTAGAAGAATAACTTGTAATTACATAATTAAAAATACGTAAGGTACCTCGAAATTTTAGGCTGTTACCTATTTTTGGCACTTCGACTCACCGGTAAATATTTACCTTTGTCTCGGAATTACGAGACTTGCAATAAAACGAATTCCACCAATTTAAATTCAATTTCAACTTAAAATTTCGACTCCAGACTACATTCCATCGGGACGGTCTCCGCTTACCTCGTTTATCTGTATTGGTGAGTCGAAATGTCAAAAATAAATGGCACCCGGACAAAAGGACAATGCATATTTTAATATTAATGGTACTCGACGGTCGAATTCTGAGGCATTTCATGCGCGATAATGCGGGGGTCTGCCGGAGAAAAATGCACCTGAAGAAGAAGGAAGAAAAAAACGCGTGGAAAGCAATCATGGAAGGCCACGACATGGCGAGTAAGGTCAGGGTGCGGACTCAAGATCGAGGAATGCCATTACGCACGATATCTCTCCTCCTCTACTGTCTTCCTTTTCTTTTCTTTTGTTTCATTGCACAAGACAACACCGGCGCCTATGATTCGTGATGCAGTCAATTCTCTCGACGCCTATTTCATTACCTTCCCTTTAATTTCCCTCGCCCTTTGAATTTATTCAAAACAATCGCCGGGACGTAAAATAGCGCCGCAAACAATCTTCTTATCCGAGTGGCGAAATTCTGGAAGATCGTCCGCACCGTAAGTACCCCTTAAGGTCCATTATCTTTGAGAAACTGCAGGCCATTCTGCGCATTTTTTGTGACATGAATCTAATTTTTCAGGTTTTGTCGTTTCCCTTGCTGCTCACCTTTCAAGACCTGGTTCCATGAATACATACAGAGAGCCAAGATGTTGACTCTGGCAGAACACTGCTATAACCTGCTATAACTTGGAGTCGGCTGACGGTCGCCCCATGTATGGCAGCTTGTTTTATGCTGCCTGCATTGCATTGCGATGCACGATGCCTGACTTGACTTGACTTTACTTTCCTATATCGCTAGGCTTGATCCAAACGTTCGAACGAGCCGCTCTAACATTCTGAATGGACCCAGACCCCTATTACCCTTGGCCACAAATGGGCCCATAATTATGAAAGTGGTCCAAGTCAAGATTTGAAAAAGATGAGATTTTCAGTTATCTCGTATCATTTTATTTTGCAATACACTTTTTTTTCTTCATTAATCAAGATCAATAAAACTCCAACTTTTAATGTTGCGGAATGTAAAAACATTTTTTATTTTATTTAAAACAAATCCTTTAAATTTATCAACACTACAAAATATGACTTGGACCACTTTCATAATTATGGGCACGAATGTTGGTTTATCGCGAATCGAAAATTATCGAATATAGTAGGTGACCAGAAACGATTGTTATTGTTTATGGAACAACAAAATTTATTGTAGGTTCAAGCTATTCCGAAACAATGAAATTAAGAAATTATCATTTGTAAATTTATATTTATAATTTTATATTAAAAATTGTATTGAATAAAATATAGTAACTATTACTACAGTTAAACAATAGTAATAATAATAATAATAATAATAATAATAATAATAATAATAATAATAATGATAATAATAATGATAATAATGATAATAATGATAATAATGATAATGATGATGATAATAATAATAATAATAATTACTATAGTTAAATGTGACAACAAACACATGCTTCCAGTGATTATAGCTATATTTATTGTTATCCCAATTATTTTCCTAATTAAGTCAATTAGAAATTAAATAATCCGTGTCTTTGTTTTTTTTTGTATGTGGGAAAAACAAATCCCGGCAATGGAGCTTTCGAAAAAAGGATGGACTATGTCAGACAATTAAATGAATACAAAGTAAATGTCCTTGAAAATGTCTTTTTTGATAATTAGATCTGATAATTATTTTTTTGATATTATATCGACTGCTACTCGAAATAATAACTTCGAAAAATTTCTCACTCCAGCGAAACGTGGAACAACATTTTCTGGAATAATGTGAAAATAATTTTAGTCGATTGTGAATCTCATTTTCGTCCATCTAAAATTTTAAGATGATTGAAAGAAACTATTACGTCATTCTTTAAAAATACTTTACCCAAAGTTCGTTGCTGAGAAAATTCATAAATTCACGTCGGAAATTTTTAATTGGCAAAACAATGGTATTGACATTGTTACTATGAAGACTCGAAATTTTTCTAAGCATTTCCACATTCCCCAATTTTTGAAAATGACTGGTCCCGAGATTGTTGCAAATTTATCAAAATCTAAAGCACTTTCGTTATCATTTTACTTATCAGGGCTTGAGTTGAAAAACACTAACTTTGCACTTATCATTGCCATTAAATGAAGGAAAAATGTTACGATAACGTTAAGCCCAGTTTGATTACCCACTAAGTTGTAATTGCATTACTAACAATAACTTGCATTAGTCGCATGTGCCGAGATAACACTTTATTGTTGCAACAATAACACTGATAAGAAACAATGCAGCCTCTACTTGAGAGTGTAAAATGTTTGTACTCGCGGTAACACCAGTTCAAATATGAACAAGCATGTTCCGGGATTTCTGTGGCTATGAAAAATGGAAGGAAGGATATTCTTTATGAAATCGTTGGAACATTCATATTTCCTAATTGATGCGTGAAGCCATGAAGTTCGTGCCAATCATGTCTCGGGAGGGTTGAAAAAGACCGGGTTCTTTTTTGCCACGGTGACGTGGTGCAAAAGAGGTCAGGACAATATCTTTATAATAAATAAATAAATAAATAAATAAAAGACGAGCACAACCCGTGCATCACTAATCCTTTCAATACGGCTCCGTTTGACTGTTTTGCTAAGAATCAAACCCTGAAATCCTAAAAACCGATTGCTCGATCCGTAAATGTGCTTAAGAAGAATCGTTCAGTTTTTAAATTCGCGTGAAGGAAATAACAATGCGGCTATTCTTCAGGCCTTTCATTGTTAAATAAAATTACGACTGATGGTAATTCAGTGAGAAATTATTCCAAATAGTAATTCACTTATTGCCTTAGCGGTGCCATTCTCGAATTAAATCATCAAGGAGTCACATTTGACTGGCAGGTTGAGGAAAATTCACCCTAGCTGTAAAAATTTCGATTAAAATAAGATGAATTATATAAATATGTTTAATATCAATGTTATAATAATTACTAGCCGATCTTAGCGAACGTTGTTCCGCCTCATTGTTAAATATTTTTTTTATTCTTTATAGATGGAGTCCATAATGAATATGCAGCGCCATCTACCGAATGCGAAACACCCTAAAACAATTTTTTCTCGACCAACAAATATATCATTTCAAATTTATATTTAAAAATTAGAAATTAGAAATTTAAATTTGTCAGTTTATAATTTAACATTGAAACTGAATAGTTTTGAATTTTGAAACTTTTCTAACTTGAAAACTAAAAACTAAAAAATTTTTCAAAATTTAATAGTTTTCAATTTTCAACATTTGCTATTAAAAAAATGCATCAATGTTGAAAATCCTAGAAAATTATCGTGAATTTATCGTAAATATACTTTAACAAATGTCAAATTAAATATTAAATAATAAAACCCAATTAAATAAAATATTAAATTATATTACCAAAATAAAACATTCGAAATTTTCCATTCGCTTCTGAAAAACCGTATCTTTTCTGTAAAACAGGAGGTTTGACAAAAAAAAAACCGGAGATTTGCGTTTTTCGCATTCGTCATTCCGCGATGCAGCGTCAACGGTTCCACAAACTGACAAGAATCCAAACGTGAAACTGCGAGAAATGTGATTAGATACAACAGATCTATTCCTCTATTCATTGCTCCTCGTAACTCTCTTTCTCTTCAACAAGTTGTTTGATTTGTCACGTGCGAGAATCGTGACAAATGGCGAAACGAGGAAGCCTTCGCTTTCGATACGCTATTGACTCTCTCTCTATACGAGGATCAAATCGTCCAGGTTGCAGTCCTGAGAAGATCGAGAACAGGATAGATACCGTTACGGAGGAGCTTCTGCTGGATGATTCTGCTATCCATACCCCATTCGACTGTTTTATGAGCTAGCTACGTCTTTCGGTGATTTGTTCGGTAACAAAAAAAAAACACGGTAATGACGCTACAAAGAGATATTCCAATTGGAAATCCAAACGGACAAAAAAGGAGACGTACCTAAGTGCCTTCCTATGCTCGGGAGGATAAAAGTCTCCCGTTAAAGCGTTGCAACGGGTTTGTTCGATAAAATGTCGTATTCTAAAAATAGGAAGGAGAATGTAATTAAAATATCAGTCGGACCATTCAACGGTTGTTGACAGACGCCAGAGTAATATTCGGTTCGAAATTATGTAAGTTCTAGTAGGCAGAGCCTGCCATAAAATACCTGGATGACGTACAGACCTAGGCGAAATTTGTCCACCTTTGGACCGTCGCGTTTTTGATGTCAGAGGATTGTAGGTTTTTGGGGAAAAAATCTCGTACGTATGTTTGCGAAGCTACCGGGAGAAAGGTGCGACCAATATTTGGGCCAGTGGAGTGACTAACAACTGGCAATTTAAGACCAGATAGGGGCCAGACACCCGATACTTGAACTTTGACTTTCAATTTTGGTGTGAAATACAGATGTGTGAAAAATCAACACGGGAATGAAGGGGGAATTAATTATCGTCGGATATGAAAAGCAATTTTTTTTGTAATATAATAGATGAAAGTGTAGGAATAGTAAATTATTATGCTATTATTAGTATTTAATTATTATACTATTTTTAGTAAATGTCAAAATTGGGAAATAATTATTTTGCTTATCAATAAAAATTCCATCCATTTATATCCTTTTTTTTAATAACTAGTATTAAAATATGATTAATTCCAAATTTGTGTCATTTTTATGGTACGATTTGTTACATAAAAATGACATAAAATTTGGTATTAATAAAAGAGGGAAATTCAATTGTTGCAACTTCTTTAATTTTCAATAAAATAATTTATGCTTGGAAATATTACAAGTTATTGTGGGATTACGTTTTAAAAAAAATTGAATGTCAAGGAAAAATGCTCAATTATTGTAATAGATTAATGGAATATTTTATGTAAAATTCAATTGTAACAAAATTTGAGTATCAATACGTTTAACACTCATATTTATTACAGGACTATTAATCACTTAAAAATTTGAGCTCCGAGTTGACGTGCGCAAAGCGGAGCAAGTTCGAAATTCAATCCCTAATCACATCGATGATGGAATCGAATGATTTCACTTTAGCAAAAGTAAGAAAAAAAAGTATTTGCCTGTTTCTTTGAAGGAACAGATGATAAAAGTCGATAGCTATGATCAACCTTGAGATTCTGTCGCCTTAAGCACCGAGCATCAGCAAAAGAAGAGGATTCTACAATTTTGTTCTTTATCGGCAATCTCTACCAAGGTTGCTTACAAGCAAAAGAAATCCATGAAGAATGTAAACAAAAACGAGTTTTGATTAAAAGGATTGAAATCCATTTTTCAAGAAAGTACAACGCCAAGTCTCTTTTTGTCAAACGCTTTGAATATTTCAGCTCGCAACAAAACGAAAAATATAATATAAAACGAGAAGTCTTCGGTAACAAAAGCGCCTTTTGCGAAAAGTTTCCGTGGCTGCCTGCGCAGCTATTTCTTGCGGTTTCCTTTTTTGCATCGATTTTGACATTTGAATTATACGCGCACGTATATTATAATCCTGAGAATTTAAATTCGTAGGAATCAGACCTTGAAGAGTCGTGCTTTACAATGGAGACATTTCCAGAAATTACATACCCACGTACTTAGAAGAAATTGCTCTTCTAAGAATTGTTGAGGAATTAGAATATCAATAAATAGAATAGCAATAAATACGATTCTATTTTTGACCCGTTATTTCTATTAGAATAATAATTAGGGCGGTAATTATGAAAATGTTTAAGGAAAAAAATGCGGAAAATGGATGTATTCCATATTTTTAGTTGAATGCACTTAAATTACAATATTATTTGAAATTGGTTTAGAAAAATTACATACAATTTCTAATAAAATTGAATCTAGTAATTCAGTTAATTTTGAAATTGATCTAAATCATTTAATATTTGGGAAAAAAACGTAATAATTTATAAGATTTATTTTTTAATTATAAAATATAACATATAATATGCCCAGGAACCCATGGGGTAAATGAAGCCCAGCGAATTTAAACTTGTATTATTTCAAAATCTTGTCAAATTTTACGTTTGTGTTTTTTTTTATAGTAAATTTTATAGTAAATATAATTTATGTTTGAAAGATAAATATTTCTTTCACTTGAACGTGTTTCTTTAACGAAAATTATAAAATATGATATTCAAGTGCATTTTCATTTATGTAACCTAATTGATTAAAAGACAGCAAAATTAACCCCCACAACGTCCAGGGCGTGACTTTTTTTTATTCACCAGCATGAAAAAAAAATGAAGGTAGAAATTATTTAATTTCTAATTGACTTAATCATGAAGGTCGTTGGTATAATAATAAATATAGTTGGAGCTACTAGAAATTTATGGTTGATGCAATATCTAAGAGTGATAATAAGAGTCGCTATAAATTACTATAGGTACCTATCTATTATATATTAACACGTTAACTGCCACGTCAAATTTACGTGAATTCCTATTCACGCCGCGTGGGTCGCAAGGGTATACGCTATTGCATTTGTCATAGCCAGCGCGGCCTGAACGGAAAGTTTAGTGTCGGTCACCGGTGACCGACCTGGCAGTTAACGTGTTAAGGAAAATTTGTCTTTTTTCTTCAATTTTTGACACACGAAATTGAAATTACAAAAAAAGATTTTGCATAATAACAGGAAAGGGAAGTTAAACGGAATTTGTCCGGTAGAATGTCCGTCGCATATGAGTGGGACATCAAATATGCGGGTTATCTTTCCAAGGAAATAAACAAAAAGGGAAGACAGTGAGAAAGAGAGCGAAAGAAAAGTAGAATTACAAGTAGCTCGAGGAAAATACAGGTCAGAATATCGGAAAGGTTTGGAGGTAGATTATAAAGAGAAGAAGGAATTTAACAGCCGCGTAGGCGACACAGTGAAAGCAGCCAACGTTACTTAATACCCACATCATAATGTAGCAGTTGCTGCTGCAGAACGAGCAACAAAACGAGGTCGTAAACAACAAAGGCCGCATTAACTGGATCAGAACTCAATTTTTCTTCCGAGGGTAGACTTTCAGGCGACAAACGTGTAAGTCAGATAAGGCTGCAGCGTAACGTCTCTTATCATAAAAATGAAAGTTCCTCATTCAACGGTTCGTTCAATTACCTTTCCATTAGAAACAATTGTTTTACATCAACGAGTCATTTCAGGACACGTGAGAAATAATATTATTTTTTATTTGATTCAATTCACTCGAATGATCTGATATTGTTTCCCTCTGGTATAAAAATTTTCATGAAAATGAACATTTTCTAAATGGAAGTTCCAGGAATTGCATCAAAATGCATTAAAATTAGGTATTTTTAGAATTTATTTGTATTTTAAATAAATTGCAGAATTTGTAGCATGGCAAAATTTTAGATTGAAATCCGAAAATGTTTTCCTGCGACATTTCCTTTCTTCAATTTTCATTGGTAAAAATTCGAAAAAAGGAAATGAACGGGCCATTGAATTTTCTAGAGCAATATTTTTCATAAAAGTTGCAGAAGTGTTGCCATTGCTGTAAATAGCAACATTTAGAATTTATTTTAAGTGTCTGATACAATAGTTCCAGAAGGTTCGTAATCCGATACCTATTCGTATAAGAACTACTATATTTTGATACCTGCTGGTAAACTCGCAGGTAAAAAAAAATCCTTCGATAGAAATACTTTATACGGAAGTGACTCAGCTGATCTAAACATTCATTAAACAAAATCTTCCCGATTGTCAGATCCTCAATAACAAGGTAGTTTTAGGTGATCGATTACAAAAAAAAAAGATTGACGAGCTCCGAAGGCTGAATAAACGTCAGTTCCAAAACAGTCTTGTGAAGTTACAATTATTACAATCCACGTCCAGTACGAATTTATCGAGTATTGGACAAACACTACAAAAAAAGTATTTGATTTTTGGTAAATATAGAGAAACCTGATTTTGACGACCTTCCGCTCAGATTTCATGAAAACAGACCTTTGGAATCGATTCTATGCATCAAATTATCCCTAGAAACGAGTTGTCCAACCTTATTCTTTGGGCTTTAATTTTTACCCCATTTTTGGGGGAAGGCCAAGGTATGCCCAAAAATTCGACTTTTTGAAACAACTTGTGGGGACTTTCAGAAAACCCTCATCCGACGTATTTTATAGCGAAGAACCCATTTTCATTGTCGAAATTTCAGATTTTTATCGGGGAATACGATTTTTCCTGAATTTTCCTCCAAAAACAGGTTTTTAATAACCTTCCTCTCAGATTTCATGAAAATAAACCTTTAGAATCGACCCTGCGCATCAAATTATCCCTAGAAATGAGTTGTCCAACCTTATTTTTGAAACTTTAATTTTTACCCCATTTTGGGGGAAGGCCAAAAAATTCGACATTTTTCATCAACCCAAAATCAACAAAAATACGACTTTTAGCATTTGCATAATTACAAAATTTCGCCGTGTAGGAAAAATTCAAGTACAGACATATCTTTTACGTAATGCCTTGCCAAGTTTGTTATGAAAATGGCGAGACAGAGACACACGTATAAGCGCATAATTGCGATGCACAAAAGAAAACTGAGCGAAGAATAAAAAAGAGGATAGGGTATTCGCGGTCACGAGAATGGGCAACCTTGAATTTAGCAGAGCGGAAAGAAACCACCGGGTTGCTTGGGTTTGCCTTCTCTTCTCTCCCTGTGTTGCCTCTCTAATTACTTTCTCCGGCGTCATCTATTCCTAGGATCTAGCCGAGGATATTAGGTGCGAAGTTATCACGATCGCGACTTGCATGACGTAATCCTAACCTACTTCCGTCACGTTTATTACCATAAACCCTTCTTCTTTTTCTTGAAAAATTGGGTTAATCTTTGTTTTGATATTTTTTTGCATCTTCTTCACTTTTCTCGAGACTAATAATTTTAAATTGAATACCTTGGACTAAAAAAACAAATATACGTATCAAATTCGTTGAATTGGACAAGTATCGCGTGCATGCGGAAAACGGATTTTCAAAATTCGCCAAGAAAATCAGGGAAATGCGCCAGTGACAAAAAATAGTATAATCACGCTCAAAAGTATTCAAAGTTAGAAGAAAATGGTTGAAACATAAAAATTTCTTGACGAAAATCATAATTATTAGTTTTCTTTGAAATATCTATTATTTTTTAAAATTAATTTCTTTTTTTTGTCGGTTCCTTATGATTTTATGGATGTAACAAATTGGTATCCATTTTTGACAAGATACTCAAGGAAAATCCGTTTGTAAAATTCGCTAAGCAAATAATCCAAAATATGCCGGTGACAAGAAAAAAGAAAAATTACGTACAAAAATAATAATAAAAGCCCCAAGAAATTTTCTTAGACACGCCAATTTCCTGAAAAAAAATAAAATACAAAATAAGAAAAGTTAATAAAAGAGCAGTCGATCGTTAAAATTCTACGAAAATCTATAACTTTCTTTCTTCGTTTCACGATTTTTGCGTCCCGGGCGCGAGTGTCATTATTTTTTGTAACAATTTTCATTATTCCGACGATTCCTCTGTTTCCCAGCGTGGGTATAGAAAAATAGAAAAGCGTAGAAACGCTGCTAATACGCGTTCGCTAGAAATCAGCCGATAAACAATTTCTTCTATTGCAGCCGGTTTCTTGAAAACGCTGCCCATAGAAAAATATGCCGAGTTACTGTAAATTTCCATTGCGCTTCTTTGGTACTGATATTTTACATTTTCCATAGAACACCATCTGCTTTTTCAGAGCGAAGAAAGAATCGCTCGATTTTTCCCTTATTTGCAGTAGAGAGTAATTTTTATGACTAGAAATGATGTTCAAAGATGGTAAAGAGTTGCATCCCCGAGAGGCAAAAGGGGAACCAAGAAGGCGAGTAAAGTTAATTTGTACCACGATATAGAAAGAAGGCCAAGCCTCCTCCCTGAGAGAGGAAAGATAGCGAAGCTGCGCCGGCAGGAGAAGGCCTGCAACAGAATAGGTTCTTTCGAGTTCCAAGAAAATATGGAAGGATTACACCTTCAGCACTTGGTCGAATCAGTTCTCCGATTCTTCTCCACACGGAATCTCCGCGATTTCTGTTCCTTCGTAAAAAGGCAACGAAAAAAAAAAAAAAACAAAAACAAAAACAAAACTAAACAGAACATTCTCACTCGACGGGAAAAAATGATCGATGTGGAATGGAGAATTTTAATAGTGCTGTGGAAAATACAAAGCAAGCTTTTCAAATGCGTGAAGAGTCTAACGGAAAAAGAAGCGTAAGAAAGAGGAAGAGAAGAAAAAAAAAATCCAAGGGTTTCCTTTTATAAAATTGGTAGGCGGAAAGAAAGCTCGAAGGAAACAAAGGCTGTTGAACATCCGGATTCGAATGGCCTCATTAAGGATCTTCCAGCAATCTCATCAGCCCTTTCCTTGAGAGCTAGAAGGTCTCTCTCTCCCCCTAAGCCTTAACTCGTCGTTTATTTCTTCGACTAATTATCCCCTCGAACCACCGACAATCTTAAGATCCTTAAGATCCCTATATCATAAACTCCGAGAAAAACAACTTCCAAAGATATGATATGATCCATCCTGGAGATACATTCTCGGTACAAGATGCAACGGCGAAAGTAATAATCGAGAGTATATAAGTACACTGAGAAGAGAGGTTTTGTCAAAATAACGAAAATTGTTATTGAAAAAATAGTAAACACGGGCCAGTAACGTAAAATAACGAAACGAAGTAATAAAGTAATAGAGGTTCATAAAAAGTTAATAATTAACTGCGATTTTGATTATTATCTTTTTTTCCCTTTTTAAATATTATACTTTTTATATAAAACAAGTATAGTATTAATTTTAGAGATTTAATAAAGTACGTTTATTTCTTTTGATGTAGAAAATGGAATAATTTAATATCCAAATTTAATTACTTAATTTTCCAATTTAATTTCCGAAGCTAATTTTGAAATGTATCTTCTAAATAAAAATGAATTTCGTGGCCTTTATTTTTTTTTCAGATTAGAAATTGGAAAATACTTGAATTTCGGTTACAATAAAACTAGAAGTATCAGCATTAATTTTTGTGAGCTGATAATTCCATTTTTCTGCCTCGCGCGAAAAATGGCCTAATTTTGGAAATGGAATGAAATGAAAATTTAATTACTTTATTTTCTAATTTAATTGCCAAAGCTAATTTTGAAACTTATCTTCTAAATAAAAAAGAATTTCGTGGCCTTTATTTTTCTCAGATTAGAAATTGGAAAATAATTTAATTTCGGTAGCAATAAAAATAGAAGTATCGACATTAATTTTTGTGAGTTGACAATTCCACTTCTCTGCCTCGCGAAAAATGGCCAAATTTTGAAAATGATAATTTCACTTCCCCATTATTAAATTCCATGTTTTTGTAATTACAAAAATACGATGCGCATTTACTATAAATGATGAACAACTCGTCGAAAGATATTGTGCAATACGATACAAAACGCAGAGAAATGCAAAAACCGATTTCCATTTCCTTGTTCAAATTACTCGCTCAAACCTCAAGAGTAAACTTATCCTCATTTTCGCCATACACGTTTCCATTTCCCACCCTGATGTAACGCAGTAACCGAAGCCATAACTTACTTGGGACCGTTAGCGAATGAAAGAGAAGAAAAATTACACTGGTACATAACATTAGCATATTGTGAATTAATGCCACTAGTGAACCATGGCTAACTTCGCTCATATGCACCGAGTGCCACATAACAAGAGAGGCGATTTGCTGCTCCACTTCTGCAAACTTTCAAAATGATAATCAGGTAGTCCTTTGCTCTATCTATTTCTAGAAAACCAGGATACGTGTTCCTTCTCACCTAGGATTCGCTCACCCGAAGATATTATTTACCTAATTTGCATGAAATGGAAGATGCTGCGTCATAAAAAATTACCAGAAGATACATGGAATGGAATCATCACTAAAATTCGTTAAAAATATTAAAATTAATTGTACCATTTACTTTGAAAGTGGCGCAAGTCCATTTTCGTTTAAATTTCGCAAATTATTTTTTAAGGCAACTAACTTTAAGTTGCATGTTACTGCAGTTGACAACAAAACACTCACAAATGGACTCAGACCACTTTCAATATAAACGGGTCAATTAAGGTTTAAAATAAATATTTGAAAGAAAAAAAAATTGAAAATTTCCGCAAATAGATAAATATCGTAGAATAACGACGAAGACTTTCGTTAATGCGGCAATGAACTTACGAGCACCAAATGCTCTATGGCAAGGGGAAAAGCCCGCTAATGGCTCAGAACTTTGTAACCAGTTTCCAATCTTGTAAATGAGCCCTGGGTTTCTACTGTAAAGCAACCTGCAACTGTAGCAACTGTGCAGTCCCGTATTATCAATAGTATTTTCCGAGATATAGGCACTTCAAAGTGGGCATTTCAAGTTTCGTAACTTCCTGAAAGGCACTCACTTACAGTGTGAAAGTAGTATTAACGACTTATACGCCTATCGTTATTTAGTACAAGCTATGAAGGTGAAATTTAGAACGTTCCAATAACGATAACAAAGTTGGCTGTGCTCTTTCTTGGAAATTGCCGTGTTTGTAAATAAAGCAATTTTTAATATTTTCCCGAGTTCAAAGCTGAAATTATTGCAATTTTTAAATATTAACATTTTTTTAAGTCTCGAGATCATTGGAACGTAGAAGCTTAATGCAAGTAGACATCATTCGGTAAAAGTATATTTACACTTTTTGGAAAAATAGTAAAAGCAGATGTAAAAGCTTTCGACTTATTTATAATTAATTTTTTCTCGTTGCAAGAGCAGTAGAATATTAAATTTTAATGAAAGTAGGCGTCGTTCGTTAAAAAATATATACACTCCTTGAAAAAAATAGAAAACGTAGATCAAAAAAACTTTCAACTAATTTAAAATTAAATTTTTCTCTAATTACAAGAGCACTGGGGCTTCAAAATTTAACGCAAGTGACGTCATTCGTTCAAAAATATATGCACTTCTTGAAAAAATAGAAAAAGTAAATTGAAAAAGTTTCAACTAATTTATAATTACATTTTTCTCAAATTACAAGAGCATTCGAACGTTAAAATTAAATGCCAATCGACGTCATTGGTTAAAAAAAAATATATACACGTCTTGAAAAAATAGAAAAAGTAGATTCAAAAAAACTTTCAACAAATTTGAAATGAACTTTTCCTCCAGTTACGAGAGCACTCGAGCTTTAAAATTTAATACAAGTAGACGTCATTCGATAAGAAAATATTATATACATCGCTTGGAAAAATAAAAACTATAGATTTTACATATTTTGCCGTACGTATCAATGGAAATGGAATTGCAATGAAATTTTCCTCCAGTTACAAGAGCACTCGGGCTTTGAAATTTAACACAAGTGACGTCATTCGTTCAAGAATATATATACACTTCTTGAAAAAATAGAAAAAGTAAATTGAAAAACTTTCAACAAATTTATAATTATCTTTCCTCAAGTTCCAAGAGCATTCGAACGTTAAAATTAAATGCTAATCGACGTCACTGGTTAAAAAAAATAAATACACTTCTTGAAAAAAAAGAAAATGTAGATTAAAAAAAACTTTCAACTAATTTGCAATTAAATTTTCCTCCAGTTACAAGAGCAATCGAGCTTTAAAATTTAATACAAGTAGACGTCGTTCGATAAAAAATATTCAATGCATCTCTTGGAAAAATAGAAACTATAGATTTTACATATTTTACCGTAGGCATCGATGGAAACGAAATTGCAGTGAAATAAAAAAAAAAGATATATCGCAACACTTTCCTTTTATATTCGCTTAATTTCATTATTAGATAAAAGCTTTTTGTACGTACCAATTACACGATAAAAAGTTAATGGGTATTTGAAAAAAGGGTGAAATACGTTAGCGAACGTTACATTAATCTCATTTGGTATAAGACAGAACATACTTTTGCAAAGAGTACATTGAACTTCGAAACCCGGGAACTGGCTCTTCAGGTTTAACGAAAATCTTTGTTGGATTTTTTTTTTCGCTCGTTGTCTCCCTTCCTTCGTTTATCCGGACTGTGGTGTTTCGCAAGGAATAACGAGGCACCCGAGTCATCGAACGAAGGGAAACGATGTATACGAGAAAAGATGGACAAAGAGATGCGGGGATTCTCTGCTCCTCTTATTAATTAAAACGGACATGTAAGTACCTCAAAGAAATAAGACACGTCCAATTTCTTTGCTTTTCCTCCGTCGTCGTTTTTTTCCTTTTCCGATTCTGACGCTTTTTTTTCAATATTTTGATACTTCGCCTTAACGATCCGCCGTGTTCGAGAGCAGGAACTCCTTCTACGAAGCGCTTCGCAAAAACTTGGCGAGCATAAATTTGCGCTTATAAATTCTTTCGACAGCTGATTCACGTATGTACAGGCATTTGACAATGACTGTGTCTCGACGGGGAATGAAAAATATTCCACTCCCATGCGACTACTATAAAAAGGAAGTCCTAGTAACTGGAATATCAATATATATTCATTTCACGAAAGTGCATTCGATGATAATAATCTCCTTACCTGCACCAGTTCTTAGATACGACGTATCACGTGTAGTAAATTAAACAGAACTAATCAGTTGAAGCAGACAACAAACTTTACTGCGCAACTTGCCCCATTAGAAATTGTAATAAAGTTCTACGTACACCTATAAGTGATCTCCGAAAGCTGCATATTTATCTTGTAGGATTTCCACAAGAGCAATGGTATGCACTTATTCGATACCTCGAATTTTATTCTCTATATTTGAGCCGATCGTTTTGAAAGTGGTCCAAGTCAAATTTTTTGTGAATTTCGCAAAATGTTTTTTTATGGCAGCTAATGTCAAGTGGCACGTGTTACTACAGTTAACAACAAAAAATTCACAATTGGACTTGGGCCACTTTTAAAATAAACGGCTCATTTGGAAAAATTAAATTTCGTGGAGGAAATAAACAAATTGCGAAAATCTACTTCATTTCGACTTTTTCCCCAAGAGTTCTAGCAATTTTATTAGATTTACCTAAAAACAACAAATTTAAAAATAGAATCTTTATATGTGAAATTCATTCTGCGTGAGTAAACCGCATCATCGCTGACAAATTGCTGGACCTATTGAGCCGATATTCATACGATATGTTATTAAGGTCGCGAGTAAGGGTTTTAGTTGTGTTTCGTTCCGATAGACGGCGCTGGAGTCTAACTCATCCATTCATGGGTCAATTTTGATCACATTATTTTCTTCATAATGTTTGTTGGTCGAAAAGAAATTGTTTTAATTTCATTTGCATTCGATAGGTGGCGCTTCGATGAGACAAAAGTCATCAATATTCGTAATTATCGTCAATAAATGCCTAGAAACTGTGTGAGAAAAATTTTAAATACAAAGAAATGGATAATTTTCGGATTCTGACCCATATGCGAGCGATTTATTTGTTATTATAAAATCGCATAAATTTGTTTTTCAATGAAATAACAAATTTGAAGTTTGTTAAATAGCACAGAGATGTTTATTAACAAACTCCATTTTGCAATATTACTGTTACGAAATGTACTTTTTTCTCCGAGGCCGTTAAAAAAAAATGGAAAATTATCTGCCATATAAAACTGTGGCAGATTGATGGCGTTGCCTCGCCCCATAAGAAACGCATAACGATAATGGAAAAGTTGTGAAATCAATTAGTATCTGCAAATCAGAACACCTTCACAGTACGTTAAAGAAAGGAAATGCAACGGCACTCGTTGGTTCCGTATCTGAAGCCAACGTGCGGCTGCTGCAGGATCTGCAACGGAAGCTGCTCGGATTGAAACGCGTATTTATTTATGTGTGCCAGCAATTAAATGAATTGCACACACATACACATACACACTCACACCGAGTAGATAAATTTTCGCTATTTTTTGTTTAATCGCATACACTTATTCAATTCCCAATAATTTTAAAAATAGTGTATGTAAATTTCCAACTTCTTCCTCCAGCGTGACATTGAACTTCACCTACAAATTCCTCCATTTCGATTACAGGGTTATAAACTACTCCCAGGTCATATAAAAAAAAAGCAACAGAGATGGTAATATTTTTTTACGTGGAATTATTTTTACCCAGATAAGAGTTTATATAGAATCAATGTTACATGGAGGCCGTAAGATGGATATGCACATTTCGGTACCGGTTTGATAAGTAAACCCGTGGATTCTTCCTACGAGAGAAATCGGATGGAGGATATCCATAACAAAAATGTTAGTATTGAACTTCGAGAAAGAGGTAAAGGCTGACCGTGTGTCCCCACTACCAAAATGTAAATTTCCATGCCTAGTATTCAGGTCGTTGAGCTGTACTACTACGAATGCCGCAAGATTCTGTATATTTTTATAACATATAAAATCAGGGTACAAAAAAAACTAAGATTTTAATCAAATTTCGCATAAAAATCGGACTTTTTTTGTTTAAATCAAGTTTGAAGTAATTTTAAATCCGAGAAGAGGTATAAAAAGAAATAATGTTATTTTTGGTTAAATACTTTGCATAGGAATAATTTTAGCGCATTTTTTTGCCACTAATTTTTTCGTAACTAATTGGTTGCAAAGAAACGGTAAAATAGTCGCATTTCATACAAAGTTATTAAAAGTTAGAAAATAATCTTTTAAAAATAGTAATTTCTTTAAAAAAGAACTATATCTAAAATAACAAAAGCAAGCTCTTACTTTAAAATTAGAATTACTATGAAATAATTATGAAATATCTGTAATTTTTTCGATTAATTCCATTAGTTTAGGTCACGATTGCATATTTCTTTTCAATTTTTCTTTAACAATTTTCATTATTTTGGAAACTGGAACATCTTATTAAAGCTCGTTGACGTTGAAACCAACCTTGTTTCAAATCGCTACTAATAATCACCCGATTTAAACTGAACACCTTCGTACAAATTTTTGGGCACAATTATATGCATATATATCTACTCAAATATTTTTATATACACACACTGCATATACACATGGGTTTGTATGCGTGTATATATGAAATGGATGAAGACAGAATACATGCGATTGATATATATCTCAAAGTAGAGGTCAATGTACGTTTGCTAATGAACCCATGTTGCGCTCTTAGGAAAACCGGTGTTTCCATATACGTCGTATAGTAGAGTCGATCATCTGCAATTGGCGAGAAGTCTCTCAAGACCTTGATGAAGTTAAAAATGTACAAACTGTTACTTCAATCTTTTCTTGATTATTTAAGTTACGGCCTTTATCAATTTCCAATCTTTATAACAATTAAATACATATACGGCAAGTCGTTTCAGTCATGAAAATTTCAACGTATAACAGCTTTCGTGACAAACAAGGTGCTTCCCGAATGCAAAAAACTAATTCAACGGCCTTCGGATCGTTTATATGCATTAAACTTTCAAATGCATCAAGAAAATTTCAAACGCGTGAAGATTTTAATGACAAACAAGGTGGATCTCGATGGCCAACGATAAATTCAAGGGTCGTTTATATGATGAATTATCGCTGTTGCAAGTGCAACTTTTGTAAAATGCATTTAACTTTCAATTGCATCAAGAAAATTTCAACGTATGAAGATTTTTATGTCCGACAAAGTTGTTGCAAAGTGCAAACAATAAATTCAAGGGTCATTTACATAATAAATTATGACCGTTGTAAGTGCAACTTTTCTAAAATGCATCAAACTTTCAATTACGTCTAAAATATTTCAACACATGAACATTTTTATGGCCAAATCGTTGTTCCCAAATGCAAACAAATTTTTTATATACTGAATTATTATTGTTTTAACTGCAAATTTTTTAAATGCATCGAACTTCTAATTGTATTTAGAAAAATTCAACATATGACAATTTTAACGACCAACAATGTGGTTCTAAAATAAAAAAAAATTATTGAAAGCTTGTTTATATAAGAATTACGACTATTGCAAATGCAAAGTTTGTAAACTGCGTTAAACTTTGAATTTTATCAGATTTGCTACACATATGAAAATTCAAATTGCCTCAATAGTTGTCATGGCGCGTTACAAAGTCACTGCGATGCACCGCAGTCAGAATGCACATTAGCGAATTTGATACTTTTTGCATTCTTGCACCGTAACTGGAAGGAAAAACTCCTTGCAACTTTAAATTCGCTGTAAATTCTGTTAAGTTACTTCGATTTCCTCGAGAATGACAAGAATTGCCGCGCGGCTAGCTATTTTGCATTTTAAACTGCTATCATTTTTGCAAAAATTGCAATTAAAATGTAAAGAATGTCACCCTAGGCAGGGAATAATATTGTTACATTAATTTAATTAAGTCGGACTAGTTCTGTTATAGCCTTCAACTACACTCTGCAGAATTTCCTTTTATATTTCAGACACCTGATTCAAAGATTATTTCTATATTTCGACAATTTGATATAAATTAATTGCGCAAAAATAACAATACGAATTTTCCTGAAGCTTGCCAATTGAACTACTATGTATTTTGAAAGATTCAATATTTTGCAAATTATTAATTTGCTATTACAATATTTTTCAAAATTCTATGGTGGCAAAACTACTATTTTGAAAGATTCAATATTTTGGCGAATAGTAATTTTTAGAATTTTTTGTATAGAATTTTGAGGAAATTCAATATTTTGCAAAATTATCATTTGTTACAATATTCTTGAAAATTCTATTTTTGCAAAATTACTATTTTGAAATATTCCAAATTTTGGCGAATAGTAATTTTTAGAATTCTTTCTATAGAATTTTGGCGAAATTCATATTTTGCCAAATACTAGGGTTTCTAATTCTGCTCCTGAAGAAAACACAAAACCACGGAAAGAAGAGAATTTAGGGTTCCAATGAAACCGGGCATTAAATGCGATATTTCGTAAACTCGTGCAACCGAGCAAAATTTGTCTGCGACTGGAGCTCTAGTTACAAAAATAGAAACCGTTAGTCTTGCAACCTATAATTTAAGCCTCGGGTAAAAAGGGATTGCACAATAATTAATAATTGCGAAATAAATAGCCGAGTGGCTTTAATTTTTCTCAACTTAGGTAAATAGACCTTAGGTAAATAGACGCGATTCCCCCCCAAGAGCGCTGGCATACTGACGGCGACAACGACACAGGAAACTAATCATAGCGATATTGCCCCATTGTCGCAGAGACACTGCAACTTTGGCACGATATCGTTTCAAAAGAGAAATCAACGCTTGGGTAGGAAGGTTCCAGTAGCAATTGCAAAGAATAGAAACTACATTTTAGATTTGATTCCAGGTGGAATTTATAAAACTTACTGGGGCCGGCCTACTGGGGTCTCAAACTCCCCAGTCTGATTCAACTCCAATTGAAAAAAAAAATAAATAACGATATTTTTTCTGTTTTTTTAAGTTAAAGATGGGGTCTGAAAAACCCCTATGTGACAACTACGCAACTATTGCGAATAGAACCAGCTAATCAATTTTTTGCTAGGAGGGATCCAAGAAATTGGCGATATTAATATTAATAATTATTTAAAATCGAAATATGGAATAATTCACGGCCATTAACAAATTACTAAAGGAAATTGATAAAAATAGCATATGTATGTGAGCCGTTTATTTTGAAAGTGACCCCAAGTCCATTTCTAAATTTTTTATTGTTAGCTGTAGTAATGTGTCCCACTTGAAGTTAGCTGTCATAAAAAATATTTTTGGAAATTACAAAAAAACTGAACTTACGCCACTTTCAAAATAAATGCCTCATGTATATGTGTGTTGAATTTTTTTCAGTAAATACATATACACTAGCGTTCAAAAGTTTGGAAGCAGCAAGAATTTGATTAAAAATATAAAAAGTCACGTATCAAATTTATTTACGATCTAAAGCTCGACGAGTAGTAAAAAGATATGCACTGAAACCAATACAACAAAAAATCTCAGGTGATTACAATTCCAATTCCAATTCCAATTTGTAGCGAGTTTTCAAATAAAAGTAAATAATAGGTAGAATTTCTTAGACACAGACATAAAGAGTACAGTCCTTACCTGAATCAGTCATTGTTGTCAATAAAAATTTATTATAACCGGTTGCTTTCGTAATATTAACAAAAGATTTTTTATTTCACACAAAAATGCGGCTGCTTCCAAACTTTTGAACATAGTGTATGTATATGTATATAGTATATGCCTGTATATGTGTGTTTAATTTTTCACAATTTCGACCAATCAGAACCCTGTAAATCATGTGCGGCAGATAGATACTATTATTATTATTATAGAAATATTATATCACACCACACACATTAAAATTCCTCCCTATACATACCCTTCGTATGTACATATATATCCTATTGTACTATTTATCAGTTATTATTATTATTATTATTATTATTATTCTATTAATTATTTCAATTGACGACAATCAGATACTTTTTGTCCACACTATCAATTTCTGTATGTACTAATTATGTATCGAATTGAAGTCGATGATCCTCCATATTTAATTCGGAAAAAAACCGGAAACCACACGGGGCGCTGTTGCATAGCTGCCAATGAGATTTTTTCTGGCATTACATTCGATACTCTTTTGATAAAAATAATCGTTACTATGGTTTCCCACTTTTCCCACATCCCCGAGGGAAGTTCAAATATTCGAATTTGTAAAGCGCGATAGCTTCTCGGCAGCCGAATAAAAACGAAGAGAATGTAAAAAAAAAGTGCAAACACTCACCAGGCGTTATCGAGATATCCAAATAAAAGCCACGAAAGTACCGGTTCTGGTCCTGCGTTAGTTGTCTGCACAAAACTCACTCTGTTCACCTCGACGAAAATTGGTATTTTGTACATAAAAGAAATGATACACAATAACGAGCGTTCACCTTCTAGAGAATAATAGTAAAAGTTACGTGGGGCAAAAAGTGATAAACAACATGCAACTGATTTTACAGTGGTAGTAGAAAAAGGAGTCGGTCCTGTTCCAAACACAGATCACTGACCATATTCACTGACGACTGACGCGATACTGACTTTGCTTTCTTGCATCTGGCCAAAGAAACAGGACAACCGGCTTCAGAGAACTCGGCTTGTTTCGTCAATAATCGGCTGGATTCGCTTGTATAAACTTTAAGGTAAAATGTATTAAAGGCAAACGCGCATATGTGCAACTCATAATATACGTGTCCATAATCCTTCGTCCAGTGTATCAAGGATAAGTATTTAGCATTTGCAAAGGAAAACTCCAAATTTTGTGTACCTATGACATTGTGACTCTCATTATGACGAAACCGACGCCGAAAGTTGAATAACATCTTACGACTCTCTATTTATTTTGGCTTCCCAGCTGCGTAAAGATATATGACTTTTATATTTCAGTTTATTCGTGGATTTTAATTGTGGGATTTTTTTTATTTATTAAAGATACATACGAAAGGAAAATTATGGAAGCTATGTATATTAAAGAAAAAATAAATAAATAAAAAATAAAAATTGTAACAAAATATACATCGGAGAAACCAGAATGTATGCAAAAACACGATTCTACCATCATAATTATGATATCACAAAAAAAACTAGTACAGGATTGTCCAAAAACGCGATACAATACAATCACAAATTTGATTTTGATAACTTCAAAATTTTAAATACAGAAACCGATACGTACAAAAGGAAAATTATGGAAGCTATGTATATTAAAGAAAAAAAAATAAATAAAAATTGTAACAATTGGATAATTAAATTAATTCCTGGAATTTTCAAGTTATATTATTGTAATCCATTTTTAATAAATTATATTAGAGAAAGAATGAAGATTGTAGCACGAAAATTGTTAAACAAATACATTTGTTATATTTATAAGTGACGTATGAGTCTTGAATTCAAGCTATTGGATTTGAAAATGTTTTTGTTAAATTGAGATATAATTATTATATGTATTAAGGAAGAAATTTTTTATACGTGATGAAATTCAAAAAATGAAAATTGAAAAAGAAAATGAAAATTGTAGTGCATTCAATTAGATATTTAATAGTAGTAAATTCTACAAATTTATTTTCTAAATATTGTATTGGAAAAAGGAAGATTGCTCGAAAATAATTGTTTTGAAATATAAATATAAGTTTCTATATGTATATAATAAGAATTTTGTTTATACATAATGGAATTTGAAAAATCAAATTTCAAACAGAAAATTAAAATTGTGGTGCAGAATAATTTAATTGACTCGTGGATATTTAACCAACAGTCTATTCAATAATAGTAAATCATGGTAATTTATTTGCAAAAAATTGTATTGGAAAATAATGCTGTTCCAAAATAATTGCATAAATAAACTTGTTACATCCATAAGTAGTTTTTTGAAATTAACCTAATGGCTGGAAATTTTTTAAATTCCAATATGCTCATTAATGTGCATACAGTAAATTTATGTATATAATTAACAACATTAACAAGTAAACATTCGGCCAATTATGCGGTATGTTGGGAATGATAAAATTCATTACCTTCAACATTTTCCAACAAATACCACTTCCGGCACGTTTGACTAATTGCAATTCAATCCTTTGTTGCATATCCAACAGTGCACAATTGTATAAGGAATTAAGGACTTACTCGTTCTTTTGACCAGTGTCCATATTAAGATAGATATCTATCATAAGAGAATGTAGCATATTTAGACTACACACCCATAAATATATGCTATATAATAATTGTGCAAGGTATAGTGAATTACGACAATACCAGATCGACTTTATACAGTCTACTAATTGTCAGAAATGGTTTTCGAATTGTAATTGCACTCATTGTCAGTGGAAATAAATTGTTCTGGATGTTTCGTAGGTGAAACTGACCACGAAAGATAAATGGAACATTACCTAACAAATATTTTTGAAGAGGGAATTAAAACAAATAGTTTTATCTTATTAATAAAAATAGAAATAAGTAAAAGTATTCTTTGGAATATGCTAAAAAAAGTAAAAAAAAATTGTTTTTAAATATAAGAAGTATTGAAAGGAATGTCATTCTGCTTCTACAGATTATTTTCAGCCCTTAGCAAATCACGTCCTTTTTTGAAATAATGATTTAATCATAGAAATGCACATGGTACAGGAAGAATGTGGTTTGCTTCTATAACGAGTCCACTGCGGAAGAATGATATTATCCAATCCATATAATGTAATATTTATTCTTATCATCGCGTGCCAAGTATTACAAAATATACGGCTGGACAATTAAAAATCCGTTTCCAAGAAAAATTATTGTTATTCCTTTGAGAAAATAGCAGAAACTCGAGTTCAGAATATTAAGTGTCTAACGCGATAGTAGTATTCACTGCGATAAATCCGATAAGTACGATTCCGAGTTTCTAACCAGTCTCTTCTATGACAATGATGAATAATTTTTCTTATCGAATTGTTCGATTTGGTTTATAATTTTGGTTTTTTTTTTATATATCTCACTCGTAGACGATGTTTATGTATTTATATATTGCTCCCAAATACCCAAATTTTATATTGAATATTCATATTAATTATCAGTTATGCATTATAATTTTTTTAAAAATAAAAATGGCAAATAAATAAAAAAATGAATAAAGGCATTTCCTCTCTTGCTGTGGAAATAACAATTTGATATATTTATATTATGTATATGAAGCTTACATTTATGAGAAAATTAATATATTGAAATTACTTTTTCTACAAGTAAGAAAATAAATGCTATTATTTATTTACTTATGTAATCAAATCTAATAATAAATATAATATTAATATAAGTATTGGAATTAATCAAAATTATATCTAAGATTTGAAATAAATATCAATCACTTATTACAAGTTTATATTAAAAATAGCGAATAAGTAAATAAACAAATGTATTTATTTTCTTACTTGTAGAAATAATATTCTAATATATCAATACCATATATATTGAGCTTATATTTTTTAGAATAGAAATATATTATATTATTCTTTTTACGAGTGAGAAAATAAAAGCTCTCATTTATTAATTAGCTATTTGAAATTATTAAACATTGTAACAAATGATTAATATTTAATATAAATATTAGAAATAATTTGGAATTAATGTATACATAGATACCCATGGTAGAAAATAAAAATGATAAACACGCAACATGACGAGATGTAAAAGATGATCGATGAAACGAGAATCGTCAATTTTTTCTGAGGATCGTAAGGATGTAGCCTATCGTGGGATAATTATGGAAATCGTTTTTGACCGTTATGGGGGCGTGGATCGTCCTCGGCACGAGCTGGCCCTCAAGAAATAAGTCGTGGATGGTTTCATGCTAACGAAGAATCTTATTTCTTCCACGATGATATACACGAGCACGAAAACCAAAATTAAAGTCTAGAGACACGGATTCTAACGGATACTAATGATTATTGCACGATAGCATTATATAAATGAAAACGAATGAGCATGGCATGCCAATTAAACGATCTTTCTTGCTGCAGGGTATTATCATTTATAATCGTGAAAGTTACGCAAAATATGAGAACACTTTTATGACTCAAAATCGCATCTGAACGTAGCGAGACCTTCCCTCTGTAATCCTTGCATGATTATTCCCCTAAAGTAAATCTCGAAGCAGCGCGTATCCACGAGTAAATAACAATTAGGTACAATTGCTATTAATTAATATAATTTATTGCAAGTTTCTTATTTACCAAAGTTGTCACGGGTATGCGAATGGCGATAAAAATTTGAAAGAACTGGTTACCTCCAAAGCCATATAAGAAATTAAGCACAGCGTGCGATAAAATCTCTGATTAAACCTCCTTCAACGTATACATAATTCATAGTCGACTTTGCATTTGGGATCTGCCTTTAAATGACATTATACGTATTTTTCTTTATTGTTTAGATTTACATAAAAATAAAGAATTTGTCACCAAGTGGGCCCGTGCAAGGATGCAATTGTTTATTTATAACGGGGTAAAGTCACTCGAAAAGCTACTACTTATTTGAAACAGAAATGTAAATTTCAGCAAATACAATATCATAACTATAATTATTATATATGATAAATAATTATCATAATTTTGTTCTCTTCGGAAGAAAAATCAGGAATCAAGGGGTTAAGAAAATAAAAATACATTCAGGGAGTGGCTCCCCCCATATTAAAATTACTTTCAACTCTAAGGGTTGGGACAAAATTATCGAAATTTAAAAAAAAAGGATCTATTTTCTCCCGAAAACGCTTGTTTTCTAAAAACTATTAAAAATAGAATGAATTCCCAGTTTTTCACTAGGAGGATGATCAAGGCTTATGATTTTGCATTCGTTTTGAAAAAATTTCACCAAATTTGTAAGGTATAGAATCAAAATGGCTAATTGTCACTTTTGCAAATTCCCCAAGGCACTCCGTTGTAGAGTCCTGACATCTCTCGGGCCTCTCTAAGAATCACGAACCGTTATCATCCGAGTGTAAAGACGGTAACCCGGCCTAACGCGTTTGATACGTGTAATGAAAATTGAAGAAAAGGGAAAAATTCAAAATTGGTGGCAAAAAGGAACTAAAAGGTTTTTGTATTTCCTAGAACATGTACGATTTTTTGCTACCGCTGATATTGCTAAAAAAAAAGAGACGAAGGGACATAAGCGTAGCTTTTGAGTCACATAATCCTTGTGGATGATCTGAAGCGATCTTTGGAACACAAATGTAACCCTAAGGACGCAATTTTGGAATTTCAATTTCTATTTCAATTTTAATTATTACGTATTAATTAATAAATTACGCTAATATGTAACCGTGAATTCTAATATTTTCAATCTCACGCTATTTTTCATAAATGTGGGCTTATACGCAAATCCATACGGACCTCTTCTCGGGGGAGCCAAACGAGAAAAGAAAAATGCCGATCAAAGAAAAAATCATATTTATTTCCCAACTCTAGATTTCCAAAATTCGCTCCTAAAAATTTGACTGATTATCTTAACACTTGGCTTATCTCAACGCATAAAGTGATTTTCATTCTTAAGACAAATACGCTCAAGATAAGCTTAATCTGAATGCGTGACCGATTCAATCTTTTTACTGTTATAAACAAATATAACGTAATATTACTTTGGTTTAACGCTTTCCTTGCGAAAATTACGCTAATTTTTTTTAAGGACGAGGAAGCTCTCCAAAAGACACTAAATGTTTCTGGCCGTTTAAGCGTTCGCACTCTACTCCGAATAAAGTTTCTGAAAAAAAGGAATAATAACTAACCAACCAACGAAAAATAAAGCCCCGGGACTTGGGGCACTCGAGGCTCGTATTTTACAGCATTGATTCTATAATTCATGCATAATTTATCTGAAATCACCGTGAAAAATAGTTTTGACCCCAGAGGCCAAGCAGGAAAGGTGTTTGTCCGACCATCGCTGCTGTCTGCATAGAAAGTGGATAGCTGCACGTTGCATGCGAGGGTGAAGTTTAAACGTCGAGGCTAGCGAAAGAGCTTCTACATGTGATACAATTCAGAGAATAGTGGAATAGCAGATAAACTAAAATAGAAAAACAATCCACGTACGTTTCACGTCCATTCAAAGGCGATGATTAACCGGAGAAACACGTTTTAGAAAAAAACATGGGTATGAAAGAAAAAGCTGTAAAATTCTGCGATCCATTTATCTCCAGCATGGTTTACTGTATGACAGGCGAGTGTCGTTGACACCTCATTGTAGAACCATACATGTACAAGAGGAATTTTGCATTCCGAGTGTGAGAATACTGATGTGTCCCATCTCGTTCACACTCAAATGCAGACGAAAAATGTTGAAAACACTTGATGTTGGAAAATGTCTTTCTTTTCTCCGTTTATTGCGCATTTTTTGCGATATTCGGATGGACAATAATTTTACCTAAGACATAACTCTGATTCGAACACTGGAAAAAAATGCTCTAGATTTCAACTACATAAATAAATTTAAAAAAAAACTTATGATTAATAAAAAATAATTAATTGCCTAATTAGCGTGATTAAAAAATAAAATTGATTTAATAGCAATCTCAGAGTCGACAGAATTCTTTAAGGAATTTTGTCACTGATTCAGTAACAAAATCATACAGAATATGTGTGTAGCAGCCCGTGAAATACTGTTCTTGAATCAATAATTTTTTTCTGTGAACTTTAAGTTAGAACAAAATATAATGTAAATTATAAAATACAAAATACATATATTTTATGGTTTTTAAGGGCGTGTCCTTGTTTTGAAGATGATAATTAATCCACAGTATTGAGACTAGCTAGAAGATCAAATACTTTGAAACGTGGTAACTAGGCAGGCTAACATTAAATTTATTAAAATCCAAAATAACCCGAGTTTCTTGTAAACCAGTCATTTTCAAAGATAATATCCGACGTTAAATTGGGTAACACTAAAAACGAGTACCGCAGTAAGTGGTCTCCTAATCTCATATCTAACAAAATACTTGATTCTTTCCAGGCAAAACTCTGAAGTTGCACTCTTTTAAATAGATAAAATTTTGAGAAATTCGTACAAACATTTAGAGATATGCGTTATTTGAATTCCTCGCTGTTACCGAAACTTTTCATAGAAAACCGGAAGTTTTTCAAATTTAAATAATATTAGACCCGCTATTTTGAATTTTCAAATTGGCGAAAGCCATTTCCGTCGCGGAAACCCTCATTTTGTGTCAAATTTTCAAAATAAAGAATAAGTTCCACAGCTATAAATAATTAATTCTAAATTCCTCGTGCACATCAAAGTAAACTGCATTCCAATTGAGGTAAAATCTAAAATAGGAAGATTTGAACAAAATTGAATCGAAATTCTATTTTATTATAGAATTTAAAAAATACATATTTATTATCTTAACATTCCATTCAAATAATATATCTTTTGTTGTAAACACATTTATGGCAGGAAAGTTGTACTTAAGGCTCCCAATTAATTACTGTAAGAAAAAAGATTAAATCGATAGCAAATTTGTCAGGAAATATAATCAGATCCTTCAAGATAGGTCATTTCTTTACGAACTTTGTTTATCCATAATTCACAATCATGATATTTTATCTCAACTTTCTTAAATGTTATCACACAAAATTCATTATTCTGATTTTATCCTTTCTTTCTTATCAATGAAATTAATTGCAAACAGATCAATTTACTTATTTTTGAATCTAAACTGCGACTCCGCAGATGAACTTTCCGGAATGGACGTTTTCTATCAATCTTATGATTTAATCGTTTGAGTACCACGTGTTTTTGTTATTTCCAAAAATGAAAATTGACAAATGGCGCGGTATCGCTTTTTTTATTCCGTCTTCCAAAAATACTGGGATTATTGGACACGAGACAGAATAAGCACGACCGCGCCGCTTGGCACTAAAACGGTTAAATCTGTCGTAAATCGATGAAATATATTTTTTTCAGATAATGCTGTAACATTGGCGTGACTGCGAATAAAATAATACGTTTAATTAAAATTCCTAATTTATCTCAATATCTTATTTTCTTAGCAGGTGCAATAAAAAGTGGAGAATTTCGCATATACACAAACCGTTATCGTCATTTCTAGATTCAATAATTGATTGCTCATTAACATGATCTGGTAAAACGCCATTTAAAAACTGAGGTATGAATTTATAAGAGGACTTTAGATAATACTTACTTTTTTATATTATGATTTATTTGACTGATTGCATAAGGTGACATATAGATTCCGTTATCTATCAGAATTCGAGGGAATTAACATATCGTAATTTGCTTCTGGCTTTTGTATTTGTTATCTAAGATTACCAAAAAAACTGGACGTACATACTCCCCAAAGTTGAAGGCTCGCATACGCAAAACACCGCGTGGGTATATAATGAAAAGCGGGAGCTATTCGTTAGTTTTGTAATTTGAGGTGTCTGTCAGCTACATCGACAATGCTACACTCAAAATTACAATTCGCATTTTATTCGTTAGCATGCTCTGTTATTTTTCTAACAAGAGCATCGGCCGAGCCCGATATCAAATCTATCGTCGATTCGGTTCAAGTATATAATTCCGAAACCGTTTTAAAAAGCAACCCGGATGCTTATCTGAATATCGTGAGTACTATTTAATTTTTAACACATGTTAGGTAAAGGTGTCAATATCGTACTACTTTTTAGTTTTTTTCTATTTTTCATGTCACTAAAAATTAACCCTCGCAGCAGATACAGGGTCCGTCAGACCCTGTGTTTAAAAAAAAAGTAATTATTTTAAAAAATTCAAATAGTATATAAATATTATTTGAAAAATTATCATTTTCTCCCTTTTTGGGAAAAGACATTTGTTTATGGTACTTTTTATGTTTCAATATTTCTAACGAGGCATTTGAATTAGGTGATTCAGGGGTTAAAGATATTTGTATCCTTTAAATTAGCTTGGACCCCTTTTTATTTTTTAAAAATAAATTCAATGGTATTTTGATTTAATTTTTTTTTTATTAAACTGGCAAAATAACCTAAAATGGGAAAAATATGCTAAAATCACTTGAAAAAGAACATTCTCTTCCAAAGAAACTCTTCCAATATATACATTAGATAAACTAGCACATGAATTAATTAATAATTTAAAAATTGACGATTGACGAAAAAAAAGATCAATTTCCTAAATTCTAAGAAAAACGATTTTTGTTACGACACATTATAATAAAGATTGATTAACTGAAATATCGAAAATTGAAATAGTGGATATATCTAAAAACACATAATTCACTAGTTTATCCGGAAAAAAAATCTAAACGTAAATGAAACACTATCAACGAGTTAGCTTTTGAACAAGAACAGCTACTCGTCGTTGTGAATAAAATATTTGAAATGACAATGCTACGATTTAGATATTGATACGATTTGGTCTGCCTTCACTTACAGTCACTTCAAATACGTAACAAGAATGGCTTCGAATTTTTCTAAAACGATAAGATAGTCTATTATTCATGAATCAAAGATTCTTACCGATAATTTAGCGCCGCAGGTGGACAGTAATCCATTGGCTTCCTAATCTGAGACTTGCGTCGTCACTAGACTTTAATTATTATACAACCACACCACAATTGTCATATTATTAATGTCCTATTATTCTATTGTTTATTAACAAATTAATCAATTAAGAATAAGTTTATGCTTCACATATTTTATGCACCCGAGACTTCTTCAAAATAGTTTTCGATTTTTTACCATTTAGTGAACATATATATTCAAGTCGGGCCACCCAAAAATAAGATCTAGCCAAAACCCTTATGAAAAATATCTCACTGTATTTTACATTGTTCTCTAAAAATGTAGGAATATTCTCAATTTAATACCTAAAGGTCCAATATTTTGCTTATAGGTGCAACTTATAAACAAGTATGGTTACAATTGCGAAGTGCATACAGTTAAGACTTCCGATAAGTACCTTTTGGGACTCTACAGAATTACGGGTAGGAAGGAGAATCCTAGTCCTAAAGGCAAACGTCCGGTACTAATCCTTCACGGTCTCCTTTCAAGTGCTATCGACTGGATACAATTGGGACCCGGAAAAGCATTACGTTAGTAAATTTTTTTTTTACTTTTCTAAACCTCGTTTCCATTTTTACAAATTTTTCTCACTTTTTCTGAAACATCTACTTTTTGCTTTTTTTTTGTAAATTATCTATGTATACTTTTTTCTGTACTGTTTATATTTATACTATTTCCAATTTTATTAAAATTTTATCGACACCACTGCAACGTGACTTCTATGTGGTAATTTCATAAATTTTCTAAACTTACAATAGTAGTGCTTCAATAAATGACAACCTCTATTATTATTATCACCATCATCATTATTCTTATTAATATAATTATTATTAGGACCATGTGGCATTCATGTACCAGTAAAAAATATGAAATTGTTATTAATCGAAAATTCTATTTTACAGCATACCTTCTAGCCGATGCTGGCTATGACGTTTGGCTTGGAAATGTTCGGGGCAACAAATACAGCCGTGCTAACGAAGATATTTCACCCAGTAACAAAAAATTCTGGGACTATAGGTAGGTGATAAGGTTTATTTATGACCCAAACATGGTGTCTTTCTAGTTTTTTCTCACCAAACTTTTATTTACCAGTTGGCACGAAATGGGGATACTCGATTTGCCAGCTATGATTGACTATGTTCTTGAAAAGAATGGACATGAAAAACTCTTTTACGTCGGCCACAGTCAAGGAACTACGACATTCTTTGTCCTCATGAGTTCGATCCCTGCCTACAACAAGAAGATAGAAGCGATGTTTGCTTTGGCACCTGTTGCATACGTTGAGCATACTGCCAATGCTTTAATTCAATTTGTAGCACCTTTTGCAACTGCCACGTCTGTAAGTTTATGCTGTGATATGCAAGCTCTAATATTAAAAGTAGCATAGCGAGAAAAGTAATTAATCGTGTCAAAAAAATGTTCTGGATCTAGAAGATATTTTTTTTAACGATCCGGCATATAAGAAACTACAGTTTTTTAATTTTATTAATTTAAGAGAGCTTAATTGAAACGCGAAGACTTTCTTAGACCAGCAGTTATATAATTAATTGCTGATAATAATTATTTATTCCTTATATAATTACCGTCTATTTTTTTCGCGTAAAACATTGCGAAATCAATTTAAGATCAGCTGGGAACCTAAACTTTTTCCATTTTTATCAGTCAATCATTTTTCTGACACACCTGCTGTCAATTCGAGATAAAATAATTCCTGATATATTGATAACATTAACGTGATCTAAAACACGAAATAATGATTTCAATCAAGATAATTAAATATCTTATAACTAATTAAATTCTAAAACTATTTTCAATTTTACATTTATTTTATAAATACTTATTTTTATGGAATTTTAAGGTAATATTATTAATTTCCTAACCCAATTAACATCTGTTGCAGAACCTGCTAAATTTCTTCGTGACTCCTGAGATCATAGCTGCGGGAGAATTTCAGAAGAAAATAAGCAATATGTTTTGTGTAAAGGAGATAATGACGCAAGCTATTTGTGAAAATATTTTGTTTGTTATTGCTGGATACGACCCGGAACAGACCAATAAGGTAATTAACCAAAGGGATTGTTTATCGGGGAGAACGGTGGAGATAAAACATTCCTTGGATTTCCGTACATTGATAACCACTACTATCGATACTTCATTATGATAAACAATCGTTTGGCCTTTTAAAATACCGGTAGCTCAAATGAATTGCCGGATTTGGTTAATGACATTTGACACTTCAGGAAATATAAAAAATGCTGCTTCTCTTATCGAGTATTAAGATATAACAAGTAACCCTGAAAAAAGTAGCTACTCCATACAATCAGATATCAAGATTAATCATCTCAAATCATATCGTATCGCTGACGATTAGATTGATTTTCAAAAAGGAATATTTTAAATTCCCCAAGTTTCCAAGCCTAATTCCATTACATTTTTCTATTTCATTAATAATTAAATCAAATTAATGTCATACAATTTCTGGTTCTTAAAAAATTACATGATAGTTTTTAAATGCAGTTTTAACTGTAAAATAGGTTATTTCACAAAAATATAACTTTTATGTAATTGGACAAAATTGTTTAGAAAATTGTTAGTATAAAGATGCTTGAATTGGAATTGAATTAGACTGGGGTTTCTCACATCAGACCCTACTAGATCGTCTAAGGGTTTGATTCCTTAATTTTCGAATACTAATTTCCTGACGTTTTGCATTTTTAGACACTTTTGCCCGTCATTTTGTCACATACACCTGGTGGTTCTTCTATATTCCAAATCGCACATTACGCACAACTTGTGCATAGCGGTAAGATAATGGTTCACCTTCGAATGTACAAGAATACTTATTCCACAACTTGCATTGATATATAATATTTTACAAAATGTGTATTCCTCTCGCAGGTAACTTTGCACAGTACGATTATGGTCTTTTGAAAAATATGGCAAAGTACGGTCAAGCAAAACCCCCGAAATACCCATTAAAGGATGTTACCGCACCAGTTTACATGTTCTACAGCTCCAATGACAACTTAGCAAAGCCAAAGGTATTATAACTTATTGTTAAATAAGTATTAAAGAAAAATTTTTTTTAACTTGTCACGTTCTGGAAACTATTGGACAGTGGAAAATAATAGAAACCATAATTCAATGGAATAGTAAATATAATAATGTAATAATTTAATAGTACGTAAAAAGTTTCGACGAGTAAAGTACCATATCAATATGATATTAATATAAATAAGGGAATATTATTATAAAGGTAGATTGCATAAATTCAAAGAGAGCAAAAATTTCAACTGATTATATTATTTTTTGGAATTTAGATCCCCAATGAAATCAAATACACTTTTGATAACAGAAAATTATTTCTTAACTAACGATTCGAATAATTTTTATTTCACAGGATGTATTTCGGACCTTTAACGAACTGGGAAATGTTAAAGGAAAAATTCGAGTACCATTCACTAAATGGAATCATTTGGACTTTTTGTGGGGGATGCAAGCGAGAGAATTCCTTTACGACAAAGTAATAAGTTTAATGACTCGTCATGAAGAAAATTTAGTATAATTGGAAGACGAAGAAAAATAACAAATTATAAAGTTCTTTCTCTTTCCTTATCTACGCTTAACCTACCATGGTATTTAGATTAGCATTGCTCCCTACAAAATGTGTGATAATATGTAAGAAACTATTCCGTGAATAAATACTATTTTTTTATAACATTTTGAGCGATACTTTACTTATTTCTGAACATAAACTATTCAAAATATTGTTTCCCAAATAATATTCTTTCCATCAGATGCTACAAGAAAAAAGAAATTATTTGTGTTAAAAGTGAAATAGGTACTTTAAGGGCTCATTTAAGTGTCACCGGTACAGCTGTACTTGGAGCATTATCTATTTATCTGCTTTTATACACAAATATGTATATCTGATAATAAATGTATTGTTATCGTGTATTCACCAGCCTCACGGTTGCTAAATACAAGCTCCACTACTGAATCGTTATGGTCGTTAAATATATTGGTCCAGTACTGGCGAGAATTATCGTAGCACTGTCGAGAAGGGCCTAAGGCTGTGCCAATTATATTTTTCTACGTGGGAGAAAGGAAATAAAATGTCTCATTCTTCAAAGCTATGAACACCCTCAGCAAGGGTTGAAGGATGTCTATCGAATATCCACCATATAATTTCACCATGCAAATAAATTCACGCCTCAATATTGTTCATTGAAACGTAAGATTTTCTAAACTAGGGCATTTATTGAAATCTACTTAATCTTTAAAGTGTTTCTGGAACAATAGTGTCCCACTTCAATTACAGAAGAGGCACTGGCAAAGTATTGTTGCATTTGGCATGAATTCCGAAGATTAATAGAGTTCCAAAATATTTTATACAACACCAGAAAAATAATGGAATATCGAAAAGGGACTTACAAATCCCAATACCCTCTTTCAGGTGTCCTTCATTAGAATCTGCAGGTCGAGAGCAAATACAATATCATAATTATAATTATTATATATGATAAATAATTGTCATAATTTTGTTCTCTTCGGAAAAAAATCAGGAATCAAGGGGTTGAGAAAATAAAAATACATTCAGGGAGTGCCCCCCCCCCCATATTAAAATTACTTTTAACTCTAAGGGTTGGGACAAAATTATCGAAATAAAAAAAAAAGATTTTTTCTCCCGAAAACGCTTGTTTTCTAAAAGTGATTAAAAATGGAATGAATTTCCAGTTTTTCACCAGGAGTATGATCAAGGCTTATCATTTTGCATTCGTTTTAACAAAGTTCTACCAAATTTGTAAGCTACAGGATCAAAATGGCTAATTGTCACTCTTGCAAAAGCCCCCAGGCACTCCGTTGTAGAGTCCTGACATCTCTCGGGCCTTTCTAACAAGGAAAGGTCTCCAACCCGACCTCACCGATTTCAATAATTTTTGGATATGTTGTAGTACTCGAAAAACTAGGAGACACGTATTTTTTTTTATGTGCGGTAACTCGCTTTAAAGGGGTGAAAACCACCACTAAAGTATTATCCGAAAATCGTTTTTTTATCATATCTCGGCTTCTAATTGATATTTTTTAATAAAACAAATTGGAAAATATTTGTCGTAAGAAGTCGAAGATTTTAGGTGTATTTATGACCCAAGGGGTTGCAACCCTTATTTTGTATTTGAAGAAAACTAGATTTTTTATGCTTTTTTTCTTTATAAAAACCAGGATATGAACTGAAAAAAATAAAAAAAAGCATTTCCGTTTACTCTATCGAATATTTCAGTTGTCGTGTTTCAGGATTTTTCACGCGACCGTCCCCAAATACCGCAAACTGCCCCTTAAAATAATACGTCACATGTAATGATGAAAACAATTTTTTTTTGCTTGAGATTTATTACACGTGGAAACAGAATGTAATTTATATAAAAAACAATCATTTTATACATTTTTTGTAATATAGTAATATAAAAGGGGTGATAAAAATCACCCCCAAAAGTGAATTATTTAATATAACTCTATATTTATTAATATTTTTTAATGGAACTGATTAAAAATTATTTTTGAAGGGAAGATTTATCCTTTCTTACGAAGGGATTTTCTACGCAACCGCCCCCAAATACCGTAAACTACCCCTTAAAGTAATACAACGCATGTAAACGATGAAACAAAATGTTTTCCTTAAACTTACTTAAATTTAATAAGTTAGTAAAATATAATATTGTTTTAATATTATATTAAAGTTAACTTTTTGTGACTATTATTAAAGTTACTCATTATTATCATAATTATTATTATTTTGTGAATTGTAATATTGAAAGAAAATTTAAATATCTATAGTTTTGTCGAGAAAAAGTAATAATAATAATAATAATAACACAATAACAATAATAATAATGATGATAATGAGCAGCTATAATAATAATTATAAAAAAGTAACTCTAATATAATATAAAACAATATTATATTTTACTAACATATTAAATATAAATAATTTTAGAGAAAAAAAATTTCTTCATCATTTACATGCGCTGTATTACTTTAAAGGGTAGTTTACGGTATTTGAGGGCGGTTGCGTAAAAAATCCCTTCGCAAGAAAGGATATATCTTCCCTTCAAAAATAATTTTTAATCAGTTCCATTAAAAAATATTGATAAAAATCGAGTTATATTGAATAATTCACTTCTGGGGGTGACTTTTATCACCCCTTTTATAATACCATATTACAAAAAAATGTATAAAATGATTGTTTTTTATATAAATTACATTCTCTTTCCACATGTAATAAATCTCAAGAAAACAAAATTTTGTTCATCATTACATGCGATGTATTACTTTAAGGGGTAGTTTACGATATTTGGGGGCGGTTGCGTAAAAAATCCTGAAACACGACAACTGAAATATTCAATAGAGTACACGGAAATGCTTTTCTTTATTTTTTTCAGTTCATATCCTGGTTTTTATAATGAAAAAAAGCATAAAAAATCTAGTTATCTTCAAATATAAAATAAGGGTTGCAACCCCTTGGGTCACAAATACACCTAAAATCTTCGACTTCTTACGACAAATATTTTCCACTTTATTTTATTAAAAAATATTAATTAGAAGCCGAGATATGATAAAAAAACGATTTTCGGATAAAACTTTAGGGGTGGTTTTCACCCCTTTAAAGCGAGTTACCGCACATACAAAAAAATACGTGTCTCTTAGTTTTTCGAGTACTACAATATATCCAAAAATTATTGAAATCGATGAGGTCGGGTTGGAGACCTTTCCTTGTAAGAGTCACGAATTGTTATCATCCGAGTGTAAAGTCGGTAACACGGCCTAACACGTTTGGTACGTGTAATTATAAATTCCCAACTCCAGATTTTCAAAATTCGCTCCTACAGATTTGACTGATTATCTTAACACTTGGCTTATCTCAACGCATACAGTGATTTTCATTCTTAAGATAAATACACTCAAGATAAGCTTAATCTGAATGTGTGACCGATTCAATCTTTTTATTGTTATAAAAAAATATAATGTAATATTACTTTGGTTTAACGCTTTCCTTGCGAAAATTACGCTAATTTTTCTAGAACGAGGAAGCTTTCCCAAAAACTACACTTTTCTGGCCGTTTAAACATTCGCACTTTACTCCGAATAAAGTTTCTAGAAAAAAGGAATAATAACTAACCAACCAACGAAAAATGAAGCCCCGGGACTTGGGGCACTCGGGGCTCGTATTTTACAGCATTGATTCTATAATTCATGCATAATTTATCTGAAATCACTGCGAAAAATAGTTTTGACCCCAGAGAACAGGCAGGAAAAGTGTTTGTCCGACCATCGCTGCTCTCTGCATAGAAAGTGGATAGCTGCACGTTGCATGCGAGGGTGAAGTTTAAACGTCGAGACTAGCGAAGGAGCTTCTACATGTGATACAATTCAGAGAATAGTGGAATAGCAGATACACTAAAATAGAAAAACAATCCACGTACGTTTCACGTCCATTCAAAGGCGATGATTAACCGGAGAAACACGTTTTAGAAAAAAACATGGGTATGAAAGAAAAAGCTGTAAAATTCTGCAATCCATTTATCTCCAGCATGGTTTACTGTATGACAGGCGAGTGTCGTTGACACCTCATTGTAGAACCATATATGTACAAGAGGAATTTTGCATTCCGGGTGTGAGAATACTGATGTGTCCGATCTCGTTCACACTTAAATGCAGACGAAAACTGTTGAAAACACTTGATGTTGGAAAATGTCTTTCTATTTTCGTTTATTGCGCATTTTGCGATATTCGGATGGACAATAATTTTACCTGAGGCATAACTCTGATTCGAATACTGGAAAAAAATGCTCTAGATTTCAACTACATAAATAAATAAAAATATATAACTGCGAAAAAACGTATGATTAATAAAAAATAATTAAGTGCCTAATTAGCATGATTAAAAAATAAAATTGATTTAATAGCAATCTTAGAGTCGACAGAATTTTTTAAGGAATTTTGTCACTGATTCAGTAACAAAATCACACAGAATATGTGTGTAGCAGCCCATAAAAATTCTGTTCTTGAATCAATAATTTTTTTCTGTGAACTTTAAGTTAGAACAAAATATAATGTAAATTATAAAATACAAAATACATATATTTTATGATTCGTAAGAGCGTCTCCTTGTTTTGAAGATGATAATTAATCCACAGTATTGAGACTAGCTAGAAGATCAAATGCTTTGGAACGTGGTAACAATGCAGGCTAACACTAAATTTATTAAAATCCAAAATAACCCGATTTTCTTATAAACCAGTCATTTCCAAAAATAATATCCGACGTTAAATTGGGTAACACTAAAAACGAGTATCGCAGTAAGTGGTCTCCTAATCTCATATCTAACAAAATACTTGATTCTTTCCTGTTACAGGCAAAACTATCATCTTTGTAACGGGAAGTTGCACTCTTTCAAATAGATAAAGTTTTGAGAAATTCGTACAAAAATTTAGAGATATGCGTTATTTGAATTCCTCGCTGTTACCGAAATTTTTCATAGAAGACCGGATGTTTTTCAAATTTAAATAATATTAGATGAGCTATTTTGAATTTTCAAAATGGCGAAAACAATTAATTACTGTAAGAAAAAAGATTAAATCGATAGCAAATTTGTCGGGAAATATAACCAGATCTTTCAAGATAGATCATTTCTTTACGAACTTTGTTTATCCACAATTCACAATCATGATATTTTATCTCAATTTTCCGAAATGTTATCACGCAAAATTCATTATTCTAATTTTATCCTTTCTTTCATATTAATGAAATTAATTGCAAACATGTCAATTTACTTATTTTTCAATCTAAACTGCGATTCCAAAGGTGAACTTTCTGGAATGGACGTTTTCCATCAATCTTATCGTTTAACCGTTTGAGTACCACGTGTTTTTGTTATTTACAAAATCGAAAATTCACAAGTGGCGCAGTAAGGTAAAAGTGCCTATTAGTAGACATTGCGTAAATTGAAAAATATATACCTTTGGAGTTACTTGAAGAATTCCTGTTTGCTGAATCAACGGGAGTACAAGTTAGCAATATTGAGGAATAGGGGTTCTACGAGTACTGGCTTGGTATCAAGAAGGCGACATTGGGTTCATAAATTACTTATTATAATTTTCAAATTTTTCTATATTATTTATTAATAATCATTGTGAAAATTAACAATTTATATTATTGATAAAATAATCAATTTTTTATAAGATTTTTATTAAGTATTTCAAATGATCGTACATCTTTTACCTAGACATTAACAAATTATAGTGTAATATTGATAAATAGTACCTCAAATAAAAAACCAAACGACGAAATCTCAGAAATTGAGAATGCCATTCAAGGAGCAAGCGAAGAAACAGTAAATAATGGCGCTGATCAAAGGGCAAGTGAAAAAATTGTACTAATTGAAGTACCAACTATTTTCCAAGAAAATGACGTGCCATTTTATCCGAATGAAACAATCAACTTCCTAGAAAATGATAAGATTGTTATAGACGAAAATGTGTAAGAGCATTCAGTTGTAATTTCTTTAATAGAAAATTCTTAACCTTTGGACGACAGTGGAGTATTACTATTATTTTAGATAAAATAAGCTTATCGAATGAACCTTTTTCACTGCTCCAGCATATAGCAAATGATTCGCAATCATCGGTGCTTTTAAACGAAGAAAATCAATCAAATAAGACAGATTTCTATAAATATTTTAAGAAAATTGTTTTCTAGTTCAAAATTTTGAAATATTATTTTTACCTGATTTATTTTCACTGAAATGAGTAATGATGTTAATCATTCAAAACAAGTTGTTGATAATACGAATAATAATTATTCAACACTTTTAAATGAAAATGTACAAAAAGTCCTATACGTTACACCTTTTCTAACAGATAAACTGCCAACTTGTGAAAGAGTAGAGAAATTAGAGTAGTAAAATATAACTTTTGCGATTATCTGTATGTGAAAATATGTAAAAATAAGATTATTATTGTCGATTTGAGATAAAAATAATTGCACTCTTTCTCAAGCTTTTGCTAGTGCCTTTACTTTACCAACTCATTATTTACTTAAGAAAAAACGAGCACAATTAGAAAAAAAAGGTAAAAAGAAGGTACCTGCGGTAGGGACTTCCGATGAATGGTTAGCATTACAAAAAGAAAAAGAAGAAAAACAAAAATTGAAAGAAGAAAAAGCTCAACAAAAGAAAGTTTTACAAGACCAAAAGAAAAAGTTGGCAGAGGAGAAAAATATGTTACAAAGAAAAATAAAGGAAATTCAAGCCAAAATTAAAAAAGAAAAATAAAATACTGACTTTTTTAGTGTCTATTATTTAACTTAACTCTTTGGTATAAACTGATTGATCATTTCCAATCCTTGTAAAACAATTTCAAAATTTCAACAAATAAATATTGGGTTGGCAACTAAGTAATTGCCGATTTTGTCATTTGTTTGCTTTGGAAAATCGGCAATTACTTAGTTGCCAACCCAATATGAAGTCAAAGTGATATTATGACAAAATGAATACTCAATTCTTATTTGTTTTAAAAAATGATAAACATAGTGATAATAATTTGCTACGTTTCAGTACACGTTCAATAATTGGGCCATCAGTTATTAAACACTGGGACATGTGTCAAATTAGTGTTTAATAACACGGACATATGGTCATGACACATTTGTGTACATAATTTTTTATATTTTCAATTGATTTACATTTCAAACATGGATTTCTATTCTTGAAGCTTAAACGTATCGAACGTTACCAGTTTTATAGCTTCAACGGTCCTAATTATTTAAAAATTAACGATTGTTTTAGGGAATACGGAAAAGCGTTTATTAATAGGTACTTTTAAATTATCGCTTTTTTTATTCCGTCTTTCAAAAATACTGGAATTATTAGACACGAGACAGAAGAAGCACGATCGGGTCGCTTGGTACTAAAACGGTTAAATCTGTTGTAAATCGATGAAATATATATTTTTTTCAGATGATGCTGTAACATTGGCGTGGCTGCGAATAAAATAATATGTTTTATTAAAATTCCTAATTTATCTCAATATTTTATTTTCTTAGAAGGCGCAATAAAAAGCGGAGAATTACACACATACACAAACCGTTATCGTCATTGCTAGATTCAATAATTGATTGCTCATTAATATAATCTGATAAAACGTCATTTAAAAACTGAAGTGTGAATCTATAAGAGGACTTTAGATACTACTTACTTTTTCATATTCTGATTTATTTGACTGATTGCAAAAGGAGACAGATAGATTCCGTTATCTATTAGAAATCGACGGAAATAACGTGTCGTAATTTGCTTCTGGCTTTTGTATTTGTTATCTAAGATTATCAAAAAATCTGGACGTGCATACTCCCGAAAGTTGAAGACTCGCATTCGCAAAAGACCGCGGGGGTATATAATGAAAAGCGGGAGCTATTCGTTAGTTTTGTAATTTGAGGTGTCTGTCAGCAACATTGACAATGCTCCACTCAAAATTACAGTTCGCATTTTATTCCTTAGCATGCTCTGTTATTTTTTTAACAAGAGCATCGGCCGAGCCCGATATCAAATCTATCGTCGATTCGGTTGAAGTATATAATTCCGAAACCGTTTTAAAAAGCCACCCGGATGCTTATCTGGATATCGTGAGTACTATTTAATTTTTAAAAGACGTTAGGTAAAGGTGTCAATATCCTACCACTTTTTAGTTTTTTCTTTATTTTTCATGTCACTAAAAATTAACCATCGGAGTACATACAGGGTCCGTCAGACACTGTGGTTACAAAAAAATAAGTAATTATTTTAAGAAATTTAAATATTAAATAAATATTATTTGAAAAATTATCATTTTTCACTTTTTGTGAAAAAAAATTTGTTAATGGAATATTTCATGTTTGAATATTTCTAATGAGGCATTTGAACCAGGTGATTCAGGGGTTAAAGATATTCGAATCCTTTAAATTAGCTTGAAAATACAGCTGTTTTTATTATATAAAAATAAATTCAATGGTATTTTGATTTAATTTTTTTTATTAAAATGACAAAATAACCTAAAATGGGGAAATTATGCCAAAATCACTTGAAAAAGAACATTCTCTTCCAAAGAAACTCTTCCAATATATACATTAGATAAACTAGCACATGAATTAATTAATAATTTAAAAATTGACGATTGACGAAAAAAAAGATCAATTTCCTAAATTCTAAGAAAAACGATTTTTGTTACGACACATTATAATAAAGATTGATTAACTGAAATATCGAAAATTGAAATAGCGGGTACATCTAAAAACACATAATTCACTAGTTTATCCGGAAAATAATCTAAAAGTAAATGAATCACTGTCAACGAGTTGGCTATTGAACAAGAACAGCTACTCGACGTTGCGAATAAAATATTTGAAATGACAATGCTACGATTTAGATATTGATACGATTTTGTCTACCTTCACTTACAGTCACTTCAAATTCGTAACAAGAATGGCTTCGAATTTTTCTAGAACGATAAGATAGTCTAATATTCATGAATCAAAGATTCTTACCGATAATTTAGCGCCACAAATGGACAGTAATCCATTGACTTCCTAATCTAAGACTTGCGCCATTACTAGACTTTAATTACCTATCGTACAACCACACCACAATTGTCATATTATTAATGTCCTATTATTCTATTGTTCATTAGCAAATTAATCAATTAAGAATAAGTTTATGTTTCACATATTTTCTGCACCCGGGACTTCTTCAAAATAGTTTTCGATTTTTTACCTTTTAGTGCACAGTTATATTCAAGTCGGGCCACCCAAAAATAAGATCTTGCCAAAACCCTTACGAAAAATATCTTACTGTGTTTTACATTGTTCTCTAAAAATGTAGGAATATTCTCAATTTAATATCTAAAAGTCCAATATTTTGCTTATAGGTGCAACTTATAAACAAGTATGGTTACAATTGCGAAGTGCATACAGTTAAGACTTCCGATAAGTACCTTTTGGGACTCTACAGAATTACGGGTAGGAAGGAGAATCCTAGTCCTAAAGGCAAACGTCCGGTACTAGTGCTTCACGGTCTCCTTTCAAGTGCTATCGACTGGATACTATTGGGACCCGGAAAAGCATTACGTTAGTAAATTTTTTTTTACTTTTCTAAACCCCGTTTCCATTTTTATAAATTTTTCTCATTTTTTCTGAAACATATACTTTTTCCTTTTTTTTTGTAAATTATCTATGTATACTTTTTTCTGTACTGTTTATATTTATACTACTTTTATTTAAATTTTATCGACACCATTGCAACGTGACTTCTATGTGGCAATTTTATAATTTTTCTAAATTTACAATAGTGGTGCTTCAATAAATGACAACCATTATTATTATTATTATCACCATCATCACTATTCTTATTAATATAATTATTTTTAGGACTATGCGGAATTCATCTACCGGTGAAAAATATAAAATTGTTATTAATCGAAAATTCTATTTTACAGCATACCTTCTAGCCGATGCTGGCTATGACGTTTGGCTTGGAAATGTTCGGGGCAACAAATACAGCCGTGCTAACGAAAATATTTCACCCAATAACAACAAATTCTGGGACTATAGGTAGGTGATAAGGTTTATTTATGCCCCAAATTTGGTGTCTTTCTAATTTCTTCTCATCAAACTTTTATTTACCAGTTGGCACGAAATGGGGATGTACGATTTGCCAGCTATGATTGACTATGTTCTTGAAAAGAATGGACATGAAAAACTGTTTTACGTCGGCCACAGTCAAGGAACTACGACATTCTTTGTCCTCATGAGTTCGATCCCTGCCTACAACAAGAAGATAGAAGCGATGTTTGCTTTGGCACCTGTTGCATACATTGCGCATACTACCAATCTTTTCATCCAATTTATAGCACCTTTTGCAACCGCTACATCTGTAAGTAAACGCTTCAATATGCAAGCTCTAATATTAAAAGTAGCATATGCGAGAAA
The DNA here is from genome assembly GCA_949825005.1 of Gasteruption jaculator. Classification (NCBI taxonomy): domain Eukaryota; kingdom Metazoa; phylum Arthropoda; class Insecta; order Hymenoptera; family Gasteruptiidae; genus Gasteruption; species Gasteruption jaculator. Next base: position 2,624,175 of record OX463761.1, read on the forward strand.
ATTAATTAATCGTGTCAAAAAAATGTTCTGGATCTAGAAGATATTTTTTTTAACGATCCGGCATATAAGAAACTACAGTTTTTAAAAATTTTATTAATTTAAGAGAGCTTAATTGAAACGCGAAGACTTTTTTATACCAGCAGTTATATAATTAATTGCTGACAGTAATTATTTATTGATTATAATATAATTACCGTCCATTTTTTTGACGTAAAACATTGCGAAATTAATTTAAGATAAGCTGGAAATGTAAACTTTTTTCATTTTTATCAGTCAATCATTTTTCTGACACACCTGCTGTCAATTCGAGATAAAATAATTCCTGACATATTGATAACATTGACGTCATCTAAAACACGAAATAATGATTTCAATCAAGATAATTCAATATTTTACAACTAATTAAATTCTAAAACTAAAATTTTAAAGCAATATTATTAATTTTCTAACCCAATTAACATCTGTTGCAGAACCTGCTAACTTTCTTCGTGAGTCCTGAGATCAAACCTGCAGGAGAATTCCAGAAGAAAATAAGCAATATGTTTTGTGTAAAGGGGGTAATGACGCAAGCTATTTGTGAAAATCTTTTGTATGTTATTGCTGGATACGACCCGGAACAGACCAATAAGGTAATTAACGAAAGGGTTTGTTTATCGAGAAGAACGGTGGAGATAAAACATTCCTTGGATTCCCGTACATTGATAACCACTGCTATCGATATTTCATTATAATAAACAATCGTTTGGCCTTTTAAACCTTTCGGTACTACCGCCGCCCATTGGCGGCATCCACGAAACGTTCTCTGCGTCCTACCGCCGCCCATTGGCGGCATCCACAAAATGTTTTCTGGGTCCTACCGCCGCCCATTGGCGGCATCCACAAAATGTTTTCTGGGTCCTACCGCCGCCCATTGGCGGCATTCACAAATTGTTTTCTGGGTTCTACCGCCGCCCATTGGCGACTGTTCTAATCGTTTTATTATATAATTAGTAATAGTCAACAGCGTACAGTGCAACCACTCTCGTGGAAAACTTCCTCGTCTCACGAATGTATAGTCGCGGCCAACTCCTCCGTACCGAAGGGGTTAAAATACCGATAGCTCAAATGAATTGCCGGATTTGGTTAATGGCACTTGACACTTGAGGAAATATCAAAAATGCTGCTTCTCTTATCGAGTATTCAGATATAGCAAGTAACCCTGAAAAAAAGTAGCTACTCCATACAATCAGATATCAAAATGAATCATTTCAAATCGTATCGCAATTCGCTGACGATTAAATTGCTTTTCAAAAAACTTCGTTGGTTCGTACCTTAAATTTTTTCCAAAAAGGAATATTTTAAATTCCCCAAGTTTCCAAGCCTAATTTCATTACATTTTTCTATTTCACGAATGATTAAATCAAATTAATGTCATACAATTTCTTGTCCGTAAAAAATTACACGATAGTTTTTAAATGTTGCTTCAACTGTAAAATAGGTTATTTCATAAAAATATAACATTTAAGTAATTGGAAAAAATTGTTTAGAAAATTGTTACTATATAGATGCTTGAATTGGAATTGAATTAGACTGGGGTTTCTCAGACCCTACTAGGCCGTCTAAGGGTTTGATTCCTTAATTTTCTAATACTAATTTCCTAATGTTTTGCATTTTTAGACACTTTTGCCCGTCATTTTGTCACATTCACCTGGTGGTTCTTCTATATACCAATTCACACACTTCACACAACTTGTAAATAGCGGTAAGATAATGGTTTACCTTCGAATATTCAACAATACTTATTCCACAAATTGCATTGATATATGATATTTTACAAAATGTGTATTCTTCTCGCAGGTAACTTTGCGCAGTACGATTATGGTTATGTGAAAAATTTCGTAAAGTACGGTCAATTAAGACCCCCGAAATACCCATTAAAGGATGTTACTGCGCCAGTTTACATGTTCTACAGCTCCAATGACAATTTGGCACAGCCAAAGGTATTATAAATTATTTTTAAATAAGTATCAAAGAAAAATTTTTTATAACGTGTCACGTTCTGGAAACTATTGGGCAGTGGAAAAAAATAGAAACCATAATTCAATGAAATAGCAAATATAATAATGTAATAATTTTAATAGTACGTAAAAAGTTTTGACGAGTAAAGTACCATCTTAATATAATATTAATATAAATAAGGGAATATTATTACAAAGGAATTCCAATGAAATCTAATACACTTTTAATAACAGAAAATTATTTCTTAACTAATGATTTGAATAATTCTTTTTTCACAGGATGTAATTCGGACCTCTAGCGAACTGGGAAATGTTAAAGGAAGAATTCGAGTACCATTCACTGAATGGAATCATTTGGACTTTTTGTGGGGGATACAAGCGAAAGAATTCCTTTATGACAAAGTAATAAGTTTAATGACTCTTCATGAAAAAAATTTAGTATAATTGGAAGACGAAGAAACAACAAATTATACAGAAGTTTTTTTCTCTTTCCTTATGTACACTTAACCTACCATGGTATTTAGATTAGCATTGCTGCCTACAAAATAAATACTATTTTTTTAATAAAATTTTGAGCGATACTTTACTTATTTCTGAACATAAACTATTCCAAATATTGTTTCCCAAATAATATTTTTTCCATTAGATACTACAAGAAAAAAGAAATTATTTGTGTTAAAAGTGAAATAGGTACTTTAAGGGCTCATTTAAGTGTCACCGTTAGAGCTGTACTTGGAGCATTATCTATTTATCTGCTTTTATACACAAATATATATATCTGATAATAAATGTATTGTTATCGTGTATTCACCAGTCTCGCGGTTGCTCAATACAAGCTCCACTACTGAATCGTTATGGTCGTTAAAGATATTGGTCCAGTACTGGCGAGAATTATCGTAGCACTGTCGAGAAGGGCCTAAGGCTGTGCCAATTATATTTTTCTACGTGGGAGGAAGGAAATAAAATGTCCCATTCTTCAAAGCTATGAACACCCTCAGCAAGGGTTGAAGGATGTCTATCGAATATCCATCATATAATTTCACCATGTAAATAAATTCACGCCTCAATATTGTTCATTCAAACGTAAGATTTTCTAAACTTGGGAATTTATTGAAACCTACTTAATCTTTAAAGTGTTTCTGGGACAATAGTGTCCCACTTCAATTACAGAAGAGGCACTGGCAGAGTATTGTTACATTTGGCACGAATTCTGAAGATTAATAGAGTTCCAAAATATTTTCTATTTAAAATTGCATTTTAAAAGAAAAGTTTAAAGAATCGTTATAAATTTTGAATACATGAAATTGGTGACAGAGAACTTGGTATTTATTGTTTAGCATCGCAATAATCGGGACAGGTACTCTATCTGCCATAAGTTCCTCTGGGAAATATTATCCCCATCCCGGAATTTTGTACAAACTGTAGTAAATTTTCAAAACTATCTTTTTTGGGTGTCTTTGATCCATAAAATAATTCTGATATGTATGCAACACGTCGTTGTGGCCCTTAAAGGGTTACAAGGAGTGATCCCAATAGAGACTTGCAAGGTATTCTGTGTGTACAGAAAGACACCTGTAGAGAACTTATTCCATCCTAAGCACAGGCTCATAAGGTATGGAGAGTATTGTTAATATATCCAGCAGAAAGAGCCGGTACATGACAAACAGGTTCCTGCATGGAGTTGCGGGCTGTTGAAGTCAGTCAAGTATATGGTACCAAGTTTCTATGACAGGTGATACCAGTGCCAGATGCGGCAAAAAATGACCTTACTTTGTCTTTAAGGTTTTTCAGTATCGCCGAAGCTACCGAATAAGAGTTGCCGTTCTTCGTTTATAGCTTTAAATGTGGGATTCCAATTTCAGAAAACTAGAGAATTAAAACCACTAAAGTGTGGAGATTTAATCAAATAAGTATTTCGATTCTCATTTTATTGGGGTGTCAATGAAGCTGAAATATGCAAATTACAGTAGCGGTAAATAATTTGTAGCTATTGTATAAAAATTGGGTACCTATTTTTATCCAATAATTACAATTTAGCAAAATTAAAAATTAAAAAGGTTAAAAAAATATAAATAAATTCCTACGTTTCTTTTTTTAGAGGAATGTACTTATTAACATTTTTTTTCCATTATTGTATAAAAGAATGGTAATACAGTAACATATAAATTTTGCAATATTTGCAACACAATGCTCAGGATTATATTCTATGAATAAATATTAGACATAGTATGATGACATTCACAATTTCTTAGACTATAAATCTAGAAAATATGACATCCTAAAATAGCAATAATAAGGTAATCCCGTTTATTATGACGTCTTTTGAAAAACGGTATCATCTTTAAAAATTTGCGTAGTCGCAGAACACAAAGCGGTTACATGCGTCATGAATGTGACCTGCTGGTACTCTCAAAATCGTCTAGCGGTTTTGAAGTTCATCAAAATTCATCTTGGTATTTTTATGTCTTTCTAATTATTATGTTTCTAAACAAGTCCATTTATATTAATTCATAATGTAAAACTGACTCGTTCGATTATGAATCTATTGATTCTCAAAATAATCTTATTTTAGATGAGACACGATAATTTTGGAGGAGGTTCAGATAAAGTTCTTCTCTTCCTGAAGACAAAACTTCTGACGCCCTCTAAATTTGTGTCTTAATACTGAACTCTAAAATGCCTGTAGAATCTATATTATCAAGCTCCGCTATCATCTAACTTGGTCTTTACCGACTACAATAACGATCACAGCAAACGTCAGATGGCATTTAAGGGGGGAAACCACATTAGGAGGCTCATTTTCACTGATTTATTAGGATTTTTTTTTGGTGCGAAGAATTAATTAGAATTCAATTAAATTTTGACATCATTTTATTCATATTTCCAACAACGTTTGTGAATTTTTTTTGGATAATTTCAGCCAAAAATAACAACGTTACTCATTGGTGTTCGCTGAAGCTTGTATCTAGAGTTCTCCAATTGCGGGACTTGTAGCCATTCCAATTTTCATCTGATATTAACACGTTCACGCCGGCGTGACCCACCGGTGGGTCACACTTGACCGTTCCGTGGGGCGGCGTGGGTCACGCGCTCCTCACGCCGATAACAGTTCAACAGAACGCTCGGTTTTATTCTCATAAAATCTAAACGAATGCGAATTTCACTTTGAAATTTTAACAGCGTATTCTTGGATAGTTAAGCTAATAACGATTTACCTAATAAAAAAAAATCGATTTTTTGAACCTCCTAATGTGGTTTCCCCCCTTAAATTATATTATAGAATACAGCAAACTTATTGAGATTATTAATAAGAAATTGTATTTCTTTTTTTTCTTAAATATTTCGAAATGGAAGAATTATAGTGGATTCAAAAATTCAAATTTAAAAAAATAATGAAAAACATAATGCAGACACATCTTCACGCAAATAAAATTTGAAACTGTGTAGAAGTTTTAAACAGTGTTAAAAATTACTGTTTCAAAGAAGATATCTTATGTTGGATACAAATTTTGTCTAGAATTAGTATGTGATTGAAGGGATTCACGCAAGAACATAATTATATAAATCCTTTTACTCGAAGTTATATATACAAATGCATTAAATTAAAATTGATCATGTTATAACATTGTCGAACCTTTTCCTCCTGCTGGATGTTATCGAACCACCTTGAGATATTGACATAGTGAGCTTTCTCTTGATGGGATAGACTTTGCTGTAATATGGAAAGTAGGTCGTAATAACGTTAGATTACAGTACTGAAGGCTTTTGTTTCTAAGGATTCACACATACCATTATTGGGTGAAGAATATAATATAATGCGATGTCTGCGATACTTTTCTTTGTCCCAATGATATAGGTGTTACTTCGCAAAGCCTCGTTGAGCTCCTAAAAATATCATAACTCACTAGACTCGAATACCATTGTATCAGAAACAAAAATTAATTTATTTGATATCAGTAAATTTTACTAGTTAAGCAATTAGAGTTATTACTTTTTTTCTCAAATTATTGAAGGTGTTAAAAATGTCACAAAGAATATTATTGGTAAAAGGTATTAATTTGAAGAATACATAAAAAATAAGTTTAGCTGGTATTTGATAACTTTGTTCGAAGAATAAAATTGCAAATACCGTTAAGACTCGTTTCTGATTTTGAGGGGAATCAGCAAAATTAAGAAACAGCACGGCATATTCCAACCATTGCCTGGTTAAGGCCTTCGCAGCCTCATCTTCCCCTAAAATACTGGAACACTTAGAATTTTTCACCAGTGCTTGAATTATTGTACTAAATCCCTGAAGGGACTGATTCTGAATTACTCCATCTGTCACAATTGTCTGAAACAAAACATTATACATATAACTTATTGCATAAAAATTGTAAATTCAGTAATCTGGAATTTACAACAAAGAAAAAAATATTTGGAATTTTCAATAAATAAAAAAATTCAGTTGGTTATTTTAAGAGTAGCCTGAAGAGTGTTATTAACTTTCGGTGCAGAGGTTATAGGTAGCTTATACACATACTTACTCGGTTATCTTGGAGACGAAGTTTTCCCGGGGAAACCTCGAGATAAACGGCAATTTTTTCAATACATTCCACGTTACATAAGACCATGATGAGAAATATTATAATAAGCCTATTTTTCACGAACTTTGTTCGGATTTGCAAACAATCACTATCGACTATTAGCTGATTGTTACCACTCGTTGGATGTTACACGACACCAAATTTTCAGGTTAGCTCATACAGCATATGGAGCTTTTCTACATTATATGTGCATATACAAGGTGTACCATTTGCAATTATACCGCTGTTAGCCATTTTTACAAAACTAATAAATAATCAATTTTGCAACCTCCTTTGAATATTAAAATGGCATCTTTAGTTATAAATTTATAAAGAAAGTACAGATAAACAAATTCAACCGCATCAGATTTTAGTGTCAATGAAATGTTTTATGGCAGAAAAAGAAATATGTATATAATAGCAATTTTCAACATTTTTTCATTTTTTGTTCATCAAATGCAGCTCTGTCATTTAAAGATTCAGGATTTCTCCCATAAACCGAAAAGCAATTTGCACAAACTCAAAAATCTCTAAATACAGTTTTGTTTATATATAATTTAGTGATTCCCATTTTTCGTAGTAAGCCTTTTTGTTCCTTATTTTATGGAGAGAGTTTTGGACCCTTAAAGTGTTACAGCCACAAACTTAATGTGACATTTGTAAAAGTTGGATATATATGAGTTAAAGATAAAGAATACCACATGTCCAAATAATGTATAAAACATTCGGTACACTTAAAGCTGATACATACTGAATACTATCGCAAAGTGTATTCTATGTATGCGCATATACCATATGCAAGCGTTATACAGACCTATCCATGGAATGCATAGTTGCAATATCTGTATCTAACAATATATATCTATACGAATGTGTAACTACGTCTATATTCAACTCAGATATTTTGAAGTCATTAATAGATATGTATATAATTCCAGTCTGTACAAATATATGCATACTACCAGACGCCAATGCATGGTGAATAGCCAGAAATATCTTAAGATATCGATATGCACAATGGAGTTTCAGTAAATATTAGGACAGGTACATTTTTAGTCTCTACAAATATACGAACAGCTCCTTAATTCGCTAGCAGATATAATTATTGTATAAATAAGTCAGGCAAAGGACTATCATAAAACGGACATTGGCTCAATTTTTTTTTTTGTGGAAATATATTCCTTTGATACGTCAGGTTTAACTGTTTCTAAATTAATCCAAAGAATATGAATTATTGTTATTAAAATCAATAATCGACGTATGATATGGAAAGCTTTGCCTTTTCGATGGATGAAGATATTTCTTAAATTATCTACATGTAGTGTCTGGATATTTTCTATTTCGACATTAATAAATCAAACAATTAATTCTTTAAGGAATGACATATACGTGATTAGTTTTTCGAATTACAGAATGTATTAAAATTTATAAAGATTCAGTTACAGAACAATATTTTTCCAACAAATTGTATAAAATAAAATTTTTCAATAACTCAATTGAAATTATTTTCATCCAATTCAGTGCAAACTAGCGGCGTAGTTGATTTAAAAAGAATTGTTCAAAACCCACGTTTCTAATTATATTTTTATCAGGATTTCATAGTTGGAATGCCTTGATTTCATAGAACTTTTATCGTTAGTTGAAATAGGATTTAATTAAAAAGCTGGAAACATAAAAAAAGTTACGCAACCTCAACGTTAATTACATATTTATTTAATACAGTTTCATCTAAAATATTACAGTGTATCCTTCCACGCTGAAGAAGTTTTCTAGAATGTCAAAAGAATTATAAAATTCATTAACTTAGATCAATACTTGAATGTAAAATGTTACATTATCACTAAAAAAGGTATAAATCAGATATACAGCTGGATAAAATTGAACTTTCCTTTTCATTAGAGCACATGGATATCGAAATTACTGGTAAAGGCGCCATAAACACCAATCTTCATTCTAGAAAATTTCAAAGAATATCGTTTGTGATAAATTTATGTAGACGGAATTTTCAATCAGCAATAGTTCGTATTCACATTTACTTTCAACAAAGTATAAGTAAAAGGTAATTTTTTATACAAAATGCGAGTAAACGAGTAATGATCCCTTGAAATTTGGCCTCTGTTTTCCATTTGTAATAATGGTATCTTCGACTTTGTGCAACATTAACTCCTGGAGACGATTTGTTAATGGTAACCATAGTCAAAGAGCAATTCGTAGAAGCAAATGGTCTATTTATTTTCACAATCAGTTGTATTTGGAGTTCTGCTAAGAGTATATAAGTACACATTGAGAGAGCAGTGTTTTTGTACATGGAAATATCGAAGTCCAAAATGCTTTGTTTTCAACGATTGCAATCAAAATACCTATACGTCATATTTAAAAAAAAACAAACTGCAGCTGGAATTTGTTTGAGGTCATACGTCTAAATGCAGGTACTTTTAATCGCGGTTGTATCCCATACACTGGTTGTGATGTGTGTGTGTGTGTGTGAACCCTATTCAAAAAGGTAGACAATGAACACTTAAAAGATCGGTAACGTCAACCAGTTTATCCACCGGTCGACGGACTTTGCTGTTCTTCTTATGTTTCTTCTAAAAAGTCCCAACTTTTGAAATAGAAGAGGACGGACGAGGAACCTAGAATAGTCTCTTTTCGTAAGAAAACAACCCATGAACGTTGCCTTCTTGTTGCGCAGAATGCGTCCTCTTCTCGAATTTCAGTTCTCCGCTGTACATCATTGCTCTCAACGTGGAGACAGACTTTGCTCCAATATCTTGACAACCGTGTTTGATGCCACATTGTAAGTAGGGGAGGAATTTCAGGACCGTTCCTTTGTCAACGATGGATCCGCTGACTCCCTGGGCTACCTTCAATTTGTCCATCTCGTTGTGGAAGTACCTATCCATCGCGGATCCTTTCGCATCCGTTCTGTTCATCGCTTCGAGGGATCCCATTCCCCGGTATTTCTTTAAACGCACGCCATCGCTGAAGAAGTATTCTCCCGGCGCTTCGGACGTACCAGCCAACATGGAACCCATCATCACGGTGCTAGCGCCAAGACTGAGTCCTTTGATTATGTGTCCGATAGATTGTATACCTCCATCAGCGATCACTGGCACTCCAAATCTTCTTGCGTATTCCGACACCTTGTAAACTGCAGTGGCCTGTGGTCTTCCTACTGCCATGACTTCTTGCGTGATGCAGATCGATCCCGAGCCCATTCCTACACGTAAGCCATCCGCTCCAGCCTCGATTAGGTTCTTAGCTTGCATCGTAGTTACGACGTTGCCCGCGATTATTTGCAACTCGGGGTAGGTAGCCTTGATGTACTTGATCATGTCTATCTGGTATTTGGAATTACCCTGGGAAGAATCCAGGATGACAACATCCACTCCCGCCGTAGCGAGCAACTGCAGCCGGTATTTATCAGTGGAACGAGTGCCAATGGCAGCTCCGACCAGAAGCTGCTTGTTCTCGTCTTTGCTGGCATTCGGATAATTTCGATTTTTCTTAAGATCCGTACGTGCCATGAGAGATACAAGTTCGCCCTTTTCATTGACAATCGGCAACTTGCCCTTCTTCGATTTCTCGAGGATTGAATTCGCTTTTTGCAATGTCACACCTGACGTTGCAGTTATTAAGTTCTCTTCCGTCGTCATCACATTTTCGAGCTTCAAATTTTGAGAATTTGGCGTGTCCTCTAGGAAATCTATGTCTCTGGATGTTACAATGCCCATTAATTTTCCTCCTACTTTTCCGTTATCGGTTATCGGTACTCCGCAAAATCCGTGTTCAGCTTTTACGTTTAACACGTCCTGGACTGTATGATTTGGGGATAGAACCACTGGATCTCGAATGAACCCGTGTTTGTACTTCTTGACCTGAAACAAAAACACGGGACATAAACGAAAGGGGAATTGAGAGAAACTAGATTTCAAACAAATTCCTAGCATCTTTGTTACATTGCAACAAATAGACAATGCGGCATAGAATTTTGTTGCAATTCAAATGAAAATGTTTGAAACTTCACGTAATTGTTCTACTAGGATGCACTACAAGAAAAATTTAAATGAGAAAAAAATTACTTAGAGTAAGTTACTTCTTTTCTTTCCAGTTCTCTTCTGGGTCTTTTAAAGGAACACGTACAAGTAAAAAAATTCTTTACAACTAAATACTTTACGTAGTGAGTTATTATTCAAGGTAAAAGTTGCATACACCAATTGTATTAACATAACATGACTGTTGATTGTCCCAGAACTGCAAATGTACGTTGAACTATATAGTTTATTGTACTTTTGAAACACAGACTAAAACGCGAAAAGTCCACTTCTTTAAAAATTCAATTAAGTTAGGATTAAGCATTAAATGCCTTTAGTATAATAAAAAAGATTTATTAATTACATTTTCCTTTTTATCATTTATTTTATTTGACTCTATCGAAAATTATCTCCTAAGAGTGTATTTAAAAAGACAAGGCAATCAACTTTTTTATTGTTTACTTGAATGAAAGTACATATTTCTTGTTGCATGCCATTTTCAAGATGCAATAGACGTACATATATCGCATACATGTCGAATTTATTAATTCTAATAAATTTACATATTTGTTAGGTACAAGAAAAAATATTTCCTCCAATGTCTATGAACATGTTTCTGCAAAGATATTATTAACATAGGTGCTTAGGGTATAGTTCAAAGATACTTCTTACTTTAGAATTCAAAGAAGCATTCCCGTAATCTCTAGCATGAGCGGTAAAATCTTGAATGAAATGAAAATAGTATAAATAAAAAAAAACAAATTTTTGGTTTCTAAAGGTGACATTTACGTTGACGTGTAAAAAAAATGGGATGATTGTAACATTTAAAGTCTTTATTTTAAAGTTATAGGAAAGTTTAGTGTCTCGATCAATTCCTGCTTGTGACATTGTTATTTTTAATCATAATGTAAGCTTCAATAATCAATCATTCAAATTTGTTCAATACCAATTACTTTCACATGACATGGGTAATGGTATACAAAATCAATGGTATCACTGTTTTGACTAATATTTTCAGCAGAAGTCAAACGTTATCAAATATTTGATAGCGCTGATAAGTTTATGGATAATCCATCAAACTTGTAATAAATAAAATTGATAAACGCGTAGAAACCGTGCTATCTTTTTCCATATTGTACAATAACAACGAAAAACTTCAGCTTAATTATAAAATAATAGATGTATAACGACAACTATTTGTTACAGCGTATAACAAATTATTTTTTTTATTTACATTTCATTTAATGAAATTTTGGCAATCGGCTTCAAAGCCTTGATTGGGTAATGCAGGCCCTGCATTACCCAAAGGAACTGAAACTTAATTAGCAATTTGTCAAAAAACTGTCAGAAACGAAAAGAATCTACACGCAGCAATAATAATACTTTGCGACAAATCAACAATTGAAACCACTCAGTGGAATAACGAAGCCACATTATTGTTACGCAGGAGAAGCTATTGTAAGAGCTCCCTGAACTGCTGCCATGGATATAATTTATTTAATGGATATAATTTAAATATTCTAAAAGAAACTCGAAACAATAAAGATTATTGTTGAAAAAATCTGCATTATTCAAGCTTACTAAGAATTATCCTGAACAAAACGAGCAAGAACTAGATTAATTTCTTGATTTTTCAATTTTATTTTTTCATTATATTTTTTGTGGCTTTGCAAGATTGGATTTATAATTTGAGATCCTTTTTTCATAAGATACAGAAAATTGTATAATCAAAAGATTTGTGGAAACAGCTGTATACTTTTTTACGGTTGAAGAAACTTTAGTAGTATAAAACCGAGAAAGTAGTCACAAATTTATTTAGTGAAATATTAAATTTGCTACAATGTTTTTTTAAAAAGAACCCCTTTGTCTACGAAAATATTCCTGCAGTTTAAATGAATCTTCAGATTAACGAGTTCCCATAGAACGTCTCTAACAGCACCAAAAGATTTTACCAACAATTTAAAAAAAATAAACTAACGTAGCAATTAGTTGATGAGTTACTTTCTTCCTAGAGTGTAAATAAATTATCATAATTCCGAGTTCTTTTACAAATGCAATTCATGTTTCAAAAAGTGTTTTAGAATTCTCTTTGAAATACAAATATGGAATTTCTTTGCGACAAAAGAAAAATACTGTATTGCAATACTTCAAAATACAGTTCCATACATGTACATCGGTAAACCGGATATGGAAATAAACGTAATGTATGACATAAACAAGTTGAAGAGGAAGAAAAATACTTCGATGGGGTCTACATCTTATCTTATTATTGCATTGTGATATAACTGTGTAAAACATCTTTCTTATCTAACTCCTATACCAACTTGTGAAGTATTTTAACTCCAATCTATAAATACTTATCTAATCTCTAGTATATGCGAAAGTATATGAGATTTAAATTTGCCAAAGTTTTGAGCGGTTTTTCAAAAGTAAAATTCAATATTAATGAAATTTCACTATAGAAACTAATTTTAGCAATGTATTCTATCGTTTGTTGAATTTTATGTAATTGTGTCCATTACACGCGCTGTTTTTCAAAACATTTTAATGAACTTTTATTTCTGAACTATTTTGTTTGTTCGTCGATAAAAAATTAATGATCTCTTCTTGTCGAACGGCAAATATTGAAATTTGACCTACATTTCGTACAATTTTCACACGAGTGGATTGAAAATATGTGTGTTGCTAACGTAATTGGTAATTGATAAAACAGAAACGAACGATTTTGTTTTTTACCTAAAAAAATGAAATACTTTCAGTCGAGCAACCTGACTTTATTTCTGTCAATATCTGCACATTAACCCATTCTTTTTATTTCTGAGTAAAAGTTACGTAATAACAGCGAACAATGTTAATGGGATATAGTTGTTATAAACCGATAGGCGAGTAGCGATACTATTACTTTAACACCCCACTGGTACATTGTGAGAAAGAAATGAAACGGAAAATTAAATGCATAGAAGAGTAATAATCAAAGAAAAGAACTCTAGCAAAAAAAAATTCTGATACTACATTTCACCGTGTAAACCTGTTTGGAAATAGTTTTAAAAAAATAATTTATACAATGCACCTTATATACCCAACGTTTTTAAAATGAATCTATTAATAAAAGAAACGTAAACATCCATTAAAGCATTTGTCAACAAATTCTCAAAGACTTCAGCAAGAACTGGTACAAAGTATAAGAACAACGGTTGAATGTTGCCTAATTAGCTTCCAACATTCTAACCTGAAGCTACTGGCTTGAAAATGATAGGAGTTATCAGAATGTGTCAACTGCTTTCAAGAAGAATAAAGTTTTGTTTCACTCTACTTTACTATCTTGAATGATGCCCAGTTAGTAGCTCTTTGTTTCCAACTAATTCTGCATTTTGAGAAAACTATATAGCAAATAGTTACCACATGGAAAAAAAAAACAATTTGTTTCATTTGATTACGCACAAAAATAATTGTTGAATTGTTTTTTGCTGCAACTGGTGAAGTAATTCTGATAGAAAAATAAAAATGTCGTGACTGATTTCATTATTACATAAAAAATCACGACCAAAATTGATAAGTCTCACATTTTTCAAGGCTCTGTGAGGCATACATATAAAGCCTTTGTTTAATACACATCTATGAAGTAAAACTGTGATAATTTATATTCCAAAATGTACATCTTTGCTAAAAATACGTAACGAAAACGTTGGACAATGCTTTAATATTCCAGTCACACACCAGTTTGTCTAAAATTACGGTTGATGCTATAAAAAGATTTAAAGTCCAAAATGTGATGAATATTAAAATAATAAAAATTACTATGTTGAGAATTATCATCGTTTTACGTATTTTTATTATAATCACGAATGCATTGATGACAGTTTGGCAGAGTGCCGTTGAAATCTTAAACATTTTCTGGGTTTCAATAATTAAAGTTATAAACTTTTGCCACTTTTTTGAATTTTGCTATTCATTTTTAATCTTCTTTTTTTTACTTTACGTATTAAAAAAATTTCAGGAAACCTTAAGTTACAAGAAATTCGTGGGGCAAAATAATGTTGCTCATAAAAAAACAATACTCTATTTATGTTGCAAATTTGAAGAAATCAATTTTGCGCTATTCAAGAATTTTCTGAATCAAGAAAAACTAATCGCATCGCATAATACTGAAAAAAATATATAAATAGGTTTTATTAACTTTAATAGATTTAATATATCTATAGGCTTCAGCATTAACTCAAAAAACGTCTCCCTTAATTTTTCCAAGGCAGAAGCGAAAGATTTGTTGGCAAACATTTTAAGATATATTTCTCCATCTGATACCAAGAGCTTCTATCAAAAAGTTTTCACGGCGTCTTTTACACAACTTGTATTTAAACTTTTCATTGTAAAACTTTGAGTGTTAATGATAAAAAGTTAGTTTCTTTTTCTAAAGAAAGTTTCAACAACTATAATAATAATAAAAGTCAAAGGTAGCATTCAAAAGTGACTTTGATACCTAAATATTTTTCAGATTACATAAAAAAAAATGTTGTTTAAAAATAAATATTTAAATATTTTCTAGACCATGTTCATTTAGTGTGGAATCTTTATTCAACTGAAAAAAGTGCAAAAAATTCTGATGAAAACTCACTTGGAATTACTGAGCTTTTGATCCAATTTACTGAAGCGTGATACTTGGCCCTGAGTGAAAGTAATTGGGTTTATTTTCAGTATTTTTATAAAAAGAAAATTTGAAATTTATAGAGAATGTAACTTTCTTCTTAACGATGTGTACAATTTTTTAAATTTCTGCAAAGCTTCAATTTCGATAACATTAACATTATTTTTAATGTAGGTTAACTCAATTTTAATATTTTGAGTTTTTTTAAATAGGTATTAAATATATAATAGCGGTATTTGAAATATACAATTTTTTACGTCTATGCCACAAACGAATGATAATATTTTAATAAACAAATCTTCATTTTTGCAGAATTTCACTATTAATATCTTTAAAAGAAAGTTTGTTTTCATGAAAATTTAAATATTTTCTCATTACCAGTGAAAATACATTCAGCCTTGAAAAAGATTATACTCAAAGCATATGTGAACAATTTTTATGATTAAATTTGTAATCTTTTGGACAAAGCGAAAATCTTTGTTCGTAACTTTTATATTTCATCCATTTAGGAACTTGTATAAAAATAATAAAATCTACTAAAATTTAATAAAGTTTCATTACACAAATTATAAAAAACTACTAAGATCTTCATAGTCTGCCGCTAATTATTTTCAAAATCTAATTATTATTTATGGAATGTCTCCAACAGTGAATTCTATTTTTGTTCCATACAAGTGTTTTTTTACACTACGTATCTTTTTTATCATTACCCACACTATTAGAAATACTTATTTACTTTCTTATTTCAAGTCACTCAGCCGGTCTGACTGGGAATAATACATATATCTGTAATTCAAAACTAGTCGAAATTCAAGTCGACGTGAATTGTCCCTATGTCGCGTGAAGCAGGTAGTTTTAACACAAAAAAAAATGTAACAAAAGTGCAATAGCAACAAAGAACGTCGTGATTGCAAACAAACCAGTCTGGGATTATACGTACCCGAGCAACAAGTACTTAAGTACGTTGACATTTAGCAAAGAAAATTGCGAAAAGAGATCCAAAGCGATGCAAAGCCTTACCTTGTGTACTTCATTGGCTTGATATTCTGGTGTGCAATTATGGTGAATTATACCAATACCACCACTGAGTGCCATGGCAATTGCCATGTCAGATTCAGTGACAGTATCCATGGGAGAGGAAACAAGTGGCGATTTTAACATAATCTTTCTCGTAAGTGGTGATACTAAATCGACTTCGTCAGCTGTGAAATCAATGAAGCCGGGTAAAATAATAAAGTCGTTATAAGTTAAACCTTCACCGTTTGAAAACAATTGTGCTGCCGATAGACCGTCCTCCGGTAAAGGTATATCGGCCGTTTTTATATCACCAATAACATAATCTGCCATTGTTTCTTTCCCCGTCGACGGAATTCGCTGCAGCGGTTCGTGTGACAACGTGCTTCCTTCGTTTTTCCTCTTTTTCTTTTTGTATGAAACCACGTGTAGGTAAAATTTGGAAACGACGCCGCGCGAACCAACAGACAAAATGACCGTATGCAACACGCTGTTACTGTCTATATAACTCCCTAGTACCGACTGCGGTTGCCAGAGGGCTACAGTGCGCACTCGCCTGTAGGGAGTTCAATGCTCCGCCATATTGCAGGCGCTTCTCATTGGCTCACCGGATTGGCCAACCAGAGACTTGTCCTTAGCTGGACAAGAAACACGATCGAGTTGCTACTCTTGCATAGCGAGTTATTCATTGTTCCTTGTTCTTTTTGAAATTCTAAAACGTAAAGTGACTCGCATACGCAATTCATATATTTACAATTGTCAAAAGTGGAATTTTACACCCGAATTGCAACTAAAAATGCATAGCAACGAATTTACTGATAAAAAACGTAATAATAGAATGTGTTTTTTTAAGAATTTCAAATTTTGTGTTACAATTCGAATGAAGTAACGAATGCGCGGATAGGAACGATGGAGGAACCCTCTGGTGGGCGCTACGGGAACTAACGAGCTATGCAGGATTCAGGAAAGGTTAGAATAAAGAGATATCAAGCGCCCCCTGTTAAAGATGATTATTAATTTTTTTTAAGTAACTTTTTTTGTTATGAATATGATATAGAAAATATGTGGAATTGATTATTTTTAATTAGTATATGTAGACGATTATAGATACCTAACAATTATTAGCTGGCATACGCATAGCTGAATTTCTGGTTAACATACACTACCGTTCAAAAATTTGAAAGACTTTTTTATATTTATTTTTTTATAAATATGAATATATTTTTTTATAAATATTTTTGTGTAGCATAGAGATTTGACATTTTTCGATAATAACATTGTGAAATTATGACTGGCTGTTAACGCAATACTAATGCAAGAATTTATCTTTCCCTGCTGGGAGTCCCTGTTACGAATATCGGATAAAAACAACTATCAAAGCCAAGAGTGAAACAGAATTAAAGACACTAAAAATATCATATGTATATTATCATATTTTTAATTACCTTTATCATTTTATGTCTGTCATTTTTAGCAGGGAAACCCCATTCTCCTGTTTTGTCTCTTTTTTTATTTTTATCACTTTCATCATTGGTTCCAAAAATTACAAGGGTAGATTCGAAGCGATATTGACGCAATAAATAATTGATAGAAGATGCATTAAAAAATTATGAATTATTGCTGATATTTATATTTATCTTGAAAATCCAAAATTGAAATTTCATCTTATAATATTTACTAAAAAAATATCTCTACTTAATATTTCTGAAAACAGTTCCTACTACAAAAAAACAAACATCCCTTATTATAATTATAAAAATATAAATTAGCGAAATGTTTTTAAACGTAACTTGTAAATAGTTTAATAAACATTTAACAAATTCTACATAGGCTTGTACAATCATTCATAAGAAAATATCACAAAATAGATAAATGGTAACAAAGGTCTGTTAAAATAGGGCTCGGAAAGACAAAAGGTATTTATCATCTGAAAATAGCAGTTCAGGAAACAATATTTCTCAGTTTCTTAATCCGTGTTTCTGACACATTTCGTACAGGTCCGCTGAAAATTATGAAGCAAACTACAAGCAGTTTGACACTAAATTCATTTATCAGAAATATTTTGCATTTAGTTGCGTCTCACCGGTCGAACGAACATAGTATGGAGAAAGTTAAAGACTCCACCAAATGCTGCTTTGTAAGATGACACGATATAATGAAGCGTTAATTTGACATAACTCAAATCATTGTACGCGCTCGACTCTTCATAATAGATATATTCGTAAACCATTGGGAGAAATACTATTATCGCATATATTATGCAAAGAAAAATTGCTGCAAAAGATAAAATATTAGGAGTTATTCGAACAATCTATTTCTTTTAATATAACATAATTAGTAAATTATATCTATTAGTATGTACTAACCGATAGTTTTTAATTTCATCATTCCATTGGTGGCAGGTTTCTCGAGTTTCTCTATAGATTTATTTGCTTTGGAAGATGCGACAGAATCCCCATAATTGTTTTCCTTATTCCTCAGGGTCTTTTTTTTAGTAACAGCACTTTGTGTTTCCCCTGTTGGATCTGTAGAGGAATTCATGTTTCCATTCTTATACAATTGCTTCGTTTGCAAGGTTTCCTCGGGTGCTTGTTTCAAACTAGGCTTTCTGATATGGAGGGAAAATAAGTCGAAAGAATAAAATTATAAAATAAGTAAAATTTTTTAAATGGTTTATTACTTGTTACTCAATATTATATTTTCTTATTCAATCATTTTTGTATATACTATATGCTTTTAAGGAAAAAGAATTAGGTTTTGCATAATACATCTAAAAATATTGACATTCATAAATTCGATTCTCCTTTTTCAAAATAAAACTTATCA
This sequence comes from Gasteruption jaculator, assembly GCA_949825005.1. Taxonomy (NCBI): domain Eukaryota; kingdom Metazoa; phylum Arthropoda; class Insecta; order Hymenoptera; family Gasteruptiidae; genus Gasteruption; species Gasteruption jaculator. The sequence goes on from OX463761.1 coordinate 2,643,253, forward strand.
ATTTACTCTTTTTTGTTGAAACGACCAAAAAATGTGTTTTGTAATTAATTTTATAAATCCGATTATCTGTTAGCAATTGTCGCATACTTTTTGAGGAAGATGAATGAAAGTAATCAACCAAAATTAAGGTCTCTTATCTTCAAATGAAAAAGTAAACAATGAAGTTAAAGTTCACACTCGATTACAACATACAAACACCGAAATTTACAGATGGTATATCTATTTGGCGATGAATGTTACTACATACGCAAGAATTTTACATGTTACATATGCGATTGCCTATGCAAAAATGATTTTGCGTTTATGGAAGTCAGTTTATCTTGCTTTTGTAATTAATTTAATTTGAACAAAATATTATTGACAAATTATTACGTTCATTTTATCTCACGTATACTAATGATGTAAATTGTAAATTACTGGGAGGATCGTTATATTTATGATTTCGCAAATTCTAAATAAACCATTGGAATTAAATTGGCTAACAAAGTCTTGGCATAACTTGTTACAATTGCAGTTGAATACAACTGTTAATTAAAATATTGATTTACTTTCTTACAAAGATTGGTTGATCATCGAGGACAAGACCGTGCATTGCTCCAATATTTTCGTCTCTGGTGATTTAGGATATTCTTCATTTGGTGCTATGGTATTTTTACTCTTCTTAATATCCTGTACTTCCAGGTTCAATTCTTGTAAATGTTGTTTCTCGTGCATAGATTTTGACTTTCCGCACTTCAATTTGTTGTAGTATTCCCAATAACTTTTGTTCAACAATTCTTGAGTTTTTAATGGAATGCTGCTGGAATTTTCATTGTTTCCCGTTAAGGTATCTGATCTGGGAGTTTCAGAGGGTGTAAGTTGTTCGACTATATTTCTGGAGGAATCTCCATTTGCATTCACGGGAGTATTTAGAATGTCCTGCGAACCTCTTTTCAAAAATGGCACTGCATCTTTTCCAAAATTGAACCGCGACTTCTTGTACTTCGCTGTTACTTGCGATTCCGAATACTGTGTATGATTTTTAGTGGAACAAACTTTAGAATTTGGTTCGAATTTAATATTGTGTTTCGACTCCGAGTTAGTTTCTGTGCAGTCACTGTCAGGACAATTCCTGCTACCGTAGTTTTCCTTCATCGACTTCCGAGGCTGATGGAATTTCTCCAGTGCTTCGGAACCAGAGTCAGTCGTTTCATGGTACTCGTACTTGGTACAACTTTTGACTTTATACGTTAGTTTTCGAGAAGTTTCGTCTTTGGTACAATGAGTTTTTGAATTTTTTCCTTTTACTTGAGACGAGCGATTTTGTGGCATTCCCGCATGGCTCGCATCCGAACAGGGCGAGGGAACAAAAGTTTGACAATTTTGCACTGTTTCCTCCACTTTAAAATTATACTGCAAGTCGGCGCACCTTTGATATTTTTCTTCAAGGTTCTGTTCCATATTGGGCTGCAAGGGTTTCAGGGAATTTCTTTCAGCGAAATCCAATGCAACTGACGGTGGAATTGTCAGAATTGGACTTGGAATGGATTGTCCTGTGACGGAGGCTTGACCGTGTGTCGAGGACAATTGAACCGGAATGTTTTGGTAACTTAATACAGGAACTTGAACATTGTAACATTGTGTTGTACATTGAAATTGAGGGATTGAATTCGTCTCCAGTGCCTTCTCGAATAATAGGAACAATTGTCCATTGTTGATCTGAAAATAAATGCACTTTATCAATCGAATGTAATTTGTTTGAAATGCAATTACACATAATCATATAAAATTATAGTGCGAATTAATTCATGTAATGCTGAAATTATCCAGATATGAAATTTCAATATTGAAAATCGTAACTTTGTAATTGCATTAAAATTGCTGCAACACAATTATGCAATATCTTTCCAAAACAATTACATCATAATTAAGAACGATATTTAACTGAAATGTATAATCATCATTTTTTTATATTGGGTTTTTATAAATAATTTCAATCTTAAATTTCTCAATTTAGTTTAGAATGATCTTTCTTTTTTTTTAAACGCTCTTGACTTTCCACGTGTAAGAATAATATAATTAATGATTCAGTGAAAGTAAAAATGAGAAATTTCACATCATACAATAAATATATAATTAAAATCAGATATTGATTAATTGATATAAATAAGTCGATTAAAAGCATCTCAGATATTTAATAAGAAAATTGTTGAGTCTTTGAAATTAGATAAACTTCTAATACATAATAAAATCTTTTTTCTACATTTTGAGGATAAATTAAATAATGATCATATAAATGCCGAAGATACAATCAAAGCCATAATTAAAAAAAATGGGTTTCCGAATGCAAATGAACTTACCTGATTTGGATTGTTAGGATTACAAGCTATATTTTGTGGTACATTTAAAACAGAAGCGTTATCCAAAGTGGGTTTATTAACAATTATTTGTGGGGTATTGTTATTTTCATTTTCATTTTTTAAAACGAACATATCCCCAGAAATGCTCGTCCTTCCTTCTCTCATTTGCAACTCATCCTTGCAATTTGCATCCTTTGCCACACTTTCTTTTAATACGCTCGACTGATTTTTTTCTTTACTCGTGATATCCTTATCAATGCCACTCTCTAATTCATTTTCTTTGTTGGAATGAATTGTTTGCACAGCGATGTTTTCGACGGCTCGAATTTCACCTGGCTTTTCAGCTATGTCTTGTGTAATGTTTGATCTACAAAAATATGAGGATCAGGACAATTTCAGAAACGCGATATTGTAAAATTAAACTGAATACTAACACATCGGTATCTCTTGTGGGAATAGTTCTTTCCATTCTTCCAGGGACTTGTGTTACTTGATTCGTCAATGCAGCAGCAGACCGGCTTGTCTCAACCAGATTATTGTTAAATCTTTCTATAGGATCAGCAGGAGTCATTTGACTTTTAACCGTTGTAACCCTGTCGTTGTAAGCGTTGAAAAAAAAAATAACGTCAAAATTGGCTTGCTCCAAATAAAATTAATTATATATAAGTAATTTTTGTGTACAAAAAAGAATGTAATATTTTTGTACTTTTTGAATCTCGGATCAAGGCACCCGGGTCTCCATTTCACAGAATGCTGACTATTCGGAACTTTCTGATTTGTAAGCATAGGTTCCCTTTGTGGTGATCGGCTCGTCGTTCTGTAAAAACATTATTGTGCTTGGTAACAAACTTTGGATCCATCTTGAATTATATGAAATAAATATGTATGGTATTATAATGTATATTAGAATTTCAAAGGAATTGTTGCAAAACTTTATTGTGATAGTAAACAAATTCTTTCAAAATTTTCAATAGTAGATCACTTTACATTGAGTTCCCCAAAGAAATTGTAAATAGAATTGTTAGTATGAATTAAGTAGATATAAGTAATTAATAGACATAAAATTAATACCTTTTTTTCTTTCGGACCATCAACATTTAGTGCAAATAGCAACAATGGTTGCAAAAAGGGGTTATTTTATATTAAATTACGTGACAAAATAGTAAGTAGACTTTATATGTAAATTAAGTGAACATAAAGTAATTAATAGAAACTCAATAAACAAGACAAAAAAATCACTAACTCATTATAAGGTGCTTTCACGACCGTGCGACTTCTCCTGGGACTTCCGACTAGTGTCACCACACATGGTGACTCAATTATGTCCCCAACATCCTCGGCTAATCTTCTAGATGGTATTTTGGGCCATGATGGATCAGCAGGTATCCTACAGGAGAGAAAAATCTTGTATGAGTAATCGTAGAAACTAAAAATAAAATTATTTCTGCAAGACTCATTAACTTACCTTAAACTGCTGGCGTTATATTTGCGTGTAGTTGACGTAGAAGGTAGCAAATTTTCACTATTAACTGCAAAAAATGAATGTTGCAAATAAAAGTCCTCTTTTCCTCGTTTTTTATAATATTAAAATGTTCACCTTTAATATCTAAACGAAGCGCACTAGACGTATCCCGACAAGCCATATCAAAGGAATTGTACATTTTTGTAATTAGCACTTTTTGTCCTTCCGGTTGCTTTATACTTTGTTCATCGAAGGGATTTAGTTGAGGAATATTTTTCTGTAACGTCAATTTTAGAACAGCGAATGAAAACTGGGAGAATGAATTGGTGACATATATTACATGTTTCCGTGCATCTACTACGTTTACAGAAATCACGGGAACCGATCGAGCTGATGGGTTTTTGTTTTCAATTTCACTATTCAAATTCGATATTCTTTCGAATAGAATAAAGTTAGTAGTAAGTTGGTAATTGATTTTTTATTTTTTTTTTACCGTTTGAGTGCCAAGCGGCGCAATCGCGCTTCTTCTGTTCCATGTCCAAAAAATGCCAGCATTTTTTAAATAAGGAATGAAAAGAGCGCTACTCCGCCGCTTGGCAATTTTTGATTTGGAAACAAAAAAAGACCTCTGGCAGTCAAACGGTTAAATTCCGCCCATAAATTAATACAAACTCTAGGTACCCAAAATTTACAGGTTTGGTGCTAAACTAAAGGTGATGAGTGCCAAAAAAAAAATTTGCAAGGTATCAATAGAACAAATTATTTGACAAGTTGCACTGCGAATTAATTACTTTTCTTATTGATATCAATATTATACATTTCCCGAATTTATAGCATAATACTCTGTGTTGTATACAATTCTACTTCCTTAAAGTTACAAGAAAGGTATTTACATTATAAAGCTTACAATGGTAATACATTACACAGGAACAATTAACTATCTTCTAGATAAAGGGCTTTCCTTTGCGTGTTGCTTTATCTTTTTCTCGCATTCATATTGTTTCTCAGTTAAAAAATGTCTTTTCACGTACTTATAACCATTATACACTTAAAAAATCACTTTGTTTGAACATCAGACCAAACAATACAACGCTTCCATATCAGTAAAAGCATTTCCTCCTTTCGATTCTTTCTATTCATCCATAAAACATTACGGCAAAAACAAATAAATGTCTCCATTTTATTGATGGGTCGATTGTACGCAGGTTCATTTAAGCAGTTGAATGGTATACGTAGTAACAATAAGTACCATTGTTTTGTTAAATTTCCTCGAAACTGAACATCGCTTTGCTCAGTTGCTATTATGGCGTTTCAAAGCGTGGTTTCCAAAAATATGAAAATTTATAAAAATGCAGACCGATATTTAAAATAACACTCCGTTTTGATTACTAGTTGCGTTTCGGATACAGATCTGTGACCTACGTTTTAAATGCAATTCTCCTCACTTAGCCGCAATACGCTTTCATTCGATGCATGCACAGCTGCTTCCATAAGAATTATGCCGGATATGCAACGAATATTCAAAATATTTTTATAATACACCTTAATGCTAGTGACTTTACAGTTAACATATCGAGCTGCAGGTTTGGCAATTCGTGCATTTTTCTGGAACAAGCATTCTTAAGAATATTGCGAATTTTCGGTTGGAACATTCCGGTTGTGAAAAACACTCTTATTGGAAACCCCAGGAGTGTTGGAAGAACCATGCAATACGAACTAATAAATCCGTCCAGAAATTCATTAAATTACAGACGGAAAAGAGACCTTCATTTGTCCCTATTGCACAGTCATTCCAGGGAAGTTCATGTAACGTAAAAGTACATTGATACAATTCATACATTAACCATCGTAACACTCGGAACCGTTATCACAGTATAATCAAAATTTACCATTTTCCCCCAATTATAACTCTGTCAAAAAATTACGACAGAGAACAAAATCGGCTAAATGTAAAATGCGGTTCGAAAATGACTCGCAACTGCATCTGCCTGATGTTCACTTTCACCGTTTTTCTGTCGTTAATTTTTTACAGCGAATAGTCGTGTTACAACAATGTTTCATTGTTATGGCTCAACACCTCGGACATTACATTAAAATTCGCCTAAACACTTTTCATTATTTCAAGTTTACATTTCATAATCACAATGTGCATCATTTACAAAATTTGTCTTTTACATTCCCATTGCAACTGGTGATTTTTCAGCGAACCTTTTTGAAGTTTTGGTTTTTTTTTTCATTCATTTCCGGTATTGTATGTTTTAGTATACCAGACTTGTGGGTTACATTACAGATACTAAATAAAGTAAGTGGAATTCTATTATTTTTTCCACGGCTCATATCAATTATGCAATTTAATTACCTTCAACTTAATGTATTTTTAGAAAACGGTATTTAAACTCAAAATTACTACATTTTCTAACCGGCTCAGCAATTTCATCGCCCATCATAAATTTGTTTGGTTAAAATATATGCCAGTTCATTAAAGTTTCGATATAAAAACTAAGAAAAATAACTTTTTTAGCTCCTCATTTGATTTTTTCTTCATACATGTTAATTGAAATCGCTCAACTGCTTTTTAAAAAAGAATAAGAGAATCATAATTGTGCGCTAGAATAGGAAACTAACAAAGCTTTTTTTTTATCAGCTGTGAAATAAATGTTTAAAGCTTCGCAGAAACTTGTGCAATTTCATCGAATCAAGGAGATCTCGGGTCCAAATAATTTTTGTTGAGTTTGACTAGATCTCAAAAGAATAATAAGTAAGGATGATCTTTTGGTATTTTTTACAACGTTTTCTTGCTTGTAAAATCTGTAAAGATCCTTAAATCCAGAAACATTTTTTAGTTATTATAATCACTTTTGAATTGGTCCAATAGGCAACCATTCGTAGCGTTCTTTTCCTTCATTATTTAAGAATAACATGTTTATTCGCTCTATCTACAAATCATTCATCTCACTGATAGTGTCTTAAATAAAACTATGCTATTAAAAAAATGACGACTGTTAAAACTGGGAGAATTTGACTAACGATAAGTACATATTGCACGCAAATATAAAACTTAATAATTGTAATGCCGTGAAACTCTTAAAGATTACCTAAAGTTTGTTTAAATTCTACTTTGTAGATTTTTTTTGTTTTACAACTAGTAAGCTTATTTGCAAAATTCATTAATGCACGTTACTTATATCTGCTTTTGTTAGTATTTTTAAAAACATTACTTAAGCCGTGTTACTTTAGTATATTTAAACGTCATTTTTTCTTCTTTCACATCTTCGGAAATTGATTGTATGAATGTGTGTAAACTCTGTATAAATATCCCGAAAATACAATTACACGGCGAAATTGTAAATACGTAGTAAAAAAAATTAGTGAATGAAAAACTTGTTTGGATGATAAATACGAGATACCCGCTTCAAAAAAACAATTTGGAAGGTAAATGAAAATAAAATGTAGTGATTCCTTAAAACGTTTTGATAGAAAAAATGCTTTAGTGATATGAAGGTGGTTTAATTAAATTGAAAATCAAAAATCGTATAAGCTGAAATCTAGTATCCGTCGTATTCTGAAGTGCACTTTCCATCAGGAATATTAAAATCTTTCATAGAAATATTTTCCATTGAATACTTGTAGAATGTGTGTAAATAATAGGTCGACAATTAGAAATTTATATGTACGATTAGATTATCTTGGAGTGCAAAAAAAAGTATATCGTGAGTTGGAAAAAAGTTACGTTAGATTATGCATTGAAAAATTAATAGATTGTAATCAGTTTTTTATCAAATTCTTCACTGGTGTTTTGTAAACAGGGATTTTGCTTTCTTCTTATTACAATTCATGGTAAATAGAGTATAAAATTTTGAAATTTTGATGCCCTGATAATTTTTTATTAATAATGTTATTGTCAATAGTAATTCCTGATGCTGAATTTTTGCTTGCAACATTTTATATATAGTGAATTTTTCATTTTAGATGCTTTCGAGGTATGTTTCGGATCATTCAAAATGAATTGTACGGTAGCTTTATGACTTCCTCTTTGTATCTATAATTTTTGGAGCTGAACACGCATAAGAAATGAATAAAGATGCCTGTTTTAGTGCCTATATCTCATAATAAAATGCTATTTTAATAAAATATAAATCCGAATATTCAAAAATCAGCATATAATAACTATAATAAAAACTAAATCCAAGTATTCAAGGTATTCTGTAATACACTTATGTAACATTCTCTCATAAAAATTATGATTTTCATTAATTTGTACTGTACCGAGTGTAATATTAAAAGCGACTCTTTGTCACGGATATTTTATAAAACATTAAAATTCACTTTGTCCGCGGAAAAGAAGCACTTACTTTCTCAATTGTTTTGCAGACTTCGTTATAACTATTGTGCTATAACAAAAATTTACTAAAATAGTTTGTATAAAGTTAACGTTAAAAATCTAATTAAAACCCTGTTGCTGATGCAACTGTTTTCTACAAAGTAGAATTCAGACGTATACTACTAGCTACCTACAATAAATTCCAATGAAAGTTTGGTATAATTATTTGAATATGACATAGGAAGCAAAGTATAAACATGTACGTTGAATTTAAAGGAGCAATTTTCAGAAGCTACAGTGTTCATCTCTTTCTCACTGAAACCGAAGATGAATTACAATACCTGTTAAAGTTGTACCTTAGAAATTAAAATGCAATTAGTAGCTCCTTCTTTGCCATACGATATGGCACGTATTATTTTTTCAGTAACAAATATGAGAAAAACCTAAAAAGAGCTATAGATAAACCACGTGTTATCTATAACTGTACTAACAAATTTAAAATTTATGTATGGTTAAACGTTATTGTCTGGCAGTATTGCATACTTCTATAAAACTATAAATATAACCATTTGCACAAAACCTTTTTTCTTTTACTAATTTTTCAAAATGATTAATAGCTTGATTTGAGATCGCTTGTGATTATCTTCTTCTTTCAAGAACGACGAGTTTTCGGTTTAAACTTCATGATTCATGAAATAAATTTCTACGCACTTGTTTAGTTTATTGTCCGGCTAAGCTTCGTGTTCGCCACTATTAATTCCGATTAAGGATTCTGTCTGCTCAGCCTCTAAATCTGGTATTCTGAAAGTAAAGAACGTATTCGGTTATGAATTTTCTATAAACAAGTATGCCACTATATTTAAAGTGAACCGACTCGATTTTAGATAAATTAAATTCAATGTACAAAGTATTTCATTAGAAACAGTATAAAAAAGTATTTTTCCTTGCCTCAGCGATCTCGTCCTTCTACAAGTCCAGACGTAAATTTTCTTCGCCAAATCCATTACCGGATCCCAATTATCATAATGTGACAAGAAAGACACTGTTAAAAATGCCAGAAGCATTGGTATCGTTCCCAAGTAAAATATACAAGGATATTCGACTTTTCTTAACAATACATCCGCTACCATAGACATTGGCGTGGTTAAACTCACAGCTAACGTTGCTATCAGGGATGACGTTAAGAAACAACCCCTGCAACGGCATCGAAAAAATATGGAAAATCTAAGAAATTCATTTTATTATTCCAGCCCGATTCGTTTTTTCGGATTTAAATACTGAATCCAAAAATCGAATTCTTGAAAATTTGAAATCTTTCGAATTTTGAAGAGTAGATAAATACACGGCTTACCACAACCACAGAACTTCGCTTAGAAGTGTGCCAATCAATCCGTTGATAATTAAGAATGTCCACTGGTGCGTATCGGGCCATTCAAACTCTTCCCAGTGGCCGTAATGTAAAATGAAAAACAAAGGCCACAACAAGGTTAAATTGAAAAGGCCTACGAATCCAAAAAACATAGGAATATCCATTTTATCCTCATGGTCCACTTTCCGTTTGAGGAAAACGATATAAGCGGCATAAAAAAATGCACTGACTAGAGCCAATATCATCCCCGTGGGTACTCTATTAGTCTCTATTTGTAAATTTGAGAAACCCACCAAAACCTAGAACAGAATAAAATAGAAATAAATTTATTTGTAAAATTCTTAAATTTATATAGTGAATATGAATATAGTAATTTTTACCAATCCAAAAATGCTGATAGTCACAGCAACGAATTTCGACAAAGTGAATTTGTCTCCCCCATTACTGGGAAAAAATGTGGCAAGGAAAAGTGTAAATAAACTGGATGTCGATGACAATACAGTCACTATCCCAGCCTCCGTTTCTGATAAGGATATTTGATAAGTATAGTTGGCCATAAACCACTGTTGAAACATGAAACATTATATATTAAATATAAAATTGTGTTTTATTGAATATACATATATTCCAGGACAATCACTTACCAGTAAACAAAACATTAAAGCTATTTTGGCGACTTTTTGTACAGAAAATTTGTTAGCTTGTCTTCTAGCGTGTTCTCCAGCCCTTACACTAGCTTGATAACTAAGTCTAGCTAATAATGCTTCAGTAGCATCACTTTCCGACATGTGTCGAACTTCTGCCAACTTACTAAACCTCACAGAACGAATCGACGAGTCGTCACTTTCAGTTCCCGACGATCGATCGTAATGATCTGGAGTTTTGATAGGAACAAATGTCGGGTCGCTCTAAAAACAGTCATAGTTAAAATATTAGGAATCAAGTTTTTTATCTTTTAACGAACAATAGATCCGGCAATATACGATTTCAATAAAATTGAAATATAAACCTCGAAAATTATAACATCAAAGGGTTTTTCATCATGGAAAAATTTTCTTGAATTCTTAAATTTAATTTTTATAGTTAATTGCCTACGTGATTGTTTCTGAGACTTATTTAAATTTACACTGTAAAAGTAATCAGAACAGTATATTTATGTAAGAATCCCTTCGTTAAATATTTTCATAAAAATCCAATGCTTTGATAAATCGAGAATAAAATGTAAAATACAATTGTCATTTACTTAATCTCAGAATTAAAAGAACTTTTTGTTATTTAGTTACCAAGGTTGTGTTGCCTTCCGAGTAAAAGTTATCATCTTCTACGTTTGGATCTATGAACTGTAACAAAATAATAATTAATTACGTTAGGTATTTAAAATTATTTCCCAGGTTAAGGGTTGCTTTGAGTTTTTATGGACACCCCTCTGATCAAAATTGGGAACTGCGAGAAATCTCATTAACAGATTTAATTTAATTAACATTCAATATTGAAAATCATTAAATCTTATACTTTCGAAACAGCGTTTTATTACTGTTCATTCAGTTTACAAATTACTTTGAATATTTTATTATCACTTCTATTTAAAGAAAACCAGTTTCTATATTTATACTTATTTTCACAAGAAATAATACAATATTCATTAACATCATCTTCCCTCCAAAATATCGGTTGGTATAGAAATAAAAAGTGTATCATACAAACGATTATGAATATCTCTTTCGGTGTGACGTCTTGTTAGTGCGTTCAGAAAATATTTAATCATGAAGACAGATATGTAAATATACTATACATAGAATAATACTGCTACACATATTAATTGCGACAATACAGTAAATCACACGTTTGTTTTGAACAAGAGGGTTAGGAATATGCTACAATATTAAAAAATTTTCAATTTTTTTTATACACATATTCCTGTGGATATATGTTGCTTCGCAGAATTTTGTTCTGCGTCAACATTAACTTTCACTTGGAAAATCGGCAATCAGATCAGAGGGGCGTCAGAGTGCTATTGAGCTACGATAAAATCCTTCAGGTTGTTTTCAGCTTTTAATGATTCATACCATATACGTTGCTGGTTTGTTACACTGCTCTTTCCACGGTGGCCAGAAACAAAGTCCCAACAAGTATAATGTAAACATTGAAGTTTTAATATAGGTACTGAAAAATGGTTTCTCAAAGGCTGCCTCTTTGTATATATACTGAAAACAAAGACAATGGCATCTATGTCAGGAATATATAGCTGTTTTCTATTATTCCACTACTGGATATGAAATAAATGAAAAATAAAATGTTCATATCCTTAAAAAAGAATGAAAAAAATTTCATTTAACGGAGGAAAAAATAATTCTTACTTTGGTAAGCTCTGTACTAGAGACCCAAATGATATCTACTAAAAGTAAGACCAATAATCCTAGAACAAGTCTTTGAGATTTATTCATCATTGCAGCCAGTTTGTGAGGATCCTCGGTGATCCCTTGCTGCCTACGTTGCCGTAGCTCCACAGAACAACTCATGATGTCCTGTTTATTTCCACCCTGATTCCTTATCAATTATTTTATCCTTATCTCAATTATTCACTGCTACATTCTTATCTGGAAAAACACAAAAGTTCAGAAGACATTTCTTTTATATTCAATTAACGAAGAGTCGTTAATTGGACGGGGGCTTGATTGAAGACAAACGTGTACCAGGATTTTGGTGAATTTTACTATAAAAGCAAAGAAAAACGTTTTATCGATCATTAATAATTGCTCCCCTTGTGCCATCTAAAGCGAATTCTCATTCTTTTTTAGCGACAGCACTGTTAAGCTTCAAATAAATATTATGAATGAAATTCTTTGGCGATCAATGGATCTTTTTTAGTTCCCAAAAATATCGAGTCCGACTCAGTATTGTTGTAAGAGAAAGGATATTAATTTATAGTAAAGCAAGCAATAAGAATAAACACTAGTTTTACTTTTTTGAAGTGCTGTAAAGTTTTGCAGTTCATTGGTAAAATAATTTTTTAAAAATGTTTAGAATTGGAGTTTATATATTAATTATATAACTGCAGAGTGAAAAACCACAACAAAATGTGAACATCAATAAAACAGTTATCTCACTAACTAGCTCAGGAATTAAAAAATGCGGAGCCTTAGCGATAAAGTTGAATTCTATGACGTTGCAAAGTGTGACTATAAACTTTAATTACCACTGATAGGCTTTAAGAATTCGATGTACCTTTAATTTGACAGAGTTCCTTCATTCTTTGATACACAACTTTTTTCGTTATTATTGATAATCAAACTAAAGTAATTATAGAGATCAGAATATATTGATTGCCAAAAAGAGTTAAAAAAAGTATTTCTAAAGTAGAAGAATGAAGATTTTCTCATAAATTGTAAAAATTATCGATTTTGGTTCTTTCGCAAATCCTTTGTTGTAAAAGATACAGATAACGAGACTGATAATGTATATAAATGTCAGGTACTCAATATTTCAGCTGCTATTTGATATTTTAAAATTATTGATTTTCTTCTTACAAACTAGAAAAATTTCTATTTAATATTAGTTTCAATGATCGAAGCACTACTTTATGCTACAAGCGATGAAATCGACAAACGTAGAGTTACTGCAAATACAATTTTAACAAGATTTATAGGCTTTTCCTATTTCGGCAGAAGATATTGCTTAATGCCTTGTATTTTACGTAGAATACTTTACTTTTTAGTTTAGAAAATGTACTTTTCCTCTTGTAATCTTGCATGAAACATTATAATTCAAACCAAAAATTAGAAATGTGGAATGATTTTTTTGTACACGTTTTTGCTTTGTACCACCTAATTAGAAGCAAATGAACTAAAAGCTATTGTTGGAAAAGTATGAAGTCTTAAAAAACTAAATTTATTCCATAATTGGATATTTGCCGTAATGACAATGACATTTACTCAGAAATGTAGGTCACTGCCTGGAAAAGTAGTATCCAGTGAACGTTGACAAACCTTTAGTAAGTCTTTTAACATGACACAACCACAGGAAACTTAAATTTGGCACTGTACAAAAAGGAACATTCTCTTTGCTGAAAAACAAGAGACTGTGAAAGCATTTCCTTTGTTTATTATGCAATATTTTTATCTAATTTTTCCACACATGCATAATTTATATGTATGCAAAAGAAATAATATGTTGTATTGAATGTCCTTTTTTGTAATAATATTAAGATCAAACTATATTTTATATTAACCTGTTATTTCGGTCTTCAATTTGAAAACCGAAGTAGTATGCCCATAAAAAATATGAAACTTTTGATTTACAACAAAATTCTCTACGATAGATTGCTTAGGATTTAAATCAATTACCAGCAGTTTCAAAGTGGCCTTGCCATGACGAAGATTAAACAGATTGAATAAAAAAAAATTCATCACCTATTAGGTTGGATTCAAGAATCATGGGTCCTTTATGGAGTTAGTATATGCATCCATACACGTATCTATCTTTTTTTTTCTTTTTAATTCCTAGGTAATATAGAAATGCAACTTTAAATTTGTATCTATTTTTTTACCCTTATACTATTAATTTCTGTAAACATCCTTCCTTACCCTTTTAGAAAGGTTTACCTGTTTTTTTTAAACAAAAAAATCATTAAGATTTTATTAAAATATCTTGCATTGAGATTTCCTTAAAATATCTATTTATTTTTTTTCCTAATATGAAAATATTAGTGACATTCAGATTTGAACTTGTTACATATGAATGCTTTTCCATTTAAAGAAGAGCCGGAAAACGTGACTAATAAAAAAATGCTAACAGATAAACTGCATGTGCAACAGCAAGGTTAGACTTTGATTCTTTATCCATTTAAATACCAAATAGCAAAACACGCTACTCCAAAAGGATAAATTTATAAATGAAAATTAAAAGTTCCAAAAATTGTTTATATTCTTGTAAATTTTTACTGTACATTTACATTGCTCTTTAAATGCAAGAGTTATTTTATTATACTACAAAATATGAAGATTAAAATTCTAAAATGAGATTATGCAAGTTTATCAGAGGATTACTCCTTTTAATTTTAGGAAACAAGGCAAATATACTATTTTTTTTAAATCAGGAAAAGCTTACGTTTATATATTCAAATACAATTTTCACATCTGATACTGAAATTCCATAGACTATATTTAATTTAATATGGTAAAAAATTTTACTTAAATAAAAAAAATTGATATTACATTATGACATATAATTTAATTAAAATAAAATTATATATCTTATGTATATTAGTCTTACTTTATATTTCATTATATCTCTTATATAAAATATAGCTTTTATACGAGAATGAACATTATTTAAATTATACTTTATGTTAATCTTTTCTACTTAAATATAATAATTTATGTGATCGAACATTAGTTTTATTTAACTTCAAGTTTATAGACGATCAAATATAAATCTTAAATTAAATAATTGAAAGCTAATGTCCAAGTGTATTAGTTTTTGAATTAATGTTTACGACCTGATTTTCAGAAACGTTCTTTTGATTACAGTTGCAAATAATCTTATAATACAATAAAGTGGTTTTAACACTGCGGAGTTGAATGTAAAAGAGGGAAACAGTATGTGGTTCGACTAGATAACCCTAATTTGGAGATTATATGCAATAGAGGGAAATAAGAACATGAATATTTAAGTTACATATTGTTATTGTCAATTCTTAGTTGCAGAGGTAACAGGTGGGGAATTTTCACGATACGATGTGCAGTAAAAATTGCTAAATAAATTCGATGATAAGGACGATAAAACTTGGCGTTGTAGAACTGGATTTAAACTTTATCAGAAATACGTAAAAGCGTGTCTTCGATGTACTTACGGATTATAGATAACTCATCAACTTATTTCATGATTGATCCACTCATGAATGTGCAGGTGGTGTCTGCCTACATCTCGAAAGTTAATAGGATACTCCTCGATTATTATATTTTCTCGGAAACTTTCACGCGATTTTACGTTACCCTTTATTCCAAATGCAATATCTCGTCGAATTGTTTACTCAAATGGTGTAATCTTTCTGCAAATACAACAACTTCGAATTATTTTCACCGGATAATAACAACCTTCGATAACCATGTTCTTTCTGAAAATGACATTCTTTAGTTACTATTTGAAACGTTCACGGCGCTGCCGAGCAAAGCTTCAAGCAACATGCCCGCATATATACGGTGTACGCAAAGTACACGTGTTTTCCCATTCAATTTGTAATCGAGGTACTAAAAGATGGATTATGTAACGATGCCGCAACATGTCTGCATCGAATTGCTATTGAATTATTTCATTATTGTTCGAAGAAGAGACAAATAATACATTACATCCTCGGTATCCCAATATATTGCAATTACGCAGCGGCGTCATAAAAGTCACAGCGCCTGCGCAGAACATTGAAATTTAAAAGTATAGAAAAGTGGAAATTCCTAAACTTCTTCTACCTTAAAATAAAATCGGAATTCGAAATTAGAAAATCATGAGATTTCCTGATATATTTTATACATAAAACTGCCTTGATTTTAATGTTTTAATGTTTTTAACCCTTTGTACTCGACTGTCCCTTCTCGGGGGACATTTCAAACGCAAAAATCAATTCTTCGAGTGCAAAGGGTTAAAATAGGGATTTTCTTGAGAACAAATTTTCAAATATTTGAAAGTTAATTTTCAATTTTAATAACTTTCCCTAGAATGTTTTTCACTGTGTTGGTATTTTTAAAAATAGGTTGAAAAAAATTGAATCAATCAATTTCAATCAAATTAGTTATAAAATTATTTAAAAAAGGCCCATTCTTCTCCTACAACCACCAATATTTGAAGAAGAGCGGGATAAATTGGCTTTTTCCTTCATTATTGAATTCAAACGCATGTAGGATTCTGTTTTCACGGTATGCTGATAATCAAGCTTTCATAAAACATGGGAATTTGGTAGGTAGGTATGGTATTATCGAAGGTAAAGTAGAATTCTACGTTCTATGTGGTTAAGCCATTCGATAAAGTAGACCCTGGAACTGATAAGGGATGATAAGAAAAAGCGGGATATTGAAAGAACCCTGCAGGTAAGACACAATACTTAAGCAAAGGCGAGGAGTCGAATTTTTTAGGCATAAATTAAACTTGGCCTTTCCCCAAAATAGGGTAAAAATTAAAGTTTCAAAATTGTGGTTGGACAAGTCATTTCTGGGGGAGTTTGACGTATTGAATTGATTCCAAAGGTCTATTTTAACGAAATCCTAGCGGAAGTTGGTGGAAAGTAGGTTTTTTGCGGAAAAATCGTATTTCTGATGAGAAATCGGGACTTTTAATAAGAGAATTCCGAAAGTCCCCAATAGTTGTTTCCAAAAGTCGAACTTTTCCAATAAATTCCAAATTATAGTCATCTAAGTTTTTAAAACGTAAAGAGCAAGCTAGTGAACATATTGCTTTTGAACAACAATTTGACGAGTGAATTGCAATTGGAATTCCTGCGAGATTCAAAATTAAATCTTGTAATTGGGGCAAAGAAATCTATTTGTGAAACCAATAATGCCTCAAAGTGGTAAAAAGAAAGAAAAGGGTTCTTGAAGTACAGCAAAGAGTGAAAGTAAAAAAGTGACATTAAAGGGGAAAGAGAATAATAGAAAGATAAAAAGTGATGGAATAGTAAAAATTGGCAATTTTTTTCAATAATCTTGTAGTAGTGAAATGTCCAATTTTTTTTATTTAATGCATCGCAACCTAATATTTATAAAAAAAGAAATACATTTTTCTTAGAATCAGATTGTTACAGATTCTAATCCGAGAATGAATAAAGATTTGAAGGATGAATTTCTCGAATAAGAATGATGGTTTCGGTATGAAACAAAATAATGGGTTATAGGGAAATATGATATATGTTTCTAAGAGAAATCAAATTTTTTCTTGACTCGTGTTGTGCCCTTTCGTAACTTTTCATCATCGAGTCATAAAAGTTTTTTCTCATAAATAATATCCCTTCTTAGAAAAATGAAGGATTGCCGACATGGATCATTATCATTGCCATTTAATCACCCCGTGATTGATCGACTTGAAATCTAAGCGCGGAATTACTCTTATGCTAAGATTGTTCGT
This sequence comes from Gasteruption jaculator, assembly GCA_949825005.1. Lineage (NCBI taxonomy): Eukaryota > Metazoa > Arthropoda > Insecta > Hymenoptera > Gasteruptiidae > Gasteruption > Gasteruption jaculator. The sequence goes on from OX463761.1 coordinate 2,660,853, forward strand.
TTTACCTTTTGTTCGCCGACAAATCCAATTTTTGGTGTTATATTCCATTTTCAATAACGAATTGAATATTATTTAATGATAACTTCCGAAAATGCTTAGTAAATTGGAAAACATAATAAAGCAAGAAAATAATTCTGTTATTTTGAAAAATATTATGAGTTTGTTTTTTAGTTATCTTAAATTTGTAGTCAATAACATAATACTTTTAACTTAAGATTTTTAATTGTAACGTATTTTTATTTTGTTTTTTCTTTCGCAGTATTATTGTAGTAGTTTTTCAAAGAATACGATGTTTAACCCCGTTACCAGGGTAACTAATGTAAAACAAACTTGTAGTATACGCCAGAGGTGCCACAGTTAACGTAGTGATAGTGTAACTGAAATAGTGAACAAGTGGCAATTATTGCAAATGGATGTCCATATAATTTACCGAAAAAGTTTGTAACATTGTCTCTTTTTTTGCGAAGACAATATTACCATGGATAATAATGTGTTAAGTAACGGCAGAATGCCAAATGCACCAGTAACTCAACGTTTGAGAATTGCTGACAGATCTAAGAAGGGTAATTAAATTTGGGACACTAAAAACTGGAAAAAACAATTTTAAATAAATAAAAGGAATTTTTACTCTGTTTCCTTTAACAATTTATTTACGCATTTCCTGTTCATTCGACAATTACCTCAAAAAAAAATATGAATTTCTTTTGATTGAATTTTAGAGTACGAATTTATATAAATGTACGAGTTAATATAGGGCATGAAAATAATCCCGATACAGGGGAAAAAAATCCTCTCCCAATATAAGGGAAAAAAATTGTCATTTATCTAGATTCGGAATGAAAGTGCTTCCTGTTAACCCTTTGGCTCCCTACGACGTTCATGTGGGTTTTTTCAATTAGCACAAGACACATGTGTAATGATTTTGGGTCTATCCCTTTGATTTGCTGCCTGCGTCAATAATTACTACCCTCAATTTAATTATATTAATTGTAAGAAAAAACCTATTTCCGAAATGAAATAATTAAACTTCATCTCGACATCTCGGTTTTTCTGAGGAAGAGGAAGGAAAACACGGAACTGGAGGGTAAACATGCGTAGTTTCTGTACAATAAAATATTTAGGGCGGACAAAGTTCTAAATAAAACAAAGAGTAAATAATTGATAGCATCTAAAATCGCTAGACAACGTGACTAATTTTTAGCTGGAAATCTTTTTACTCTATAATTGGAAGCTAGAGACTGAGAAAATTTTAGGTTTCTACTATTCGGATAAGAAAAAACAATTTATTTTTGTGATGCTGCGAAATTAGTTCCAGATATACCGGCTATAGCTAGTCACAATTGGTTACTGCACAAACATTATACGCGACACGAGTACGAGAAGTGCAAATCTCTCATAGAGAATGAATTGCAGAAGTCTAATGGATATAACGAATATGCCCATTACTTAAAGGTGATGTTATTAATTGTCGTTACTATTGCGCAGCGAAATTTCATTGTGTCTTTGAAAAAAAAAAAACACACACACACAGTTTTTATATGAATTTTTTTTTTTAATATAGGGTTTGGTATCGCGGAGGGAAGGAAAGATTCAGGACTCGCTGGACTCATTTCAGAATGCTTATAATGTCAACTCTACGAACATTAATAACGTCAAACAAATTGCAAAGTCACTGTAAGTATATATACGGGGAAACTTGCGTATAATATAAAATAAGAGTTAGCAATTTGACGGAAAAAGTCATATTTTTCCTACTATGTAACTGCGAGAGCAGGGTGAAGCTAGCTAGATTTATTCCGTAACAGAAAATAAAATAAGATTTCATATCGTAAATTTTGCAATTTTTTTCTTTCTTCCAGAAACGGTTTCATACAGGGCTTCATATTCATATTTCATGCAATGTCGTTTACCTTAAAAAAAAAAATAATATTACAGAATTCGCTGCTATGAATACGTAAAAAAAGGCCTCCCTTCAGGACGCGGACGTGACGTCTTTTAATTATAGCACTTTATAAATATATAAGGGAATTTAAAAGCTTTATGCCTTTACGTAGCAGGAAGAGGAACCCGCGAGTTTTCAGAAATTGCTTTTATCAATAGGGATATTTTTCAATCTCCCCATAATGAAATGTCGTTCGAAAGCTCGTAATATAAAGTATTGCAATAATTACCATATTTAGGAACAATTTTACTTGCAAATATATTATTCTTTAACTCGCACGTGCTTCTATACCTTAATTTACGTGTATTTCCAGTATTTTAGATCAAGTATGTACAGGAATTAATTAAATGTACGCCTGAACGCTATCCAAACTGCGACTCAAAGCAAGTATTTGGGTTTCCTCAAGCGTAATTATTTAGTAAGATATCACAGTGCAGCAAGACTGTAAACATTACAGTTTTTAAATGTTCATTGAATTTATCGTTCCTACGTAACTCAAGACAACTTGTTTCATTTTGAATTATTCAACGCTTATTTTTGTGTTGTATTCCTAGACCATTTACGAATGTTTACACGAACTTTACCCGTTTTCCGCTGTTTCGATATTGAACCCCGGGGTTTACGTTTCCACTTCAATAAGTGACAATGATTTATATACGCACGTACGTATATACGTTTATATACGTATAAACATGTCAGAAGGATACTTTGAAGATTACTGTTGAAAAATAGATTGTTCGTCAGAATTTTCACCATGTATTCAGACCCCGGATTAACCTTTGTGTGAACAACCTGGTTGTCCTGAAATAGCCCATGGGTGAAAAAAAGTTTCATATAATATATGTACCCAGAGTGTCCAATATTTAATATACCAAAAGTGTATATAATATATACGTATAAATTATTTGCCAAAGGGCACTTTACATATACCTTAATTTAGAATAATGGTTTGTTTTGAAATTCTGTTCATCCACTTGACATTACAATATTACATGAAAGTGGTTACCAAAATTCCACATTCCGTATTTTTATTTCTTTTTTAAAAATAATTATTACTTTTGACTAAAATAAAATGAGCAGTTAGAAATTAATACAATTTTCAACTATTTCTATTTCTTCGTATAATTTATTTTTGGATTTATTTGTAAGGCATTACCTCGAACCATTGACCATTTGTCTCCCGTACAACGCTTTATTGAAAATGACACTTCAATTTGTTTCGTTGAGTAACAATTGAATTTTATAATCAATATTTTCTATGAATCGCGCAATTGAACCCTTTACAGGTTCATCATAGGAAGTCATAAACGTGCACTTGAAGCATACTTAGAAGCAGAAAAAATGTTAACTGCGCCGGACTGGGATATTTATCAGAGCATTGGTATTATATGTATATTAAAAAGATTAAGAAATACGTATTGGATTGTATCCGAAGCCTTGCAATCGCCATAATTGATCAACTACTTTTGTAGGTGAATGTTACATAAGTTTGAGTCAAAGAGAGGAAGCAAAGACGTATTTGAAGAAAGCAATAGAATTCACGAAGAATGAGGTTCCGTATCTTACGTTAGCTAAAATTTATGACGAGGACAACGAAGTTAGCGAAGCAAAAAATGTTTACGAGGCAGCACTCAAGTAAGTATCGACAGTTTTTTTATATATTTTTTTTGTCCTCATGGAAGGCAAATAAATTAAACAAATTTTCAAAATAATCTTAAAGAAGTTACAGCTGGATATTTTTATGTCACTTATGAAATTTAATTATTTATTTAGAAATGCATTGTCGCATCTATTAACATGTTCTGAATTTACTAAAGTTACTAAATTTTGTTATTTTCACAAATGATACTTTTATCTCACGTTACAAATGCACTGATATAAAAAAAATAGTAAAATTACCTAGAAAAATAATGAAAACTATAAGGCAATTTTCAAACATCAGAATATTCTTACACGAATGACATACAAAATTTTATTAAATTCTACCGGTTACAATAGGAGCTAATTAATTATTATTATTATTAACCTTCTACGAAAATTTACCATTTTTCAAAATTTAATTTATTATTTTACGTCACCAACGGGTATTTGCTATCTTTTCGATCAATTTCAAGTTTATTTTTTTCTCGGTACATAAATCTTCTACCACTTAAGTAGTTTATGCCTACTTTAAAAATGTTTAATTTCTTTTTTGAAAATTTCAAAGGAACGCTGCATTCTGCGTGTTCTTCTAACTTAAATAGATCCAATTTTGCAATAAATTTGTTTTCAACGTTATTTTAAAAAATCATAACAAACTATAAAATGAAGGATTTATCGCAAGGAAACTTTCAAATCCACTGCACCCGTCGTCTCAGCGAATTCCACGCAGAAGTCTCGTAAATTATTTTTTTAGATCTATTTTGCCCCATCTCTCGCAAATAATTAGAAATTACATTGTCGAGAACGGGGCTGAGCCGCTATTTTCTATGGGTAACTTGGCACGTAGAATCGATTACACTGATCCATTTTAACGAAATCACAGCGCACGTGAGTAGAAAGCGTCTCTTTTTTTGTGGAAAAATCGTATTTGTACAGGGAATTCGTTTAAATTTGTTTTTATTAGACTTCTCTCGAAAAATTGCGGGGGTTAAACTTTCTTCCAAATCTCACGATTAAATTTCTCGCTCTTTATATACCTGTACGTGGCGATGCACGTGTGAACGATCATGACGTTATGCACGTACGAGACACGTATGGCAAAAAATATGATTAGGTAGTGAAACCCTACACGGAACACTTTCTTCCGACAGATGTAGATTATATTTTTGTCATAGATGTATGGATCTCTATTTGATATCGTTAACAGGACCACCACCTTTGACAAGTGTATATAGTAAATACCTGTCACATGTACTAGAGGTATCTGATATATGTCCTGTGAATTTATTTATATACAATATGTATATAACATACATGTAGAAGGGACAGCTTAAGAAAATCTTATGATACATACGCATCAGGTGACACCTGCACTTCTATGTAATGTCTCACGTCGGTCAAGTACTGGGTCGAGCTAATACGGACCTGGACTGTCGTCATAAAATTTTGCTAGAACGCTGAAAAAAAGTAATCGTCAAATCAATGAAAAATTAGAAATACAAAAATAATAAATATACGCTTGTAGCATAAAATAATTAATTATTGACCAACAAAATAATAGATGTTTATAGGAAATTTAAAATGAATTCTACTTTAATTGCGAGTGAATATTGCTAATTTATTTTCAAATATTTTTGAACAGCGCTTAGTAATTAAGAAAGTTTTGTTGGCCAGCAACAATTGCACCCCGGAGGGAAAATGACAAAAACAAAGATCCTTGGGGGGGGGGGCATAAAAGCGAAAATTGAATCCTGTCGTAAAGTCGCTCCTTTTGTTTCGCTAAACTAGGAACCCATTCCACTTCTGAAGAATGTTCCAACGGCGAATGTTGCTTTTAAGTTATATTATACTTTGGGTTCTTGGTTACCAAGAAGTTGCGGAGCTTGCATCAATTAAGTTCTCTATTATTCACGAATACGAAATTTGTTTGCTTATAGCAATCTCCATGAGGATCCGGTACCAGCAATTTTAATTACATTTTTCCGATTTATCGTTAAAGAGCAAAGTAAAGCCACGCGATAACGTCACTTCCAAGATACACATTTCAACTGAACGTTGCGCATATGTTGGGTTAAACGATATTTACGAAATTACAAGATAACGGGAGTATCTGCTTGAATTATTTTTATAAAATTGATTGTTTTAATGCTTTGAATTAAATTAAATTAATTAATTGTCTCGAATTCATTAAAAATATCAGCCGCTGACTCGACAGAATATTACAATTTGAAGGTTTTTGCAATTTTATCCGGACAGTGCCTATTTTGTAACTAAACTTACAAAAAGAGCAAAATTAATAGTAGTAATTTACAGGACAGTTTATTAGCCTTTAACCATTGACTGGAAATGCAAACCGGCTTGCGTTTCAATTTCCATCCAGCACGTGCCACACAGTAAAACAATTATTCAAAATTATTATTCGACCTACGTGCCGCGCAGGAGATGATACTAAGAAGCCCTGCGGGCGTTTTTGCAATTTTGCAAACACCAGGAAATTCGAGTCGTAAACACGACTCGGAATATCTACAAAGTGGGTGTGAAACTAATAAATTTTTTTCCCCCAAGGAATATATGCATTCCCTAGATATTTTTCCTCCAAATATTTTCATAGAAAATTATGAATAACATATATTAACTTATACAGTACGATTATTTGTACAGTAATTGCCACTTGCATTGCTAGAATTTTTCCTCGCATGGTTCTGCAAACAAACGGAATGATTTCATTCGATTCCACGGTGTAAAAATAGAAAAAGCACGGAAATAAAAATATGTAAATTCCATTCCTCTGAGTGGAGTTGCCCCTAGAGTTTGTCCACTTTACATTATAAAATTTGCCGATAAAATCAGTTCGGCGTGGAAAGGGTCCAAAATGTGAAAAAACTAATAAATGTGTAATCGTTCGACGATAAAAAGAAAACAAAGAAAACGAATTTAAATATCTTCGATTTTCATAAAACAACACTTTTATTTAAATTCGCAATTCTTCTGGCTCGATTTTCATTATTAATTTCGTACGAGAGAAATATAGTTCTAAAAATATACTGGAAAATTAAATACTCTCATTTAATGTAAGAAAATGTCCCATGCTGGGGGGGCGATTCTGCCCCTAAGAGTTTGTTGAACCAAAAGTGAGCTCGTCAAATGGCATGTATTTATCAAGAGACGTTCAACAACACTGAAAAAAAGGTTGTAATATTAAAGAGCTCTTCGCTCTCCAGTGGAAAGGTGATAAAAAAAAACGGCTGAAACCCTTCTCTTACAAAAGCAAGGTTTAAAGTAAACTCTGTAGAAACATGTTAGCTTAACTGCTTAAGCGTGGTGGCAAAATGAATGGCACTGCGACGTGTAGCATGTGGTACAACGTGTGTATGTAAATGTGATACCCTGGTGGGTATTTTCTAATAAGTTATTGACTCACCCCTTTACATTGTTTGGTTTAGGATGATTGCAGGTACAGAATATGTACCCTCTAGTTACCGCTCAAAGTACCGGTACGTATACTTGGAGCTGCCTCTAAAGCAAGCAAAATGGGAATATCACATAGCCCGTATTTATGTTGAAATTTAACGGTAAATTGCGGCAATAAAAACTTTGCGATCAATATTTGAAACACCTACTCATAATGCATAACCCTTATGTAACATACGAACCGTACCCACGGTGAAATAAAATCGTAGCCCTGATGTATCACGTGACGAGAGTAATGTAGTTCTTCAAAGTAAGGGACTCATGTTCAAGTCACGTTTCCCATGATTTCTTCTTTTGGTAAAAGAGTCTCGATAATTTATAACCGAATAGTCATAAAAGTTGTAGTTAAAGTGTCACTTGAATTTTCGTCCGTGACCAATGCCATTGCAGCCGAAACCTTCATGCTCAGCTATTACATAACAGTCGATAAATCTATACTTACGTGGATGATATTTGCTTATCGTTAAAATGATTCGCTAAATTGAAGTTAGGGGAAGTGCGCCTATATTGGACCCCCCAAGGCAAAATTAACTGCCTACGGGGTTGTAGTAAAGAAAAAGATAAACATCGAAGTGATTTTGAAAGATTGTACGTTTAATCATAATTAGAAACGCGTAAAATTCTCATAAACAGAAACGGAAAAATTGGGTTCGGAAAATTGAACAACTCAATCAACTGGAAGTTTCAAAAATGTTTGCCCAAATTGAACTATTTTATTGCTGAATCGAAGCGGTTTGCGAATGTGAAGATTTCCCATTGATGATGATGTTTGTTTATTCAGCGTATGACTACATCTTAAATAATAATAATCAAATATTATTACTTAGCAATATTTTACAATAAATATCAATACATTTAACGGTTTAAATTAAATTAAATATAAAAAATTACATTAAATTAAATTAAGTGGGAAAAACCAAAAGAATGAGAAGGAAAAATTTTAGTAAATCAAATTCTAAATCTGAAAAGAGGAGTTTAAAAAAGTGATAAAAGAACAAAAAAATCTCCTTAGGCCATTTCCCACAATTTTAATGATTTGAAAATATTTCCAAATATTATTTAAAAATTATTTGGTGGTCCAAACTAGGGAAGCCTGTCTGGCTGAAATTAGGCAAAATTCTTTCTTAGATATAAAAGTTGTACCTATACACCTGTACATTTTGTAAGAACTTTTACGTGCTCGACAACGACAATACTGAATTTACTAAAGTTCTGCCACACAACATTGCATAACTGGGATTTCATTTTCTCAACGTAATAAAGCTTGGTGAATAAACAGAAGTTACTTTTAATGGCTCCTCCCGGCATTTTTATGCTAATAAAGTTGAACTGTTGCAGATAAAGGCTCCTTTGGTGTTCACAGTCTCATGGTATTCGCACAATTATTCGGAATATACGTCGGAATAAATCTCAGCTGTAGGATTTAATGGAAACAGAATATTTCGTTACAGTACCAGGGTTTTCCGTTTGTCGAATATATTTTCCTCGCCTGTTTGTCTTTCGGTTCCGTTCTTTGCTTCTTTCCCACTAAATAGCTACCAATGTATTTGTTTATTTCCATTTATCTCTATGTTCTGATTTCCGCGTCAGTGTCGGAGAATTACCATTTTCGTTTTTCTGGTTCCTACTTTGTCTTCCTCTTTTATTGGAAACGTGGCAATTACATTAACCACCCTGGCCATCGGTATGTCTCGTATGTGCAATGAATGATCAATGGGGTCACATTTTATCGGTGTCACACTCATTTCGTGGTGGAAATTTGAACAATTTCAACTATGATTTTCTACAAGCTTGGGAAAGGGAGTTTAATACATCGTCAGGGAGCGCAGGAATACCTTAGGGAAATCTACCTTTCTTCCTGGACAAAGCCTTCCGGTAAGTTAAATGCTGAAATTACTTTCTGCCCCTTGGTCTTCGTACTGGACGAATAGGCTCAGCATTTTGCCTGAAGGAAAACAATGTCATTCCGTAGCTCCTTGGCGAGGTCCTGCTTGATATTCTATGGTCTTTTCTCACAGATTGCTTTATCTCATTTTCATCTGTAGCGTGCGGCTGATGAATTCATTAACTCTTACGAATGACGTTCTTTGCTCCTTTTTTTCCTTCCACCTCCTGACGTCTCGGGCATTTTTTGAATTATTTTTACATACAAGCGCATCTTTTAAGGAGCGCGCGCACTTTTTAGTGCTCACGTAGCAATATAAGTGATTGTAATTTGGAATTTATTGAACCGAAGTCGAAGCTATACCCAAAAATTCGACTTTTTGCAACAACTTTTGGGAACTTTCGAAAGACCCTTATCCGATGTAATTTTTTTTTATATTCCAGAGGAATCCATTTTCATTGTCAAAATTCCGGATATTCGACGGGAAATGGGAGTTCACCTCAAAAAATCTGTTTTTAGCGAACTTCAGCTAGGGTATTATGAAAATAGACCTTTGGAATCGATTCTACGCTTCAAATTATCCCTAGACATTGGATGTCCAACCGCAATTTTGAAACTCTAATATTTCCCCCATTTTTTAAGGAAGACCAAAAAAATTCGACTTTTGGGCATTTTCAAAAGACCCTTATTCGATGTATTTTTTTTTTAGTTTGGAATTGAGAGTATCCCAAATATGTACATTGATCACAAGAGCTTCTTGTTATTTCTTTCATATTTATTTCGACGAGTGGATATTGACCGACAGGAGGCAGAGAAAGGGGTATTTAACGTAGGAAGAGCTGTTTGTTTAGAAGCAAAAAGAAGTTTTTAATTAAGCGCCAGATTCATTACTGGACAGACAGAGACAGAAAAAGCTCCAACGTGTAAGAGCTCCGGAAGGACAAAAAATCTTGGGAAAGAAATTTTGTTCGGAATTAAAGAATTCGTGGAAACTGGAGTACGTACAAATAATGAAAGAAAAGCTAGTGTATCAAATAGTTCATCGAATTCACAGAAAAATAAAAGAGATAGAGTGAAACGTTCGAGTTTGTATTTGATGGGGCGTCTTTATTCGCGATAGCTGGATTCTTCGAGAATCCGATACTTTTGTTATACCTTTTTTTCACAAGCTACAATTTTCAGTCTAAAAGAAGCTGGTAATAATTCAAACGACAGAAAATGGAAAAAGTGCGACAAGAGCATGTCGAAGGCGGAAGGCAATTGAGAATTCAGTTTGAAAGAAAGCGTAAAAGCCATCCCGACCTTTTCCTCTGATCGAGTTTTTCAAGTTATCGTGTTGCTATCTTCACATCTTTCTCCTCGCGTGTTGGGGGATGTAGGGTAAATATCAATTCATTCATTATTTAACAATCGATTTCCGAAGATACCCTTGTATGGAAAGATTAAGGGTCTGTTTATACTTATATGAGACAGGGGATAAGAAAAAGGGGAAATAGTAGGAAACAACTTCGTGGTTATAATCGAAAAATTACAAAAATCTATCACTCGGTAGTACAGAATTGCGAATCAAAGTAGATCCGTACCCGAGAATACTAGATAAAAATTGAATATTTCTAATAGAGTTTGACCTCGCATACACTGGGAAAATAATTTTCATGCTCAGAATTTTTTCAGTACATCGAATAAGGGTCTTCCAAATATTCGTGAACATTTTTTTTTAAAACGTAATTTTCTGTTGGATTTTTCTGAATTTATCTACCTTTATAAAAGTTAGAGCTATTTCGATATTTTTTTTGTACAATTTATTATATATTTGTATATAAAAATGTTAGCCATGCAAATATCCAAAAAGTTTCTAGAAATCATAGAGAAAAAATAAATGCGGAAATGGATATAATAATTCCAGAGTTAAAAGGTAACATACAGATTTGGAATTAAATTTCAATATTATTACTCTCCAATCCTCTGAGTTTTGCATTTAATATTATTTTAATGAACATAGTATTTTATTACACACCGAAACAACAAAATATTTTTTTTTCATCTTACTTCCTCCTTTTGTTGAAATTATGTGCCGCGGTAAAATAAACTTTTATATTTTTTTTATAGACAAAACTATGTACAGACATAAAATAATCGCATAATAAATATAGGGTGTCCCAGCTAACTTGACCACCTTGAATATATCTACCAACGCTAAGCGAGATATTCGAGGTGGTCAAGTTAGCTGGGACACCCTGTATAAATTCTATATTTTAATATATTATTTAATTCATTCAATATATATTTGCTGTTTCAGAGGAAATCCGGAGAATGTTGAATTGGCCACAGAATTAGGATTACTTTATTTGAAAATGGGGGACACCCAAAGAGCTTTCCAACAATTCGCTGCGGCTTTGACGAATTCGCCAGCCTGCGCTAAAGCTCTTCTACCCATGGCTTCTATTATGCAGGTAGGTATCTCACTGTCCAAAGTAAATCAAATTTACATACAGTTCGTTACTTCCACGTTCTGGATTACAGAAGGGAGTGTTTTGTAAAAAATTGCTGTATATCATTTGCATTTGGTAATAACTCATCGCAGTATGTGATCTTCGAATTCCTGTGTATCAATCAATACGAGTTTCGAAACTAATCATACTATTGAGAGGAACGGTGACACTATTCTGTGGGTTGGCTCCAAAATGACAACAGAAAATTACATTGCGTCGCCCATCGCACATTCTGTAATTTACTCGAACAACTCACCTGAGATAGAGAAATGTTTCTGACACATTTTCAAATTAGTACCTTTCCCATGCCAACTAAATTTTTATTTCGCGTTCGTTGTAACAAATTTACTTTGCTCCGGCATCGGATTGAGTTTCGTCAGCAGTCTGCTAAAGTTTTGGCATCACGCGTGGATTAGAACAGGTTTTACTACCAGGATTACATTGTTGACGATGCTATAGAGAGATGTCTGAGTCCGAAATGAGCTTTGAGAAATATTACTGGTAATCACGACATCCAAGTACTGAAATAAGCTTTACGAAACAAAGAGATAAAGCTTCAAAGATGAAAATGCTTTGCGGTCACGTCAAAAGATCCCACGTCCCTTGGATCATGTTATTATCGTCTTTCAAAGGACGATTCGGATTATAAAAATGTTATTAAATATTGGTTGCAAGTACCTGCTGTTAAACCTAATTCTAAAAAATCCATTCACCCATTTTTGTTTTATATTTAGTCTCCATAATTTTCTGGGTAAAAAATGGGTGGGATAGAAAATTGATGTAGAAATAGAAATTTTATTGTTGTTAAAATTGGAGATGAGTCAAACGCTTTTTTAAAATTATTATTATAAAAATTAAATGCGATATTATGATTATACCATTTGGTCTTCGTCGATCACAAGTCCAGTAACATTTAACAATCCTAATAATTTTATTGTTTTTAGTAAATTATTAAATTACGCTTGAAAATGAAAGAAATCCGAATCTGGAGACGCAATGATAAATTACAAATAATATATAAAATTTCGAATAAACGTATTTCAAATTAGCAAAAGAAAAAGAAAATTTATCCTTTTCTTCAAATCTGTTTATGAGACAACTTCTCTCCGGGAACATGCAAAAGTAGAGAAGGTAAACTTGTTAAAGGTAGGTAGGTAGGTAAATGAAAAAAATTCGGAATTTCTTAGGGTCATATTTCTCCATTACGTGTGCTCTGTGGGAGATTAGAAATCCACGTGCCGAATATACTCCAGCTTAATAAATTGACAAAGTTTCGTGAAAATCGGAGAGCAAACTCTAATATATTCATTTATAAATCTTGAAGTTGCAAACTTTTGAAACTCCCCATCGATTTCTCAGTTTATTAATTTTGCTTTTCGTCGAGAAAAGTTTGGGCGGGAGAAGGAATGTAAAATTATACATTGTTTATTTTTTTTTCCACCAGGAAGTAGCTTACGAATTTTATTTATCGAATCCAATTCGATAATATATACAGAAGGGTTCTAGAATTTTTCGTTAATTTTATTTGAAGTTCAGAAATACCTCGTTTCTGAATTCGAACCGTTAAAGGTATCTCGGTATCGGGAACTTTCGAATGTAATTTCGCGTTCGTAGACACGGTTGTAAATCACTCGAAAACAATAACTTCCTGTAAACAGACGTGGCTGAGAATTAGATGAGAACCTCTCAAACAATTTATCCATCAACGTCCAACAGTTAACTTTGAATTACAAGTTCCCGATAATCGTTTTGAAGAAGCTTATCAAACAATTCGGGCTGAAGAGGCTTTTGCTGGAATACTGCAATCCTCGAGAAAGCTGCTGGAAGCTTTCCGTTCCGGTTTGATGAAATCATCTTGAATATATTCTCTAACAATAAATTTTAAAATGTTGGAATTTCAAAATTAAATTTTGAAAATTTATAGTAACACCTTTGGTAATAAATCTCACACATTCTGCAATGGAAATTGTTGGAACTCGGGTTATAAATAAAGTATAAATAGTTTTAAACAATTATACAGCGTTGAATAAGGAAATTCACTTATTGTTAGTAAGTAATTTTCTTCTTTAATTTTTGTTCATTGTTAGTAACAAATTGTTGCGTTATAATTTTGCTACATCAGTTAAGTAATTTTCCTTCTTAATGTTTGCTTATTGTTAGCAACTAATTCTTGCGTTACAACTTTGTTGAAGTGAGCTTCTATGTACTGATTAAAGCACAACAAATAGTTGCATCAAACGTGAAGGCACAACAGTTTGCAAATTTATTATTCCGTGCAGCTTCTCACAGGGGTTTGAATTTATTGACTTGGCAAAGTCCTGGGGATAACTGCATAGTAATACTTCAACTGCTCCCTGCATTCTGCAATCATTGAGTTAGTACGACTCTTTGCGCTTTAATTCGCTCTGTCACTTCTGCAAAAAAATAGTACAAATTTTTCTTCTCTGGCACGAATTTAGGTCAAATTAGTATCAAAAGCTTGGTATCATGTTACAATTAATAAGAAATAAATTCCATATTATTAAATTCTCATTTATCAACTTCGAAAATAAAATTGGAAATTTTCTAACAATTGTCATAAATTAGGATTTCGAAATTTTGTTAGCCGGTGCTGCAATTAAGGGAGAGCAATAACTTTGCAGCATAATGAGGAACTGCTGCATGATTTCAAAGCACAATGAGTAGTTCGTTTAGTACTGTGTGGTTAATGGCAGTGGTTTAACCCGACCCAGTAATGAAATTGAAGTCGTTTAGATTGGTCTGGAATTTATTTTCCTAATAAAATAAAAGCAACAGAGAGTGACTATATTGCAAATTGTTAATTACAGAGCTTTCAGCTTACGCTGTAGCTATCTGCTGCTGCATTTTAAATTTATTGGATTTTACGTGGATGGAAGAATTGCATTATATCATATCGCAGCAAATTAGAATTTATTGGTATGAACATGAATTTAATTGAATAAAATTCCGGATGACTTTTATTAATTTCGCGATCAAAAGATCTCAGTGATTGCAATACAAACTCGTATAATCGAACTTCTATTAGCGGAAACGGTCGAGTCAGTTGATTTCGTTCCAAAAGTTGTTGCAAGCTTTCATCACGAGTATATATATGTATTGAACTGGGTTATATTGTGTCCCCCATTTATGTTTCGTTATATCATTCCAGGATAATCAAGAGTATGATGTTGCTCTTTCCAAATATAAAATTGCTGCGCATTCTTTACCCGAATCTGCGTCTTTGTGGAATAACGTTGGAATGTGTTTTTATGGTAAACAGAAATTCGTCGCTGTGAGTATGGTTTTTTATTCTCTTTTTTCTTCAAACGAATTTTTCTATAAATATTTATTTTATTTTTGTATAAATATTTTATCAAATATTTGCTATATTTATACTCGACAAACCACTTTTATATTTACACTTTTCATTTTCAACTACTTTTCCCCATATTTTCAACCTTAAATGGTATACAAGTTTTTGAAAAAAAAAAATTTGTATTTGTATGAACGGTAAAAATCATACAAATTTAACAAAAAGTTGACCAAGGAAGCAATGATTGCTCTTAAATCATAGAAGAAAAAGGAATACAAGCATACATAATTAATTCACACACGCCAACTATAGAAAATTGTGCTTTTTGTAACCGTAAATAAATAATCGCAATCGCAATTGTAGCAGACAAATGTTGGGAAGGACGAAAGCTCCCCTTTTCACTTTGGACTTTCGCTTGCAGCTACAAAGAATCTATCGAAGCACGTTCTTAGATTATTAATACGTAATAATACTCAATTCCCGTTCCAGTAAAAATTCAAAGCTTTGATTACTATTGAACAAACGTTTAGAGCGAGTAGGTCTAGCAATTTATTTATAAGATAAATTGTAGTTAAATGTTTAACGTTTGTATGTGGGTCCAAAGGATCAATAAGGTAATATAGGTACAGGAGCATGGGGCAATAATTTCCGGTGTTCCATTCACAAAAATAGGTTTTCTTGATAGTATGTAGCAGGTTCGAAAATGAACCTAACGGCTTATCAGTGTGATTTTATTCCCACACTGCCTTGTTGGTGTCAAAAGCTATCGCAGTTACTTTAAGACCAGATGTTTGGCCCTAATTTCCCAAAATTTCAATAATAATCGCTTAATATGTAACCTCGGCCTCGATTCTGCATTACATACTTTGTGGGTTGTAACGTTATTGCCGGTTTCGTATAAGAATTTTTTGTGGTCGACCCGGGAAAGTCCTGAGGATTTGTTAGGAATTTATTTGAGTTCTATCAAATGTTACTAATTATTTGCTGCTTTAAGAATTCTACCAATTTCGCAAATACTTCTATCTGTCGCTCTTTTCTTTACGTCGTACCTGCTCTATGCATTTCAACGTTCCGCTGCATCTGTTACGACTACGGTCGTTTCTCAAAGTCTGTGTCACACTTGCTCCAATAAATCCTGCGTTAAATACTTTGAATCGTGTTCACCTTCTTAGGGCGAAATTTTCAATTTTATTAATAGCAATGAAATTATTATAGTTCAAAAATAGGCCATAAAAAAAGTCAAATCCACATTAGAAAATTTTTAAAAAGTAGCTGAAATATGTTAGGAATTTTGTATGAAAATTTAGGGCGATTCTATGATAAATGAATATCGCCAAACTTATTTTTATCACAAGCGTATTAATCAAATTATACGTTTCTTACTGCCCGTGATTCTCTTAAGCAGCTTATCCGACTACACGATAAAAAAAAAGTATATTAATGATAATTTATCGCATCTCATTATATTTAGATTTAGGGAACCCAACGAAATCTTTATTTACAAAGGGTGTCTTTTTACACAGAAGGATTTTTTGCTGCCAGACCTTCCACGGAAATTACAAAGCCTCGAGGAAAAGAAAAAAAGTATCACGCTATCTCGGAATTTGGGGGTAAACTTATTTTAAATATGGCTAAAGTTTACTTTGACACTTTCAATTAGTATTCGCAAGTTTCTGATTCTTGGCACTTTGTTTCCTCGGCCGGAGGTACGTGCACTCGTAAAAGAAGCTTCCAAAGAAGATAAATTGACACGAGTAATACAGGCTCCGTTGGGTATTCACCGTGGGTCCTCTCCCTTGGCAGTGTTTATGTATAAAAAATAGCAAAAGTAAAGTTCTTATTGGCATAGAAATTCAAATATTCCTATTTTACATATTTATGTGTACATGCATGAGTTACGTATGTATATGTTCAACACGTAGTACATATAACTAACTTGTGCTGCTGCTCCTTAGCCCGGAGGAAACTTTGATCCCTGAGAAAAAAAACCACGTTGTTCAAGGTTTTGAACACGAAAGTTGTGGTTTAAGGAAAAAGAAGTTTGCGAGTTTCCACAAAGCGACAACTAATTTTTTTTTTGAAACACAGAAAAGGGAGAACGGTAACATGTGATTTCAACGTGTCTGAAATTCCATGAAATTGTAACTACAATTTTGCTTGATGTCGCATTTCCTCTCATGCAGATCTAATCCGATTAAATATATGCAACTGCTTCTCTGCAATTTGCGGAAATTTGAGGGAAACGTTAAATTGAGATTTTTCTCGTTATCCCTGGAAATCGTTAGAATTTAATGTTCAGCTCTTTCTGCTAAATACTTTCAACCGTATAGCTTTACGACAATTGTTGCATAAGGAAACTGACGACACGAACGTTATCGGGTAAATCTTTTCCTCCGTTTGCACTTAATTGGATCGGGAAAAGGGTTCCCTTTATTATGGTGCTGTCTTTCGCTCGGTTTTTATTAAATTATGAGATGCGATAAACTTTGCTGTGATGGAGATAAGGCAGTAAGGAAAAATGTATAACTGCTGGATTGCATTCTCTTCAAATGAGAGAGAAGTTGTAACTTTCCAACTTCTTAAAGTCCCTTCGTTTTTATGTCAATCGTTTGAAATCGTCGAGATAAGAAGATTAACGAAGTATTCCATACCTTGATAAAAGTCACTTATGCTAAATAAATTAGTTCGCACTCTCTGCGAAATTTTTTTTAGAGAATTGAGCGTGAGAATGAAAAAAAAACGCTATAGATCCTAAGCTGGTTATCTCTTTTTTTTGTCATCACGCAAAGCCTGCCTTTTCATTACGTAGCCTACGGAGTAGCGTTCATAAATAGAATAATAGCCTAAAATAATTAAGAAAAAACGAAATAAACAAATTCGAATGAGTGAATACGTGATTTTTTCAGAGAAAAGTGTAAAACTATTGCTTAGAGTTTTACCGGATGAAATATTGTCCTGAACTTTCTTGGTATTGGATATTTTTTAAACGCTTTCCTTGAAGTCCAATCATTTCCGATACTCATTCCAGGCTATCAGCTGTTTAAAAAGAGCCCATTACTTAAATCCTTTGGCTTTATTGCCAGCGTACAACTTGGGTATTGTTTTCCTAACAACGGGACAACCGGCATCAGCTGCCGTACATTTGAGTTGTGCAATAAGTATCGATCCGACAAACGCTATGTCTTATTTATTGCTGGGTGGTGAGTACATGACTTGTGAGAGAATTTTTCATTTGAAACGTTCACAGAGTATATTCAGCATTCTATTATTTTTTCAAGGATACCATTTGTTAGAAATTTAAGAATAAATACCCCTTTTCTGGTTTTTAGTCCGGTACCATTTTCGTAAATTTGAATTTTCCTAAAAATAGTTGGAGATAAATATATGTAATGTGATAAACCACAACTATCCAGTGTTTGTATGTGTTTTAAAAATACAGATAAATAAATATACATATTTTTATCCCGACTATTTCTGCGGAGTTGTGTTTTTGCGGTAACTAAATACCCCCATAAAAATAAGCAACACAGCAAAATCCCATAGCTGCGAACTGTACGAATTTTTTGCACATATTAAATAGGATTTATGGGAAAGTTTACGTACATCACGCGAAATTCATTTGCAAATATGAATATGAAAATGACTAACGTTGCACAACGTAGCGTCAAGGATTTTAATATTTTCCGCAAAGCGTTATATTTTCTACCCAAGAAATGTAAGCGCCTACTGGTACTTGTAATACGCTATTTATAAGCAAATATTTTTCGTTTATTTCCCACAGTGTACGTAAATGTCCCCATAAGTATCTTTTGGTATGAACAAGAAGTGAGTCTTAAAAGAAATTTACGAGGACCAACAAGCTTTGTATCAGAAATCCTCTTAGAAGGACCTCCTAATTACAATACCATAATTTAAGGGGTTACATACGTCTAGCAGCGCCAAAAATGCTCTAAAAGAAAAAATTTTTTTTACTAGGGATACAATTAGAAATTGATAAAAATAAATAGTGTACATGGTTTATTGGTATTTAGACTTTATAAAAAAATGTTTATCACTTTATCTTTTCAAAAATTACTATATAAAAAATCACGTGATCCACAACACTAAAAAAAAAAGTTGCTCCACGGTCTGCATCGTATCTCCAGTAAATGCTGATGGATCTGCAAAAATTAAAAAAAATCTTGTAAAATAAAGTCGTAGTTATAGTCTGTCGGGTCGGAATTTTGAAGTTCAAAAAATTAGGGAATTTATGGCCGTTTAAAAAAAAGTATGCGTTTTACGTTAAAAAATTTTACACTTTAATCATTTCTGTAAAATTTTTGAATCAAAATATCAAAAATCTGGCCCGACAGGCTATAGACAAAACGATTTCGAACATTTAAAAACAAATCGCATAAAAAAATATTAAAAACTGTATGAGTTATCATGCAGACCGTGGCGGAAAAAGTAGTTTCGAGAAAAACGTATGTAACCCCTTAAAACAGAATACATTTATTTATTTTGTGCTGTTCAACTTCCTCATTTAACACCTTTCTTCATTAAATCTCGCTTAATTATAATAAAATGGGATTCTTTTGATTTGATCAAGTAACGTAAATTCTTCCCTCCAGTGTATTGCCGAAAGTTGTTGGATGAAGTGATGTCGCGCGGTAATTTACACAGGGATATTTACCCAAATTAAGCTGGAACCCTTTTAAAGCAAATTTCCTTGTGGTCCAAAGAAGTCTTTAATTATACACGTACCAAAGAGAAAATTCGAAAAAAAAAAAAAAAATTAAAATCAAGTTCGCAAATTGGAGTGGGATTAAAGTCCTTTGCTATGCCGGTGCAATGCTTATTCTAACCAACGGGAGTTATCAGCCCTATTTACGATACCATTATTAGTATCCTATTAAAGATAAACATAAATTGCTATTCGATGCATTTTTTTGGTACGGATTCTCCGGCAGATATAATTCATTTCTTTATATCGGCCGTTTTATTTTACGGAATCGAATCTATCCTCCATAATTTATTGCGGAGATTTTCGAATGGTTTTATAAATCTCTGCAGCGAAGCGTTCCAACGAGAATTTAATGACATTATCTACAAAATATATTGCTATTTATTTCGAGTATCTCATATTTTTATCACTCTTGCATGCGACTCACTGCATCGAACGGTAATTGCAAAGTAATTAAACAGCCTATATTTTGCGCTCGGGTTACGCGTGCTCTTTAATAAAAACTCTTTGCCATTTCCATGCAAAATGCAGCATTCGAGGGATTGAAAAAACTTCATCTAAATCCCCCACGTATAAGCAACTCCATTTTTTCGTTACTCCCCTGTCAACTTTAATGGAAAAATTATAGTGCACTTATATTTTCCTCCATATTACGTTTCAGCAAAATTCACTATTGTGTAGGAAACTCTCGTAAAAAATTCTCGTGCCTTCATTCTCTCTCTTTCCCGTTTGCTCTTTTTAAACAGTCGCATTGCATCGATTGAACGACGTCGAAGGTGCGGAGGAGGCTTTGACAAAAGCTCACTCGTGTGCTCCTCAGGACCCCTTAATACTCATCAATTATGCCGTAATACTGCACGTCCGTGGAAATGTGGAACGAGCAGCTGAACTGCTGCAGACGTTAAACGACATCGTATCGATAATAGACGTTGATCCACAGGTAGAAATTTCCAGCAATGCCATTGCACGAATTTCACTACCACTACCTACTCGAATTAAAAATTCCGTAAATCCCTAAGTATTCGATCGAGTCAAGTCCATTTATGATAAAGCGAATGTGGGATACGACAGGAATTGTACGAATTGGAATCGTCGCCTGATGCCCCATCTCAAGTGGGATTGCGATCGTTCACAAAAAGAAAGACACCCGAGTTGATATTCGATTTTTCTTTGTAGATCGAGCAAGCTGCGAAAAAACTGTCGCGTCAGTTGAGGGAGGACGAGGGAATGGACAGAAGATTTGCTGACGACGAGGTTTAAAGAACGAGCAGAATCATTACGCTCTTCAACGAACTGTTAAATTAATAATAATACATGTCACTTAATATGCATTAAATCGTCCAGTTGTGTGCCCACAATGTATCTTTTCCTACAGAGAATTTTTTTTCTTTAAATTAGTAAAATTCATCAAGTTACTGGATGCCGAGGAAATGGTAACGGCTTTCGATGTCATTTAATCTATATTTATTCGGTCGAAATCTATTCTCGATTCGAATCGATTAGTTTGACGGCGATTAATATAGATTTGATCTGGGTAGGAATAAAAATAAATTTCGTATTTTAATAGAAGAACCTTTTATCGCATATATAAAATAGAAACTGAATTTTAAAATTTCTCCTTTCAGCGAAGCGTGAGCGCGACGACACGCGTTTCAAGATGTAATTCTAAAATCTGCGATACCAAACGCAATCCATCATAATATATAAATTCTTTCACGTGAGAATATTCCTTGTGCCTGTCCAGTGACCGTAGTGACGAAGTTGATAATTCTAAGTGGTAGCGAAGTTCGAGGGAAAATTGATGGATCAATTTACGTCAGCCCCGATCGTATTTCTTTCCTTAAAAATCATATTTATCTCGAGCGGGTAAGTATAGTACCTTTTTCCGGAGACAAACGCCTTCCCAATCGAATTGCTCGTGTTGTGGGCAAAGGAAAAGTCGTATCGCTGATTGTGAGTCCCTCATTCGATGACCCTAACGTCGTCCTCGAGTGCTCTGGGTCAAAGAATTAGGTCTTTTTTTTTGTATCCTCCTCTGGAAAGATTGAATTTGCCTTATTTTATTCTACGAGTTAGTCCCTTCTTGGCCACGATTTTCAACAAACAGCCAAAAAAGGACCTTTTTTCTCTGGACTGATCTTGCCTTATCTCCCCAGAATGTTTATTTATGAATAGGGCAGACACTAAAGCGTAAAGGTTGGCAGACCCAAACAGTATAAATTTTCAAAGACAGGGTCGAAACCAACATAAAACGAAAAAAAAAAACGAAGTAAAATGATATTAATTTAAAAATTCAATTGTAAAATTTATTTCCGCAAAATATAATAAATGCGATGAATCATTAATAATTGTGGGTGTTACTAAAATATATTTACATATAATATTTTAACTTTTCCTTACACATATATATGACATTAATTAATATGAATTAATATATTTTAATAGATATTAATATCAATTAAATAAAATATGTAATTTGAGCTATAGATCTTATAATTTCTATTTTATTTACTTACACTTTACCAATTTTACGACATAATTGGTGCGTGTTTGGATGTTGAATATTTTATTGAGAATATATTCCAATCTGAGGATGAGTCCGTGTTTATTTGTTTCCCTAACTGCTCATCTGATGTATTTTTCAAGAGGGTTTCACGCTATCTGTGAATCTTCTGCTACCTTATCTCCTCTTTTCGTTATACTTTTCCGTAAGTTCCCCTTTCTTTTCGTTTAATTTCAGATGTCTTCCGGCATTGTTGTCCTATCGATCTGTTTTATTTTTAGTAGTCCTGTAGAGCCTCAAATTTCATCACTTCCAGTTTATTCCTATTTACTGCACGTATTGTCTACAAATATCCCATCTCCGAATTATGAGCTCGCATCAATTATCGGATTTGTCGCCATATAATTATAGCTTACATTATTAGAGTAGTAGATTATGTTCCACTTTGTCGAACACCTTTTACATTGGGTTGGTGCATAATTATCAGGCGTTTTTGAACGATATTATCACGTCAAAGAAACGCCTGATAATTATGCACCGACCCAATAGATTCACGTAATCTATTCGAGTTACTTTTTTCTCTCATTCAATTTTTATCTCCTACGAAACAATATATCAAAAACAATTATTATATATAATGATTCCAGTCACATTAGAAATTATACTCAAAAAAATCCATTTCATCGGTTCAAGAATGATTTTTCGAAAAATTATATTTTCTTTGTGAAACATTGTATTGGGTTGGGGAATAAATTCGTAGCGTTTTTGTCTTTGCAGCCTTTGATAAAAACGTCACGAATTTATTCCCCAACCCAATACATTGATAGAATTGACGAATCTGTAATTTTTATGCCAACAAACAAGAAATTGCGAATTTTTGAATCGAATCTTAAAATCGCAACGCTCACAAATAATTAGCGGAGAAATTGCCCTTGGCAACTTTACGTTTAAGGGTAGCTCTCGCACATACTACTTTTCTCACTTATCAAAAAAGTTGTTATCAAGAGTCGAGAGTTTCCTCCTTAAAGACCCACGAGGGTAGAAAAAGGTGAAGAAAATAAAAAAAATCGTGACAGGCCGGTGGCAGAATTCTCGCTGTATTTCGGTAGTTGTCACATTCTCTCGTGCCCGTGACCTCTTGAACTCTGAATATTTCAAGAAAGGTGGAAATTTTAGTGGTTACCCAAAATAATGCAATTTTAATATTATTTATTTATATTAATGGTATAAGAATTTTGAAACCATAATGAATTATTAATGAAATCGGTCATTGCGTGGCCTATTGTTTTAATTCCATTAGAGGCAATCAAGAAAAGTCCCTTTTATTTTTAGACGCAGGGAGGAATTGGTCCCGTCGCAAGCTTGCGCTAGCTATTTTCGTGACTTTCAATATTGGCGCGACATGGACAATCGACCTGGCCGTGGGGCAGACATGTAACCCTTTATTTGCTGTGCCAAGAGAACGGGTACGAATGGCGAAGCCTTGCGTTGGTAATCGGGTTCGTCGAAGCATGGAAACGAGAAGGTACTAATTTTTTCTACCCCATTGGCAGATAAGAAAAGTGCCACTTTTTCGAACTCTTCCGTATGGTTACTTTTGCCATCGTGTGACGCCATCACCTTGGCCAAAATTGGCCCTTTGCGTTGGTGGAAGGACGCGATTAATCGGCAGGCTGAGCATTTTGTCCGCAACGCAGCTGCAGGATACGGGTTGGAGGATCTAATTCATATTCTTAATTAGGGGTCACGCGAAAAGAATTCAGTGCAGCTGTTAGTCTTGATTCAGGGCTAATTGGTAGAAGAATGTCATCCACTCCAGACAATGGGTCCAGGTTTTTGGGTAGAAACGAGCAATTTCAGCTCATAGGCGTTAATGTCGCGGATAAGGTTTTTTAGACAGCTGTCAATTAATCACAATCTCGACGATTCCAAACTCACCCAATTATTAACTTGCAATTAAAATTGATACATTCCATTTGAATGCGAAAATATTAAGTTTATTTACGAAAATATTAGGGATATTTTTTAAAAAATATATTGATTGAAAAAATCACATTAGTTAATTCATTTAAATTTAAGTTTCCATACGAAGCTTTGAAAATATTTATTTTTGGCCCGATTCTTGCCAGTATTAGCGGATTTAAGGCGCTTGGGGTTTCCTCCAATTTTCCAAAGATTCAATTATGGAAACATGGAAAACGATAAGAACCCCTATCACTGCAACACGGACCCTTAATCGATAGGGAAACAATTTTGAGAGTCTGTTTCTCGATTCCCACGGGAATATATATTACCGGTGTCGTTCTATTAGGCTAGTTCCTCTCCGATTGCAATAGAAACAAAGTTCCAAACAGTTTCCTCCTACTCGAATTGAAACCAGTCACTATATCAATGTATTTTCCACAATTTAACAAAGATCAAATTACGGAATCCGTCCTTGATTTTACTTTTAATTTCATCGACAGAAGTCATTGTTACAAATATTGAATTACAATTTTGGTTGGATTGTACTTAAAAAAAAATCAATAGTTGTCGATTACGTATTCCAATAAAATAAATTTTTTAATTTATTATTAGAAATTATAGAAAAAATACAGTAAATATTGATAATTATCTATACTTCTATTTGTATAAATTGTATATAAGCTATATATATTTATTTATAAATTGCTCCTCAAATATGTAAAATATATAAGCTACTGTTGTTAATTGAAAAACTCTTAGGAACAATAAAAATGTTAATTTTTACCTTTGATGGTGAATTAAAAATATATATTTGTAGTGGAACTTATCCAATAGCTTACTAGGAATTCTACATTTTGTGTTTCCAAGTATTTCCAACACTCTCGCAATTTGGGGTTAATAAAAAAAAATCAAATATAAATTTATACTTTTCTTAGTTTCTTTGTTTAACCAGTTTTTATAAAAGCTTTAAATATGTATATTATAATTCAGTAAAAGGAAATTGGCTTTGACAGGACGATGGGAAAAAATAAAATGCCAGAAAGTATTTTTTTAATAACTATTTATTGAATTTTCTTAACTTGTCTGTATCAATATTTTTTAATACAATTTTCACAGAACACAATATATCTTTTAGTCTCCTCTCCGCATGATAAAACATATACGGTGTAATGCGTAGGTAAATAGTTAGGGTACACACAGTAGTTACTTTAATGTCTCGCACAGAGAGGTACGCATTTGGCAACTTTACGTTTAAGCACAATGCTCGTTCGTACCATTTTACTCATTTGTACCAACAAAAAAAAAATCTTTGTCAACAGTCAAGCGAGAGTTTTCCTCTTAAAGACCGAGGAGGGTAGTAAAGGAAGATGAAGTTAATGAAAAAGTTGTGACAGCTCGCCCGCAGATCTCTAACTGTATCTCGGCGGATGTCACACTCTTCTTGCTCTCGTGATCTCTTGACTCCGATTTTCCCCGAGGAGGTAAAAATTCAATAACTCTTAAAATAATGCGTTTTTAACATCGCTCCCCGTTTTGCTCACATTTATAGCGCTATTTCTTGTACCTTATTACAAAACTTTATCATATAGTCGATGTTCATATTTATTGTAATCTTACAAAAGTAACAACGCCTTTGAAACCCGCGAAAACTTCAATTTTTTTTCTTCAATTAATTGCGTTTCCGAATGTGTCAGTGTCACATTTACAAGAGCATCAAGCAAAAGATTAGCCTCTTATTATTTTCGTGATGGATGAGCATAAGAAGTGCAATAATGGAAGGATGCTGGGCTTACGAATGGATCAATTGCTCTACCTTTCTCGCAATTCCACTCTTTTCACCCTTGATTTTATTACACGGAAACCAGCCAATGATTGACGCTTTCAGTTCCACTTTTTTTTTCGACGGCATTCTTCTACATTTTGCGTCAGTACAATTTTGGTCCATGCCATTTCCTAATAATTTTCCATTCATTAATTGCTAATTTAACCCCAACCGTACCACGTGTTTTCATAACAAGCCAATTTTTAATTATAATTTAAATTCATTTATTTATCAGTACAATATGAAATAATGAAAAAATCTAACTTCAAAGTTCAAATTCAACCGAAAGTCATACCGTGGTTCGATCAAAGTTAAATTCTTTTTTGTTGCTAAGCGAAGATTTAAATTCACATTTTATCGGAATATTTCCAGCTTTACGGTAAACAATGGCAGGGATTTGCAATAATTCGCACCGATTGTGCTCGATGGTACAATTTTTCAGTAAATCCATGTTACACCGAAAATCCAAAATGTAGAACAAAAGGGTCCAATAATTATTCGGTCTCGATAAAATATATTTACCATCACGGTTGTGACCCAACAAATAGAGTATTCAATTGTCCATTGTTTTCTTCGTAAACCCATACATCATTTTCAAAATGATACGGTAAGAAGAAAGGTAATCCATCAAATGTTTGAATGAGGATAGTTTAACCTTTAACGCTTGGATAAGCACTTTTATATTATGGTAAAATGAAGCCTTTGTTTTTTTTGTTTGAGTAACGGCGTCATCGAAGTCCAAATTTCAAAGTTTGACAAAACGTGATCGTGAAAATGGGTGTCACGTTTACGCGAACTTTTTTTGCAATACGAATTGTATGCAACATCAATGGAATTTTTGGTTGTTTCAGGAAAATACAATAACTACAAACAGTGCGAGAATATTTCCTTTTTTTTTTAATTATCTAACATTCAAACATTTCATGGTTAAGCGTTTGAATGCCAAGCGATCGCGCTTCTTCCGATCCATGTCCAAAAATGTCAGCATTTTGGAAGCGCGGATTGAAAAGATTTCCAAATCGAAAATTACCAAGCGGAGCTATTTTCGATTTGGAAAGAATAAACAAACCCGTGGCAGTCAAACGGTTAACGATAGAATCGACTTCTTGCACAAAAGTTTATTGAATTTTTGTTACAATTATTGTACAATGTCGTCGCTACTTTAATCCATAGCTATTCTTGTGTTTTAGCTATTCTTTTATTTTTGCCATTAACAATTTTTAGTTTTCCATTTCGAATCTGGAAACTTCTAGTAGTTTTTACTATGTTTTCTCATATTACGTAATTGTGTAAAAGAATTGCCTATTCAAATTTTCTAGATTCCATAGTGGGACCTGAGACGGAAATAAATCGTCAACATTTGAACGAATTTTTAGTCAATAAACTAGTTTTACCTTTTTTAGACATTTTTATGTGACGCAATTACACGAATTATGTAACGGCTTAAAAGTTGAGCCATTGATTATTATTTAGAGTTGACATACAACTATTGTTTAAAAAGGAGCCCGTCTATGAAACAAGATACATGGTTATAAACATCATAAAGATTACAGCCAATGCCAGATTTTCTGAGGAAGTACATAAGACGATTTTTGTTTCTTCCGATAACACAGACTTGAAAAGATATAAAAATACAAATTTTCTTTGGGACTCTATAAACCATTTAGAACTTGTACTGTACTCAATGAAAAATCACGTTTCTCGCCTTTCTTTGGCTACAACTTTGATCAAATTTTACAGGCAATCTATCTCACTATGAACAATCTTCTATTTACATAAATCGTATCATCTTTGGAATTTTTCCTTAAAATATAATTTCATTCTGAAAAGAACTCGGCATTTTTGTACAAAGTCTTCTCTGTAATCCACATAATAGCGTGTTACAATTACCTGCGCGTCTAGGTCTAATATTACATTTCGCTGTAACTGAAAACTTGAAACCTACGCAATAGCTATGGTATAATTTCAAAATATCGCTTTTTCGATCGTAGGCTTTCAAAGAAATATATATTTCTTCAGTCTGTCGATCTTTTATTTTTTATTTATTTTTTCATAGTCATTATTTCGGTTACACCATTAGAAATTATTATACTGGATTACTTTTTGAAATCCTCTTTATTTTTATCAATTTTATGTGTAAGTTGGTGATATTTTTTTTCTTATTTTCTCAATACACTGGAACCACCGTTAACCGGGTTTATGGGAGCCCACCGGATTATCGAGATCTGGGGAATAAACAATTGGAAATCTATTACAGTTAAACCCCGGTTAATGGAAACCCTGAATAATCGCAATCCAGTTAATCGAGGTTCCACCGTAGTTTTATTTCTTTTTTGTAATTTTAATTTTTATTTACATTTCTTTCGGTAAATAATTTTCTAAATGAATAATATTTCAGAAAATTTTTTTCTTTTTACTTTGTAAATTTCTTATCATTTTTCATTGACATTTTTAGTCTTGAAGTTTTATTTTTATTAACTAAATTGTGTTTTTTCGAATTTATATTTGAACTGACCATGGAATCGACAAACTGAAGAAATACATATATATTTTTTTACATATTTTAATTATGGTCTCTATCGTGACACTTCGACTAGTACTTGGCCCTTAAAGAATCTTGCAAGAAGATTCTTCGAATCTGCAATATAAAAATTGGCAGAAAAAATAAAAACAAAAAAATTGCTGTTTCGTTGAAGCACAAAATCTCGCGTTTGGGAATTTAATATTGCACCACAAGTCGTTTGTTAGAATTTACTTTGTATTGACCATTCATTCGAGGGCAAACTCGCACCTCGGCATGTCCACTTCAATATTCTAAAACTTAGTCGTCTGGCGACCGAACAACTTGGATCATACGTACGTGCTCTGTATGTCTGTCTGCTGGGTGGGTGGTTGCCATTTTTTAATAATCGTCGGCTTGAACAATTCGCCGAAAGTGGTTCGAAACTGGCGTGACATTGAGCAATACAAAACGAAATTGATGGCGCCATTGAGGAGTGCCAGTATGTCCATAATTTCGCCAAAATTGTGGTAACAATGGCGAAAGAAACTGTCTCCCAGCACACCAGACAATAATCCCAAAATTCCCTGGGGTATTTCGGTAACGAGGAATAATAACAACACGGCAACTAACATCTTTGTTGTCCGGTCGGTTCTCTTCTCCGATTTACTGGCTCTACGTGCACACGTTCCGTTGTTAGTGGCCGCACACGTGTTGTATCCTAGGAGCATTTTTTTCCGCCCCTTCGCCCTGAGTAATAATCAATTAGAGTCAGTTGTGGATTAATTTTACATAAGACACAATTATAATAATCTGCCGGACATTTCTCCGCTCAAATGGAGAAAATAGATTTGAAAAATTCGCTAAGCAAACAAGGGGAAGGCCCCCTGGGCGAAAAATGGTAAAGTTACGCACGAAATTGATAAATGTAAAAAGAAAATTCGTAAATTTATAAAAATTTAAATTTTACAAAAATAATATATGAAATAATGAAGGCAAATGAAATGAGAATTTATTATATGACTATATCTATTATTTTCTTGGGCAATTTTATTACTTTGTTGAGTCTAAAATTAAACTATTTTATATTTATAAATTTTTTTGAATAAAAAATAATTAGAATATAAATTAATTCTAATTAGTTTTTTTTTTACTTCCATTCTCTCCAACTCCAAGAAATTCGATTTTGTTTGAAATTCTATGAATCTTGTAAATTAAACGATGCAATTCTGAATGATTTTGGGGTAACAGGAAAATTATGGCAACCTAAAATATTTCACACCCTCTGTATCCACATACGCAATATAATTTGCGGTAGAAATTTTAGTTCTGTGGGAAGGAAACAAGGGAAAAAGGGAGAAAAAAATCCGACGCGAAAAAGAATCGAGAAATAAATTAAAAATGGATGGATTTAGGGCTTTCGGGTCTATTTATAATCAACCACCGGGTCACAATGGCAGAAATTCCTTGTCCAAGATTTATACCAGGAAGAGAATATAAATTTCATTAAATGTATGACGTCGGAGTTGTACAAGAACCGTATGGGGAGTAATTCATACATATACATGCAATGGTGTTCATGTTTTTACGTTGATGGGACGCACTGAGGAGAAACGTGTTATAAACTTTTTGAAACTTAAAGAAGCAGGGGAGCAACTGTTGGGGCAATATCAGCATTTCCAGCAGGTTCCCTAGGAATATACCATCCCATATGAGCTAGTCATGTGAATTTATAACAGTCTAACAATAAAGTAGATTTCACTTCCGACCCTCTGCAATCTGTAATGGCAATAGTGTGAAGAGAAAATCTATGGAGATGTCCCTGCATTTACATCCGAGCACATTCAAGATCTTCTTATATATGATACTCATATTTAAGGATGTCAGGTTGCAGAAGTTACTTGAAGCTTTAATAAAAGATTTTTTTTCAATTTTTATAAGAGAATTTTAGAGAGCTATCCTTATAAAAATTAGAGCACAAGCAGTCAGTTATTGTCCCTTGGTCTTAATAGGTCCTTCTTTATTTGAGCCGTTTATTTTGAAGGTGGCCTAAATCCATTTTTCAACAAAAAAAAAATGAAAAACCCGAAAATTTATAATTAAATTGCTGAAAACTAATTATTTATGCCGATATATAATGACTCTTTAAAAATGGACTTAGGCCACTTTCAAAATAAGCGGCTCATTCATTAAATGACAAAAAGTGAAATTATTACAGTAGAAATTATATTAGCCAGTAATTGCGAAAATTCAAAATTCATTTGAAGAAAATCCGAAGATGATATTCTTTCTCCAAATATTTATTTCTATTTCAAAAATAACGTAAAAGTAATTATTATCCGAAATGTTTCAAATATTTTGATTCATTTTTATAATTTTTTTAAACAATTTTTAATTCCTTCAAAAGGCCGAGGTCCCTTGATATAATATCTCTTCTTTTATTATTATTAAATTACAAGTGATATTATTACAGTGGATCCATTCATTACTTGCAAAAATTCCAAATTCATTTGAAAAAAAAATTCCAAAATGAGGTTTTTTTTCAAGTATTCATTTTTATTTGAAAAATAACATGTAAGCAATATGTTCCAAAATTCTCTTAATATTTTAATTCATTCATGTAATTTCTTTTTTTCTTAATGTTTAATTCACTCAAAAATTTGAAAGCCTCTGCCAATTAATTAAAAAATAAAGCCGAACATTAACGTTTTTCTCAAAATATTTAAATTCAAGAAATAACATGTAAGTAATGTATTCCAAAACACTCCTGATTATTTGAATTAATTATTATTATCCAAAGTGTTAATGGATTAAGTTTCCGAGCACGAAGTTTCCAAGAACACGCTTATCAATGCCGATCACTCTTGTAGACCGAAATTCCCTAATGACGTCTTTATTAACGCGCCTAATATCGTCCCCAGGGCGAAATCAGAAATCGCCTTCTGCAGCTGAGATAGCATTATTTGAGTATGATGATGACAAGGAAAGGGATGCTGTGTGCCACGGGGCAATAGTAAATATTCCGAAGATGAATGTGCAAAAAAACGGGATAAGATGCACTCGGGATTTCACTTGCCCACTGGAGGACTGCAATAACGTGACCGGGAGTAATTATATTGGCATATATCGTTACGTAGATCAATAAATTCCATTTTTACGGGTCGGTTTCATTTTCATTTGCCTAATATCGCCCACGGGGATGATATTGGACAGCCAAAAATGAAACGTTATTTCTTGGCTTCCTCAAACACACTTTTTTATTATTATTACTCAGTCTGCGTTAGCTTCATTTTCTTCTACAGATATAATAAAGGGATGTATTTTGGGTAAACTGCCGTCCCTTTAAATTCCTGGTGCAAGAAAAATATATTGAAAATAAAAAAAATATAGGGGAGAACAACAGGTGGCTAATATATTTTTTACTGACATCGAATCTAAGCAGTAAATAATAAATGTCCCGGTTCAAAATTTCTATTTTATCGCAAATTTCTCTATTTTATTTATATTTTCACAAATTGGTTCCTCCGCTCACGTTTGATGTCCTGAAATACAATATTCGAACCCGAAGTGAAAGTGAACCCAGGGTCTTCTTGAAGTAACGTTTGAACTTTACCATTGACAATTTTTTTTCTTTTGTTAAGAAAAAAAGGATACTCCAGAAAAACGATTAAAAGTTAGCTGCGCGTTCACCTTCTGTCGCTTTCCTGTTTTTACTTTTAAAAATTTGTCTACGTTACACGGCAATGTTCACCTTTTTCACAATGCGATTCAGCCACTGTATTTACGTGCTTTTTATGAATAGATGCATCCATAAGCGGATGTACGTACACGCCATGTAATTTATACAACGGTATCACGTGACTATTATTTTAATGAGAACAAAAATAATTTAAAAAAAACATTTCCCGAAGGTATTTTATTCTTGTTTTTAGAACGAGTCTTTTATGCGATAGAAATGTTGGGTTTTGCTAAATTTAACATAATCCGGGTGAGAGAACTTTAGCTTTATTGAAATACGCAAGATTACCAGGGAGAGTATTATTACGGTTCTTATTAAAAAAAAAAGAAAATTAATAAATACATAATTATATTTGTTTCAGATTGAAATGACAATATTGATAATACTAATTTTCTAAATCTCTCATGTGCATTAAACAAATTAGTAAATCTAAATATTTCTGTAGTTCAATAGTTGAGTCAAATATTTGTAATTCCTCGACTTTCGCATCAATTCCTCTTTTTCCTGACTAATCGACGTATCGATTTAAAAAAAAAATCAAATGCCTCAGAATTGGAAAAAAAATATAATGCTCCAGACAAGGGGTAATAATTTGTGTCATTTTTTTTTGTTGCAGCAGTAGAATCGTCAATTATAATACCACGGTTACTGATTATGGTGACAGTTCTTGTGAGAAAGCATTTAATATATTCTATGTGCCCATAATTATGAAAGTGGTCCGAGTCAAGATTTGAAAAAGATGAGATTTTCAGTTATCTCGCATCATTTTATCTTGCAATACATTTTTTTTTCTTTTCATTAATCAAGACCAATAAAACTTCAACTTTCAGAGTGTAAAAATATTTTTTATTTTATTTAAAACAAATCTTTCAAATTTATCAACACAAAAAAATATGACTTGGACCATTTTCATAATTATGGGCACATATATATGTTGCGGGTATGATTATGTTGTATTATAGTTGAAATTAGGTAAACAAATTTGTCTTATGGGTTTTGTGTCTTCTTGATATGAATAACGAGCACGGATGAAATACGAGCAGTAATCATAGAGGTTGAAAAAGGTACGGAGGTACGTATTTCTGTAGAATCTTGGGTACCGAAGGTTTGCGGAAATAAAACGGTTTAATTAAGCAACGAAGGAGATGTGTCTGATAGAATTAAAGGGAAATATGAATTTGCTGAAAAACATAAAAGAAATAGGAAAAAAGCTAACGAATTACGTGATGAAAAACCACAGTGCAGGTATTTCTGAAAATATCAAAAGGAGAGCAACAAAAGTTAAACAGCGCTAAAGTATATTGCCGATAAATTATTCGAAATTATATATGTTTCAATATTTTTTTTATGCGGAAATGAAAATATTATAGGTATTGGTATAATTATTCATATTTTATGGGGAATTCCAGTCGGAATTGAATTATTTCGGGTTTCGAATAGTAATTGATTGAAAGCCAATAAAAAAATACGTACAATGTTCTCTGATCGTAATTACATAAATTAAAATCTTAGCCATAACCTAATGGAAAATCATTATTAACATAAATGACCCTCTGGTACATATTGGGTTGGCAAATAAGTTCGTTCGGTTTTTAACAGTGGAATAAATCACAAAAACCGAACGAATTTATTTGCCAACCCAATATATACATATGTTTCAGAGTTCCATGAAAGTTGTTAAACATAGACACAGTTTCTAACAAATGAAAAAAAAAATATAGAGGAGGGAAGCGACATTGGAATCAGCCGAAATAAATGGGAGGAAAATCAAGAAAGAAACGAGCAGGGTTTCCTTACATATAGTTGCAACAACAAATGTATTGAAGGAATTAAGGAGGTCCTATATCTGTCCCCCCAGGACAGCGGGAGTTACATAAAAAATTTACAGGCAACAATTGTACCACAACTTGCTCAATTAATGGCAGGTAGCGGGGTTACAACGCTAATCAAAACTCACACTGCACATATTACAGAGGGGAAGAAACGGACCGAGAGAAAGCTACGATTCCTTTTTTTCTTCTGGGATCAAAAAGCACAGGGGAAAGTTCTAGGGAAGATTAATCGCGGAAGAAAATGAGCTGCTAGTTACTCCCAGGAATTCGATCGCCGTGACAATAAAATTGGTTTTTTGTAAAATGTCATTCTCAGAGATTTTTTTTTTGCTGTCTTATCGATTTTGTTAATTAATTTAAATTGAAGTATTTTTTCGCCCATTCGTAAGGTGCTGATTTTTTTTTGCCAAGAAAGAAAATGGAACGTGTACGTTAAAATGTCTTGTTATAAAAGTGATTTGCTAGAAGAAAATAAATTTCCCCGAGAGTCTGCGTAAAATTTGATTTTACGCACTGGTTTGTGTGCGTAAAATTCCAGGTTATAGCGCTTATTTGGTTATCGTGCGTATTTTGCGTGAGTAAAATCAAAATTACGGTTTCTTTGTGGGAAAAGTGGAGTGAGCAATTCGAGCGTAAGACGATTATCGCACTCGTCTCATTTGGCGCCTTCGCTTCGTTGGGGCAACAAACCCGTCTCGTGCGATATACGTTTATTTCACGCCTTCGTCGCGTAATTTATTATTTTGATTAAAAGTAAAAGGAATATTGTTTCGGAAGATGCTGAAACTCTGGAAATAGAGCTTTTTCCCAATAACTCTCACCGAATCCTTAAACATTAACATTCCGTTTTTATATAAACTAAATATTAAGGAGTTAGGCCACTCTAGGATTTTCGAAAAATCGATTTTTTTTTCTGGTCTTAAATGGTCCCTTGGCATCTCAAAAATGAAGTTCCAAAAGATTATGGCCGGAACAAATCTCAAAGTACTCGATTTTCAAATTTTAGTACCCGGTCCGCAGCGAGCTACTACTCAAAACTTCAAACGCGTTTATCTCGAAACGACATTTTTCAAAATTACCGGAAACAGAACTCGGACAATTTTCAACCGATTAACTTGAAATTTCAAATATATTTATAAAATTACATTACCAATAAAAGTACATATCACTTTTTTTTTTATATCGCATAGTTCATTTGTTATTAATAATTTTCTGACGATTTTTTTGGCAATTTTTTTCAGAAGTGCGCCATTTTGTCAAAAATCGATACATCGAAAAACTGATATGTACTTTTATGGCTGCTCTAATATATAATCGAAAAAAAGTAATTAAAAAATTACAGGCGGTCCGTTTCCGGCAGTTTGCCCTGGAAAAACGGAGGCGTCTTCGCAAAAACGCTGCACAGCCGCCATTTTGAACATAATCGCTTCAAAAAAATTAGTGTATACAGTCGATGATGTGTACAATAAACACCCTTTTTCGTAATTGCGATTTATTTTATAGTTTATCTAAAAAAAATTCCCAAAAAAGGCCTATTTTTTCGGCCTCTGGAGTGGCCTAACCCCTCAAGAAACGAAATACGAATGTTATAAAACGACAAGTAAGTATAATAAATAAATGAATTAAAAAAACAATGTAATAAATTAACACAATCTAAGTCTACGGTAATTAAAGGCTGAAATTTATACCTGTAGAGTGCTTTGATCAGCCAACAACTGATGACCGTGAGTATAACACAGGGTAATAATTTAACCACCACTCCAAGTACCCAGAAATTGAGTTCGTAGACGAACCCCTTGCTGACTGAGTAATTAGCATCCACGTAATAAAGAATCTCCTCTTTTCCATTTTCATAGACTTTCTGCTCTCTAATCTGCACAATTTTTCACGTGAAATAAATTATAGTCAAAAACAGGATGTGTATTAATAATGAGTATTTATAAAATAAGAGAGAGCCATGTATTTACGATACTCTCTATAAAAATGGTGTGGATATTTTTCTATAGTTTTTTTAGTTTTGTCTATAAAAATTTGTTTAAAATAACAAGATTACATCTATTGATCTTACCGAGGAGCGTTTTGTATAATAAAATCACGATGTTTGAATTTTTCCTAAAATTGTTTTTCAAGTACACCATGTATTGAAAATAGAAAAAAAATTAAATTTTATAATTTTGAGATCCAGCCAATAATAAAGTGGGTGGAAAAATTGATTAAAAAAAAAAAGATAAAAATTTAGAGAAAAATTTGTGCAGCTATAGGAGCCTGTCAAATTAATATTTTCATTTTGAAAGTAGGTTTCGTGGAAACGCAATTCTCCATTTATTCAACGAAGTAAACCTCCTACATTTTTACATACCTATTGAACACAATAAATTTAATCTATAGGGAATATAGGACACAACGATTGACTTCACTTGAATACACCATGTTCACTGGTGCTTTTTATTAATATTTCATGGAAAATGTGTATGCAACTATGAACACTCTATTGTACGAGATGAAATTACATACGCATTGTTTACAATTTTCGAGTATTATTTAAAATGCGTAGCCTCGGTATCGATATTATTCAATATCAGGAGCACGCAACCCCCACAGTTGTAGGGCTGCTTATAAAAGGGAAACTTGTAATGGAAATCATTCCATCAGAAGTTAAAGTTATATCGAAGAAGACGCATTTCGAAGAAAAGTAAGGAAAGTCGATAAGGAATGGATGGTGGCAGAGTTTCAAACAGAGTTAAAAAGTTCTACTCACTCCAAATACAAGATAGCTAGGGGCGCAAGCTATAAAGGGTGTTAAAAAACTACACCAAAGTGCTAATGTGCATCTTGCTGCCGTGCACCAAGAATGGTTGTATTGTGGAAACCTGTAACATAAAAATAAAAGAGATAATAAAATGGAAAATTAGGGTACCTAATTTCGAAGCATGTGAAAATTTTATTTACAAAATTATGTACATACATAGTATATAATATAATTGTAATGGATTATAAATATCACTAATCGTGTACAAATTGCAAAAAAAAATTATTTTCCAAGAATGTAATTAATATTTTCCAGAAAACTAATTTTACTAGTTACCAATTTATATTACTAATATTTATATTACAAATATTTCTAATTTAAATAAATGGAGAGTATGCAGAAATGATTAAATTCAAGGAAAATATTTTTATGACACACGTATATAATCATAATACAATTATTTTTTAGTACAATAAAAAAATATTTGAAGTAATTAAATACATCATACCAAGCATTTGAAGTTTAAAATATTTTTCAACAGGGTACCTCCTTGCCGGATAATTATTGAGTTCTACGAAATTAATATTACTTTGCTTCACGTTAATATCAATTAATCATGAAAGTTATTGGAACTTTCTACAGGCAAATTGATTGCCATTAGAAGAGAGATTCACGGGTTTCATTTCAGTTTTAAACTCCTCCACACTCAAAGGGTTGATATTTAATTCCTCTGTGATCGATTTGTGTGTTTTTCTCATAGTTACCCTTTGATGCACTTTTATTCTTATTCTGTTAAATAATGCACATACCGACGCTGAACTAGTTCTGAATCACTTCGGATCTGCAGTTTCGTTATTTGTTGCATATAAATAAATACCATTTTCACAGCGTCTGTATCTTTCCATATTTTATCGTGTAAATAAATAATAGATTTCTCGTATAAAATAATACGACTTACTAAAGCGTTTCCATTAACATTATTTTTAAACAATTTAGAATAACATATCGTGGGACTAGTTATTGACCGACCTGAACTAATTATTGATCAATACAGTTTGTTACGAGAATTATCGATAACTTAATGGTATATAAGTTTAATAGGCCAAATTGAAACTATTTCTAATTACTAATATTTTACAATTATATTGAAAGTTAAAATTTTTAATTTACATTTTAAAAATGTAATAAAATATTTCTATAATTTTTTTTAAAAGCGAAAATAATTGGTATTATAGAAAATTTTAAAAATAAATACTAAAACTTCAAATAATTCAAATAATGTTTTATTTTTTAATTATAATCAAGTTTGTTGTTAATAAAAAGAGAAAAGTCGACGAATTAATAAATAACTAGCAAAAATATTTAACAATGCGTGCGTATATTTTTTGAAATGAATACCATTATACATTAACACTTGTAACATCCATTTACATGTATACGATTGCAATTTAGGAGGAAAGGTCGTCACCTGGAAAAAAAATTCTTCGGTCTACGTCGATTTGTACGTCGTATGTTTTTTCCTATCCACTACAATTTCATTATATGAATTTTGGGGGAAGGAAAATAAATGGGAAAATTAGAGGAGTGATCAGTCTCGCATACAGTCCATATGATACATAGTGGGGAGACGAAACTGTGATCATGATACTTTTGTCATCCTCAGCGTTTGGACAAGTGCAGATTAATGTTCTGACACTTTAGTCAGTAAAAAGCAACATTAAGGTGCCATCAAGGTAAAAAGTTACATTTATCATGGAACTAGATGATCTTAGCGTGTGACCACCTCTTCATTTCTCATCGGATAAACAAATAGTTGCAACCCACATGGAATATCTACCTCTAATAGACGTGGATTAGATTTTCGTCATAGATGGACAGGTAGATATTACGTTAGACACCCATGAAAGCGTCTGGGGTGTTCCAGAAACGAAGAAATTTACGCGGGGAGCATGCAAAATCGTGCTAAAAATGTTCGTACTCGAAAATAATAATAAAGTTACGTTAATCAAAAGTTGCTCGTTAAAGTTTATTAGTTGAAATGAATCCAGACAGTGGAGAAGTATGAGCCTTATTCGTGTACAGGTCACGTTTTAACTTGCCATGTAGAGTTTCCGACAGCTATTAAAACATTTGCTTTGTTGAACTGTTGTAAAACTGGCTATTCGTTTGTTGAATGATTTAAATGAAATTTGCATTTCAATTCCGCACAGATAACGCTCTATCCGAATGGTCTTTCCTCGTTTTCTACTCGGTGAAGTTACTTTTGAATGTATTTTACCCGGTAAGTGAAGAATGATTTGGCAAGAAGAGAATTATTTTAGAAGGAAGTGTTCCTCTGCTCAAGTAACTAATAATAAAACCAACGTAAGAATTCTGGAATTTGGACTGAGCTGAAATTTAAGTGGGTGATTCAACGGGGATTGAAGAATAGAGGAAAATTTGCGCAGCCATAATAGGCTGTGGAATGAAATTTTTTTTCGCCCGAATGAAAACCAGGCTAAAAATAATAGAAAAATCTGAATTAAATGTGATACAAAATAAACGAATTTTGGGTATTCTTATTTTATTCTCAATTTATTCTTTATTATATTGAATTTTGGCCCCAAATGGATGAAAGGAAATAAAAGTTTTATTATTTTTTAGAAAATTACAAAAACGAAAATGTAATTTTTTTTAATTTTACAATAATTATTAGCAAGTAACGTATTAAGAGGCGGAGATGCGGGGTAAACATTAATCCTTAGCTCACCCATTTGATCAAAACAAAACCACCCTGAAACTTTTCGGACCCCCCCCCCCCCCCCCCCCGATAAAAATATGTATTGCGTGGAAACTGTTAAATTTTTTATCTCTAAAAAATTGTATGATAGTTATTTAGTAAGAAAAAAAAATTGTCCAACTTTTTACAATAAAGAAACATAAATTGGAGCTGAACTAGATTGGGGCGTCTCAAACCCCAGCAGGCCAACCGAGGGTTAAGCAAAAAGCGTTGCAAAGAAAGAAAGCTTTCAGTGAGAAAAGAGCCCTTTTGTGTTGGAATAACATAAAGTGAAGCATCAGAAAGATCCTGCTGCAAGTGTACGTGTATACAACCGTGCTTTGTGTAGTTGTGAAACTTGGACAATGCTGAAAATCAAATGGGCAGAAAAGTTTA
Organism: Gasteruption jaculator; assembly: GCA_949825005.1. Classification (NCBI taxonomy): domain Eukaryota; kingdom Metazoa; phylum Arthropoda; class Insecta; order Hymenoptera; family Gasteruptiidae; genus Gasteruption; species Gasteruption jaculator. The sequence goes on from OX463761.1 coordinate 2,700,584, forward strand.
CGAAGAAGAAGGTCGTGAACAAAACGAGGATCAGAAGACAACTGCGAGAAAACCTTTCAGATAAAAGAGACAGGTCGCGTATACGAAGGTACAGGTACCCCAAGATATAAAGTATTTTTATTAATCGGCAAATTTTTTTAGAAAATTGCATAATTCAATCAACAAGATTTAATTATGATATTTTAAAAATTATTATACTGTATAATAAATATTATAAATTTTGGCAACCGATTCTCGCATTTTCTAGTCCGAGGCAGGAAAATATAATAGAAAAATCATAAAATGTATCATAATTAGTTAAAAATTTTTTTTTTAATCGCTATACCTCGTAATTTATACTAGAAAAGTTTGTAACAAATACCATAAAACTATTTTTTATATTTTCTATTGCGAGGCAGGAAAGAAAAGAGCGTAGGAGAAGCGAGAGCAGATTATTTATATCAATTTTGGTGAAATGTCAATTTTAGGAAGAATAATGACGTCAAAAGGACAGTTGGAGTTATTGAAAGATATAAATATAGTATATCCGGCACCAGTCCTTGGACTGATTATGGATGATGCTGTATTGCGATGTTATCAACTTCGCTGGTTATGAAACGACTGTGAATTCGTTTTTCAAACTTTGTCGTTCTCATAAAGCAGCTTAAGGGAAGTCGCTTGAAGTGGCTAAAATCGTTGGAATTTGTTGAGACTGACTTTGAGCGAGCAACCCCTCTCTTTATAATGAAAATGTCATATTCAATTAAAATCTGTACGGTTATACGCCGGCGTTGTATTAACGTTTTATCAAGTTTTCATGAAAAAATTAATCGCGCTTTGGTGTTTCAGTTGAAAAAGAAATTTTAAAATCAACTTTCGTAAAGTGATTTCATTTAACCATGGGATTTTATTGTTCGAGAATAATTCGATTTTTCACCGGTCTTAGATTTCAAATTTAACCTTCAATTAATATTTTATTGTATTTGTATATTCGATTTATTTCATTGAAATATTTTGTATCTCTCGTGATTGGATTTTTCACAATTTTTATATTTTAAATTTAAACTTCTATTCATATTTTATTATATCTCTATATTCGATTTATTTCATTGAAATATCTTGCCTCTCTCGTAATTCGATTTTCCACAATTTTTAGATTTTAATCTTAAATTTCAATTCATATTTTATTGTATTTGTACATTCGATTTATTTCATTGAAATATATTGTCTCTCCATTTGCTAAATTATTTTGTATTAAAACCCAATCACTGTGAAACAAGAGACTTTTGTGAAACGTATTACAATAATCCTCAAATACGTAAAGCTTGGAATTATAAATATAATATTTGTTTCGACTTTCGATTATAAAAATTGGTCCAAATACAGAAACAGTGAGAATTATTTTCACGAACAAACGTAATAAATTTTAAACAGTTTTAAAAAAGTGGATTAAAAATAAATAATAATTTCAATAAGTTTTTTTCCGTTATTTACACATTGAAAATTTGTTACATTTAATATTGCATATTTGAAAAACGCAGCTTTTATGGATTACTGTCCTGATGTCTCGAGCTTTTCGAAATGATAAATACTTGATAAATACTACTCCATATGGTTCTCGTGAATCATTACCAGTTAGTAACGTCATATTTACTGGTGACTCATGGGTGCTGTTATTGACAATTAGGAGGTTGAAAAAAATATATTAAAAAATTTATTGAATACAAATGCGTTTCCTCCACAGTAACGCGAGATAACACGTGGATCTATATAAAGATAGCCAACGATATGGATTCGATTCGGGATTCTTTTATCAGTATGAAAACTATTTTTTAATACTGATATTTTTTTCTCACTATCAATAGTCGTGTGAAGTAAAAACGAGGGACACCTGCGTAACTGAAAAATAAATCAAAAAGGGATTCCCATTCCATCAATATATGAATAATAATAATAATAATAATCTGTCAAATAACTGAACTTTTCCTGTATCAATTTAATAAAAAAAAAATAATGATGTACTGAGATTCTAGTTTTCTGCTAACTTTACCTTTATTTTGAAAAAAATTTTATAAATGACCTTTATTATAAATAAAATATGAACACCCTGGAAAGGTAATTGTTTTTCTCACATTTTTAAAAAAATTGGAATTGCATTCACGAATTATATCCCGATACGTATTTATTATTATGAAATTCAACTTTTGCACGATTACGTTGTAATAAAAATTTGAAAATCGTAATTGCATGAAAATATAACGTTGGACATCAAATAGTACAATTTTTGTGTCATTTGATGTCTTTGAAATAATAAATAATAAATGTTTTACATTATCTACGCGTTATTAATTGTAAGTACTACAATTTTTTAATTATTTAATGTATTGTAAAAGACCAATTTTTGGATTTTGGGGTTACGAAAAAACGGCTAATAAATTATTCATTTTCTCATTCTGTCGATTCCCTGTCGAAAGAATTTCGCTGTCGAAAACCATTCAATGTGTAATATGCGTGGGAGGCATATTTAATAGGTTTCTATATTATTCCATTTGATCATGATTCAAGCAAGGTTGAGCTTCGAAGGATTAGTTCGGATCTGCCTATAGACTTCGGCTTTACATTCGGTAGGACGATTAGTACGCAATAAAAGTAACCTTCGTGAAAAATGAAAGAAGTGTTAAATGTGACGTTGAAATAGGGGGTGCGAGAAGTAAAGCAATAAACGAAACCGTAATAAACGACCATAAAAAAAGCTCTTAATTCGTTATTCATTTTATGGTGACAAATAAATATCGCCGAAGTAATGCATACGAAATTTTCTCGAGCCTAAAACATCCGTGTTGGCGTTCCAAGTTGTAGATAGAATATACATTAGCCGAAGTTGCAAAATGAAAACTATCAACACGGATGGTTCCCGTTTGCGGGAAATTCCCTGTAGCATGTTGATGAGTCGGTATGGTTCTACCATTAGTATGTTTCCACCGCTCATTAATTGAATAAGTCAACAAAATTAGGCGAAGTGCATATATGCATGCGGATGGTGGGATTCTCCGGGATCATGTGCTCGTCATTGGTTGCATATGCATCAAAATAATAATGGTTGAAATAGCAGTTGTTCGTCACTGGAGCCGAACAAATAAAAATGCTGCTGAATTACCTGCGAGAAATGCATGGTGTAAACTGGTGCAAGCATTTGTGTAAATATTAAAAATCTCTGTCCGAAAGGTTGTACCTGGTGTACCTGGGAGTAGATTTTTTTTTTTCAAATCCACGCACTTCGTACGACTTTATTTTTATTTTTATTTTTTTTTTTTTTGTAAAACCATATAACTAACGGAAAAAAGTTAGAATAAATAAATAGGAAGTATAGGTATTTATACTATTTACAATTATTGTAAACGTGGAATTGCATTCACGAGGTGACTTCCAAAGTGCATTTGCAATAAAAAAAAATTTACTGGTTGCAGAATTACGTTACAATAAATATTCGAATATCGCAATTTTAAGGAAATTTAGTATGGAACAATATGTAGAATGCGGAAAATGTTGAATATATAATATAAATATATAATAACAAAAATATGTATGATTGCTCAAAGTACGAACAAAAGTTCATGCAACAAGCTCCTGCGAATATCACAGAAATTTGAAACGAGAAATCTTAATAAGAAAACTGTCTGCGAAAATCCCAAAGGACTTCTATGCGAGGAAACATTTGAAAATGTTAATATGACATGCTGTATAAGAATCCCCTAGATATGAGGAAAATTGTTATAGGGCGAGAGTTTCTTATATTCCAGTCTGTATATACATATATATATATACATGAATGTTTCGAGAATTAACATCATTCTATATTCAGAAAAATTCATCCCGACGGGATAGAAAAAAAAAAAAGTGTCATATAAATCAACATTAGCGAATTGACAGAGCGAACGCCCAGTGTTGGTGAATTTTTAACAAAAAATCAGTACTCGGATAAATTAACTCGATACGTAGAATTTTATGTGGGGTTGAAAGAAAATTGCGTTTTCAAGAAAAAAAAAAAGAAATACGTGAAACTTGGAAAAAACAATTCGTTTCGAACGTGACATAGGAGAATGTTACGTAACGAGGAATTACAGGCTTCATATGTACCAATTGCAATTAGTTATCAAGTTGCGAAGATGTGTAGAGAGAAACCATGCAATGGGAACTGCATATGATGGGTAAACCGATTGCACTAAAAAATTCTAAATTCGATTACGATAATTTTAGGGAGAAACCCAATTACCAATTAATAATCAATTTTCTTCCAATTAATGTTGTTTTGTTAAAAGCGTTACTTGGTTTTTCTTCATATTCTCGTTTTTGTCATATTTTCTTTTCCCCTTTTATGAAATAAACGATATATGTGTGCTTGAATACCAACACAGCGATAAATAGATCCATTAAGGTAACACATAATATTTTTTACAATCTTCCGCCTTCTTCCCGTTAGCAAAAACGGACAGTGTATATAGGATGAAAATGCCGCGCTGGAAAAAGATGAGGCTCCAGGACACGTATACGTCCTACAAAAGGATGCATTAGTCCCTTCTCGGATTCGCGAACAGATACTTTTGAATTCTGGGAAAATATCAAATATATTTTTATATTTTCCTAGTAGAGTTGCAAATTGAGTCCTCATTATCCGTCTTATCTGCCGTAATTATAACTTATGGGAAACCATTTTGCCTTACGTATCCTGTTGCACAGAAACAGGTGGATTACATAATTCCAAATAATAATGGAACTTTGTTGTTGATCGAGACCTGATTTTTCTTGACATTCTTGCGCGGATTTTGTGTTAGTATTTTTGGTTATAAAGTTGCTACCAACTCGGTTTAAATTTTTCATAATTTTACATGAAATTTCACTAGAAAATAATTTTTTTTTTTAGGAAAATTAATTTTCTCACACGAATTATTTTGAATTTTTAGGTTGATTGGGCATATTTCAAAAAAAGGAGGTATTTTCATAGGACGGGGGTGTTTTCAATTTTCTAGAAATAAAGAAAAATCGTCTTTGAATAGAAAGTCTTTGCATTGATTAGAGTAAATTTCTTCTGATTAATTTTTTTGTAATAAAATATAAATTAGAAGGACGGATCCCGGGATAAGAAGCTTTCGGGTCAAGAATAGTAAATTCGTTGAAACAGAAATGTTATGCCTCTTAAACCTGAAAATTTGTACTAAAATTTATTACACATTAAACTGTAGATATAATCCGGCGCTTCTATCTGTCAGGTCGCACCTGGATTTCTGGCCCGGTATGCCTCAGTGCATACTCAATTTGCATAAATTAAAGCAATAGACAGAGGCTTAATTTCTCTGAACCAATTATGCGCTAAACTATGCTAGAAAACGAGAGAAGTATAATATTTATTCGTTTCGACATCCAATTCCAGCTGCACTGGAAGTTCAACATTGGATTTCAAGTTAAAGTTTACTGAAAAACAATGTAGAAAGTACTTTGGGTCTTCCCAAATAAGTAGCAGAGTGTATTAAAAGAAAAATAATTTCTTGAAATTTCATTCGAAGTTGCAATAAAATCTACAGCATCGCAGTAATTGAAAAATTTGGTTTTGAAAAAATATACGCGAAAATTTTAGAAGAAAGGAGCAGTTTCTTTGGGATAAAAAGCAAAATGTTAAAAATATTTTTTTTTTTACATTAATTAGGAAATTGATTTAATGACTATACTGGAACGAAAAAAAACATTGCAATTTCTTTTTCTGGGGTAAAATCATGCATTTGTAAAAAAATGGATTGTTATAAATATAATATTTTCTACACAATAAAGATTCGCGTTGAAAAATATTTTCGGGGTCATTTACCGTCTATCTTTCTGAAGAAATTGAAGTCATGAATCCCGAGGAAAATAATTCCACCACTAATTTTAATACCTTTGGTCTTTTAACAATTTTATGAAGGATAATAGTAATTTTTTCCTCTTGCTAAAAACACTAACAACCCGTTAAATCAACTTCCAAAGAATATGAGAAGTCTAACGTATAAGAAAAAAATCCGAGACGGTCGGGATAAATTATACGATCCCGAACGAGCAATACCCCTTATTACTTTGTGAGATATATCGTTATTGCTGAAATGTAAGTAATAATGAAAGACTAAACTTATAGACGCTGAAACATTATCTGTTCGCTATAAAATTCGCGAAACGAATGTAAGGCGAAACTTTAATACGCTGGCATGCTAAAAGATTAACCCTTAGCTGACCCGTTGGGGTCTAAGACGCCCCAACATGGTTCTGCTTCAATTAAAAAATTTGTACAGTCAGAAAATTCTACGAATTTTTTTGTTTGTTCATGCTAATTATTATATTTTCATTAAAATGACTTATACTGCCTGTATTTAACAGCGCATACAATTTTAACAGGAAAACAAGTCGATAGTTTTTACGCAATTCGAATTTTTATCGGTGACATCCGAGAAGCCCTAGTTCGCTAATTGCCTTATTCTGATGAAAAGGGTCAGTCGAGGGTTAGTTTTGTGATAACAAGGAGAAAAACTATAATTAACGCTATGCCGTGCGGTGGTACCACGTCGGTGCCACGCGAAAACCATCGGGCAAGCGCCGGTGGCACCACATCGGTGTCGTACCTAAACATTTATACCGGCGCCAAACGACGTGCGGACGGCAAAGCGTTAACACTAAATTGGTCGAGGTTAAATTTCTTTCTAGGTGCCCGAAATTATACAGGTAATGAAAATTGTGAGGAAACAATAAAACGTTTTAATCTGTAAGCGATAACGAGATTTCTCCGATGCAGTCGGTGTTTCGTTTTGTAGCAAATTAATCCCGGAGGAAGAGTTCGCTGGAAAAACGGTAATCAATGGCAACTGGACAGGTTGTCGATAATTTAGAAAATTAAATTTTATTGGACGCGGAAGCCAATTAACGGAAACGAGTAATTACAAAAACGTCAAAAGCACAAAGCTTCCTTTTCTCAGATGACAGTAATCAAAATCCACCGTATATCAATTCAACAGGTCTTTATACGTATCATTACGCACATGAACTGCGATCAGTTCATTAATCGTATTGGCCGTCCTTGTCTCATTCCCCGACTGTTTGTTTTGTTAAGTCTTCACTCAATTTATTGCTCGTTCGATCGGCGGTCGAATCTATGGTGTGAATTCAATTAAATCTGATTGATGAATTACTATGTAATCAAGTACCTGTCGGCATATCGACCAATGGACACGCTGGTATTTCTGCTCGGCCATTTACGTGATTTTGCTTTTAGTGGTTGTGGGGAAAAAGGTACGAGTCCGACCACGTGAAAAGTCATGGTACTTTTGCTCACGCATTTCCATAAATGTACACATTCGTAACAAGACGTTGCGTTGCGAGATTTAAAAAATATTCGAAATTATTTTTTTATACATACTTTCTTGTTAATTTGCAACAAATAGAAAAAAAATTGGTCTTCCCGAGGGAAGTTTTTTGTGAATTAAGAATTTGGGCTGTACGTCCCTTAGAAATTTGATAAATTCCGTGTAGAAATTATTTAAATTTTAATTCCGTAAATTAAGAAGTTAAGTTAATTTTATTTATACCGCTATACTATATGTTGTTAACCCACGTCTCTGAGTGCAAGATCAAAGTGGACATCGAAACGCATCTCCTCATCAAGGAGTCGAATAATTAGGGGCTCATCATGAAACAACAGAAATTCCACGTCATGCGTTTCATCATAGACCTGCATTATCGTGAAACCAACGTGTGCATTGCCAATTATACTTAATTAAGGAAAATCTCATTATACGTAGACCCTAATTTTCCATGGACATTGTAATAGAAGTAGTGAAACATGTGTTGAGTTATTGCAATTTATCGAATTACCAATTTCATATATTTTTATTATTTGACACACAAATTGCGTATGGTGTAGTTTTTTCTTTGTTATTATTATTATTGTGCAACATATATATTTGAGATGCAACGAGATGCAGAGATAATTTTACCATCCATTTTTAATATTAGGGATAGGTAATAATTTTAGAATAAGTATTTCTCACATTTCAGACAACGTACCAAAATTATCCTCTGATTTAATTTTGGCTGCACCCTGTAATTGTCGCCGTACAAAAATAATCGGGGAGGGTATAAATTTTGTTGTTTTCCTGTAGTTCAATAAACAAGCAAGTTCTGATTGAAGGGAGACATGTGTACCTCTAAATTGGACTTTCTATTTTATATTAACGTTCATTTGCTCTAAGCTCTTGCGTGCAAAAGTAGTAATATCCATCCCTAATCAGACAGGAATTACCAAACCCGCACTTTCAATAAATCCTTCATTGGCTCAAAGGGCGAGTAATTGTTGAGCAAAACACAGTTTCAAGTGTAATACGTTGGATTAAGCATAATACGGCCAATTAATTTGATAATACTTTAATTAAAAACAGTTGTTACCGTAATATGAGAATGTCGTAATTTAGAAAGTGGATAGTCAGGTAAATATTACTACCGATACTGATCGATATGGTGAAAAGCAAATTCTTCAATAATTTTACACAAATTCCTTTGGTACTACTCTATCGAATATTCTATATTTGTTACTTCGATTAAAAATTTCATATTATTTTCAATTGCACACAATTCCATTGCGATTGTCGACAAAAAAAAGGGAATGAAAATAAGTCAGAGAAAATATGAAAAAAGTTCCATAAGATGAATATTAATAATCACGAATTAATTTAAAATCAAAGATTTAAAAAGTTCTCGAAACCAAAGCCAATATTTTGATATTACATTACTATTATTATTATTATTATTATTATTATTATTATTATTATTATTATTATTATTATTATTAGAGGAAAATTATTGAGGCACATGAAGAGATTGTTTGCAATAAAGACGTAATTGATTAAAGGTAAATCCAAATCGCAATTTTAACTGAGCGATTGAAATTAGATTCGATAAAGAAAAATTTAATTTCCAATACAGGCAATTTGGGTTATATTTCCCTACCCTATTCAGAATATATTTAACACTTTTTTTTCACCGAGTCGATTTCCAGCCGATTCGCGTGTATCGAGTACAATATATTTTTAAGGTACCTGCAAACGACAAATAACGAAATAATTAAACATTTACGAGATTCAAAGAAACGCTATAAAAATTCTGGAACAGAAGTTAAATGTGACATCGATTTTAAAAGAGCCCTTTGAATTTAGAGTACCAGAAATCCCTGGAAGCATGATATCAAAGACCAAAAAGTACCGTGTCGTGGAGGAACTATTATCAGCAAGACTAATCCTCTCACAGGAAAGGCAATAGTTTGATCCTCTTAAAATAACTAATATATTACCTGCTCAGGATACCTCATTAGGTGTTGACGGTACACACACTACACGGCTCGTATGAAATTAGGAGCTAAACCCAAAGTAATTGGGTGTAACCCCCTTGAGGAGAAAAAGTGTGATAATAGAATGCCAGTAGTGAAATGCTTATTATCGACAGGAATAATATTTCGTAATACTGCTTACCGATACACCAAATACTTTAGTAAAAATTACACGTTTGTGCACTGAAAAAAAAAATATGTGGTAATTTCAACTATAGCTATACTTAAATTTGGCATGAACAATATATTTCTAGTAATTCTTACTATATTTATTGAACCCTAGAAAACCCTAGAAAAGAAATAGTTAACGCCTTCATTTTTTTCGGTATGTAAATAGTGTCTCGCTTGTTGAAACATTGTTGGTATAAATATTGCATTAATTAAAACCGAACTTGAAACCAATTTTTGGAAGTATTGGAAGAAGATATAATATTTTGTTAAAAAATTCAGAAAATGAGTTGGTTTCTTAAATGTTTGTATATAATTGGAGGAATTTTAAAAAAGAACTGAAAAAATTAATTATAATAACTCTGAACCATTTTGTTGATGAGATATTCTATGAAATATAGGAGGGGAAGAAAATTGTCCTGAATTTTCTTTGTTGGATTGTTGACAAAAAGATTGTTGCAATTTAATTCCGTAGCTCGTGAACTGTATGTTTGACAAGAGAGGAAACTCGAATACGTACTCTCTTTAAAACAAATTAATGTAAATGGAAATGGGAATGAAACAGTTCCGCTCTCGCCACGGAATTCCGTCACAAACAGTATAATTTCAACCGCAGACAGAGGTTTCTGCCTCCCAAAAAAAAATTCTGCTTGTAAACTGGGGTAGTATTCATTAGGGGAAGGCATTCGCATAAAAATTAATTACCAGTATTCTTTTCTTTTTTTTTTTTAGTGAATCGTTGGAAATATAATTTTTATGGAAATCGAGTAGGTTTAGGCGCGGATTCATTAAAATTTGATAAAACAGGAGAGATAAGAAAAATAATCAAACGCGCAATTCATCGTTGACTCTCGGTTCCTTGCCATTCCCCATACCCTGGAATCGCCAGAGGCAATTGCGAGGACAATGCAACTCGTACAAATAAATGCGTTTGCATTTGAGACAACAGAGAATTGCATCTAGGTCTAAATAGCGACGTACCTAATAGCGATGTATCTCCAAACAGCCAGGGTGAGTGTCAGTGCTATGCTGATGGTGTGCAACACTTGAGCGAAGTGCATATGGAACAGCACAAAGACGGCCCATCCATAGGGGAAAATTTGATGTTCTGGTAGAACGACGTATTTGTATACGGCGAAGGGGATGTATTCCACCATAACGAGCATATCTGCTATGGCGAGACCCGTTAGGATCCTATTGATGGGTGTAACCACCATGTCTTTCCGCGTGAGTACAATGATGTTCAGAACGTTGGCCACTGTACCAAAAACGCAAACGATCAGGGCAACGTATCCATGGTAATTTTTGTAAGATAACGATATTTCCTTGATGACGCCGCTGCAGTAACTCGGTTCCGGTAGACCGAGATTGAAATTGTTCACGTAATCCAGGTCCTCCTCGGTGATGTTGTGTTTGCGAAAAATGTCGGAGATGTTGTTGATTCCGGACATCTTTGAGACGCTTTTGAGTAAATACTTCAACTGCAGGAGCGACGCATTTAAGTTTTTCATGTATGCCTCCTCGTTAATGTGATGTAGCATCGCATTTTTACCGAAGACTTCAATCCGTTGGCGGAGCTTGATCCCGGTGGAAGGTCGACACTCGGCATAAATTTCCGAAGACTTTCAACAACCGGAAGCACTTCGCAAAGCCCATAACTCACGACGTCGCCGAAATTGTGCTTTTCTCCTTCGTATGAAAAACGACGTTTACGCGACGATCCCTCGTATTGTACATCCGCGTGGATGTATTTATTCCGTATTTTTATGAATTTCTTCGATCCACGATAAATTCATGGTTTAATCGAGCGCGGCATTTTCGTAACCGGGGTCGGCTTCAGATTTTTGCGGACGAACGAATTTTTCAATTGGGACCAATTGCAGCGTATTATTCACCCGACTGGCAAGATGTACATGTCTTCTTTAATTTTCAATCCATAACTCTCTTCTCCCTTCGTCGCGTGTCGCATCCATAAGCATTTCTGCAAAAAGATGCGAAATGTCTTTTCAATAAAATATTTAATAAATAATCAAATTAGGGTTTAATTTTATCCATTATGGGACAAACATTGCGTTTCCGCGAGGATGCGTGTCTACTAATGAGAATTTTCACTCTACAAAATCGCCGGCTAGGAAAATGTAATATTTCGTGACGTATTTGTGTGAACGGCAAATAATTTGGTAAGTCATTATGCAAATGAACGAATTGCATGTTCCATTCGCGAAAATGAATAGCATTGATAGCACAAAAGCATCTCCAACAAAAAAAAAACAAGAGTTTGTCAGTACAGACGCGGATTTGTGCAATTAAACAAAGACATAATTGAATTAGGGTTTATTTTTATAAAATATCGTTATTGTATTTCTATTATTGTTAATATTATCACTATTATTGTCGATTTATTTAATTCTTTGCGTTACCATTTGATTCTCAGGTCACATATTTTCAATATTATTTTTAATATTTTTTTCTTACCGATACGAAACTATTGTAACTATTATAACTATTTCTTTTTTTTTTATTAATTCTAGAGACTACTACAATTGGTCCAGTAATGACATTCAGAAATTTGTTTTAATGGATTTTGATTTTTTGCAAGAATGAAATATAAAATAAAAATATTGTTTTATAGAAGAAATTTTTCTATAACCGATACATCCCTTGATTTCGCAATAAAAACTTAAATAACGGTAATATTTATAACCTGAAATATTTGCTATTGTTCGTCCGGAAGCAATAGAATGATTTCTTAGGGTGACAAAATTGTGACCAGGTCCTTTATATTTTCTGATAAATAAAATGTTGAATGTTGTAAATAAAGCAGCCTCTTTACGTCTTGAAGGAATTACCGCAATATCCTGCTTTTATATTTATATATATATATATTTTTTTTTTTTTTCTAAAGCATAGAAGCTCCAGGTTTTAACGTAATACTTTAGCATCTACATAAGCCATAAAGAAGATTATCCCTGAAAACGATGAAACCATATGGTTCGTGAGGAGAATGTAAACCATTTCTCGAACAGATATTCAATAAATCAACAAATGCTTAAGGGTGGGTACAGAGGAGTGGATGTTGCATCCGATGACAGATGAATGCACGGACTGAAATTTTCACACGACAAAGCCCAGTTCCTGGAAGTTACCTTTTTAACGTGCCATTGCCGAAACGCTATCGGTATTTACGCCTTGACCTGGCCTAGATAACAATAGGGAATTTCCAATCACGGTAAAATGTAGGAAAGCGAGTCATTAAAAAATGAATCGCCCTTTCCCAGCTAGAAAGTTTGCTTTCGTGTTTGATTTCCTGCACGTGAAGGAGCCATTCCATTATTCCGATTACCAAAAATTTGTGAGATCCTAAAAATGATTCCTCCAGAACAGTGGTTCCCAAACTTTTTTGTCCTACCGATTCCTTTCCAGAAAAAAATATTACTTAGAGCCCCCTGGAAATTAATTTTTTAAAATTTACAGTTATTCTTCGCCCCCAAATGCACCTGTGGCCATCACCGCCCCCCTGAATCGCTGCAGCACCCACCAGGGGGCGGTGGCGCCCAATTTGGAAATCACTGCTCTAGAAACTAAATATCGACCCGTTGTTGCACGAATTATGGCTTTTGTCATTTGTTTTGGCAGTGTCATTTTTTCAAAAAGGAATCAGTTACGCTAGAAATCAATAAAACTTTATTATTTCTATCCCATAAAAGAATATGCGAATAAAATTAGCAAATTAATGATGCCATAAAATACAGCAAAGAGTGACTATACATTGTAAGCAGTCGTTATTGTATATTTTGCAAAATGTCTAATAAATATTTCATTTCAACATTTATTTAACACTAAACGTACCATGAGGGGTCAAATGACTGATATTTTTACACGTATTTTAAATGGCTGGGTGATGTCACGGTACGTTTAGTGTTAAAACAGAGACCTCTACTTTCCGTCACCGTGAATCTGATTTGCAAGCGAAATTTGTAGGATGCTTGTGTATTTTTGCTTCAAGTTCGCATATTTCTCTTTCCGCCTTGCTAAATTCGAATTAAACAAACTTTCCGTGGAATTCTGCACGGTGTCCAATTCGGGCACAATATCAAAAGTCGAAACACATAAATTCGCGTCCACGTTGAATCGCACGTAAGTGATGGGCCGAGCGTAGGATAAGACGAAGGGAAAGCGTATAAAATATGTTATGTGTCTCTTTCTTTTCTTTGAATGGATAACGCGAGCGTTTGACACACGACATAAAAAAGTCCTTGATAAAATACATTCGGTATTACCGAGCCTGGCTTCTCCGGAGAGAATCGTTTTATCCACAATAAGGGTGTTGCTATTAAATCGATGGTATCAGTGGAGGAAGGAAAACGAAAGTGGAAATTTCAAATAATCTTAGCGATATTTCTTCGTAGATTATCTACTCGACAGTTGGAATATTTGATTACGGGAGTTGATAATATCCGTGGAAATATAGGACGTATTCGTCGACCATCTGAAATTATGAGTATTTGCAGCAGGGCTAAGACTTTCATTTCATACTACACTAACTTTAATGGAACATTAACTCTTCGCGAACTTTCGTGATCGATTGGAAATTCCAATATTGTGTAGAATTTTTTTTTTAATAAATATTCTTGAAAACACTGTAAGGAAAAATTTTCGTTTATCGTCTCGTGTGCAATAAAGGAATTAGCGTTAACCGTTGTTTTTTTTTGACGTTCCCAAAATTCTGAAAGTATTGGTAGCCAGCTATGAAAATGAAAGTGTAATGGCTAAAATTTACATCGTTCGTGTAGGAGTAGCGCAGGAAAGAAAAAAAAAAGGACTCACTCTAGGCTTATCACATTACGTACTTAATAACAAAAAGCCATAACGATATCTTTATTTACCCCGTATGGCGATTGTCTTACTTTTTATCTTTCCAAACGATTAAAGCAGTAATTTGTCATTACTCGTTTAACGCATCAAGTAAATAAAGTCGAATAAAGCTTTTATTACAGCCGAGTCTCTCCAACTTTTCCAACATTTCGGACAAAAAACACCTCGAGCAGAAGCATCTGCTCCAAAAAGTCTAAAGCAAACGCCTTAAGTATTTTTTCGCAAATGATGTCTTGCAAAAACCCAAGGCGAATGTTTAAGCTTCTCTTTTTTGCAAGGGGTGCTTGCATGAAAATGAGTCTACGAAAAAAAAAATCCAAATTGTTCAAAACGAACCAAAGTAATGGGAAATATATTTAAATGATCGAGATTAAAATCGCAATATATATTGTAGGAAAAGATAATACGTACTCCTGTTTTAATTACAAAGTGAAGGCAGTGAAACTTAATTAGTTCGTCGTTACTAATAATGAAGAACGGTTTCTTTCATAAAAGAAAAGCAGCCGGCACCAATTAGTGTGCTTTTAACTAACTAATTGTTTGAGTTATTTTCCAAAAAACTCGAACTTTGTTAATGAAATATAAAAAAACCTCTCCAAAGAGTTAAATGTGTCTCTAAATTTAATTGATTATAGTAATATTGGACAATGTTGTATGGAAAGTGCGCTTGTTTTTGTGCGCTTCTATGTAACAATAAACAAAAATATGGGAATTGAAATATTACATTATTTTTATATGACTTAAGTGACAAGAGTAATAGTTTTCATACAAGATTTTATTATGCAAGAAAAATGCTTGTCTATTATCCGAATTTGCTTTTTTAATACCATTACTTAAAAAAAAATCGTTCATGTTGCAGATTCTAAATAGTTTATTATTTTTATCCCAGAAAAAAAAATGCAAATAAAATTATCAAATTAATGATGCTATAAAATAGAGCAAAGAATGACTATTGCATTATAGCAGTTATTATTGTATTATAAATATTGCAAAATGTCTAATATACAGTCATTTAAATATTTACTTCAAACGGAGACCTCTATTTTCTGCCATTTCAGATCTGATTTACAAACAACATTTTGTAGGATGTTTGTGTGTTTTTCCTTCAATTTCGTATATTTTTCTTTCTACCTCGCTAACTTCGAATTAAATAAACTTCCAGTGGAATTTTTGCACGGGATCATTCCGAAATAGTGGTGTAACCGGAAAAAAGGTGGTTCGTGTAAAAGTTTGCGAGAAAATCGAGTTTGAATATTCGTTAGGTACGCGTGCACTTAATTAACGACAATCTGCTTAATTGTTAGTTCACCCAACCGGGCTAGTTGACCCTTCTTTTGTTTGTGTTTGTCAACAATTTTAGTCTGTAATTGATACAATTTTAAATGATGCAGTGAGTTCCCGTAATTGAAACTATGTTAAAAATATATGCGATGAATATTTAAACTAGTTTTTTTTCTTCTAGATTCTTCAAATACATGAAATTCCAAAGAATATTTCTTTTTCATTGCTCTTGAGGTACAGTGAAATTTTATAGTCTATTTTAGAACTCGAGATTCTTCAATTCACCACGAAATTATTTATTGACGCGTATATTGTGGCTCGAAAGCTCCTGCGCTTGTACCTCACAAATTCAAACTTTTCCTTTAAATAACATATGAATTATTGCGAAAACGCAAAAGTTACCATTCTTGAAATTCTCAGACTTTGGATAGTTTCCTAACGTTCAAAGTTACTGTTGAGAAGAAAAGTCCAGAAGTTTGTGTATTTTCTCTTCTCCCAGTGATTTTCTAACAAGACTGTAAAAATGAGTGGGTATTTTTCTTAAATTTTCGATGTAGAATCTAATGGCGTTGAAATAAATATCTTTGCTACTTCGAAAAAAAATTTCAAGGAAAAATAATCGAACCATGGAATCCACAATCTTCCTTTTTACATATTTCCCAAACCTAATGTAAACAAATTTTTGGGCTGAGAGCTTTATTAAAGCCTTACAAAATTATTGAACTTCTATGGAAAATCGATTTCCATTAAAAAAAAAAAACTTACATTATACATAAAATATTCACACGTTGTGATAAAGAACAACAAATAAGAAAGTTGATAATAAAAAATACAATTTAGTTGCAATACTTCGTTGCTTCGTTTTGTAGAAAATTAATTAATTTTTTCAAAAACACCCTTCGAAGTACATCTGATCTCCTTCTTGATGCAAAACATGTTTTCCCTACGACTTTGCAGTTCGTATTATCTTTCGAGCACGTTTATCCTTCGCTGATTCTATTTCATCAAATAATTAGATTTCTTGAAAATAAAACAGTCCCAGCATTAGAATGACTTCTTTTTTTCTCCAATTTCTTTTCATTTGCACTTTCATCTATTTTGTTTTATCACAAATTATCGGTAGCTTCTGATAAACGGAAACGTCTTGAAACCGAGTGCGACACTTCTTTTTATGCAAAAACTACAATCCCCACTGACTCCAATACGAAATGAAGCTTTCGTGTTCACAATTTGTTTACATATTGTCTGATGTGTGTGCAAAAGATAAGAGCTGCCGAGGGAAATAAATGTTACAATGCGGTTACTTTCCCCTGAAGTTTTTATCGAAGCGATAGGAAAATATTTTTTTTTCTATCGAAATTTGATTTCGCACTATTCGATCCGACAATGAAAATGTAATCAAAATAAATCGTTGAAAGCTCTATTTTTAATAACCACTGGTATCGCTCAAGTGTTCCTCCTTCGTAAATGTATTTGAACATCGGGTTTATCCGTATACGATAATAACTTGACGAAATATGAAAAATAGGAGATTCGTATTTTTGGTGACCCACATTGTCACTCGCTATGAAAACTATTCGACGACGAATTGAAAACAAATTTCGTGAACGAAGATCAATACTTCACGAAGAGGTAAACGTTCATAAATATAGAATTTCTATACACTATTGGCGAGGTGTCATAAAAATCGAAGGCTGACAGCTAAGGCTCGTTCCATGTTTGATATCTTCATGTGCGATACAAACGAGGATCTTTTTTTTTTTTATAGAAAGTACAGGTGAGATTGAATATCTCGAATCGCACCATATGTTTCGCTCGACTTCACTCTACTGGATTTGAAAAAACACCATAAAAGCAGAAGCTATAAAAGCAAAAGGCCAGCGGATACATTTTTAAAAGAGTCCAGACGGTTTGCATATTTTCAAAATATAACCTGAGAAATCGAATTAAGGTTTTCATGGGGTTTTTTTTCAGGAGAAAAAAAACTGTTGACACTCGAGAATTTTGAGAAACTCTTGAAAATAAAATCAATGGAAAGTTAGAAATATTGCAGACAGAAATTTCAATAATAATTATAAAAATTGCAATGTTAATTATAAATAATTGCAAAACGAATTTTTTTTAATGTATGCAATTGAAGATGTAGAATGAAAATAAATCGATGATGCTGTACGTAGAATTTTTTTATAAGCGTTGCAGAAGTAAGATGGAACAGATAGACACACTAGAAGCGAAAATTGTCAAATATGAAATATTAAAAAAAAAATACGGTTCAATCGAATACGTCGAAAAAAAATATCTGAAAAAATTATACGGCGCAAAAGGCTTAGGGAAAAACGTCACGGATAAATCTGGGGATCCCATTGTGGGAGTAGAGTTTGCCACGGCAATAAAAGGACTGAAGAATAATAAATCTCCAGGAGTAAATGTCCCATCCTTACGGATTGAAAAAAATGCAGCCATATAGCCGGCAAAATTTCCAAACTGATATAACGTATTTAAATACGCATCGGGTGCCAAATGGGTTACATTTCCCAAGCAGTTCAAAAGTGATAAGCATCGTCCTGTATGTTAATTATGATGTATTGAAATAAATTAATCGGTAATAGTAAATAAGCGAATCAAAAATATTAATAAAATAAAGCAAATTAAAACGAAATTTTTGAAATGTTTAAATAGAGTAAGGTTTCATTGCTTTTAATTTTTCTCACATATAAAAAATGAATAAACGAATTGGAAGGTTCACCAGAACCACAAACCTTTGGGATTAAACTATTAGCTCACTCGGATGACAGACACACTGGTAAAGTTTATTGGTATGTGTGTGCCAATAATACAAAAAATGTAAAAAAGAAAAGAGAAAGTAAAACCGAGAACAGAAATAGTAGGCGAGAAAGTGAATTTGTTTAAGAAGTGAAATAATTAACAGAAGATAAATATGAAAAACGTATACGTACACCAGCATAGATAAAAACAATTTTGGAACAAAAAAACACATTTATTGTGTTTAAAGTCTGAAATGTTGAAAATTTCTATATTTTTTAAAAAATGATGCGTTAAGAACCACTAGTATGTGATAGTAAAGAGGGTACGTAGGACCACCCTTAGCTGACCTACGGGGTATGAGACGCCCCAGCTCCAACTTAAGAGTCTTTATAGCAAGACAATTCTCAATTTGTTTTTCATACCAAGTATTATATTTTTATGAAATAACCTGTACTATCTGTTACAACAATGCTCGACAACTATCGTACAATTTTTCTGAGTTAAAAAAAGTCAATAGTTTCGACACAATATAAATTTTTATCGCCGGGGTTTGAAAAGCTCCACCGTGCCAACTATGTTATTCCGGCGAAGTGGGCCAGCTAAGGGTTAAATGGTTTCGTAGAAAATATCTTCTAATTAAAATAGAAGTTTCATTCTGAACTTCAATGGAGTGACACAGTTGTTTTTTCACGGTCAAAAATATTTCTATCCGTATTCGTGGCAGGCAAAGATACACAGATATTTCACAGTTTCCGAAAGGGTGAGGGGAACATACAACAAATTCGGTCGAGAAAAATTCACTTTAAAATCCAGATGCGAGATTTAATGAAATTTGATCTCGTCTTGATATTGTCTGGATCTCGTAAAATAACACATAACACTTGTGTTACATCGATAATAGATATGAATCATGAAAATGATGTAGCATTTTTCTCGCAAGATTTCCAGAGGCATCGCAGGAAAATCATATCAGCAGTATTCCGGTCACGAGAAAGTCACATACGTTGTCTTGCAGAAGGCTTTGCGTAAAAAGGAGGACGTCATAAGGTGTGTCGGATAATTTATTAAGAGTATCTTAAAGTGCGTTTGAGGGTGGAAAAAAAAATCATTAAATATAAGAGGTAGCGGGAAATTATTCATGGACATTAATCACAAAAAATTACCGTCTAATGAGATGCGCGATTTGCTTGGAGGGGACTCCAAAATGAGATGCTGTATGACAAATTATGATTAGGGTGATTTAATACGAGCCAAAATTCATTCAAAAGGGTATTTCGGAAGTAAAATGTGCAACGTCGTAGGCACGAATAAATAAATGTCACGTTTTTAATTAAAATTGCCATGCGAAAGTAGAGAAATTATGTAATATTAAAAACCGATAATATAATTTAAAAAAAAATATTTTATAATATAAAAATATATAAATTATCGAAATAATGAAAATTGCCGAAGAAAATAGGGATTCTGTGAAGGAAAATAATAAAATTCACTAGAAAAATAGTACCTAGATATTTATGAACGACTGATACTCTACTAAAATTTTATGACTTTGGATATTGCTTTGGTAAAACGATTGTTATCTTTCCTACAATTTTGATCATTCATGTAATTGCAACTTTATTAGTTGCACGTTTGCATTATGTATTTTTTGTTGAGTGCATTTTCATTATTATTTCAGCAAATTTCAAAAGTAGCACTTCCTCGCGATGGATTGCAGGAGTGTTCGCAATGCGTGTAATAATTAATAGCCACATTACATCCATGGTGTTGAGTAGGTGATATAGAATAAAACTTCTCCAGCGACAATTTAATTTTTTGCAATTAATCCAAAGGATGCTTTTAGTATTTCCACAAGACCAAAAGTGTTACTTTGGCAGGGGTAGCAATTTTTGACTTTCCGAAGATTTCAAAACCACCGCATTGACATTTTGGCAATTGGCTTTTCAAAAAAGTCATGCGACAATACAATATCCCCAACGAAATTTCAATTTCCATCGCATTTTGTCAATCGGTAACGAGTTGAAAAAAGAAAAAAAAAATTACCATGAAAGTATTCCAAATCATTTACTGCGACTGTTACGTAATTTCTCACAAAAGCTAATTAATAAATCATCGCGCACTTCGGATTACTTCGTACTTATGAGAGAACCGACTCCTCGAAAGGCAACAGGTAACATGGCAAAGCATGCGTTCCAACGCGAGGGTTGTTCAATAGGAAGTCGCAATACTACTGAGGGAGATCCTTCTGTTGCGGGATTATTTCACTCTCGAGTAAAAGGAAGCCTGCGCGATACTGGTCCATAGAAATGTTGCTTTACATCCATGCTTTCGAATGAAAAAATTGTCTCCCGTGACATACGACGTGTTAATATGTGTATTAATGCGATACACCACGTGTCGATATGTCGGCAAAGATATATGGAATAAAAAGAAATATGTAAATATCGAAAAAAAAAAAATAATAATTCTTCTTGTAGGAGACTTATCGTAGCCGTTTTCGGAGACAAGGCTTAAATAAAATTGGATGATTACCAAAATGAAGAGCCACTTCGAGATGGGAAGCTTCATTTATGGACACTTTGGCGAAGACGTCAAAATTCGCGAAGGCATTTGCAAAAACAAAAATACATTTCTAGAATCTATCTGCCTTACGTATACGATCAAAGCGACGTTTCTTTTGCTTCATTTTCAAGACTATCCACTTTTTTCACTTATTTTTCCTGCAGATGCTGGATGCTTTGACTCTATTCCCCTTTCGCTTGACTGTTTTGCATTCTCCGGGGATTCGTCCCTTCACTTCTCTCTCGCTACATTCTCTCGTCAACATCAAAGAATTTTTTAATATCAACTTTTTACGGCAAAGAGCGAAATGATATCCAGAGATAATGATAAAAAGAAATGACGTCCCTCGTCCAAAATGAAATGTTGTTATTTGTAGCCTTATCGCATTGAACACGGCAAAGGTTTTTCTTCCTGAAAGGCTACCACCGAAACCCTTTCTTTGCGATAGTACTTTACTTATCGCCGAGGTAAAGAATGCCGGCTAACAATTATGTGGCTATCGGTAGCTGTAACTTTCACCCTAACGTTCATTAAGTTTTCCAGAACGTGCTTTCACGGCGTGGAAATATCATTTAAGAAAGTGATTCGACCCTTCGATTAATTAATTTTACTAATTAACGCTAAATTTCGTAAAATAAAGCTTCTAAATAAGGTGGTTTTTGAAAAGAAATTTTTTAAAATTATTCTTTATAAATTCGCAGCAGGGTCTTTAGACAAATCAATTTTTTTTTTTTTCAAAGCACGGAAGACCCCATATCGACCGTAAGGGGTTAAAAATTTTTCTTGGATTAATATATTTTATTGATAAGCACCAAATTTCATTTTCCTTATACGTAACATTTGCAACATATTTTTACATATTGGGTTGGCAAATAAGTTCCTTCGGTTTTTGTGATTTATTCCACTGTTAAAAACCGAACGAACTTATTTGCCAACCCAATACATTACAAAATTCTTTTCTTTCTTGCATATTAACTTACAATTTTCAAATATTTTATTTTAACAAGTGATACAACTCTTGAATAATTATATTATTGATAAATAATACATTTATCGGTAATACGTTAATAATATATTATCAAAAATATTGATAATCAATAATTTTGCGTAAAGTTTTGTCAAAGAAAATTCGTAATAAATAGCCTTTATTATTTTTGAGTTCCGGAAATCTTCCCGTGCCAAAGCCAACCTTAGCCTTAAAACTCCTAATCCTTTTATAGTTCGGAAATACATGCCGCTCCGCGGAATCTATTATTCTTGCAAACATAATTAAGGGAAATAAATCATTCAATTATTGGACGGGTACCGTTTTGTGATTCAGAACTTGAAACCGCATACGACCGATCTTCTGTTCCAAGGCAATTACGAAACAAAAATATACCGATAGTTCCATTTTCAGTGAAAAGCGTAATAATTCACTCCAACAAAGATAAAGGGTGTATAAAGGAGGTAGTAAATTTTCTCGTGTCTACTCTGGGCAATATAACTGGTATATGATATGTTCATGTCGCGATAGCAAGGAGGGATAGGAAGGGCATTGTGGGAACTGCAATAGAAGACATGGTAAATCAAAATCATCGGACATTTATCAAAATGAACAACGTGTATCGGTAAAAACTGCTAGATCCATTCCAGATCGCCGAAATATCGCTGAAGACGCCTGCAGTTTAGGGATTCGTTCGATAAACTTTCTTAATTGCTGCGTTCCTTGGCTTACCTTTCTCGTTCCTTGTAATTACCGTGTCCTACATCATTAATATCTTCGCAGCAGTCTTCTTTGGGCATCCTCTTATAATCAGTTTTTTTCCATCCCGGTCTATGAATATTTTAATGAACTTCTTTGACTTCACCGTTTAGCTTATTAGCTAATTTGTCGTTCCCTTTTGTACGTTTCACGAGTTTTTCCCTTTTAAATATACATAGAGCATGCTCTCGGATCATGCTGGAGGCACGTGTATAAAGATAGAAAGAAAAATTGAATGGGTCACCTCCGAAACCTTGTAAGGTACAAATTGCAAATTGTTCAAAAATCCCCAAAAATGAAAAAAATAACCTGATGATGCAATTATAATTGTTTTAAAAAATTTGTACCTTCGACGTTTTTGAGGTGACCCATTCTATTATTGCACCAACAGGTTATTTTTTTCATTTTCCGGAATTTTTGAAGAATTTGCAATTTGTACCGTGCAACGTTTTTGAGGCGACCCATTCAAATGTTTGAACCGGTCTCGAGCGTAAAATAAATCGGGAGATGTGACAAAGAATTGCAAAAACTCTGAAACAGGCAGAAATGGTACTTATACATAAGTAGGAGAGAATGGGGTCAGTTGAACCACTACAAAATTATTTTAGTTTTGATCAAGTTCGAAATTTTTACAATATACATATATATACACACTACAATGAATACTTTATGATTATATGTAAAAACTAATATATTATTAATTAATTGAGTATTTTACCAAGCACTGAAAAAAAGGTTTAGATGCTCCTAAGCAGAAAAACTTAATTTTTTGGAAATTGAATAATCATAATAATTCCAAATTGTGGGTAAATCAAAGGTTTACATACTGGAGCAAAGGACACCGCAATGTTTTATTTTTATTGTACGTTTAAGTCGTTTGGTTCAATTACCACGTGGTTCAATTGACCCCCTTCCCCCTACTGACTTGCAATCTTGACTCGGTGTTACCTAGGAATGAGTGTATTAAAATTAGAAGGAGTTTTATTGGCCCTTATGGTTCTTGAATTCAAGAACCATAGATCACTATTAGATATAAAACGTACATTTATCTGTCTTCGTTTTTTTATTAGCAGCTATAAAGATATAGCTCTAAATCTGTATGTTACCTTTACATATGGTAAGGAACCGTAATATTTATTAGCCATAAACCTTACAGGAGTGTATAAAAGACTCATATAAAAAAAAATTCATGGAAATCGGCAGAGTAGTCTTCGTGATAAAGGTAGTGTACAGGTTTAGAGGTATATTTTTATATTAGTGATAAAAAAGGAAGCAGAAAACGGATGGATAAATTATACCTATTTATCCGTCTTATATTTATTATATAAATAATATATATGTATATATATATACTCGTGTCGGTGATCCATGGTTCTTCGATTCAAGCAAGTAAACAACTATTGCAGAACAAATAAAAAAAAAACAAAAATTGTTTACAGTGCATGTATTATAAATAACAGACTTTTGCTATCAGTATTTCCAAAAGCTTTGTATTATTGTAGTATTTGATAAATTACAGAGGGGGTACGTTACGATTGTAATCGCGGAAACGTAAATTTAGTCGTGACGTGTGATCTTTACAATGTGACGCGTCATATGTAATACGTTTGTGGCAATAAAAATAAATAAATGAATAAATAAAAATAGGGATTTCATTATGGAAAAATTCTGAGCTAAGATAATAATAAATATAAAAATTATAACATTACTTATTAAAATTATAATTATAATAGACAATAAATATTACGGTTCCTTACCATACGTAAAGGTCCGTTACTGATTGGAAACTCTGTATAAAAAATAGGGGTAAGCAGGGGCAAATTGTTTCAATGCAGATAGACAATGCAATAATATCTTTACGAGCGGGATCCATTTCTTCGTTTTGCTTGCACCGATGCTGGGTTTGGTATCCCACTTTGCCATTTTCAAACTCTACCCTTAAACGAAGACAACCAACCCCCGTAAAAGACGTCTAATCTAGTAAGACTGCATGCCAGCTATGTCCAATGAAATCAGATAATAGACCTGCGCTCTGCATCTATATTATTTGATTTGAAACCACTGAAGGTGCAGCTCGGCATGAAAATGGTCTCGAATTCAAATATCTGCACGTCTTGCGATACCCGCCCTATTTTAGAGACGGCTGTTAATAATTTGGTTGGTTGCAATTTTTAAAGGGATCTTAGTATTTCATCTCGCAAGTAGAATTCCTTAGTCAAATCAAAGATAGTCAACTTTATTAAAATATTTTAATTCGTTTGCGAATTCTTCCTTTTAGAAAACAGCTTTTAAATTGCTTTTCAGCTTTAATAACTACCAATTAATTAACTAACTAATTACTGGTAGGAAATAATCCTATTTTTATTATTCAATATAAGTAAATTGATACTATCAGGTAGCAAGTCTATCCCCTGTAATATAGTTAAATGCACTTTTCAATTAATTCCGTAACGTCTTATGATCCACTTAGAGTTTTCGTATATTTATCGTTTTCCAATTTTCTGGAAGAAACAAATTTTCCTCGAACAAGTGAAATCTTCTAATTCCCATAATTTTGTTAATAAGTATCAGTGGAATAGGTAATTACCGTGCAAATAAAATTTTTTATTGTTAGTCCAATTCAAAATAGTGGTTTTCTTGAAAGGTTTTAATTAATTTTAGATTTCTTCTTTTCAGGAAAGGGCTTTCAAATGACTTTTTACCTTTAGTAGCAACATTACTACTTAGCAAGAAATAATTTTCTTTTTGTTTTATTTAATATAAATAAATTGTGAATATACAGTCGCAGGTCCGTCTCCCACAATATAATGAAAAGCTATTTTCAATTAATATCTTCATCCCCTTGGACTATTCACACATTTACCGCTTTTCTATTTCCTGGGGGAATAAAATTTTGTTTGAACAAGTGGAATCAATTAATCCCACATCATCTTATTAATGAGTGTTTAGCGAAATACCTACTACAATTTATAAAAGCAACGTGTCCTGTATGAAATGAGGCACAAGGTGTGTACGTTGACAGATAAGGAACACACATGCTGACAGTTATGAATAACCTGGCCCGTTACCAGCCAGTCATTTCAAATCACAGCGCCTACATCAAAAAAGGGTAATTTTGATAAAAAAAAAACAAGAAGGGTACGGTGGAAAAAAAAAACAAGAAAACCAAAACACTTCATGTAACGTTTTTAATAATTGCAACGATAAAGTTATTGTTTACAAAAGAAGTAAAAATAATTGACATTTTTTAGAAGGTTTTTCTTTTCTTGAAAATAAAGATTTTATATAAACTGAAATGGGGTTGAATTTTGTGCAATAACAATTACATTTTTACGATGCAGTCCAGGCGATTGTTCACTTCAAGTGATCTCCTGTGGTTTCCAACGATTTCAGGATGATTTAGGTACTCTCTTCAGATTCATTTCCTCCCAGCTACGTCTCAGTCCATTGAATGCTCTTTTTTTTTACCGGTAAAGTTCATTCACAGAGAAAAAGGTAATGGAAATTTTTCACTTTTTAAATATGAACTTATCACGTTGCAATAGTTGAAGTGTCAATTACTTTCAAGTTACATTGTTGATTCAAAGCCGATTGTCGATTCCACGAATTTTTGTATTTTTCAATTTTTGATGCAGTTTTTTGATGATTTTTTTAATCTTTTGTTTGTTTAATCAAACTTATGACAAAAACAGCTTTCCAGCTTTCGTGGAAGTGTAAACTGCGAAATTTCTGGTCTTCATTCTCTACCGTTGATGGCAGAGGCGAAAAAGTGACGGGTGTAAAATAAATGGTGGACGCTTTTAACTGATTAAATTTTGTAAATGTACACATTCGCAATCGAAAACGCAGAAAAAAAGTTTTACGGTTATTGGAAATTTCGTAGACAGTGATAGAAAATGGATTACAATCATATAAAAACAATTTCAAGCACCGTCGAAACTATGAGGGTGGAAATAAGATTTGATAAAACCGATTTATCCTGCTCTTGACGTTTCCTTTTATCCAGAGTAATATCTTTACATCATCTACAAATGTTCTACTAGCTCCAATGTGTACGTACAACTCAAATTTCAGTCGGTAGTAATAAGCGAACGCGTTGCAAATGAATTAGAATTATGTAGACTGATATTTCATATCGTATTATACAATTTCAAATAGTACCACTTCGAAATTATTTTTTTTATTATATGTAAGCAAGTGTGTGTGTGTGTGTGTTTCTGAAAAGATTGTGAATTGTTACCTTACCTTAAATGAAATTTGAATAAATTTCAAAATAATTTAATTCCAATAAAATTCATGAAATATATCATCAAAGAAAATTTAGGAAATGAGAAATTACAATAAATAGGGAATAATTCGAAAATAAATAATTAACAAATATAAGAATGATCTTTTTCATGTTCATTTTTAAATTGAACGATTAAAATATTGAAAAAGTCTCTTATTTATTTTACTTTGAATAATATTCATTGAAAATATCAGCAACGATAATTTACGGAATTAAAAATTACATTAAGAAGAGAATATTTGGATAATAAATAATAAATAATAATAAAATATTTTGTTTACGTCCAATACAATTTAATAAAATTACAATACAATTTAATTTGAATAAAACTCAGCAAAAACATCAGCAACGATAATGTGGGAAATTGACAATCACAATAAAAAGAGAAGAATTCGATGATAAATACTAAAATAACACAAAAATAATTTTTAAAATCTTTTCTAAATTGAAATATTGAAAAAATTTCTTTCCCAGAAGTTTGATGCATCCCAATATTACAACGTAAGAACTATTATCGACGCAATAGGTGTATGTATATTATGACAGTTTATATATTGCATTTTATAAGAACTTCATCAAATTACGTTCAATCGTTTCGGCAGTAAAAGGAAGGAAGAAGGAATCGGTATAATGAGATAGAATATTAATGCTGATTTATTCATGGCAGAATAAACTGATTCGCTGATACGTATGAAGCTCTGTGCTATATATTTAATGGTACGTGATAAAAAGAGTAGAGAGTATTTTATGACAACTCTCGGAATGTTTGCATATACAATTTTCCCCAAACACATCAAGGGTTCTTTCCATAACACTTCAGGAGTAATAATGTACCGCTAGCCGTGTTTCTGTTTACTTGATTTTTATTTACCCCGGTATAATTCAAGAAAAGGAAGCATCGCTATTTCCTCCCCCTCGCATTAGTATCATAAAAATACGAACTTTTTATACAAGAACGTCTTTCATCCCCCTGCACCCACGAGAATTTCTATTATTAAATCTCTGCAGGAAATGTTCTTTTCCAATCAAGAACCCGTTGTACATCCACCTTCGTCGAGAGGAAAATCACCATACACGCTGTTAATAAAGTAGTCCTTCCTTTCGAGGACAATTGCAGTAAGTTCCTCGAGTACTTGACTCTACAACTCTACTTACGGTAAATTGCAGTGCTGAACTTTGACTATAAAGGAACGACGGTAAAGAGATTGCTCGAATTTCACGCAATCCATTGCAAAAGAAGTCTCGAAGAATTTGTATAGGTGGAATTATTACTCGTACACCTCCACTTTGACGTTTCCTTGGAATTTTAAATATTGAAGAAAAGAAAATCACGTATCTGTTTAAAAGTGGCACGCAAGAGTCCGTATGTTTGCGGCATAAAAAGTGCAATGATTGCAACCGTGGTACTTCCAATTAGAAGCATTCGATATTCCTCATATATGCAAATAACCAGACTTACTGAACAAATATTTCTAATTGGTACATGTAAAAGTTTGACATGCGTGGAAGGAAAATTTTTTTTACGAATTTGATACACACACTGAAAAAAAAGCTCTAGATTTCAATTACATTAGCGCAATTGGAAGAAATAAAATTCAAATTCAACAGCAATAACAATGCGTCAATTATTCGACGGATTTGTTCAAGAAATTTTGTCGTCGGTTCGGTGACACAATTAGATAGAACAACCATCATATGTTTGTGGCAGCCCTTGACAATTTTGTTCTTGAACCAATAATATTTTTTTTTCTGTGCTCTGCTGCATTAATCGCATTTAGGAAACAGGGTATGCATCAGGGGGATCGCTGTGTAACAGCTTTAAAAATATGTGATTTTCATGAATTTTTTTTTTGGGAAACTATTAATAATTCCCAAATAATCTCTTTTGGGATATGAAGAAGCATCCAAGAAATATTGAAAAAAAAATTGTTCTTGCCATTTTCTGTATTATTTATTTAGTATTCGTAATCCTGTCAAACACTTCCGGATTGTTGGTGTCTAGTATAGCACCTGTTACAAGCATCCGCTAACTAAAAATGAAAAATTTTCTTAAAGGTAGATAGTTTATGCTGGGGTTATACCACTTGTTAAAAGAAAACATGAAGAATCAAAAAAGTCCTAGGATTTTGAAGAAAAAATGAATTTTTTGACACAAAAATTGATTACGTATTGCCACTAAAAATGTCGTTAAATAATATTAAATTAAATAATTCCATTTAAATTGTTGGTATAACCCCAGGAGAAATGTATATTGATTGGATTAAGCCTTCTGCGAAGTCGATCGATCGATTAGTTTTTGCGCTATCCTAGACACCGATTTGAAAAACGTAGTTTCGAGATAATTGCGTTTAAACTTTTTGGCGAAGTTTTACCATACTTACAGCCGCTACTTAATTGCGATACTACTTTTGGAACACGTTCTTGAAACATTGTACTTTTGATTTATGCACAGAAAAAAAAATTCGATTTTTTGAACCTGTTACACCCCAATCCCCCCTTAAGAGGGTAGACTTTGCCTTCTGGCGGATTTCGAAACACGTTCCGAACAGGTCAATCGATATGCAGAAATTGTCTCTGCTATTATGGTCAAATGGAGCTTTTATTCGATGGAAGGAACTCTTTATCTACTATTTTTGCCCCTGCGGTTTCCTGTTGAATGCCTTTAGGTGTCTTGCTGAAAGTTTTTATTTTTATTCTGCAATTGTTTTTATTATAATTGTAGCGATAATAAAAAATATTGTAAATGTAATCATAATCAACATTGTAATTGTAATTACATTACAATGATTATTTGTATTATACTATTTTTTCAAATATATAAGTCACTTCTGAAAATAACAAGAAACGTTGAATCAATCTCCAGGAAGACCGAGCTACTTTTGCATCTCGACAAAAGGATCTCTCGTCATATTGGATTCCTTCCTGAACGTGTCTTTCACTGCACATTTCTTTTGAAGTAGATGCTGTTATTGCAATGTCACTCGTCTAAGCGTGTAGCTTTAATTTTTCAGCACACAGCAGTCAGAGAAAGAGGAGTCTGTTCGCTTCTAGTTTCACGCCCTTATCTTTTACGCAAACTTTCTAAGGGTCTACATACAGGGTGTGGCACAGTATTTGGAAACCGAGAAGAAAAATTTTTCCAAATTACAGTCATCGGTCGTGCACCAGAACCCATTCCCTGATTAAAAGAGATTAAAATCATAAATTTGCATGTCTGGACCCACTTCCGGACGATTGCTCATCGAATGCCAGTTGCCGGTATCGAAATACCTCGCGAATTTATTTTACAAGATTATCAACAAATTCGACAAGTACACTACCGGTCAAAAGTTTGGGTCCACTTCACAATGTTAATGAAATATGCAAGTGGACCCAAACTTTTGACCGGTAGTGTACCTGGAATTTTTGGAAGCCCACGAAACTGCAATAGCACGACTGCAGTCTTGCATTTTGGCTGAAGGTGAGCAGCTATAATCGACTGGAATATAAATAAAAATTGCCGTAACTTGGAAACCAGGTGGAATAGGACGCGTGTTTGTATGAGCTTTCCTTACTGTTTTCGCATCCCACGTCCATGACTGAAGTAGCTTCCACGTGTTATGGTACAGCCTGTATATTCAAGCGGAATCGAAAGAGGGAAACTAAAGTGATTTCGTCTTAAGTCTTCATTAAAGGTACCGGTGTAGGCGGTACTTGTCAACTAATCAATGAGATTCGGAAGTTTTCCGACTCTTCATAATAATTTCTTCGCGTGACTCTCGAAGTTTTGTATCGCAATTCGCTAATTGAGACGAATCGTCTCGTCTGCTCGGAGCGGTACTCGTTGATATTCGTCACTTCGTATTAATTTAAGATAAACTGTACCTTATTCTGGAGTTCAATTGAATTTCAGATACGCTACTTTTATTTTTTAATCGCCGCAGAGAAAACTAACAAAGTTAATTAAACGCTGTGCATTCTTACAATTAGTCCGTCGTCGTACCTTGTTTGCTCTATCGGAAAACCATTTCATAGAAAAATATTTAGGAATAACCCACAACGATTCGTTCCACAGTTTGTCCCATTCCGGAGACACATTTCTCCGATATCGATATGACAATCGTAGAACATAAAAGTATGAGTACCAAGAGGAGAATTGGAATTCAATGTGACGTCTCAACAGTTCGCAGGATGTTCAACGAATAGCTCCGATATCATGCTGAAAAATCACGAAAAGAGTTTCCGGTTACGTACGTCTGCAGATTTACAGTGTCATTTAACTTCGGAGCACAAAATGATGCTGTAGTTCACCAAGTATCCAACTGAACGAATTGTAAAGAAGATGTCGATGTAGATAAAAAATAAAAGTTAAACTTCCACTTCTCAAGATTTTTCCATTTTTATTTTATAACTTGTAACTTTATATTAGAGATATTGGAAAGTTTTCTCATTTTTTGTGGTACTAAAGTGAAAACAACTTAAGAGGAAAAAAATTCCACCTTATTGGGTAATATAGTTTTTATAACTTTCTATCACCCATTAGGAAAAAAAAAGTATTGCCGAAAAATAAAATTCCTGCTTTTCTCGAAAGAAAAACATCAATAAATTATTTTTATTTCAATACTTAATATATTTGAGTTCAGTTTGGATGAAATTTTTGATAAACTTGGTATTCAAGTATTATAAAAAAATATATATATGTCAAAATTTCGAACTGAAAATATTCAGGAAAAACATTTGTGTCGTATTGGACAACATAAGCGAAAATGGTGAGAAAATTCTGCGGAAATGTTATCGATTTTATTTACTCAGAAAATCGATTTAAGAAAATGGAAGTTCCTTGGATAAACTTCTATCCCTCCGAAGAGAACTATGGTAATGACCCAAGGATTAGAGTTTGCCATGCTTGACGCAGAGGGTTACCGTCTCAATCCACGCAGATGGTATCTATTGGAAAATTTCTGTGCAAATTTCTCTGAGTATTTGCCTTCTAGCCTCGGTGATTAGGATTCAATTTCAAACTCTAGGTTGCATCATCAACCGTGTCAATGATGCGGAAGCTGTTACCGATATCAAGAAGCAGCAGCTTTTCCTTGGATGCGTTTACAGAGGTGTGTTACCGAAAAGATACCAAAATAGTTAAATACCGTTACGTTGCTGTGAAAAATTCACAGGTTTTATAGAAACAGTAAAGGAACACATTTTTGTTTTCTTCAGGATCTACTTTTTAGCAACAATATTCGGCGAATATTAGTATTATTCAATGTAGCATATACCTCTGATAAATATTGTGTTTCGAATTTATTGAAAAAATTCGAATTTTGGAATCAATTATTGGGCACTTTTGAGAGACTTTTCTTCGATGTATTTTTTTTTTCGAGGAATCAAATTTTCAATATCTCATCAGAAACATGATTTTTCCAAAAAAAAACCCCTTTTTTTTACCAACTTCGTCAAAATGAACCTTTGGAATCTATACTACGCTTCGAATTATCCTCAGAAATGAATCCTACTGCATCATTATCAATAACATTTTCTATGACAGTTATATCACACAAAATCTATACCGAAACTCCTCGGAATGAGCAATATATTACCAAACGAATAGCAATATTTCTCTAGAACGGAAGCGAGAAAGAAACAACTAGGAATCATAAAAAATTGATACCAAAATATTCCTTCTGCAAATTATCATAGTGATACATACAGATGACGTTTCCTAGAGATTAATTTATACAATGTTATTTTATGCTTCAAAGAAACTTCCTTTATTGAATTATTCAAATGTACGTTATAGAGCTTATGAGTTTGTACAGACAGAGTTTGTACATCGCATATACTCAGAGATATGAGCCATGAAAAAAATTGTAGAAAACATTACGTGTATAAGGGGATAAATTTTTTATTTCGGAACATCGTCTGTTTATTCGCTTTTTCACTCATTTCATACTTTATACTATGATTCGTGAAATGTGGAACGGCGTCTACAGTGTGAATCACCGAACTCGGCGGTTTCAAATTACTTCCGTGTAAATTATTTGTTGTGGGATGAAATGTTACAAACGAAAGTAACGTGATATTATTAGGTGGGACGCGCAATGTGATAAACCGTTTTATTGTTATTCGATGTTGTCGATTAAATTGTGTAATATTTTGTTCTGCAGTTTCAAAGTGCATCGAAAACAAAAAAAAAGTATTAATATATGCGTATCGATTGAAAAATAATTTCGGAGGGAATGGTTTAAATGTATTTTTGTAAAAATGTGACTTAAAATATTTTGAAGTGTCTTTACTTTATTTGAAATATTTTTTCGCATAAAAAAAGTGATCGAGTTCGCTGGCTCATTCTGTATAATATACCATTTTCGACGATGCTTTCATGCTCGCAGGTTTATACGCAATAAAAAGCAGTTACAGAAGCGGCTTCGTGATTACATACAGAATAATTTAGGTGCAGTCGTGGATATAAAAACATTCGATTAGGTACAATTATACGTTGTATGAATATTTTTTTTCCCAAATTGAGGGAATGTTTAATACCATGGAGTAAAATGCTACGGAATAAAAAATCCATTTGTAGTAAATTGGCCCTAATAAATGTAAAATCAGGGGCAAAACTCGTCAACGTTGGTACAATTAATTTTAGTGAAATTAATGGGGAACTTCTCGAAACCAATTAAATGGAACCTGTTTTTCCAAAATTCTCGTTACAATTCCTTCGTTCTTCGTAGAATTTTTTACTCGGAAATCTAGAACAATTATTTAAAAAAATTAGGACTCTTGTCCAGAAATTTATTTTCAGTACTTAGCCCCATAAAAAGGCAGTCAAAAACGAAAATCCCCGTTAGATAAATTCTTACGCAACGCTTTAAGGGCGTCGAACATCTAGCGTGAGATCCACGCGTATCTCGGAGCAAATGTGTTTTTGCAAAAGAGGCTTCTACCTGTAAACGGAAGATCCATTTGAATATTGAAATGCAAACTAGGAAAAGCAGACAAGCAGGTGATTGAAATTTAAGTACGAAAGAAGAAAACCGTGAGAATTTAAATGTTGGAGCAACTTTTCTCTTCGTAGGATCAAGCAAATGTAACTTAAGGCTAAAGACTTTTACGCGAATTCCAAGCACGTAGTTCATTTCAGTCTACCTATCAAGCTAAATACAATTAAGATACTTTCAATGGATTTTCAAATATTTTTTTCTCACTCTCGTGTCGTTCCAAAGGTTGCTCGAGAGTCGCGCCAATTCCAGGCGATTATAAAGTCAAAATTGCTAATTCATATTTTTGCATAAATTGTCTCAGGGTACACACCTAATGTGTACACGAATTTTTCTTACAAATACCCGCTTTTTCAATGCATGTAAATTGGAAATGTCCCACGATGGTAACCTCATTTCCATTCATTTCTCCGCAAAGGTACGGGTAATTGAAAAAGAAATTGAGAACCATATCAACTGTCGTCTCGTGGAGGAATAAAATATGATCGAACACAGGAAGTACAGTTAATAGCGGTTAATAATATGGGCAAAGAATCAAAATCCAGATCAACGAGTCGAGTCCTATGTCCCTTCTCGTTTCCACTAGATCCTGGAAACGCGATAACGTCGAGCCTTTTTTCCCAATCGTAGAATCTAATTGCAGCTTTTCTCCCCCAACGTGAAAATTGTTGGTCGCGTCAAAAAGTTTTGATCTATTTTCGCTGCTTCGACCACTGGATTAATGATCACCGCTATCAACTATGCACCCTGTATACGTCACTCGAAAACTGATATCATTTTGATGCGAGAGAGATGGACATAATTAATCCTTTCCAAACAGCGCGTTCTCATGATTAAGCATCGTCGTTATAGATACGGGTGGTCAAAAGCGATCAGCAGGAAGAAAGAACTGGTAGAATGGCAATTAGCGATCCGCATCAGATGAACGAAGTCAGACCGAATTTCGGTAGCCGAGAGATTACTTCTAATCCAAAGCCGAGCTCAATAAGATGCACTCGGATGCATTTCAGGCCGATATCGGCACTGCCAAGTACACGTAGCGCCATATATTCGTCGTTTTCATGTGCTAATCGCAACATTGCGAATCTCAGTCAATATTTACATTAATTATGCCGTGTGAATAGAAGTTCATTAAGCGCAGATGTGAGGCTCAGAAGCTATGGTGCTCGAGCTCGGAGAGTTGGTTCCGATATTAATCGAGATATTTTGTTTCTCGGATTTTCCCGAAGGGGGAGTTTCCCGAAGGAAGAATGGAAAAATGCAAATTTTCGTGCGACAAGGATGAAGTGTGTACATAAAAAAATACGAAATCGAAGACACATGAGGGAATACATTTAAAAATTGCAACCCCGTTATATCACTTCTAAGGGTAGTAGTGCTTTTACTTGTAGCAACTTTTTTATACGTGCCTATAATCATTCTTCACCGATATCCCGTGAAAGGTACAATGGATCTGCTGTAAAAATATTATGGATGTATCACCAGAGCACGGCCATCTACAAAATATGCTACGGCTTCGTAAACGCAAGTACGGCAACAAAAAAAAGGGGTATCCATTTTTTTTCGCCAACGTTTCTTGCTCGCTCCCGCTAACCCACTGCTTTTTCGATACGTCCACAATGGACGATCATATTTCTTTTTTGCGATTCCAAAGCGTTTTAATGAATTTCCACGCAACCATATTTTATATCCCTTTTTAATGAGGGAATTGCCGTTCTGAATTTTCAATTGGCCGTTTTCTTACCCCGTCGACACGGGGTGGCAAAGTGGTTACAATGTAGTCGCGAAGAAACGTTTCGTCAAGGGAGAGTTGATGGAAATTGCATTTTTTGCCATCGCTCTCTATGAATCTGTACCGGTGTGAAGAGTGCAGTATAATTTAATTCACAAAATACAGTTCTGTGCGCACATTTTGAATAATTTTTCTAAACCATCATAATCGAATACAGAAATAATAGTTCACAACGAAATCCATTAGATCGAAACGTCCTGCTTACTCAATTGACTTTCGTACTCGTTTTACGTTACAATTTTTGCACTACATTTTCTAATATTACATTTTTAGGTCATTTGTAAATACTTACCAATTAGTCGTTAAGCCAAAAGAATTAATAACACCTAAAAATTTCATATTTAAATTATCGCGACTAAGGAAACAACCCAAACCATGTTTAAATTTTCTAAGATTTTTTCACGAAGAATCTTACCTTTGCTTAGTTTTTTTTATCGATTACTGTGCTTCGTGGTATACACTAGAATTATATAATTCTTCTTCAATATAATTATAACAATATAATCACCAATTTATTTATAACGTCCAAGAGAGATTTTATTTTTAACGACTACGTACAAATTTGGAAGCGACATTTTATTCAATAATTTCTTAATCTATTATCAATTTCAAAAATATACATATTTCAGAAATTATTTAATCAAAATCGCTATTTGGAAGTTTTGTGGCCGGAAATAGAAAATTTTCCTTGCATCTCCGGATACGAAGATTGCACTAGAGGATAAAAATTCAATTTATCTTTTAATACCAAACGCGCAATTGAAAATATTTATCCGAAAATTTCGAAAAAAAGTGTAATTTTTTTAAAAGTCAACTATAAAGTATATGTCTACATATTATTATTGTATCCCGAAAAAATCGATTTTCTCTAAGACATTAATCATCTTATACTCGCATGAAGGTTCTCAACAGCAACGGTATAATAAATGAAAACATAGTTGTAGTCGTCTTATGGTATTTTAATAATATACATAATTTTACATAATTTGCAGTAAAACTTAGGCAAGCTTTTCGCCTTTAAATTTTGTTAGTATGTTAATAATTTCAGTTAATTTCGTTTATTCAGCAGCAAAGCAACTAAGTTAATGCAGTATTCAATTCGTAATTGAATGAAAAAAAAGAAAGATATTTTTAAAGTTGAAATCGCAGACGCATTGAGGAAAGTTTTTGTTTACTCTCTTTTATTGTATATTTTCAATCTTTTTAACGCTGGAACAATGCTGATTCGAAAATTCTGTTTGAAAAAAACATTTTGCGTTCGAATACAGATACTAAAAGCTTAAAAAAGCATCGGCGTGATAAGATATAATGCAGGTCATGTGTTTCGTGGAAATTCCTGCCACCCGAGTTGACCCAATGCAAAAGATATATAAACACCCAATGTAGGAAAGAAAGCAGCATTACCAGATAGTTGTTCGTTGCAGAATTTCTAGACTTTCTTAAAGCAACTCTCGTTTCAAAACATGAAGTTACTACACATTTTCTGCATCCTCTTAATTGCGTTACTTTCGTTCTCATCCGTAACCGCAAGTAAGTACCAATATGTGACACTATGGTGAATAATTTTCGATTGAATATCTTTTTCATCAATTTTTTCGAGAATATTTACTTTAAATATAACTCGAGTTATATTTGACTTAAGTTTCCTATTTCTCTGACCCAAAAACAGAAACAAGATTTTTTTTTTTTCATTGGAGTAAATTATTGGGTTGGCAACTAAGTAATTGCCGATTTTGTCATTTATTTGCTTTGAAAAATCGGCAATTACTTAGTTGCCAACCCAATATTTTCAAATTATACTACAAATTGCTTGGTTTTCAAAACAAAGGTGGTTAAAATCAATTATTTATAAAATTATATTCGCAATTCAGAAATTGATACGAAGAATAATTCCAGAGGAATTTGACAGCCATCAAAATGGATTACATTTTGTAGGGAAATAAAAATAAACAGTGAAGTACATGGGTATCGCACAAAAAGTGATGTTACTACAAAAGTGACACAATTTTCGAGAAAAGGGATAAAAAGAATTTCTAGTTTTGGAAAAATTTTTGAAAAGAATAAAAAAAGTAAGCCCCGAATGAATTATTGTTTCAAAAACAGCTTTTGTCAACAATTATAAGGCCTTTTTTTCTTATTAAAGAGTAATGTTTAAGGTTGCATGTGAAAATTTGTGGTTTTTGGGTTATGCAACTTCCGAAAAAACCATGAGACATTAGAAATGAGATTTGTTTCGCGAAATGGCTTGAACGCAGTTGCAACTACTACCGTAGTTTGTGAATTTTCTTACGATGCAACTGTCGACCAGAGAAATATCGAAACGGAAAATCGTGGAATTAGTATTCTCAATGGTGGTAATTGCAAATATTCGCGCAAATTTGCATACCCAAGGAGGAAGGGTCTTACCTAGAAACTCCTGACGTTTGATGGGGCTGACTAACGCAATCGAGGGTAAAACTACTTCGAGTTATGCAACGTTTATGGTAGCAAATGCTTGGGTAACATTGGCATAACATTAGATTTATTTTTCTAAAGCGCAACTTTGTGTTGCCATAAGCCCTGCGCGAGACTTGCCGATAAAATGTAAACCCTTTCGACATAAAACTCTTTCAAGCAAGATCTCGATTTTTGCTGAAATGAAATAGTTCGAGTACAGTGGTTATTGCGAAATTAAAGTAATTACAAAAAGTATTTTTAAAAAATACAGATATTTTTGAATTAACGAATTCTCCTACAAATTTAATTTTCTCCCGATATTGCGATAACGTCGAATAAGTTAAATAAATTATTCATCGAACTGCGAAATTGCTATTGAATTGATGCAAAAGTTCGTTTGACTTTTGATCCCATATCAATCCAATTTATTGAATGAAAAGAGTTTGTTTTTATGAGATGGAATATTTTTGCCCCCGGTATGAAATAACTTTCATGACAATTTTTTCTACAAACACTGTCTGCGGATTAAAAATTCTCTGTCAGTCTGGTAAACAAGTTCAGATATATTTTGAACGACATTTTACAACTACGTGAGACATGTTATCAAGCTATAAAAGCTGCAGGCACAACAGAAAATTTCACGTGCAATAAAGTATATTAGAAAACCGTAAACGATTTTTTCCGAGTTTTTTAAGAGTTCATAGTCGCTCGATACAAAGGTACACTAGAAATATAAATTTTTGTTACAACTTTGGGGAATTTAGCAACTACGGTTTTGCATTATATGGATATTTCCCCTTATGTTTATTTTCGAAACATTATTGTGAGATGAAACTTATGAATGGGTTTAATTAAATCAATAGCAGAAAAATGAGTAAATAAATTAATAAGGAAGATAGGAATTTTATCATTAAAATTGAAAAAATATTGGAATATTGAAATATCGGGACACTCGTGGGGAAATTTAATTTGTCGACTCAGATTTATGGACAAATTCGAAATTCCTTATCAAATGATTCAATAGCGAATAAATCAGAGAACCTTTGAACGGACAATATTTCCGAGCGTTATTATAATTTTAAAATGATAAGACTTTATCACTATTTGGAATAAATAGAAGCGGTTTATATTAAATTATTTCCTGTTACATGATACCAGTATTACGTTGTTCTCATTTTTTCTAAACTTCCGTAATATTGATATGTACCTTTCACAATTGTTGAAAAACAATTTTTTTAATTTCTTTATGGACACGATGGTATTAATATTTTTTCTAATAAAAAGAAAAAAGAAATGATTTTCTCCTTACAACATTTTCTACTATATTTGGAATACTAGAAAATCCCCCTTTATGGAAACACTGCGGACTATGGAGACTCAATAAAAACAATGATATGCAAATTCGTATCTAATTGGAAGACGTTGAGTCCGTAATAATAAGGTGCTTTTACCAAATGTTTCAGAATGCACCGAGAGTGAGTGCAAGAAAGCCTGCGGTCACGTTGGTGGAATCCCTGGAGGAAGAGGTGGTAAATATTGCGTCGATGGAGCATGTGTTTGCGCTTGAGAAAACAATTTAAAAATAAAAAAAAAATGTAAAGTTATGTTCTTCGAGTTCTACGATATAATTACAAATTTGTTACATCTCTAAATTCATAATAAATTTATTTTTCTAAAACCTTCACTTTTATTTCCTTATTTATTTATGTATACTTGATTACAAACTATTCGGGATCCTTATTAGAAACTATTCGCAATAGCCTGATATATCTTAAGCCTGAAAGTATCCTTAAATATATTGTACAAAATCTTACAAGCGAGAGTATAAGAGTAAGTAGCACTCAGCCAATGGTTGTAAGTTTCTGTTTAATAATGCCCATCTTTATTGCAAGTACCATAGGTATAACCATCATTTCCGATTTTATGTATTTGATCAAACGGTTTAGAGCCATCCTAATCGATTGAGTGAGTTATCACAGTTCGAACTCGTATTTAAACGTACGGAAAATGATACACTACAATAGAAACGAAGCTTTATTGTAATCGATTAATAATGTACTAATCAATTTCGCAGAAGAGTACTTCCAACGTTCATTAGATTCTTGTTACGATATCCATGACGTAACACAAATTGATATATAGTATTTATCTAGAATTGTATAATAGAATTTATTGGAGGCCAGAGGAACTAAAGTACCATCGATTGTATTTTTATAAAAATTGTGAAAGCATATTTTTCTTTTCTTTAATTATTTAGTTATTGGAATTATTCGTCAAAAATACTGAAAATTATAAAATTACTTTTATTCGTACATTTATTTGTTTTTCTTTTCCGTTTTTTATAATAATTCCACTTTAAT
Organism: Gasteruption jaculator; assembly: GCA_949825005.1. Taxonomy (NCBI): domain Eukaryota; kingdom Metazoa; phylum Arthropoda; class Insecta; order Hymenoptera; family Gasteruptiidae; genus Gasteruption; species Gasteruption jaculator. Next base: position 2,741,206 of record OX463761.1, read on the forward strand.
ATATTACTCTTCATATATTCTTTATAAAATAATTTAGGGAAAATAATATAATTGTTAAGGTCAAACTAAAAACTTTAGCAAATATATTCATAGGAACGATGGTATTAATATTTTTCATAAAAAATATATAAAATATAAAATATCAAGGTCGAAATACAAATAGAGGAAGAAAACCAAATTATTAAATTTCGACGATTAACTAAAAATTAAAAAAAATACAGTTCCTTTGTGTTATAAATTGAGAATCTATTAAATTTCCTCGGTTTAAACATCAAAGGTATAGAACGCTCTACATTTTACATCTCCATTGCTATGTTCCGATTAATTATCAAGGCTAAGAAGTATTTAAGATTTTCAAAGTTCACTCAGGCGCAGGTTGTAAGACGAGAAGTTTCCGAGAAGATTTAACATTTACAACTCTTTATACGGTAAAACTTTCACCTTCTTCTTGCCTTATTTAAATTTATACTTAGCTTTGCAAAATATTTGCAAGTAAATAATCTATGGGCATTCCCGGCTCCGCATAATTCTAATTAAGATGTCTGCAAGAAATAGGCTAAGGATTTTTCAAATGAAGAAAAGTTGTACGGAAATATTCGTGTTAGGAACAAACGCGAATTTATGTATGTACGTGCACGAATTCTTTGTTGCTTCGAATTTAAATAAAAGATCATTTTTCTTTTTAGAGACTAAGTATATCAGGCGGAAGTGAAATTCAAATATGAAAGAAAAAAAAATATATGCAAAGCATTGGAGATAAAATAAAAACCGCATAAAATATTATAAAAATATGAATTTCCAAAAGTTTTCAGTCGGGTAACAATAAACAATTATACCTGTATGTCAATTTTCCCGGTAGAAAGTGCAGTGTGAAAAGTGCACAAGGGTTTTTAGGGTACAAAAAGCCGCATGATAGAAAATAACAATTACTTTAAATTCATTACGGTTATATTCAGCAGTAACTCAATTAAGTATAAAATAACGAATAAAAGTAGGTAGGCGGAGAACTTGCAGCGGAATTTCATTTTTAAAAGGGGATACACAAAGCTACGCTGGTAAACTTTGTTACTTCGATTATTGCGAACAAGATACAGTGCTGTTGTAGATTTAGAGTGGTTTGTCAAGGTACCGGAAAATTGTTTGTTACTGTATTGCTAATTCGATACGAAGAACAAACATTTTACCGCTTCTAAATGGCTTACAAAACGATACTCGGGATCTAAGTAAAAATAATATAATTTAAAGAGATAACGCTTATACGGGAAAGACCTCTTTTCGTCTTTTTGTGTCCAAAATGAAAATTGAATTTTTAATTAATACGATTCAAGGCTGAATGAACTGATTCACTTTTAAATATTAGGTTGTGATTCAAATATGAACTTGATCTTTAAAATTTCGACTCAAAATTTAGGATTGCACGTTTTGGGTTTGAGGTTTCGAGGAATTTAGAAACCAATTCTATTTTGAAGAAATTGGTTCCCGAATTAAATAAACTTAGGAACCTTGCAGACGTACATCAGTAAACTAAATAATAGTTTTAACAATCATTTCGAAAATAAAATCGACGATTCATTAGGTGGCATTGATTTTCTTCCTTGTATAATAGATTTCTGCGAAGAAAACGATAGTTGCTATTGCCAAGCCAACCATCAATCCGAAGAAGATGAGATAGAAGTGCTCGAGTGTCAGTTTAACGGGTTTATTTATTGTCAAGGCTATCCTGCGATTTTTGTCCAGCTGTACCGGGAATAGCATCTCGTCGTACCATTTATCGAGGAATCCTCCCGCTAATAATCTCAACAAAATGTCATTGATCCTCTTCAAATACGGCGAGTATCTCCCAACAACGTAGGCTATGAGATAAGTAGCGGGGCATTCTTCAACCACGTGCAAGTCCTTGTGTCCATCGTCGTCGTAATACTTCGTCATGTTCTCGAGGGTGAAAGAGGACAAACGAGAAAATGCGATACGTTTCTCAGTTTTCACAATGTCGTAGGTTTTCTTCTTCGATTTCGTCACGAACGTTCGATTCAGTATCTTGGCGCCAACCACGGAGTTGTCCATGAACGTGTATTTCTTGATGTTGCGATACTTCGTGAACAAATAAATATTCGAATTGGCCACTTCCTCCAACGTATTTAATTCCGGGTAATACACGGGTTTGCTGAAACCCGAAACGAGCCCGCTATGATAAGCACCGGTGACGACGATTCCGAAGAACAAGACGCCCCAGATGAAACACCTCTGTGCCGTTGTCTCCCCGCCTTCTATTGGTTCGCAGGAGGAAATTGCATAATTGCAAAACGTCATTATGCATGGATTGATTTCACGCGGCTCCTCAAATTCGTGCGCGACAAATGCCCTCATACCCTCCAATTTCGAATTTTCAGTTTGTTCCGGATGAACGATCAAATCGCTCGACCTAAGACCGTCGCCCATTTTTATCGTCACTTTCAGCAGATCTCCTTGATCATTCCTGAAACCTACTTTTGATACACGAAATGTCCTCCTTTTCCCGGACCTCTCCAAGCTGTTGAAATTTCTCAGTTTATCCGCCCCTGACGCTTTTCTCCTCGAATTTTGAACGCCAGCTTTTGCTTTGAAAAATTTCCAAATTTTCGAACCGGTAGCAAACAATCGGTTCGAACAATATTTGCAGTTGCTGCGACGAACTTTGTTCGATATCGGTTCGTTGGAAAGTGGTTGTATCCTACCGTCGAGAATATTCCCGCACTTCCTTAGGACCTGCAGCATCTTCTGGAACGTGGTCCAGTCCGGAGGTGTCTTCACACCTCGATTTTTACGCTTGGAGTTGTTGCTTTGGAGGTACAGAGAGCTAGCATTCTTTATAAAAACCCAAACGGGTGTAATGAGAATATTATAGATAATCAAGTACACCCAGAAGACTTTGGGAAATGGCAAAAAGTGCATGAGCGGTTTTGGTACGTATCCAGCTGACGGTGCCACTAAGCACAGTTTGTCCTGATAAGCTCCCACGGTGAAATCGTAGGAATAGTTTCCATACTCTCGCAGGAAGAATCCAATGAAGACGGCTTCGCTTTGCATATTTTCGATACTTTGCAAGGACCTCTCGAATGGGTCGCCGAAGTGACCGAAATCGAGTTCCAAGACATTTATCGAAAATTTCGCGTTCATCCGATCCTTGACGGTGGATAAAACACCGTAATCGACGCCGTACATTTTGTCCGATTTTATCTGCATCATCATCGACTGGAAGATAATGACGTTCATGGAATAATTATTGACGTTTTGAAATTGCTCCACCACTGCCTTTGAGTGGGAGCCGTTGGGATCGCGATCGCTCGCGTTTCCAGCGACGTACACTTTTCTCACTGCACCGTAAGCGCCATCGGATAATTGGCAAGGTGCGTAGGTATGCAGGTACTTGAAATCTTCGTTAACGGAGGCAACGACTACCCGATAGACTTTGTGAGCGTCCCAAAGAGTAGAGAGCAATTTCTTCCAAGGCTCGGTCTCTTCTTCGTCAAGATAAATTATGACGTATTGATCGCGACCCGACCAGAAATCGCGTCGTTCGTTAATAAACGTCTCATAGAAGTCCGTGAAGTTTTCGATGACAATTACCCAGGTTGATTTGACGTCGATGCTCGAAAAGTCGTTCCAGGAATTTCCGTCGAGTTTGTAAAAGCCGAGGAGCTTGTTCGAACAGTACCTGGCGATCTCACTGGACACTCCCCGAGAACCGTCGTCGTTGGACAATATGACCAGTTCTTTGATAGGGAAGTCATTGGACGCGATGAGGAAATCCAAGAGGTTCCTCAAATTTCGCCAATTATTAATATTCAAAGCTGAGCTTTCGTTATCCTTCAACAAACGTTTCTGCTCCAAAAGACTTGGTTCCACAAAAAGAAGGAAAATCGGCCAGAAAAACATCGTCTTATAAACGTCACTCGTCATTTTCTCGAAATTTCAAGCGCAGAGCAAAATAATTTGAAATTATAATAATAATAATAATAATGATAAAGATGCAACGAAATTTGACGATTCAAAAGAATTTCGACTCGTCCCGAGATGATTGACCCACGAAAAATAAATTTAATATATGTGGGATACCGGTACGCGAAAATCAAACTACCGGTGATTCGAGCCAGCTGAGAATAAATTTCTGAACTGACGGAGAACAAAAAGGGGATGTCCCTTTTTATTCGGTATTTTTAGGGAGCTGAAAGTAAATGTAAGGGTATATAAATATTTACTCGGCAATTACTTATTCGTGTCAGTCGTAGGAATGAGGAGAACTAGTCTGCAAAATTTCGATAACCTTTGACAGTTCTGATTACACTTCTGTCACGCTGTGAAGCATACTAGAATACAATTTTTATGAGACATTTATATATTCCACGGAGGAAAGCCTTGACGTTTAGTTACTCCGGACGTACCTATTCGAAAAAAGATCATTTTTCATTATTTAGATGAAGATTACCATTTTCTACGCTTCAGCAAAGAAATATTAATTACACTTTTATTGTACACTTTGTTTTTTTTATTGTTTACGCTTGAAACCCATATGTTGCAAGAAAGTACTGGTTTAATGGAAAGGGAAGCATGAAGTACGTCCCATCGGTATAGCCAATTATTATCTTAACGCCGATCACAAATTTACTTATCTTAAATCAAGCTCGACCTCGTTTCAGTTTGACTCAGTTTATGTTGTTCCCGTTCATGTCCTCGTCAAACGTACTTTATTAAACGTCCAACTGTGTATTATTTGTCGCAAAATAAAAGAAATTGAATATCAATGCTCTAATAATTCCCATTATTATCAAAATACGATAATAATTTTTTGTTATAAATAAATGGGCAATAATCAGCTAATGATTATTAATTGTTACTAATAAACAGTTATAATTTTTGTTTATCGATGTTTCATTATCGAAAAGTAATTATTTAAAAATGTTAAGATCGGTATTTATTTGAAGTGTTCGAAAAAGTGATTAGTAAAATTCGCCAATAAAATATAAGAAAATAACAAAAATAAATAAAAAAATAATAATAAGAATGTCATAATAATGAAAAACAGAAAAATTAATCAGAAAAGTAATGAAAGGTTAAGGAAACAATTTCCAAAAATGGAGAAAATATTTTTACCAAAATTAATGTATAAAATAATAATGGTACGTGGTTAATATAAAGTTGGAGACAATTATTAACTTTTTATGAGTACCTACAATTAATCTAGTTAATTTTAGAAATTCAGGTTACGAGCGCATGTTCTTTTTTTTCTCACGAGATAATATATAAGAAATAACTTCGTAATTAGTAAATTTTCAAATTGTAGAGGGATAGAAAATAAATTAGTGATAATGCTAATTAAAAAAAAATACAAACTTGACAAAAATTCATTAAAAATTCGAGAGATAAGTGTAGCCGCAATTAAATACATTCTATGCGTGGGAGAAGTTGATAAGAAATAATAAACAATGACTGATAATTGAAGTTTAGAAGTTAGAAAATGATTATCAGGTAACATAGGGATGAAAACTTAATTGATAATAATTTCCTTGTGTAATAATACGTGACTATCTCGCTTTCCTACAGTAAAGTTGCTTTTGACACGAAATATACTGAAGCTTGCTAACGAGTATACGTGGAAGCACACTCGTTATCGTTCAAGTCAAAGTTGAATAACTGGAGCGTGGAAGTCATCAAAGGATAAGCTATAAAGTTATACTTCCGCATCCTTCGGAGGTGACAATATCTTTGCGATCAACACATTCTTAAAAGTCACAGTATTATTATAATCGACACCTTCCAATTAGCATTCCTCAAAGTGGCGGTATCACCGTGACGAACCATTTCTAATAATAGGCATTCATTGGAAGCCTGTCTTTTTGTTATAAATTACTGAAGAATAAAATTTACTAAAAAAAATTAATTTTATAATAATAAACAAAGAGCCGTTTCTTTTTTCCCCACACTTTGCAGCCTCCGATATAACGAATCTTTTTTTAAATTACAATTTAAATTCTCGGTTTTTCTTATCGTACCTGAATAACAAAAATATGAATTTGAAGAAGAAAATTCAGCAAATTAGTAGATAGATGGAAAATATCTACCTTTCGTTGGATATTTTCTCACGTAATAATTCTAAGTTAGCAGAGTATGATTCTCCGCGTTAGTCTAACGTCTAAAGGAAATGAGGTTTATTTTTGGATATCTGAAAATACAACAAAGTACCAAGACATGTCTCTATGGAGAGCTTCAGTTTGTCGTTCACCTCCTTAATACAACCATGCGATTCGGAAAGGAATTATCCGCAAATATGATATTTTTCCTACTGCAAATTACTACCTGTACGTATTTTATTTATTTCTTTTTATACACAATCGATACGTGTAGCCCAAAACGTTACCAAATAGTGTGAAATTTTACCATAAAATGGAGACATATATATATACCAGTAAATAAAAAATCAAAATTAGTGATAAATTGAGAAAGAATATCGCGTTCTAACAAAAATTTGTCGCAAAATAAAAGAAATTGAATATTAATGCTCTGTCAATTCCCATTATTATCAAAATACAATAGTAATTCTTTGTTATAAATAAATAGGCAATAATGAGGTAATGATTATTAATTGTTACAAATGAGGAATTATAATTTTTGTTCAACGATGTTTCATCATCGAAAAGTAACTATTTAAAAATGTTAAGATCGGTATTCATTTGAAGTGTTCGAAAAAGTGATTAGTAAAATTCGCCAATAAAATATAGAAAATAACAAAAATATATTAAAAAAAAGTTGCATTTCTTCAGGAGTGAGGAAGGGTCATTTAAATCACGTCTATAAAAAAAAGCAAGACGAGTTAATTGCTTAAAGATTAGCTCTCTGTCCGAAAAAAATTTAATTTAAGATAAATTTAAATTAGTTTCGAAAGTGTCCCGAACAGTTTGAAAATCGTTGCAATTACTATAAATTTCGAATCCTTTGAAAAAGCCTGCAAAACGTTGTGTTATTACTGGCAAAGAAGCTGCTTGATTAATACACTGAAAAAAAAAACAAATTCTTGAACAGAAAAGCTCATTTATCAAGCACACAGTGTCAGTTTGGAAAATATTTTATTAAATCCAAAGAGAATCTATTCAGGTTGATAAAGTTCCTTGGAGTCAGTGGAAATGTATTTGGAAGTGACAAATGATTTATTTGCGTGTATCTTATAACATTACCGAATTGTTTGAAAATTCCAATTTTTATTTCGAAAACGAATACATTTTAGAAGGAATGAGAGAATTATTCGATTCATTTATCACCTACTGATTCAATAAAATTCACACTTTTGAATGCATTCCAAGTTTCTGATTTTTAACGTGTATTTAAGTAAAACGTTTATCACTTGCAAATTGTCTTCGATTTAAAAAAAATTTTCGTTGATAAAAAAATTTGGCTTGCCAATGAATCAATTAATAATAAAATTATCGATGATTACCCATGTTACTATTAATTATCACTGGTTACATTTTTTTGGTACTAAGTAAAGCAACAATTTTTTTTGTTATAAATTTACAATTGAAATCTTATTTTAATTAAAAGATTTTTTTCTTAATTTTATTTGTACTAATTATTCAGAAATTCGTATCAATTTAAACGGAGAATTAGAATACCCCAACACATTGAAAACCTGCACAATCGATGTAATAAAAACTTATTAATGGGAATTAAAAAATTCGAAAAAAGTCAGAAACTCATTGAGTCTCTTAATCTAATCAGAATCCATTATTTATCATTGATCGTTCGGAATTCACAATATCGTTCGCTTGCATCTGTTCGCTTCAATTCAAACTCTTGGAATAAATGGATTGATACTATTTCAATTGATTTATATCAGAAACAACGGGACTCTGCAGCTACCAAGAAATAATAACGAATTTCCAATTTTATTTCTTTAAGCGTAATTTAATGGCGCTTTCCATCCAAATCAGAGAGCCAGGTTAAAATATAGCTTGCAATTGCCAAGTAATTTCGCAGAGCAACAAGTAAACACTGCATAGAGTCACAATACTACAAATTTACTGATTATGGAAGCTCAGAGCCCAAGGAGCAGTTAGTAGTCGATTTCGAAACTTAGGGACCAATTTATTTACTATTATTCAGTTGCAAAAAAGCAACCCTAAATTTTTATTTCATTTGACGTCAAACCTTTGAGCGACCCAACTCTGCATTTATTATTCGGTTCCGATGCACACAGATATTATGCAAGCTCACGAAAGTGCTGAGAGAAACGGTAATTGCCGCGGGCACATAATTAACACTATAATTTGCAAAACGAATGTCGATATTCGTTTGCAAACACTGACCTAAAATTGATTAGGTAAAATAGAGTTATGGAACGTGTTAATTAGAAATGTGCAATGAGGAGGAAATACTCGAAGTGTCCGTTTTAACAACCACCCTTACCGAAACGAGCACATTGCTGATGTACCGAGAACTTTGGAGGCTATTACCGAAATGTAGGGACTCAAAAGATTAACAATTACCATTAACGTGCATGTAATGATTATTAACAAGGCGATAAGTGTTCCTTGCAAATTGAGACCGGTACTTAGACTTTTGTGAACGTCAACAATTTGGTAATTTTATTAAGAATCAATGCCAAACTGGTATCTGCGAGCAGACATTAATGGATGTACGCCATTTGTGGGATTTTTTTCTACCTCGAGCGTAATAAAAGCATATTATTACGGCATTTTAGGGGAAACTTTTATTCTTATCGGAATTCGAATTCGAAAGCGGCCATAAAATATATCGTATAAGTAATTGCGGAAACTCCATCCTCGTTAACGAATTTAGGCTGGAAATATTTTTCTTTTCACTGGAAAACTTTGAAATCCTACCCTCGTATTTTAATCTACTGAATATTTTTAGGATTTTAATGTTTTCCAATATAAAAATTTCAGCGTTTTAGAATTCGAAAGACTGTCGTGAAATCTTTTTAAGTTTTTCTGATTAGGAGGGTAGAATTTTAATGTTTTTCAGTAAACAAAATATTTCGAGCTGTTTATAAAAAAATAGACAAATTTAAAAATATTTACTCATTGCCCTTCAATTTATAAGACGCCGAAAAAATTGCGCATCCATTTATTCCAAAAATTCGAAAATATTTTCGCAATATCGGTTGAAGCTATATTTCGCAACAGCAGCCCATACGCTGGCATGTAGGCGGTGAATTTTCCACTTTCCGCCTTGTCGCTTTCATCGTAATATTTCGTCGTCTGTTCCATGACCACATTTGAAATATTCCGTGCTAAAACAAAGTAGATGACAAACACACTTTGTATGAGCTGACTTGTACGTGATGGTAGTAAAAAAAGTAGCTGCCGTATGAGAAATGTAAACATTTTCCAATCATACACATACGTGTATATATCACGCTAATGTAACGTTACATCAATGTACCCACTATACAAGAATATTTGTACGACAATTACTTTGAAGCAATTTTATCGCTATTACATAATTTATAATTTGTTATACCTGCGAGTAGAAAAATTCCAAAATCTAATATGTTATGTCGAAGTTATATGTTTATTGTAATAATCATTATTTTTATTCCAGTGATAGTCGCAGCCACAGCATGGGCTGACGGTCAAAGGTAATATTATTCGATACGATTTAATAAGAATATATTATATATAAAAATACAATACCTCAATAAGTTACACTATTAGCTGGTAAAAAAGAAAGTTATTTCAACAAAAAATTAGAATATTTCAGTCAAAGAGAGAGTTTATTGAAAGGAAATAGCGAATTTATATAAATTGGAAGAATTTACTTGAATCGAGGTAATTTTATTTTACAGCTCAAACGATTTTATTTGCGAGTATCTTATGAAATACTGAAATTGCTTTTATACGAATTTTATTGAATCAATGAGATTGAAATCTTTCCATTTATCCCGTAACGTACTCATTGTGCCAGCAAAATACGTGCTTCGAATTAATTTCTTAAAATATATACAAATGTTACATTTATCATTTTCAAAGCTAATTTTGTTAATTCAAAAGGATTTTATTGACCCAATCAAATATCCATCTCTTTTTTTTTAACCCCTTTTTTAAAGCGTAATTTTTTCTTCCATGTAAGAGTAAAATAATAGATTTAACATTATACGGTAAATAGTATAAATAGCAAATAATTGTTCGCTTCGAATCCCGCATCGCAAAATAAAGTTGAACAAATTCTGAATTGCAAATAACGAGGCGGAGCTGGAATATTCGAAATTTTTTTGTTGCGGTTATCGAAAAACGAGGATAGACATGGAAATGTCAAGGAATAGCAAACTTTAGACGAATGGGTCTATCGATAAAACGGTACAGAATGATTAATAGTTGCAAGACTAGAGAGAAGAGAAACAGACTGGGCTGTAATAGCACAAGCAGTGCTACCTCCGAGAGAGAGCTTGAAAGCAAGAGGGTGGAATTTAATGGCAAGGGGATGTGGAAGAGCTATTCTGATAGTGGAACATGAAGGAGGCAGAATAGGACGAGCAAAGAAAAAGAACGCAGTTATCGAAGGACTGTACTTAAATGATGTGGAACTTGGCAATTTTGTAGAAACCTTAGAAAAATTGAAAACACTGAAGTGCAGGGTTGAGGAAAGTCAAAGAACCAGGAAATGCAGGAGTGGAAATGGTCATGGTAGAGATGTTACCGTATACATGGGGTTCGAAATAGGGTGATGAGAAGAAGTTTAAAAGGCGTCACAGGTTATTGCTGAAAAATAAAATGGTATGTAGGGAGAAGAGCTTTGTGTTATTTTATAAGGGATGGAAAAATGTATGAAGAAGAGTCTATTAATTACAAGCTGCGTCGTGGGAAAAAAAAGGTTGGGGTAAGACGAGAAAAATCAAGAGTTACCGAGGAAACGTGGAAAGGGTAATTGACGAAAATTCGAATTTTTGAATTTTTTGAAAAGATATTAATTTTGTGGAGCTCGTGGGATCGTAATTTTGGGAAAGGCGACGGAAGTACGTAGGAAATTGATTATCGATTTCGAAAATTTTAATGAGAATAGTAGGTATTGATAATGAAAAGAATTGAAATGTGAATATTAATGAGAGTATAAACGATCGTTAAAGAAAAGAAAGTGGATCCATGCAAAAATAGAATTGGGATAAAAAAGAAATAAATATCTAAGATAAATATTTGGTTTTGTTTAGACATATTACATAAAAAAAATCTTTTATTTTTGGTAGATAACATCTAAGGAATTTCTAAAAATACTACAAGTACTTTGCGAATCAGAATTCTAGATTGAAAGTAATGGAATAAAATTAACGAACGAGTGAGCTTTATCTCCAATTAATTTGGCTAAGATAGGCTCTTAGTCTGTGAGCAGATAAAAGCTCGAGATTGTAAGAAGAATGGATTCGGATAATTTGTAGATAGAAGTAGAGTGGACAAGAAACATGCAGTCAAAGAAGGAAGGCTGCGAGATTAGTAAGAATATTAATAGGATTAAAGGAAAGTTGGACGCAAGAAGCGAGGGTAAGAATGTTAGGCATTCAAAGGAAGTAGGATCCGAAACGGAGAGTGTTAAGGATTTAGCGAGATAATTGAGAGTGAAGTCTAGGGTGGCAATAAAAAAAGTGAGAATAGTGGAGATACGGGAAAGCTGGAAAATGTTTTAGAAAAGATGAGAATTGAGGAGCAGTTAAGAGCGAGACTAATGAAAATTTGTAAGGATATAAAGAACATAATCAGAGTGGGAAAGCAGCAAAAAGTTTCTCAACTATAAGAGATTGTAGGCAGGGAGGTGGTCTAAGCCCAGTTCGTGGCTGATCCGCAGAAGGAAATCTACACGGGAATCAAGTCTTGCAAATGGCTGTAGGAAATCCGAATTCTACATTTTTGGTATATAATACAGATAGAAAATTTTTTTTGAATAAGACAATGGTAATGGTGAGCTTGGGTAATGTTTTGAACGTCAAGGTTGAGATTCTGGATAGAGTGGAACGAAAATAGGACGAGGCAGATTAGAATTAGGAAGAAGAGACTTGAAAAAGAAGGCTAAGCAGTTTAGATTTGAGAAAATCCTATTTCAAAAATATGGATGGAGTGATAAAGAATTGGGCGAGGAAGTCAATGGAACAACGAAAGCGATGAATCAAATGTGGGGTTTAGCCAAAGAATAGCGAACCCCATCTCGCAAGTGTTGATTTTGATTCCAAAGGGGAGCATACGAAATTTGAATATTATGAATCTAAGGGGGGATACGACGAGGAAGAAGGATTCAGCTGCACGTGTCTGCGAGAACGGAAGATAAGTGTCTTCGAAATTCACCAAAAGTCCATAAGACACCCTTGGAGCAAGACAAAAAGGGGGAAAGTAACGTCATTCTCCATCGACCTGAGATTTCTATGAGCAAGTCGGGTTATTGATGAGCATCTCACCGAAGTGACAGCTAATGCAGCTCTTATAATAGAATATATGCAGCTCTTATGAATGCATGTTTCGAAAACGACGAGGCGATCTTTGCCATTTTTGCCGCGTAACGTTTTTTGCAGAATTTTCCACGTAGATAAGATTGACATGTTTATAAGGGTTAGGGTGAAAACCAACACTTTCGATAGGGTTTCGCGTGCGACGGGCTGCAAGAAAAATATTGGATGGGAATAAAATTTATATTGGTTATACTCCGAATTGTATAGTGCATAAATAAACAAAGAGGAAATTGATAAGAACACGTAGAAGCAAAATGCCGGTGCCGAAATTCTTATGGCTACATTTTTCAGGTTCAAATAATTGAAATTGGGTTATTTCTCTTGCAATATTTCGTTATCAGAGGTGACAAAATTCAATCGAGATCTTTTTTAACAATAATTGATCTGTCAATTTTTTTGAAGTAGACTGAAAAAATATATGGTGATTTATAGTAATTTTAGCTACATTTATCGTTAATCCAACTACTTTCATGGTTAAGTCAACAAGAAATTAAATAATTCGCGCCTTTATTTTTTCCGCATGCATGTGTATGTGCATATATATTCGTATGAAATTAATAATGAAAAGAAATTAATGATACAAAATTATTAATAAAAAGAAAAAGGTATTTAGAGAGTCACGAGGGTTTTTTTCTAATAAATCAGACGGAATTCCATTCTAGGAGGTAGAATTATCTGAATAATTGTTGGCAAAGGTGGGAAAAATTATGAAACTATACATTTCTTATGAGAATGTTACGCAACAGGCGGGTAATATATGGGGAGGGTGTGATTGAAACAACAAAGTAATATCGAAAGAGTACTTGAAGGAAGAAAAGAACAGAAATAACCCAAGGATGGATGAGACAATATGGGAGGGAACAAGGAGGATCTTTTGTGAAAAGAACGAGTTGCCTGCGAGGAAAGCGAGGACCGAGGAAACAGGGTCGAGCTTATTGCAAAGACAAATTCGCGCAAGAGACAAGCAGGTGCAATGGTAACTGATCTACAACGGAATCATAGAATCCGGATTTTGCATTTTTTATAAAATAATATGGACGATTTACGTACGCAAAGTTGCGAGATCCGGAAAAAGGAAGAGGTTAAAAATGGAATGGAAAGGTGTTATTTGAAAATCGTTAAATTTCGATTATTTCTTTACTTTTTCTATCTTATTTTCTTTTTTATGAATTTTTGTTGGTTGAAGATAAAAATTCGCATTGGATCCAGTGTCACTCGACTTCGTAACTCCGCAGTTACAAAATCAAAAATGGGTATCTGAGAAACATTAAAAATTAGGGGGAAAAACAAATAGGGGAGAAAAATTGCCGCACCCTCTACATACAATTCAGTTTTTAGTGAGTATGGGTATGGCCAAACACGGATGGACAAAATTATTGAAACAAGGGAAAAAGCAGGGAAAGAAAGATCATTAGCGAACAAACGATGGATTGACGAATAAACAAGACAAAGTGCTTTAATCATGTTTCAGTTTCTTTCTACAAAGGGATGTATGTATAATCAATACGATGTCTGTACACGAGAGCTTTTTCTACGTCGTGAGATAAAAATAAATAAAGCCAAATCCTATGAATGTTAAACATTTCAGTATTTGATTATTTTTATATTTTATTTTGCAACTTTCAATATTTTATACGCACATACATTTTTTCGCTGTTACAGGTACGGGGGTTACGATCTCGACAGAGGTCCCGTCTTCTATGAACCTTCCCAGAACGATGAAAATCTCAACGACAGCCCGATGGTGGAAAGGTCCTACCAGTTGCAAGAAGTTCCTTACGAAAATTCGTACCTGGAGAAGCCTGTAGATACTTTTCGAAAAGTTTATTCATCGAGTCTGATGAGAAACTATGAACCTGATCTGGTTAACGTCGCTGAAAGACGGCATGCAGGCGCTGGTTATTACATTCCAAAATCTTGGGATCCGCAGGAATTCTCGACAGAGGGTCTAGGCTTTCACAGAGATAGCCCCATTCGCGCTAAACCAGCATCCAGCTTGAACGATCCTTGGTACGTTCCCTCGCCTTATCCGGACAAGCAACTCGTCTTCGAGAGGCGAGTGAGGACTTTGCCTGAAGAAATCTCCGATGTGTCTTTGAATTATCCAGCGAGAGACGCGTCGAGTGGTCGCGATGCTTGGAATCCTATTGTGTACGAAAGGAATAGTTTCGATGACGAAGATTTGAGAAACCTGAGGAGATACGTCGATCGATTGGACGCGAGGAGACGCGATTCCTTCGAAAGGTATCCCGAAACCTATGGAAATTCCCAAAACGCCGTACGAATTTCGGATGCCAAGTTGGAGTACCCGGGACAGGTTCTCCAACCGAAGGTTCGGTCGGAAACTATTGAAAAAGGTCAGGAAGAAAATATCTTCGAGCCACGTCCACAGATACTGAGCTACGTATTATCTTCCCGGAGCAATCCATCTTCATATAAATCAGAGGATGACAATCCCACGAAATCCGGCGATACTGTAAAAAAGGTAATCACGAGAGAATGGCCCACGGAACGCCAGGGCAATCCGAGCGATCTCACGAAGAGGGTAGTAAACGACGAAGAGAACCAGGCTAAAGTAGCATCGATCGAAGTTAGCGAGGTCCATCACAAGACTCGTCATCATCACGGCGAATGGCCCAGGAGAAATTATAAGCAGCATTAGTCTCATTGAGAGGCAGTGATTTGCGTACGAAATGGGTTCTCTTGAAAGAAAGTATTTTTTTAATCGTCAGTATCGGTCAAAATCGGTTCGTACAGAAAGTAGTTATTTGGAGTATTCAATGTTTTGTAGAAGAGTGTAAAATGATTAATAAAATGGTTAACGACAATATAATATGTTCCCTGTCACTCGTTTGTAATGGAAAATTTGTTTATATTTTCTTATTTAAACATTTTTTGCTATTTTCTTATTGTAATTGATTTTCAATTGGAAGAGTGATATGATTATGTACTTATGGCCAAGAATGCGTTAAAATATTTGAATCAAATCCAATTCTCACACATTTTTGTGTAAAAAAACAGGAAATTAAGCTTTTTAAGAAAAATCCAGGGTCATAATTTCACCAAAAATGAAATACACTTAGTAGTTATATTTTACATTATTTCTTACTCACTATCAATTAATAATAATAGTAATAATAATAATATTAATAATAATAATAATATCTATCTCGATCAAATCAACTAGAGATTAAATAATTCATGTCTTTGTATTCTTCGGCGTAGGCGTTTTCGAAATTCGAGTACAGGCTGAAATGTGGAAATGTTTAATTAACTTCGACATCGACAATCTTGGAATTTGGTTTATGTGAAATAAAGCTAATCCAATTAGTTCCGATACAGATGGGATTCACATTTTCTATTATCCTTCCCAGTTTGGCCAAATAAGAGACTACTGCCTTTCTTACCCCTTATTTCACCGTAATGCGAAGAAGGAAGTGTGCCACTTGATAGTTCTGCCATACTCGAAGAAGAAGGGTGCCCAAAATTAAGCCTTCGGATAAACCCTTTCTTTCGGGAGAATTGTTTCCGTCCTTCTTAAGAAGTACGAATTAAACAGGGGTTGAGGGGAATGGCGCGAAATTAATCCCCAAAAATTGCAATGATTATGTCAACCCCCTTATTGTCTTCGTCCACTGCGGTAGAGATCAATTTTATTACAGTGCGAGTAACAACAAAAACGTATTTCACGGGCTGCAGTCTAAAAATGTACACCCTTAGATGGCCTGCTGGGGTCTGAGACGTCCTAGCCTAGTTTAATTTTGTTTAAGCATATTTTTTATAGTCAGAAAATTCTACAATTTTTTTTTCACACTAAATATTAAATTTGTTTAAATAATGCACGGTGTCCATTAAAGCAACATTTAACAAATGTCATACTATTTGTTTTATGTTAAAAAAGTCAATAGCTTCTACGCAGTATAAACTTTTATCGGTGTAGCCTTAAAAGCCCCAGTGTGTCAACCGTGTTATTCTGGCGAAGTGGGTCAGCCAAGAGTTGAAATATATTAATTATCTACGTAGAAATAACATTTACTCATTTTGGGCGTTGCTGAATATATTGTGAATGTCAGGATACGGATGAACAAATGTTACTCCATAAATTTGAAATTACAATTTTACCCCTTTTTTCTTTTCAGGGAAAAATCTTTTATTAATGTGAAACTTTCACTACACAAAATATATAAGGCGAGTCTAAAGTATAAGTCGTGAGCATAATTGTTTGAAAGATTTTCACACCAGATTTCCAGCACGATAATGAAACTCGTGGAAGTATTAATAATTAAGCTGCGGAAAATAAATTCAAAGTTGTCGTAGAAAAGTCAATGTAGATGTTAACTAGTAAAGTATGAGGATGTCAAGAAGATCGATATTGGCGGACAAAGGAAGTAAAACATTCGTCTGGTCCATAATTTACTAAAGATTTATTCTTTCCAACGTGAAATTAGGTTTACCAAAAATATATATAGAGTCTTTTTCGACATGAACTTATTAACAGGCAAAGTCATGTGAAATCTGATCATATAGTAGGTGAGGCGTGTAAGTCTTATAAATCTTCACCATCCAGTGACTACCTACACGCTCTTTCCAATTTATGAGCTTAACGAAATCGCTGACATTTGAGGGGGATGATTTCAACCCCTCCGTCTCTCTTCTCTTTCCTAAATTACACATTCAACCCCAAAAGGAAATACACGGGTGAAACGCCAGATGTTTGAGTAGAAAGAATGTCATAATCGTCTAAAGATTATCATGCTGCTAATATATCCTAAAATATTTACAGAATTTCCAAAAAATAATATTTAAGCGAAAATTCTATCAGAAGACATTTTTTCATTGCATTAGTTGGAGAATTAGAAAAATAATCCCAATTTCAAAGTAAAAATGGATAAAATTACCAGCGTTTCAATTCTATTGATCCCAAATAAATTATTGAGAAATTGTCAAAACATTTCCATTGGGTCTAAAAGAGGAAACGAAAATAAAAACGTAATAGATTGAGAATTGGAAAATAGCGAAGGTAAAGTAATATATGTATGAAATAAATATTTAGATCAATAAATGCTGAAATATTCAAATAATGGCAAACCACCTAATACTCCCCAAAAGTGACGAAATTAGTGCGAATCGGTTGGAACGAGACGACAAAAATAATTCGAACCGGGGATGTTTTGGTTATTTTTACGCATGAATCGTTTCTTCCATTGTTTTAATGGAAAATGAAAAAAGAAATAAGTATATCAATTTGATTACATGAATATTTTATTTACTTTCGCTTATTCGATTGAACAAGTTTTTGGAACACTTCTACAAATAAGTAATATATTCTACAGTGTTACCGAAGATCTTTCCTAAAAGAATTTTAACGAGTACTTATATTACTAATTACTGATAATAATGTACAATAAATCTAATTTTTTGTGAATATGATTCACAAAAAACGTTACAAGTGTGATGATGTATGCGGCGAGAAATGTTTTCCTTTTTATTCGAAAATGTTGTTGCTTTATTACAATTACATAAATCTTAATAAACTCATAAGTGCCCACAATTTACTGTCAATTTTGAAATTCTATTGCATTTCTTTCGTTGGATGATTCATTCAGTTACACCATGTAGTACCTTATTTCGCTATAAAAAAATTTAACGACTTTTCTGTCACCAAATAAAAGGTGGAACTAAAAAAATATAATATTGAACCGTGCCTTTCAATTTGATGAGCAGTGGATTTCAATTACTGACACTTCTTCCACTTTGTGTTTTTGTCCGAACACTCGTTTCATTGTTTAAACCATTCATAAAATTTTGTTTAACAGAGCATAAAATTATTGAGGATTTTTGTACGCGTGGTTTTTTTTGTAGCACGCAAATCGAGTCACGCTAAGTCCCGTTTTACAATTTTTCATATTCCATTGCCATAATCAAACCACGCTTTGCAATAATTCAATCCCTCTTAGACAACGTGATCTGAATCATAAGTAAGGTAAAGGTACCAGTAGTTGACCATGTACCAGTAGTAGAACCTCGGTTGATGTGGCATCCGAGGTTCACTTTCATCAAAATAAAAACGTAACATCTTATAAAAATTTTATTTTTTATGGTTTTTTAGAAAATGGTCAACTACTGGTACATGGTCAACTACTGGTACCTTTACCTTAACGTAAGATGTTAATTGAGAAGTAAACACTAAAAGTTTAACATACAGGTGTAACTCTTGAAATGATTTCTGAATGATTTTCGTTAATGAGTTCTTGGGTCTTCTTCAGTATATTTGTTTCTTTCATGGTATATCCTGAAAGAGAAACTTGCAAAAAGAAAAAGGGTAAGGTACCAAAGAGGTACTGAACAATTAAGGATCAGAGAACTAGATAAAAAGAGCATGAGAGAAGACCACAAGTGATTTACAAGTAACCTACGCTATTGGAACACAACTTCGTTTGGTGAATAGTCTCAGTTTTTCATTTGCTACATCTAGGAAACAGTAATACGCGCATATTTTTGTCCTTAAATTAAACACAAGACATTAATAACCTTCTTGTTTTCAATGGAAGGCATTTTCGATAACAACCATTATTTTTAATGATTATTTTTTATAACCGAATTCTGTTAACTCATCACCTCTTTTTGCCGCTTAGGTACATTCCTTAGTAATCGAAAAGTTCGAAATTACTTGTTCGATATCTTCATGCGTGTAGATTCAAACGTCTGTAATATTGTTATTTTTCTTAGAGTGAATACTCATTTTTCTATTTTTAATTATTTAATGGACTGCATGCAATATTTCATATGAATTAAATATTTTCGGTCCAGATGCACTTTTTGGAAAAATAAGTGGCGTATTTGAAGTGATATAGTACCAGGCAGGAGCAGCAGCAGACAAATTGCATTTCCCGATGCAACTCAATTTCAAATATAACTTTATAATGAATATAAAAAATTGTCAGCTTCCAAAAATATTTTCCCTCTTGAGCCAATTATCAATTCGACTTTCAAAATCGCATTTTCAACAAAATTCTTTCGAATTTTTCATTCGACTGTTTAACTTGTCTCTCTCTGCTCACCAGAATGACAAACTTGTACACCCCACTTATTTTTCTTGATTGTATAATTTCATATTTTCAATCGCTGAATTATTAGTAAAACATATTTTGCATAAATACAACCGATAGGAACAATCATCTTCGTTTTTCTTTTCGACAATCACATCACACTTTTGGCGTGATAAGGCATTATTATTCAAGTCTACTCTGACAGTTATTTACCTTTTCTTACGATATTTACAACTATTGTCCAACACTATTCTAACAACTCTGCAATAGCTCACTTCGGTACCGTATATACCATGAAGATTTATCAGTTCTGAAAATGCAGGCTATTTTTGAAACACATGATCCATTTTGACGAACTATAAATGAGTATGGAAACAGACAATACATTCTATTTCAAACTTATTAAGCTGAATGAAAAAAGTACAAAATTAATCATTTAAATCTGGATTGGCGAATCGATGAATTAATATCATAAACGGTGATATATTGACTTAGCTGATATACTACGAAAGATTCAATAACAATGGATGCGTTTCAGTAGCACAGTTTCGCTCTTACAAGCATTCAAAGAATTTTCGAATTTGCCTTCGAAAACATCTCTTATATCATATTTTTAGATTTCTATACACTGATTGCGTGACACAATATTTATGCCCAGGCCATTCTACTGGATACAATAAATGCTATTTACTTTTACTATTTTGCAAGATATAGTTCACATTTCATGTTTCCATCCTCATTCTATAGGCGTTATACGGAAAGTTTGATCTAGAAAAAAGTAAAAGAGATTCACTTAAGAGATAGACATTCCTGAGTAATAAACTTTGATTAGAGCCTCCAATATTTTGGTGGGATTTTTATACAGCAGTATTCGTAAATTGTGTGGAATTCATTATTTGTACTTGTTTCGGTGAAAAAAAAATAGATTAGATTTATTCTTTCATTTCTTACATTTTCAGTTCGGCATCATCAGCAACGATAGAGGAAGTTACGTAAGCAGTGTTTGTTACACGGTAGTTGTCAATCTGGGAAATTAACTCTCTGTAAATAATATGAAAGTTGAAGATATTAATTAGCACAAATTAAATAATATAAGTATAGAATTGTTGATAGTAGAAGTATAGCTTACTTGTTTCTTCCTTATTCAATTGCGAGAAAATGTAATCTCGCAGTTTTCCATAGGCTTTATCTAAACTGTCATTTTCAATGATAACATCGAAGTTTCCTGGCTGGCTTCCTGAAAAGAAATTCAAATCTTGCATTTGATTCCTAGAAGATATGTTGAATGACTTTTATTTGAATTATACTTTACTTCAATTATATTTACAGGAATTAGATTTTGATAATAAATGTAAATACCCTTTAAATGAAACTGCACAACTATTATTTTTGCTCGGTACAAAGGAAAATAATACTTTATATCAAATTTTTAAAAAAATTCTGTAGACATATGAGAAAGACATTCAATCACTGTTCCAACTATAAAGTTAAACCAATGAATATGCATATTGATTTATTTAAGTTATGTTGGTCACAACATATGCGATAAGGAAATTTCAGCAGTTGTTACGTACTCACCATACTCTAATTCTGTAACAGCTGTTTGTAATCTTTTCTGCAAGGACTCTTCGGTTTCTGTTTTGCGACCTCGTAAACGTTGCTCCAATTCATCAACGGAAGGAGGTTTGATAAAAATATAAACGGGATTCAAGGAACTTTCTTTAATTTGTTTCACTCCTTGCATGTCTATATCCAAAATACAAACTTTTCCTGATCGTTGAACTTCTTCGACTGCTTTTTTACTGCAATAATTATATCCAACTTTGTGATTGCAATGATTACTGTAACATTTTCTTACACATTGTAAGATATATTTGAAATTGTTAAAAAAAAATGTTCAATTGACGACACTTTAGTAGCGATTGTCCCGTTCATTGTAATTTTTGTGATCCAAATAATAAACCTTCATAGTAATACATTTCAGAAAATTATATTACCTGGTTCCATATAGATTATCATTAAAAGTTGCAGTTTCAATGAACTCTCCTTCACTGATTTGCTTTTCCATCACATCTTTTGCCGTAAAGTGATAATGTTTGCCATTTTCTTCGCCAGGACGAGGTTTCCTCGTAGTGTGAGACACAGAAAACCCAAATTTGTCTGGAAATTCTTCAAAAAGATGTTTGATTAAAGTGCTTTTCCCACTCCCCGATGGTCCACACAATACAACTGGCCTTGGACCTTTTTGCAGCATTGTGGAAAAATCTGCAAACCAAATTATTTGAATTTTATTATTTCACACCCTGGTATCCATAGGTATTAACCACTTGCGCTGGAAAGACGCGGTACACACGTAGTCATGCAATTATAAATATTAGACCATTGTTTCAGAAATATTAGAGCGCTCTGGTACATTCGTCCATGAATTTTTTGCCAGTGCGAGTGGTCAAATATAAATGAAACAAATTTATATGTATGTGGCTAATAGTAAAACTCAAGATTTGCAAAGAAAATTGGACCATTTGCATTTTTGGATAATTCTGAGATCTTCTGATCGATTTATCTAGATGAAAGTATTAAAATGCATGCATGATTATCCTTTTGTCTTTATTATCTCGGTATGGTATGATTTCCTTTCTTTTACATCATACAGTACATAAATGTGATGCAATAATGCCAGGAAGGGTTTCTGTATTTAAATTGCATAAGATAAGATAAGAATGTTAAGTTCAGAATTATATATATCTATTGGCAACTCACATTTCTTCGAAATCACTTTTACTGATATTTCCTTAATTTACTATCAACTTTTCTATATGTTTTACAAACTTCGATAAAAAGAAAAATTGAAAACTCAGAATTCCAAACTGTATTTAATTTTTATAAAAGTACCATAGAATCAGGAGATTTATAAGCAAAGGTAAACTAGTGTAAGATATCAGGCTGTTTCTCACAATGACTTCACTGTAAAAAAGAAATAGCATGGAATCAAATATTAACTTGACATTGACTCAGAAGTGAGTTGTTTTCTTTTCAAACTAAATTTAGAAGACTGTTTTCGTCAACAAATTACTGAAATGAATGGAACCATCGCTACGTGCTTTACAAATAGATTTCAACTGATAAACAATCTGTGTGTAAACAGAAAGCTTAATAAGATACGCAGCTGCGAAATTATATCGATTTCAAAAGAAAGGTTTTTTGGAATTTTTTTCTTTTTGGCAACACTGTGTATTAGAAATTTTGAATTATTCATATCCAGGAATTTCAATGGAATCGGGCTATCGCTAATTAAATTATCACGTAAAATCATGATTCGATTTACCGAAAGCCACCGAAACGTGGCTTTCATTTTGCTCATTGATTGGACCGGAAATCAGGTCATGTGTTATATTACTTACATCGAAAAGTGGGAAATAAATTCTTTAGAAAAGCCGTTGCAGGGATTCTGCGTTCCGCAGAAATCTAGATCAACTTCGCAGTCACCTCTTTCGCTCGTTATTCAAGAAATAATGTGTTGCAGTATAATTTTCCGCATGACTTTTCAAACCGGGATCACCCGGTATTCCACTTATGTGACACGCAACATATTCCAGAGCACTTTAGCGCAAAGTAGCGCACACCGATGCCTACCGGTAGCAGTGTTGCCACGTCCGTCTTATTAGACTTAATACATGCTACTACGCATGCGTGGTTCAGGATTGTATGAAGCAATTTTGAACCCGCTCCTCCCAACATGTAGCGTAAATATGTCGTCATAATATAACACAACCACTATCGGTAAGAAAGATATCATGTCCCGATCAGATACACGAACGACAAAGTGTATATATTTTATGAATTTTTCAAACCAAAATTTATAAATAAGGTTTTAAGCATGTTGAATGCGTATTCTTGTGAGTTTATGACACCGTTGATCTTTTTAGTTTGACCTACCCCCAGAAATAGGTAAAAAATAAAAGTTCAAAATCAAGCTCAATATGGTCATTTTAATGTAATTTGGCGCGTAGAATCGATTACGCGAATCTCCCTGGTCAAAATTTCAATAGGAACGAAATTAAAAAGATATTGGTTACACATTTTATAGTACGTTAATGATGAGGGTTCTTCGAACAAATGTTTTGGTAGATACGTTACTGTCATTAAAAATTATCTTTGCTAATTTGAGATAATATTCAGAGATGAAGTGCAAAACGAAAATTACGCAGGGGAAGTCAATTGTACCATAATTCAATATGGCGAAATTGGCAACACTGTTACTTCTACTGCTAATTGCTGAAGAGTCCAAATTGGCAGCAACGCAGCGCAATAGAAGTATTGTTGATGAATTAGCAGAGATGAATAGACTCGTTGTCCAATATTAGTCATGTTATCAAGTTAGAAACATCCAGCTACTTTTTATACAAATTCAATTCTCATCATTTATCTATGTGAATAACAATTGATTAAATAAAATATTTTTTTTTCTTTTCTTACCAAGCCCCTATACTTAGAAACATTTTGGCGGCAAGTTATAAAATCTTCTATATTCCTCCGACAAAATAAACAAAGTATTCTATTTTATATATATAATAATAAAACGAACTTAAATATTTTCTGTCACTTTCAGTCTCTTTTGGTTATAATATTAAAAAAGATTGATGATTTATGGGCCAATCAAGTTTAGGCTTTCCTTCTGCGCGTACTCATGCGCTATCTAGGTGTCGACAAGGGAAATACTAAATCCATAATGGCTGCCGGCATTTTAACATCATTCGATCGTGTCGCGCCCTTCTTTTTAACAATACACTTTATAATCGAATCCTTACTTACTAATATTTATTACCATAATTAAACGTTAATCCATTAACTTTAACTTTTTTCAAAAAATTTAGGTCGTCTCTTGGACCGTTAATAATACACAGTAATAATACGGCGAATTTTGAAGTTTAAAATTTCACCGGTAACATTTTTCACGCGCGTAACCTACGAGTTTTGTTTTGCTTCGTAATTCTGTATTTTCCATTAATTTACAGTGTTGAAATTTCAAAAGTAAAAAATAATAATGAAAGAATCGTGTTTGTAACCTTTGAGTGAAAAAGAAATATTCTCTACGTTCAGTGCGTGTGTGAAGGTTCTCGAACCCGTAAATCCGCTTACAGTTGTAAACAAATCGTGTTTATTCGTTTAACGTTTGCGAGTACACATGACAAACGTGTTCTGAACTTACCTCAAAAATGGGTGTGACTGTGTAAGTGCAGATTGATCTTCTGTTACTTCGATTGCATTTACCCTGAATTTTCTATGAAATACAAATATTTTGTATTTAAATTTCACCTAACCTTCAACAAGTTGCGAGTTTTGAGGTTAGAAACAACCCGGCAAATCGGCAACTGGTTTGATGTATATAGTGAAATGTCAACACTGGCCGGAGCCTGAGCATATGATGAACATAAGATGATAAACGATATGAAATGTAAAATTTATGGATTACAGAATAAGATAAATCCCATATGCTTGTATTGCAGAAGACATTAAATTTATACGCAATAGATGATTGAAGTTTGATTGAAACAATATGATTGTTTTTTTTAAGTTCAACTCAATTATACACTGCAGCTGAAACATCCTTATATGTTGTTCATTTCACAAATTTAGCTAATTGATATTTTGCAAATCTCCATTCTGATTAAAATATAATTTTTGTCATTTATTATTAACAAAAAAGGAAGAAAGAGAAAAGAAAATACAAAAAACTTACGAAATAGGTTTGCGTAAAATTTAAATTCTACTTATTTGTAACATAATTATTTGCAGTATTTATTCTGAGAAACTTTTTAATTGAAATTTAAAATTCTTTATTAACACTTTACCAACTGTTAGCCTAATAATCATTTTTTTGTCACCAATTGCTATCGGCCGATTGATAGCCTATTATTCGGCTTTTTGTCGCCAACTCCTTATCAATATAATTTAGCATTAATATCATCGAGCAGCTGGTCGGATGGGCGAATGTTGTTGAATCGCTAGTGGTCGGTAAAGTGTTAACTTGTTTTTGATATTAGACAAGCTTAAATTTTGAGATCGAACTACCCCTTTTTGCTGCAGGCTGCAACAATTTCCAATGATGGAAAATAGAACTGGCCCCCAGACCATTGAGTTGCTGACCAAAAGAGTCGTAGCGCTTGGAGCTGTTCAAACTGGACAATTTTTAGTAGATTGCGAGACGTACATGTCGGTTCCTCAATTGGGTGAGTTTTTATTATCGATACATATGAAAAGATTTCACAATTCGTTGTTATGTATTTCTCAACAGATTTTTTATAATGATTTAATTATAACATCAAGCGATTTTAGGAAAATTTGTTTCGATACTCATGAAACGTTAAAATTTGTTTGAATGTGGTTTTGCTAAATGTTTCTTTCGCCACCTGCAGCCAGTGCATATATATTCATTCACTCAGCGATAAAACGGAACAAACTTTTGGGAAAGCCTAATATAATAAAAAGAAAATATCAAGTTGATAGAATATTAAAATGAAGCATTTTCATCTGATACAAAATTTAAAGAGGAGAAAGATAGGTGTCTATAATAAATTGAAAGGCTAATATTGCTCCATGCTTCTTAGAATGTCTTTCTTGAAATTCTAAAATATAAATCAGCATAAAAAATACAAACGAAAAATTTCTTTAAGTATGATTCTACGAAAAGTAATTACCTCTACTAGATTATTATTTCTTTAACAACCGAAGACTATTACAACACTCAAATTTTTATGATTACAGGATTCAGTAGTTCTCGGAATTTTTTAACTAGTAGAGAATCTTATTAAATGTAGTATGAATATATTAAACACTCAATAATGTGCTCAGTATTAATACCACTCATAAAAATTATGATTTATTACGGTAACCAATTTTTTCAAGATTTCACATAAGTAAAAAAATTCATTCTCCGAAGCAATTCCAATTCCCAAAAATTACTTTCGTTGAAAAGAGGCACTATGACTCTATCATTTATCTTCCCTTGATATAGAAACTTTTTTCCAAAATTCAAAGTCTGGAAAATTTGCTTTCCTACAATTGGTAATAACAAGTAACAGGAAATTAGGATCTTTAATTTTTAAACTCCGAGAGAAACGGGTTTTCTATCAAAGGGTTTGTTCGTTAAAACTAATTTCGTGACGAGGTGGATGATTCTTATTAAATTTGGAGTCCCTGGCTCCAAACCTTTTAGCATTATCACGTTATCATTATCGTCTTACACATCATGCTCACAAAGTCTTCAATTCGTTGACTCATTTGGTACACTCCTTCAATTCTCTCTACTTTCTGCTAATACCCTCGGAACCCTGCACTTTATGTAGCCGACGTCCTTCATAATTTGTGACAGGTAGTCAAGCCTCGGCGGTCCCGTACCTCTCGTTTTTCCCATTTGGATCTCCAGAACGTCTCTTAAAATTCCTTCGTCTTTAAGCCCATGGCCTATCAGTTAACTTCTTTTCTTTACAACGCTACCCCACATGGTTGACATTTTTTTATGCCGTTCATCACCTTCTGGGTTCTAATCTTTTCTGTCTATTAGATTTTTAACATTCTTTCGTAGCAGCACATTTGTATTGTGGTGCTTCTAGATTTTTTTTTAATCCTCTTTCCCCATAGACCATGTCTCATGTGCCTACAAAGTAGTTTCCTTTACACGCATTTTTAAGGGATTAATATGATCACAAAAACCAACCAATTACTCGTGGATTTACCGAATTTAAGAAAATTATTGATATTAATTCATTTATTAGAAAATAATAGGAGTTTGCTGCCCTAATCTGAAAAAGAAGTATTTTTAAAATTGGTAAACTCTTTGATTTCTGGAAAATTGCCGAAATTTTTAAAATATAAATACCAGAAGAAGAGTTTGTTCCTTTTAGTAATTTTTATGGGGGTAAATTTTAGAATAAGAACTACTGCTGTTACAAAAATGTAGAAGTAAGAAGTGTCTACTTTATTAAATTTTATCTTTTGAAAGTCTCAAAATTTACAAGTAACTTTTCGGGCAAAATCTAATTTACAGTTCTTAAATTTTTAACTATTATGGGGACGTTAGAAATTTTCGCGTAACTGCCCACATATATATTATGACAGAGATTCTTATGCCTTGAATTGTTTTGACAAAACAGATTTGTAAGACAAATTGAGTGTACGTGACATATGGGGCGTTCAAAATGAATAAACGTTTAGGTTCACCTATTAAGGTGGATGGGGACAAATATTCTCCTCTAATTTTACTGTCAAACGGAATTACTCGTAAAACCGAATGGAATTGAACACTAAATCGAAATCTGTAATAAACTTATGCATTCATTGTGGGATAATACTATTACTATTATTTTGTTTATTTTACAGACGTAAGTAGCTTACTTATAATCTTCAACTTACAAGTTTTACAGTTGTGTACCACGCGTAGGATGTACCACATTAAATGCAGAATAGCTTTGTGAATAGTTAGGGGTTTATGCATACAGGGTTAATATTTATGGTCCGTATAAAAGTTTGTATAGTAGCTAATCTGCATTCGTATACCTGCAACTAGTCAAATTCAACAACCTATTTCCTATTGCATTCTCTTCTTATTCAATTTTAAGTAATTTGCCGTAATTCCATTTGATTCTACTATCATTTAATTTCAATTTATTTACCATTACCTTTTGTAGAAATCTCGTTATCCCTTTGCAAGTAACAATTTATAACATCAGTCTATTAACATCTTCCAAAAGTTAAATAACTAATTACTGTTGCTGTAGAATATGTTATTACTTGAAGGGAAATAATCAATAATTTATTTTGAGCAAATCCAAATATTGTAATGGTACTTTAACATATTTAATTAATTTGAAGGTTTCAATCCGAAGAATAAATTTTTTATCCGTCAGAATATTGATACAAATTATACATCTTTTAATTATTTATTTTTGTAGAATGAATCTTCTAACGAAAAATAATTCATAGATTTCTGATAAAAATTCATTAAGAAAATAATTAGTCATCAGTTTTGAAAATATATCCGCGAATATTAATATTAAATATGTCTAAAAAGTTTTGTAGAAATAATTAATTATCGACATAGGTATCAACCGGCGGTACAGAATTTTTCTATAAAACGAAGATGTTAAATATTTCGTGTCGTCCTCGTATCAACCGTCTTTGTAATATACAAAACATTGTTGTTAAAATTCATCAGCCGACAAATGTCTCCGTACACGTCTGATTCTATGAACGGTCTCTGTGTAGTTGCTTCATCCGGATTAGAGTACTAGTATCCTGTTTCTTCAGGTGTAGAAGACCTACATTGGTGCTTTGCCATCGTGACGTTGTCTGTATAAATAGTTCGAGAAGAAACTTACATTAGGAACAGAGTGGTTCGAGAAAAAGGTGCAAAAGAAGCTGTTGCGCATTTCATTTTTCATTAGCTTTTGTTGGATATAATGGATATAGCTTTTATAAGACTCGGTATTTTCAACGTTTTATGCGAAGAACCACTGAACGTATCATGCTCTTAGCTAAGAGACGTCTCCTAGTATTTCACTACCTCTTGTAACGTCATCTAGCATAAAAGCTTTATTAATTTTTCCCTTCTTAATGGTTAATGACAAAATTCTTGTCTTTCGCTGCTTTTATGAAAATACGCTATTCCTCAAAATAAAAAGATTGCTGCAATGACCTCATTGTTGCTGTAAAATGAAAGCGTTGCCATAGAATTTTGAGGAAATGAAAGTCGTTAAAATCTTTTGCATTTTGAGTTATTATTTAAGTACATTTACAGTTGGTGGTTGTTTCTTTCTTTACATCTTAGCAGTTGAATAAGCAAACAAGCTTCAAGGATTGTATAATCTCACGCTATTTTGCCGGTATTCGAATTTGATGAATAAATTCAAAATTGTTTATACATAAGGACAATGAGTTTGTTAAGAACAAATGATTTGAATCTACGAGTTTGCGATCAAGTATATGAAATTTGGAATATTCAATCGATACTTTAAGATCATGATTTTATCAAATTCGAGACAGTGTTTTTCTTTACATGCATCCTCTTTCTGTGGAAAAGAATCAATGTTACCGGAATATTTAATTTATTCATCGTACAATTTTTTACGAAAGATACAAAGACAGTATTTCCTACCGCGGTATTACAAAAATATTAAATCTAAAAAGCGGAGCTAGATAATAGACTTTTTTTCAAGAGTCTATTACGTAAATCTTCATGAAAAATATCGAATTTTTACACATAAGATTTTTACTGTATTTATACAACGTCGATTTGTTCCATACAGTTGTCGAATTCTTTCTTTTTATCTCTAACAATGACCAGCATTTTTGAGTATATGTATATTCGATATATTACACATATTGTTATTTTATTTTGTGTGAGTAGCAAATTTGAAAAAATCCTTTCTTTGAAAATGTTTATTATTCAGAAATAATTTTTCTTTTTAATCCTTTAATAATCCCTCAATCCCAAAAGTATTCTGTTTGGGTCGGGTCTTTAAACCTTAGGATTGATTATTACAAATAATTTGCAGAATCTATTTCGAAGAATTAATCTCACATTTGGTCAGATCCTCAAAATTACTTGATGATTCCAAAACGTATCCGTTGGTCTAAAAAATTTAAGAATCCAATTCTATTTGAAATTCATGGATTTTTTTATTCTCTGTGATTTGAATACTAACCAAAATTATTGCATTAGTCTCACCTTTACGAATCGCAGTATTATGAGATTCATAAAAAGCAATTAAGAATAAGAGAATTTTGAGTTCTGTACATTAATAAATCACTAATTTTATTTTTACCAAAATTTTCAAAGTGTTTGTAGAAGTGCTGTTTTATTTAAATTGCAATTAGCTAAAGATAGATCTTCAAGACCTCTTTTATCGACTTCATCTTTAAATTGAGACTATCGAAGTTGAAAATTAATAAAGATTAATAAAGATACGAATTTTCCATTAGAGTGCATCAGCTATAGGTTTAATAAACTTTTAATTGAACGCAGCGTTCCTAGATTAAAGTTTTATAAAAGGGGCTTTCTATATTACAATATCCTGCTTTGTATTCAGAAAAGTATAGGTCGTGACAATTTTTTAATGTAATCGATATTCTCAGGAGTGTTCAGATTATAAAAATATTTGTAAAAGATCGCACGATGTTGCATTTTTATTTAAAATGTACGTACAGCTATAAAATATCTTTCTTTGAAGGCTAGAGAAAAAAAAGAGGAAGATTAAAAAAGTTGCCACGGTGTTCTATCATGGATCACACATACGTTTTTCGTCTAGTATTATTTCTGACATAACTGGAAGACTCTTCTCAGAACTGAAGTATATATACGTAACCTAAATGTGACAGTTTTGTATTAAAAAATGCAGAAATCAGCTGGTAGCTTTTTAATTACAGCACAAGTATGCCGGTTTTTTCTTAAATGACACACTTATTGTTGAGATTATTATTCTTGACACCTATAGAAAGTTAGAACGTTGATTTTATAGTTCAGCCAAGCATAATTGCAATACTATAATACACTTATAAGTACCAAATTATAAGAAGTATATTTAACACACTTACAATAATTTCGGTTCGTATCCAAAATATTGTTATAATATTTCAGAATATTTTAGAATTTTTCTCTTTTCCGCGATAACAAAAACAAATTGTTCATGAAAGGATTTTTTCAATTTTGTTAGTATGTCCAGTACCTTCTCGGTATTTCTATACATAAATAACCAAATACATTAGGAAGCGACTTTCATTATTTCATACAATGTCTCATATAATTATTATATGTAAGACTCTTTTGTTTATATCGACGCTATACATCCAGACTATGTACTTATTTATCGCTTTTCTATGCTGTATAATAATCTTTATAAACTCTCATCAATTCACGAAAGTGCACAGTGCAGATTCATTAATAAATTTTCTTGTTAACTTTTGTTTTGCATCATTCGACTGATAAAAGAGGGAATTAATCACTTAATATATATTTTCTATAGCAACAAGAAAACGTTATTCAAACGCAATTATTTGCTCTGTGAAGTAACTCATTCTATCGATACATTCGTTATTAGGTACTTTGGCAAGAATATAATTAATTCGATATGTAGCTTAAGACGCAAGTATTTCAAATCTTTCAATAGTCGTAATATATAATACTTAAAATCACGTTCAGCTAATTCGAAACAATGGAGAAAGTTACATTTGGGATTGACATTACATAGTTTGAAAATTTCTCAACTTTTCTTGAATCTTCCTTTTCGCTGTAACTAGAATTCCTTTTTATGCGTCTAAGCCATTTGAGCATCGTTTAAGAATAGAATATTAGTATTTTAAGTACCTTTTGGGTGTTAATAATACTTAAAAAGATATGACAAGGGATATGTCATATAATCAAACAAATTTCATTGTACAAATTTCTATTTAAAGTATTAACTGTGCAATATTCATGGACTATGAAAGTTAATCACTCCTATATCCAAGATCTCGTGTACCAATTTTGAAATATTCGAATTTTATAAACATGTTTTCAGTTTTAGCATTTCTGAACTTGGATGATATTCAAAATCAGTCGGTATGACGTTACAAAATCCTCGTGTGTTGAAACCGAATGAAAGATTCAATTCAGTGGTGAGAAATATCATCAATTAAACCGTTTTTCCACAGTGTGCCATTATCAATCCAACAGTATTCTAAAGAATCTGGTATGAGTGTATCTGGTTTGTAGGATAATCATACCCTGCACTTTTAAAAGCTGCAACAAAGCATCTTTAGTTTGCAAGCTGAATTCTATGACACAAAAAGTTCTACAATGAGGATCAGATCAAAGGGGAGAACTGTGGTAAATTCAGCCAACAAAAACATTTCTTTTTTTGTAAGAACACGTGTAACAAATGCGTGTTTACTATCAAAGAGCAACCGAGTCTTCTTCTCTCAACCAACTTCTCAATTCATGGCGGAATACTGTGATTCGACGGATATTATTATATTAGATTGCATATGATTTTACAATTCATAAATTTAGAAATTTGTACAATCAAATTGTCTAGATATGGGATGTATTATCTAATAATCTTTGTAGGCCATTTTTAGGATTTTACAATTGAGATATCGAATGGCGACATGTCGTATGGTCGAAAGATGAATTCTATCTTAAAGTTTTACTTTAAGAAAGCAACGTGCGGTAAGAAGCTGTCACCCAAAGTCATCTTATCACTTTTCGTATTTCTGTTCGTTTGTGTTTTACACTCAATTTGATTTGCTCAGCGGGATTCTCGTGTTAGTATAGTGAAGATGTTGCTGCAAGAACATTAGAAAATTTATAATTTCACGAATTCTGGTTGCAGGTGATGGAAGCGTCATGAAGGTGTTGAAAATTCAGGGCTTTCCATCATTTACAACCACACGATGCTGTAATTAGTCACAATGTAAACGAGCAATACATTAACATTGTAGTAATATTATTGCTCAACTTTTTTTTACAATTCATCTTTTGAGGGATTATAAATTTTGTTTTTTTTCATGCCAGTTTTTCCACAATTCTACAGAAAAAAATAATTGTATCGACACAGTTAGAATTTTTAGCAGATCCATTGGATCCCTTCAGATACATTTTCACTGGTTCAATTTCAACTCATACAATAATTTTGAAATTTATGTCAATGCAATTCAAACTGGTTTTGAGAAAAAACTTTTTACGGACAAAATTAGGGTTTTTTTCCATTCTATTATGAACACTATACTTCCAAATATGGTATATATAGGTATAACGTCTTGCAACAGAATTTGTGTTGCTAGTAATGTTGAAATTGAAGGAACGTTGCTGTTCTTGGCGAAAAAAAATCTTTCCTTAAATAATGACGTTTTCGCTGTACGATACGACGTTCATCATCCTACTAACCCTTTAAGTTGATTCATTTCGTTATTATGTCACATTATGATTTATAATTGATCTACAAACTATATAAAAATACAAAAACATCGAAATATTGGATGCTTCTTTTTTCCTCTCTTTTTTTTTAAATTTAATTTGCATATCTATTGAGAATGACATGGCAGTAAAGTATCGTTGAAGAATTTCTTTCTAAATTTCATGGAGCGTCATTCACCTTCTACATTCTTGGTGGTTCGTTCTTTCCTTCATATAATAATTGCTATCACAATTTGCTTCATCGTATGGAGTGTAACGCTCTGTTTGAAATTGCAGAAGAAATAATTGGTAAATCGATTAATCCAATAGTACTTGTATGTCTGTCCAAGATAATGTATTTACACTAAGATTTACTTAAATGTCTAGTATCTAAAGCTCTCGTATAGTCACACGTTTGGCAATGCTTAGTATTGTCATTTTAGTACATATATCTTTACTTAATATACATATTTTTTGTTACTTTACTGTATTTCGATATATTGTCATAGATTTCTCTTCAGTCACTCTTCCTC
The DNA here is from genome assembly GCA_949825005.1 of Gasteruption jaculator. Lineage (NCBI taxonomy): Eukaryota > Metazoa > Arthropoda > Insecta > Hymenoptera > Gasteruptiidae > Gasteruption > Gasteruption jaculator. The sequence continues at coordinate 2,775,199 of OX463761.1, forward strand.
TAATTCCATTAATTACCTTTTTCTTTTTACATTCCATTATTTACAAAAGGTACGTTCAACTTCCTTCTGTCGATCAACCGAAAGAAGCTGATTGATTGTTGAATGTATTTTTCTTCTTTGGCATCAACAGTTTACGCTAATATATGGAAATAAACTGATTTCATTTACTTATTTGGTAACATTTCTCTTTTGAATTTCCTTCAAAAATACAATTTCATTATTTAATCTGAAATTTACAATTCTCTGTGTCTTTGAATTTTAATTGGTCAATGTTCATACTTTTTAACAAAATTGCATTTTCATTACGACCTCCTATCTTTGCTTCCCCCCCCCCTTTTTTTTACAAATTATTCAGTAATTTTTTATTGCCCGAGAACTTGGTGACATACAATTTATAATTATATGTCTTAACTTTATACCTTGTGTCTTTACATATTTTCAACCGCCTATTCCCTTTTAGTAGTAAACTATTGAATACAATGAAGAAAGATAACAATTCTTGCAAAGAGGTCCCTGTGTACAGATTAATGATATAATAGTTTCTCTTCGCATGGAACCGAACTGTAATTATTTATTGTTCTGCGTCGTTAGAAGTACAGTTTCAAATAATTTGTAACTTTTTGTTCACCCTAATGAAAACTATTTTAGTAACTTACACTTCTTTTATGTAAAGAAAATATGCGAAAGAGTACTGTAAATATTGAACTCTCGATATATTTAACCTTTTATATTGGTTTCATTTTTTTTTTCTTTATTTCGTGTAATTTATCAATCGATAATTAAAATCTTATTTTTTTTTTGTCGTCATACGAATTTTGGTAGATATGGACAATCTATATCGCAGTAACTTTAGCTATATTGTCAATTTTCTTTTTTGTCGTGGAAGGCACGATGCATGGAAGTTCTGCCTTTCGCCGTAGCGAAATGTGTACTTTTTAAATACATAATTTTTCAAAGAAATAGAATTTTACCAAAGCAACCAATAGACTCAAATAAATGGTGACTATTTTTTTTTCGATTAGTCCGTTCACACTTTTATCACGAAGACAATTTCTACAGGGATCAATTCCCTTTACCAATGTATGAATATATTATAGAAAATTCAAATTAAGCAGGAATCGAGGTCCTAGTCTTTTTGAAACTGAAATGCATGGTAAATGCTGACTGTTATTGTTGACAAAAGCAGACCATTGGGTAGATGTAGACGGAAAGATAATGTCGAAATTTATGTGAGAAAAGTAACTCGTTTCATTAGAGAATCAGAATTTACGACTTCGAAGAGCTATAAAATGAGTAAATGGGTACCCTTTTTGTAGTTGAACACAATTTTGCTTCATTTCCCATTGAAATTGTGAAATTATGAAATATTTTAAATGGTTCAGGTCAATCCGAATTTTTTTTTTTTTTTTAATTTTTACAAGCAAAAATATTTGAGGTACATCAAGATTGCTGTTTCAGTGATATAAAATAAATACATACAACTATTTTCTGTTGCACAGCAATTGCAATTTCAGTTCTTTTTGTTGTAAACAAGACACCATGAAAATAAGTTGATGTAACACGTTCAAAATATTTTTGAACGTGTGTTATTTGGAATATTATGAACCCTTGTCAAAGTAATAAGAAAATTAGACCCGCTTTTGGCCTCGAAAGCAGTATTTCAGTTTTATCAACAAAATTGTTATAATCATTAACTTGTATCTGCCAGAACTGACTTCCCAACTCATACACTAAATCAGCAGTGCTTGACAATTCGAATGTGACCTTTCGAACATGAAGCTCAAATTGATGACTTCGATTATGAAATGTTATTAATTTTTGCAAAATGGGGATGAAATTTCGATAATCCATAAAATTATGTAGGTCAATCTTTACATGAGGTTAATAACACTACTAAATGAAAGAAATGTAACTCCTGCCATCAGATTTTGGTTGGTCCCTCACAGGGAAAAATTCTTACATACCTAGAACTTATTCTTTCCGTAATTACTAGTATTCTAGAAATTTTAAGTACATACAAACTTTTGTTTCACCACAATTGTCACATAAAAATACACGTGTGATCGTTAGCGTAAACTAATGGAAGTTGGTCTGCATCGTGCAAAACGTCTTGCGAAAAACGTGAAGGACACTTTTACCTGCAAGATATTTCTTTTCACGAACAACAAAAACATGGATGATAATGAGAAAAACCCGCGTTCCGTGCTTCGAATCTTTATGGAATATGCGTTCCGTTTAAATTAAGCTTCGCTCATTGCGGTAGACTTACGCACAATGGAGCGCGTTTCTTGCAAACCAAACACGTTAGATTTCTCCTACCAATTGCAAACAGTCACCATTTATTTTTAACGAGATTACCAGGCGCCGTCGGACGCTCCGAGTAAAACCGAAAAATCGAAATCTTGGTAGTAACTATTGAACGATACAAAAGACGTATTGCCGCAGAAAAAAAGATTCAGCTGCCCGTTGTAGGCATCACAAGTAACAAGTTTTATAGTATATCAACGCCACTGTACCTTTGCCGTACGTTCTGTACTCGCGTTCGTAGTGGACTCTACCAGGCTCAAAATTGTCCCGTGGCAATTCTCTCTCTAATCGCGACAAACTCTTATATAGTCTTAAATAATTCTCGTCGAGTCTTTCCTGGACGTTGAAACTATTTCGGCGACGATGATTGTTGTAAACCTTGCGTGGATCACGCTGAGAATATCCCTCCCGCAAGTTCGCTCCGTAAGTGTAATGCAAAGGATTAATGTTGTAATTTCGTTCGAGATCGCTGAGGTCTTCTAAGCTTTTAGGATATTTGTAAGAGCGATCGCTGGTGCCGGCATAGAACGGATCCTCCAGATACACGGCGCGACTCCTTCGAGGTATCGTCGCGGGAACCGAAAAACCGTTTCCCTCGTAGTCATTTGCATAGCTGTGTCTGGAGACGTCCAAAGCTTTCCGCTGTTTTTTGCGGTGCTGAAGACTGCGGTAATTCTTGAGCTCCTCGTCTTGGTAAAGCCTATTTGCGGTACCCACGTGATTCGCGTAGGAATATCGATCAAAATATTTATCGTTTAGAGAAATCGTCTGGTGCCTCGACTGCCGTTGAACCCCGTCACTGTTTATGCCACTGTATGAATATTGATTATTGTTTGCGCTGCCGGTTCGCACGGAATGTGAAAAGTCCATGGCGTTGCCATTTATCCTTCTGTCATTCCTGTTGTTATTAAGTATTAAGCCTTTGGATTGCACGAAATTACCTATATTGCGACCAATTTTTTCAGTTTTCTTAGCAAAAATACCACAATACTCCGAAAATTTCAAGCTTTCTTGGTTGATTTCTTGAGTCCTTCTTCCGGGGAAGAGGGTACTCTGTTCACGATGGCTTCCAGAACCACCGTTATTATATAACTCACGTGGATCATGCTCATTTGGGTATGCTCCACCTGGTAATGGTTTGTTGGCTTTTTCGAGATTCGTTAACCCCCCCGTGAGGGAAGCCTTATACTACCGCGCTTGAGCATATTCCGGGTTCATCTCGTCCAATTGTTTCCCTTTTGTTTCTGGCACGCAGCAAACTACAAAACATAATCCACATACCGACATCGCTGCGTAAAACCAAAATGCTCCGTGCAGCCCTAACGCCTGCAAACAAACAAAAAATGGATCGCAAATTCATAAAATTGTAATTTCGTAATTCGATTATGGAAAATGTATATCTTTCCGCATGGATAGAATACCTGTTGGAAATCCATGAAAAGTTTGATTCCAAAGAAGGCGCAGAAGTAGCTGAAACTTGTGCTAATACTAGAGCCAAGACCCCGATACTCTAAAGGGAAGAGCTCGCCAATCAATAGCCACGAAATTGGCGATATGCCCAACGCTAAGGCTGTCGTAAATACAAGCACGCACAGCAGAGGTATCCAATCATGTTGCCCTATCACCGTAGGATCTGGGTACGCCAGGTTTTGGTTTTGGGACATTGAATTGTAATAAGCGTAACTTCCGAACCCGGCTAACGCGAGAGACATGAAAACTGTGCTGGCTATTAACAGCGGAAGTCTCCCCACAATATCAATCAAAAATCCTGCAAGTAAATCCTAGAGTTACTTACTCTGGTCTGAGATATGGTCTTTAAAAAATGACTGAGTGCTTAGATTGTTAAATTGGAACAAGCCACTCTTTCAACCGCTGAAGCATTACCTGACAGCAAAGACGCCAGTAGCTGAACGAAGCCCATGGCAATTGTGGCTCCGTGGGGGTTCATGCCACCCAATGTTTGTCGAAATATTATGATGGCGTAATAATGAAATGCATTGGCACCAGAGAACCTTTGGAAGAACATAAGACCACACGTAATGGCGACTGGTTTATACAGTCTTGGTGTAAACATACTGTCTTTGAACGTCAGCTCGTACTGTTTCGCTCTTGATGCTAGCACATTTGTTTTGATCACCTGTAATGGAAATACGCGAAGACAATTTGAAGTTACAGATTGCACAAATTTGAAACACTCTGTAACTTCATCTAATTGATCTTGTGAATTGGGTACCTGTAGTTCTTGTCGAATATCGACATTGGATCCCCGTAACCATTGTAAGCTACTTGCAGCTTCTTCATCTTTCCCATTTAATACCAAGTAAGATGGCGTCTCTGGTATAAAGAGTGTACCAACGAATAGCATTGACGGTGCAATAGCTACGAGCACTGCACTTTGTCGCCAATTTAAGTATGTCCCTGCTACGTAAGACAGTAGTACACCCACATGACCGACAACCTTCAACATTGCTGATAAACAGCCACGGATTCCGGCCATGGAAATTTCCGAAATGTATACCTGGGGAAAAACAGAAATTATTGTTATCAGTTATTATTATTGTTATTAATCAATATTATATGTCTGAACATGGTATACCCAAGTAGCCCAATTTTCCATTGTACCTAAATGTGATATGGATACTACATTTTTGTAATTTTAATGTGGCACATATTCAAAACCAGGCTGTGATACTGAAAACTATTCAAATGGGAAATAGTTGTGATTTATATATATATGTATACATGGATCCACTCAGAAATATCTGAATTTTGTTAACCACCGAAGTTGATCATGAAAACACCTATTTTTACAGGTATATCCCTCTAGTTTTTTAATCATGGAAAAATGAAAGAAGAAAAAGGATTTGCCATGCTTCGGTATGTGTTTCCATTGATATGATAAATATTTATACTCACTTGAGCAACCATAGTTATTACTGAGCAACATAGCCCTCCAACTAGACTTGTCACGTACACGAGTTCCACACAAGGTGCAACTCCAGTTAAAATCCACACTACAGCCAATGGTAAGGAGGTCACTCTGAGGGCTAATCTTCTACCCCTTCGCATTATCCAGTCTCCAATCATTGCACCAAACCATGCACCTAGCATTGATAGAGATGCTACCCACGATGCTTCTTGTTGAGTAACTGAGAACGTTGACCTGGCCAAAAACAATGGAATCAACTTTTTGATTTTATGCACCTTTTGTGCAACAATCATATGAATCTTGCTGCCAAATGTATAGCAAGGGGGCAGCAAAATGTCAAAAGTATTTAAATAACGGACAAACGTGACTGTAATCCGTAATTTTCATGTTCCCTGGGGTAAGTAGATTTCCTTTAAAGTCATGAAAGTCCCCGAATCAATCATTATTGTAACATCAAATATGGTAACATTGGTTGCATCACAATTTCAGACAATCCTCGGTATTAACGTACTCCCAATTGGGGATCCCCTTCCATTTGTCAATTAGTTTCTTCGATAAAAAGAAAAAGAAGTGCAACCTACCAAGTATCATTGTTTGTTTGGTACAAGTGAGATGGCTGATTGTCCAAAATTGAATCAAGGGCTGTTGGTGTATATCCTTTCGCCAATCCCGAGGATAAGGTTCCCATAGACAATGCTAGGGTAGCCAAGACCTGAAAAATTCAATCAATTTTTATTTTGCCTACTACTTTTATTTTCATTACTCGGCTTCTCTCCGAGAGAAAGCTTTCGCAAATAAAAGTCATTGCAATTTAAGACATTGTCGAAGAACTTCTCCGGATGGACAACTCGCTTTAGTTACGGAAATCGATATCGAAAACGAGACATTAAAAATATTTGTATCAATAGGAAACATTTGTAACGCTACATAGATAAAATATCCATTCACTAAAAAAAAATTATAAAATTCCGAGACGCTTTTTTGTCCTGCGCCGACGTAATTTTTATATGAATATTAAACAATACTAGTTTTTTTACGATTGGTCGCTCGCTCTAAAGCGTATTCTTTGATCTAGCGCGTAGGTATACGCCACCCATATAGCCATTGAAATCCGAACCTTCATTTCGATAGTATTAGCAACGAGGCTGTGTGCGTGAAAGACATTTGTTTCGATCATTTTTCATTGCATTACCATTTTCATAGCCAAAGCCGAAGGGCAATGCGCCGGTAAAACTGCAGTCACCCTGCAATAACTGTATAAAATTGCCGCTTTAATATCTAACGCTAAAAATGTATCTCCTGCGACACAATTCCGTGCAGGTATTTTCCAATATTTCTGAAAAGCATCTTTACAACATCCGCTTATGCACAGAAATGCAAACTTTTTCACTCAATATCATGGAAGTCAAGATCCAAGAAAAATGTATCTCCACAAATTGGTTCCGTCTGGACCGAACGAGCCAAGAACCCTTCCGATTGGGAACCATTTCCTTGCCGTAACGAATTATTTTGTCAATAAATTGTACTCGGACCTCGTTAATTGAAACTTGGGACCTATTAATTTCGCAGCAGTTACTTTATTTCACATGTTTCTACCTTCCTATACTTCTCGCAGTAGTTAAACACAAACTCGAGGTGTAAACGTTGGAGTGGAATGAAAAGAACTTTATGCTTATTATATTTTCATTTGCATATTCCAATCCCTTTTGTGTACGCCATTATGATATATGCTTTACTATATGAGCTTCGGATAAATTTGTATTGCAGAGCGGGGTGTCCATAGACAAATTGCATAGTACCGCAAATTGAAAGCCAAGCCAAGCTTCTCGTGAGAAGCATACTAAACATATTCTCGCTTGGCCTTGTTTCTCTATCTCTCACCTTCTCTCTATCTATTGTACCTGTTTCTAACTGCGACACCCAGCCATGTATCCTTCCACGGTATGTGTATCCACTATCCGTGACAATGGATGCACACGCGAAGCCAATACGCATGCTTGCATCCACTAGTGTGTTGCTCGTGCATCCGAAGCTCATCCGGATAAAGGTTCTTTGTATATGTTTAGATTCGATACAGAGACATTGCTATGAAACTACACACGCCCACGCTTCGTATTGGAAACAAAAAAGAAATCGCTTTTATAGATCATTTCATGCAATTTCGGACGAAGGTGAAGCTTGGAACGACCCCGCATATGCGGTTATAGAATTTGGTATCGAGTGTGACTTAAAAATACCGCAAATTTAGAGTAAATACCAAAAAAAAAAATACCAAATTTATTCAAATTGGTATTTTTTTATTTTATTATATCTGTAAGTAGTATTATTTATTTAGCGTCGTTGCTGAAATTTCATTTGCAGACGAAATAGGAGAGTGTTCTAATTTAATTTTGAAGGAATGTACGACCGTAGGTAGTTGAGTTGAAACGCTAATTTCATTCGTTCAATTTGGAGAACGATAGGAAAAAGTCAAATCTCATCTCCGGGGTAATAACTGGGAGCTATAAAGTCTATATTTGTTTAGGAAACGCGGACAGTAGACATATACTTTAGGTAAGAAGCTTCGAAGCCGCAGGCAAAATTGAGAAATAGGTTCGGCGTTTCAGAGAGGGTCAGTGTTTGAAGTTTCGGGTTCCTGAAAACATACACTCCTGCATGACAAATATTAGTTATTCCGTTGTCTTTTGTGTAATGAAATAGAGGGAACTCCAGCGTCCCACATTTTCGATCCCTGATGCCTGTGGTTTAATAACTACAGATTTCCATGAATTAGCTGCAGATTACGCGCGAAAGTTGACAAAGGCTCCCGCTATCCCGGGAGTCTTAGGCTTTCAACAATTCTCCTAAGACTGCTGCGGACACGAATCTTAACACGTTGACTACCACGAACAATTGACGTGACTCCCTATTTACGCCGCGTGGGTCGTAATGGTATACGCTATTGCATTTGTCATAACCAGCACGGCCTGAACGGAAAAAATAGCGTTTATCGCAAGCACGTATAAAAATAGAGTCATTAGTCAGAGTCTGCAAAATCCTTACAAAGAAAAAAAGAGTAAATTAGTAAACCAATTTGTAAGTGGATTGATGAGAAAGCAGTTTCATCCTAACAGAGCCTTTCCGTCCATATGTTTCCGACCCTTTTACTTGACTCCTCTTCTTTTTTTTAATACACGTCTTTCCGAGAAGGAGCTTAACAATTGCGTCATGGGATTTCACAAGTAGATCACTTCAGAAGAAATTTCATTAAAGGTACTGCGCGACATTTTCCTCGTTCAACAATTAACGTATTGTTATTGAGCTTAAATGCTTTACTCACCGAAATCTTAGAATTCGTTTTCAGTCATTTCTTCTTTGAATGGGATAGTTAATTAATATTTAGTAAATTTTATAATCTACATAAAGTGTAATAAATAATGAGTTTACTAAAAATGGAAAATTAAATTCGAAAAAAAAAATTATTTTCAATTCAACTAAATATCTAATAAATTTATTATACTCCTGGCAGGTGCAAATTAAAAGAAAGTCGCAGAATTTTGTTAATATCAAATATATCAATTTAATTTATTTAGTTACAACTACTACATCTTGTAACTAACACCTTTAGCATTGCTTTTACCGCTTTATCGTACCCTTGTAATCCTTTCGGATCGCCGCGTACATCAGTTAGTCCACCATTTACATAGAAGGTAACGCACGCTACCCTTTATCAGCACCCTTCTCGTTCATTTACAAATGTAATTACAATTTCCTTACTCTCAACTCAAGATTTGATATTTCACGTTTGGCGTTTATTTAAAACTAATCGTAAGTAAGTTTGTTCCTGATTCGTTAAACTAAACTTTCCGTTCAGGCCGCGCTGGTTATGACAAATGCAATAGCGTATACCCTTGCGACCCACGCGGCGTGAATAAGGATTCGCGTAAATTTAACGTGGCAGTTAACGTGTTACAGACTAGATTTTACAATTTGATTCATTTCAACGTTTGTACTACTCTCAGGGGTAATTTGGCATGTGGTGCAAGCGAGCCAAGTACAAGATGGAAAAATAAGCAACGAACTTTAAACTTTGGTTTGGGTACACGAAGACGTAGTTTGATGAAACGAGCCAAGGAAAACCTTCTTATCATTCCCAGAGTATTGCAGTTTTCAACAATTTGAACAACAATATAACTTTGGAAAAAGATTCATCATAGCGAATAAATTCATACCGCTCGAGCCATCTTTCAAAGTTTTTGAACCGTTGGTAATCTATGTAAATTGAGTAAGCAACTTCGCGAAAATTAATTGAAAAAGAGATGTTGAGGAGCGAGGAAGGGGAGGATCCATTATGGAGTGATCTGTGTTTGAGGATTGCGGGCAACCACGAGATTTTCTTGCAGCTCTCGACCCGTGAAATCTATTCCCCAGTGATATTACGTTCACGTTCTATACATACGTATAAATACATTTTCATGTGGAGTTCACGTAGTCGCTGTATTATCGGGATGGCTGTGTTTGTATGTGTATAACGGGTGTCATTTTAACGATAATTTAATTCGTATCACGAAAATGCACGTGATGTTATAGACTCCATATCGGAATATAGGACAACGTAAAATTACAAACAGCTGTAATCCATTACAGTCACTGTTACCTTATGGAAAACGATATTCTGCACTCGTGTGCTGGTAAATGCATCTTCCTTCATTTTATATGATAAATGCAAATGTTTTAACAAAAGGTCCAAAATACCGCCTCTCGAAAATCCCGTCTTACAACAAAGGAGGAATTTTATCGAAAATAATAATTATTATTATTATTATTTATCAAATAATTATTTTTTGTAACGCGAAAATTGTACACAAGGATAAAAAATTTAATGAAAATAAATAACGCTCTACTTGTACACGTAGACGTTAATAAATGTTTCATTGACTTAAAAAATCAATTTCCTCGAATTAGTTGTTGTTTTATTTAAATTCATAAGGAAGGTTACTCATGTCTATTAAACGAACCTCAATTTATTCAATGATCGTGCCCAATATAAATAAATCGATCTTCTGGGAACATTAAAATGTTTAATGACTATTTGATAACTCGCATGGATGTGACTTTGCTCAGTTTCAAAGTGTCATTCCCGAAATGAAATTGACGCTATGCCCGAGAAATTCAATTTTTGGAAACAACTTTGTCGCATTTCCGGGGATCCTAATCCGATGTATTTTTTCCCGGGGAATCCATTTCTGTTGTTAAAATTCCCGAAATCTCATCAGTGATACGGTTTTTGCGCAAAAAACCTATTTTTCATTCACTTTCGCTAAGATTTCGTCGAAATAGACGTTTGAAGTTGATTCTGCGCGTAAAATTACCCCTAGAAATGTGGCATCTAAATCCATTTTTGAATCTTTAATATTTACCCCATTTTGGGAGGAAGGCAAAGGTATACCCAAAAAATTCGACTTTCGGAATCAACTTATGGGAACTTTTGGGAGGCCCTTATGCGCTGTACTTTTTTGCGAGGAGTGCATTTTCGTTGTTAAAATTTCAGATATCCTACGGGAAATACGATATTTTCGCAAAAAATCTTTTTCGCTAACTTTCGTTAGGATTTCGTTAAAACGGACCTTTGAAATAATTTGTCCAAACATTATTTGAAAGTTTAATTTTTGTTTAGCAAAAACAATTTTATTAAAGAATGGGAACCTTTCTTCGTATTTGCTTAACAAATATATTATTTTATTATCAGCAAATTATCATTTGTACCCGTATTACTATATTCCCGGGGTAAGTCAGCTATTAGAACACACCGTCTGGTAGTCGCGTATATATATACACGCTTTTGTCTGCATTCTTGTTTTTCCACGTACAAGCATACTCTGCATTCGTAGAGTAACACATCTCGCGTTACCTTCAACACGTATTTTGCGAGCATCTATTTTCACATTTCGTCTTCAACGGTGCGTTTGTCACTTTCTTTTTGTCCAAGTTATTCGCGTGGTAGCACTCATAAGAAAACAATGGAAATGTCAATATGCCGAGCAAAAAGTGTCGGGAAATATACGGTGCAATTTGCAAACATGGAATCGGGTGGCAATTTGCAAATATGGAACGAGCGGAGGGAAAAATCGACCCTTATTACTTTCCAAGCGAACGAAAAAGTCTTCGGGAAATTCGCATCACGAAACAACGAAATTAAAGAATGTAGCAGCCGAGATCCGATATCAGGAAAGTTGCGATTTTAAAAATATGGAAACATTTATTTGTATACGCAATTTTTTTTTTAAGAGATGAAAAGAAGAAAGCCAGAGAGGGAATTTCTCCTTCAATGAAACGATCGAATGTTTCGCAGTTCCATATGAAAGATTATCTTCTCTTCTTCCCCATCCCTTTGGCGGTGGTCTATAACTGGAGTTTTCCTCCTATACGTTTCTATTAGCACTTTAATCTTTGCATCAAAGCGAATTCTGACGCATTTTACGCAAGACCACTGCGAAATATAAAGAAAAAAAGGTGGTACCGAATCCAACGAAAGTCAAGTTACAGTCAAGCGACGAATGTAGTGACGTATTTTTGCAGTCACATTAAATTTAGATTTTAATTATCGCAAAAAAAAAACGTCGCTCTCTAAATAAATAAATACTTTGGAGCAAACGAGGGAAAGTGATTAATGTATTGAAAGGGCAAATGTAGGTTGGAAATATAATTTACGTGCAGCGGTGTTATTTCAGTATGAATTTTCTTAATAAAGAGAAGCTGAAAAAAAACGGAGAGGTTCTTCATTCTGGATCTTTCATAGCCTTTCATATCGGGCGCCTTTATGCTGCATGTAAAGATGCAGAATAAGAAATATCGATTTTATTTATAAAACTTGCAACTAGGAGTAACTATCTTCTGTTTTCAGAAGAACTTAACCCATTGGAAACTGGGGTGCGTCATCGGTAAAGTTGGATAGAAACTGCAGAACTTACATGGGTGGTGGTCCTCAGTTTCGAATGGGTCATGAAATATTCGATAGCGAAATTTCTTCAACTATTCCGCACCACATCGTTATTTTTCGTAAAGTTATAATTTACGCCGGGCTCTTTGGAGGAAAAATGAATATTAAATATGAATGTTTAAATATAAATATTATTTTAATTTATGAACTGTATTTCAGTACATCAAAGTGCAACCTATTTTTAGCTTATCTTCGTGACGAGCGAATGTGAAATTCAGCTGAAAAATGAAATGCGACGTAGCAACCGTGAATGGAATTAATGTGATCGAACATAAGCTGGAAATTTTATAGAAACATTTAGAAATTTTATGATTTCAAATTCGACTCTGATTCTAAAATTAGACTTTGCCCATTTATTATTTAACGGGTGGATGATCGCGATTATAAGAAATCTAGGAGACGAGGGTTCAACAATTATTAGAATTAATTCATTCAGTTTCATGGAAGTCAAATTAATTAAATTCAAAGCGAATTATATGCTGACAATGACTCATGCGTTGGGTTTTTCAAACTGACACCTGGTTCGAGAAATTAGTGGATGTTGATTATATGAATATTATTTAAATCGTAAAATATAAGTCAGTCCTGTGAGATGTAAAAAGAAGAAATTGTTAGCTATGTGTTAGAATTTTTGCCACAACTTTCTCTTGCAAAGAGAGATAAATTAATTATGTTTATTCAATTTTCGCTAGCACATAGCTCGAGGATCTACGGTAACCTGGTGATAAAAATTACAAGTGTTGACTTTATAATTCAGGTTATGGTAAAACTGGATGGTTTCTCGGAAATTCGTTCAAAAGAAGGTTCTTTCCATTTTTCGCTTTCATGGATGAAACGTTAAAAGCTCATTTTACTCATTTTAGTCATTTACCCAGAAGATGGAAGTAGAGAAATGTGTTAGAAGAGTTCTGTAAAAGGGATGGGAAAGAGCCACGTCGAAGTTAACCGAGAGCCCATTAGCTTAAAACTATTAGGTACGCGATAAAAGAAAAGGGAGAAATTGAGGTAGAAGAATAAGATGAAGAAGAAAGTTGATAAAAATCGCGAGATTAAGAAACGAGCAGGGTGAAAGAGTTTCATAGTAAGGTAATAATCGTCCCATCTTAAAAAACTTTAATTGATAACATCATCCTCTCAATATCCGGATAGACCACTTAAAGCTTTTCCAGTTTTCGTCTCAGCTGCTGCATATAAATAATAATCCGTAAATTAATTTGTAATCCGCCTTACATAGTAATAGTAATTAATCTGGTTTTACAATTCTTACCTGGGACACGTGTTGTGGTTTTGTCGAAGTCATGTGGACAATCGAAGCGCGAGGCACTTTGAAATCTTCTTGGTCCTCGTGTGGAACAGTTGTTATCTAAGGAAACAGAAAAGAAGATTATTATTTTTTATAATAATAATATATAGAAGTAGTTATTAACTCTCTTTTTCTTCAGATAAATTTATATATGAATATTTTGCGTATTCAAGTGCATAATTTAGAAACTGATGTATCTCCATGTTAGCAAAAATATGGATAACATTTTTTCGGTATTTTTTAAATTATTTATTCTCAAAGTTTCCATAGAAGTGCCAAATACGTAGAGAATTTTGACTATCTGGATTACAAAAAAAATAGCAGACGTGCCATATTCGATTTTCATAGTTTTTATTAGATTCCTAGTATGATAGTTTCCCGGATAAATAATTAATCGCGCATATACTCGCGTGGTTTAATCAAAATTTCAACATTAATTCGCTTAACGTAAGTAAAAACAGTGACGATTTTCAGTAGAAAAATATAAGAATCGTATCAAAATTGTTGACAGAGCAATCAAAACAGTTCCATGTTGATTCAAGGATCTTACACTTTGACACACGCGGTATACTGGTATTCCATACAGCAAATACAAGGATTCTTATTAGAAGTGGCTTCCCACTTACTGGCAAAGATTTATACATGTTATATTAATAATTAATACGTAAAAGTAGAGTACGTAAGTTCTCCACGATCACAAGCCTTCAGACTTTTACTTTCATTTTTGACAAATCTTTAAATATGCCTACAAAACTTGTACCGTATAATTGCAGAATTGTCCTTAATCGAGAACCAGGATTTTTTCTCCCATCCGAATTGTGCATTTACTAATCTGAATTTGAAATTTTGCTAGTTTTAGAAAAATGAAGTGTCCAATTATGGCTTCAATTTTAAAAATATTCTGGTGTTCGGTAGCTGAAAAAAGGCAATTTTCAAAAATATGGCAAAGCGTGCTATCTGCCGAACATGCGCGCAAATAACTGCATCTGCTTGTACGCGTGTGCATATGTATCGATAATGCAAGATACGTCGTCGATGTATTTGGACGTAGGAGTTTGAACTCCAAAGCTTCGCTTAGTCAAGTGGCTATTGTACTGTAGTTTCGAACTCCTCGGGTCACGGATTCGAGTCTCGTCGCAATTTATATTGTGCTAAATCAACTAACCAAAGTTATCAAAGAAATTTCAGAAATTATGAAAGAGTCAATATCAATTGTAATTATTATTCTCGTATTCAAATACATTTTTTCATTAACAAATATTACATTAGAAAATAAATTGGAAATGTTCTCTTTTTTTTTTGAACAATTTTCTTGTAAGTTTTGAAACATCTCTGAATGGATCTAGAAACATTCAGTCGAATATCTCAGCTTCAAGGACTTGATAACTTAAATCTTTTTCAGAGTAACAGTAAAATCGCATAATTGATACACTCAACGTCAGAGTCGAGAAACAAAAACAAATCCAGCTGGAAGGAAAATAAATCACAAAGTAACTAATTTGTGATTAATTTTATCCAAGAAAAATTGAACAGTATTTGCTGAATGATGCAGCCTGTGACACGGATGTTACATCCCAATTGTGATTTTCGTCAAATAATCATCCCGATTCTACGAATATGAAACATATAATTTTAACAAGATATTCCACTTTCCTCAGTAAATACGTTTTGCAACAATGTATGATAATATGATGTATTTTTTGAATTGTTAAAAAAAAACAAACAGGAAATTTATCGGAATATTTTCTTTGTATGTAATTGGCATTCGAGTACGACATGATATTGAAAAAGTAGAATTGCAAACATGAATGCATTGTTTGTATTGAAGACATTATCCAAGCTATTGTATTGAATATTTGGATTTTATACTAATGTGATTACCCATTGTTTTGAGAAAGAGGATATCTCGAATTGGAAAGTGTTCGGTTACTCCCATATTCTTGTACTGCGACTGTATTTTTATTCGCAGAATTATGTATTTTCATAAAATGTATTTTACACTTTTTTTTAGTTTTTATTTTAACAACTTACGATAATTTTCTCTTTATTTATAAAATAGAATACATTTTATTTTTGTAATAATACTTTTCATGAAAAACTGACTAGCCTTGCAGCACTTTCTTTCCTAATTTGAACATGCAACTTTTTATGTTTGTAATTTGTTAATTTTTACAAACATCTACACTAATACAAAAACGTAAATGCAAGTCTGGTACCATTTTCGAAATTCCCCCACTGCAAAATACCATTGTTCGACCTGTTCTACCGTAAAAGTTTTTGAATGAATATGGTTAATTGATGTTGCTCAAAAACTATAATTAGCAAGTTCGTCATGTCAATAACACCCCGTACAAATTCAATTCCTTTGTGAATGAACCGACGAGTCCAAGGGCTTTCGTGCTATACTTCTATTGAACTCAGAACAATGAGAAAGTGATTTCTATTATAATACACATATATGTGATATCTATTATAATATATGCCTGTGTTGATACGTATGTCTTTCCTGCACGTAATAAGATTATTGAGTGAAACGAATGAGTTCATTATCATTCGATTTTAGTGTTTGCAAAAATTGTTCGACTTAAGTAGCAGTTCAAGAGCAATGGTGCTTAATTGTATAATACTGCTTCATTAACCACAATTAAACATTCAAAAGCGTTCGTTTTACCTCGAATTTTTTTATTCTCTATTTTCTTCAAACACAAAAGAACTTCAACGAATCTTGAAAAAAATGTCAGTTCGCATGCAAAAAAATCTAACAAGTATATTCAGTTCTATTTATACAGAAAACCAAAACTGCAGGTTTAACGAATTAACTCGGGCGAGTTTGCTGAGGGGTTAATTCATGTACAAACGGCATTTTTAAGCAAACTGTTAATAAGCTCTGTAAAATATTAAGTGATACGGAAAATGTTAATCCCAACCATCAGCGAAAGGGGGAAATGGGATAACTATTAATGATATTCATTTTAAAAATAAGTAAAATAACGAAAAGAGGCAATTATTATGTCAATTTCCTATTTTTTTAAATAACAATTTTTTTCCAATTTAAAATATTATTCTTCCACATTCGCACATCAGTGTATGCGAATACGATGCAATATATGATAAAATATGCATCCAACTTTTTCACTTTAACCACCTGATTTGATACCTTAAATCCTAACTGTTATTAATATTGTGAATGTAGGGGTAGGTTCGGGTAGATGGTGCTGGATGTTTACATTCAACTATATGAGATTCATAATGGCGTACCTCCCCAGCTCCTGGAGGATATCATACCATAATATCACAGTTTTACTTCGGAAGTTTGCTGATCACCTATACAGATGTGTGTACATGCACGTACTTGAAACCGAAGTACATATACATCCCCCAGGATTCTTCATTTATCGAACCAATTTTTCTCCACATTTCATTATCCGCTAATACTCTCAAGCAAGCTTGTTCTTTCCTACCATTCTGTTCAAAACGTTCCAGGACAACCTCGTTTACAAAAAGCAGTACATCTATTGTTGCATTTTGTACATTTACGAGATGAGTTCTGTTACAGAGTTTCTGTGTAACGGTTCTTTAGGCGAGACTAGATTTCACCACTCGAGGATTTTCACTATAAATTGCTCTTTAGTAAATACTATAAAAATTAGAATAATTATGGATACTAGCATATTGCAAATAATCAGAATTGCATATACTTTTATTTAACGTATCCCGGAACTCTCAAAACTCGGCCATTTAATTTTTCTCCATTGACTTCAAGAGTTTTAAAACAATGTATTCTACAACATTGCGAATTGTACTAATTTGAAACTTGTTTTCCTTTTGTTAGCCACGTTTGCTGACAAAAGTAGAAGTAGAAAACATTTACGAAAACGTTCACACGTCACCCTTTGAGAAAACCACGTTGGTGCGTATGTGTGCGTACTAAAAATAATGTTAGTTACACCTTGCACTCCTGATGATATTTACCATGTATTCAGGTCAAACGTTGGCGAGTAGCGTAACACATGGCCCTGTGTGTCTTCTAAGATTGAAGACACTTCCGGGTAAGTGATAACGTATTACGTGAGTTTAGATCTTTGATTAAGAGTTATTCATCCCACCAGCCATAAAACGGGGAAAAAAATCGCAAAAATACCTGAATTGCATTATATCTTGCTCTTTTTCAACGTTATTGTTACTACCAGTCTACTGCGTTTTAAAGATGCAACTAAAACAGGTTTTCCATTCTGCTTCGGAAGTTGCACTTTTTATGCTCCTTTATATCTGCATATTAATAATAATAATTCTATTTATAGAATTACCGAGAGGTAAAATTAAGTTCTTTCTCGTCAATTATACATTTCACGGTTCAAACCCAAGAATTATAAATAAGAATTATTGATGAATCGTTAATAATAAGTTAGTCTATACTTTTTTTTTATGGGAAAAAGAAATCGATGCCTCAAAATTGATTATCAATAAAGACCTCCTTCTGCCACTAAATGGACGTTTTTTTTACGATCCTCGGTCGTTAAACTTCTCATTTATGGCCAAAATGGTCTTTAATTGGGCCACGGTTACTAACTGGGTCATCTTCCCGTGCCGACTCATTTAAATTTTTCGGGAAAAAAAGAAACCACAAGAGATTACGATATAATTTGAATACAGAACGTAGTTTATCGGCGTACAATTGTGTGTTTTTGAAGAATTTAATTATTCCCGTTGTTGCGCTAAAAGCAGATACACGTGACTAGCAGACGATTTTCTTTCAAGTGCGATGCGAGTATCTAAAGTGTTTAGATAGGTATGTGTCTACACTATTCGACGTAACATTCAAAGGTGCAAACCCTTTCATTAGCGTGTAGGCCACGCGTGCTATTATGCCCAACAAAACATTGCATTCTATTGTCGTTTAGTGAACAATATACTGCGGAGTCGCCTCACGTGTTCTAGATTTTCAATCATTCGATGCAAAATGCCACACTCTGCCCCTGCCGTTTCTACTCTTTAACGCCCTGCTATGAAAATTGCGACAAATTGTTTTGTATTTCCACTTTCGAACATTTCATTCATTGCATTCTCTTAAAAGTGTAACGCCAGTGCAGGAAGAAATAGGTTACATTTCATGCACTGGAAAACCAATAATGTGTCATACGTATTTAGATAGACAACATGCAATTATTCCAACTTGGGTTCAATTATAGACGAGCGAACTGTTTGTGCATTTAAACAGCCTCCCTGCTGGAAGCATTGCGTTGCGAACTTTATTATAATCGTGATGAGGTTATTATAATAATTATATTTTATTATATATAAACTTTATTCCAATTATAATTTACCTCCACGTTGCAGTTTGAGGAGTATATAGCATTCTCAAAGTTAGCTATAAATTTGTTTATTTCAACAATGTTGTAGTTTGGGGAGCAAAAGAGTGCATATTCCAAAATAGCTGTAAGGTAAAGGTAGCAGTAGTTGACCACGTACCAGTAGTTGACCATTTTCTAAAAAAACTTACCATAAAAAAATAAGATTTTTATAAGATGGGATGTTTTTATTTTTATGAAAGTGCACATCTTATAAATAATCTTATTTTTTATGGTTTTTTTTTAGAAAATGGTACATGGTCAACTACTGCTACCTTTACGTTAGTTTTCCTTTTTTTCCAAAAAGTGTAAAAAGGCTTGAAACGCTGGAAAACCAAAATCGATCTGGTCTCATTTTGTTGTAAACAAAAAGAAGTTACCCAAAACAGCGATCCAGCATTGGAAAGTTTTTATTCAGGTAAACTTTGAAAAATTGCCTTCCGGTAGCCAACGTTAAAAATCCTTTCAGGAACTTTCCGAATAAAAGCTCTGCATAAAATGTTGACCAATTCGGGCATGTGACCTTTTCGAAGTTCCGCTCGAACTTTTATTCCCGAGAATACACGAAACTAGTTAGTTTAGGGGAATTCAAAGTGCCACTTCTAAATGGCGGATCCCGCAACCAAGTTCAAAAATACGTAACGTGCTACAGTGGAACGTGCAATTATTGGGTTGGCAACTAAGTAATTTCCGATTTTTCCAAACAAATAAATGACAAAATCCGCAATTACTTAGTTGCCAACCCAATACTTCAACTTGGGTTCAATTATAGTCGAAAGAGTTGTTCATTCATCTAAACAGTTTCCCTGCTGCAAACTATACATTGAAAGCTTTATTAAAATAATGATACACTGCACCGCAATGATGTAGATTTTTCTCGAAAAATTTCGAGAAGGTCCGGTTAAAATTCTGAAAAATTGAAATCGATTTCTTTGAATTTTTTTATTCCAGACTTTTTTTGGTTCCAATATAAAGAAGTTCCCAAAACAGCGATTTAGTATTTAAAAGCTTAAAACTTTCAAAAATTGCTTCAAGGTAGCCAACGTTACAAGTCCTTTCAGGAACTTTCGTTTGGAACCAAATAAATGCTCTCCATAAAATGTTGACTAATTCGAACACGTGACCTTTTCGGAGTTCCACCGGAACTTCCTGAATTGGTTTCGGTAAAATGGCGAATTCTGCAGTCAAGTTCAAAAATATCTAACACGCTACAGCGCGGATACAGTTTCGCCTGGATGTCAAACGATGATGTCTCTCCTGATGGCGAAGATTCAGCAAATCTCTTTACGCTTTGACAAAGTGAGATGTAACTACGCTAGCGCATAAATTAGCATACATGGCAACGGAAGTCATTCACCAGAGACAGTCGTAAGCAGGATACGTATATGTTCTAAAAGTGGAACGCTAAGAGTTGCGACACACACATACAAGTGGATAATCGTACTCTTGTTTTTCAACAACCCTGTAAATTTGCTCCCAATGATATGTTCATTCGCTCGGATGGGTATCAACTGTCACGTCAAATTTACGTGAATCCTTATTCAAGCCGCGTGGGCCGCAAGGGTATAGGCTATTGCATTTGCCATAACCAGCGCGGCCTGAATGGAAAGTTCAGTGGCAGTTGACGTGTTAATGGAATTTGTATTGTTCCGGTTTGATAATTAATTCCGTCAGAAGCAAGTGCTTCTTCAATTAGGGTTCATGTGGCACCGGTGGCTTTCGAATTCTTTATAATCGCGACCGAGCTTTGCAGGATTATTTTTTCGGCGAGAAAAAAAAAGAAAGGGGGATGAGGAAACGGCGATGGCGAAAAGAAAGTCCGGAGCCCCAGCGTGTAATGTAAGATCTACCTTGCACATGATTCGGATCATTAAGTGTGAAGCGAGTCCTCCGTGAAGGACCTTTCCGTACCCTTTGGGATTAAAGTGTAATACAACGGAACTACCCTACCCTATCAGTCCACCCCCTGAAATGCTCTCGTCAGTATCGATTCCAAATTTTCAAGGAAAATTTCTCGCGACTTTCATCAGTACCTACCGTCTTATACAGGGTTCACTACCGTGCAGTGCTTTATCGCAAAAGGGAGCGCAGTAACCTACGGTTATTATATAGTACATTACCTAGATACGAGAATTTTTAAGTAGTTTCTTTAGGAAAACTTCGGAAAGTTAAAAGAGTTTTCCACCCTCGTTTCGCACATTTATCTTCCCGGTATAGACATTTTGAAAAATTCGTTGTCAATTATTTATGTATCTTACAAACCATCTCTATTTATGATACACGAGCGAATGATTTAAAAAAAAATTATCGAATTTTGTTACTGGAAAGATCGATTTTGGATTCAACGTGAACTTTTAAAATAGCAGGTATAAAATATGCATCTCCAAGTTTAATTTAAATTGCGGTTACAGGTTATTTAATTTGTCAAATTGAAATTTTCAATTTGAATTTCAATATAAATTTTTAATTAAACGCTAAATTAGATACTCAACGAAATTCATATACG
Organism: Gasteruption jaculator; assembly: GCA_949825005.1. NCBI lineage: Eukaryota > Metazoa > Arthropoda > Insecta > Hymenoptera > Gasteruptiidae > Gasteruption > Gasteruption jaculator. The sequence goes on from OX463761.1 coordinate 2,796,571, forward strand.
GAACTTTGAAAATTAGAGTAAAAGAAGTATGCAACTTCTCACACTGTTGATGCAATTCAGGAAAGTCATAAGTTAGTATAATAGGACAACATTATTACCAATAGGAAATTGGATCTAGTGACAACAGAACTATTAAGAAATCCGGCTTCCCACGGAATATTTTAATACGTTGACAGCGCACTCCAGAAGCTTGCGCAAGTTTGCCCACATTTTATTTCTCATATTATTCCATGTTGCATTTTAAAAATATGAGTTAATTAAAAAGAAAGGTAAAATAATAATTAAATGTAACAGAGAATTAATTGAGAATTATGAAAGCCCATTTTTATAGACGGTGTAATAAATTTTCCATTGATTTATGATCTTCTAGGGATATTTACCAGAACTTTTGTATTTAGCGTACGTATACTACATTTTATTTCCAACGCTACTTTGTAAAAATATGAGTTGATCAAAAAGAGATAAAATAATAATTTGAAGTAACAAAAAATTAACTAACAATAAGTATCATTAACACGCCGGTCACCGGTGACCGACATCAAACTTTCCGTTCAGGCCGCGCTGGTTATGACAAATGCAATAGCGTATACCCTTGCGACCCACGCGGCGTGAATAGGGATACACGTAAATTTGACGTGGCAGTTAACGCGTTAATATTCATTTTTACAATCGAAAAATAATAAATTTTCCTTTCATTTACAATTTCCTACGAATACTCCCAAGAGTTTGTATCTTTTATATCCATATTATTATTTTTTAGTATAACATATTCCATTTGTTCAGATCAATGTGCTTTCTCACAGATGAGAGAGAGTTTATTTTACTTTTCTGTCTCCTTTTCTCCTTATAGCTTTTCGTCTTGTGTGTAAATGTATCCGCTTATAAAAGTGTATAACCATAGAAATGCAAAGAGAGATCACGTGTATCGTTTCACATTGTTTAAAAGAAATTCGACGAGTTACATGGTATTACGCGTGCATCGTGGTAATCAATCCTTCCTAGGGATGTTCCTATATATACACACCCGTACGCAGCGTATGTAAACATACACACATATAGGTATCACACGTGCCTCTGTAAGTCTTCTTGTTGTAAGAGATGCGCCTGATTACATATCAACGGGTTGTACGACTCCTAAAGCACATACCGATCTCTTTAAATGAAACCAGACGAACTAGGGAACTACCTTCCCTATGCGTCTTTCTTCCTCCTTTTTCTCCCTCACTTCCCTGTTGCATTTACAAGACTATAAAAGATAACACTACATGTTAAACAGAATTTCATCTCGGGAGAAGTGATACATGTTTCGTTTTATTTTACAGTGGTTGCTTTTACCATTTTACTATCTCGTTTCTAAAAGAATAAAAGATTAAGGTTTTTCATTCGAAGGTGTACTTAAAAGTGATACGTCATGCAAAAAATTAAATGTAGGAAATAAAATAAAATTTCTCGTTTTTTTTGTTCTCAAGGATCTCGAAAACTAGAAGTGGAATTTTTTCGAAGTATGTTAGAAAAATTATTAAATGTAAATCGAATTTGGTCTATAATTTTTGAGGGACTATTGCAAAAATTCATGTACTGTTTACAATAAACTCCTTCCAATATTAGAAGGTTGGAAATTTGAAATCTATTAATTTGAAAAAAAAATGAAATTTATTAAAAAATATTTCTAATTTATTAATATTTTTCGAGAATATTTTTAGAAAAAAAAATTTCTCTTAAACAAAATTTTGTTGAATTGCTCAGACGCTTGAAAACTTGCAGACGGAGATGTTCTTAATTTATATACCTTTACTTGTGTGCAAATATCCGAGGTGTGCGTATACAAGGAAATTCTGAGATGGTTAATCCCCATGCTTACTCATGATATGCTCTTCTCCAGAACTATAGATTAAGACGTTCAAATGAAGCCATGTATGTAATTACAACTACTCATCATTGCTGTACTAAAGTGTAGACTAACCTATTGAGAAGAAAGTAAATACAACTTTGTTTCCTCCAATTCCTGCAATTCATTTTAAATATACATATACCCTCATATTTGCTTGCGAGTTTCTTCCTCAATCTTTTATCATTTCTAGAAAAATACGATAAAGAGCACCAAGATGTACCGTTACTGAACATCACGGATTAAACGCAACCGGAGGAAGAAAATTGTACTTTTGTTTCCACGGAAAATGTGTTCGCTCCTGTAATCCTTAATATGCAAACAAAGTTCAATTGAGTTTGTATTGAATTTTTAAAAAATCTCAACCCATTTTATCATAAATCGAGGAGCCCTTTTCTTTATTCGAGTGCACGTTAAGGGCTACTCCGAAGCGGAAATAACATTTGCATTGAAATCTTGGTTCTTCTAAGAAATATTTTATGGGAATTTAAAAAAAATATATTTATTAATGAAATATTATTGTCACTGTAAATTAAAATATATATTATTAGAGCATTCATCGGTTCGACCGTTTTCTTCAATTAATTGGCAACAGGAGAACTTACTATACTAATGTTAAAATCATAGTTTTTCGTCTGAACGAAATGGTTGTTATTTTGTCATTTTTGTGATACTCGAACAATAAAACAATCGTCGAATTTAGTAGGATGAACTACTGGTCTTAACAGAATACTAGCAAGTTTCGTTTTGCCTCCAGTCTTTCTTGTTGGTGTACATATATAACTTGGAGAATATAATGTTCTATTTTGCTCCAACATTGCTTCACAATATTGGAGCAAACCGTCTTTCTTATACTGCAGCAAAAGTGCTTCCAGCCACTACCGAAACATTTTTATTTGGAAAAAACAACAATACGTGACATAAATTTATGTTTCAGAATAAAGTTTATCAAACTGTTTCATAGACTCACATATTTTATATTATATTTTTACCTTATAGTTTACTTTGAGCTTATACATAGACGGGACATCTGCATATATTTTCTTTCCTCTTTGTCTCATTGTCAGGTAGTAGATATCTCTTACGTGTTAGATTACCATTTGAAACGCGGAATGGTAATCTAATTTTGTGGGAAACCTCTTTTTTCTTAAAACATACTTAATTACAAAATCCAGCTTTTGTGTATTTTTAATTAAACATTTTGTTAATTAAAAATTCAGCGAGTATGAGTAGGATTCAAAATTAAAGGCTATTTTGTGGAAAAATATTTTTTGAAAATCCAACTAGACTAATTCCAGACAATTAGATTTTTTTTTCGAATATTTTTGCTTTCTATTCTACTCTATTCGACTCTTACGATATTTACTAAAATGTTTAAATTAGAAATTACCAACTTTTACAATTCCACGAATTTCCCGATGCGGATTTTGCAATTTTATAATTATTTTAATTGGAAGGATTTTACTGTACAATTAAAGGAACAACTGTAAAGTTGGAAATTAGGACATCCAACCACCAATTATGTACGAGTATTGCTGAGAATTTTGTTTATTTGACGCACTGAAAAGATCAAGTATTCTCATTACGGTCGAAGTTTCATAAATGCATAATTTGCCAATGCATTCGTATAAGAACGACGTTCTTCCTTGCCATTAACCAGTGTGATATAATTGACAATTTAAATTCCTCGTGACGTTTTGAGGGAGCCAATGGAGGAACTCTCTTCTCGTCGATCTTATTTCTTTCGAAAGCTGCACGCTTGAATTCGAGCATTAATTTTTAAGTTGAATAATAATGTTATCACTTCACGTTCGTATTGCAAACGGTCGTTCATATTTATATTTTTAGAAGAATGCTTTATTTGTACTTAAAAAAAATCAGTAAAATGCACAATTGAGATTCGCAGATTCTGGGAAAAATGTACGTCTTTTGTTTCGTGAAAAAGAGCGTTCTGTTGCAGATGGAACTGATCGTATGAAATATATAAGCTTTTGTTCGAAAATTAAATTGTTAGCATACTGTACAATTATCAGAACGAGTACATATAAGAGAAAAATGTCAAGGCTCACAATAAAGAGTGGTATATAAATTTAAAAAAAACATGGATAAAAAGGTTATACAGAAAAAGGATTTATCTCAGTTCACGAGTATTCTTCCTTTTTTTAGTGAATGCCGAACTGTTTCTGGAAAACAATAAATGCTCGAAATCTATTAAAATATACTTAGATTTTTTAGATTCTGTGTTTCTGAAACACTTTTTTAGGGTGTGCTCGTTCAATATTGATCCAACTGCATTGTTTGGCCCTTCACCAAAAATGGGGTAAAAATTAAAGTTTCAAAAATGAGTTTGGACAACTCATTTCTAAGAGTAATTTGCCGCGTAGAATCGATTCCAAGGGTCTATTTTGACGAAATCCTAGCGGAAGTTGATGAAAAGTAGGTTTTTTGCGGAGAAATCGTATTTTTCATGAAGTTTCGGAAATTTTAACAATGAAAATAGATTCCTTGGAGAAAAATACATCGGCTAAGGTTCCGTCGAAAATCCCCAGAAGTTGATTCCAAAAGTCGAATTTTTTGGTCACGTCCTGGCATACCCCCAAAAATGGGTTACAAATTGAATTTTCAAAAACGGGGTTGAATTTCCATTTCTAGAGGTAAATTTGCGATTAGAATCGATTTCAAAAGTCCGTTTTGATTTCCATCCTAGGGAAAGTTGGTTTTTGTGATAAAAAATAGTATTTTCCATTGGATTTCTGGAATTTTGTCAATGCAAATGGATTCCTCAAAAAAAAAAACGTTAGACAAGGGTCTTTCAAAAATCTCCAAATGTCGAATTTTTTTAACAAACATCTAACACAGAATTTTAAATAAAAATAAGTAACCAATTTTCCATGCAAAAGTGTCCTTTCAACAAATATATCCCATAACTGCATCAAAGTTGCAGTTCACCTACTCTTGTATCATGTCACAAGTAACTTTTAGTTTGACAGCGTGTATTAGCTGCAAATTGCGTTGGGCTACCGCTTTTCTTCGCCTGCATACTGAACGCTGTAATCCACGACAGGCTGAGTAATATGGCGTTAATAAATGTTTATTTTGCTCTGATATAAAATCCACTTACTACTGGCAGTATAAAATGGGAAAAGTTCAGACAACACGCGAGGTTAAATACGACTCTGCGTTGTTGGTTCAACCTCCACATACAGTTCTTTCAAAAGGACTATTGAACCGCATCAACTGTATTCTATGTGACTGAATTTCAAAAAATTGTACGAAGTTTCGCCGGCTATATGCTCTTGCACGCTCTATTTAACCACGCATGTAATTATTGGATGTACCATTTCCATAGGACGAATTGACGTACCAATCTTCTGATATATTTTTAAAAAATCAGAATAAATTTGTCCTGCTGCGTGGACAAATTTTTATCTGCATTGTTTTGTTGCATTGGCCATAAATAATTGAAATAATAATAGAGTATTTTCTATAATAATTTACTTTGCATAAATTGTATCTCCTTTCCACTCATTTTCTATTATAAAGTAAAATAAACTTGCAACGTCGCATTAAAAAACATTTAATCATTATAATTACCACAAAAGCTGTTGGAATGGAATACAAATAATGAGTAAACGCGGATAAATACTTACAAACAATAGCACTAGAAAGTGGCCCAGTACGAGTCGTGCATTAGAAATCCATCCCGTGTAACGACACCGAATGCTTTTGACAAAATACTATCGGGGATTATTTTACAATGTTCTTGTTTCCGTTGCAAATCTCATGTCCCTCGGTTATCATAACTTTTCCCCGGTTCTCTCTTTCAAGACGCCCATGTAACATTGATTTACGCTACGTCGATTTGCGTAAAGTAGAACCTCCTATCTTTCTTGTCAAGCTTGTTACAAGATTGACAACGGCGACGAAAAAAACAAGTACGCGCGTAATCGACTCGCAGTAAATCCGACAGTCATTTTCTTATCAGGGGCTTTCACTGCACCACCCTTCGTCACTACACGAATTTGCCAATGTGTTATCCTTGCATCCCACACATCCTAGAATTTTTCAGATACGAACGTTTCAGATTTGCTATTTATTTTGCAAAGATACACTTTCTATGAAAATAAATAGAGAATCTCTCTTTTCCTATTTTCGCCGCGAGATTATATCAGATTTATGTGAATGTGTGATTAGTTTTGTTTCCATTATATTTATACCGTCGTATGTTGTCATACCGGTAATATCCAGGACGTTAGATGACAAAATGAGATTATTTCATTTTATCAAAGTGGAAATCCGTGACGTTATTTTCGTACTATAAGGTATAAAAAAATCTGTTCATTTTGTAATTACGTGTATATTAAGCATAATTCAGAAATTATTATATATTATGTACAATATATTAATTATTATATATTATAAACATAATAACGATTGATTATATATTTAAAAAAATTTTTTTTATGATTATATATTTTTTTTGCTCATTTTGTAATTTAGTATAATTCTTTTTATTTTAATTTTATTAATTAAAATAATTAATGAACATAAATGTTAAAATAAATATTTTAATTTAAGAATAGTTTAACGAATTACCCGAATCTAAAAATCGTGTAAGTAATAACTTACAAAAAAGCAAGTGCTTCGCGAACTTTAACAAATTTGCTCGTAATTAGATTTTTAAGCAAATTACGATGCGACTCGCAACATGCAATCACTATATCCGATAGATATTTCTACTGTCAAAGACTTCCTTTACTTTCAAACAATGTAATCGTCACTTATCACCGTCATCCGTTCGTGTTCAATCGAAAACCACTTCCTTATTTCGCAGCATCCTAATCCTGAAAACTAACCCTGCAAGTGACACACATGTTGCAAATACTATTATTCGTTCTGACAGAAAATTGTCGGATAATTTGGACCATCCGGTATCAATCTCGAAAATTATGCTTTTCTTGTAATTTGATTAAACTAAACTAATCGCACTTGTCACATAATCATCAACATTAGGTCCTATAAAAAATAGAAACAAAGTTCTGTATCAAGTTTAATTTATAATGCAGCAATTGCAATTCAAATTTCGATGGAAATACGCAAAAATGAGAATAATTGTTGCTCACGGTGTCATGAATTTGTTTAACGATTCGTTCGTGTTTGTCTGAGTGGTATCAGTCGCGTAGAGATGCGGCAAAAGCCCATTACAAGTTCGAGAATGCGGTGGAGTGACCGAACATCACAGTACTGCAAGTACGACTGACTCGAAAACTGAGTGTGTCTCGCCGAAGAGAGAACACGAGGTCCGAGCCATCTGAGCTTTCAAACTCGTACACTCGTTTGCGACACGTGTTCACGCACGTGGATAGCCCAACTTCATAGCAACCAATACAAACGCAGCTACGGGAAACAAAACCATCCCATGGGGTTGATTCCGAATTATATCTCAAAGGTTCCATAAACAAACTACTGCACCCTTTAATCGGAATTCTGCACATTTTCAATCGTGAGTCTGGATTCACTTTCTCATGTGTCACTAACACTTTGCGAGATTTGATTAGTCCTTGGCTGGCCTACTGGGGTCTAAGACGCCCCAGCCTAATTCAGTTCCAACTCAGGGATCTTTATAGTGCAATTTTTTTTATACTGAATATTATATTTTTATAAAACGACCTATTCTTTTATTAAAATAACATTTACCATTTTTTATAAAATTTGGTTTAAGTTAAAAAAAATAATTGCTCCAGCACAATATAAATTTTTATGGGTGGGGTTTGAAAATCCGGGGTGTGCCACCGTGTTCTTAAAGTGAAGTGGGCCAACTAAGGGTTAAAATCATCAAGTTTATGAACAAATTAATTATTGTAAATCAGGACTTTCATTTGAAAATCAATCGATTGCTGTAATTAGTTTCATTTTGCTAGACGATAATCGTATTTTATAACAATTTTCAATTTATTATTCGTTTAAATGTATTTTCGGGTACAAACTTGGGATTGAAATTTTTTCGTTCGGAACCAGACGAGGTAAAATAATCGAATTATAGAAATATCAAGTTTTAACAAGAAGAATCACCTTTATTCAATCACTATCTAATAATTAAACGATCGAAGGATTTGATTGAAATAAATCGGAATTCTCTAGGATTCTAAAATAGGATGTTAGGAATCGAAAAGTTAGATTTGGAAATTCCAAGTTTCAAATTAAATAAGTTTAGACACCAGACCTGATTCTGATTTTTTCTAAAGAATTCTCACCAGATTTCTGCGTTAATCATTATTGAAATGTTTATGAATTTCTCATAACCTGTTGTCGGCAAGAAATAAATATAATCAATGACAGGACTTGAGTTCATATTTGTTGCATGTTTAATCCAGGAAAATAATTTCGTCTATTAAAAATATCTGACATTTACTGTCATCGATATCAATTCATAGTAATGATTGGAAGTGAGGAAAATGTGTAATATTTTTGGTAACCGATGTACTTTCTGGTTGTGATATCTTTTTCTTTTTAACAACGAAAGTACCCAAAGGAAAGCATTGGACCGAGTGCCAAGAACGCCGGATGTAAGAGGTTCCTTTCCATTCTTAATCTCCGATCCGTCCTCACGTGCGCCTTTCTTCTGCTTTTAGTTAATCTGTATCTTCGACCTACCGTCGTAAATCGTCCCGGTTGCTGTCTCACTTTGTTTCTTGAAAAACCCCAATTTTTCCTCCTTTATTCTACGAATAGGCATGCTTTTCGAAGTCATGTAGACAAGAAACACAGATTTTCGCAAAGATTTCGAGGACGCTTATTTTCGGTCATTGGAAATATGCAGGATTGTCGGAATTTTTTACCCTTCTAAAAATATCGTAAGATCTTTCATTTTTTTATTTCATATTTTTTCTTTCCGTGAAAATATGCTTCATGAAACATGTCTCTACAGAGAAACTTAAATTTTTCCATAAAAATAGATGATTCAAGAAGCAACAGGAAATACCATTCTATTAAATCTGGTCTTATGAACTAAATTTTTCCCACTTTCGAGAAAATAATAATTTGATAGTTTGTTTATTGATTTTTTCATTTTAAAAAATAATAAATATTTTGTTAATATTTTTTACACTCTGACAGTTTTTATTTTTTTTAATAACCCGCATCGACAAATATCAATTTACAATATAATTTTGATCGCATCCTTGGGAAATTCGTGTAACGTTCTACGATTTTCGTCATTTTACCATTTTCATTTTTAAAAAAAAGGATTAGGTCCCTTGAGCTCATCGGCAGGTAGAAAGGTATCCATTGCATTACAGCAGCAGGCGTTCTGGTGTTATTATAATTTATCGACCACTACTTTCTTACGACGATCTCTTTTGAATGTATACATAATTTATATAATGTGATATGTATCCACCAGCTGTGAGACAGGTAGCAGCCGAAATAGAATCGTGGGATCACGGATTATGATGTCGAAAGTGGATGTTCATTTCTCCGAAGGAAGTCCCGACTACTATTTTCATCACACAGATTCCGTTTCGAAAATACCTCTTCCATGTAGTTTTCTAGAAACCGCTGGACATTTTCCGAAAATCATTACGACATGTGGATATATAAATACGGATGAATCTAGGCTTCCCCTGTAACTCAGAGTCTTGGCAGGTCTTCGGAAAATAAAGTATTGTTTCCAACGTTATGACGAAATACACTTAGCCCTTCTGGAGACGAAATAATGTTCCAAGTGGACTTTACTACCTGCCTTTCATGAATCTTTACAAAAATATTACTTTACCGGATGCCTACAAAAAGTGGGATATAAGTTCTTGAAGGAGGCGCAAAAGGGTAGAAGGAAGGACTCGGACAAAAATACATCCGATAAGGGTCTTTCGAAAATTCCTAAGAATTTATTCTAAAATTTTTTCGTATTTTTTGGTCTTGCCTGAAAAATGGGGTTAAAATTAAAGTTGCAAAATTAGGGTTGGACAACTTATTTCTGGGGGTAATTTGCCGCGTACGATCGATTCCAAAGGTTTATTTTGACAAAATTCTAGCGGAAGTTGATTAAAAGTAGGTTTTTTGCGGAAAAATCGTATTTCCGATGAGATATCGGGAATTTTATTAATCAAAATAGATTCCTCGGAAAAAAATACATCGGAAATGGGTCTCCCGAAAGTTCCCAAAAGTTGATTCCAAAGGACGAATTTTTTGGGCAGATCTTCCCTCAAAAATAAGGTGAAAATGAAAGTTTTCAAAATCGGGTTCGGCTATTCATTTTTAGGAGTAATTTGACGCGTAGGATCGATTCCAAAGATCGGCTTTGATGAAATCCTAGCGGAAGTTGGTTAAGAATGGATTTTTTGCGGAAAAATCGTATTTTCGAGAAGATTCCTGAAATTTTAATAATGATAATGGATTCCTCGGGAAAAAATACATTGGCCAAGTCTTCTAGGGGTTGAATCTAGGCTTTTTCTGTAACTCTGAGTCTTGGCAGGTCTTCAGGCAATGAAGTATTGTTTCCAACGTTATGAAGAAATACACTCAGTGCTTCTGGGAGCGAAATAAAATTCCAAGTGGACTTTACTACCTGCCTTTCATGAATCTTTACAAAAATATTACTTTACCGGATGCCTAGAGAAATGGGATGCAAGTTCTTGAAGGAGGCGCACAGGGAAAGAAGGAAGGACTGGGTTTGGTAGGAATCATGAAAAGACCGAATCAAAACTTATCATACTCATGATTGATGACTAACCAATGAGTTTATTACAAAAAATCCGTGTTAAGGAATGAAAAATAGTTACTTCATCAACCTAAGAAATTTATCCTTTTGTCGAGGTTGACCGCTATTATACCTTTGAAGTGTTCGCAAAACATTTATACTAATGGGCTTAGTTACTGTATGTGTTAATTGCTGTCACGATATTCGATGATGTTTGTCCTGCCAAAATATTAGTCACTTCCATTCAAAAGAATTGACGTTCACTCAACACGACAATCTGCTCCTAATCATCCTGACGCCACTTTCCCACCATGGGTGCCTAATAACCTAAGGTATTAGGGTACGGGTGTAAATCGGCAAGAATAAACAGAACAATGAAGTGTAAACAAATTTTGTGTTACCATTGATACATTCGGTCAGTAAGTCATTCCGTGTTGACGTTTTAAGTCATTATCCATGAAACATGATACGATATGCAGTTATCTCTGTCTGTGAATATGGTGATCGTATGCGCCATGTCTCCAATAATAGACAAAAGTTAATTTATGTTTATTTGTGGGCTTTCTTATTCTCTACCTTCGGCATAAGTTGACTTATATAAAATAGCTAGAATCCATTTTAGTAAATTTGGAAAGTTTTTAAATTAAAAAAGAAACAATTCATTTTGTCACTTGTTTACTTTTTGGAATTTGAAAATTCATTATAATATTTTTTTTACTTTCCATAATTTATAATTTCAAAAAAATACGAATGTGAGTTAGAGAGAAAATGCCTACACCCTTTCGGTAATTTCAATATGCATTGATTTTGCTCAAGGCACCATATCTATTCATTAATTTAACATTTGCAAGCAATTTCTCTTTCGTTCCTAGATTTTTGTCAGTTTTAATCTACTTATTTAATAATTTTATTTTTCTTTACTTCACTTTAATTTATTGTCAATCTATTTTTTTAATAATTTTAGAGGAGTCTGTCATTATTTTAATATATCAATAGACTTTGGATATTCTATATTCGCTCTTTAGGGGTCCTGCCCTAAAGATTTAAATATAAAACTCGTATAAGGTTAAAATTTAATGTTTTTACGCTCAAATGGACGAAATTTTGATGTTGAGAAATTATTAAAAAAAACCAAACATGGCAAGTTATTCCGGGAACGGAAACCGAGACTTTAATATAAAATATGGGCACATTTACGCGCTACATATATATTCACATGTGTAAACACACGTCGTATTCAAGAATCCCCCTATTTGAACATATGATGTGACACATACTTTGTGTAAAACACGGAATGCTGATTAGTATAAAAGGTGTATATGAAATGTATTGCAGCTTTAACAAAAAAACTTTCAGAATTTTCTTCAAACAACACCTTCTTTACATTCCCTGTCTTACATTGAACATTTTATTTTACGTATTTTTAAAATATTTTCCATTTTGCTCGCATTTTTGATTCCTACTATATTTTTTTTTTCTGAAATGCTCAGTTCGAGCGTAAAATTTCGAAAATCAGATTCCGTTGGTATGCGTAACGATGTAATTAATTATAATGAAGGAAAAGGGTATGCGGTTCTGTAATGTGTTTCTAATTAAAGGAAACATTTTTCATACTCCTCCCGATTATAAACAAACGCGGCCGGAATATCAATCTTTCGCGCCAGTGTCATACATATAAACATAAGCAACAGATACCGGTTACTTGGTAGACTACTGTCGCGGTGACAGCTGTAGATACAGCAAAATACCTGGAGTATATGTATATCGGTCTTCAACGAAATACTATATTCATATCATTTTGAACTGGCTAAAACTTTGTGTATTTGTGGAATTGTTCGCTTCGGCTTCGGGGACCTCACGTAAGTCTCTTATTGTTTGGTCTTTCTTTGCATCCGAGTTGTTAATGTCAATTTTATCTTTTTCCGCTTAATCTATAAAATTCTATTAATACACTCCAAGGTACGATTCCCAGTATTTGTGACACAATAAGCTTCCATAAATATCGGTTGTAAAGATTGAAATTAATTTAGAAATTCGGGAAAACATGGAAGCTTTTGTTTACCCTTCAGTTACGGTGAAAACGAAAGTCTCGCTCATTCTGATGTTTTCGAGAAGTCAACATTTCGAAGAATTTCATTTGGCTTGATTGCGTAACAACAAGAAAAGAAAAAAGAGCGAAGGAAAATAGTACCAGATTATAGTACTTCTTTAGTTAGCGTGCGTAAAATGCATTTAGCGTGTAAAAACGAAACGCACTCGGTAGGAAAAGTGGAATATGCAATTCGAGCGTAAGGCGATTATGGCACTCGTCTCATTCGGCGACGTCGCTTCGGTTGGGCGACAAACCCGACAGCGCGTTAGTCGCCTCGGGAGACACTGCAAAGGTTTGTCTTGTAGACGCAGAAAAAAATCCAGTAGCGATGGCTGCGTGTAATTATTTTGAATATAATTGCCATTATTTAAAAATCCCAAAAGTTTTATAAAACCTTTCTAAAAAAACAAAGGTTTTTAGATTATTTCACAAAAAAATAGAAGGCTTTAGGTTTTAGGTTCTATGTTGGACAGGAAACTCTAGGTATTTCCTCAGATATCATTACACTTCCCAGTACTTTGTGTAAACAGCAAAGACATGTACCTTAGATACGTCTTTCAAACAATTACTTGTAGAATAATACCTTTTTATGCTGCAAAAAATGTCGAATACCCATTCATCGAATGTCAGACCCATCATTTATGGATTTACAGCCCAAATGTTTCAACCTTCAGGGACTTGAACCTTTTAAATTACTTCCTACGCCTGATGCGTAACGAAATATTTTAAGTTTCCGAAATTTTGGGGTAGATATTTATTTGTGGTTAGTGGTCGGAAATGCTGTTTTAACCTAAATGCAGTGATTCTTGTTTCACGAAAAAGTCAGAACACGAGTAGGAATGCTCTGTCCTACCCGGATACATTTCACGATAAGAAAACATCGCGTAGATATTTTTAAGTTTCTGTAAAACTAGACTCTTATTTTTGAGAGCAAACTTGTCCTGATGGAAAGTCGCCACTCGAGACATCGGTTGACCGTTTTCCAAAATGAAATTACTACGTCGTAATTGGATTTTCAATTTGGAAATAGGGTACCTGAAATTTAATAGCTACACAAATTATCGGACCTCCTCAGAAAAAGTGCCTGTTGATGGACAGGTGGAGAATACAAGAATAGATTATTTCCAAGAGCAATCATAATATTTGTAGTCAAAACATCTTGACACTATTTCTCCTGTTGCGTGAAGAAAGCTTCTTACGGTGTTTCCAAGAACCCTCTTACTTTAAGCAGGTTAAATGTGTCTGGATGCTGGGAGTGTTTGATTTGATTTTCTGACTGGAAAATCGTATGACAGGGGTTCCATCGTAAATAGTTGAAGTACCTACATCTTTCCTGCTGTTATCGGTCTTTACTTTCTCTTTGAACCGAAACGACTCCTCCAATTGTTTTATGACGAAATCCACTGCGGGGAGGTTATTCGAATATGGTACCGCGGGTGTCGAACCCGAAATTCCTGTTCCAATAGCTGATTCATATTCAAAACGCTAACAGCAAAGTCCGAACTTCCCATGGTCTCGGTCAAGCTCCGAACCTCCGATCGCCAGAGTTCTATGCTCGGGTCAAATATATATTAAAACACGCACATTCGGTTTAACTTCAAATTGTAACATGATCGGGGGTAGCCTAAGCTACAAAACTAATACTTTAGTAGCAGATATAATCTGGAAAATTTACGGTCCTATTTGTTCCCTCGTAGTCTTCGTCTTCCCTACCTCCGAGGGTATTAATTTTGAGGAAGGGATAAAACGGTGGATGAAATTATATATTTATGAGGCTTTATTAAATGAATTTACATTCCAAGAAGCTCAACAATGTTGTATAATTAGTATATACGTGTGTGTATTAGTCTTTGCCGCCAACATTTAAATTCAAAGAAAAATTTAGTTTATAAAAATATTTCGTTTACATTGAAATTATTATTTTCATACCGAAATTCAAGCAACTGTTAACAAATTTCTGACGTTATCACAAATATAATAGCTTGAATGTTGAATTTGATTTTCTCACCAATTGAAACTTTGTCGATATTGCAATTTTTGGTGTAATTGCATTCTTTTGGTTATATTTTCTTTTCGTTGCACATTTTTTCCGTACATATGAATTAATTATAGAAATTTCAATACAATTTTCAATTCTATGAAATTTCGATTAACAAATTGCATAAAAACTGAATTATATGAATATTCCTACCACTAATTTTGATGCACCTTAAATTGATATACTAAAACTGGACGCGTGAGAGAAAACTTTTTGCATACCTACCTGGCGCGAAAGTTTCAAGTTTCAGATAAATAAATTAGCAAAACAGCATTAAATGGGAAGGCAGATCTTGAAAAATACATTTAAAAAATCCAGTTTATCGAAAACGGAACCTGCTGGACCCCAAAAGTTCGGTTATTTCTATCAGTATTATCTATAAACAATATTACGCACCCAATGTGATCAAGATTAGCATCAACATGTTGAAAATACCGAATATTTTATTATAATTCAAAGTAAGTGTTACATCTGACAATAATTAATCTGGAACCGGGCTTAACGTTGCAATATGCACTGCACGAAGTGCATGACAAATTGAATCTCGTATTGGAATGTACATTGTGATTCGAGCCTGCCACATAATACAGTACAACTTTTCCATGAAAGAGAATAATTCTTCTAAAGTGACCCCCTGGATCATGGAACAATACCCATGTGCCTTAACCTCCCTTTTCCCTCTTTTGCCTCATTATAAATTATACAGTCTCGAGTATATAGCCTTGAGAGCTTCGTAATGAGATATAGTCGTGGAGGAATCGTATATGCATATAAACGCAGACAGTGCATATGAGCGCATGTGGATTCCCTTTACGCCTGGAATGATATACCCTACCTCTTCTTTTCATCTTTGTATTTATACGTAACCCAAATTCAATCGAACTCCACCTTGATTTATTCGTAACGGTCTCCGAAAGGACGGTGGTCACGATGACACAGGTGTTTGTCCCCGTGTACTTTATCTCCTAGGCTTAGCTAGATGCAATCGTAGTGTTAACTTTGTTGTATGCACACTCATTTCTAAATATTTAATTTTTACGTCGATACGAAACTAATGATTACTTACCCAGCAACGTTAACAAATTCGTGGAATGTCGACAAATTTGTTATTAAATATTTACTACCACCTGTGTGAGTCACTTGATTGAGTCACTCGCGAGACAATTTTTTTGACAGTTCTTAGACTTTTTGCGTATCCTATTTATTCTACGTAAATAAAATTATGAATTACCCCATTCCCGCACATTATGGCCGTAATTTGCCTCCATATTGCTGAAAAAAATGCTATAGCCGTTGTTTGAAATACTAAATATGGGAAACAAGTTAATATAAAGTCCTTATGTTAACTATTCTTTGTTTCTTTATTTCAAAAAGACAGTTTCTATATTTTTCCATATTTCAAATAATTTTTCATTATTTTTTGCATTGAAGTAACTTTGTTTATCCCTTTTATTAAATTTCCACATTCTAAGTCTGTAACACATTAATTAATATGAATCGAATTTATTATTGCAGTTGTTTACAAGCATTTATTGAATCATATCAGAACCTCAACGAATTAAATGCATACAAACTAGATTTACATAATACTTCCAATTCTCCAAGAGATTTCCAAGTGAAACTGCAACTGGCAAACAATAATAATTGAATTTCCGTTGCTGTATATTTGCTCTAGCTGCAGCAAACACCCGACACTTTATAAAGTCACGGACGATGAATATTTAAGCGTCGATTTATCGAACCTGCCTTTGTCTGAATATTCTGCATTAATATTTTATTACCATCTTAAAAGTGCAGCTTCTTGCTCTCCCATAAAAGACCCACATATTCCCTTGAACCCTAGGCTTGCACTTATGATCTTACGCTTGGTCGTGTTAAATATACCAACAACGTTACCAGTCATTTCGAAGTTATTGGTTTAGACATGTTGTCTTTTTGCACAGAAAAAAAAATTTCTGTACGTCGTTATTTTTTTTTAGCATTTCCCGTTGCATCGTTCCTTTTATCTCGTTGGGTCTTGCTTCATTCTACGCATTGCATGCTTGATATTTTTCATAATGCTTCACTTTTCACAGCGAGAAACCCAAATTTCGTTAATTTGATTATAAATGTAAATTTTAATCATGTTCACGAAAAATGAGGAAGTTCAAATAATTTTTTTAATGAAGCTTAGCTGTTAGACACGGTGTAAAATTATGGTGGTAACTAAAAGAAATCTTTTAATTTAATAATTACTTTCAAAATAAATATTTCAGTTGTATTCTCGCTGGCTGATAAATTTTTTACGAGCACTCGTAATTTTTTGAAAATCGTTATGATGAAGAGATAATCGTCTAGGTGAAATAAAAGCCCATCGTAGGATCATTGTCGAGGGACTGGTGCCATAAAGTTCACCACAAGAAAAATATTGCAACCCATAAGAGTTACTCTACTATGCAAATTATGCAGAATTTTTATCGAAAGGGATAAGTTTTTATCACGCTTATGTACAATGCTATAAAAATTGTTTTCTTTCTTCGGTAACAATATTTATAGTAAAAAAAGAAACTTACAAATTAAACTTTCTTTTTTTCATCCCAGTACAAAAAATATTGACGACTTCTGTGTATGAAACCTCACTCTTCTATAAATGACCATTTTTGTATTGGGAAATTTTGTAAACTCGAAGTTGACCGGAACCCAAAATTTTCAGGGAAATTTGAAGATCAAATTCAAAATGTCAAATTTAATAAAATTACGTTTTCTAATTTCTCGGAAAACAAAAAAAAATTATGTTTTACATATTCCTAATTTTTTGTAGTCTTTGTATTAATTAAAAAAGAAGGGAATTCCGACGAATATTAAATTCTTTGTTAACAGTTGAGATCCCTTTAATTTTTTGCTACCTTCGTGTCTGTTCTGTTTTGAAAGATACGTTTGTCAAACTCATTGACTCGTAAGATTAATAGCGAAATAACAGGCTAAGATCAAACAGTACAACGTATTACTCGACTATTTTTTTGCATGGGTTCGAGTGACTTTCAGAGCGATTGGAGTTTAACATTGTTAATGTAACGCAATGTTAACTTACACATGAATTAGCTTTTAATCCGTCGTATACACACGTAGGATCCAAGGTGATTAAGTCAGCTTCTATACGACGTCAGATTTTCTATCTAGAACAGGCACCATTAGTCCAAGCTAAATGCCAATCAAATTCAGATTATGGGTGGGCATAACGTCTATTGGAACATAAGTACTTCTACATCGAAAGCGCCGTCAAAAGGAAATCACAGAGACGATTACCAGGTGAATAGCAATAACGTACGAGCTTTTCCAGTCGTGCTGTGAAAATAGAGGTACTCAGAATGTTTATTTAACCGTATAAGATATGGGAAATATGTTGGGATGCTCGGCTGTCATAAACGCTAAAGATTTCATGAAAATGATATCGCATGTAACGTACGTTTGTTATCGTCCATGCACGTTCGCGAGAAGAGACCGGTTTCGAAATAATCGGCTAAAAGCGAATGTTACTTTCTGCGTTCGTCCGCTGAAAAGAGAGTTTACACGGGAAACGAAAATTGATCCGCAGAAAACAATTCTATCGAAGATGCATTTATACGCCCGTTTTCGATCTTATTAGCACTAACAACACGTAAAGTAAATAGATTGCAGATCATTTGTATAAATTACCACAGAGAGCAACACCCAAGCTGAAGCTCTAACGCGTTTCACGGTTTCTTTTTGCTGCATTCGTTTTGCATAAATTTCCGAAGACCACATTGCTTTATCAACAAGCATAATTAGTAAGTAGTTTATTTGAAATGAATAATTTACCGAATTTAAAAAATTACTAGTTTTTTAAACTCGATAAATTATTATTGGGTTGTAATTTTTACGTTCAAATCAGAAACACTTTTTTTTAAAATAATACGTATTTGTTTGTAAATGAGAAAGGAATTGCTATATTTTTAAGAAATAATTATAAAACGAAGAAGGATTTGATATATTTTTCTATTTTCCCAATTTCGAATTTTATTACCAATTAATTTTGCAAAAATTAGTGAACCCAGGGTTTCACAAGATTTGGGACAAATTATTTAATTTCAGACCTTTCCTATTTTTTTTTAATTTTCCCCCTTTTTCAAAATATTCTTCGGGTTCTCTGTCAGCTGATTTTTCCTTTTTGAAATTTTTTCCCATACTTGTCTTTCTGCAACTGCATTCAGTACTTCCTCGTTTCTGATCCTATCTGTCCATTTGATTTTCAGCAGTTTTGTGTAGCACCACATTTCAAATGCTTCCAATTTTTCTCTGTCAGCTACTCCCATCTTCCAGACTTCATGACTATAAAAAGTAGCGATACATACATTTTACATATATATTTTCGGCAGGATCTTTTGAATGTTCATTTTTATGTTACTCGAGCACAGCAGTGACTTTTCCTGATTGAAAGCCTTCTTTCCTCCTGCTATCCTTTATACGATACCCGTTTGACTTTTCCCCTGTGTCATGATTTTACTTCATAAGTAATAAAGTTCTTCTACTTTCTTCACATTTTTCTTGTTTACTCGTACTTCAACTCCGGGATTTTCCTTTCTTTGTAAACCAATACTACAATTTTTATTCTACAAACTTCTATTTATTTCTCCGCTATAATTTCCTTCCAAGAAGACTTCCGTTTCATTCTGAGCATTTTTTAATTGATCTCTATTAGGGGCAAGGAGAACTAGATCATCGTCAAACCCCATCGCATTAGCCTCCTTAAATATTAATTCCCAATAATTCTGTTATCTTTAACTATTCCATCGTTTTATCGATAAATAAAGCTCGTACCCTCTTCTATTGTTTTTTATTTTCGCTTCACTGCATCCACTTTCCGACTTTATTATCGCTAATTGCTCCCTGTATAGAGTATAAATTATTCTCCTTTCTTTATGATTTATCAGTTATCCCTTTTTATATTTACAATATTCCAGACAAGGTTGTGGAATACCTTCCTTAATTCCGGACCTCCGATTTTCTTTTTTTTCTTCCTCTAAAAACCTGAACCGATTGTTCGCTGAAGTTGGATCGCCTTCAAATTATATTTGCTTTTGCATAATTTTAGTAACAAGTCTCTATGCATCAATATTGATGAAATGATATGGAAATTTTCATATTTATCATCGTCAGGCATTCGAGTCACCCATTGTAACTGTGACGCTTTTCCTGAAATTGTCTGAAGTATCCTCAATTTCATGCACATTGGAAACCAGTTTAAATCGTTTATCTTTTACGTCTCTTTAAGATTTTCAAGAGTTTTTCAATTTTTCTACTTTGCCTCAGACCGATAATGCTCCACATTCAGACTCGCAGAATATTATTATTATTATTATTATTATTATTATTATTATTATTATATTACTTCGAATGGTAATGTCTCCGAGCCGAGATCCTAATGTGAGACAGTTTCACACCTGGATTATTTTGCTCATGAAGACGTTGTTACGGTTCAAAAGAATTTTTTAGTAATTTGGTGCACTTAGAAACTCAAAAAAAAAATAGGACAACAAAAAATAAATATCGAATTCGCCATGTTGCTATTCCGACCTTCCCGATCTCTTTCAATGCACTTTGTAAAGGAGCGGATGTCCTTTTTTTTTTGAAGAGTTTGTTTCATCTGGTTTTTCGCTAAGGACTCAACCATTATGAGTGTGCCATCGGTCCGGCTCCTTAGGTCGTTAAAACACGCAAGACTGCCCACCCATCCGACCACACACGCAGTCTTGACCAACGTATTGGTATTCATTAACCTAATATGGGTGAATCCTGAGGGTAAGATTGTTTTTGGGATTGTATTAAAATATAAATACTTTGGGAAAAATGTACACTTTCATGGTTAGCTTAAATTTAATACCCCCCGTATCTTATTACGGTCTTTTTCGTTTAAAACTAGAAATTTTTGTCCCTTTCCTGAAAAGTAATAGTTTTTGGAACAAAAATTACTCTCATTATTGGTAGTTTTCAAGTTTCCATTTATTGAAATGAAATTATTTATAAATATTAGTGGTAACTTACATTTTAATACAATTTATAATATAAAATAAAAATTTTCATATTCCGTAATATTTAATATTGAAATTGTTTATAATTTTTTTAAATTTTAATAATTTTGATATTTTAATATTCAATATTATAATTTTGCAATATTAACAACTGTGAAAATGTACATTTCTGCAATATTTATTGTTAAAGTACAGAAACTATAAAATATTTCAAATACTCGAACTACTAAATTTTCTTTTTGTTCAATTTTCGAATTATGGCAAGAAAATTCCCCGTTCCACAAATTTTCAAATATCGTTATCGAGTAAACTCAAAATCGGGTAGTCGGTATAGCATTTCGAAGACACTTTATACTTCAACAATATTTAAAAATTTTTCTGAGTACCTAAACGAGAACGAAATGGTACAGAAAAATGTGTGACAAAACTAGGACCGAATTCCCTTATTATTTTGAAGTGCAACCTAGGACCTTTCTTGGTGGATGTATACATACACTTATTTCGACAGCTGAGACTCCGGCACTCGGTACTCGACATTCTAATAAACCCATGAGGCAGTATAATTAATTTGATTTCTACGGCTTGAAATATACGTGCTGAAGGAACGAAAATGGATGTCTTCTATGCGCTGTTGGTAGCCTTTGCCGTAATCAAACAGTTGAATGAACTATGACAATCCTCTTGAAGTTTTCAACTATTAAGTGGATTTAAGAGACAGTCTCTTTACGTGATAAACGGTTAAATCACAAAGTGTGTCATACACGTGTGGAAAATAATAATGAGATATCCCTATTTTTGATGGAATGAAACTACGATAATTCAACGGAAAGCTTGGTAGTATAACGAGACATCCGTTTTCACATGATCAGTTTCCAAAACAACGGATGTTCATGTCACTCTTCTTTCTCGTTCAAGCGCTCATATGCTTTATCAAATCACGTACACGTTTTTCGTTGCCCTGTGTAATCAATACACTCCTTAGTCCGTCTATCTGCACTTCCCGCTTGATGCCAGCAATATTTGTGCATCGGGGTTCCGCGAAAAGTTCAATCTTCCTCGAGGATGTACTCGAAAAACAAACTTCGTTATTAACTCAAAATTCGTCATACCTCAGCACCGTGTAAGACATGTAAGTTTTAGCGGATCCATCCATCTTCCATTCCGTTGCATCGCACTTTCGGACCGGCGCTCTTCTTTTTCTGCATCGAGATAATCTCAAGCATGAAATGAATGCCGTTAATAAGATGTATGCGTTCCCTTTTTCTCTTTCGCAAAATTAAGATAGCGAAAACTGACGTGTAGTGGTATTCCTCGTGAAAGATTAAGTCACTGGAATTTTTGTTCTTGCTTTCGAGCTAAACATTTAATTCGTTTGCACTTCATGAATTCCACATCTTCATCAACCTCGCGCTACATTTTTGTGCGTGACGTTGATGAGGATCCAACGCCTCTTTTTATTTCATCTTCACGTTCGTTCGGAAATTTTTGGGGGGTCTTCAAACCTAATGCAGAAGATAACCGCCAAACAATTTCATTTTTCTGATACATGGTATTGAACAGAATTTATTTTGAAAACAGATCGTCCCAAAGATCTGGTAAAATATTGTTAACTATTGTTTTACGTTTGCAGTCATCCAAGGCGAATTGTTTGCGTTGTCAAAAACATTAAAAGTACGGTACAAAGTGTATTTATAATACTTAAATCAAGTTTTGGAGAACTAATAATTTCCTCTGGTACAATTATATTGCAGAAGTAGCAGAAAGCACGATCCATTTGTTCCACTCGTTCTCCTCACTGTTATAAAACTTTCCGTCCGATTTTCCTGGTATATTCTTTGGTTACATAAACCGGTCGTTTTTATTGTTAAATAAATACGTATTGACAAACTTCTTCTATTGAATCTGTAGGATGATCCTTTTTTATTTCCATAAAAAGCACCCCGGATATTAAGTAATTATTTTTAAATCCATCTATTATTCATATAAACCACGAAAAGCAGCTTCGCTATTATGTTATTAATATTAATATATTTTTCCTAATAAGTAACAAATAGAGTTCGCGTTATTGAGTTTCATTAGGATTCAATATTTTTAGTCTCGAATTTTTTTAGATAGAAATTCTAAACTTTTATACAGTCAATTCTAATATTGTTCTGAATTTTTTTTATAAACTAATTTAAGGTCACCAAGTTTATAAGATAATTTTATTTTTAATTCATAGCGAGCCTAGAGAAATAATTGTTTGGCCCTAAAATTTGTTCCCTCGTGTGAAAATTGTATCGAAACATGAAAAGCTCATCTTATCTATTTACAAGATTCGAATGAAGGAAGTTACATGAAGTATATTCGGTAATAAGTCATTTATTAGAAGCAATTTTGAAATTATTCATTCCCACAGATTTTTTGTTCCCCCATGCCCGTTTCAAAGAAGTGAAAGGTTTAATGTCTAACAGAGATAACAGCGTCTCTGGGTATATATTTGTTTAGCTGCGTTGGGGTAAAATCCAATAAATTTGAAGAAAATGATTTTGGTTCTTAAGTCTGAGATAAGCAGGGGTTTAATTTAGAAGAAAACTAATGGATTTAAAGCATAATATTTTTCTAATCCCACTCAGAAGTCTTTGGTGTGGCACTGGAGATCACGTTGTTCGTGTTTTTCGATTTCCTTCTTACGTTTTTTATCTCGAAACCGAAAAAAAAAAACGTCGAACAGAGCGTCATAAATTTTCACGAAAGTTCGAAAATGTACATGTTTTCCTGAATCTTAAGTATCTCTTCTTGAAGTTCCGCAGAATAGTAGTTGGAGTTTTAACTTAGACATTTGGCAGACATGCCACCCAATGTGTTAAGAAATGCGCAGACCGGGTAAGAGAATGAAGGGAAATATAACCATAGACCTTTTTTGAAATTCACGTGCAACAGACCTGCCTCCAGTCATATGTACAACTTGGAACAATAACTCAGGGCAAGCCTGACATGATAATAGTTACGCGTGAGAAATAGGCCCTTGTATTCTCCTAAATTCTTCAACTGAAGCTACCTCGGTTCTCAACTTGCAATGTCTTTTCTCTTGTTGCAATTGTGAAACTTTTTTTAGCAATTTTAGCAACTTTCATTTTATGGAAAACATAGAAAACATATATTTTTCTATAAAATAATCAAACCATTTTGGACATTAAATATATAAATAAGTACTCCTGTTTTTATTTTAAGTATGAATAGAAAGCTAGAAAAAAAATATATTGAGAAACGTTTTCGAAAATTTTCAATTTTCAAATATCTATTTACTGCGAGGTGACTAACACGTCATGTTTTTGTCACTCAACCGCGAGGAACTAGATTTTCAGAACTCAAAATATCCTAAAATAAAAATTCGTCGAAAATGTCACAGCTGCTACTTCGCTCAGTTTTCGAATAAAATTTCATAATGAAATCTGTTTTCTCAAATATTAAAAAAAGTGCATTTTGTTCGCAAATATTAAAAAAGTGCATTTTGTTTATAGCAGACGAAATTTTCATTAAAGAATTTAATTATGCATATTACTTGAACGTTTTATCAATTTCTCGATTTGCAAAACATCTGACAATTCAATAGAGTAATTAACATTTAGGTATCGTGATCTTTGTATTATATAAAGTTGAGAACCATGATCTTAATTAGAGTCATTTAGCATAATAGCTGTTGTCGGCTGATCGTTCTATGTGTATCTGTATACTCTGAATGCAACTTCTTCCTCGTTCATCCTCATTTTATCCAATTGTATCTAACAATAGGGTTTCCCTTTCCTTCCAAAATAAATGGTAATTCTTAATCCACATGTATATAGTTTCAACTAATTAGTTGCTGAAGAAAGATTCCTAAAGAAATGAAATCCCCTTTGAACTAAAAAATAAGTGGACCAACAATAAGTCACAAGCTTTTTGTAATACTATCCTTTACGAATCGCTACAGAGGTTTCAAATACTCTCTTTACAATTATCCAGATTTATTAATTGTTTAATTTAGCGTTGTCAAAAAAATTCGATCTTTTTTTTTTGAAAAATATAAATAATAATATTTCTATTCTAAACAAAAAAAATTTATGGAGTGGTTCGGAAAATAAGGTATTTCTGTTTCTTTGACCTAAAAACTGACACACTCGGTGCATAATCTTCGTCAATTGAGACAACTTGTAATCTTTACCCAAAATAATTTTCTAAAAAATAGATATGATGCATCCTACAAGTGTTTGAAAAAATTATTCAAAAATAACAAGTAAAGCAAATTTTTAATTTGCAATTTCTCTAAACCGAAAAAATAACACATTGCTCTATTTGTTTATAATTAGTTCTAATTATACTTAAAAATTCAATTATTTATTTTTCAAACGTATACAAAGAATCCAATTCCTGTTTATTTTCTCAGCTCAAAATGCTGAAGATATTACACTCATTGACATTACTTATATATATATATTTATAGATTATTACAGATATTATTCTTCTAAGTGTCGTATATCGAATTGAAGAGGTTCTTGTTCTCCTACGTATTCGTTCCTGTATCGCACGTATTATCCACATACAACCGGATATTTAAAAATAATAAACTATACTTATTCTAGAAATCGAGTGACGTCGAGATAAAACTCAAAACAAGCATGCAAACAAAGCTTCCTCGGTCAGGAGGAAGGAATAATAAAGCAAAATATGCATTTCTGGTTGTTGGCTGTCGGATTAATCGATTATAGTCTGACAATGAGGAGTAGCTGCGGAATTAATCTTTTATAAATTCAACGTGGATGCATTATGATCGAATTATCAGAACGAAATACTATATTTATCATATAATTATCTAATTTGGTTTAGTTACGGTGCTTTCTTTGTAGCAAAATCTTGGAATTATTTTTTGTTTATATTAAAATTATCTGCTTCTTTGCATACAAAATAGTGCGTATATTGCATTTTCGGAACAATTTGATCACAAGGGTGGGTAAATTCCAATACTCGCTACTTGTCCCTCACTTTTATCGACCAACAAGTGCCACTTTGTCTCTTGTAATAAATTTGATATTAAATTAGAATACCGGCATTTGTTACTGATTTTTTTTTCAATTGTGAATTGTACCAAGAAGCAGAAATTAACACTTACACGTAATAGTTAATTAATAGTTTGTTAGCTTTCGTGCTTATCATTTATACGTAGATTAAAACGATACTTCATATTTCAAAGTGACATATTGAAGAAGGAATCGGTGATAATTAACTCATTATACATCTGAGATATATTTGTCCGCTTTTTAATCAAATTTGCATGACGAGGACATGATATGTTTCGTGTCTCACGTGGTTAAATGTTCCTGTTTTATTCGTTTGATTTCCTCAGTGGTAACAAGATATCAACAAATTTCAATGACCATTTGTCTCGATCAGAAATTGAAGTACACACTCGAAGCACACAGTTGAATTGTTTTATTTTCAACTATCCCATTTTTCATGACCAAAAACTAGAGTATGTCAACCTGGTTTAAACGTTGTCTGGACTCGCTCATAAATGCTCCAAAAAATATGTTACGTTTAGAGGGCTGTTTTATTTGGAGTACTTGCTTGAAAGTATAATTAACCCACTGAGTGTCATTGGGCTTTAATCCGTGTAGTCGTTTAATGAAAGTGGTACGAAAAAATTATGCCTCAGCCGTGGAAAGAACGTGTATGAGGAACCCTACCCTTTCGGTCCAAATAATCTTGTTAAGAAACGATTTTCATCCCATTTTTGGTGTACCCAAAAAATTCGACTTTTGGAAACAACTTTTGGGAATTTTCGGGAGACCCATATCCGATGTATTTTTTTTTGCGAGGAATCCATTTTCATTTCCAAAAATCTATCTAAAAATGAGTTGCCCAACCCCATCTTTGAAACTTTAATTTTTACCCCATTCTTGGGGGAAGTCCAAGGTATGCCCAAAAATTCGACGTTTCGAATCAACTTTTGGGGACTTTCGGGAGGCCTATAGCCGATGCATTTTTTTTCCGAGAAATTCATTTTGAGAATGGAAATTCCACATAACCTACGAAAAATACGATTTTTCCGCCAAAAATCTACTTTTAAACAATTTCCGATAGGACTTCGGTATATTATAATTATTTGAAGTGTCTAATTTTTAGATGGTTACTTCTAAAATCAAAAATTAGAAGTTTAGAATTAACACTACTCCGAGATTTATCGTGACATGTCTTTTTTACAACAGTAGGAGAATTTCATTGAAATTGGCGTACCTACGACATACCAATGTTAATTTACAAACGAATCCGACCGTGCAGGGTAATGGAGATCAAATCAGAAAACGTGGAAACCTGCCTATTCGTGCTGGTACGCTAATTTAAAGTTATTGATTAGTGGCGAATACGGACGCGCTTCTGCTTCCGGGAAGCTTTAAAGGAACTTTTTCAGCAGAAATTACATAGAGATTCGACTGGTTTTAGTGATTTTCATAACAGTTTCATGAATTATCAATATGTTCGCAACCCAGCTGTTAAATATATAAACGTGGATAATTTGTATTCAATGGTTTTAACACCAAATTTCATCTATCTACGTTTCCTTCGACGTTGGGTTTCTTGCTTTGTTGGGCAGGTTTCCGATAAGAAAACTGGTTTATTTTAAAAAGCAATTTGAAGTCAGAAGACGTCATCGAACAGTAAAAACAATGATTCGCAACGTTCATAGGATTTTAATTTGAAACTCTAAGAAATACACACCCGAGACACAGAATTTATTTAAAGAATTATGTGTCGTATATATATTTATCCATTTTCTGTGCAAAAAGGGAGAAATTATTAGCTTCTTTAGCAGCAATAAAACTCGAGGGAAGGAGGCACAAGTTTATAGACTTTTATATTACAGAAAACATGATTCTAGACTGTTTTACTTCAAGGGTAATACACACACACGTACGTAACATCGACACATTTTTGTAAAAAAATTGTTACATGTAAAGTTTGAG
Source organism: Gasteruption jaculator (assembly GCA_949825005.1). NCBI lineage: Eukaryota > Metazoa > Arthropoda > Insecta > Hymenoptera > Gasteruptiidae > Gasteruption > Gasteruption jaculator. Next base: position 2,824,296 of record OX463761.1, read on the forward strand.
GAGAGAAAAATTGGCAATTATTAAATAAAACAAAAAGTGTTTAAGTTTGAGTAATAATACTTACTTCCAGAAAGTTTCGGGGTTTCATGTTCCAAGAATGTTTAATCCTCTTCCGTATGATCTTAAAATATAAGACCTTTTAGAAGAAAAAAAAAAGGTATTTTACGCGCCACAGGCGGTGGAAATACGTTCCCCAACAGATAAAACTTTTACCGAAAAGCATATTCGGGGGTTATTCTAATTGCCGTTATTCCAGGCCTAACTCTGCCTTGCAGCTACGAAATAACAGGAACGAAAGATAAAGGGTTATTAGGCTGCTGCTCCATTTCAACAAATCGATTGGGATGCATAAAAAAAGAAAGCTACACATTGCGGTTAAGGTTTAGGCATTTTTCATGATGTTTACGTGCAACAAACAATAGAATGTAGGAATTCTTTGAAATGGATGGAAAAATGTTGGTCGGTCTGTGACCCATAATGTGTAAATTATAAGCGATAATAAAAAATAACGCGAGAATATATTATTTTTGAAACTATAAATTTCAATAAATGATACGATAGCCCGAAAATCGCTGGTTTTTTAGAAAACTAAACATTTCAAATATCAATATTATAAATAATTTTTGAAAAAGGAGGACGTCAGACCCCAAATTTCTTAATTAAATAATCAACATAATATTAATTAGAGTATTGATAATCTTTATAATAGCTTCGATTTCCAATCTTCCACCCTTTGCATCGAAACATGAGATAATAAGTCTAAAAACATTTTGTAATAATCAATCCTACTGACACTTTTCAGATTAATTTATGATTTATTTAGAAATAATCAACCCACGGTTTGTAATTAACATTATCTATAATGTGAAATCGAATTTTAAAAAAAGGGGAAAGAAAATTCGAAATATAAATATTTTTCAAAAAAAGTTCCAGCGTGGGAATTACAATTTTTCGATGACATGGGCCAAATTTCAAAGGATTAAAGCCGATTTTCGAAATCCTCGTCTGTATTATTAGCAGAGTTTTATTTTTACACCTTTTCGGATTACATCCTTACAAGCACGACGAACACGTTTTCCACTTTTGCCCCTGGAAGTATATTTATGTTCACTGTACATGCGATATAAATTGTACTTTTCGGGCTTAGAGCATCGATCGCAAATGACTCTTGGGTGAAAATTTCGAGATCCATGCTATTTTGTACCTTTTAAAAACTCAGCATGATGGAACGGATGTATAAGAAACTTTATGAATTCGTTGAGCTTGAAATGTATGTAAAAGATAAACGCTCATGAAAAATTCAACATACAACAGCGAGAAATATGTTCCTGAAAGAACTTCAGTTATTTCGAGAATCGTCTTTCTTCTGCGAATTCTCCTAAGGTATTTGGCGATAGAAAATTTACACCAATCGCAGAGGAAGGTGAATGGATACCGCAGCATCCGATTCCTATTGATCTACGGCTACTGGCAAATTAATAAATTATTGGTTTTCCTTCGCCCTCTTTTTCTTCCTCTTTGAAGACAGCCTTCTCTTGCAATAAACCCTCTCGCGCTGTATTGTGCACGGAATTATATAATATATTGGTATTCCCTATTTATAGAAATTGTACAATCAAATGGATGACGGACATGTACGTGCTTATTAATAATAAGAGACTCGTTATTCTTAATGCGCGATAAGTGCCGATGCTGATAAAAGAAAATTAATGTCGGAAAATAATCGAAACGACCGATTCAACGCTGCAACCGACGCTTAGAAAGTGACAAGGAAATATTGTAATGTGTATCTACTTTGAAGAAAGAAATTTTTTTTTTTAATCGGACAAACTGGGTTATCTATAGATACTAATGTATCCTTGGATTTAATATCCTTGATATAATGTACCTCTTCCAGACTCAAATCCTTCTTTTTTAAGCAGAACTAACACCTTTTCTAACCTGACATCAATCATCACGTTTCAACTCTATCGTGTAGACTTATTTGCACCTGCGACGTAACATGGTACTGGACCATTTATAACATACTGCAGACGCTTAATCATCGGTATTGTATCAGATGGTAGCCCTAAAAAATCTGTTACCGTATCAATGCTGACTCTGTATTTCGATGCTGAAGCAAATCTCGTGTGCTACTTTTGTCCAATTTAGGAAATTTCAGCGGAAACAACGGAATTACTCCTTATACAACTGACACAGGCACCTACGTAATTTTGCAAGTGGTTGGTTTCTAATACATGGAGAAAATCAATTTATGAAATTCCTACAAAAATAATAAGTTATAAGAAAATTTCGAAATTTCCCAAATATATTTGCAAAAATAGTATATAAAAATACTATTCTATACTGACACCAAAAGACGCTAGAAAAATAATAAAATACTGCTAGAGCAAAATTTATTAATTTGCGTATTGTTGCTAAACGCACGTGTTCCCGAATTGTCTTCGAATGCAATAGGCATTTATATGAAAAATCACGATGACTGAATCATAAAAAAATTCCATGCGTGCGAGTTATTGAATTTTTCGTGGCACCTATCGCACAATAAATGCACATGTGGCAAAGGGCGTAGCCTTTTGTAACCGCATCACAGGGAAATCGAGATATTTGATTTTTAATTCGGCTTAACAAAACTACAAGCAATCGTTCCGGAGTGCCGAGAATCGCCGATAAATGTGAGCTTAGTAACCCAGTATTTGGATTATTACGCACCGTTGCGCACACTTCTAATTTAACTATTGGGTACTTCCATGTCCTGGGTCGCTGAACGAAATACTCCGAACGTGTAATTTCGCTATGATTCTATAAATAGCTCTAGCTCACAGAACTGATCAGGGAAAACTACAAAAATTATCAAAATAATCTAAAAAATGTCTAACGCTTTATTACAAAGCATTATTCCATTAATTTTGAAAAATACGAAAATTCCTTGGACAATTTCATCCAGGTTTTCAAAAATTTAACGGTTCATAATTGATAATATTCAGAATCAGAAAAATGCTAGCTTTTTTTAAACCAGGAAGTCTATCAATAATTTCTGAAATTTCTTTTTTTCCGAATACGTGCGAATAATTGCAGGTATCGTCCCTCAAAAGTTGTGCGTGTAATAAATTATAAATTGGTAGATATTATAAATAACTCAAAATTGTGATTGCAAAAACTTCCCTCAATTTTCTCTAATCACAATTACGTTTTAAATGCACATAATCTACCGCACGGTAAAGCTCATCTCTATTCTGGTTGAGAATGTATCAGCATATTCGAATTCCCGCTACGCAAACCCATGAAAAAAAAAAAAAGTAGGACGAGCCTGTTTCGGCTGACGCTTCACAGCATGCAAGTGTCATCTGTGATACTTCAAAGTTTCGCAGTTCAAACTTTAGGGCGAGCGGGAAAATAGTAAATTAAACTATTTGAAAAATAAGAAATATATCCGCTTCAACATCGAAACTAACGCAAAATTACGCATCCAGGAATCCGATGCTCGACCGCTGCCGTCCACGACGCTGTTGCTAATCAGTAGGTGATAAAAACCTTGCCCGTTACGAAACCTACGATAAACGCTCCCATCTCTGTAATAAATAATAGGCATTTCGAGTGTAATAAAAGTGGATGTCTCACCTCGAAATGCAATAACAGTAACCATACGTTGGCACGCTTTGTCTCGCTTTCCCCACAATGATTTCTGTTTAGGATAACTACGAATGATTCATTTTAGAGGCAACGCGAACCATGCGACTCGAGTCAATTTCGGAACGCTCTCAAGAAGAACGTCAATGTCGTCGCTGAGCGTTTAAAAGATAATCGAGTAATTACAGTTGAGCGAGATTGCCTTAAAACTTCAAGATTATGAGTGCAAGGTAGTCAGGGATCTAAGAAGTTACGTAATACGAATAAAACACAGCTACCAATGGGGTTCCTCTCTTTTCGAAAACCTTCTCAAACGCCGCTGCGAGTCGTGCCCCGTATTTTAGGAGACACTAATTGTGGCTTATAAGCTGTAGGATTAAACTAGTTTCTGAAATTGCAGCTTCATAATTGCGCTGACTAGTTCCGCATCTGAGACACGTTTACTTGAGACAGAGGATTATCGTTTCGGTGTTTAATACCGCACCTTCGTCAATGTAACGGATACGAAAAAGAATTGTGCCGTACCTATCGTTTTTAATTTTACTCCAAGCACACTGAGAAAAATAGAACCGTCAAACAGACGAAAATTGCTATCGGAAAATAATGTAAAAAATTAATTAACAACATAATGAATATTTACAGGAAGGTGATAATTGACTATGATTTTGTAGTAAGCGTTTGCCAGGGTTTTTATTGTTTTCTATGTTACTTTTGTAAAGAGATTTTTGTGTTTCGCCAATTTTCTTCCGCTTTTTATTAATTTTACTATTTTTCATGGTTGCAATTTTATTTATTTCTTAATGAATTTTACAACATTTTTTTTCTCCGTATAATTTTTTTTCAGATAATAAATATATAAAATAAATTAAGTACCTAATATTATATGAAATAATAAATAAAATATATGAAATAAATAGATAATAATTTTTTCCACGTTCAGGATAAAAAAAAATTATAAAATGAAATGCATATAGATAATGAAAGTCAAAAAAAAATTTCTCAATCCAAATTTTCTTAACAGAAAAAAATACAAAGCTATAATGAATACAAGCACTTACTATAATGGCAGAATTAATCGTTAGGTTTTGATGAATACCATCTACAATTTTTCGAGTTCGTTATTATTTTACGTCACGGGCACAGGTTTCTTATATTTTGCAGCAATTCTCACCAATTCTCCAGTACGACATTTTTCTCAAACAATTCGAAACGTACGGAAACGTAGAGGAAATGAAAATGGAAGAAATTATGGAAACCCCTATCCAGTTGTCGAGTGAATAAGTTTTTTCTTTTAGCGTACTTTCGATTGAAGGGGGAGATTAAAAGTTTCGGGGGGTGATGTATTATTGCAACGTTAAAAGGTAGAGCCCTAAGAAAAAAGGAGCGAAATTGAATTTGAAGTCTTTATCAATATAGTGCTCGTTACATTTCTAAATTGAAATCTTTCATCGCAACGCTAAGGGTGTCGCATTATTGAAAAAGGGGATATCCCTCTTTTTATTGAATGTAGTTATAACTATGTCCTATTCAGCCGGTATTCTCAATATGTTGCTTTCACTTCAGATCTGAGTTCTTCTTCATAATTTGTGATAACAAATCTGTCGTGTTTACTCGTTATCTCGGGTTACACTACTGTTGCAAACTTGAAAAAAAAAGTCTTCCAATTTTCACAGATGCAGTAGAACGATCCTAACATCCATTCTCTAACAGCCATTCGATGACCGATTTTAATTTCCGCTCGTACGAAAATAAATTGGACGGTAAGACTGTAGAAGTGAAATCATTTATCTCTCCTGTTGAAACCCCTATAAATTTCTGTTTCTATAGAGTGACTGATGCTTTTGGTTAATGCTAGGTTCCTTGAATATACATATACATACAACCGTGTAATATAAAATATCATCCATTTCTTCTCATTTCTCAAATGTACCATTTTCAAACAATTGCTGCTGAAATTCGTCGGCGATTATATTTCTTGAAATAACATTGCTGGATTTCAATGGCACACCAAGAAAATAGAGATAGTAGAAATAATGAAAATTTATTTCATAAAAATAATAATAAACATGCGCCCGTGACTTAAACAAAATTAAATTGCATTTAACAGTATCTCTACCGCGCTAATTATACGTAATTAAAAAAAAACCAAAACCAAAAATATCGAATTTTAATTGAAATAGATTTTCTTAATTAATACCAAATTTTTTACAGAAGCATAATTGCTCTACTAAGCACTTCCCGTTTGTGGGTTTCAAAAAAAAATGAAATTTAACCTCGAAAATAATTTTAAATTAAAATTCCAAAAGGTGTTTTTTGACACCTTTGGTAGAAATCGTGGTAAGGAATAGTACCTAATTATTTTACGTCACTCGCGCACGTGTATCACTTTTTGTAGCAATTTTCTCAGTTTGTGGGTGTACTGCAACTTCTAATTCAGGAAATTTCAAAACACATGTTTTCAACATTATAGCGGCAATAGCTTTGGAGATATATTGGGCGGTTAAAGTTACTGCGTATCCTGTATACGCGTTAACGTTACGGATATGCGCTTTTTTCTAGAAGTACCTATAAATAATGGATATATGTACGTTTACAACCTCGGGTTCTCAAAATGGGGGCTTATGACCGAAACCGACATTGCGAGCGAATGTCCTTTTGCTTGCAATGCGTTGTAATAGTAGAGATTTGCAAGCAGCACCTATATTGGTACTGAAATAAAATGGCGATGAGCCTGTATAAGAATTATCGCATGCTTCAACGCGAATGGATAAATACATGGTTTATGATAACAGCCGCCACAACCGTGCAATGTAGCAACGACTCTTACGCTACTCTTATTTGGAGGACAGAGCTGGATAAGATGGGGATGCTAATAGGATACTGCCTCAAAGTATTGACTATAATAAATTGTGTGTTCGGAAATGCAAAACATTATGGGCAAAGAAATTCATGAAATTTGCAGAAGTGTGTTGTAAACAAATTTCAGACAACAATTATTACAACAAGTAAATTATTAGTATATGTAATAAAATTATTAAGGATGCAGATTCTATAAATCAGTAATTAACAAACTTATATTGATATATATATTTTTTTAAAATTTTTTATAATAATTATTTCAATTAATGCAAACTCTATTAATTAATTGCAATCTTTTCCAATAAACTCTATATAAAAATGATGAAAATTATTAACTAATTTATAGCAATCGATTGATTGCCACGGCTTCTGCCAAAAGTGTCAGTTTTGGACGATTAACGATTTTTCTTTTTTTTTTAAATACAACTTTATGAAATCCATTAAAAATAGCTTTCGTGCCAAGCTTTTTCCGAGTAAAATAAGTAAAGTCCTCTTGCTCCAAATACACGTTTTTGACACTCTAGGCTGCTTATAATGTTTCTTTCCACATTTTCACATGGCTATAACAAAAGCTGCTTTTAAAAAACTGTTTCGTGGCTGCAATTATGTCATTGAATCGTTGAAACGAGGAGACACCTAACACGGTTGATAGGAATTCGTAGAAAATGCTAAAACGTTCTAAAATAATTCCAAATTACATAGTGAGATATTTAGGCATGAGATAAATTTTGTACATTTTAATACAAGATTTCAGTTTTATATAATATCGCAAAAAAGTTAGATATCCTGAAGATATTTTCAATCAGATTCACAACAAATATTTATTGACCGAGTTCGGATTTAAAAATTTATAAGTATCCTTTCGAATTGAAGTGATCCATTGATTGAGACCAATAATAAGTTTATAAACTTATTTCTGATTAGCAAAAATATTATAAAAAAGGAATTATGTCACCGTTTGGAAAAAAAAATACTTTTTGAGAAAATAACTTTGGATTTTTTAATCTTTACTTATATTAAATAAAAAAAGGATGAATGACACGGAGAATACTATTTTGTTACAGAGTGGCTCTAATTGGCATCACACTTGATCCGGAATCATTTTTCCCTTGCGCTAACTGACTCCGTAATTCGATCGGTAAATTCGCTGATGCATTTTGTCTTTTCGTACTTCGAATTTAGTCATTCGCAGATTCCTTTTACGAAAAAAGAGGTTTACAATTTACGGGTATACCGGATTATTTCGTTTGTTGAAGACAAACAGCTAGCCAGTAAAACCAAGACTAAAAATAACGCAGCTGCTTGCGTAGTTGCCCTTCTTTTGTTCACGCTAATTTCATGGTAAATTAACGCTAGCCCACCAACTCTTACAGATAGAGCGCCTATCAACAAATATTTATATTGCAAACACGGTCCAGCAAAAACGAAACACTAGAGAGTTACCAAAAAGGGAGAAGCCGGTACAGGAGAACTACGCGTTTAAAAAAAAATTAATACACGTCACCTAAGTACATACGGGGTACAACTAAAAACAGCCTCTTTCTATAGATAAGGATAATTTATTTGTTATTACCTTCGCCGATTATACAGTGAAAGCGGTCAGGCTACTTTGAGAAGTATAAACAACGTATGGTTTCTTCTGGTACACAAGAATTACCCGATATTTTGATTGGTGCACTCCAATAAACGGTTGTTTCCTTCTAAATAAGATGCAACTTGGATGCAAATTGTCCCATTTGTTTATTTGAAGCAAAATTGTTAATCGACGCTCGGAAATAATACTGAGAAAATATGAGAAAACATTTACTGGACAGCTTCGCAATTTTAACCCATTCGAAACGACGATTTTTTTCAAACGCGGTCTCCAAGAGCGAAATTTATTTTTTTCTTGGCGAGGAAATCAATTGCACACACGGTGTGCAATCGGTCTCGAATGGGTTAACACGTTAACTGCCATGTCGGTCACCGATGACCACCTGAACTCTCCGTTCAGGCCGAGCCGATTATGACAAATGCAATAGCGCATACTTCTACGACCCACGCGGCATGAATAAGGATCCACGTAAATTTGACGCGGCGTTCAGCGTGTTAAGGATCAATTACCAGCTTTGAAAAAAGTTTTCGCAGCGAGTTTGAATGAAATCGATCCATCAATTTCGAATGTACGGTGCTACTTGCGGTGACGCTGATACGTGCACGCGTAAATGGGCAGTGGTGACTTGAATGGGTACCCTTTATTTTATTAAATTATTGTAGCGCGAATGCCTACAAAGGATAATGTCATTTCTGTACATGCTGGAGCCTCGTGGCAATGAAATAGAGAGTTTTGTGGTTTTGCTTTCTTGGTAGTTTCTTCTTCCTTTCCTAGACAAAAGACTCTCACCTACTTCTCGCCTTCTAAAACGATAACGAGTACTGTCCTCGACAATGCGCTGACCCAGCTTTTCGTCTCTTTCGCTATGCTGCAGTATCATATAGCATTGCGCACAACCATTTCTCCACTACATTTCGGATCCTGCCATTCATCGACTAAAATTCATTTCCTCTCCAAGAAAAGTCTTTTTAAATAAAAAGATCATTCTCCCACAGCATATACCTACCGATGCGGCAGCGGTTCCTATGCGTATCGATACTTAATACAATATTAAATATATATAAATACAGGAAATGGAAACATTTTTTTCCTTTTGGAAAATATGAGCCGTGTATTTTGAGAGTGGCCTAAATCCAGTTTTTTTTTAATTTTCCAAAATGATTTTTATGACAACTAACTGTAAGTGGCACATTTTATTGCAGTTAACAACAAAAAGGCTAAAAAATGGACTTAGGCTCATATGGCTCATACGGCTCATATTTAAGAAATTTATGGTTTCGAAATATTTTGAGTAAATAAAATAAGAAACATATAACCCAATTCTTTCTTCGAATGTTGAAAATGGTGGAATTTAATGAACGAATAGTTGTTAATAACGCCATTGTTGGTTACATGTTTGTTACTAATGTGCTTACGAGTTAAGTACACTTTGAAGAAATCAATTTTGGTTCATCAGTAGAAAACGTTTGCTCCTTCGTGATTGTATACACACGCTGAGGCAGAGTTTTACACAACCAATGCAGTTTCATTAGGTCAACAAAATTCCCGAGTATTCCGACCAATTCCCGAGTTCGTACAAGTATTTGAAGAATTGGTCGAAATTTGAAATCGATTGGAATAACACAAATTGTATTTAGCCAATCCAACAATGCTGTTCGGTATATTGGGCGAAATGGTTTGATTATTGGTCAAAAAGTATTTTTATTGCAAAATCCTAGTTGGAAGATTCGAGTATCGTAAACAATTTCTGGATAAACCTTTTTTCTTGTTCCTCCTTTTTTTATAACCAATATTGAAATCTTCATACGATGAGAGTAGACTGGAAAACTTACACTCATTCACAAAAATAAATGTGCATCAGTCGTTGCATTAGACAGAAAGTGCATCATACGTGTATACTAAATAAATTAAAACTGTATTGGTTTTTGCCATTTGTTGTCTGCAGATGCAGCAATTCAATCTGGGAATATATGCAACGTGTTACTCTTAATTAATTTTGTTCATCAGATTGAAGAATGGGTGAATTAAAAAATGAGATCTTCGAAAAACGGGACGTCCCTTTGCTTAAGCTCGTTGCAAAATCTAATATGCCGTTTCTATTGCCGGTACACGTTGACCTACTTGGCGCATTCGCCAAATCTTGAATTCTTAAACTATCCAATAGTCTTTTTCGTAAGATAGCATATGAATTAAGCAATTTATATAAAAAGTCTAGGTAGCCTTTTCATTCCGCATAATTTATTGATAGACCTATCAATTTCAATTGGCTGTAGAAACGTTAACGGGGTACAAATGAATGACTTAAAAGCTCTTGAAAATGCTCACCTTGTTGGTGTTAAAAATTAATTATTATTATTCGTAAGTTTCTTGAATTGCGTTCATTGAAAAAGATGGCCAATTTATGGGTGCCTCAAAAAATATGTAGACATTATTAGTCCAACACCCTTTGATATAAAATAACATTTGAAGTTTTAATTATCTTACAAATAAAATATCAATTATAAACTTTGTACAAATCTTTATATAAATGAGAATTATATTTAAAGTCAGAAACTGACAATGACTCAAATTTCAAATTCAAAATTTATCTAAATTTGCGGTTTTTGTTATAAACAAAATAAATCGTATACAAAAAAATTAGCAAGGAATTAGTGTAACAATATCATAGCAAGGCAAATATAATTAAGTATTAGCAAAATATAAAATAGCTATGCAAGCTAATATAAAATTCGTCAGCGCTTTCCCCATAAAGATTTTCTGGGAATTTCATGGGATTGCACGGTGTGGCACAATTACTTGCCCCATAAACAATTTTCTTGTCGGAGAACAATTTGTCCATAATATCGTCGAAGGGTTATTAAAAGAACAGGGCTTGCAAAGTGAACTGGCTACCTTGCCAAGGTTTAATAGCTGTTTGGTCAGGTTCTTAAGAAGGTCGAATCGCTATTGCTAACGTTTTAAGCGTCCCATAGAAAAAGAAGTAGATCTCCAGTAGGTGCATACATCTCGAAAGTCTCTAGACTCTCCATCTTCTTATTCCTACGATTTAGTGGTTTTATCCTTTTGTACATAGCTCGAAAAAATTCTCTGATAGCAGTATCACTTTCCATTTGATTAACAATGATCTGATATAATTACATAGAGAGTCGTATTTATCCATTTAAGAAACCCTATCGACCGGTTTCGTATCGTCTCGGCGCTGAACATCTATCTTATCGAAACTTGTTGTACATGTAATTAAAGGAAAATCTATGGGCCATGACGTTTCATATTACGATTAATGTTTTGCTGGTTTCTAAGTGGTATGAGGGCAGAAGGAGAACATTTATTATTTATTAAATCTGAATTTAAGTCGAACTCTTCTATCAAAGCTCTTATCGGCACAAAAACACTTCGTGTTATATAAATCAAACTGCGCTTTTATACTTTTCGAAAAATATTGAAAAATTTGTTGCATTTATCAAAAATTTGACGTGTCTCGCGGAAAGACACGCGAAATAATTGAGGATTTATTGAGAATCATTTTATCCCATCCTAATACGAAATAAACTCTTGAATGCATTCTAAGTCAAAAAAAATATTGATCCATGAAAAATTATAGAAAAGACAAATTGTAATAATTGAGTAAATTGTAGATTTTGCATGAAAGCGTATTTAAAAATTAAATGTTAATCGTTCTCATGAGATTCAACGATTACAAATTATTGTACCGAAAAAAAAATCGATCATCAATAGGATAACAAAACAATTTAGGGCTGCAATGCCAATCTTTTATGCAAATTTGAAAAATTTAATTGTACAATTCTGGTGCAAATTGGACATCCAACATTTAGTAACTAATTCCCTTCGATGCATGTCACAAAAGATTTTTCGTGTGTTGTAAAATACATACGCAAGCTGCACTTTGTTTTATTTCGGTCTACTTTCACGATCTGCCTTCGATGCAATATTAACTAGAGCGGGAAAAAAAGTTTACTGAAAGCTGCTAAATACGTAATTGCATCGTTCCGAGCAATTTCTTTAATTAATTCGGTAGCAGTCTAATGGATTTTACTAATTATCGCTTAATCGGGCTACTACTAATTCAACAACGCCGCATATCGTCGCCATGAGTTCATGATCGCAAATTCCGTTTGCATTCGTTCGAATTCCGAACCGGAAGCAACTCAAATTTATTGTAACAATTATATCATAACATTGTAACGCCATTTGCGGTGAAATATATTTGCGAAAGGTTCAAAAATAAATTAGTCTGGTTGTTGAATAAAATAAAATTGTATCTTGCAGAAATGGGGGAAGTGCACAAATAAAGATTCGCAATTGCGGGGTGCAAATATGGACCAGCGAAATGCATGTACAAACTATCGTGGTATAAGTAGATAGCACTGCAGCATGAATGCGGAACACAATTGTGAATCTCATTGTACCTTAAAACGTCAGTTTAGCTATGATGATTATTTTTAATTGTTCCCTCGCCCCGAAGAAGCTTCGCTTTTCTTTTCTGTCTCATTTTTACTTGTTACATCGCAATGCAGGAGAATGATAAAAATGAGATCGAATAGAATATTCTATTATTTTTTTATTTCATTAATCATTTAAAAAAATAATAGGTCCAAAGGTTGCAATATCAAATTATTGCATGCGTAGAATCTAAAGGCAGTTTTGATTCTCTGTATCTTGAAAATTATTTGTCATATCAACAAACGACGAAAGACCTCTAGTTCATTTATATTATTTATCAATTTTTCAAATTTATTCGTATTATTCGTCGCCATTTTTCCAAAGTTATTGGTAAAAAACAAATAACAAGGTTGGTTTAACGTCCGACGGAGTGGAATCAGCTGCATTTGTATTTTTGGAAGTTGATTTAACTGAGGAAACTGTTAAGCCGACTGCGTCAAAGGATCAGTCAGATACATGCAGTTGGACCTAATATTTCTTTTCGATAGTATGACTTTAAATGTTTAAGATAATAATCTGAAATAAATTGTACTTAGAAGTTATACACACGCGCTCTCGCCCATAATTCATCTGTACCTCTTCAGGGGCACATTTGCTACTGTCACAACTTGAACAAAGTAAAATTCACTGCGATAAGTTCTCCAAAGAGCTTTAGGTGGAATATTTTTACTTTGTCAAGAAGTAAAGATGACTACTTTCTCTCGATCCGTTAAAAAGAACATCGTAACTCTTACTCCACATTTGAACGCGCGAGACAAGTTTCTAAGGTATCGATTAAAATTATTGTTCCTCTAGAAAATATCGTATCGGTACTGTATCATTGTATCATTAATAATAAAATCAAAACAGCAGGATTTATTGAAATGAAAGGGAAGAAAATAGCATTCTCTATAATTCTATAACAAATGCTTGTACATAATATGGTATTTTTTATTATAATAATCTAAATTGAACTGTTCGTAGTGGAACTTTGCAATTTAAAAATTTGTTGCAGTTAAATAATTTAATAATTATTAATTGCAAGAATTGTATAAAATTTTTGCCAATGCAGTTTGTACTTTGGATCTTAAGGGCAACTTAGAATTCCAAATTGAAAATATAAATATCCCGTTACTACATTTTATAGCTCATCGCCTACACGAACAGGTTTGTAGCCCCTTTTTTTTGTTTTAGTAACAATCAAGCTATCTCTGAACATCTTTCTTGGTGAGCTTTCAATCTAACGTTTACAGCTGCTACCCTGTAGTACACTTTCTTATGTAAGAATTATATCCAGTCTCTCCTTTCGTAGCAATTCTAATAAGAGCGCGTCATTATTTTCTAGACAACTGTAAATTAATTACAATGCAATGAGTTACAACGCAATTAATTCAAACGTTCAGGCATGTTTCCTTGAATTTTTTACAAGCGATAGAAGGAAGCCACTTTTAACTGATTCATAGATATGCCAACGCCTATACATGCGAATACATCGCAAACGCTTTATTGCTGGTACTCGAGTGATGTAAAAACGTTTGATCGAGTCGAAACAAGAAAATGTAATTTTTTTTTGTTGCTCGAAGTGCAGCTTAAGAAAGTCATTTATGTACTTGGAAATTATTTATGCGCTTGAAAAATAAATAATGTGTTAGAAAAAAAAAAGAATTAATGTGCGAATCGCAGTGAGAATACCAACACCTGAACCTCTTTTGCTTAAAAAGATTTGTCTTACAAGCATTAAAGTAGGTTTCGTAATAATATATTAAAAGCAAGATCCAGTCAGCTTTCATAAAAAAAAAAATTGATGAATTGTAAAGGTTGCTTCTTGCATGTATTAACGATTCAAGTAGGCATGTACTCTTGAACTTTCTCGTAACAGTATTATATTTTATGAACACACGAAGTCCTATAACCCAGTGCCACCCTTTAGAACACAGTAATATGCATAAACGGATTGTCCCACAAACTTGTAAGGGTTAAGTTTATCATGATGGCTGATAAACTCAAATTGCCTCCTTTTAGTTTTCTCTTATTTAATAACGACTGCATGACAATTGTCAGGTCATAATGGCTTTTGCATTGTTAATTGTTTGCTATATCGAGCCTTCTTATGTTTTTTCTTATTGACGATCGTGTAAAAATTCAAGTGACCATAATTTGGAATTTATTGAATTGAAATTGAAGCAACGCCCAAAAAATTCGAATTTTAGAATCAATTTCCGGGATCCCCATATCGGACGTATTTTTTTTTTTTGCGAGGAATTTATTTTCGTTGTTGAAATTACAGATGTTCTACGGGAAATACGATTTTTCCGGAAGAAACCTACTTTTCACCAACTTTCGCGCCAAATTATCCCCAGAAGTGAGCTTTTCAATGCCATTTTCAAAACCCCAATTCGTACCCCATTTTTGGGGGAGGGCCAAGGTGTGCCCGAAAAATTCGACTTTTGGGGACAACTTTTGGGGACTTTTGGGGTCGAAATAACAGATATCCTATGAAAAATAGGACTTTTCTTCAAAAAACCTATTTTTTATAAGCTTGCGCTAGGATTTCGTCGAAATGGACCTTCGGGATCGATTCTACGCGTTAAATTACCCTTAGAAATGAGTTATCCAACCCCATTTTCGCAACTTTAATTTTTACCCCATTTTTGGGGGAAGGAAATTTCCGGAAAACAAAAATTTTTTTAGGAAATCTACTAAAATTTTACGAATCGTCGAAAACAAACTTGAAAGGGCAAGGGATGTATTATTATTGTCTTCGGAATAAAAATAATGTCGCGTATCGCATTAAGAGCTTATGATTTATCAGTTTAAACCTCGGTGGTCGTGTCGTATAAGCTAGTCGGCCAGACGCTTACCTTCTTTTTAAGAAAATGTAGTACCGAACGCTGTTCTGTAAAACATTAGTATGGTATATACGGTAAATCCTTTAATCTGAAGTTTAATAGAGAAAAGGAGGGTTACGGTAAAAAAAGGAGTCCTTCGTGCAGGTTAAAGTACATTCATTAACCTACGGTATTACGTGTTCTCGTCATTTGCATTTTCCTTTTTCACCAAAGCAGTGTTAAAGAAAAAAAAAAGCTTGCAAAATCGGAGAACAGTGAAGAGCTAAGCATAAAATTGCATAATCATTTAATCCTAAAGAAATTTTTCAATAATTCATATTTTCGCTGTAAATGAATTTTGGATTACAAAATATTTTTGAATAAACGTCGAATAATTATTGGAGTTATTACAAAATAATAGGTATAATTATTATGTCGAAAATTTCTCCACAAATTTAAAAAAAAAATTCTTTTAAATTACAAATGCAGCATTAATTAATAAAGAAGTATAATAATTTAATTTTACAATTCTCAGCTAACAAAGGGAAGTTTCAAAAAAAAATTCTTTTAAATTATAAATGCAACATTAATTAATGAAGAAGTATAATAATTTAATTTTATGATTCTAAGCTAATAAAGGGAAGTTTCATTAGTAAAATTAGTAACGAAGGTCAATCTTTCCGGGAATGTGTGATTAAAAGGAGGAAAACAAATTCCTTATTTTCTTATTTTATTACGTGCGACATGACAAAATTGATAAGACGAAGGTGGCGCAGTTCTATCAGCCAATGCTATTACAGTGCACAAGAACGGTGCCGTAATTTATACAAGCATGTACGCCAACGAATAGGGGTTAAATGAAACGACGAACTGATACTTCATGGAGCATCAATTCGATTTTGATAAACGTCAGTCTGTAATTGAGTCGAATCACTCCTACTGAGACGGTATGATATCAGGAAGTGAATTGATTAGCCCGAATTCCTCCAAAAGGAATTGGTCGTCTAATTCGGTCTGCATAATATCATCGCTTCAACTTTTATGCAAATCAACTGCGAATCAACACGAAAAATTTTTTTATTTTGTATTGATTCGGTTTTACCGATTTTATTTGCCTACTTACAATTAGTTGATTGTTTTTTTTATGAAATTTTTAATTCGTTCTGAATAATTTGTGTGGATGTGAATTATTAACACCATGCCATCCGGTGGCACCACGTTGGTGCCATTAAAAAACTATCGGGCAAGCTCCGGTGGCACCACGTTGGTGTCGTACATAAAGATTTATACCGGCGCCAAATGAAGAAATTTTAATTAAAATCAAGAAATTTTAACGTATCCGCAATATGACGACTCAATTTTTAATTTAAAACATTGAAAGTCAGTGTAATTGATATAAATAGTGTGGTAGAGTAATTATTACAGAATGTTATAGACATTACACGCGGTTTGGCAGAAAATGGTATATAATGAGACAGAATTCACGCATAATAAACACGGTATATTAATTTCACAATGATACGAGTTACATTAACCGATAACGAAACGCGTATGTAATAATTATCCGTGGAAGTGACAGTAAAATATCAGAATATGAGTAACTAATGAAGTAACTCCTGTATCAACTGAATCTCTTGGCAAGAGAGTAGAGAATTACGTCTTTACAAGAAAACTCTTAAAGCTTTTTAAAATTATATAATTTGTGCACTGAGAAAAAAAAATTACCGGACTAACAAAAACTGTTGTAAAAAAATGTAAAGTAATAAAATTTACTTAAAAAAAAAAGAAATAGTAGAAAGCTAATATTTAACTCCCATTTTATAATAAGCGTTTGCGTTTATTATTTTATATATTATTTAACAGAAATTGTTGTATCAGAAAATTTCTCGTAACTTTTATTACTTTCGTATATTATTCTATTATTTTTCGTCACGAGATTATTTTTTTTACGAATTCAGTTTTTTTTTCTTTTTCTTGAGTGATCCCAAAAGTTTCGCAAATCTATAAACGTGTCACCGAATTTTATACTCCTGGGGGAAAATATTTTTCCACGCGATGTTCGAAAATTCAAGTTGCAATCCGGCTGAACTTTACCAATTAATGGTATACGCGTATCAGAAATGAGCGATCGAGGTGCAGCGTAACTTCGTGAATCGGTCGGTTTGTATAGATCTGCAACTTTGGATCCCTTCCGATTTTTGTTAACCTCTCGGAACAAGTTGCTTTTGCTACCAATTGGTTAGTGGTGGTGGTAGCAGGATTTTGAAGGGCACAGGGAGCAACGAGAGCAATCTATGCGTGTATAAGGAGGAAGAAAGAGCGAGAGAGAGAGAGAAAGGGAGTGGAAGTGCTGGTAGTGTAGTTGAAGAGAATCTGTAGGGGTAGAAGTACCCTCTAACGCAGAGTCTATACGTGTACAACGGGGGATGGGTTCTCCCAGAGTGAGTCGGTGGGTCGATCGGTATCTGGGTCGCTGGTTTTGGCAGTAAACCTCCATCCCTTTCTCCCTTCGGTTTCCCCACTACCGGCATTTACCGCACAGTACTTTCAACCCCTTCTACGCAAGCTCATATTTTTTTCGCGGGCCCTGCAGAAACGACCGCGACAAAAAGAAACGTTTTACCCTCTCAAATGCGTATTCCGAGCGCTTGCATCCCCGTTTTTCAAAAGTACGATCTGCCCTAATTTATTGCCACTTTTATGTTATCTTTTCATCCCTCGAGAACGAATTGAAGCTCCTTCAAATTCCCGATCTTTACTCTCAAGTGTGTACTTAGAACTTTGTGATGCGTATGAAAATTCAATCCATATTTTATTCACTCAGTTCTTTTATGCGCTGTATAAACGATGATAAACCACAGTCCTTTCGTTCCTCCGTAAAGGATATGAAAAGGAATATAAAAAATATGTATTTAATATTCTGTGTGTGTAGAGCAAAAGCACCTGATATATTGGAAACTTTAGGAAACGAAATCTTTGATCCCTGGGTTTTGTAATTGTCGGGTTGGTGCGCGATTAACGACGAGTTCAAAAAAAAATTTATTCATTTTGAAATTTATTTTGAAAAAAAAAACCGCCAAAATAATGGTCGTTGGTTATGCGCCAACCGAAAATTTATATCTGCCAAATAGGCGTCATTTTTAACAAAAGTATCGGGAAGAACCCTTATATTTTCGCTAATTGTTTGTAAAGTGAACGTCCTCATTAATTTTAACCATACATTAAAGTTTCCCCGTGTTTCATGGGGCTTAGAATTTGTTCTAGGGCTTCTGAAAATAGATGATTCAAATTTTCTATTTTTTAATACTCTATAAGAAACATTTTGTCATCATATTCTACGATATAACATCCTTGTAAAAAAAGTAATTTCATTTATTTTACATAATACAATATTATCAAATAATATTTTCGCTACTCATAAATTGTATCAGTTTTAATAATTTTTTAATTCCGTATAAACTTTATTTTTTCATTTTATATTTTCAATGAAAACTGAAAATTCTAATATTGTGAATTTTAAAATCCTACCAAGAATATTTTGTTTAAATATTTTACAAAGAATTTGACAAAACATTTTTCGACTTACAAAATTTAAAAGTTGGAATTAAATGTAAAGTTTTGTCTGGAATAAAAATGCAAATACAAATTTTCCCCTTTTGTATTCAAATTATATTTCTCTTTCACATTCAACTTGGGCAACTTGGGATCGACGTTCGCTAATTTTTGTTAATTTCGTCCGGTCACACTTTGTTATTTAACAAATTTTTATCCCAAACCCGAAATAACACTTGCCCACGATTTCGAACGAAAAAAAAATCAGTAAATCGCCTGCAACTGGAGGGTTAACGTTTGCTTTCTCCCTGTTTTATTTTCCTATATAACTCCATTGGGAAACTTAAACAAATAAATCAGATTCTATAGACACTTTTTTACTTTCACGGGACGTCAATATAGCGTGTCCTCGCTACGGACATACATGTATGGCACTTCGAAGTAATCTCTAGAATGTTTGTTTCGGAAAATTACGTTCTGGAATTCCATTGAAAAATTAAATACTATCTGACACTCGAAATTCAAAGAAGCTTTCACGAGTTCCTTCCATTGCGGAAAAAAGAATTTTTATTTAATATCTCCTTGCGTGCGCATGAGTAATCTTTCGAACGACGGAATTAAATCCTGTCAGGACTCATACCTCTCTCGACTTAAAACCTAGGTAGAAAATATGTTGTATATATGTACCAGAAATAGAAAGCGTCACCCGTTTCTATCTCCTGGTCTAATCTGTAAATGCGTTTCTATAAAATATTATTACTATTTTTCCGAGAATGCATTCTATCACAAAGTTGTTAATACTTGGTGATTTAATCCTAATGGTACTTATCACGCAATCATAATCCCTTCACTGTACCATAAAACCCTGCAGATCGACGGAATATGTAGTAACACGTTCTACATGTCCAAGATGTCGATTCGGATTTCCATAACATACAAACAATTCATCGACCGTGTAATACTTAAGTAACCAGCTTCATAAATTGATTTCTAGCGATTTACTCTCGTATTCGCAAATTGAAACATAACGTAAATTCTGTATAATTAGATGTTTTCGAAATTTTTAATCTACAACTATTTTGCAGCAATATATTTAGCTTGTCACTAAAGAAGGAGATCGATGTTGCTTATCAATCAAAAATTTTTTGACGTATTACATGAAGCTTATCACTCACTGATGATCAATAGTTTTTTTAATTATCGATTTTGTTTATTAACACTTTGAATGCCATGTTGGCCACCGGAGACCGCGAGACAAAACTTTCCGTACAGGCCGCGCTGTTTGTGACAAATGCAATAGCGCATACTATTACGACCCACGCGGCGTAAACAGGGAGTCACATAAATATTACGTGGCAGTCAACGTGTTAATAGTTTATCCATAGTTAGAATGAAAATCTCTTTTTCTTCATAATTTTGGATACTCGAATATTAAAATTCATATTAATAATTATATTAATAATATTAATATAATAATAATAGTAATAATAATAATAATATTCGGAACATGGCAGAAATTCAACATCTACGAAATTTCTACCACCCAAATTATCCGTATAATGCACAAATTGTGATGCACACCATTCTCGTGCATCGCAACTCTGCGCCACGGCATAATGTTTGGCATTTCTCGTAGCTTGATGTGTTATTATCTTAATGCTCTCACCTTTAGTGGCTAATGCGATTGGAACTTGAGAGCAAATAGAAATTCTCCGGTACATTATAATGCACTATAAGGCTTATAGCCGTTCATTACACCCCCACGGTAATTTAGTGAACCTCCAATCTGTTTATAGTTTTCATAGTTTCTCCTATGCGATCCCAAGTACATACATACACAGCGTCGAGATCGTCTCTTATTTATTTTATAATAACGCCTCGTACGTATACAACGGTGCGTTGTCGTTTGGGGACGGAGCGGGTGACGAATTTTCAAAAATGTTTGCGCAAATGCACGCGTCCTCGTAACACGTGGTTTGCAACTTATATCGAGATACGAGTGATATACGCACATCAGTTGGAAGTGCACTCGGTGAGTTACTCGGCATTATCACGGTTACACTATGCTTTAGTAATATTAATCTTTTGCTCACGAGGTCGATGTACTTTTGCCACGCATCGACTGCTCCAGACGGCTTTGATGTCCGCGGAGCATCAGAGGAAGATTTCCTATTCGTCTTTCTAGGAAAATAGACGAAACCAGGCAGAATCATTACCGGATCCCCAGAAACAGGTGCATCAACAATCAGCACCTTTCATAACTAATTGAAACCTGTAACCGTGTGCTTTTAGAAACTGATCGTCGAGTCGCAGACTCGCAGCACAGTGACTCGATGCGCCCATGCAATACCCATCTTGGGGCAGTTGGTAATCACGTATATCTCTGATGCACATGGCATTGTATTTGTCTTCGCTTCTCTCTTGATCTTCAGACGCTGACATCCCTCTATTTACAATCACGTATGCGACGCATCACCCATGATCGTTTTTCCTCTCTTTTGCTTTTATTGGCTAACTTTAAATACTACCTCTGAGAGAATGAACGTCTGAATCACATTCTATTTGCGGACTAGCGTTTTGTTAAAAACCAAGCAGCACTATTACGCCTTTCGCGAAAGTACTTTGCGGATTCCAGACATAACAACCTGGAACGAGCTCGTCCGCTTTCGATCCTTCACTGGAATTGCCTCGAATCATGAATTTTTGCTTAGAAATAAGTACAAAATATATAAAATCGTCGTCGAATTGGTTCGTATACGACGTTTCGTTTTTTTGTAAAGGCCAATTCCATTCCCAGTGAAAATGGTGTCTGTGAAAAATACCCCTGAAAGTACTTTGAAGCGTTAACGGGGAATATGTCAGGAAAAGTACAATTCTCAAGAATCTCGAGCGGGCATCAGCGTGTAGTGGGATGGAGTGAGCGAAATAAAAAAAAAAGGGAGATGGAAAATAACAGCTTTCCTTCCAGAATTAATTTTTGCGAAATTCTACTCGCTTTTTAAATAAATGTCTCGTTAATTTTCTATCGTGCTTTTCCTTTTACTTTTCTTTTGCTTGTGATTTTCGATTTTCCTCGTTTTCTTACGGCTGGAAAAAGATCAACGAGGACCACACCCCTTTCTCAGTGTTCGAATTTAAAAAATAGCGTTACTTACAACTTTTCTTACTTGACGGCTTCTCTCCCAAAAAGAAAGCACTTGACGAATGATTTTTGGAATAACTTCGAATTCTGTTGCTACTCTTGCACGATTTTATTGTTGTGGAAGAATTTCTCCAGGGAAGGAAGCCGGGCAGGATAAGGGATCACACTTCGATATATGCTGTGACGTGAACTTGCCCAAATAGGTACTAGCTACGTTTCTACCTGTTCAAACGAACGCGATGCTGAAAATTTTGCAATGTCATTTTCCAAAAACTTTGCCAAAGGAAATAAAATGAGAGGGAACATCCTCTGGATTGGCTGCAATTTATTATAAAATAAAACCAAACCTAATACGACCATTATTAAAAATTTAAATAATTAGTGATTGGCAAACACAAAATGTTCAATTTTTCCATTTTAATGCGAGTGATCCTCGTCTGAGAAACTCAGTGCCATTAATTTTGAGAAAATCTGGCTCACTCACATCCGCGAAAACCAAAAAAAATTATTTTTGGAAAAAAATGTCCGCGAATAAGCAAATGATTTTTGGGATTCTCCGATAAACATTTGCTTAGAAAATATTTTTTTCCCACTTTAAAATCTCCAGCCTGGCGTTTTCTTCCTCTTGGCGCCCAGCGTTAAGCTCCGAATTAGCCACCACGGAGCTGCAAATTGTCGCCTTTCGTAATGACGGTACAAAATGAAACGGAGAAAAAGAATGGATTAGAGAAGAAGTTGCAGAATAGAACTAACATAAATGTCGACATAAAATGTCCGCCATCAGGAAAAGCCCGTCATGTGCTGTTATGAACAATAGATCCTTTTTCGCAATGCCAATATGACGACTGTATGACTGGCTCGTCTGTGTTTAGAAGTAAATAGAGACTTAACCACACCCGCTTTTCTCGGAGAGCATTCAACGCCTTTGGCATGAGCAAAAGCTCCTCACATTTCACAAGAGTAGCGTCTACAATAGAGCATTCCAAGACTGCACATGACTAAGGGCGACGGGAAGATACAAGAGAACAGGTCATCAATCTCGAACATTGGAGTTTCTTACAATGGATAATTGTGGCTTCTAATTGCTACTGATGGATTCAAAAGTACTTATTATAAATATGTTGTTTAATTTCATCTATTCATTACTTTCCTGTATTTACGTTATAAATGAAGGCATTGTTTTTCCCAAGACTCTTTCATATTTTTCTTTTCCAAAAAGGAAATCTGCAAAATCTTGTATGAAATTTGTCTTCATCGACAAGTATTTTTTGTCATTAATAAATTACATATAACAAATTCATTAATTTGTTATATAATTAAATGTATGTGTCTTGCGTCGAACTTTTCTCTCCCGGAGATGAAAAAAACAACAATTTCGTAGTTTCGTCCCATCAGATACTTTTCCCCAAGTGAAAAAATACTTAGAGTAATAAACTGTTGGGTTGGCAACTAAAAGTAATTGCCGATTTTCCAAAGCAAACAAATGACAAAATCGGCAATTACTTAGTTGCCAACCCAATAATTTTAAATATCTGCCTTTCCGAAATGACCATTTTTCGAAATTAATTTAACCCGTTAAACAATTGTTATTATTTTTGACTGTACTCGTGGAATGTTTCAACAACGATAGTGAAACGTAAAATTGTTGATTTAAGTAAATGTTAAATTTAAAATTTGTAAATTTAAATTTTATTAAATAAAAATTTTTTTATTAAATTTAAATTTTGTTATTACAAAGAAATCGTGTTAAAAATACTAGTACTTATTTGTAAATTATACTCGGAACGAAATTTAAATTCAGCTTCGGCAATTTTATAACCATTACGGAAGGATTCCAAACTTTACCTTCACTGAGCTTTAATATTCAATATATTTACTGCTCCACTCTTCACAGATTTCAAGACTTTCAACTGCCGTAAGGGAGTCGTTTGATATGCTCCCATTTCTAGTTCGTGTAAAAAGCTTCCGTATTTTTTAATCTTTTGGTCTTCGATTTTTTCAAATCTTTATTTTTTTTTCTACAAAACATATAGAACAGAATTATTCAAAAATGATTGCCACTTACACCACCATGTCCAAAAATCCAATAATTAATTTACAACGTTACTTATTTACGTAACCTATAAAAAAACATTTACAAAACACTGTATACAACTTTTTGAGTAAGAAAATAATATAGGGACAAGAAATTACATTATTGTATTAATATTAATAATTAAAATATAGGCGATCCAATTTTCCTTTCTTTCAATATTCTTATTCTTGGATCATTACCGGTCGAAATTGCTTGAACAATAATAATAATAATATTAATAAGAATTTCCTTTGTTCTTATCGTACATTTCCCAAGTTTTTCTTGATCCGATATCGATAAGTCTCGACTTCCGGGTCTTTAGAAGTCACAAAGGAGAATAAATTTCCCGAAGGTGTTGATCCGTTGATGTTCGATGCGTTAACGAACGGTGGTTCGTATTTACACACCTGTTTTATATTTGCGGAAGTTCATAAACTGGGGCAAGCAAATTACTGATATTTTCTGGTGAACGTATTCGGTACTCTATGCTTATTGTTAGTGTGCCGTGTTTCGTCTGTGCTTGAAGAAACATTCAAACGAACCGAAACATAGTTTTCATTGTCCGCATGCACCGGCATGACTGGAAACTCTTAAATTATAAACTCCACATCCCTGCACCTCGGGATCGCAGTTGCACGATGAACGACAGGGAGGGCGGGCGAATCGGGAAGGTTCGTATTTACAACCTGCCCCGTATTTCCCCGTTCGACGCATTTAATTTTAATGGCACTGAAAATCCTCACAAATGCATCTACATATAATTTCCCATGGAAAGGATTGCGACGCGGTCTAAAAGTTTATGTCGTTTTTATTGACGGCAAAAGGTACAACGCTTATACTTGTTCTCGCCTCACGTGGCTATCGCTCGGCGCAGTGGTTGTTGACTTATTCCGCGGTATTCAGTCATAGCTCTAGCTTCGTTTAAAAATCCTGAACACGGTAGTCGCGGGATACTTTATGGCTCTTCCGTGCAATAATTTTCACCTAAAATAATGCCGTCGGAGCGACACAGGACATTTCGAAATTTTTGCAACACCCTCTTTGCCGCGTGTAATAACTTCTTGGACACAACAATGAACCGGTGGAAGAAGAAAAAAAAAGAGAGAGAGAGAGTGTCAAGCGTATATCAATCTATGGTGCACAACCTGGTCATCTATATATAGCGAAACTTCAAGACTGTCGCAACTTTTCCATCAGCGAACGATGTCTGTTTTCCTATGAGCATATGTTGAAAACATTGCATCCATTCAACGAATCGCATTTTCATGACATTCGTTGTAGCAGCACGTGTTTCTTTTTTATAGTTGGGGGTTAACTATCGCTATTATTATTATTATTATTATTATTATTATTATTATTGGTATTATTATTATTAGTATTATTATTATTATTACTACTATTATTACTATTATTATTATTACTATTATTATTCTTATTTTTATTATTATTATTATTGTTATTATTATCTTATAGAAATACGAAACTTGATTTGAAAAAGAAAAGATTCTCTTTGTTTCCTCGTTTCAAGGAAGTTTAGAAATCGTAAATGGAGGCCTTGTCGCCTATTCTCTGTATCAATGTTTTTCATACACCATGAAAATGGAGTGCACTAAAAAGTAACTGTGAAACTCCATAAATATTCCACGTCGATTTATCACATATAATCTGACTTATATCGATAATGAAAATAGTATCGTATAAATAATTTATGTATGATTTCAATACAAAATGATACCTGCGTAAATTAGTGTATCTATATAATTTATGGAACGATTTTTTAGTTATAATTTATGAACGGAGGAAAAGCTTCACCATTACTTTCCAATGAGTAATACTATCCAGTTGATTTTGCAGGCCACACATGGGGAC
Source organism: Gasteruption jaculator (assembly GCA_949825005.1). Classification (NCBI taxonomy): domain Eukaryota; kingdom Metazoa; phylum Arthropoda; class Insecta; order Hymenoptera; family Gasteruptiidae; genus Gasteruption; species Gasteruption jaculator. The sequence goes on from OX463761.1 coordinate 2,850,284, forward strand.
TAATTTAGAATTGATACCTACTAAAATTAAGACAGCTTAAATGTCACACTTAATTTGCAAGGAGGTAACTCCGATCTTTTTGATAATCACTGGTTACGTTATTTCAGCAATTTATTGAAACTCGATCTTTAATTAATATTATTCGAGCAAAAAATAAATAAGTAGCACGCCCTACCTTTGATCCCAAAAGGTAAATGCAACCATGATTTTAACGGGATAGAAATGATTGTTTATTCATTACCATTTCCTGTTAATGAAAATACGTTGCCCATCAATGATAATATTACAGTTCCACATTTACTGTTATATTTTAATTATATCTTCCATATATAAGCGCAGTAATTGATGATTCACTGGGAGCTGCGATGACATTTGGAAATGTAATAAGTTCTCTGGATGATAATAAATTACGATATGAAACCGCGAGCGATGCAACGAGTATATGCATTTGATAAGAACTCCAAACTTCTCTCCGAACCATACTACAGTTGATTAGCTAAAATTGCTCCGAAATACGGCTAAGATTACGAATCTCCGAATCTCCCGGTAATTACCTAAGCTACTACAGCAAATGATAATACCTGCTTCCAGTAATTTTTCAGCACTACAGCACGATTTTCTATAAAACGAAAATTACTCGCTGTTTTCATACTTACGTAATATTTATGATGTAGTGACATTTCTATCCTCCTTGGCAAAGCTGTTCGTCGACTAAAAGCCTCCTCTGCGAAGCTCCATAGTCTCATAAAGGATCTCCATCCATTTCTCCGTCATCTTCTCGTTATGACTTTCCGCCATAATTCTCATTGAATTTTTGAAATTTCTCTTTGTCGAGCTACGTTTCCGTTTATTTTATTTCGCCAAATTTCCGTTTTCGTACCAACGATCCAAGAAGATCGTTTGGAAAATCGAGTACATATTAACAATTTGATCCGTATGGGTTTGCAATGTGAATCACAATCCCTAATTTTTATTGTCAGTAATATTACAGATACTTTACTTCTCTATTTATTGTCGAATATTTACTATTTTACATTTATTGTCGACGTGTCGGTATTCCTATGGATTTTCAAATCCGACGAGATGACTCCCAACATTCTCGATTTTTTGTTTTCCGCCTTCGATGTCGGGGGTGTGTCGTGTAAAATTAATTTATCCTCTACGTATTTATTTGGTGCATATTTGACATTCGTTAGAATTGATGAAATGCAAAATTTCTGACTGGCTCGTTTCCTCTTGCTTATGGGCATTGAGTTACAGAAGGTGGACGCGTTTGCATTATCCGTAAGCCTTCTTGAAATTCTACAAAGTGAAGTACGAAAATAAATAACGTGCCGTGCGAACCGTCACTTTTATAGTCCGGAGCTTTTAGCTCTGCTTGTAAAAACGTCCTGGTCCATTAGCATCTTGGTGATACGTTCAGTCACTTTGACTTGAAAAAAAAAAAGAAAAATCATTTTCACATTACTCGCTGCCGCATGGTATGGGATGAAATTAATAAAATTAAGGACGTTGCGTTGATTATTTGTCTCGGGAAAGGAAAACAATTCACTCTTCTTGTACGAAAAACAATTGGTTGAGTGGCTCAGAGAAACCATCAAATACTTTCTTCCTGCAGCTACTCGTTTATGCGTTCAAACCGAGTAGCAAGTTCGTTTACGTCGAACAAAGTTTTGTTTGTATTAACTGAATGTCTGAAGATAAAACAGCGCTTAGCAACACATGCAAACGGGTATTTGTTCTCGCCCAAAGTGCAACATTAGCACGAATAAACCTCTCTCGTATACGGGGATGTAACAATTCCACGACTTATTCTCGATGAATGGGGAATTTTCATTCCTGATGCTTCAATCTCCGTGTTATTGATAAGTATTAGGGTGTCCCATAAGTTTTTCTTTTTTTAATATGAAATGAATACGAGATGAGAAAGAAACTTTTGGGACACCCTAATATTTTATTTTCTAATTGAAATTTTTTTGTGCATCTTAAATATTCCATTTGTGACTGAGTAAATTATAATCAAGGGATTAATTATAATTTGCTAATTAATTAATATTAAAAGAGTAATATTTAACAGAAGATGGTCAATATAGGTCCAAGGTGCAAGGCAAGGGTCCATGGTCCAGGTGTTTCGTTTTTTCTTTAATTATTTTTGATCAAACAGATTTTGTATAATTTTCAATAATTTTCACGTTTTTTAACGGATACAGTCTTTTCGAGCATGAAATGGACTTTCAATTGGAAGAAAAGCTGAAAAAACTGAGCCATTTGTATTCGAGATACAAGCCAAAAAAAAATCGTGTTCCCCTTTTGACCCCCATGGGCCAATGAGGGATGAAAAGTAGGTACGTGGGACAACTGAGGGTTAAAAGTAACAATTGAATTGTCTAAAAATTAGGGCATTCGTGACGAAGGCAGATAAAATTAAGTGCGAATAAATTTTAGCCCGCACAATACAAATATTGCATAAAATGTAATGTTTACGTAACTTTTGTGAGAGCGCACGGTAAAGGCAAACGGTAATAACATTTATCCGGTAGGAAATTTCACAGAGTTGGCACATGTCCTCTTAAAAAATTGAAATACGGCGTAGAACATTCTGACTTGAACATTTTTCCTAGGCATGCTAAACTTTCGTGACCGAATTTCACGACGCGATATTTTAGCGAGAGAAGGTGCTATAAAAATGTCATGATTTCGAAAAGGAAACGTGGAGACACTTTGTCTCAACATTGTCTCACACATAAATTTAGATTATGGCGCCCTTTTCGACATCCCTCTGTCAACTAACTTAATTGTTGGAAGAACTGATTGTACAAATTCCACTCTTGAGTTTCTTGGTACTTGTGAAATGGGAGAATAGAAAGACGTATAGCGCATCGCAAAAAATAAAGTGTGTCTAGCAACTGCAATTTATTCAGTTATGCACAGTTCATTTGGGTTGGACTCTGATCCAAAGTGACCCGGACTAGATTTCAGCAAATATCAATTTTACTTGTTGTTAGAAACTATGCGACGAATCCAGAGTTCCTTGTATCACTTTTAGTTTCAGCATATTTAATAACCCTTAGCTGTCCTACCGGGTCTGCAGCGCCCCAGCCCGGTTCAGGCTCAATTTAAGCATCTTTATAGTAAGAAGGTTTTACAATTTTTTTTTCACAATAAATTTTTAGAAGCATTTTTATTAATATTATTATTATCAACGACTTCGATAACGTAGATTGAACTCTTGACCTCTGTTCAGCATATTCCGAATAGTGTTAATAATTATTCGCATTACCTGAGGAATGCATCACAAAATCGGTAGTACATTCTCCGTGTCCAATGTTCAGCGTGCTTTAGTGCACAAGTATGTAGCGTTAATAACAGATGGCAGCATGCTACATAGCGGCGAATTCGAATTCACTTCGTCTCCATTTATTTTTATTTATTATTTATATTTTCATTTGATTTTGTTAACACTTTGCCGTCCTCGCGTTGGGATTCTTTCGTTTGGCGACGGTATAAAGCTTTGTGTACGACACCAACGTGGTGTCACCGGCGCTTACCCGATAGTTTTCGCATGGCACCAACGTGGTGCCACCGGACGGCATAGTGATAATCTAGAAATATTTCGTAACCTCGAAAAAATTCCGAATTTTTTTTTGAGGATCATTTTCGACAAGATTCTGCAAAAGACATTGAATTCTCGTTTAAAATGTAAATTTATTTTATACGAAGGGAAGAATTCAATGAAGTCTTGGAAGAAAATTAATGAACAATTAAATGCCGCAGCCCTACGTAGAGTATTAAAGAATTGTCTTGTCGTCGATCATGAGGGAAGATATCGAAGGAAACCCATTGTTCTCCGTTGGAAGAACGAAGTGCTGCCAATATCTGGCTGCTCTTGGCAATATCAGGTCACGAAGTCTCTGTGACTGGCAGTTGGTGATAACACGCGTAGTTTTCACATATATGTATATATATATATGTACACGTATCTTTACATTGCACATTAACGATCTTATACCAATTTTGTTTTTATTTATAATATTCGTTAAAGTTATCACGGTGTTCCTATACGGAAGAAAGCGGAGGATGCTGCGTAGATTATTTACCGATACATCGGTTTAACTTTTCTCATGTTGTAATTCTGTAGGATGCGTAATTGTAGGGTATCCCTTTGCACTATAATATGCCTTTAGTCTCATTAAAAAAATGTAAAGTAGGCAAAGAAATTTTTCGTGGTCATATTTGTAAACGCGATACCTTTCAAAGATACAAAAAATTTACCAACAAAAGTTTTAGTTTGATTGGAAAAATTATTTCCACGACGAAAATTGATTGTAATTCATATAAGAGTTTGTACAAAATAATCTTTGAAATTGACCATTATTAATTAATTTACTATTATTATTTAACGGAAGTATTTTAATATTTAAATCTATATTCGCTATGTCTTTGCATCCAATAATAAATACAAGACTGGAAAAGATACATCAAATAAACGCTGCTAGATAAATATGTTTATTTGATTTTATTACTTCTGTCTTTAATACATATGCATGCGTTTGCAAAAGAAATGCAACAGAAGGCTGCATAAACACTGATCGAGGATACAATGGATGCATGGAGTTCGAATAATGCGGTTGAAATATATATCTTATGTGTTCGATCTTGAAAAAAAAAAAAAAAAAATTCGATAGGAATAAATAAGTATTTGTTTCAATATATTTTCTAACAATTGTCACGTTAACTCGAATAACATAAATATTTTTGTTTCACGCTAATCGTCATAAAGACCGTGGTTCGTATTATTTTAATCAAACTTCCATGAAATTGAAGTGGAGAAAAAAAAATATTTCCTTGATACGTTACAATTTTTTTTTTCTTCAATTCCTGCAATTTGGGGCCCCCGCAATCAAGCTTTTTAGATATAATACGTAACGAAATTCGATTCATATATATATAACTAATGAATCCGCTGTCGAACTTATCAGCGAGTCACCCCAATAAAAGCTTTGCGTCTTATCGTTCGCGAAAAGTAAGTATATTATCTTGAGCTGCTCTTTAAAAATACTTTAAAATGATTTCGAGCAGCCCGTATCTTCTGACACTTACTGCATATTATTTAAAATACTGATAAGAAACTAATTTACTGGTAGAATGATATACGACGGGGGAATTCCTCGAGAGATCCAAGAAGCGCGGGAGATTGAAAGAGAATAACGAGCAATTTCAAACTTAATATAAGTATTTATCCCTTAACGTAACGAGGGTGCTACTATGGATGTAACGTATAAAAGAATTTCGTATTATGAAGCAAATATGGTCCTTCGAGATAAGCCTTAATTAATGCGACCATTCGTATAGGAAAGATTTTTCACGGCGTAGCTGAGGATTATTTTCAAAATTCGAAAACTTTTGTTTTTCCACGTTGCTCCAAAATTTGTTTGTGGGCGAAACTTGAAAATTGACGTTATATTAAATATTTTCGTAGCGGCTATTAAACCTTTGAGGGATATAATGACCACATTTTGTACCCCTTTGAAAATTGAGTAGGCGTCTTTTATTGATAACAGATAAAAGCACTTTATTCCACTTTTGTAATTTTCAATTTTTTAAAATGTTTCTTAAGTATAAGTTCAGCGTCTGGATGTTAAAATACTAAAAATTTCTGATTCATACTTTTAAGATGAATATTAAAGTCGTTGGGACTCCCACAAACGGGTAACTGCCGCCAAAACCTTCCTGGAAGATCACGACGGAACATCGCCATTTGACAATACAGTAGAATCTCCGTACAAGATACCACAAGGGACCGTAGGGGAATATGATTCCGGAAAAAGAAGAAAATTACCGTTTCCCCACTCAGCGGCCTGTTACGCCGGAGAGAAATAGATCTCACGGTCTTCGTACAAGATACCATGCAAAATAGTTTAAAGTTAAACCGATAATGTAGGTTGCTTTGTATTCCATATCCTTTTCCTTCTTTTTTTTTTGTCACGTGACTAGAAGTCCGCAAACGAGGAGTTCTCGCAGTGTTGGCAAGAAAGAAAAAGCGAAGAAAAGTTATTTTTACCTTTTGTGCAATTATCTCACGTAAGCAAATCAATTTTAAACATTTGAAACACATCAAAATAGGCTCGAGTTCATGTCCCCGACAAAAAACTACGTTTACAAGTCCTTGAAAATTCTTTATGAATTTTAAACCAACAAAAAATCGAAATGTTATCTTGAATAATTAATAATTTATGATAATAAATTTAAAAAATCGTTATGTATAAATAATTCTCATTTTTTCTCATTTATTTCCGTGGTATCTTGTATGGAACGAGCGATTCCAAACATTCAGGCGAAGAGGCATTAGGAGTGGGGGTAGTGAATTAGCGAAGGGGAACCCTCTGGTATCTTGTACGAAGATAATCGAAGGTATCTTGTACGGAGATTCTACTGTATTCCTCAATGGACAAATTTATTTAAACATTTTAATTATGTAATAAAGTGTAGCTAAAGTTTCAAAAATTTTAAACGTTTTGCTCCTTAAAAAAAATGATAAAAATTGACTATTTTCTCACCTGTCTACCTGTATTTCCCCCCTTAAATAGTTAATTCGTAAAGTAACGGCGCGTATATACATTGCGTTTTGTGAGCAATAAGAATATCGATATTAATGTCATCTTTGGATACGACTCGTATACGGCATAATAAATGTATGAACAATAAATGCAGTGGTCTAATGTATCGGTAAAAGGTAGCTATAGTAATATTGTTAACGATGCGTGTATTGTAATTTGACATGAATGAATTAATAATCCCCTGTAATAAATGGATGACAAAATTTGAAGGATAGGATATTTATTTTATGAGCAGAATGAATATTAATGAAATTCCATTTAATTAATGCATATTTCTGCACATAAAATAAATGGAATCGGGATAATTGAGTCGAAATCAAATACGGGAGAGTTTATTTCTTCGCGAAAAATTTATCGACAACTTTTAAAAGCTCCGTACTCCAAGTTTATGGCGATAACATTATTATTATTATAGATCGTATAGTTATTAGAGAAGAAAGAAATTAATTTTAAAAAATATAAAAATGGATTCGAATTATCTCGAGTCCTCGTTATTTATTTCCTCTGTGTGTAAGTACCAGCAATCTACAGTCATATTTGAACTTGAAAATCCTGGTTGACCGACCACACTTCGCCATGATCTCGAGTTCAGACATGAAAATACATAACGAGACGCATAAACGAGATTATTTCAATGTACGTTCCATATTACTTCTTATCCACGAGCCTCGGGTACACTGATAACTTGGTTTGTTTCTTACTATGTTTCCACTCATGAATGCATGCATGGTGGCAAACTTCAACTCGTTATCTCTTTCCTCTCTTCGACTGAATCAATGGTACTTTTTATACACTGCCTTTCGTGGATATTTTTAATACCGAAGAAACTACATTATGTGTCACAGCAATCGGTATGAACCTCTGGAATTTCCATTGCAACGCACACATTTGTAACTGAACACCCTGGTTCCAAAAATCCTTCAAAAAAGTATTTTGCACGTATCCTGCAGATTTACACAACGATGTTGAATCCAGATTTGCAGAACGGGGATCAAAAATTGATTAATTTCATTTCGTAGATTAATCGGTCTCTTTTCGCAAGTAAGGGATTATTTACTTCAACGACGTTTTCTCAAATTTCCACTTTCCGATAAATTCGTCGAAATTTCATGCCGACGCTCGTTACGAATATTAACGCTTCGTAATATCACGGATGACTTCCAAATACCATACCATCCGATTATTTTACGGTGTCGGGCAAGCATGGTCATTTACAGGATGTTTACAATTTAGTACACACACCTGCACGTATATACATGGACAATACAAATCCCTATGACAGATACCTTCGATATATGGGCCAAAATATAATAGGGGTCAATAACACCATCATCAACCCATTTTATAATGGTTGCATTTGAAGTTAATTCTCTTGTTGCATAAATAATGCTCAAATTTTCCATAAAAATGACAAATCGTCTTCGTTGAAACCGATAATCCAACACTCTGCTAAAAATCTATTACAATTAATTTTAATTTCGAGATCCTTTCTGATACGAATATTCCACAATTTTTTAAGTGGAAATGGATACTCGTCGTCAGACAGATAATTCCACGTTTACTAAAAAAATTTAACGTACACTTAAAAATGCTATTTTTGAAATTTAACTACTTATTAACGCGTACACCAGGAACGAGGTTTCTCTGAGGCAACCAATTATTATTCTTTTGTGATCAAGATAATTTGCTGATTCGAAGAATATATATTTATATATTTTTTTTGAGGGAGTAGATTTTCTTTAAGATGAAAATTAATTTTCCGGGTTTTAATTAAAGTGTTAATTAAATAATGCTGGAGAAGGATGGGTAAGGAATTGAATGTCTCGTTGCAGGAAATGAATGAAATTGATCAACACAACGACCACAACATCCGACAGAATATTACGAACAGAAAAAAAAAATGTAATTTTGATAATTGGTATCCCCGATAACGGGTGGTATACCCGACGCTGAATCTCGGGCAACTAAACAGCCCCCGATGCTCCGGTGGTTTTGCTACCAATGCGCGAGTCGCACCCCTTGCGCACAAGTACCCCTTCAACGGTTTACTGTAGGCCTTGCCAGGGTAGCTGCTGTTACCCTTGACGAGGATAAACTTACTCTAGGAATGCGTATGGTAAAAAGAGAAGTCAACTATCGATAGGAGAGATTTTAGCAGATGGAGAGATGCATATTCTGGCCTTATCCTAGGTCAGTCAAAGCTGATTATGCGCGAGTCATCGACCACAGACTCATCCGAGTCCAAATCAAAATATAAAATGGAGATATATATATTTATTTTGATAATTATAAATTTTGGTAGATGATTTCTGATTGTTTAATGGATTTTTTATAAATTTTAATAATGTAGATGTATTATAAATTATTTTCTTCGATGTCAGTCAAGTAAAGTTGAAGAAACAAAACTGAAGAGACTACAATTGATGGTAAAATTACTATTAAAATTATTTTAAAAATACAGAAATTTTAATTTATGATAAAACTATTATTCGTGAATTATCGGCTACAGACTAATCCAAGTCTACGTTGAAATGTAGGATGAAAACAATTCCTTTCCGATAACTGCAATTTTATTTAATTACTTTTTTATTATTTATTGCATTTCTTATGATTTCTTTATTACATGATCTCGAATCATCCACATACATTGTAAGTTAATTCTTTGCAATGTCTGTCCAATAAAATTTTTTAAAAAAATGAAGAAATGTTAATTTGTGATAAAACTATTATTCGTGAATTATCGACCACAGACTAATTCACGTTCCTGTCAAAATATCAAATGAAAACAGTATTTTTTTTTTGTAAATAAATGGAATTTCATTTAGTTAATTTCTGTTTTTTTAATGAATTTATAGTGATTTTTTATTACATTATTTTTAATTATCCATATATATTATAAACTAATTATTTAAAATACCTATCATGCAAAATATAAAAAATTGAAGAAAGTATTTACGACGATAAAAGTATAATCGAAATCGTATTAAACACTGGATAAGCCAAGATAAATTATTCCGTCTTAATATAAATTTACATCCGCAAGAAGATGCAGAAATAATACGGACGCGTATATATCCTCCAGAAGTTTTCAAGTGTTATGCATTAATAATCTTCAGAAGTGAAATTCGAAATTATTAGTCGTGACATTAATCAGTAGTTTCTATTTGGAAAAATGTTGTTAGGTCAATTAAGATGGATTTATTGCAAATAACTCGAATATTGTTCGATGCAACGTTTATCATACCGTTCGGGTCGATTAATCATATAAGCAAAATATATTTCTCCCAATGAATCAAAAACACATTCACGGTGAACTAGTTTACACGTGGAAGTAACAAGTCAAGAACGATTTAGTAAGGACGATAAACGTTCGTCTGACCATTGAATTTGACTGTGGTATGGATTACATCCAGTTCTTGAATTATACGATATGGAAACTTCTCCGGAATTTCGTTCAATTTTGTTAAACTTTGCTTTCTTGTTCTTCACAGCCTATATATTATCGACGTACTTTAAGAAATAGCGAGAATTTTAATAGTGAAAGTGGATTCCTCGCAAAAAAAAATACATCGGATGTCGGTCTTGCGAATGTTCCTAAAAGTTTTTTTCCAAAAATCGAATTTTTTCGATTTACTTTTCATTTACTTTTGGATTAACTTTTTTTCATTTCTTGGCAGTTCCCCAAAAATGGGATAAAAATTGAAATTTCAAAAATGTGGTTGATCAACTCATTTCTAGGGGTAATTTGCCGCGTAGAATCGATTTCAAAGTTCATCCCCACGAGATTCTAGCGAAAGTTAGTAAAAAAATAGGTTTTTTGAGAAAAAAATCGTATTTCCCGTAGGATATCTGAAATTTTGACAACGTAAATGGATTCCTCGCTAAAAAAATACATCGAATGTGACTGCTCCAAAAGTTCCCAAAAGTTGAATGTTTTTGGACATACCTTGACCTTCCCCCGAAAATGGGGTAAATAATACAGCGAAGAAGGCAATGAAATTTTACCTTTGCCATAAATAATTCATGCGTATTTGAACAACACACGTGACGGTAGCTTACGTTGATCCAGAGGGCTGAGATTATGAATATTCAACATAGCTTTCACACCTCGTGCGTTCATCTTTTGATACACCTTCCTACGCGAATCCTGGTTTCCTTTAAACTTTCATATCTACCTTTAATGCCCCTTTCGTCTACTATTTTCGCCAATACGTAAACTGCGTAATCTTTCTCGCTTCGATGCCCTATTTTTTGCTTACTAAAGTTCCTTATATTGCATTTCAAAGCAACAACCCGCAAATTTAAAAAAAAATAACAGTTAAGCAGAACTTCCATGAACTGGTTTAATAAAAATTGATTGTATAAAAAATAACACTTTTGTCTTTTGGGTTAAATATTTCTGCGCAAAATAGGGGTGAGTATATGTATGCATAGCTATAGATATGACAGAAATAAAACCCTTTTTTATGAATGTGACGTAAAAGATTTATGTTACAAGGGTTTTCAACATTTTATAGTTGAGCCGTAAAAAGTCCTATTTTTTTTAAATAGAGCTAGAGAATAGTAAAAACGTAAGCACCATTTTGAGAATTTTTTTTTCATCAGAATGAACTGCTTTCATTAACAAATGGATCATCATGTTCCAAATGAAGAGACTATGTTATTATTCCTAATGTCATTTTATACAAATACTGTTGCAAATTTTGCAAAAATGATTTTTCTTCTTGTCAAAGAAGAATATGTTTTTTTTTAAATTTTCTGTCGTGAGTATTACCTAAACAATTATTTATGTAAAATTTTTGTTGTGAGAAATGGAGTCCATTGCGTCATACTACTTTTACCGCCTTGAAAATGATTATTACTAAAGTTAATTGTTAATATTAACATTTTTAATGCTGGTGCGAAATTAACGACGATTATTTTCAAAGCAATTATGCAAAATAATCGTCGTTAATTATGCACCGGTCTAATACTAACTGAGCTTCCTCCTGGAATAAATCTTGCCCAGTCTTCCTAAATTTAAAAACTGTAAGAGAATTTGAGTGAGAAGCTGGATTTGAACGAGATTAAATTCAATTTTAATTGACACGATAAAGTCAAGTGAGACTTTGCAATGTTACAATTAATTACTGTAGATCATTAATCAATACGGACTCGATATTGATTTCCAAGCATCCAAACTTATCCCTATCTCTTCCCTAACAATAATATTACAATATAAATTTATAAAGCCAAGAGAAAAAAGCATGGAAAGATAAAATCGTTACCGGAGGGAAGCGGCAGCTGGAAGTTTTAATAAAGCCATCACAAATCTTCCGAGAGTACAGGAAGAAAGTTCAATCTGTCTATTATTATATCATGAGAAAGTTACCATTGCAAATACTCGTCCAACTTTTGACACAACTTTATTAATCATTTCATCGAATAACGTCTTTGTTGGTCGAATAAATTTTTGACAACTGTCAAAAAAAAAACACGCAATTCCTTCAACGCATCTTCGTAATTATTGAGAAAACGTCGACTTAACCCTTTCATTCCTGTCGGGATATATTTATCCCAAGCGATGTTCAAAAAACCCTAATTTTTATAAATCCCATTGAAATAGAATTGGGATATATAATCTCATACAATTTTTTCAAAAAGTTTCAGAAATACAATTTTTTAGAATATATATCTTGTTTTATTACATCTACTAGAGTACATTCCCGTAATTGTTTTTTTTCTAAAATAGAAATTCTTAAAATCAGGAGTGAAAGGGTTAAACAATAACTGGAATGGAAGAAAGGTGTGTGAAGTTAACTGCCCGCTTTTACCCGGGAACTTTACGATTGTTTCTTACGTAGGCGAAACTTGAATCCCTCTTGAGTGCAGTAAACATGCCAACCATCTTGTGCACTGAATCTCATTACACGTAGAACTTCGCCCTTTAAGTATACGTATACAGGATTTTATGAAGATATACATTTTCAAGTGCTGACTACAGCGCGCTATCCGCAGCGTAGTTATAAGTTTTCATATATACAGTATTAAGAAAAGGATTATAATGCAACAACGTAAGAGCGATTTGCGTAACTCTTGTCCGTCCCCGGGAGGTTTTTCTTTTTTTTTTAATAATTAAATAAATTTCGATAGAAAATTTGGATCGTGTTATTAATCCTACGAAAAATCACTGCTCTATTTCTTACGCTGTAAATTTTATAATTAGGAGAGATGATGCAGTTATTGGCAGGTTCGGCATTTTTTGTAAAATATAACTTAAGGGGGGAAATACATGTAGCAGCTTCAGAAAATCAATTTTTTTTTTTTTTTTCATAAAATGTTAGTTAAACATCTCAAGAATAAGGTGGTAAAGCTTTAAACTGAAATTCGGTGTGTCCCTGGAATCGCTAAGTAGCCGGTAAGTTACTAAAGTGATTGAGTTTTCGTAGTTCGGAACTTTAAGAACGTTTTGCGGAAAACTACATTCTTTGAGATTGTGGGAAACGTAACTTTAAAACGAATCCACCGATCGTGCTAAAATTGTACACACAACTAAATAACGATATTACCTTGAACTTATACCTACTTGTTTATGAAAATCGCTTTTCGAAACTGCTTTTTTATTGCCGAAAAGAAAAAAAAAGGTTACGTAAAATTGCGGTTTTTTTTTCTGAAGTATTCCACTTTCGAAATTTTCAATTTTTTAAATGTTTCTTAGGTATAAGTTCAGCATCTGGGTGTTAAAATACTAAAAATTTCTGATTCATACTTTTAAGATGAATATTAAAGTCGTTGGGACTCCCACAAACGGGTAACCGCCGTCAAAACCTTCCCGGAAGATCGCGACGGAACATCGCCGTTTGACAATATTCCTTAATGGACAAATTTATTTAAACAGTCTAATTATTTAATAAAGTGTACCTAAAGTTTCAAAAATTTTAAACGTTCTGTTCCTTAACGAAAAAATGATAAAAATTGACTATTTTCTCACCGTCTACATGTATTTCCCACCTTAACAATTTTGACAATTGACTTCTTGGGACACAACGCCATCAGATTCGCATAACAGTCAGAAGCCAGATATCTAGAACTTTTTCTAAATGATTCCATGGTAGTTGCCGGTGGTACTGGTTCTACGGTGCACTGTAGATGGAACGGCAGATAGTGCAGTCATATAGTAGCATAATTTGCTTTACGTGCCATCCATGATAACTAAGGCATATGTAATGTGTTGTCCCCTTCAGATTATCTAATGTTTACAGTTCACTTAACAGTGCCGCTAATGACCTTAGTTGTTGATGTGCCGTTAATGAAAAAAAAAAAAGTTTGTTAATGCAATTTGCGTCAGAATCACGTACCGTCAATCTAATTAAAATTAATAATGATCTTTTGATTATTTAATTATGGGATATATATTAAATTGAACACTGGCTCCCGTTTGGCGGAATACTAATGTTATTGAGATAATGCCTGTTTAGTTGATTGGAGTGCAGCTTAAAACCGCTAACGGAGATTATCGCATAAGTGGAATTTTGTGTTGAATTGAATCTGCATCGTTAAATGCATCCAAAATGATGTGAAAAATTTTTTTTGCCAATATAAAATTTCTACACACGGTATTAATTGGATTATTACCCTAGGAGTGGAATCCACTTTCCTAAAAAATTAAAAACATTGTAGTGTTTCATCAGTCCGATACAGTTTGACAGTAATTTGAAAAGGATTTTTGCGAAAAATGAAGGTAAACTTCTGAACTTACGGTACGCAAATGTTAACTATTGACCTACAGCAGCGCGGTGCTTCTTCTGAACTAAATTTCAACGTGCATTCACTCTATCTAATTTCATACAATGTGTCATTGTAACTAGTACAACAGGAAATAGGGCTCGGGATACACACGTGTAGACTGTGTGTGCATGGACGCATGCACGGAATTATATGCAAATGTTACTAACAACCCTAACGTGATGATAACGTACGTCTGACTAATTTCTCGAACGACTGAATGCATCCATTTCTTCAAAATCCTCGTATCGCAGCGATTTTCCATTCGTCCCCCAGGATTTACAAAGGAAAGCGTTTTGACTGATTAAAAAAGTATCTTAACATTTTTGAAAATCAACAGCAAAAATAAAACAACAATCACAGCAACTCACTCGTGACTTGAAATAATGAAATCAAGTTAAAAAATAGCTAATCATTAACTTTTCACTTAGGTTGGTTGATTGATAATCATAATTTATTTTCGTACCACAGTGAAAGAGATCGTTCGCTTCCATTTGAAACCCAATTTGTGAAATGATCGTTTTTTGCAATTTCAGCTTTGAATTTTTTCTTTGTCTTTTCCCTTCTTGAGTTCGTTTCTATTTTCGTTTCTACCGATTTTAAGCTCGTACCTGAGTATTCAAAGTTATCGACCTGGTGAAACGTTTTTCCACTTACGCGCATACATCCGAACTCCCGGGTCTCGCAAACCGAGAGGCTGTTCACCAGCCATGAAATCACTGTGAATTCATTTTTGCGTCTTTGTCGCTCTCATTAAGTGGCATGGAATGAAGTCGCTCGAAATCATCGACATTGTTGGAAATGATTGGAAATCACTCTGAGAAAAGAGTCTCACCGATCCCACGTTACACGTATCTTGCCTTTGTTGTACTACCTGCAAAACTTACCTCCATTTCAAATTTGTAAAACATAAATGCAGTAATAACATAGAATGGTCGAGAAGGTGGTACATTGGCAATGACAAGATTTTTCTGTCAGGCTAACAATTTTCCAAAATCCTAGTAAAAAAAACTGTTTTTTTTTCTATAAAAAAGATTGATATCCAACCGAATTGGTTTTGTCCCGTTTTTTTTTTTTGCAAAAAAATGTCGTATTTTTTTGGCTATAAATTAAATTTAATTGTCCAAATACGTTATGCCCTACAGATGAAAAATCTTCTTTTTTTTTCACCGAATGATCATGATTTCGATTCCAAGTGTCAACTATTGAAATACAATCGAAAAATTTCTTTTTGAATAATCCTAGTGTTTCTTTAGTTATTGTAAATCCAATGGTTGAGAAGATTCCTCTTTCCATTGTAAGTCCCCTCATGAAAATCGTTAACGATGCCTGAGCTGTTGATGATGTAAATCCAGTGGTTTCTGGTCCCAGAAACCACTGTGATGCGATTAGACAGGGAGGAACCATCATAATTATCATTAATCCCAACTATTTACTCACAACATTGCGTCATAACAGTTTTGGACTAGGGAGTAATAAATTATCATTTCAAGGCGACCATTAAAACCAACCGACGTTTCTTTTTTGTAATTAATAACGTATAAGAACAACGTCACTAAAAATAATGGAAAGTGTTACAAAAAGTAATAAACATTCGCTCGTGACGTAAAATAGTGTAACGGTCTAACCCAATAATAGATATTCATAGGAAGTTT
Organism: Gasteruption jaculator; assembly: GCA_949825005.1. Taxonomy (NCBI): domain Eukaryota; kingdom Metazoa; phylum Arthropoda; class Insecta; order Hymenoptera; family Gasteruptiidae; genus Gasteruption; species Gasteruption jaculator. Next base: position 2,866,320 of record OX463761.1, read on the forward strand.
ATGATTATCAGCAATTTTCTAACGACATATGTTAGAAAAATAAATATTTTATGATTTTAGAAAATTTTATTACTTTTGTGCGTGGTTTTAATAATTTGCCGTCAAACGCACCTTCCCATTTTCTTAGCGAATTTTATTCAGCAAAAATATGAGCCGTTCATTTTGAGAGTGGCCTAAGTCCATTTTTAAAGAGTCATTATATATCGGCATAAATAATTAGTTTTCAACAATTTAATTATAAATTTTCGAGTTTATCATTTTTTTTTTGAAAAATGGATTTAGGCCACTTTCAAAATAAACGGCTGATGTAATTGACTTATTCAACAATTTTGGTATGAAAGTACCAAAAAATTTGCCTTCTTTTTTCCTATTGGCGCTATAACTGATGTTAAATTGGTATTAATTGAACTGCATAGATCTTTCACTTAACAAGAGGAAATTAAGACGGAAAGTGAAGATAGAAGGGAACGCTTGCATATATAATGAAAAAAATTATCAGCAGCAATTTATCATGCATTAAGTTTCGTCTTGATGGATCCCAAACACTTGGTGGTCATAAATAATCGTCGAGGCAGGAATGATACTCTTTTAATCTGTGTGAAAAGAAAAAATTAATTTTTATGTTCTGAAGTGTCTCCAGACAGTCTTCTGCAATATATTCTTTCAAGGAATCGTCATAATTTTGCCTCGTTAACAAGCAAACCCTTATTTTTCAAGAGAATATATTTTCATTCCAGACTGTAAACTTCGCCTGCAATCTGGTGTCAATTCGAGTGAATAATATTTCCATCAATGCAAACCCTGTAATAGAAATACGTGAAACATTAGTCAGCTGATGCGAGAAACATTCGATTCAATAATTTCTTTGGTTAATTACAAACAAAATATTCCAGAACATAATTCGAGGTAACAAAAGTGAATCTACAGAAAATTCATAAACTTCAAAATTACCCTCAAATAATTAATAACAATGCATCTATATTATATTCCTTCGTTGTACCATTATTTTAGTTTCTATTATTTTACTTTATACGCGATAATCAAAATTATAAAAAAAAAAATAATCTCAGTGTAATCGAAAACCAAGTAAGTTTTATGCATTTTGTACCTCTATCCGGTGAGAACTGCCAACGACCCAGTACTTGACCCCCGTTTTATTAGGGTGACCCACCACTGGCTCACCAGAAATTCCTAAATGCGACACACTTTGTAGTTAACGTAATGAAATTGACCCAGTAAGTGATTATCAAAAGTCTGTTACGACATTTAAGAACTGCACTTGACTTTTAAGACGAGTTTTTATACTTTTAATTACTTGCTAACTGATTCTGGCAGACAGGGAGGATCCTCCGCGGTATGGGATTTTCACTGTTTTCATTAAGTTGTCGACCGTGTGGTGCAAGCTTCTTGTTATAGAATCTGAAACCACATCGATAAGCTGTATTTGATGAAGGGGTGTTTGGAAAGCTTTGTTTACTGTGGAGGCAAAGCAAGCACCGATTTCTAGCGACTGCGACTGGTGCATGTTCCAGATTAATCATAAGTGATTATTCTTTATCCAGCATTTGCTTAGGTCCGTCACTGGTCCAGAAGAATCCGTTAGCAGGTTTCAGCCGAAACTGCAATTCAGTTTCGGTTGTAGTGCAACATGAATGTCTTAGCATGTAATAACTGCAGTGCGAGATAAATCCCAACAGACTATACGCTGTGTCTATAAAACGCTTTAATCAAAGCTAGGATCTGACTATATACATATAAAGCTGCTTCACTCTGCGTCATACCTAGACGCGACTTTGTGCAAATGATTTATTCCTGCCTCGTGTTACAGTTTCATGATTTGTATTTGATTTCAGGTGTTCAAAGGAACGTACACGTCCTCCACAATTCTGAACAACCGGCATCGGTGTTTGCTGTTCTCGAATCTGGAAATAAAGTCGTACCGCTGATAGCGGATGGGCTTTTCGATCTGCTGATGTTTAAGATGGCAAATATTTATACCAGCAAAAAGCAAACGAAAATCGAATCCAAAGGTCCCCGATTCGAGGTGGGAGACTTTTGTGTTAAACTTGGAAGCGTTACTATGAGCCAAAATTTCAAAGGCGTCCTTGTTGAGGTATGGATCTTGTATTTGGATTTTTACATTTTTTGACTGAATTTTTGTGATCACTCGTTTCCCCTAAAAATGCAATATTGAAAGATTTCCAGGAAGCAGGAAATTATCAGGAATTTCTGTTGATTACAATTAAAAGTTGAACATAAATTAAAAATTTTACAGCGTTGCGATATAGTTCTTGGTAAAACTTACTGTGTAAAATTTTTTGAAAGATTTTCACAATTTCGCAGCTGAACAATTTTACACGAAGAAACTGGTTTGGTTTCGAAATTCAAAGAATTGGAAAAAAAATAATATTATTAGTACCGTGAAAATAAAGTTATGGATTAGTCTTATCATTAGAAAATCAATATTCTGTTTAAATTAAATTCATTAATTTTATTAAAATTTCCCCTGTTAAATTGTTAATTTTGTCATGCAAGAATGTTTATAATTACTATCAAAAGACTGAAAACAAAATTGAAGGTAGTAATTATATAATTTCTAATTGGCTCAATCGTGAAAATAGTTGGAATAACCATAAATGCAGTTAAAGTTACTAGAAATATATTGTTCATGGCATATTTAACTATAGCGATAATTCGAATTAAATTTAGGAGCACAAATTTATGCAGGCGAGGCTCTAAATTTCCAAATCAGGGCATTTACATGTATTTAGCATCATAGTGAAACAAAAATGGTACAATAAAGTAAAAATAGAGGATTCCAAGTTGCAGGTCATATTAGCAAAAACGTTCAATCTAAGGTAGCGATGAAAATTTATAATTTATTAATTGACCAGTGACTCACTTATAATTTTAATAGCGAAAAGTATCATTTAAATGCAATATCCTTACTTCAAAATTATTATCTCGCCCGATTAACTGTTTCATGCACAGACTATAAACGAAATAAAACAATTTGTGTTTGGTGCATAAAAATTCAAATGTCTCCTAAATGTTCATGATCCGGAAATCTCCATCAGTAGCTTTCATATATTTAATCTGATTGTGAGTCCAACCAAATACATTATACATTATTTTTTTAAATTACAATAGTTGCTTTCCATTGAAGTACACTTGACCAGAAGACAAACACAACATATATTTCATACGATCTGTTCATCACCGAAACATTTGAATTGCACTACCTAAAAAACAGATGGAGTGTAATTTCATCAAATTGCTTAACGTTGTCCATCATTCATGCGACTGCCCTTCTGCTGTACATTATCGATTACGTTCCTCTCTTTGCGGGCTTGCATTACCCGGAATACATGTCATATATCAATGTATATCAACTGCCTGTTCCTACATGTGTGTCACTCTATTTATATGTCCATTTGCCTCCCACTCTTACTCGTTTATGCATATAGTTGCATTTAAACGCAAAAGATCAAATTTACTTGCACGTGTGCGTGCTGGCCTAAAAATTAATTCAACGTTAATTTTCATTTGCGTATTAAAAACCTGGGGGATTTTAACGTTTGCATGAGTTACATAAAAACTGGTCGCGCTTCCCAAACGTATTTTACGTGTATGGGAATTGTCAGAAACGAACTTGATGTAAATGCAGCCGGGATCGGATCTGAAAACCACATTTACCGTCCAGAAGAGATAATGAGATTCGTTTCGCATTGCAACAAGAGGTAGAGCGGATCAGTTTGAAATTATACTAATGGAATATAAATTGCATATGGTGCCTACTTATTTTAATCCTGATAAACAAAACGCGTGGTGCTTCTTAAAATCAAAGCCGAATATGCCATTGTCGAGAATCTCAAGCATTTAATACGATTATCATTGTTATCACGTGGTAATCAGTCCAACGACTGCTTTGATGCAATTTTACGATTCAAAGTTGAATACACTTGGGATTTGTAATATGCTGGTGGTCCCGGTTGTCCTCCACTTGCAGTTATTCCCCGGCTGGTACCAGGCAGGCCGCTGCACTTTTGCACCATTCATGGCTTTCGTGTCATTAGCGTTTTTGCTAATATGACCTGCGACTTCGAGTCTTGATCGCAGTTAACGTTATGCATCATCTTGCAGCGGCTGTTAATAGTAATTATAAATATTCTCACATGAAATAATTTACAATTTAATAAGGGGAATCCGCGATATCATTGCTACTGTGCAGTCGGTGCCTGCGATCATTAGTAAGTTGAGGATCTCATATTCATGTTGGACGTCATTTATGGGATCTTGTTTTGCCGGAGTGATACTCATGCCAACCGAACTATCACGGCCACAGTTTTATTGTCCCATAAATTCTGCCATTCTACCATGAATGCTTCTTATAAGCCGTCAATTTATCTCCACGTGATCTTTATCCAAAGCTTCCACTTTATCGATGAAGCTCGCTATCAGCATGGGGTCTCTCTTGTGACAATAGGTATCAGATAATGTAGAATTATCATTTTTGCGTTTGCGTCGATACGGTAATGCAATCTGCCCCTCGTCATCTTTGGGAAGTATTTCAATCCGAAGAGTACCTTGATAGAGAACTTCCTGCTTTGTCCCACCCACAAACAGCGGAATGATAAAAAATAGAACATAAAAATTAATAAAAGAAAGAAAAATGATAATTATCGGGGTGGTAGCAGTGACCATAAACATTAACTAAAAATGGAAAAGTTATATATTTTATTAATACCTCTACGTAAATACTATTACTATTAATACCAACCTCCACCCACGCACGTAAAGGAAAATTTCATAAAAACCCTGAGACCACCCTCTACACCCAGGATAAATTAAGTCTAATTTTCTTCGCTGCTAATAATGAAATAAAAATTATGAATCCCCGATTTTACTGAGAAACTTTATAAATTAGTACAATATAACTTAAAATAATTTTAAAATAGAACAAGAAATTCAATACGATTTTAATAAAATAGAAATTTCAATCAGAATAAATTTCAAATAGCGCAATATCATTTGAAATAATTTTGACAAAATCATTTTTTTACACGTTACTTGAACAGAAACCCCAACTATGGCGAACTGTTTTGACACCAAAAATTGAAATCTGTGTAGCCGCAACAGCAATTTCGTAAAGCTCCGGTGGGTGAGCTTTAGGGACAAGACACACGGTAACTGCGCGAGCAATTTCACGCTATCAATTTTTCTTAAGACACTACCGTATCCCTATTTGGCAGCCACGTGAAATCTGCTCTAATCTGCGAGTAACTTTTTCCTGCTTTGACCCGCATTATTTTCAATCACCGGCATTGCAAATACTCGAGATTTTTTGAAATGTCATTAACTGATTCTCGTCTAAAAATCATTTTTCATCATTAGCAACAGCGGACTTGACTTTGCAATTCGTTGAAAAGAAGAATTTTTCCGGATGGTTTGATTTATAACCATTAAACCTGAGATCTCTAATCCTCGTGTTACATTATTCCCACAGAGTTTGCCTCTTCCAAGTTAATGAGCGGCTTTCTCCGTTTTGTACTTGACGTCAAAATAACTAATCAACATGACCTAGAAAAATTTAATCCACGATAAATAATGTTAATGGCAATACGCCGAGATTGTCTTACACGAAACTGTGCGGCTGCACATGCAATTGCGATGATATTGTAGCCATAAATATTCGTTAAGCCTAATCTTCTTATAGGTGTAACTTATTTGTTTAATAGAATAAGGAAGGCTTGAAGAAATTTAGATACCCGACGTAGGCCGTTCTAAGATTATACTGAAGTTGAAGACTTCAATGCAATAAACATACATGGCGTCCACAGGAAAATTATCCATTTTTGAATAAATACTGGAAGGTTACAGAAAGTCGCTGAAATAGACACATTTTGGTACTCAAATTAACATATTTCAAAATAAAGTGGATATTTGCCATTTCATCTATTTGATTTGTGAAAAAATCTTCTTTCAAATTTTAAATGGGAACAATAATTGAAAAACTGTGGATAAGTTCTTTAATTTGATTAATTTATTTGATTAATTCGAGTAAATTCGGAAGACTTGGAAGTTGATACAAAATTTACGGCGTAGTTTATTGTTTTTATTGAGCAATAATTTAATCAGCACTTTCAGTCTCTTGATAAATTACTGGAAACGACCACCCTGACCATCCACAAGTGAAAGTGTAAAAAAACCTCCTAACAAATGAGCTGGTTGACACCATCTAGTTGGAAATACCATAAAAATTCCTTTGTCGGCATACCGCGAAAATTCCTAACATATAAGCCTCCAATCTAATACATACGTTATTCAAACAATTATCCTTGTACGAGGTTTAAGGGAAGGTAGAGTTATAGCGAAATCAATCAAAGACACGGTTGAATGAATGTTTTCGAACGATTTCACATCCATTCGCTCGTTTCACATGATAGCTGTCAGGCAGTGAAATTCTAAACCTCAAGAACCTCCGTTGCATATATAGCTGTCGACCTTACAGCAGGTGAAGTTGTAACGAAAGTCAACTGTAAATGATACTGATGTAAATTAAACGATATAAAGTCGCGGCTACCGTTTGGAAGCACTGGGATCTTAAATAATTAAAACGACACTAAGAAGTACATTACACTTGAAATGAAATAAATGCTGATATTTTAGAGCAATTGCAAATTTTGTAATTTTTAGAATTGACAATTTTGCAGCTTTCTACTTCCTTTCATTTTGATTTTTAAATTCGTTTTGTTTTATCCTACGGCATTGCTTTTAATTTGTTTCAATTCAGGTCCGAAATAGGGTGAGCAACAAAATATTTTGATAAGAGAGGATTTATTGAAATTCTGAAAATTGGTACAAAAAGTAATAATTACCCCCTCTTGATGTAATATAATGAATTTATTTTTATAAATAGTACATATTCATTGGAAGCTAATAATTTACCTCTAATTATTGTACACAACAAAGCGTTTGGTATTAGAATTTTTGTAAAACAATGTTCCAATTTTAAATATTATATTTTTATATATTATAGAATTATATTACTTCTGTGTCAGTGGATTTTACAGATCATTCTTCTGTTCCATTTTTTGTGTAAGATCTAAAATTCAAGTTGAGTCTCTTAAAAATGTACTTAAATATTATCGCATGGCACTGAATCTATAAATTCTTGATTCCATACGCTTTGTGGTTATGCACATCTATCTCTACGGCATGTAATCGTGACCTTACATGAATTGTTCAACTTAGATTCATGACAAAGCTGAGAGAGCGGTGTAAAGCGGTAATCGGTTCAGATATCGGAGGCTTAATATTTATTTAATCCGTGTTCTATATTATTAACCAGGAAAATATTGACCCTTACGTAACATTCGTTAAAGGATGTGGGTCCATAAGGCAGGATTTTGGCTCTAATAAATGTTAAAAATTGTAATATCTCGGATTTATATAATAATAATGTTTTTAATAATTTCAATATTTCGTTGGAGCAATATTAAGTTTTTTTTAAAATTAATTTAAGCCTTTTTTTATTGGAGCAAACCTAAGTCTGTTTATTATTTTTTCAAAAAATATCTTTTTTTTGGTACATTCAGCCGCGTTTTTTAATATGAGCGCAATTATTACGCACAACCTTCTTTTTTATGTTTATTGTGAAAGACATCAAAGCACATCACATATATAAAAATGAAGATGTTGCGACTCTGTGCTCCCTTGGGGCCAGAAATCCGCCTTATGGACCCCCATTCTTTAAGAAATTCTTGCGTATTCTGAAAACATACGAAGAAATATTACATAATTTATTATTAATTTTAAACTAACCAAAAACAATGCGTGTAAAAATATTCTCATATACATGCAAGCTAATGTTACATCTTTTGAGATTATGATAAAACATTGTAGAACCATAATAGGCTGAATTCTAAATTCGGGAAATTATGGACGTGCAGATCCGATAGCGGTTGATGTATCACATCTTCAATAATATGTTAACCAGGCGTCCAATTGTCAAATTCGCTTGATGGCAGTTACAATGAATATAAACTCCCCAAGCTCCTACTTGATTGCTTTCCATCGCAACAAGTTGTTCTACGCCATGTAAAGTTACAGGCGCATCGGTTGCGTTTATTGTCCATGTAGTACCTGCAATGGTGATAGCGACAATTACACTTGGATCTGTCATGTTGCAAGCAACATCTGGAGAAAACAAAAAATTCTAACGATAATTTGCTCTTTTCTGCCAGATAATTATATGACACGCACAGAAAAAAAATGAAGGAACTATTTGTTTATTTTCTAGTTGAGTCAATCATGAAGAATGAAAATAGTTGGAGCAACAATAAATGTAGTTAGAATTACTAGAAATATATTGTTTGTACCATATTTAATTATAGCAATAGTTAGAGTTACTGTGTATTTTTTTTAGTGCAGCAGGTTTAATTTTTCTTTTTCATTGTTATCAATAACAGTTATGCTACAATAGTAATTATTAAATTGCATAGGTATCTTGTGAATTTACTCGGCGCATCTATCACAGATTTGTCTGTAAAGTGCAGAAGAAAAAAAAATGCTAAAAAAATTCCACATTATTGGATTAATTAATTTTAATTAATTTAATTTGTATTTTAATATTCTTTTTTTATCTTTATATCGGTGATAAAAGTTCTAGATGGATTCCTCGTTTCAGAAGAATAAAAAAACTTTTTTAGGTATATATAAATTGGAAAAATTGGGCCTAATAAAAAAACGAAAAATCCATTTAGAATATTTAATTAATTTACTAAAATATTAAGTTAACATTATTTCTACCGCGCTCATTATACGTAATCAAAGATTCAAAATCCAAAATATAGAATTATAATTAAAATAGATTTTCTAAATTAATGCCAAATTTTTTATAGATGCATAATTGCTCTACTAAGCACCTCTCGTTTGTGGATTTCAAAAAAAGATTAAATTAAACCTCGAAAATAAGTCTAAATTAAAATTCTAAAAGGTGTCTTTTGACACCTTTGGTAGAAACAGTGTCAATTGGTATCAGAAAAATAGTAAATTATTCATCACAAACGGGCAAAAATGCCTCGTTTCAAATTTGAAGGCATACAATCAGTGAAAGTAATAAAACATATCTAATTAATGCTGATTGTAATTTCGGTCAACTTTACTGTAAATGGGGTGAGACATTTCCTCGTGATTCGAGTATGCATCTATTCTAGACAACAATGGCATATACCGTGCATTCAATCATTGCAGATGCATTGCATAATGCATACAGTGCCACGTGAGGCACTTCCTTATTTACCTACTTACTTTATAGCATTTGCAACTCGTAATTTCATTGTCGCATCATTGAAAGCACGCCATTCATCTGTATCCTCCGCTAACCCTGTCCATTATGTGCTCGGCACATTTGAGGGAGCTCACCCGTGGCTCACTAATAATCTCATGAAAAAATACCGAATAAAAAGTAAATGAGCATCGAGAAAATTAAAAACAATGGAACAATGGCTCGATTTTCATGACGCCGTGGAAGAATATCAAACAATAAGGGTAATAAAAGGGGCAAAATTGCAAATGCGTAGGAATCACGTAGAAATAAAGAGAAAAGACAACTATGGAAAAGCTGACAATAGCCCATACAATCAGAAGTGAAGCGATTCCAACGAATATCGTGGAAAGTGAGGAAGGAGGAGGAAAGAAAAAAGCAGAGGACGACCTAGATTGACTTATTTATCCCAAATTATGAGAGGTGTCAAGAGCGATAAGTGCAGTGAGGTGCAGGTGTCAGCTGAAGATATGGAAAGCGGGAGCAATCGGATTGATCACCATGGGACGTTGATAAGTGCCAATCAGGGTGTCTTTTGTGCCGTTGAATGTAGAAATAAATATCTCGTTGCAACAAAAATTGTGTGTTCTCAAATCGAGCAAGCAGTGACACACATTTTGATGACACGCGTGAAGTAAAAAATACTTCCATTAATATCATCGCACTTTAAATGAATGTTTACCGCCAAAAAGGGATTAACGAAATGGCGCAAATTTAAAATGGCAAATTTTTTATGAGAAAACGGAATTAACAATAAAAATAAAAAATCAATTTAAAATTATCTATAGAAATAGTAAATATTTATAAACACTTAATAATTAAATTAATTAAAAACTTAATAAATAATTAATTTCAATTTTTATAGTAACCGTATGCATTTGTTATTTTCTATATAATTTATTTTTAAGAAATTGATCAATTTTTTAATTTTGCTTGTCTCTGTGTGAAACTCTACCATTTTTCGTTGTGATAATTTTCACAAATTATTTTTTTTTCGTGTAGCAACGACTTTGATCAAAATAAGCGAAAAGGAAGAACAACCCAGTTTTTCATTTCATTGGTTATCCGTACACGTTTTTCCATTTCTGGGTCCCACGGGTATGGGAGACTCTTTTTCAGTGGCAGGCTTTTTTTCCAAACAGCAGAATATTAGAGAAATGGTGAAGATTCTGCACCACACATGCATTCTCGATTCCACTCTTTATTTTGCGCGTGCAACGTGCAATTTCCACGCCTGAGATAAACCAGCGGAGCTATCTTCCTATTCAATAGTGAATGAATAGTTTATTGCCTTTTTTCCGCCTGATGATGGCAAACAGTTGAAATGAAAGCATACACTAACGATATATCCCCTACGGGGTGGATTTTCCAAATCAATATATTGAAAAAAAGTTGTACTTTCCATAGAATTGTAGAGGAATTATTGTAAAAAGTTTTATTTGGTGCTAAATGTAAAAATACATTTATTAATAATTTTTCTACCTGGAAAGTGATATAATTTTTGAATCGTTCTTCTTGAAACAAACAAACAAATAAATTTGTTTTTAGTGAAGCATTTTATTCAAACACCTTTGTATTAATGTTTGCATTTTATTTTAATGAAATATAAAAAAATAGAAATATAATCAGGCGCAAAAACCAATACCGGTTTTTGGTTAACCCTCAGCTGGACTATGGGGTCTGAGACACCCCATCTTAGTTCAGTTCCAATTTGAACGTCTTCTCAGTAAGAAAAGAAAATTCAACAATTTCTTTTTCACACCAAATATTATATTTATATGAAATAACTTACGCTATCTGTTAAAACAAAATTCAACAATTACAATACAATTTTTTTTTTTCAAGCCAAAAAGTCAATAAATTCCACGCAATACAAATTTTTATGGCTGGGATCAGAAGACTCCTAGCGTGCCAACTATGTTATTCTAGTGGAATGGGCCAGCAAGGGCCAGCAAAATATTAGGGAATGTAATTTTGAAGGATATAAAATTATAAAAAAAAGAATATTAACGAAGAATTAAATAAGATGCTATAAAAATATTATAGCCCATCGCATTTTATGGATTTTATTTCTTATAGAATTTCTTATATCATTCCCGAGAGAGCATCTCCGATAAATTACGTATATATTACATCTCATTTAATTCAATAAGCGTTTAACCGACTTGTGACGGTATTGAGGTCACTACACATTTTGTAATAATTACAAAATGTTTGGAAAATTATTAAAAAATAATTAACTGAATTATTAACGAATAATTAACACTAAACCTACCATGAGCGGTCAAATGATCCTTCTTTACACGTATTTTAAATAACTCGGTGACGTCACGATAGGTTTAGGGCCACGTTAGGGTTATTTTTTTCCCAAATTAATATGAATAACTTATCAGGGGAGGAAAATTAGATATATATGTCTACGTTTCCCCTAGATTAATGTCTCCAGAGCCCTCCCCTGGGAATTTCCATAACGTCTCCAGAAAATGCATTTACGTAGAGCGTAAATTAAAAGAAAGCACAAGAAATACCACCCAAACAATGTAAGCATATTACAACAATAGACGCCGGACGTAATATTGATGCCAATAAGATTCTGTAATTGAATAACATGAAGAGAATATCCCGCCCATAACGTTCAGTTGTGAAGATGACTTAAACATAGCGTGTATTGTCTCGATGATGGATAGAGCAATGTATGCAAAAGTTTTATCTCAAGGGGTATCTCAAAGTTGCCCTTACGGCTGCAACATCCAAGAAAAAAATATGAAAAAAATCTGATGATATCGTGCGAAGTTTCAAAATTAAAAATAATATATAATTTCAGTCGCTTCTTTGACCGGAATAGAACAAACTCGAAATTTTCTGCGAATCTTATTTTTTGGTCGATCGACGCAATTACAAGTTTAGGATCGAGGGCATTTCGAATGCACTTCTTGAATTTCAGCGTTGACGTGAATTTAATTGTGAACGGATTCGTGTCTCGGTTAGAGATTTATGCTCTCCTCGAAAACAGTACCTTTCTTGATGAAAAAAAAAAAAAAATTCGCTGTATTGAAACAAAGCGAGTGTTTGGTTTAGATTAAGTACCTATTCAATCTAAATTTCAATCCCACGTTACTCTTTGCGGTCTATTTACTCACCAAATACTTAAATAGCAGTAGTTTTTTGGTCGACGCAATCCATTATAAATTGTTAAACACAAAAGTAAATATTGTTTCTTATATTAACCATTAAAGGATACCAAATTAATTAAAATTCATCTATTGAATCCCTATTTTAAAAGATTACACTGTTTCTCTTATTAGAATTTTGCGTATTTTTAATACACAAAACTTTTAATTATTAATACATTCATATTTTATCACAATTCAATTTTAATATATTTCATTTTTAATATAGAAAATTTTCGCTTCCAAATTTTTTATGCACAATATATATGACATGCATTAATCAAATATTTATTACAAGTTAGAGGAAGAATATAATTGCATTTAGAATTTCATTTTCTACCAGTAATCTAATTACAATACACAAATTTGTAGGATGAGTGCGCTTTAATTAATCTTCTTGAATTACTGTTAGCGAGACACTAATCCTCTCGTCGCACAAGAATGTTGCAACAAATTTTATTATTCCGTAACTGAATCCTAAATACTTTTCCGAAAAGTATTTAAAAGAAATACCGTTTGGAAGTTCGTACCTGCTTTGCTTATTCTTTTTCACATTCTCCAAAGCACAAACCGCTGAATTATCTCGGAAGTCGGGAGTTTTGCCACTTTTATTTTGCACTTCATTGCGTTAAACTTATTTTTACCTTAGTCATTCTGGAGTGTAATTTACAAGTAGAATTGTTTGAAACACAGGGTACTCCTCCTCTTATTGTTAGACGAACAGTATGAAAGCTCGATTCATTTATTTTACAGAATCGTCGTCTACATGCAGGGATAATGTTTTCAGTACCAAGGGGATGCTAATTAATTTCCTTAATTTTTTAATGTAGAATTTCTACCAGGAAGTATTTATGTAGAAGAACTTTTGGATACAAAGTATGAAATTGTAATTAAAGACGAACTGTAGATTTCAATTGTTTGTAATTTTTAGTAGTAGTAGTAGTAATTTATATTTGCGAATTATTTAATACGTCGAACATTTAATAAACTATCGGCGAGTCTAAGATTCTTAGTTATATTAGGCAAACTTTGAGAATTTATTTCATAAAATTGAAATAATGTTTTCATATGAGACTTTTAAATATTAAACATCAAAATAAATTTAATCATCCATTGCGAGCATCGAGTTTTATTTTTCTTTACATATTTGAAATTTTTACCATTTCAAATTTTTTTCCTTTTGGAATAAAACTTATCACTTGCGAATTATTGAATTTCTCTGTTACATATTGACAATAAAAATCGTATAATACATTTTTCTGATATTTATAAAATACTAATATAGAGGAGACAAAATATGCTGCTAGAATCTAAGAAACCAAATATTCCAGAGAAGTAAAAGTAGTTAGTTACAATATTCTTATAGACCCTACGTATCTTGGTCTGTTACATCTCTATATTGCAAACATCGATGCTGTAAGAGAACAGTTCACCAAGTGTCGAAAACTGAGTGTCACAAGTTCAAGTGCTGATAAGCGTACATACAAGAATAAATCAATTTCTAGACTGTCCTTAATGTTTTATCCGACTGAAGATTTCGGTCGAATCTTTTATGGATATTACTTGTGCAAAGAAAAAATAAATATGAAACATGCAATGCTGGGTTTTCAATTTTGTTCACGGTGAATCGAATCATTTCGGTTCTCATTTCGCAAGTACTTTGATTCATTAAAGCGTTTTCTTGCTGTTTGATTTTTATACAAAATATAGTTCTTACAAATGAAGAGTTTACGTCAGAGGCTCGCATTTTAACTTGATTAAAAAATGTCTTACTAATTTATTTAATGTGTTCTAGATTAATAGATTGAGGAATTAAGATGTTCTATCGCATCGAGCAATCTTCAATTTTTTTAACGATAAAATAGAAATTATTTATAATATTTTCATTAAAATATTTGTATACGGGACTTTCAATGATTCATCAGTATCGATTTTTATATTTTTTATAAATAGAAAATCAAATTTCTCTCGAGCTGATTATAAAGCAAATATCCAAATATTTCTGATTTTTTGAAATTGTATTAATAAAATCAATATAAATAATTTATTTACGCTCTTCCAAGCGTAGAAAAATTAACCCCCAAGTTACCCCGCGTATTTTTCATCCGCCTAGATTCCAAATCTACAAAGGTCACTTGGATTAACTGTGATTCAAAAATGTAACACCGATTAATGAAAATTCCAATAAGAGCAATTTCATGATTAGGTGTAAAGAGTAATTAAAAGCAACAGTACAGAAACTTGATATTAGCAGCAGGCTTGGAATATTGTACCTTAAGATTAATCCCCCAAGGATGACAAAACAAGAATTTCCTCTTGAAATATGCGGCACTTTTTCATTTTTTTTTCCTTCCTTTTAATTATAGGAAGCGCGATTTTATTCTTTCGGATTATATTTGTTCTTTATGCTGTGCGAGAATGCAAAGGAACTGGAAAGAGATTGGAATTCGTACTTTGCCTTTAATTAAAATGAGAACTGAAAAACTATGACTTACTTCTCTTGAGAGAGTTCTTCGCAAAATATGCGCTATAATAACGTCATTATCAAACTTATCCAGTGAATTATACGGTTTTCACATTTTTTAATCTCAAATGACTTTTCTTAGAAAACATATGTACACTGCGGATAAAAGGCAAAAGAATCTTTCCATTTACATAGATGCAAATGAAAGAACGGTTTTATGAGAAAAAAATTATGAAATCCTTCTCTCGTTGTGATCTGCTCTTGAATCTCCTGTAAGCCGGATTAAACATGCATCTCTTCCCTTTTTTTTTGTCACTCGACTCTCAAAGAGCGTAGAAACGAAATAGGAAGGTATATATGGATTTTCTGTTTCACGATTCAGTCAATGTCTTTCCAAATTTCTTTACGTACACCGGAAACGAAAATGGGAGTAATATTGCAAAGAACTTTTTAAGTCCTCCTTCAGCTTTCAATAAAAAAAATATACGAACCCACTACACTTGCACGGAAAGAATTTTCTTCTCAAAAAGAAAATATGTAATTTTAGTTATCCTGATTTTCATTTCTCAATTTTTTCAAACGATGGGAATGACAATTTTTTCCTGTTTTCATATGTAGGATTAAATCTTTCGTTGAGATTGACGCTACTCTAATATTATATTGCTATAAATTATAATAATAATTCTTTGTTGGTTCTTTTTTGATGATTTTGTTGTTGCAGTAGATCTATAAAATTTTGTTTACACAATTTTTTGCAATTTCTTCAAATATTTGTCTATTTCTAATTTGAATAAAAACAATAGTTGGACAAAACTTTGAGATTATATCGCAATTAATTATATTGCAATATCAATTTTTTGTTAATCACTCAAAATTGAAATTCAAGTTTGATTTTAAGGCAAAATTTTTCTGTGCAAAATTAGCTGACGACAGGAAGAATATCCATGGAAATGTGAAATTTTCAGATTTTAAAAAAAAGCACATATTATTATAAAGATCATCCGAATTGAAATTAACAAATCTCGAATTCAACGATAGAAGTTGTTGTAACAATTATCATAAATACTACACAAACGTATATGCTCATCCAATTTTTCTGAACAATTGACATTTTTCTAATTACAATTACAATTAATTACAATTAATATTATTAGCAACTAGCTTTTTATTTTAAATTCGACGTAATTCATGTAACTTTGTAGCATCTACCAAAACTTTCAATGTTTGAAGTCTTTGATGTCAAAATATCTGCCTCCAAATTTTTAATTCAAGAGCGCACTGCCTTCGCATCATCACCTACAAAGTCTTCTCGTTCAAGTCTGTCAATCATCGGATCTTGAAAGCATCTTGCAATTTATCTAAATATTTACACGGTGAAACGCGTGCAGGAATAGATATAATACGACGAGATTAGCGCTCTGACTAATGTGCATCTCTCTTATTTTATTCGCAGGTTGAGTATAGACCCTGTGTAGTCCCTGGAAGTGCATGGGAATTGATGCGAGAATTTCTGCAAGGTTTCCTTGGATCCGCTGTATCAAATCAAGCTCCGCAGTACCTACAGGTGAGTATTTGAGAAGAAAATTGAAAAGTACATTTTATGATTTCAATCAATTCACAATAAATATAAAAATGAACTTCCCCCACTTTCCACAAAAAATATAATGATAATTATATACAATTTAAATTTCAAATTACGTATTTACGTAATTTAAAAATTGAAGAATCAATAGTTTCCACAGAATGCAAACTTTTATCGCTAGAGTCTGCAAAGCCTCAATATAATCTCAAAGTTTTGTTAAAATATTGTTTCCAATTTTTTCCAAATTTGAAATAGACAAATATTTGAAGAAATTGCAAAAAATTGTATAAACAAAATTTTATATATCTACTGCAACAATAAAATCATCAAAGAAGACCCAACGAAGAATTATTATTATAATTTATGGCAATATAATATTAGAGTAGCGTCAATCTCAACGAAAGATTTAATCCTACATATGAAAACAGGAAAAAATTGTCATTCCCATCGTTTGAAAATATTGAGAAACGAAAATCAGGATACCTAAAATTACATATTTTCTTTTTGAAAAGAAAATTCTTTCTGTACAAGTGTAGTGGGTTTGTATATTTTTTTTATTGAAAGTTGAAGGAGGACTTAAAAAGTTCTTTGCAATATTACTCCCATTTTCGTTTCCGGTGTAGGTAAAGAAATTTGGAAAGACATTGACTGAATCGTGAAACAGAAAATGTGCCAACTGTGTTATTTTGGTGGAGTGGCACATCTAAGGGTTGGGGGTTAAAATACAGGAAAAAGTTGAAAATTATTGAATATTAATGTTTTAAAATGAACACCTTTCCTAAAAATACGAATGATTCTTTTTCTCGATTTTTATTTATTCTACACAACCTCCATCTGAAAGTTTGAAGATTCTTACGTTGGAGAAACTATTTTCAAAATTATTTCAGTAATTCGTCCGTACAAATAAAGCGTGACCGCTTCTTCTACTCGAGGAATTCATTTCTGTTTTAGAATCGCATGAATGAGATTTATCAACCGATGGATACCATTCACCAGTATCTGGAGCACTTTGGTCAATATCGCAAAGCCACTGGCGTTATTTAAAGATTAAGTGAAAAACGTGCTGAGGAGGAATTTCCATTAATCGTCTTTAGCTGCTTCTCTGTTTCACTGAGTTTTCATTAAGCTGGCAGATAATAGTGCGTCACTGAATTTTCAAATTTTTCTGACTGGCAATAAAAGGTTGATTTAAAGGCAATTCCGCGGGTGACGGCTCATGAGTTTTTGACAGGTAACAAAAGACCCGTTTGACGAGAGCAACAAAAAAATTAATTGCTTTAAGTGAAAACGTAACCGTGGCTCAAGGTATTTTACAAACACTGCGCTTCCCATGAATCTTGCGGAGGATCCGAAAGTAATTTTCAGTAGTTTCAGACGATAAAGATGTCTGTAGCAACAACCCCATATTTATACAGTATTGTCAATAAATCAGGCAAACATGGAAGACCCCAAAGGTTTTCTTCGGTAAAAGGGAGGTATTAAAAGGCTATTAAAATCAGGATTGCTTCATTGGACGTTCCTCCTTGCGAGCATATAATTTAACATGATGGGTCATTTCGACAGGTTTCTCATAATATGTACTACGGTCTAACGATATAAGCTTTCGAGCGTAACTAATGGATAATGGAGTTTAATTTTTCCTAAGTATTCAGGTTCTGGATTTTCTCAGAATTTTTTTTTCCCCCGCTGCATATGTAATCCAATGAAAAGGTTTGAAAAATCATTCTTTACACTTCTTTCATGTTATTAGACCAAAAAACAGCGACCGTTCCAGAAAAGCATCGCAATCTTCATTTCTTGCTGTCTTTCCCCTTATCCCCATAATTATATATGGGAGAACATGAAAAACTCATTTTACAGCTACATCTAGAGCAAGAATTTATCGGAAGCATGGGTGAGTGCTTCGGATAATGTCAATGCGTGGAGCATAATATTAACTTCCAAATAAATATTGATAATTACCATACCCTTTGGCACTTTCATTCGGTATACCTATATATCTTATCGAAATGAAGGTGATTATAATCAGAATGTTTGCTTAAAAGCGGAGTATTGGAATTATTACTATGTGCTTTCTTGAGAATAAAAAACATTTGTAGCCGCATTGGTTAGTACGTATATTTAATTCATCATTCGCATATCTTTTATTTTTGAGGATTTTTGGTTAGTCTTTTTTTTATATAAATTATTGTAAAGATTTTTCGTTTTATTGGGCCACCAGGTATTTATTGAATTTTAATTTTTTCAAACGTAGTTTCTTCAATTTTGGACATCACTCAAATTTTCTTTTTCTATTTTGCAGCCAAAGATGTAAGAAGTTGACTGGTATCAGACGGAATTCGAATTTTTTAAATATTCTTGTATTTTACACAAATTCTAATTTTTTATCAATTTTATTTAATATCCAGTTATGCAAAAAAAAATTGTATTTTATCATTCGTAGTTTTTACAATTTTACATACTCTTAAAATTTTCTTTTTTGCGACAAATTATTGTAATTATCCCTAATTTTATTTGACAACCGGTTATATCTAGAATTTATATTTTTTTTTATTCGTAGTTTTTCACAATTTTACATATTTTTCAAAATTTAATTTTTTTTTTGTGAGTGAATGCCGGCTTGGGAATTTGATACCAAATAAAGTTGGAACTTTAATTTGAGACAAAGTTGAAAACTGTGTGAAATTGAAAAACTTGTGATCAAAACAAATGGAAAAAGTGCATTCGATAAAAAATATTTTAAATTTAAGCTTTTAGCGTGAGTTAAACAGTGAAGGTGTTTTGCGACCTGAGAAAATCACCTAAAAGAATTAGGTAAAGGGTTGAAACATAATAAAGCGACGCCGGGCTCTTAACAATCACGAGTTGCACTCGAAACAAATGTGGTACTGCATGCCTGCAGTATCTTTCGCTAGATCTACAGCTTCAACTGGAATTCGAATCACTATAACGGCTGCAAAAGCACTTGGGAAAAGCATCCCGAGGTGTTTGGCCGGGATTTGAAACCGCGAAACTTTCGCCCACACGAGTGTTCAGCGTGGATTCTACTTGCCCCTTCGTTGGCAAAGAGAAATTAAGTAAAAGTGCGAACAGTGGCAAGTAAAAATTGTTTTTCTTTTCAAGTCTTTATTTGAGTTCGCTAATTCTTAATTTTTAGCAAACATTGGTCTACCCAGAATAACCAAATAACACTTTTTTTCTGAAATCCCAGTTATCAGCCAAAAAATACTTTTTTTTAAAATAATTTACAGGGAAAAACCATGTTTTTAAAAATATGGCAACTATTAATTACGTTTCTTAAAATTTTCAATATTAAAATGGTGTAATTTGACCTATTATTTAACAGAAATTAAATAATCGGGGCGATGTAACAAAATGCACCCATAATTTTTTGGATGAAAATCAATATTAATTATTAAAAGATGCAATTACCAGTTGGGAGATATCTCATTCCAAAATTTTTATTTTTGCAGTTGCAACATACAAGTATATTAAAAAATGTTAGAGTCGGTAATAGAAGAGGTATATTAACTAATTAGAAATAATCATTAAACAGACAGAATTTATGAATTGAATTTTGCGGGTTTGGTTTCATGACACTCGTTTGCCTTGAAGACACTTACTTTTTCCATTCAGGCCAAAGGTCTGTCTTCCTGGGCTGTACATTTCCTTGCACATGAATTAAAGAAACAGTTTGCCATGTACCATGACTGGCGAAGATTTTTCATTTGAAAAACAGCCACTTATGAGTAAAAATTACACGAATATTTGCACTTCCAATATTCCAGCGCAAGAAAATTCAAGTTTTGTGCCAGCTTCGCAGTCTTCAACTGATTATAATTAGTAATTGCAATTATTATTAATTACTATCCTACTAATTCGTAGCCTCGCTGTAATTGTAATTAGAGAACCTATTTGTTCATTATGGTTCAAGATATTCCTTGATTGGTCTGATTCAATTCGATTCAAATTCCACCTCATTTCCATTAATTCTCGTCAAAATCAATGACAATTTTTGATTACAAAATTAGTAAGAAAGTTTTAAGAAGAAAAAATTTAATTTATGAAATTTGCTGCTACGGTCGCAACAATTTGTTGACTGGAGAGTACAGTAACAAATAATAATTAGTGTCGGCGTATTAAAATTTTAGGCAATTTGGAAATTTGGAAATTCCTAATTGCTGGACAAAAAAATGTAAGATTGAAAGTACAATTTCTTGCTTATATTCCATTTGTCCTACCAATTTCTATTAATTTTTTTGTCCACAGTATTTATTATGCGTATAACTGTAATAATTTTAAACTAAAATAATTTTGAAAATAAACAATAGCTTGCAATCACTTTTGATATAAAGTCAATTACATTCCCTTTTGATTTCTCCCTCCAAAAATTAGTTTATTCTTACTTTTGTATATTGACGACTTGGCAGCCAAAGTTGCTGTCATCAGAACGGCAAATATTATTTGCATTTTCCATGTTGACCTTTGGAGGACCGGCAAAGCATAATCACTTTTAGATAAGCAACTACTTAGGTCATAATCTATAAGAGTGTAGATACTTATGTGTACGTGTATGTGGTCTGTTTGTAGGGAACAGATAAAATGCAGATATATATAAAACGGTACGATAAAAAAAGGAGATAATAAAAATGAAAATATGCCAAAAATGGACAAGAAAAGAATATACATATTTTGGAACCTATGTTACTATTATCGGAACGACCAATATTATTAACATTTTTGTTGTTGAACTTTAAAGAATTCGTATATACATTTTTAGGGATTTAAATATAAGCGATTAATTAGTAGGTAATTATTAAATGTACAGTCACACATTAATTGTAGAGCCCAATAAGTTACTATTGCTAGAAATACAAATTTTTCCTATCAACCTTTAAACAATTGGCATAATCACTCTTGGAGCTTTAAATAAGCAACTAATTAATAATTGTTACTTGTTAAATGCATAGGGAAGGTTTGAAAGTGTGTCTAAAGCAGACACAATACTAATAAAAATAAAACTATGAAATAAAAAAGAAAATAAAAATATGTAGCTGTAAAGAAAAATAACACAGATAAAATCGGAATACATAAAAAAAATAAATAGAAATAAATAAAAACTAAATTTTTGATAAATTGTAGAATTCTTAGTTGGTCTTGATTGTTGAATAAATAATATAAATTCTTAGTTCTCGTAGATGACCAGTAGTAAGTCTCTTTATTATTTATTGATTCTATATATTTCGGTCCGATTATTAAGACCTTCCTCGGTAGTACAAAATTCTTCTTTTTTACATATTATTTCCGTTATCCATATTGATGAAAATATATTGAATGACATAATTATGTCCGGTTTACAATTAAAAAATGTATTTATTTCGTCGTATAATAACATTTCATTAATTGGGTATATTAATTTTAAAGTATTGATATTAGCAACATGTGTTAATATATTTTATAAATTTTTTAAACGAAAATATATAAATAAGGTTTTAACGCATATTGAATGTGTGATCTTATGACTTTATGACACCGTTAATCTAATAGAATTTATATTATTTAAAAGCTAAATCCTTAAAAAAATTAAGAAAAATTAGAAAATCCTGAAAAGGAACAAGGAGCAATTATAAACAATCTAACAGGGGTTCATAAATTTGTAGAAATGTGCATTCAATAATTTCTGTTCGCTGCGGCATGTTAACTTTTGCGGCAGTTCGTTGTGCGACTGGGAAGTGATAATAAGATTTGGTAGGAATTTCGTGAATGTCGTTAGTCAACGAAATTTCTAAAATATGTACATTGTACATATTTTAAAAATTTCCCATATACCTGTTTGGTGGTATATGAGATTACGCCAGCGAGGAGCGAGCAACGTGCCGGCAGGCGCATGCGCGTTGGCCATTCTGCGCTAGACCGCTACGCCTCCAGACGGTGAAGTTGCAAGACGGAAGACGGCGTATGTATACTTCGCACCGTACGAGGTACAAGGTGAGCCAGGTACTCGGTGCTTCTACCTTCCACATTTCGTGCAACTTCATCACAACAATAACAGGACGACTTGAGGAATCGCAAAGGAAACCCCGAAAACCATGGACGTATGTTGCATTTCTTTTTTTATGTACCTCTTGCGTGTCTCGTAACAATCTGCCCAAACAGACGCACCGGATCCCCTTACTAATACCAACCATCTGATTTTCCTTTTCAGGTGGAAATTGTGTCGGGTAAGGACTCGAAGCCGATAGCTACGATAAATGTAAGTAAAATAAGGAATTCTTTCGTGCCTTATGCAGTGGACTTCCGCGTAACGTGAGATAAAAATTGCCACTAACACCCGTCCAGTGCAAGAAGTAGTCCCATGTTACGTGAAGATCAATTAACTTATGGTTTTTCTATTTTTCTTTTGTGCAAAAAGCGATATATAGTTATATACTTACCTGTTTATATGTGTAAGTAATTATGAAAGTGGTTTAAGTCAAGAATGTGAACAAAAATGAGTATTTTCCATATTTTGTATTAAATGCTGTTTAAGCTGAAATATTGCGAAATTAGAAAAAAAATTACATAAAAGTTGAGATAAAGTTAAAATATGAAATAATGGATACGCTATATTTTGTGTGCAATGCATAAAAATTATAATTATGCGTCGAAAGCATTATAATTATAATATCTTGAAATTGGTTTTCGAAAAGTCGAACAAAATATGTATTAAAGTTTGTTACATCTCATTTCCTAATTAATTTTTGGATCGAACTACTTCATTTATGAAAACCACAATTATGTAGTGGATTAAGTAAAAAATGTGAACAAAAATGAATATTTTCCATATTTTGCATCGAATGCATTTAAAGAAAAATATTGCGGAGTTAGTTAGAAACAAAAATTATATAAATGTTGAGATAAAGTTAAAATGTAAAACAATGGATACAATGTATATTTTTTGTGCAATGCATGAAAATTATAATATTGTGTCGAAAGCACTTCCTGGGGTTTTCTAATTAATTTTGAGACTGATCTAGTAAATTTGACGTTCGAAAAAGAAAACCATAATTACTCATTGAAAAGAAATAAAATATTGTATTATAAGAACACGTGTTTGGTTATGTAATTTTGAAACATGTTTTATACATGTAAATGCAAAACATTGAATATCTTGAAACATGGATTATGTGACTTAGGTCACTTGCATAACGCTTGGCACATACGAAAGAGAAAAATGTTGATTCAATTTTAAATTAAAGTAAACAAAAAAAGAAAATATATACTTTGCAACACAATCCGGAGTTTAAACAAAGTTATGTTATTAAAATCAGCCACGCAACAAATAAAGAGCCCATATTTTTGCCTTTATTGTTATTATTATTTAAAAATACTTCTTTGAATTCATTATTTATTTTATTTTTGTATTATTTTTAATTTATTATGCCCCAAAAGGCCATGGGGGCCATTGTAATAATAGTAATAATAATAATAATACAATATCTAAAGTAGGAATTGTAAAGAATACAAATAAATCTACCTGTATTATTTTGTTTTCACTCTATTAAAAGGAACTTTCATTTGAAACAAACTAATTCTACAATAATATTATTCTATGCGCTAGAACCAAATTTCAAACTTCCATTGGAAATATGCGATTCCAGTTTCAGCTCAGGGGTATCGCCAAAATTGCATAAATGCATTTGACATTGCTCGTCTTGATTTCATATACCGCAAAATATTTTTCCGAGTTATACGGAAGTCCATTGTAATAACCCGAAGAAAAACTACCGTTCGATGACGAGCACGGTCGAGGTTCGATAACCATCGTTTCACGGTACAACTTATCGGTTATAGGTGAAACCAACGACGACAGTGCTGGAAGTGAAGCAGCAGTTAAACAAATTGAAAAAAGCACCTTACGTTCAAAGACAGTGCTTGAGGCTAGAGCCCAAGGGAAAAGCTCTGTCCGATAAAGAAACCGTCAAGTCATTGTCGCTGAAATATGGCAGCAAGTTGTACTACAAAGATTTGGGACCCCAAATCGGCTGGAAGACGGTGTTCTTGGTCGAATACGCTGGGCCGTTATTCGTTTACCTGTGGTTGTACCAAAGACCATGGATATTTTATGGAGACGTTAAGGACGCACCGGTACTTCCAGTAGTGCAGTAAGTATTTCGCAAACTTTCCTCGCATGGTTGCCGAGAAGGAACAGATGGAATTACTCGTAAAATGTAGAATGCGCGAAACGTACGCATAGTCCGTATGCCATTTTACAATGATAGAGCCAATTAATTTTTTATATTATTATAATAGGTAGGTGGCAAATATAAAACAGCGAAGGATTATTTTCTACCAAAATTGCCCAAACGAATTTTCAATTTTTTTTGTTTTTCATTGAGTGGGTGATGTATCACTTCCAGTCATTTTTAGAATTTGCATAATAATAATAATAATAATAATAATAATAAATAACTAAAAAGAAATGCAAATACAGTCAGAAGTATATCAGTGGAATCCAAAATATGTGAGAAATTCAAAATATTTTAAGTGAAAGATTGTTTGAGACATAAATTGTTTTTTTAAGGACCCTTGAATTATAATGCAAGATTTTATGCATCTTTTGTGGGGGGAAAAAAGTACCATTTATATTTACAAAATCGTACGAAAAACCTACGGTCAAATTTGTGTTTTATCTGTAATTGGTTTAGTGCCATTTTATGAGGAGCACGGAAATTACTACTTGCTTCTGTTACCAACACACTAAAAAAATGATTCCATGTGTGTAAAAGGAAATGACTATTTGATTTATATTAAGTAGCCATTCTAAATTTCAATGAGATGTCACTTTCACCTTAGCGTCTCCATTCTCTATATTTGCTTAATAAATAAGTGGTTGTTGTTCAATAAACAAAAACTGATATGCAAAATTATTAGATAACCATAAATAACAACATTGAACCACTTTTCCAACTGCAGTGATAGTAGAATTTCAATTTGGTTGCAAATGTAGCTTCAGAGATTAGCATTTGAACTTGGCTGCTTAATTCTCTCACCTTGCTTCACGAAAACTTCAGTCACTCGTTAATGCCTAATTCTGACCGTTTGTTATTTACGTCTCAATCATAGTTTTACAAATTCAAGGTAACGATAGATCTCATTCTTCATAGCACGGCCACGAATCGTTGCGAGTAAAAAATCCATCAGGTTATTTTTGTCATTTTGGTGGGTTTTTAACAATTTGCAATTCGTACCTTACAGCGTTTTTGAGGTGACCCATTCAATTTTAATGTTTCCTATATTGTTTATATTTGTGAATCCTTGGATTTGGAAAATTTGGTCCCAAATCATCTATTTCAGAATGACTTTCCTATTCGTAAAAACGTATATTCACATATTTCGTTACACAAACTAGGAAACTTAGCGTTAAATTCTCAATCGCTCACGTAATCTTGTGGAAGCTGGTATTAAATCATTTTAATTTATTCCACTGTCACTTTGTATCATTACCGAGCGATTGAGGTTTCCTATCTTACAAATTTTTAATATCTCGTTTGAAAGTTCCTCCGGAATTGAAAATTTCAACTCCGAAATTTATTTAACAATGGGAATTGTGAAAAGGTACCTTTTCGAGAATAATCGTTACTTTGAAAAGTTAACGCTCTTACTAGGTCAATCTGTGAAAAAGGTATAAAAAAGATTAGGTTCGGTCAAAGGGTTATTCAGATTCACTTGGCACAATCGATAGTAATGAGAGAATGCATTCATTACCTTTACTTTCCTTGACTGAATTTTTATTACAAAGTAGACCCTTTGTCTTATCTCAAAAAATCTTTCAATTTCTTTTAAATCAAAATGAACCTTCAGATTTAAACTTGACTATTGAAAATTCCATGAAAAATAGATTATTTTGGTTTTTGTTACTTTTAGAAATATTTTTTTTATAAAAGAAAGAAAATACATTGCCTAAAAAATTCAAAGAGCCTTCCAGTTGCATCTAGCAAATATGAATATTAAAAAACAAATTCTATGCGAACACTTTCTAATGACATGCTATGCAACGCCATTCCTTTCCTTCTCTTAATTACATCCATGACATGTCATAAATATAGTTGAACCAAACAAAACAAAAATATATTCATAATTTAAACAAAATTACAATAAAAATTCTGCGTTGATCTTTCTTTGACGATTTTATCGTTATAAAATTCTTCTTTGCTACAGCAAATCCATAAATAATATTTTCAAAATCCAAGACGACCTATTTTGTTTTTAACACTTTAGTAGCAGAAACGTTGAACATTAGAAGCCAATTACTTATTTGGCCCTGAGTCATAAACTAGTATTTGCAATTTTTGAAAATTCAAGGTTCGTCGAATTGAAATTTTTCAAAATTAATTAAAATAAATATATTTATCATATAATAAAACAAACAATTTTTTATATTATTTTTTATATAATAAAATAAACAATTTTTTATGTGGTAAATTTAAAATTTGAATATATGATTTTAAAAAATTTATCGTATAATTAAAATAAAAATATTTAAAAATATTTGTAAATATTTATCAATAAGTCGTTAAGCCAGAAAAAATAATAACACCTAAAAATTCAATGTTTAAAGTATCGCGACTAAGGAAACAACCCAAACCATGTTAAAATAAAAATATTGCACCGTATTTTTTATCTATTTTGTGTTAAACGATGTTTTTTAAGCACAACTTCCCGAATATAAAATCTGAACCGAACCACATAGAAGCGATCATATTTTTCATATCGTTCCAAAGCATTTGCAATCGCCTTGATATTTTCTGCATCATTAACATGAATTTACTTTTTGCTTTCAGCTATGCCGCTCTATTCTGGACCGGGCATTACGCTAAACGTCTATTAGAAACCTTATTCGTACACAGATTCAGTCATGCTACCATGCCATTGCGGAATCTTTTCAAAAACTGCTCTTATTATTGGCTCTTCACGATGTACGTCGCGTACCATGTGAACCACCCGCTTTACACGTCACCCGGAGCGACGCAGATTTTGGTGGGTGCTGTGATATTTGTGTTGTGCGAATTGGGCAACCTCAGTACACATTTGGCGTTACGAAATCTACGACCGGCAGGCACGACCATTAGGAAAATACCAAATCCTTCGGGAAACCCATTCACTGCTTTATTTAATTTTGTATCGTGCCCAAATTACACTTACGAAATTGGAAGTTGGATCGGCTTCACTATTATGACCAAATGTTTACCAGGTAATAGACACTTTAAGCATTACTAATATTATTAGTCACCTGACCGACGAATCAGGGTTCCTTGGTTCAAAATTAGGTGGTTTTGGGCGTTAACTGCCACGGCGGTCATCAGAGACCAACACTAAACTTTTCGTTCAGGCCGCGCCGGTTATGACAAATGCAATAGGGTATGCCATTGCGACCCACGCGGCGTGAATAGGGAATCACGTAAATTTGACGTGGGGTCTTAACGCGTTAATGTCCTCAGGTACAATGGGGCGTATACGTTCCACCGGATTTGGACCAAGAGAAAACTGATTTTTTGTAATTTGTAAAATAAAAGAATGTGAGTCCATAACGTGGGATTTTGGCCCTAATAATTCTGAAAAATTATAATATCTTGGATTTATATGACAATAATCTTTTTAATAATTACAATGTTCTGTTGGAGCGATATTAAGCCTTTTATAATTAACTTAAGCCCTTTGTTATTGGAGCAAACCTGTCTTTTTATTATTTTTTCAAAAAAATACCTTTTTTGGCACATTTAATCGTCTTTTGTTAATATGAGCGGAATTGTGCACAGCTTTCTTTTTTATGTGTGTCGTAAAAGACATGAAAGCACATCACATATACAAAAATGAAAATATTGCGTCTCTGTGCTCCCTTGGGGCCAAAACCCCGCCTTATGGTCCTTCATTCTCTGGTTTTTTGGTACCCCCGGTACTAATTTGACTCTATTATTCTGTTTTCAGCTGGACTTTTCGCGTTTGCAGGAGCGTACCAAATGACAATATGGGCCCTGGGAAAGCACAAAGCCTACAAGAAGGAGTTCTCAGACTATCCGAAGAACCGTAAAGCCATCTTTCCTTTTGTACTTTAAACATTCCACTAAAATACCACGGCCAGTGGTTGTACTTTTCAGGGATTTCATAACAGAGGTGTCAAATGTCTCGTCCTACATACTTGTTGATTTCTCACCTCTCCATTTTGCTAAGTACATTGTTTTTCAATTGATACTTACCGAGTCTCCCGATTCTTTCGTTTTGTCATTTCCTCTGAATTGTTCCATCCAACCTTGATCCCTCGTGAATGTTAATCAGCCATAATTACTCGAATAAGGAAGAAACTTATTTCGGTACACCCTCTTCGATGAATGTTATTCCATCAGAAAGCGGCGAAGTGGGAAACAGTCACTCGGCTTCTATCAGATTCTATTCATTCTTCTAATTTCGTCCCTTAATGTTAGAATTCTTCGAACTAGAATTTATTTCTTCCCCAGATCTTCGTAAACATCACAAGCGGTCACCGAAGAATCTCTAGTTTTCGACTGCTCGATATTGCAAGTGTTCCTCTCTTTTCTATCCGAAGAAACAACTGCAGTTTCCATCTATTCTTCTAATTTCGTCCCTCAAATTTCGGAATTCTTCGATTTATTCCTTTCCCAGATCCTCGCAACCATCACAAGTCGTCTCCGAAGAATCCGTAGTTTTCGACTGCTCGATATCGTAGGCTCTCCCCTCCGGAGGACAAATTTTCCGCAATTGGGCAATTTCTTCCCTCGCTTTTGCCAGTTCCTCTCTAAGAGAATTCAATTCTTTCACGAGACGCACTCTTTCCTGGTCAACGCCTTTACTTCTACCGGAATCTTGGAAAACCTGCTTCCTCAGGGACGCTATGGTCCGTTCCAAATGCTCCCGCTGTTTCATGAACTCGCATTGCGCGTCCAAATCCGCTTTGCGACTACGCCGGAAATCTTCGCTGTCATTGTATCGGTGATACATTTTCACCACAGCCGCCGATAGGGCATTGGGTTCTTGTATCAGCGCCGCGACGTCGAACAAGTCCACGCGTATCCTACGTATCAATCGCTCGTAGCTCTTTTTCCTGGCGTTCTCCTGTTGCGCCTCTCGCCTGGACGCTTGCAACTTCACCCGAGACTCGTTCAATTGCAACTCCAGGCTCACGATGGTTCTCTGAAGGTTGATAAGCTCTTCCTCCATATTCCGGATTTTCTCCCTCAGTTCCTCGATCTCCTTCTCCCGCGGCTCTATCTGACCCTTCAATTCGTTGATCTTATGATTCAGAACGAACTTGTACTTCTCCAACTCTTGATTGTTGAGCTTCAGGTCGTAAATGCGTTTCTCCTTCTCCTGGATCGTAACGTCCCTGTCGTTGACCTCTTTCTTCAGATCCATCACGCTCTTCTCCAGCGTTTCTATGCTTTGCTTGAACTGCACGCTGTCGCTTTGGAATTGCGCCATTTGCCTCTCCAAGTT
The DNA here is from genome assembly GCA_949825005.1 of Gasteruption jaculator. Classification (NCBI taxonomy): domain Eukaryota; kingdom Metazoa; phylum Arthropoda; class Insecta; order Hymenoptera; family Gasteruptiidae; genus Gasteruption; species Gasteruption jaculator. Next base: position 2,896,355 of record OX463761.1, read on the forward strand.
CACGATCTCCTTCTGACAGGATATATTTTTGTTTCGCAGTACCCCGGCTTCGCCCTTCAACTTCAAATTGGCCCGTCTCTCGTCGTGCAACAGAATCTCGTAGTCTGTACGAATTTGTACGATTTCTTGATCCGCGTCGTCCTCGATTTGCTCCATCACCATCTTATGCATCCCCGCCTGATTGGACATTTCCTCTTGTATTTCCTGCAACTGCAGTTTCTTCTCGTGCACCAACGCCTCGTAGTTTTTCACAGTCTTTTCCGTTTCCTCCAGTCTCCGAATTTCCAGCTCCTCCAGTCTCTTCTCGTAATCCTCCCTCATGGCGTTCGTTCGTTCCTCGAATTTCTTGTACTTGTCGAACTCCGTCATCAGTTTCTCGTTGTACTTGATTTCCATCTGCCTCATGGACTCCTCGTGCGAGGCTTTGAGGTTCATGGTCTTGACGTTGATGTTATTCAATTCGTTTGCATGATCCTGTTGAAGCTTATCGATTCTCTCTTTCAGTATTTCAATAGCTTCGCAGTACCCTTGGTGTATGTCTCGCATCTTCTCGTTGTACTGAACCTCATTCTGTCGCATTTTATAAGCGTGCTCCGTGTCCAGCTCGCGCATTCGGGCCGTCAAGTTTGAGATCAACTGCAGTTTCTCCTCCAGTTCGTTCTTACCGACCAGAACTTCGTTCATGTAGACAAACTCTTTGTCGACTTTCGTTGGTTTCAGCTCCGTCCAAATTATTTTCCAGAGGCAAAGGGTGCCGTCCAATCCGGTCGATACCAAAACTTCTTCGTCGTAGGACAAAGCTATCTGGAAAATCATTTCGTGCCCAAAGTGAAATTGCTTCAATTCGTATCTTTAACTGACACAGAAATGGAAAATGTTGGCTTTCAGAATCTCTGCGTAGTAATTTGTTATGTGGTTTTATTTATTTTTTTAATAATTTATTATATACCCTATGTCCCGTCAAGTGCGCGACGGGAAGGTTAAAAGAAGAACCGCTAAACTATATCAAACTAGGATGACACTTTATTCCAGATCTTTTCTTGTCAACCAGGTCAATCGAACTCTCTTCACGCATAATCGTCGCCGTGATATAGTCGTTGCCGAACGGTCAGAAACGCTGATTTTGTGATACCGATTTCCAGAACATTCGATGCAAACGTGCATGGGAATTCTTTACACCGGATGTTCTCAGGGAGAAACTTGATCACAAAATTTGCTAAGATGACGGAAAGTCATGGATGCGACAAGTGTATGCAAAAATTTATTTTTATCTGACTTCATTTATATTTTATCGCCGAATTTCCACTATCGAATTATAGTTTTAAGTTTGAAGAAAAAATGAGAGTTTTTGTCCACGATTACGTCCCAAGAAAAATACAGTTTAAGCTTTTTCGTGCCAGCAATATTAAAACGAAGCTTGAAAAATAATTAAAAATCAACAATAACGTGACACGAAAGGTAGATAAGTGATGGTAACAAACCTTTGTTATGTCTGTGTTGTGAACGTGAAAATCAACATATTCAATGGATTCTTGTAGGGGCGATTTGAGAGATGAAATAATTCCTCCTGGACTTGTGATTAAAATTAACGAGTCATTCGCTCCCATTATTATATATTCCGCCTCCAGTCCGTTCAAGGCAAATTCATGAGCAATCTGAAAAATATATAATTCTTGAGTGTAATTATTAAATGTGTAATTTTTTATTACTTTTGCAGTCGGAAATTAGCATTGTATAGGTATTTTGAACATTTTTGTGTGCAGGGTACCCACACAAAGTTTAAATGTAACATATTTTTGCTAGAACCAGAATTTCCATTCCTCGGAATTTGAGTAATTGACTTTTACCGAATTTTCCTTGATTTCTCGTATCTTGTTGTCACTCGCCGTGCAATAGGAGGATTTCATATCCGATGCGAGTGCGATACTCCTCAAATTCATCCCTTTGAGAATCACTTCCCCCGAGCGATGACCGGTGGTCATGTCCCACTGGTAAATGACTCCTTCGCTACCGATGCTAATCAGCTTCGTATCCGTTTGCGACCACACGAGACTCTTAATTTTCCCCGTGTGTCCTTTCAAGCTGAACTTGGTCCGAAAACCTATGGTGTTATAAACCTGCACGATGTTTCCATTGACTGCTGCAAAAAGGTGACCACCGTGACTGAAACTGACCATTTTGCAGTTTCTTATAGGGAATTCTTGCACCACGATTAGGTCGTCGATCAGGATACTCATGAATCTCAATTTGTCGTTGAATCCAATCAGACAAAACAATCCCGTGGGATGCAAGGCGATGGAGGAGATGTCCTCCAAGTACTGCTTCTGCATGATCAAGTTTTCAGTCTCGAAGTCCCAGATGCGGACACTACGGTCGACTTCACCGACCGTCATGAACACCGGCTTCCAGGCGCACATGGACAAGCCGCTGATGGGTCCGTGGTGCAAATGCTGACCGAGGACTTGGAGCGATTGTTGCTCGGCGTCGGATGTCGTTTCTTCGCCCCAGAGTTGCACCGTGAACAGTTCCGTCCAGCCGGTGGTTATCACCAACCGGTCGAAGCTCGGGTTCACGTCGATGCAATTGACCCGGTACAAGAGGCCACTGACTTCCTTGCAGACTTGGTTCGGGATCTGGTACAAGTTCCGTTTTGTGTACTTGTAATTCCGGTCCCTTTCGAAGACGACGATCGCCCGGAAGCCGAAGGCGAAAGCGAAGCCACGGTTGAGGGAGGTCAAGCAACGGATCTCCTGCTCCCAATCGCTTTCGTCGACGTGAGTCAAACTGGCGTGGGAAGTGGACGTCTGCATGACGTAGTCCTCGCGGATTTTCAGGTTCATCATCGACGTCTCCGACATTTTGTAGATGTTCTTCAAGTCGCCGTTCTCCAGGTACACGATCCTGCCGTCCCTCGTCCCGAACAGGAGTCGGTCGGCATTCAGCCACACCATGCTAGAAACCAGCATGTTCTCGGCTTTGGAGAACCCGTAGGTTCGCCAAACTGTCTCGGACACGGTGAGCAACTTGAACGCGTAGGAACCGGCGAGTGCGACGATTCCAGCGTCTCCGGGGTTGCAAGCCATGACTTTTATCACGGATTCGGTGTTCTGCGGATGGGCAAGTTTCACGTGGGACTGAACTTTGCCCTTTTCCCAGTTGTAACACAGCATAGTTTGATCGGGTTCGCCAGTAACCGCAATTAAATGTTTGCTATCCATTGTAAAAGACGCACAGTGGAATTTCGTGGTACCGGTAGCCTCGTACGGAATACCGAGTGATTTTTTACGCTTCAGTGCGTGCAAATCGTAAATTGATATTGTCGGTTTTTCACCCGTTTCACATACAGCCGCGTATTTCCTAAAAGTAATAAATGTATCAGAGGGGAATCTATTTTTATGGAAATAAATTTGAATAGCGAGGCTGGAAATTGGACTGATCCAGTTTATTTTTAAAAGTATAGTTTGAAATATAAGCAGATATGGCTTTTTGGTCTTAAAAAGCCTAGCTTTTATAAAAATCCGTTTCTTGAAATCGGTACACTTGCATTTTTTATCCAAATTGTTTTTTATCCAAACAAAGGACATCATCGCATAAACTCGAAATATATTAAAATGCATTTAAGCTACAATTGCGTTGAAATATAAAAAATAAACAACATGGTACATAGGAAAACGGCGTGTGCAAGAGCGCGTTAATTACATTCGTCTGTAAATGACGTTTAACGATTACAGATTTTTTAATTTTATTTTACGTTATTTCATTTTTATTGACAAAAATACCTCTTCCGTTTCGAATTTAGAAGTTCCAATGTATAAATAAAGAAAAATAACGGAAACGATGAATTTATATAAATAGAAAACAGGAAATTACTTGAAAATGAATTTTTCTTGAAAATGAAAAAAAGAAAGTGTTAATTATTTCAGCGTGTCAACAGGTTAATTGTGTGTTAATTAATTTGTGATCTTTTCGTGGACTTGTGTCGTCGTTCCCTTTCTTGTTTTAGAGGATCGCAAATTTAATCTCACATATTAATGCTTTAACGTTTCCATGGCGACTTTAATACCTTATTAAACTCTAGCACTTGTAATAAAAAAAATTTTAATTACACAAAAATTGTCAATAACTTGCTTGGATAGCAATTTCATATTCTGTAATTCCATCTGAATGAGGCTTTACATTCTACCAATTAAACCAACTGCTGAATTATTTTGTCATTTGTAATAATGATATGAATTATAAATATAATGCTAATATAAATTCATCATTATTAATTTTCATACAAATTATTCTATTTATCTGCGTATTCGAATTTCGAGATAGAAAATAAATTTAAAATTACTCCACCCATAATTTATCAATTCCGCTGATTAACACTTTGCCGTCCGCACGTCTGATCGGGAGTCTTTCGTTTGGCGCCGGTATAAATCTTTATGTACGACACCAACGTGGTGCCACCGGCCGGCATAGTGTAAATAACAGTATTTTGATGATGCGGTCGTCGGAATACATTAAATATAAAATATTAATAAATATTAAATATCAATAAAGGACTTACTTATTAGGACTAACAGTTATCAAATTAATCTCGTGTTTTTCTGGCAAACGTATTAACCGTTGGCTCCGTTGCGAGTAATCGTGTACGGCTAATGCATTTCCAACGGGATATAATATTTCCGTGTCCGTAATAAAATGTGCGTTTCCTTCGACGTCGGTACGCAACCCGTACAGGACTTTGGTTTGCAACAACGGTAACATTGTAGCAGAATCTTCGAAGACGAGAAGGATTCAAAGTACACACCGGCCGTTGTTGTAAAATTTTGTATTTCGGTAACTCTGCTATAAAATATACATATATGAAAGATATACTATAAATAAAATTTGAAACAGGTTGTTAAATTTCTGCTCGTTAAACGAACAAACGTGTAGTGGTTATATTCAAAATTAATACTGAGTTGTTGACACAGGATATTCGTCTCCCTGGTAACGCTACGATTTGGCATAAATCAGTTTACACGTCCATGAGCTACTTACTCCTGCTTAGTTTTCATGGATAAATTCACCAAAAATGAATCTTTTTTTACAGGTTACAATTTTTTCATTATTTTTCTGATTTTGGGGCCTAAATAACTGCAGCTTCTGTTGTGAATTTGCGATGCAGTTAAAAGCCACAATTACTTTGGCGTCACCAACTTCTTTTATTAATTATCGATTTTGCAGATTTTCCATTTAATGGTGATTTATAATTTGCATTTTAAATTTTTGCCAGGGTTGTACTAATTTTCGATTTTACAGATTTTCCATTTGATGGTTTAAAATTTGCGTTTAATATTTTTGCAAAATGTAACTAATTTCTTCCGGAAGTAATAATTATTTTTCCTTTATCTTGTAGATCAGTTACCAGGTCGAGTCATAAGTAACTTCCGATGCAGCTATAAATCTTTGATTAAAAAATGGAAGTTACTTATGACTCGAGCTTTGCAGGTGATCGAAATTATTTAGATTCTTGAATTTTATCATTGTTGACAAGTGGTGAGCTGTAATTTGTATTTTTAACTTTTAGCAAAAATGCAACAAGTTTGCGTTTGATTTTTGTGACGGTCTTCCATTATTCCTTGTAATTCATTTTCCGAACCATCACTCAAGTTGTTGCTTAAATAATGTGCAGTTTTCATTTCGAAGCTGATCACGGAAAACTGCAAATATTTTTGCACCAACCTATTACTCTTAGTTTCCAAGTAAATTATAAAATATATATAAAATATTAACTATCCATTTTACAAGTTTTGCGTTTCTCTTATATCCGATTTCTGTTTTCCTAGTGCCACGTTCATCCAATATTTGAAAAATGCAGCTGGCACGTGCAATTGTTTTTCTACGTTCATATACGTCACTTCAACTTCATCATCCTCCTCCGGTGGTGTTCTGTAACTCGGGTTTTTAACTCTTTCTAAAGTACGATATGTTTCTTCATCCATACGTAAAACACTACTATAATTGCCCGTGTCTATGCAGACCATTTCCTCTACTGGTTTCATGGGTAACCTTGCAGGATTCACTGGTGTATTCACTTTGCATGTTACAGATGGCCCCGAAGGACCCTGAGTTGTGCTATTTGACCTATTGTTAAAATATTTTTCCTTGTACCAGCTAGTGTAGCTGTAACGTGCCAGTCGCTCGTCCAAGCTGAGGGAAACTCCTGCTTTGTAAAATTCGAACGCATCCTTCAAAGACTCTGAATAGACCAATTTTTGGTATCTGGACATCTAGAAAAAAAAAATCGTAGCCAATAACATTTTGCATCCAATGTTTATGCTCTAGAAGTGTTACATGTATTAGTTGATATTTAAATTAATGTCAAAAACCAAGTACTTACCCTATGTGGGATTTCTTCGAAGTTTCCTCGAAACGGTTTAATATTCGTTGGTGACAGCCAATCATATGAACACTCCCCGTCATGTAGAAAAGTAACATGATATTTGTACTGCAATGAAAAATACAGAAGCCAAAAGTACAAAACCAGTGTGCTTTTTATTTTCCGTACAGGAGCTGTGCCCTTTAACGCTATTTTGTACCAAAAGTGTCAAAAGACACCTTTTAGAGTTTTAATTTACAATTATTTTTAAGATATTAACCCTTTGTCTGCTAAAGGCGTGTATATATACGCTTTGACAAGTTCATCAATGTATACGAAAGGCGCATATATGCGCCCTTAATAACTGACATCTGAATATTGCCGCATATATTGATAGTTTCGTGCAAGAGTAAGCCGCAGTCAAAGGGTTAAATTTTCAGGTGTTATTTATCTGGTTTAACGACTTTATTGTTAATTTTTACTAATGAAGTAAATTAAATTGAGACTCTTCCGATGGAATGTGGTCTGGGCCAAGATTTATTAGATTGGAAACTTAATCTAAATCAACTGAAATTATTTTTATAGCAAGTCTTGTAATGACAAGAGCTATTTAATTAATATCCCTTGTACTCGCATTTTTTAAGCGATTTATTTTTAAGTTTAATATAAATATTTTTCAAGTGTAATCTCTCTTTGAAAGCTACGAATGAGTGGTGCTTAGAGGAATTATGCGTCTATCAACAATTTCGTATTAATTAAGAAAATCTATTTTAATTACGATTACATATTGTTGCTTTTGGATTTTTGATTACGTACAATTAACGCAGTAGAAATAGTGTTAAAGGTTGAAACGAATTGTTCACCGTGTAAAGGCAAGGATAGAAATTTAAATAAAGCAAATTTCTATACTTCCGAAACGCATTTTCACTTTTTGCACATTGTCGCAAAATCAAATAAAAACATTCTTACGGGCACGACTTCGTTGGTTCTCACTTTACAGTAACTTAATGTTTCTGAGAATTCTTCGATCATACCCGGCCACCATGGAAATCCGGTACATTTTGCCCATGCCAAGTTTCCAGGTACATATTCACTTTCGAACCAAGGCTCTCTAGTTTCCAAGTCTTGTTCCGGTATTTCGCAAGATGCAAAATTCGTGTCTGTAATTGGGCAAGATACTCTGTTAACAAATTTTGATAGAAAACGATTCAAAGGCTCAAGAACCTATTTGCAAACAATATATTTTATTGGTCGCATTCAGGTTTCTCAGAATTCGAATCGTTTTCTAACAAATTTTATCTTTCATTCGCAAACACAATAAGGGAGGCAAAAGTGATATCGAGCGAACCTGAGTTCATGGAGCAAAGCCATTTTATGTGATGGTAATTTTGAGGATCCTTGTCGGACTCCACTTTTCTCCATTTTCCACAATCGTCGCATTGAACCCAGAAATCTACTGGTTTACGTCTAAAAGATTCTAAATCTTTAATAAGTTTAATACGATAAGACGTTTCATCTCCTATCTCTGCATCTTGCAAATTGGAATTTTTTTCGGTACATCTCTTTTTACCAGCGGGTGCTAAAATACAAAAATATCTTGGGTTGGCAACTAAGTAATTGCGGATTTTGTCATTTATTTGCTTCGAAAAATCCGCAATTACTTAGTTGCCAACCCAATATGAAACAGGACATAGACAGTTTTAATAAAAAGAAGGTTGTAATAAAAATCATTCACGTTTAATCGCCGAACACATCAACGATAACCAACGTTTAATCTTTTCGCAACTCAGATATGCATCGAATAAATGGATCTTCTCTGATAACCGGCATGTAATCTTCCGAGTTCAGATATACCTCGGGCAAAAGATAGGTATTACACGTCGCTACAATGTAGGTATCGATTACATTTGAATTAACACAGTTTCCACAATTGCAATTTTAATACCGAGGTAAACAATAAACAGTTGGAAAAATAAAGCAACATAATATGAAAAAATAAAGAGGTAATATAAATAAAAACGGATTGTCAATTGTAATAGCAGTTACTAAAAAATTGGGTTTGTTTATGGAAAAAAAATTGTGACTATGAATCTGGGACTTAATCAGCGATTAAAAAAAATTATTTTTTGATTATTTTTCCATGAAGACTTTCATCCAATAATAATGATAACAATTTTTTGGACCAAATAAACAACTGTCAGGTACTAAAATTTATAACTAGCTATTTTTCATGAAAAACCACTTCTAAAAGAATTAACAGAGAAAATAAAGTACCGATTTTCGTTCCAGAAGAAAAAAAAAACAGAATTTTTAAAATAGAATAATTAAAATTTAACCGTTTTGGATTATCCTTTTATCGCAATTTGTACTATATTATACAAATTTTGTAACCCTCCCTTCCGGGAAAAATTGCATATATTCCCCTTTGACCCGAATAACCACATCGGAAGCACTGATAATCGATTTTATCTATCTTTTAGGCCGGAAGAATTGAACAATTGAAGTTTTGTAATACGTTTTCCTCGCCGATAATAATTTATTTACCACTAACGAGACGATTCAATTTTCTGGGATCGTATTAATCTGACGCTGAAATTAATTCCCTCTAGATCCCAAGATAAATCCTTACAGAGGGAAAAAAATACCAAAAAGAAAATCAGAGAGGAAGTGAATGAGAGCAAACTGCCAAAAAATAACTGCTAGGCAAAAGAACTTGCTTTGTTTTATGAATTATTCGTTCGAGAAAAGGACACGTGTGATTCTGCTAATAGAGCAAATTCGCGATATCAATGTCAAATTACATTAATTACGCTGGGAAATGGAATCAGAGGTCAAGCAAAATTTTACTTACCTCAGTGACAAGTATCTTAATTCTTGTAGAAAATAATTATTGTTTTTTAGAATAACGTGATAGAAAATATGTAAATACAACTTTCTTATTTGTAATTTCATGAATTATAAAATTTTATCAAAAACCTTTTTCTGGGTATTTTTTTTTGTGACTGATTATTTTTCTCATTAATCATAATAAAATTTGAAATCCAAAAATACCAATAATAATAATAATAATAATAATAAACATGAATGGGGTCAAAATATGAGATTGAATTTTTAAAATTATTGGACTTTTTAATAAACTTTTTACTTCTCAGACAGTTTAAATTTATGCAATTTATCCATTACTATTTTTGTAAATTTATAAATTAAATTTATAAATTTCGTAGCATTTTTTGATAAGAAAAAAATAATGATTAATTTTTGGAATTTTGTAACAGGAAATTTGTAACTATATACAATTTTGACGCATTGTCATTGCTATTGAATCAATTTTTATTTTCCAAATACGCTGATTTAGTTGAAATCCAAAGCATTTTTTTTTCAATGTATGTAAAATCTTTCAAAATTTCGACAAAAATTCAGCAAATTTGAGGTATTATGTTGTCCACTACATTAGCGCTCCGATGAGATGAATTGACTGGTGTATTTGGATGACATGAAGTGAAGGGCGGAAAATAAATCATTGAAGAGAGGTAACAGCCTCTTCATTACTCAGACTATCCGGGACCAAATAGGTCGATACGATAATCATGGCGATAATTACACCTAGGTACAGCTGCATTGGAGACTGCAGTCGGATCTCAATGCGTTATCAAATTTCCAAAGGTATGTGGATTTTCGTTTCAATTGCAAGGATTTTCCATCACGCGTGTGGAAAATCCCGCGGATGTTTTTCCCTCCTTTGGAAAACCCCTCTTTTGGATCTCTCGGTGGTTACCGCTCGAGTGTTACCGCTGCATTTATTGATCATTATCAATAAATGCAGCAAAGATAAAGTCAAGTGCGAAAATTGCATTCGCCGAATGCAGCTTAGAATGCTATTACAAAAAATCTTGGGCAACTCCTCATTTTTTGGGGGGAACATTTTCTATATTCTCCTTTCAAGTAACGTTACACAAAATTCATTAACAAATCGGCCTTCAGTGACTTCTATTATTTACTTAATAATAAATGACTTATCGTTAGCAAACTTTTCTAACTTTTCTAACATTCACAACTTTTTCTTGAACAAATGGTGCGCTGGAACACCTTACACATTTTTTTTTGCATAGAATACTGCCGTCCGTTTATACAAACAATCCAAATCTACTTGATGCAAATTTTCTGCTCTGTCTACTTTTCATGCACAGGAAAATGTCATACTCGGAAATGCGTGAATTCACCTTTTTTGGAAACCTCGCGCTGCGCTCTTTTGGCATAGTTTTTTCTTGGAAGTACCGGATTGTGTTCAACATTTTTCCCGTTTCTTAGCCGCATGGTGCCTTTATTGTCGAGCTTCACAAATGTGCAATCGTTTTCTTTGTTTTCCTCCAAAACGTCTTTACCCACTTTCCTGGGTTTTATATTTTTCGTTGCGTTTTCTACGCCAACGATTGGTTTTTGGATTTGATCCTGTTCAATGGACAAATCATTTTGATCGCTATAAATTAATTTCTTGGGTTTCAGTTCTATTTTATCAAATGACTTCTTTTGCTTCGTGGGTGCGGTGGGGGTGGAAATTGATAGTTTCGATAACGTGGGCGTTTTTACGGGACTCTCGTGAAATATGTCAAACATGATGGTACTTTCAGTGGATGGAGATCCTAACTAAAAATGAGAATATGATATATTTGAATATTTCATCAAATTCTATTTTTCTAGTTTATAAAATTCGTAGCATTTTTCTGTACCGAGAAAATAATTATAAATTTTGAAATTTCGCAATAGCAAATTCATTAATATAATTCTCTCCTTTGTGCCTTCATGCATTTTTTATTTTACGTAAGAACATTATAATAATAAAATTTGAAACCCAAAAAAACCTAATAATATAATAAAAAATATGAATGGGTTCAAAATGTGAGATTTATTTTTTTAAGTTATTGGGCTTTTGAATAAACTTTTTACCTTTCAGAAAATCTACATTTATGCAATTTATCCATTTCTATTTTTTTCTTTTATAAATTTCATAGCATTTTTTGATAAGAAGAAAATAATTCTAAATTTTTAGAATTTTGTAAAAGGAAATTTGTAAATACAATTTTCTCCTTTGTGCTTTCATGCGTTTTTAGATTTTATGTAAAACAACTTTTTTCCGGATAATTTTGTTTATTAAACATTAAAAAAATCATTAATAATAATAAAATTTGAAATAAAAAAACAAATAATAATAATGGTATGAATGGAACGAAAATGTGTGGTTGCAATTTGAAAGTTATTGGTCCGCACCAAAAATTTGTTATTTTATTTTCAGACAATATTTAAAGCAACTATTACCTTGCAACCATTAAAAATGACACTAGATACAGAATTTTATTGCAACTGCAACTGATACCGTGTAACAGTTGCCGTTATTACCTGTTTCTACGCCTATAAGCGTTGTGTTTTTATGGATGTATTTATTCCATACACTATATCTACAAGTAAGTACATGTAAATTTTTTTTGTTATTATTGCGATGAAAATTCACGGGCAAATTATTCTGAAATTGCTAGCAGCAATGTAAATGTAAATAATGAATGCAGCAGATCATTCTTTAGAAATACTAAAATGGAATGCGAATTTGCATCAACAATATCAAACCAAATGGGATTTGCAGTATGTCAAGAGCCGTTATTTTTGCAAGGTCGATTACGAATTGTTGAAATTAGCATGAGTGACTGCGAGAGTGACAATTATTTTAAGGTAATATTACCGGCAAACGCACCATCTCTTTTTTTCTATGCTTTTTATATCATGTACAAAATAAAATAATATTATTTGACATTTTTGACCCGATACGGTTGGAGAAGGGGTATTTCTAAAAGGAAACCTAACCGCGAATGTTTCTTCCAGGGTGTTAAGAAAAAATAAAACCCTTATTTTTCAATAACCGACTCACTGCAAGTGCAATTCATTCTTTGGGACATTCCACATTTATTTAAAAATAACCTTGCAAATTATAAGTCACACCTATTCCTAATCGTTTATGGCAATCTAATTTCCACTTACCGTAGGTTAAATTAACTGTTTACTGTCATCACGCTGACGGTTGACACTTTAACGAATGCTTTGATGTTTATTTTTTCCAAACTCACTCCCAACTTAGATATTCGGGGTTGACACGGGCAAATTCAGAGAATCTCAACTTTTTCCTGCTTTCCACCAATCAGAATCGTTCCTTGGTCGTACCCTAAATTCAAAAAGTAACGGAAAAAAATATCTACCTATGTAAATAAGAAATAAAAAAAGAACCCTTTTGTTAATTAATGAAAAGTACCAAATACACTAATTAAATCATCCACCAATCTTCGAATTAATGAAAATTCAATATCTTAGGTCATTTATTTAGTTTATATAAAATTTATGCGAACGAAATGGACAGATATTGTGTTTGAACTTCCAGCATTGCGTGTGGTTTGGCGCTGAACGAACATTGCCGAAGATAGCCGAAGCGGGGGATTCGTGACTCGGTCGCCTGCCTAGCCGAGTGCCCACATGGAAAATGGAGGTTGGACGAAGTAAACGAAACAGCTATTCGCCATCGTTGGATGGGCGCACGAGAAGACTTCTCGAATTAGCTGTGTCGCGTTCTACGGTAAAGAAAGCGAATTTTGTGCTTAATGTAACACCAAAGTGTGCTACGAAGTGAGGAGACTTCATTTTCAACAAATAAAAGGTAAGTTCGTTCATGTAGATTGATAATCATCGTGCGAAACGTGAAGCAAAAGTTGAGGCTTACAATATCATCCGTTTTCGGAACGTATAAACTTTGCAGTGCGCATGTGCCGTTGCGGGAATGATAAATTTACGCGCTATGCTTTTCAACTTATTCTGCCTTTTCTATTAACGTACTATTTTGCGCAATGAATCATTGTTTTCTTTATTGTCGTCTTTGCGCGTTCTATGCTCGCTTTTACAACTTACGTCAAAATGATCGTCAACCGAGCCGGCGTTACAACGATCGTCTCATTTAGCAACGAACGTTAGGGTACCGATATTCGGACAGCACGTGTTGTTTTCCTATATTCCACTCATTTGTTTTCGTTTACAAGTAGATATGGTTCCCCAACCGGGGGGTGGGGGGGAGGAAGAATCTGTGAGGCCTTTGCATTTCTATACAAATCTAATTCTTCATATTTTACTTTATTTGACTTAAATTTTCTTCTAAAAAAGAGTTTTATGGAAACATACCTTTTTAAATTAAAACGCGAACTTTGTAAAAGGGAAATTCTCCACAACAATTTTTTAAGTGACATTGATAGGGTTCAATTCACTAATTTTGAATACGAAGTAGGTAGCAGCCATATTTGAGTGTGTATGTAACAAACATTTGTTTTGTTTATAGTTTACGATAAACATGAATATGTACGACGCTAACGTTGTACAAACACGAATATGTACGGCGCTTGAAATGTTGATGCAAATAATGAATCCTAAAATAAAGTTATCATGTTTATAACGAGGAGTGACACTATCTTTGAGCAGGTTCCTGCCTGTTACAGATTTTTCTAACCCCCCTACTTCGAGTGTATGAAACTATGAAATGGCAATTACCAATTTAGAAGTTTCCAGGACGGAATTGGAATATTTTTACGCACTTTATACATAGGAGGTTTCTAATATTTTATACAGTATTAGGTGGCTTATAGCCCTCGCATAAGTGGATAAAAGTAACAACGTTAAATTTTCTTTTCTACGATATGCTCCTGAAACGCAGTGAATATATGAGTCGTTTATTTTGAAAGCGACCTAAGTCCAGTTTTTTGTAATTTGTAAATTTTAATTAAATGTTTTTTTATGACAGCTAACTTCAAGTGCTACAGGTTACTACAGTTAACCCCTTCGGGTACGATTTAATAATGAAAAACTGTGCATGAAATAACCATTTAATTTTTATTTTTTAAAAAACTTGTTTCATTTTATCATTCTCACATATTTATTCGATTTATATTTCATCATAAATTCAACACATTTTCACTTACTGAAGAGGATCTGCAACAAAGGATCGAAACGTATAAGAAACAATAATTATTAGTATCGGTTGAACAACAAAATTAAAAACAATAAAGGATTATTCTTACATATTCTTAATTAATATTCATTTTTACATATTGTTAAATAATATAATAAACGGTAAAATTCAGAAAAAATCATTTTTCAAACCAATGACGAGCTAGACTCGTCATTTTACCGGAAGGGGTTAACAACAAAATCTTCACAAATGGACTTAGACCACTTTCAAAATAAACGGTTCTTGTAGAAATGAAACTACAAGTCGATTCCTTTAAAAAATATTGAAATTATATACTGTACATTTATACCGTACTTCTTATTTTTTTCTTTTATATTGCATTTTGTAACGATATTGAATCTTAATTATTATCAAGCCAACTTCTGCTTTCGTATATGCTACAATGATACTTATTGTTATTGTTATTTTAATTCTGTGTACTTATCTGCTACTCACCACTACTATTTTGCTTTATTGTATATTTTTACATTGCCCCATGGATTCCAGGGCATAATAAACCAGAAAAAAGAAATTATTATTTAAAAAAAAACTTGCACTTAAACAATAAAAAACGCAGTAAGGCTTTAAAAAATTTAGGAAATTCAAGGAAAAATTTCATTTCCATTTAGAAGACAAGATCTTTAATTTTGCAAATGATTTTATATTTTTCCAATTTTCCAAAGATATAACGTAAATATCTGTTTCATCCCATACTTTGTTACATTTCATTTCAAAATATTATTTTCAATATCCATGAGTTTCCCAAAATAATAAAATAAATCGTTGAATGATAGAAAACTCGATAACTCGGAAGCAAACGCAGTAAGGCAATCTTCTTTTTTTTTAATATCGTATTATAACCCTTAGAATTTAATAATTTCCGAATTCGCTCATATAAGAATATCTTTTATCAGAGTTAAGAGCCCTGGCAATACAATTGCCGGCTGTGGACGCACGTTGGGTTCAAAAAGGAACAATGAACTAAGTTTACCTTGCTCCACTCTTATTGTTTTCTCCAAAGAATAGTCAACCATCCGAGTGAAGGGTCCTCTTTTTCAAGAATCGTTCTCGCAAAAGTGAAAAGTTCTCGCCATAACTTTGGATTACAATATTAAACACAAATTACGTCATACTTATTAAATAGCAACGACTAATGTGATGACAAAAAAATCACTCTGTATGAATTTCTAAATTACGAATTACATGCTAAAGTTTCTTTACAAGGGGGAGGGGGGGAAATAATCATTCTCAGACTGAGTCTACGCAGTAATTAAAAAAATAATAATTCTCAGTACCAAAAATAATTGAACGTTATTGTAAATTACAATTAAAGCGAACAGAAATACCAAAACGAAATTCAGGGAGTGTGAATTATGTTTCTAGTACCTAATAACAAATAACCGTATTGTTCAATCAACCGTTTCCCCTTGCGCTGTCTATTAAAAAAAGTCCCAGCCGGGATGTAATATTCAAATGAATGGTCCACCGGAAACGTAAAGGAACCGGCTCGTCTGCTTACTCACTCTCGTTAAAAATCGATTTCAATAAATAAATTCCGATGCACTACCAGAGATAACGTTAACGATAGTGTTAAAGCGTGTTCATTATCTCTTACACCCAGAAGGGTGCGAGGGGGGGAAGGGTATTCAAGTGATAACGTAGGATCAAGTTGGGAGGAAGCAATGTGTCTTGATAGTTGCAGAGATATATTATTTCACCATTTGTACGGAGTAATAAAGTATGAACACCCATCAGACAGTGTTCCTTTCAGCTCCCTCCTCTTAGTTACAGCCAGTACAGCGCGATTATCCTACCCCAAGCTTTTCCAGTTGTTCATTATCCTTGGCCATTTTCCAACATTTCATTCTTTAATCAAAAGGGGGTAAAGTGGTGCTCTCGGGCTCCTCATAAGGGGTAGAGCAGCCTATCCAGGTGACATTAGGCACCTTCAACTTTCTCCTCATCTTTTTTTTTGGTCTTCCTTTCCCATTTTTCTTTCCTGAACGAACGGAAAAGGAACAATTCACGAGAGACAAACTGGGGAAGGAATAGAGCTGTTTGTTAGTCGCCATAAATTATTTGCACCTATCACATGCATCTCAATCCACTCTCATATGCATCCATTTGTCCTTTATTAGCCTGCAGTACAAACCCTCAAAGTGGTCACGCAAGTCAAAGCTTTGTGTAACGAAGCAAATGCCAAGCTCCGTCGTTTATAGATTCCATTGAACATGTTCTCAAAATTGGTATAACGATGAACACCGTGTTGGAGAATTCTTTACACGTGTGTTGAAAATTTAGTAGCAGACTGACGCATAAAAATACTGTTTTTGAGAATTTAGCATTTAACCATTTTCGCGCATATTGGTATTTTTAACGCATGAAAAATATCAATACATTTAAAATTTTATTTTCTGGAAATTATACCACAATGTTTAAGAAAATTGCAAAAATTTGGCTTACTGCGTTTGCTGGCGAATTTTCCAATTTCCTATCATTAAAAAATTAATTTTATTATTTTGGAAAATTGAAAGATATTGATGGAGCGATATCTTTCAATTTTGCAAAACGATAAAATGAATTTTTTAATGACAGGACACTGGAAAATTCTCCAGCAAGAATTTAATGTTCTGCAAATTCGTTCATATAATATTTAGTGACGGATTAGAGTGGGTTGAACTTTCTTCCTGTGAAAAAGAATAAAATATCAACAAAAGGATTAACGCAAAATTCTTTCAAAATATTTAGAAATGTTTTTTTCTTTTTAATTTTCAATATTTAAATTTGAAAGAAAAGTTTAAACCAGTTTTATCGATATTTTATCTCATTTTACAGGAAAAAAGTTTAATCTTTTTTTAGCAAGACAAGAACTAATAGATCTCATAGAAAGTGAAGTGATTCAGTTCCCGATTATTTAAATAGAGATGATCTTTGATACCAATAAATCCTCCAAGGTTACAATTATATGGAAAACATTTAAAAGCAACTTATCGATTGGAAGAATACACTATTCCAATTACGTGGAAATTTTTCCTGGTAAAAAAAAATTAAATTTATCCATTTGCGTTCGAAACATGATAACAAAATAGCTTCGAGTAGAGTGGATTAATTTTCTATGCGACATTAATTGGCGGTTTTACCTGAAACCGCGGAATGCATCACGCGAAACTGCTTGTTGACCCTGTTTCGCTACTTGCCGGCGAAAATTTTAGTCGCATCTTTGTGTGTAGCAATTTCCGTCGCAATAAAGACACCAATGGATAATTAATCCCCTGAGCACATACCCATTTCTTCGATCACAAAATTCACTGTGGGTTTCTGACGCCCTGTGCACTTTTTTGTGAGCTACAATTGCAAAATTAATCATTCGATCAATTTTAAAAAAACCTTAGACGTTCTTCAAATTTTGTAGAGTCAATGCCCAAAATTCAAATGCCTGGTTAGAAAATATGAAATCATCCTGAAAAGAAAATTTTTCTTAAAAAGGAGATTTCATAGAAAAAATTAAATTAAAAGTGAGATCCAAAATTAAATATTCAAAAATTACATCAATATTTTGCGAGTGAATGAAAAAAAATTCAAATAAAACATAAATGTTAATATAAAAAAATGTTTATTTAATATCTTTAAATAATTTTTTTGAAAAATTTTAATACGGAACCTGAAAGACCCTATATGCGCTCCGTGGGTTAACACCTGTACATTTTATGTACACTTTATTGTCCTTACAATTGTCATATTAACACTACGCCATCCGGTGGCACCACGTTGGTGCCATGCGAAAACTATCGGGCAAGCGCCGGTGGCACCGCGTTGGTGTCGTACAACAAGATTTATATCGGCGCCAAACGAAAACAACATGTTAACATTGTTAATTCTTTCTTTTTTCTTCTTACAGATTATTAAAAAAATGTCATCAGTGCAAATAGACCGTGCTGCAAAAATGGGTGCCGTTAAAGAAAGAAAGGAGAACGATAAATCTCGAAAGGCCTTCAATACGTCGCACAAGAAACACAATAAGCATGAGGACAATCGTCACTTCAAATTCGGTCGCAAGCGTCTTCAAAGTTTCACCGGGAATGGCAAATTCTTCCCGCCGTATAAGCGCCGTAAGAAGGACGGTATTATACCACCTACGAAGTTTCTCTTAGGAGGAAACATATGCGATCCGCTGAATCTTAACAGCATGCAAGACGAGGAAATCAACCGAGCGATGAACGCAGTCACTCCGAAATCCAGTCCTCTGCCGACTCCGAAACATAGGAAAGGAACGATCGAAGTGATAATTCCACCGAATATTTGTGATCCCCTAAATTTAACAAACTGCAACGACGACGATGAATATGAGAAACAGCTGATTTCGCCGACAAAGAAAGGTTCCAAGAAGCGGAACAGGAAACGCAAACGGGCTTCTTCCAGTTCCGGCAAAGACGACGCCAACGATATCGGCGAAGTCAAGGAAAAGGATAAGGAGAAAGAGCCTTGCGCGGAAACGGAGGTGGAGGCCAACTTGGAAAAACTTCCTCCCCCGGAGACGACCCTCAAATCGCCACCCGCGTCTCCTGCTCCTAATATACCCAAAGAACCAAAACCAGAGAGTCCCTTAAAAGATAAGAACAAATTACGCTTGAAAGGTTTGGAGGAGCCCAAAGACAAGCGATTGCGAAAGGTCGAAGTGAAGGATAAAATCGTTAGTCCGGTTATCCCGCAACCCGGGGCTTGGAAACCGCGACCGCAGCATCGACCTAGCCAGGATAAGAAGAGGAAGCCGCCCCAACAGTTGCCGAAATTCCGCGAAAAGGATGCGCGGTTTCAGTATGGAAATTACAATAGGTATTACGGTTATCGGAACCCTCACCACGACGTGGACACGAGACTGACGGTTTTTGCACAACGAAAGGAACTTTTCTGGGGGAAGGATGTCTTAGACATCGGTTGCAATATAGGTCACATTACGTTGTCGATCGCTCGGGACTTTGCAGCCAAGAGTGTCACCGGTATCGACATTGACCGCAAGCTCATTGGAATCGCGCGGAAAAATATTAAGCATTATGTTAATTGCATGCCATCGCCCGCGAGCCACGACGAAGGCGCTGAAGAACGCGACGCCAGCTTCTTTCCCATGTCTATGCCTATCAATTATGGTCCTGTGGATATACCCGGCTTCACGAAGAACAAAGACCATATGGGATTTCCGTACAATGTTACTTTTGTACAAGTAAGTATCGTTCTCTTTGTTTCATCGCTCTGCGAAAATTTGAGAATTATGTTTATTAGAATTATTGTATTGCTTGTATATTTATGATAATTTTAGCTAATTTTTCTGTAATAAAATTATGGTGGTAAGTATTAACTGTGAGAGAATATGCAATTTTTAAATAATTATTTCCGGATAAATTATCTAAAATTTTAGTAAAAACTCCCAAAATTGTTTACTGGATCTGCGTGACTAGGAACTGAGAAAAATTCTACAATTTGAAATTTGGCAGTTAATGTTAAAACAGTATAGCAGAAAATGACAATAATCTGTCATTTGATTATATTTAAAATTATATAATACTTATAATTGTACGAAATATGCATTTTAAAAAGTATACATTTATAATTATATAAAATAGTTTTAAAAAATCGTCGCAACTAATAATAGATAACACTATATTTTAACGAAGAAATAACTTGAGAAGGAATTGTTTTTAAAAATTTCTAAAAATGCAAGTTTTAGAAATTTAGAAGTATTTAGAAATATGCATTCTTTGGCATCTTTCGAAAATACTGCATTGGCTTGTAATTCTACTTTAGCAAATATTTCAGTTTTTTTATTCGAGGATATATTTTACTTAACAAAAAATGTTAAACATTCAAATATAACCGTAATTCGTACTTGCAATCAGTCTATCCTGTCGGGGATACTTTAAATAGATTGTCGATGTTAACTGAATTTTAATTCGGACCTATAGCGTTATTGAATTAATTGGTAGTAATATCTTTCTGTGGGTTCAAAAGAAAATCGGATTACTTTGGATTGTAAATTGTAATTTGATTCTCAGATTATACCATAACTGTTACAGTTATTAATTTTATTGTTTTATTTGCTTCTTCGTTTTCGCAAACGCTGTTGCAATTTAAAATTTAAATCTCGACATCGAGGCATATGAAGAACTCCTCGATAAGTCAAACTGTCTTAATAACGCGACTGCTTGCAATTAAAAGATCTTTTTGACGATATACACTGTAACAACATATTAGAAAATTTAATGTGTTTGAAGAAACAATTTACATTCAACAGAAACTTCATAATTGCACTCTCACTTCCTTAATCTTGCTATGAACTATGAATTTATGTACGCTTCAACCTAGAGAGATAATACAAAGAGAAATAATAATAGAATATGAACTGTTACGTAAGTTCGTAACTAATTATTAATACTTTTCATTTACTCGCGCCTCTTTTCCTAAGTTTATTTCTCCACGATGCGATGATGTACATATGGTTTAAATTTTCATTACAGCGAAGGTGGAGAAGCAATACTAGGTGCCTATTTTATCGTTCAAATTAATTTAAGTATTATAATAATTTCACTCTTTTTAGGTGTTTTCTATTACGTAAGAAAAACCAAAAAATTGGAAAATCCTTAAAATGTAACTTATAGACTTTAATAAATTTGTCTATTTTTTTTTAGGGAAATTATGTCCTGGAAGATGACGCCTTATTGTCCTTAGAACAACCTCAGTTTGATACGATTCTCTGTCTTTCCATTACAAAATGGATACATTTGAACTTTGGAGATGCTGGACTAAAACAAGCATTTAAACGTATGCATGCTCAGTTGAGGCCAGGAGGCGTATTACTATTAGAAGCTCAAGGCTGGAGCAGTTACGGAAAGAAAAAAAATCTCACGGTAAGTCCCAATATTTTTAATTTACTTCACATTTTTTATTTTAATTTTTTTTATATCAGATTGACAAAGCACCGAATTTTACGAAGCATTATCTGCTTTTAAACTACATTTTGTTCATTACGACAATATTTCGGGTATATTTTGTAACTAATTGAAGGAGAAATTGTACCAAAAAAATTCGAAGTTTATTGTACCACATTGTTATTGTTTTTTCGATACAATTAGTATTTGAAACTTGCCTCAAATATAGAATCAGTAAATAACTTTTTTAGACTCACAATTATCTGAAAAAAAATGACAAAATGTATTTCCTTTCGTATTTTGAAACTTCGAAAGTAGAAAATTTTTTTCTTTCGTATCCAAATTTCAATAACATTGAATTTTATGTTACAGGAACGGATATATAAAAATTACCAAAGCATCGAATTTGTACCACAGAAATTTACTCAATACCTCTTATCCGCTGAAGTTGGTTTCTGCAAATGCGAGGTCTTGTCTATTCCTCCGCATCCTGCGAAAGGGTTTCAACGACCTATACAATTATTCACCAAAGCCGGTACTACCCCGGAACACAATTCCAGCACCGAGCGGGCAACTGTTAGTCGGGAATCGCGTCAGCAGAGAGAAGATGCGTTGAGGGAATACGAGCGGGAACTCTTTCCAAAAGAAGACAAAAAGGAATCTGATCTTTCCGCGATGAGTCAAAGGAGTAGCGAATCTCTTAGTCAATACGAACACTTAGAGAACGTGTACGCTCCCAGTACTACGCCCTGTTATGATGACACACCCGGTCACACCAATGAAAGTGTTTCCGTGGATGCCGCGGAGATGTGTTACCTGGATGTAACCATTGAACACAACAAAACTGAACAAGAGACCACGGAAAAGGGAAAATCAACCGAAAAAATCGCCAGAGAACATCGCGGGCAAAAACGAAAACACGACCAGCATTCAAAGTCGAAGACAGAAACTGCAACGTCGGCAACTAGTTCTAGTAATGAAAAATCACAAGAAAATGTCGATACCAGAAACGCGAGAAAACGGAAAGCTGGGAAAAATGAAAAATTCGAGCCTCATTTGAAGAAAATTAAGGAAGTTGCTGCTTCTCCCGATGTTCAAGTAACTCTCAGTGATCAAACAGACGCTTATACTCCGAAGGATAAAATTGTAGCTGAAAGCAAAGAGGCAGAAAGCAAAGGGAATATTGAGAAAGTCGAGAAGCAGGAAGAGATTACAGGATCAAGGAATTCCACAGAATCAAATACGAAGCGAAGTGAATTTTGTTCGGATAATACGTAAAGAAAGGGTGCAGTTGGCGGTTTGAGAGAGGAACCGGTGAAAAACACAACGTATTTTAATGGAAAGCAATAGCGCGTCATTTTACTTGGCTATCACGCGTACTTTTGAAATTCCATTTTATATTATGTACTTCATTCCTTAACTAGTCAAAATTATTTAATTGAGTTTAATTATGTCGTGATACATTACCGTTCGGAAATATGAAATTCTTTGTGGAAAAGTACGAGAAATGTTAAGAATATCTGGAAAGGATTTTAGGGGAATTTCGTATCCCTGTTATATAATATTTTTCAATAAGACAAACGAGAATACTCAAACAATTACTCCATTCTTGATTAGTAAATCGAAAAAATGTCTAAGAAATTACGTGTGCATAGAATTTTCATAAATCCGCAGAATAAGGAAAAGTTTCTGCACTTTTTTTTCTTCCATTGTCAATAATAGAAAAAAAAACTCTGTTGCAACAAGGAATAGAATTTGCATCTGAACTCGAGTCTCCTCTACAAATTATATTTCATATTCGTCGACAGTAATTTGCACAACTTATGTACGTCAAGTATTAAATTAGCTGATCATTAAAATACGCGGTGAAAACGTTTGTTGTATTTTTAGGACACACTTAGATTTTTAATTCGAAATGAGGCGAAGAAGACGAAGAAAAGACGAAGAAAAACCAAACCCTAGCAAAACCTTAGCATCCATGCGTGTAAGAAATTTCAAGATCATTTTGCTTCTTTTCTTCAACATTGTTTCCTAATACGTCGTCATCAAATAATGAATCTTTGCTTTTCGTAATTCGTCGAATTTTTCGTTTCGCACAGAAATACTGTACAAGTTAGAATGTATTGCTTTAGATTGTATCTAATTATGTATAAAAGAAAAGCAAAATATCTCCTCAAGTGAATTACATACAGGCTGTGCTCCCACATTGACAACAACAAAAAATGATGAAAAGAAATTAATCCTTTCTGAGAATAAGAAAAAGCCATGAACTCTACGTACGTGCCTAAGGCAGCAAGATAATCTGCGACATTACCAAAATACATCGCGTTTCATTAGGTTTATCGATGGAAGACTGATTTTTGGCTTTATAACGAATTTCTAGAAAACTCGGGAAAGAGCCGCGCATCCGTATTTAATGATTAACTTTGCGCGACTCCCTTCTCATGGAAAATTCAAAATTTTACATGATATTCAAATACGACTTTTAGAAAAATTCGAAACGTCTGTGCGAATGTTTATCGAGTCAAAATACAAATTTCGAGATCGAGATCAATTTTCGGCACGTTCATCTTCTTCGAAGTTCCGTCAAAGTAGTTTTCTATGTTTCTTTTTTGAATTTGTATTAATTGAAATCTACTTTTCGATTTTCTAGTAATATTCTAGTAATATCTTGAAGCAAGTGGTTCCAATCTTTGCCAAGAGAATGTAAATTAACAGTAATTTTAACGAACGCAATATTTCTTCAATCGAAACATTTCTCTAAGAATTATTCTATACATTCAACAAACTCGTACTAGAAGAACCCAGATATTGTTGATGCAATAGTTATTTTATGCGAAGATTACAAGCAGAAAGTTATGAAAATCCGGTTGCGTGATTTCGAATGTTGAGTAGTTGAGTTGTTTCCTTTTTGGAATGAAAATAGAAAATCATTGGCAAAAAAATAAGAACAAAAAGAAATATGAAAAGAAAAGTGTAAACGTTTTTGGTAATCAGATTTTTTTCAAAATCCAGTTTACATTTTCAGGATTTTTCCTGGGTAATCAAAAAATCTCAATGCGATTGAAAAATAGGAATCATTTCTTACAGTTAATTTCTTTGAATTTGTTGTCAACTGTTGCACTTATTACATTTTTTTTAAATCTCCGGTACTATTCTCACAGGACCATTCAAGATTTGTCCGGCATATGTTTGACTATTTTGTTATTAGTTATTTATTCCCGACCAATTCGACCATTTCCGACCAATTCCAATATTTACCAATATCTGGTAAATATTGAATCGCAGGGAAAAGGTGAAATTTGAAATTTAAAAAAAAGTGCAGACATAATTTTTGAATGGTTCCCAATGTATTTCCTTATAAAGTGATTACAAAAATAGATTTTTGTTGATCACTGTTGATTTTAGAACTCAACATGTTTATAAATTTGAAAACTCATAATCGAGGTAAAAATCCTTGCATGGTACATTATAATATTATTAAATATTTTTTGTTCATGGAAAATTCGCTCCACGGTCCACACGCAGGTCATGGGAGGAAAAAAAAGGAAATAAGAAAAGCGGATTAAATGTGATATTTACTTCGTATAAGAATTCGTAGGATTGGATACTTTATGTAGATTCTTATAAAATAAGAAACCTAAAAAAACTGTTACAAAAAAGGCTAAGGAAAATTCCGCAAGTAGAAAAAAAGTGTACAAAGTAAGAAATATGGGTTTAATAATTAATTCATTTTCTCTATCGTCAATAAATTGATAGCAAATTATTTTTCTTCAAACTCTCCTATAGTTGGAGCACAAAAATCTGTAGGAAAATAACAAATTGTTTTACTCTAATAGTTTCTCCAAATTATTACGGCTTATAATTTCAATAAATTTTGGAAAAGCTTGCAGCATTTCCACGTAGTAATCTGACAATTTCTTTTCCCGATTCTCTTCCATTTTGATTCCCATTTTTGGTCGAAAACGGTAGATTGTTGTATTTTTTTGTGCGAATCGTCTCAAAAGCAACGATTGAACTACTTGTCTCAAAGTTTGTGAAATATGGAGAATAATTAAGCGCGATGGTGAATCTATTGTTCTTTTTTTGTACAAATAATTATGAGGAGATCTTCTGTACAAATGAAAACTAATTGAAAGAAAACGTTTTGTACAGGAAAGTGTATCTTATATTTAAAGAAACATAAGGTGAACAAGCGGCGTTAGGAAAATTAGTAAATGCTGAAAAAAAAAATTGTACATTTATGTATAAGAACTAGAGAGTCTGATATCTTATTGTTTTTTGATGATTGTTATTTATTTTTAATAGTAAACATTAATGCCCCGATTTGGCGGAAAGAAGGATCACAATTGGAAGGACCGTTGTTCTTATCTTGAAATATAGAATAATTAAAGTAACAACAGTTAACAAAGGAAAAGTGAGAACTGAAAATATCGTTGGACGTGAAACATGATACAAAGAAGAACATTCATTTCTCCATTCTAGTCCGTACATTGCGGAATCAGTAAATTGTGTGAAACGTTGAGAGTCACATAGGTTGCGCTTGAGTTGTTCCTAGTTGGTAATTTAATAGATTCAACCGATTGCGTCATTCATATGTAATATTTACAGAATATTAAGTCTCCTGCTACCACACTATGTTGAAGCATGAGTTATCGAAAACAAATTTTTTTTTTCATAATACATACGTCATAGAATAAGCAAAAGTTGATTTTTACGAACATGAAAATTATTAATTTGCTTGGTAGAATATAAGAAATATAATATATATGTAATGTTTTTCCAGAGATTTCATAACTCAATGTTATTAATTCTTACCCCGTACTCTTCATCAGCGATCTCCAACAAATTTCTTTAATTTAGTTTGATTTTATTTAAGAGAGAAATTTTTTTTTCTGAGTAAATTTACATAATTACATAAGTACCTACACATTCTATTATTTCTGTACCGAACCAGGAATTTTTAAATTTAGGTATTTTTCTCTGCAATTCTTGAATAATAATTGTTTTCTCAAGGTACTTCATTTTTGTATTTTTTTTTCTATCACTGGTACTACCAATTTGCACATAACTTATAGGATTATTAAAATTAACTTATAAAATTGTATATATTTTTATTATTCAGACGGGAAGGGAAATTAGGTCCCAGAAACGGGTATCAGGCAGAAGAAGAAATCAACAAATTCTACAATTATTACTTAATGCTATATTTTTATTAATATAAATTTCATTTATCTACTCTTCGAAATTGTGCATACGATAGGTATAGAAGAATCCCTTAAATAATCGTTACGACTACGATAATTCTAATGTTAACTAACAGATTACATAACAATTGCTGATATTATTTTCTAATTTGTTAATAAAGAGTTGAATTGTACCAATGTCAGATTACAATACTTTGATGAGTTCAACACTCTCTTGTAATCCCTTGAATTTTGTATATAATTTCTACATTACAAATTTCGCTTAATACAATCGCACTTCATGTTCTTTTTTTTTTAAATTTCAATGTATATATTTTTAAAAGCAGTAATTGATTGTTGGTTAATTGAAAAATCCTTGAATTGTTTCCACTCAAACTTGAAATAAATAAATAGGATTAAGCCAATTAAAGGAATTTGACAAAATCAATTAATTGATAGTCGATTAATTAAATGTTGACATAATGTTTATATGCACTTATTGCTAATAAAATAAGAAAATTGGTGACGATTAAATATATTATAACTTTAAGTGCGGTTATTATTACGCCAAGAATCGTTGGTGGTTATTACATTTACAATAACAATAATAATAATTACTATTTCTCACACTTTAGTAACGGTCTTAAATTCCTTTAAAGTTTCGAATTTTCTTGTTTCAGTAACAATTAATGCTGAAACTTAAAAAAATGGGCGTTATTAATTTTATTAATATTAATATCGCTTTTCCATGAAGTTCGTTTGTACTTTTACACATTGCATAAGGAAATTAATAATTAAGTTGATCCACTAGAGTTTCATGAGACCCTAATGAGGTTTAAAAATCAACGTTACACATTTTGACAATTTGTAAATTATACAATATTTATATTACCATTAATTTTTATTTATCTCGTAACAGCCTCTTTTTAAAACTAGTAAATTGTAATTATTTCGGGACTTTTTTCTCGACTGGTACAATTTTCAAAGCTGGCAGTGACGATTCCAATCTGCCCTACAGATTATTCAATCAATTGCAATTTATCATTTGATCTTAATATTAAAAGTTACCTTTTTCCGGTTTTTAAGAGAAGATTTTTATAAACAAATCATCCGATTACCGCCAACGAAATTTGTTTGTTCTATTTCAGCGCGTATACAACAATAATATTGATGCACAATTGCACTTTAAAAAAAAATAGCTCAGTCCCGGAAAAAAATTTCGATAAAAAAATTATTCTGGCGCTCAAAAATGCCCAAAATTCTACAGCTCAGCTCAGGATCACCCCAAATTTTATGACTTCAATTTCCCAGCGGGTCACCCAGCGGGTATTCAACACTTTGCCGTCCGGTGGTACCACGTTGGTGCCATGCGAAAACTATCGGGCAAGCGCCGGTGGCACCACGTTGGTGTCGTACATAAAGATTTATACCGGCGCCAAACGAAAGAATCCCGATGAAACGTGCGGACGGCAAAGTGTTAATTGATGTGTTAAATTCTCGTAATTTTATAATTAAAAAATTTTCTGTACGAGCTCCAGTCGAACGCCAGATTTTGCAATAATTTGCGACGTCTATCAAACCAAGACTTTTTTTCTATCAAGCAGCAAAGATTTTTCGGTGGTCCCCTATCAGCGAAGAGTTTACTCGTGGTCCCCTAGTAGCTGAAATCTACTTATCCTGGCAACAAGTCGGCAAATTGATAGCAAAGTCCATGCAAAGACATAATCCAAATCCGCTGACGTTTAAATATCCATTGTTGAAGAAACAAAAAAATTTTTTTTTATCATAATTATTTGTGAGACACAGTCGGTATTTGTTCATATATTTATAGCAAATATATTTACCATATATTACATAGTATATATTCTGTACATTTTATACAATATATATATACTATATATATATGGATATTACCTACCGAAATAATCATAAACCATAAGCTGCTGCATTCTGGTGAATTTAGCAAACTTGCACCTTGGATGCACGAAAAATGCAAGTATGGATTTTTTTTTTCTATTTATACCAAAAAACGCTAATGTGTTGGTAATTATTTATTGTTGAGTGTAAAAAAGGTTTCCTTTCAAGGGTATGTATAGTCATTTATTTCTCCAAAATGCAATACATGCAATGTAAAAAGCATAATAAGAGTGATTAAAATGTAGGCAGTACATTTGTTCAATACCAGAAACGAACAAGTCACGATAATGGTAACTCTGGAGTGTTCTCCTAAAAAATATCGTCTTTTACCATCGCCAGTATTTTGGAAATCTTAAATGTGCCCATAATTATGCAGGTGGTCTAAGTCAAGATTTGAAAAAGATGAGCTTTTCAGTTATCACGCATTATTTTATCTTGCAATACATTTTTTTCTTTATCAATCAAGACCAATAAAACTCCAACTTTCAATGTTGCAGGATGTAACAACATTTTTTATTTTATTTAAAACAAATGCTTTCAATTTATCAACACAAAAAAAAATATGATTTAGACCACTTTCATAACTATGGGCACAAATCTTGAATCTTAAAATTTGGAAATCTGGGACATAAATTTCGAAAAACATAAATTTACTCCTTTTTGTTATGCTAATTGTTTATAAAGTGAAATAATCCGTAGGTCAGTGGAACACACATATCTATATGTATAAATCATATAATATGGTAAACTTTAATAGGAAATTATTTGTTACCTTATCTCTCACTAACGATAATCTGTGTTAATGTTTAAGGGCTTTGTAATAATAATTTATATACGATTGAGTACATTTGACCAGCAACGACTCAAAAATTCATGTCGATATTTTACTTACTGTTAGATTATTAAAGACTTACATTATATTCATTTTTTTTGTCGTTGTGTGCAAGTTTAACTTGTTCTTCTTTTTCTAATCCTTTGCATCTGTTTTTTGTTATATATAAAAACTCAAAGAAGCGCCTGCGCCTCGTATTAATCAATTAATGTTATTACACTATTTTGGACTAAAAGGGTACATACATACTTCGTATATCATTGTGCATTTACAAATTTCCGTCGCTTCTCTTTCATCATAAAATCATTATCGAATTCCTCTTTATGTCCTTCTTTTACAAAATCTCATTCCCGAAGAACTTTCTTTCTTATCGGTTCTGAAAATTTATTTATCCCGGGTGTACCTGCTAATTTCTCCTTTTTGGAAATGTGACTTTTTCAATAAAAGTGAAAATCGTTGTATTTGAAAATCACTAATTGGTTAATTACCGGTTTTTCTGAAAATTCATTTGTTCCTGGTGTACTTGCTAATTTTCCCTTTTTGAAAATGTGACTTTTTCAACTAAAGTGAAAATCGTTGTATTTGAAAATCACTAATTGGTTTATTTCCGGTTTTTCTGAAAATTCATTTGTTCCTGGTGTACCTGCTAATTTTCCCTTTTTGAAAATGTGACTTTTTCAACTAAAGTGAAAATCGTTGTATTTGAAAATCACTAATTAGTTTATTACCGGTTTTTCTGAAAATTTATTTATTCCGGATGTACCTGCTAATTTCCCCTGTTTGAAAATGTGATTTTTTCAACAAAAGTGAAAATCGTTGTATTTGAAAATCACTAATTAGTTTATTATCGGGTTTTCTGAAAATTTATTTGTTCCGGATGTACCTGTTATTTTTTTAATTTTTTTTTAAACGTGACTTTTACAACAAGAGTGAAAATCGTTATATCTGAAAATCACTAATTATGTATTACAACGTAATAGAGGCACGGTCGATAGAGCAAAATTTTGTCCCCATGATGTGGTTTTTTTTCCCATAAACAAGTTGCTCAAATACTAGTCAACACAATTTCGATTAAAATCCTACCTCAAATTACAATTTGTCATCCGGTCAAATATTGCGTCACGTCACAGTGGCTAAAAAAATCTATAAAACTATATTTTTAAGCCTATAAATTTTTTCCATTAGATTTCGAACTCCCTGGACCCTTTCAAATTCTCCCAGGGGTTGAAAGTCATCCCCAAAAAAAAAACAAATGGTTTTACAGATTTGTGACACGCCGGACCCGTGACGTTTCAAAAAAAAAAACCAATTTCATAAAAAGCTCGACAGCTTTCGCTACAAAAATTTTTTCAATCTATCACTCGCGATCAGAGTGACAAAATTTTGTACTCCCTTTTGTTGTACTACAATTTCCTTTGATCCTCCCCCAATCGAAAGGTCCTGCCTGCTTTGTAGCAGGACCTCCTGCAAATAGCGCATTTCGCAATAGCATTCGACTCTCGATGAATCGGGCACTGCTGAACTGTATGCAAATAAGATAGTCGTCGATTTGGAAGTCTGCCGATGGATGGATTGATTCATTCGTCAACGAGTTCCCACAGCATCAAAGCTGCATCGGTACCACCGACAGTCACCACGTTTTGATCATTGTAAAGGAACCGCGCACAAGCCACCAAAGAGCTGTACACCTTCTCCTCGACGTATTCGGCTTTAGCACTGGTGCAAGGATAACGAAAGAGTCTCAAATATCCTTCGGCGTCACCACTTACCAGCATATCGTGAGCTGCCGATCGGCTGGAAGTCGTCAGCACGGTCGTCAGGGGGTAGTATCGGTTGTTCCACATCCCTGTTTGAATTGGAAAATAAAAAGAAATATATATATTTTGAGTTGACCCTCGGGATTTCGGATTTTTCTCTTTGCGAGACCGAAGAAAATTTTACTTTTACCGCAGTTGTACATTATTTTGTAGGGATGATTTTTAATTAGAGGAAAGGGGGTTAGCCGCGGTCATTGCGAATATTTGAAGTTCCCAATAATTTATAATATCCATTTTAACACCTAATTGACGTCTGTCATATCTATAACACCTACCAAGGCTCTATAAATATTCTAATTTTTTTAAAAACCAATTAAACTTTTGCAATGATCGCGGTTACCCATTGGCTGGGGCTAATCCCCTTTTCCCTACAGTTGAAACTAATGTAAAAATATATGATATAAACTAATACCGAAATATTTGATGTTTAGCAAAATCAAATGGATTTTGAGAAATTCGTTATTATGATAGTAAATAAAAAATGGAGAATTTTATTGTAATTGATGGTAGAAAAATTAACTATTCTAAAATATTAAGTTGGTGCATAATCAACGACGATTATTTGGGTTTGTATCAGGTCGTTGTTAAAGTAATCGTCGTTAATTACGCACCAGCCTAATAGTTGTCGTAATTATTAAGATGATGAGGTGATCCTAAAATCTTAAATGAAAAAAAAAAAACTTTATTATCAACAAAAATTTGATTCAAGTCTTACCCGAAACCATGTACCCCACGGTACAATTGTGCGTATACCACTTGACGTCTTTCATGACTAGAGGGCTTTTTTCTGAAGACAGTGCTTTTACATCCCCTAAAAAATTAAAAATATATGTAACATAAATCCGTAACCAATATATATGTAACCAAATGTATGTAAAATGAAAATATATGTAAAAAAAAATACGTAAATATATATGTAACCAAATATATATAAAATGAAAATATATGTAAAAAAAATATGTAAATATATATGTAACCAAATGCATGTAAAATAAATCCTTAACCAATTCGAGACCGATTGCACACCGTGTGTGCAATTGATTTCCGAGGCTATAAGACCGGTTGCAAACCTGGTGTGCCAAGAAAAAAAAAAATTTCGCTCTTGGGGACCGTGTTCGAAAAAAATCGCCGTCTCGAATGGGTTAAGTGGCATCATGGGTGGTATCACGATAATATTTTGAATAATTATAAAAAATAATTTTTATACTTTTGATGAATAATATTATACATTTAATTTTATTCATGTCTTGTCTTTCGTGAATCTATGAAGTAAAATTCACTAACTGGAGTGAAGTTATACCCATGATACCAATAACGTAAATTTTTTAGATTCTCTCATTCAGGAATTTAACGCGTTAACTGCCACGTCAAATTTACGTGAATCCCTATTCGCGCCGCGTGGGTCGCAAGGGTATACGCTATTGCATTTGTCATAACCAGCGCGGCCTGAACGGAAAGTTTTGTTGAAACATGGGAGTTAATTTGTTGATAATCAATCCAGTGTTTAAAAATTAGAGAGGGTTTTCTCAACCGATACTTACAAAATACGAGATCGTAGTCCTGTGTCACGGTTTGCAGGAATCTGCTGTCGGAACTCCAATCGAGTTGCACCAGAGGCTGCGCGCCGCGAATTTTGTTGCTCTTTTTGTACGAAAATCCATCTCTGGACACACGGAATATATAAATGCTACCATTCTGCGATCCCATTGCCACCATTTCTCCAGCTGAAACGTAAGATCGTTTTACTTAAATTCAAACCGTACCTGCCAAATGCGATGAGGCAGAGAATATATAAAAGAAATATTAAAAATAAATGCAAGTAAAATGAATTGGACAAATTCATTATGCGATGAACTCACTAGGATTATATCCGATGCAGGAAAGTGGCGAACCACAAACTCGCAAAGTGGCCACAGCCGCTCCTGTATCCGCAGCAAGCACCAAAAGGTGTCCTTCCGAAGATCCTGCCGCTAAAGCCACGCCAAATGGATGAAAAGCAATGCAGATGCACTCGAAACCCACCTGAAACATTGCACAGTAATTATTAATTAACGATTCCAGGCACACTGAAAAATGTCTATTACATAAAATATAATAATTGAGTATTAAAAAATATTAGAAAATTTATACAAACAAAAATTAATGGCTAGATGTGTTGCTAAACTCAAAACTCGAGAACGTCTGAACCAATTTGGCTAATTTTTTTTCTAAACGATTCGTTGAAGTTCGAGGAAGGTTCTCATGAAGAAAAAAATTCGAAAAATCGCTCGGAAAAATGAAAACCAAATTTTTTTGGTTACACTCGTGTGGAATATTATTATTCTGTCTTTAATGCGTTCAAACCCTAGCAATATTTTTTTTTCTCTGTCCGGAGAGAAAAGTACATCGACATTATGCAAATTTACACCAATTTATATAAATAAATATCTATAAAATTTGAGATTAAATAAAAAAAATTTTGAACATTCTTATTTTTTTCGAAAATTTGAATTTGTACGTGACCAAACCACTGGATTCACCTGAGTGGTCCACAAAAGCTTGTGCCTCCTCCAAAGGGCGATATTCTTGTCGTGGCCGGCAGTCGCGAAAACCTCGTCATCGGGATGCACAGCGAGTCCCCAAAGTTGCCTTCCGTGACCGAAGACGACTTGATTGAAACGCCTCTGCAAGGATCCCTCGAGAATATTGTTCCGTGTCGTTCCCACGTAAATGTTACCGTCGTTTCTACCCGGTCGTTGCGGGTAAATGCTACGTACGCCACCCGCTGCTTCTGGTAACTGCGAAAAGTGGAAGAATAAAGAAAAGTGCAGATCGATATCGCATGATTTCGAATTGTATGGAATTATAAAGTTAAGGAGCAACACGTTTTAAGTTTTATGTGTGTGTCACACTTTTGCGTGACGTTTTATCCCTTCGACCTGTTTTGCAGTGAACGTGGCACTTAGAATCTTATTATTGCCGTATAACGTTCATTATGCACCGTTGCACCGTGCACTTTAATTCGAAGGACCCAATTACAACGATGACCATCGTCCGAGAAAATTGGTTATGGTAAAAATGGGTCGCGGGAATTAAGTTCTTAAAAAGTCCTTGAATTGTGTCGTTTATTGTCCACTTGCAGATAAATATTGGCAAGTGTGGGTAAATAAAAGAGGGGTTGAGTGAACATTTTTGAAAATATCGTCTCTTCTTTTTTAAGCAAATTGAAATTTGTCCTACCCCTACTATGGGTTAGTTGGTTCATGCCATTCGTGAATTTGTATTTTTGTTACAGGGTAAAAGTTTTTTTTTTGCACTTTCGTTAAATAAATTTTGGAGTTAGATTCCAAAAACAAGTTTAAGGAAAAATTGTAAATTTGTATTTTTGTTAGAGAGCAAAAGCTCTTTTTCTGCGTTTCTCTTAAAAATATTTTGAGTCCTCTATTTTCAGGATCCAAAAAAAAGTTTTTAGGGTTTTGCTAAAATTTAAATACCAATACCATTGGTTGATGAAATTTTTTTTAATTATGCTAAGAAAGAATTTTAACAGACTGGCAAAATATGTGCATTCAACCCTTTCGGTCACAATTTTAGGGAAACTGTGAAATAAAATATTTTCAATTATTTTTTTACTACGTAATTATTCTAAATTAATTATTATTGGTTATCCATTATTCTTTTCAATAAATTTATATTTTTTTATATAGAAAAAAAAACTTAAAAAAGGACTATTTGAAAAAATGATAGTTTACCTTAGTATCCGTGATGCGTTTGTAATTTTGCAACGAATCCCAGGCAGCAATTTTTCTGTCCTTCTCACCCCCAGACAAAAGCGTTCCCTCTGACAACATCACTAACGAACTTATTCCTTTATTGTGAGCTTCAAACTCCATCCTGACGAAATAAGCTCCATCGGCATCCACAGAGTAGACGGTAATAAATCCATCGCTGTCGGCTGTGACGACATCCCCGTCTTGTTCAAATTGTATACTCGTCACGTGTGTCCGGGATGGCTGCGATGAAAATTAAAAAAAAAAAAATTGTTTATTTTATCTAGAAAAATCATGAATTCATCATTCGTCAAAAATCATTTTCAGCTCGTACCGGTTTGATGATATCAGTTCTTTCGAAGAAACCGTCTTTTCGTCGATTCCAAAATGTCAGGTGACCTCTTCCGTGAGTAATTAACAAATTATCATCGAGGGGGTGGAAAGCTGCACCCGTTAAATCCTCTTGGAGTGTCTAAGAAAAAAAAAAAATACAAGAAACCATAGAGATAAAAAATTAAATGTAATAAATGTAAAAGAAATACAAATAAAAATAAGAAACAAAAATTGAAGAATCAAATATCGGCACTGACAGAATACGTACAGCGACTTTGCCTAGTAAGTGACCCCATTGCCACTGCCAAACTGACAGTATGGCTTCTCGACCGGCGTCCACTGCCAAAACGTAACTTCCACCATTCTGCGAATAGAAACAGTGTCAAAAATGTATATTATTTTTATTTTTTTAATTTTTGATTTTATATTTTTTATATATTTTCTTACAGTATTTTATTTAAACATTTCTAAAGTCAAAAACGCAGGGTTGGTATTTTTATACGGCCTCCAAACTTGGAGAAATTCAATAAAAATATTTTTACAAGGGCCGAAACGTCACTTAGGTCGAATTTTATAGTAAATTTTAAATGAAATAATTTTTTAATTAGCGATTTCTGAGTTTTATGCGGGGGTTGAATATACGCACCAATTGTGAAAAAGCAAGGGCGGACACCCCCATCTGAAATTCAGTCATTCCAAATACGTAAAGAGTCAGGAGTGTTTCCGTGGACCATATGCGAACATGTGGTTGAGCTTTTCTGTGTCTCCCGGCTCTTTGACCCGATGCCACGAGTTCGCGGCTCGGGTGAACCTGTAACACGGCAAATCCAAATTAACACTATGCCGTCCGGTGGCACCACGTTGGTGCCACGCGAAAATTATCGAGCAAGCGCCGCTGGCACCACGTTGGTGTCGTACTTAAAGATTTATACCGGCGCCAAACACTGATTGTAAGAATTTGTCGCATTATTTTCAAACGATTATCGTATTTATCAAAATTGAGCCGTTTATTTTGAAAGTGGCCTAAGTCCATTTGTGAATTTTTTGTCGTCAACCGTGGTGACACGTGCCGTGTCGTAAAAAACATTTTGCGAAATTCATAAAAAATTGGACTCAGGCCACTTTCAAAATAAACGGCTCATAATTGGCGAAAACAAAGCGTCCACGTGAAACGCGAAGTGATTCATAT
This sequence comes from Gasteruption jaculator, assembly GCA_949825005.1. Taxonomy (NCBI): domain Eukaryota; kingdom Metazoa; phylum Arthropoda; class Insecta; order Hymenoptera; family Gasteruptiidae; genus Gasteruption; species Gasteruption jaculator. The sequence continues at coordinate 2,932,679 of OX463761.1, forward strand.
CAGCGATTTTAATCGTATATTATGTGTCATGGGGTCCCGGCATGTCGCATATTTCTCGCTCAAGAATTGAACAAAATTTAAATAATTTTGAATATTACATTTTTAAGAGGTTCTTAATCTCGAACACACATGTATTCCAGAATTAATATATACTGTCTTCGATAAAGTTGTAACAAACTTCTTTACAGCCCTAACGAAACGGCTATCGCTTTCCCATAATAAAATTCATTAAATTCATAATCCAACGATTATGTAAGGAGGTTGTATTAATTTGAATTAAGCAATACAAGCCATTTGATATAAATACAATAGGAAGTGTGTACAGTGAAATTTATAATATTTGGTAGCTCTATAAATTTACATAAAAAAAAATAATTGATTGTAACTAAAAATTGTATCTGTCGAATAAAAGAAAATAGAATTTCAAATAAGGTGAGTTTAAAAAAATATTTTAATAGATTCAATATATAATAAATTTTATAATCTTTGACGAATTTCAAAATTGAATTAGAGCCTTTTCAATTTTCAACCAATTTTTTCAAAACAAATTTACGAATTATTTAGTGAAATTTAATACAAAATGTACAATCACTACGTAATTAATCTATCGAATTCGACTTCGAATTGAGTATTTTCCAAACTCACTTCCATACAGGTGATGTCCTCGGTGTGACCGATATAGTGCCGTTGTGCATTTTCCTCCCTATCGAAAAGCACCGCCACCGCAGCCACGTAGTAAAGAAGTTCGCCACTCGGCAGGACCCAAAGGTTTCTCCTGGTATCAGTTCCCCGATAACCGAAGACCCATTCCAATTGCAATTTCTTATCGGGTGGCGAATTGTCTACAGGTGGCAAGTGAGACGGTGGGTAAAACGATCGTCGCAACCCCCGAATCGTGACTCGCGCGGGTTCTTCTCGCAGGACTTCGACTACGCTGTAGTCTGCAAGGGATAAGATAAGAACATACGTTGATACAACAAATGCATCTTTGTTGTACAAAATTATAAACAAATTCTGAAAATTTTTCTACTCTTTAAAAAAATTCTGCTGATTTTATTACTATTAGAAAATTATTATTATTATCATTATCATTATTATTATTATTATTATTATCATTATTATTATTATTATTATTATCATTATTATTATTATTATTATTATTATTATTATTATTATTATATTACCATTAACTCGCACCACTTCGGAATCCGGTGCATAAAGTGCGCGTGGTCTACTTTTGCTGCGCGCTCGCCTTTGCCGTCCCAGATCCTCCACAACAGTCGGGGGACCTCGGGATCTGGATCTTCTGACCGGAGAAGCTGCCATCGTACCGGCCATACCGATTCCAGCACCGGTACCAAGGTAAAACGTGTCTACGTCAGCAAATTCGTTTCTTAGTTGGGAAAAGCTACGCACCTAGGTGAAAACAAACTATAATTAGGGACTGCAGATACCATTTTATAGCATATCGATATATAAATGCCGTGCATTAAAAGACTTCACGGCAGCTTTCGCGAGTTTATGGACTGCAGGGTTTATGTTCCTTTCGTTTCGAGAATGCGAAAGTATTTGGAGGAAAAAAAAAAAAAAATTCATAAGAATATGTAATAGATCGATATTTGCGGCTGCATTAATTATTGCCGCAGGTGCATGTGATCTTCAAGGATGCCAAATTTTAGTAGTGGCTTCCGCCGAAGCAAATTCGACAATTTTTGGGATTCGCGTCAATTTTGCGAATTATTATAATTAAAAAAAATACAGTAATTTCCTACTACAGGAATTTATAAAAAAATGTTAAAAAGCGCTTGCTGCTTTTTTGAATATAAATATATTGGATTTCTCTTAATGATGATTCTTGATTTTTTTTTGGAGTCACTGGAAAATCATGGACTGCTCATTTTTCATTTTGAAACTATTATTCGGGAGCAAAGAAAAATATTCTCCAAAAGAAAAAACAATCGCGCAAAATTTTTTTAGAGCACCATTAGCATCAACTCGCTTCTGTTCATTAATTCTTTCGCGTTATTGGCCCCCTTTGCAAGTGCCTTATAAATTAATATCTCACGAAATGACGTTTTTCTTGCAATGGAAAACCACCGACTTCGAAAAATTCGGAAAAAAATTCAATAAATTGATTTTTATGCCGAGACTTCTCGAACTTGGTATTCCAATAAATTTGTACGTTTCAATCCAATCCCAACCCATAGCACACCCCCTTTTTACCCCCATAAGAAATCGAAACAATTGTCACACGCCTATTGTCAGTCCTCGGAGTGCATAATTGCCTCGTGTGAGTACACTAACACGCAGGAGACACGCGAGATTGAAATTCGTGCACATGTCCTATTCGCTGGATTTGCATTTCCTGCCAAAAGTGAGCCGATATCGTCGGATGGAAGACCGTAATTACTACAAGTAATAAAATTTCAACCCCGTTGGCCAAATGGCATCCCCTTTTGGCCTACCCCCTACCGCTACGCCGAGGGGAAGGATATGTAAAATTTTAATGTGTACCTACATTAGCTAAATTTCTCCATGATAATATTGTGAGTCTCGCAAGAATTATCCACCTACGCGAAGGTTCGGTAAAACGGCATTTCGCAAACTGGAACGCCCTATAGGGCGCGAAAGGTCAGATATCCACGTTTTCAGGTCACGACCGTATATGAATTTCAAATTGGCCACAATTTTCCACGAGCATTCGAGTCTTCGGTATATCATCGAGCCGCTTGCCCTAAAATCCTCTTTCTTCTCCCTTGCGAAGTAGACCAGATCGCTTAGTACGTGCGGCATCGAAATCGACTTTCATCCAAACCCTTTCTGTGCAATTTTCTCGTGTGCAGAAACACCCATTGGGTGGCACGTACCCCAACAACTCTTTCGCGTATTATAGACAACTCGGTATCGGGCGGAAAAGTCAAATGTGACAGGATACAATCGCCCGAACGTTTATACACTCGGATGTGAACTTCAGTAAACGTGGTTATTAGCTTTTGGCCCATCCGATCGGATCGCGCCGTGTGGAATTACCCGGGCAGGTATCCATAAGGAATCAGATTTTTATCGGGTATGACGTACAGTCGAGAATGGTACGAACGTTATCAGATTTGAGTCGAACCGAGTGGGCTGAGTTATTTCCGATCGGACTTCAGACACGGACTCAAATTTGTTGCAGTTATCGGGGATACGCCGAAAAAAGGATGTGGGTCCAAAACGCGAGATTTTGGCTCTAATAATTGGTAAAAATTATAATATCTCGGATTTGTATAATAATTATCTTTTTAAGAATTTCAATGTTTTGTTGCAGCAATGTTAAGTCTTTTCGAATTAATTTAAGCTCTTTGTTATTGCAGCAAACCTAAGTCTTTCTATTATTTAAAAACAAAATTCCTTTTTTTTTGGCACAGTCAACCGCGTTTTTTAATATGAGCGAAATTGCGCACAACTTTTTTTTTACGTATTTTGTAAAAGACATCACATATATAAAAATGAAGATGTGCGACTCTGTGCTCCCTTGGGGCAAAAAATCCGCCTTATGGGCCATCGTCCTTTAAGACACTAATTATTTAATTTCTAAATAAATCAACTGTGAAAATAGTTGGAACAACAATAAATATTATGGTTAAAATGATATGACGAAATTTTTATAGTTATAACAATTGATATTATTATTATAGTTATTTGTAGTTAAAGTTACTAGAAATATACCGTTGGTGCATTTTTAACTATAGCGATAGTTGGAATTACTATATGTCTCTTTCAATGTAAAAAAATTGAAGGGTCTGATGCAAAAAAGGAGGTAGCTGCATTTTTGAAAAATTAAGAGTTACCTCCTTTTTGCAGCAGACCCTTCGATTTTTTGCACAGACTTCTGTTAGACAAAATATAGACTGCCGAGCACTTTAGCGTTCTCATGAAAAATATTGTATGATACAGATAGTAGCGATAGTAAAATTTACAGTGCGAGTTTTCAGGTGCTTTCACAATAAGCAAAAAAGGAATTGTAAAAATAATTAAAATTGATTTAAATCTTTAAATAAAAAAATAAGTATACTTTCGTCACTGAAAATAATGAAAATTAAAAATTTCAAGGTAAACGTGAACGCTCATTTTTTGTGTACTTACATATTATTTTTTCAGAGAATATTTGGAATTTTCATTTCAACTTTAATTATTTTAGTATAAATTTTTGCAATTATTTGTCATGAGCGCATTTTTATTATTATTATTATTATTTTTTTCATAGTTTACAGATTTCGAAACATGATTTTGTTTACTTCTCTCTGGTCAATTTTTGAAAGCCTGGTATTTTTAAAAATAATGAAATTTAGTAGAGAATTATTCCACTTTCGCCTAATCTATATGTAACCGCGATATACCGCACTATAAATTTTAAAAAACTCCTTTACTTTCAGATTCATCGATAAATTGGGAAAGAATTTGCGACCTTATTTCACAGTGATTTCATCGTCACGCCTCGTTTCATATAGCCCAGTGCGCCCAACGTGCATACATATTTATGGGAAAACATTATTCAGCCTTAGACTTTTATAAGAACGATGCCACGCCAATGTCTCTCATTTGCATAAATAATTGATGAACTTTTGCTACGAGACACTACAGTTTTTGCCCTTTGGTTCCTTCTTTTTTTTTCGCTTTGAAATGAATATAAAACATGCAACGTAGACGTAAATGATCCCGCGGATTACGTTCACTCGATAAATGATAATAATATTGCGCCAATCGACGTTTCTCAAAATATGAATTCGACGCGATTGCCGCAGTTTATTGCAATCCGAAAATTACCTCTTGGCCGGAAACGGTAAACATTCTTTTCGCGCCGTTCATCTTGAGCACTTGTCCGAGATCCTCGAGGACTTCCTCGAAGGGTTGGGATGTTCGAAGGTTCAGCAAAACTCGACACTGGGTTTCAAAAGAGACATCGGATGATTTTGTTAATTTCCTGATGTAATTTGATACATAAAATAAAATGAATATATTTTCTTTCGTTTTTTTTAGTGGACCACAAATTTCATTTAAACATTCCGTCCAATATCTTTTGCGGTCTTCTAAAAAAAAAAAATTAAAATTTATTTATTTAACCACTTTCGACAGGGACCAACGAAAAATCGTAGATTATAATAAATAAAATTTGTTAGGGATTATAATAAATATAATTAGATAAACAATGTATTCAATTGACGCTATCGGAACGAAAGAAAAATATGTTTTTATTAATTATTAAAAATTACCTGAACCGTGTGATCAAGATTATTGACGATGCGAATGACACGACCAGAAGTAGGTTTTCCACCCCCAGGGGGTGGTGCTTCTTCGCTAATAGATGCTTTTCTGCTAAGACTTGCCACCGCCGGTGGTCTACTTTGCCATCCACCCCCAGCACCGCCTCTGCTGCTTCCGCCACCAGCTGGTGCAGTGTACCAGGTATTGCTCTTTTTCCCATAACTTGCCGGCTGCAAAATTTAGAAGAAAAAAAATCACTACTTCAATTATGGATCTCGGGCCGTTTTTTGAAACATCAACGCTTTGCCTTTGTCCGCACGTTTGATCGAAATTCTTGCGTTTGGCGCCGGTACAAATCTTTATGTACGACACCAACGCGGTGCCACCGGCGCTTGCTCGATAGTTTTCGCATGGCACCAACGTGGTGCCACCGGGACGACATAGTGTTAATAATTTACAAAAAATACAAAAATAACTTGGTATTTGATTGAAATACGAAAATAAATTCATATAAAAATTAAATCTAAAAATATACATAAAATTCCTATTTTTTTCTATTTGTCGAAATTAGGATAAATTCCAATCACGAGTCGCGAATTCAGCCGAACGCTTTTCTGCCATTCGTACCTGTAACATATCCGCCGGAAGGGATATCACTTCAAATGAATCGCTCATCAACACGACAAAACTTTCGTTCCAAGTATCCGTGCAGGTGTTACACTCGTTCTCCGACTCGCTCGAAGAATCTTCTTCTCCGGTACCAGAATCTGGTACCAAATCCGAGCGGTACGAAGAACTTGGTGACTGAATGGTGAATGTTTAATGAACGACACTCGTGTGTCTCAATTTTTCTCACAGTTCTTCGAACAATGTCAATTACGCGACCTTTTCTCCTACATAATTAGTTAACGATGCTAGACCGTTCCGCGTTTCGCAAAATTAATCGGCAGGTCGAAGTTGCCAATCGCTGATATTCGTATTTTTTTTTTTTACTAAAATTCAGTTTATGAATAAATTATGCGATTTTTTTCTGTTTTATATACGAAGTTGGTAGGCCTCGTGTATTCCTTTGAAGATTATCGCGCTCTTATTGTTAATTAACAAAAATATTTTTATTTAATTAACGCTGTGGAGCCAATCATCCTCAAAACACCAATTACTAATTACTTTTTATATAAAGTTTGTTCAAAGTAGGTGAAAGTGGGATTTTAAATGGTTCCAGCTTAATTATTTATTGAGATAGAAAAATATATTGATAGCTACTAGTTGTTGATATTAAAACTGCGTTTGTGAAAAAAAATATATAATCCAACAAGAAATGGATGAAACAATTTTTTGTGTACAATAAAATAGAATGAATATTTTCCAAAATATAGAAAATTCTGTAAAATTACTGGGAACTGTTCCCTGGTAATTAATCTACATTTTGTTACAAGCGATTAATTTTTTATTATAAGCAATTGATGAAAAACTTGGATATTTAATGTAAAAATATGAAAAAAAAACACTTTCTGATAATTAATGTGTATTTTGTTACGTGTAATTAATTGATATTGGAAACAACCGATTAAAAACTTTATGGAACGCGTGGATTTTATTTTATATAAAAATTCGAAAGAAAAACAACTCCATGATGATTAATCTACTTTTTGTTGATTAATCAATTTACATTTTACAATCAATCAATTACAAAATTTATCGAATTCGTGGATATTTTATTGAAAAAATAAATTCTTCTCCAATAATTATGTTCCGTAATTAATTCATATTCCGATCAATTGATTCATAAATTTTATAAAATACATGAATGTCGATACAAAAATATGAGAAAAATAAATCCCCCATGAAACGACGTGGAACCGTAAAATACTTGGTAAGAGACTGAAACTCGTACAATTGTTTGCATAATAAAGGAGGCAATTCGTGTTAAACGGATGCTGAGAGAAACTGGCACACACTCATTCACACACACGCACGCGAGTACCCTGGGGCAGCACGAGGTGCACACTTGGCTGTTCGATAGAGCACTGGAAACGGGGTGTATGTTGCTCCTTGGGATATGGAATTTAAGACACCCTCCCCGTATGCCATGTTGACTTGTTCTCCACTCTCCACCCCTCTGGCTCAAGGCCAAACCGTCTCCGGGGCGAAGTATCGGGGTAGAATTTGCCAATACTTGCTGGTATAATGCATACTAATCAGGAGCAGGAGTCATTCGTGCAGTCATTCCTGTCTCTGGCACATTGTCATTGGAATTCCGAAGTGGACATTTCACAGAAACGTGTCCATTGAGAAATTTCTTCTTTTTTTTCTCTCCCCCCCCCCCCCCCCCCCATGAAGGAAGTCGTCATTTATCATTTTTGCATAAACGCTGGATTAAAAAAAAAATGTGTCAGGAATTGGCAAAAGCAAAGGATCCGTTGTACTTTATGAGCAGATAAATTGGGAGCCCGTGCGGGGCTTAATGCGCCCCCTGATGGACAACCGGTAACGAGCGTTACCCTGTTATCAGTGTAAGAGCATTAAAAGAGATAAGGGCACAGTTCAGAATTCCTTAGACCTGACTTGCTTTTTCTTTGACGTATGCAAAGCAAGGCTGAAAGACTTATTTCTTTTTTTTGTTTATTTTCGCTCGTACAATAATTAGTGGAAATTTGCCAGACCCTAATTACATCTCGACTGTGATAATGAGGGCCTAATCTGGGCCTTGACGGGACGGAGCTTGATGCATGCGACTTTCCCCCGCGGTTACGTAAAGTGTTCGTGTAAAAGCCATTATCACAGTTGCATTTCGCACGCGACTTTGATAATACGAGTTTCGTTAAAAAAAGAAATACTTCGTGATACGGCGGCGGGAGTTTCCATCGTGTGAGAGGCGGTTGCTTTGTAAAAGGTGCGGGGTAGCGACGACTTTTTCTTGGCTGCGGTTTCTAGTGTATCCTGGAGAAGGTGGATTTTGCAAAGAGCAAATTTGTATTTTGTTGCGCGCCTAATTTAAATAATATCTTCACGCGTCATCGATTTTTGCGAGGAGATCGATGATACTTTAATAAAAATATTGTGCAAACATTGGATTTTGCATAATGAAATCTAGAGACTTCGAATTGCAACGATTTCAACTGTCCTCGAAATCCTAGAACGCAATAGCTCAGTTCGAAGGGTTACCGGATGTTCGTGTCAAGATTGTCGACGAGGAGTTTCGTACCTTTTTGTTTCGTAGATTCCCGGAAATCAAATCAACCGGCGAAAATATGCAGAATTCAAGTTGAATGCGTATTTCGATATGTAAATATCCTGTTTCTGGGAAAAGTAGAGACTTCATTCGCACTTTTCGTGCACGCGCATTAATTCGTCGGGGTTGTGGATCCTTTCATCGTAAAGGCTCAGATTCACGCAGTATCGAAATAGTCGAAATATCCCAACATTCAATTAGAGACAAATTGAGGAATCAAAAGTACATTTGATAAATTGTTTATATCGTTTTTGATCGAAAAAATAAAATATGAAGGACCCATCGTTTTTTTTTAATGGTCAAGAAATTAATTTGGAAATGTTGAACGGGTTACTTTCAATTTTGGGGACGTTAATTTCGATACGGTTACCGAACAATTTTATGGAAAATTGTTAATAAGAGTAGAATGTCTATTTTTTGCCATTTTTTCATAATAAATTCGATAAACAATTTTGGAATTTATTTTTAAAAAATTAGTATTCGAAATATCCGAATATTCCATATGAGACAAATCGACGAATCAAAACCACATATAATAAATTATTTATATCGCTTTTGATCGAAACGATAAAATATGAGGGACCCGTCGTTTTTTTAACGGTCAAAAAATTAATTAGGAAATGTTGAACAGGTTACTTTCAAATTCGAGGAAGTTAATTTCGATACGGTTACCGAACAATTTTATCGAAAATTGTTAATAAGAGTAGAATGTCTATTTTTTGCCATTTTTTTTCATAATAAATTCGATAAATAATTTTGGAATTTATTTTAAAAAAAATGTATTGTAAAACCACATTTAATAAATTATTTATACCCCTTTTGATCGAAACGATAAAATACGAAGGACCCATCGTTTTTTTAACGTTTAAAAAATTGATTGGAAAATATTCAAGGGGTTAGTTAATTAAATTAAGGGCGCTAATTGGAGATCCCATACAATTTATTCAACCAAAATACAAGTATGACAGTTTTGCCGATGGAAGCTGTGGAAAAATGAAAAAAAAACTGAAAATTGAGAAAAATCTCGTATCCGAAGTTTGTGGAAATCCATATACGTGTCACAGGACACGTGTGGCACTATCCCTTTTTCAAATCTTTATAATACATCAAGTGGGGGCTCTTCTTATGCAAAGGACATTCGGAGCCGTAATGGATTCATTAATTAAGATGACGTCAATGGTTTCGTAGCTATAGGCCATTTACTGCACCAAAACATCCAAAAGAGTATATTGAGAATGCTCGGAGAAAGACACGTATGCATGACAGTGTGACCATGTATTAACACATCAGGGTGAAGGCCAAGCTTTGAACGTCCTCCTTCTTATTCTCATTCTCGCACAACTGACCAACCCTTCCGGTGGGTATATCCTCGCGCACGGTGTAAACCCTCTTCGCTGATAGTGTTTCACACCCCCGACCTTGAAATCCTCCGATAAAGTATTGATACAATTGATATGTAAAATGCACAGGTTGAACGAATTTGCGTGCGATGAAAGTGAAACCTTCTCAGCCAAATCACAATACAGGGGTAGGTTTTTAATTGGACCTCAAAGGAAATTCTGATACAAGGGAGGGTTATCGATAAAACTGTATTAGAAAATAAAAGACGCGGTGCTCCGTTTTAAAAAGGTTAACTAAGTACCAAAAAAAATAAATATTAACAATATTTCCTTAACAATAAAATATGACGGTAACAAAATTGCAAAAAAGTTAATAATACAAATTTGGTGTTTGTTTTTTTAAACAAGATTATTACCCTGATACAAATTTTATTTTGAGTCATGAAGTTTAAAATGAAAGTTTGAAATTATCCCATAAATTTGCACCCCCCCCCCCCCCCCCATTCGTATTTCGTTAAAGAAAATTCGTATGAAAAATATAAACGTCCACGTCTCAAATGCTGGGCCGAAATGTCTAAACAAATAAAATTTGGACTTTGTAAAAACGAAGAAGATACAATATTTTATTAATCATAAAAAAAAACTAAATACAAAGAAACACTTTTACTGATTTTATTTGTACCATGTACCGTGATCGTACTATTCACCGGAAACACGCACAGAAGTTTTAGGTAAATAAAAGAAATTCCAACTAGGTATTTAGTTAACGATCGCGATCATATTGTTGGTGCTTAACTTTTGATCGAAGGGGGGATAATTCGTGAGATTGGAGGAATTTTGTATTACGAGGGAAACTAGGGGTTGAAATTTGATTTTATTTAACGAGATGTTTCACCAATTTTATAATGAGGATTATTTTTTATTTTTACTTATTTTTTTAATCAAAAATTATAATACATACTTAAATTTTGTTAATTAATCAAACTCGAATAATGCAATATTTTGTTTAATTTGAACTTTGCATAAAATGCTTCTCCTTCAACATCTCTGCGTCTTTTTCTCCTACTAATTCCACATTATCAAATAGATATTTTTCTGTGCATATTAAAAATCCATAGAAATATATCCTTCTGAATTACCCTCATAAGTCTATTGCACGCAAGAGTATCATTAACTACATATTAAGAATAGCGTGTAATCTTTGAGAAATTGCTCTGGAAGGTCTCTCGCATATAAAATTCCAAAATTTCATTCTAATTTTCGACCCATTTACACCTTTCATTATTGTTCTCATCCTCTTTAAGCGAATACATTGCATTTTTATGAATTATTACACTTTTTCCACTTCTATCCAAGGACTCATTACAGGTCACGTGATCCTACATATTTATTTACGCACTCTGCGACATTTGGAACCCAGAAGCTCGTTGCAGCTTCCACAAAAGCTCGCCAATCGTTCGTACCCTTATTTTTTTTCTCCTCGAAAATGAAATGTATAGAACATATATGGACCCATTTTGCCAAATTTTGATTGACAATAAATATATAGGTGCAAGTGTATGCGTAAAACCCCATAATGCAAACCCCATACAGTCTTTGGTGTCGCTGCAAGTACTCCAACCCTTAACCTTTCAGAGTATCTTTCGGCCGTCTACCCCGGGCAATATCTTCCATGTAAACATCACCCTTGATCTTTTGAGCAAATCTGTTATCTCGTGTGTTACACGTAACGAACTATGCGAAAATCAATGAAAGTGTTTACATTCACATTAACGTAGGTGTATCTTAGGTCAAATACCTTTCGACTTACAGACAAGGCTAGTTAGAGAGCAAATGAACCTTTGATTGCGTAAGTTTTACCAAAAAAAAAACGAAATATTGAACAATACGTAAAATTTTGACACCCTATGAAACGATTTTTCAGAAAAAAAATGATTTTCAATAAAAAAAGTTTGAATTGGATGTCTATAAAATGCGTATGTGCAATTAATTCCAATCTCCCCTTTCTTTCTACTGGAAATAATTGTATCAACCCCATTTTTGATAATTTTTTATTTTTTTCCCATTTTCAACAGATGGGTTTCCAACGATTAACTAAAGAAAAGTTCACTTTTGGAATCTATTTTCGGAAAATACTTATCTAATGTATTTTTTTTAATAAAAAATTCATCTCAAATAGCAAAATCGAATAGGTTCTATCACGAAATTATTTCTATATTTTTAGATACAAAACTTGTTAATTCAAAAAAACTTCATTCTCTCAAATAAATAATCTTCAAAATTCTAATGAATTTTAGTTTCCTCTTTCGCTTTTCTAGAAAAGAGTTTTGCAACCCCATTTTTGACACTTAATTTTTTTCACCATTTTCCAGAAATATATTTTCAATAATTAACTAAAGGAAATTGCAATTTTTGAACAAATTTTCGAGGACTTTTGGAAAACTCTTATCTAATGTATTTTTTTATAAGAAATTCATCTCAAATAGCAAAATCGAATGAGTTCTACCACGAAATTATTTCTATATTTTTACACACAAAATTTGTTAATTCAAGGAAACTTCATTCTCTCGAATAAATAATCTTCAAAATTCTAATAAATTTTAGTTTCCTCTTTCTCCTTTCTAGAAGAGAGTTTTGCAACCCCATTTTTGACACTTGATTTTTTTCACCATTTTCCAGAAATATATTTTCTATAATTAACTAAAGGAAATTGCAATTTTTGAACAATTTTTCGAGGACTTTTGAATAAAAACTCTTGTCTAATATAATTTTTATAACAAATTCATCTGAAATGTCAAAAATGTGCTTTATTATAATAATATTTTTGTATCGATTTTTTGATAATTGTTTCCTAACGTAGGTAAAAATGAACAGTCCCTGAATTTCTCTTTCTATTGCTTTTGCTATTGTCGCTCGTTTGTTATCACGATACATCCCAGGCAAAATATTTCTTTAATGATGAAAAAAAGTGAATAGAGTCTACGGATCCGCCGTGCTGAATGTTTTAAATTACGGAATGATTTGCATATTTTTCTAAAATGCTTCTTTGCATTATGTATGCCGTTTTTGTAAACATACTTTGCATGGCTGAAATCATGGAGAGCCAAGGAAGGAGAGTTCGCAATACTTGAGTATGCATACAGCTGAAAGTATCCAATTATTACTGGACTTTGATACTATACAGTGCACGTCTGGTTTAATCTACTCGTGGTTACGTAGTTGGAAGTACAAGTGGCAGTAAAATGGAGAAAAAAAAATATATCTGTGTAGGTAGAGAGAACCCTCGGGACAAAAAATGGATCGAAAGCTTACACATTTTTTTGCCGCATCGATCTACGATAAATTTGCTTATCGTAAGTATGACCGCGTATTCGTATTACGCCGGTATGGAAATTTAAGGTTGCATGAATGTAACGATCCAAATGGAAAAAAATTAAAGTGTCTGCCAGAAGGACGTCTAGTACACACACACACGTACACATACACACTCGTATTTGAAATGTTATCAACATATAACAAACCTATTGCGTTTGTAAACAAGTACCTTAACGAGCAACTTAAAAAAAAAAATTTTAAGTTAGGAAATTATATTTTAATTTTGCGTGTCAAATCGAAATTAATTTTCTAAAAAAAATTTGTTGATTTCAGAAAAATAATTTTGGCTGGAACTTACCTAATTTCGCCTACATTTATTATTGGAATGTTTACCGCGTAGGCAATATTTTCCTCGATATCGAAATTTTTAGATATATTATCAATTACGATTTTAATTTAATAACTATAATTTTTAACAACTAATGAATTTCTTTACGTAAAATTTTACCTTTAGAAAAATATGACGTTCATTGGGCGTTAATAATTTTTTATCAGTATCGAGATTGAATATTTTTACGATTCTATTTAATAATAATAATAATAATAATAATAATAAATATTCTAAAAAATAAACGTAAATTTTCTGTTTCATGATAAAAATTTTAATAACTGTAATTTTACCAATTATCTCGATACCTATTATTTTTAATTTTCCACATGTTTGCAATTTTTCCACTCTAGAGCGATTAAAAAATTTTAATATTAATAATATTCGAATTCCTACGAAACCCCGACACGTGGATCACGGACAAAATTTTCTATACGTATACAAATTCCTCGAATGTAAATGAGAAAATGTAAAATCGCTTAAAGGGATGAATTCAGCCGGCAGTTTTTTTCCATTTGGCGGAATTGAAAAAAATACTATGTGCCGGGCACAAGTACGTGGCATGCATACCTACCTGTAATTATAATTCAAAAGTCGGGTATATAACTCAAAGGAAAACAAAAAAGGGGACACAGTTCCTTGACATCAGTGGTAGAAATCTTTCAATCATATTTTATCTGGCTCATTATATTCTCCGGCTACTTCCGTATCGTGCATGTATACACGACGAAACATAATACATGTACATATTTATACAGCGCACCCCGTGTACGTGTTCAAATACTGCATCTGATGAAAGGAGTAGTAGAACCGTGTCTTTCGTGTGGAATGTAGACTAAGAAACCCCGTGTGTTATCGCTTCTGATTTCGTATGCTTCAGTGGGTCTCTTAAAACGCCTCGTTACATATAATATGCTCTTAAATATATGTAAATTAACAATAAACGATTCAGCCCAAGCCCCGAAATGACATATTCAAAGTACTCCGTCTATCTTTATTTAAAAAGAAAAGGAAAACGAGCGGTGGTTAGACGCTGAGTTTTATGAAAAGTGTTTTCATAGGCCTGCCCCACTTTTGCCCTTTATTGCAGCTCTTTGATATAATTTTTATCGCAAATTTTAATACATTGGTATATAACACTGATATAAATACGTCCCGTTCTAAGCGGGTAAGGGATAATGTTAGGCGAAGGGAAAATATCAAGGTATGACCGGAAAATTCGATTTTTGGAAACAACTTTCGGGCACTTTCGGGAGACCCTTATCCGAAGTATTTTTTTTCCGAGGAATCCAATGCGGTTATTGAAATTCTCGATATCTCATCAGAAATACGATTTTTCCGCGAAAAACCTATTTTTCACAAACTTCTGCTAGGATTTTGTCAAAATAGACCCTTGGAATCGATTCTACGGGTCAGATTACTCCTAGAAATGAGGTGTCCCATCCTGTTTTTAAAACTTTAATATTTACCCCATTTTTGGGGAAGGCCAAGGTAATCCCAAAAAATTCGACTTTTGAAATTAACCTTTGGAAACCTTCGAGAGACCCATATTCTATGTATTTTTTGCGAGGAATCCATTTTCGTTGTTGAAATTCCAGATATCTGATGGGAGGTACGATTTTTCCTCAAAAAACCTCTGTTTTATCATCTTCCGCTGGAATTTCATCAAAATTGACCTTCGGAGTCGACTTTACGCGTCAAATTATCAACAAAAAATGAGTTGTCCAACCCCTATTTTGAAAATTTAATTTTTACTTTATTTTTTAGGGGAAGACCAAGCAAGGCATTCCCAAAAAAATTCGACTTTTAATGTCTCGTTATCGTATTCACTCTCTACTATTATTATCACACATGTGTAACTATTAAAAAAATATATATTATTTGGAATAGTCATACATGCATACATATATATATATTAATAAAATATATAAAATTATATATAAAATAAAATTATAAATAAAATTTTACATGTAAAATATATAAAATAATTAAAAATAGTGAAAAACCACCTGGGAGCTTTTATCGATTCCACAGGGATATGAATGCCAGCATGAGAATGTCGAATACTATGTATGTTTACAATATATCTAATACATATATCGTTCTCCGGAAACCTGGATAGGTACTGAAATACGTAATCAGTCATTTTTCTTTTTTCCGAGAGAAAATAAGAAAGCATTATATCAAATGAATTTCAATGTCCTCACAATCAGTGATTGATTCCTCTTACAGTAATTCAGGGGACTGCATTTCTTAGCATCAGCAAGCTGTCTGTCGACTACAGTCTTTTTCCACTGCGTTTGCGCGTGCAGTTTGCAGTAGTAATAAACTCTTACTACTGTCCGCAGTAGTAGCGCCGTAGTGAAAGAGAGACAGTACTTGATGAATTGCATCGACTTGCGCAAAAAGTCACCGTACATGTGTACACGTAACAGCTATTGTAAATGTATGTGTACAACAATATATACAGTGTACGAACAAAATTATGTCATATTCATTTCCTCTGGAATTTTTCTTTTCGTGCTGCTTTTTTGGGGCCAACGGAGCGTCAGCCATCATGAGACTGGAGCATGCATCAAAATATGCAATTCGCAACCGTGTGCTTCCATGTTAACTGCGGTATCCACTTTGTTTAAAACAAGAATATTTTTAATATATCGTACAACAAAAAATGGGGTACCCAAATAGGGCCAATTTAAAAAAAATAAAGCATAATTAACCAATAAAAAAATGGACGACTTTCTTGTAAGTAATGAATTACCTACCCCGTTACGTAGAATTAACCTTTTTTTTTATATAATATATTTTTTTTAATAGATATTTTTGGAAGCGATGATTGAAATTAATATTATATTTGTCCATTTTTTTAGGAATAAGCCAGGACTGGAAAAAGTGTACAAGTGTAAGTATACAAAATTTTGAAATTGGTCGAATCGAAATTGTTCGCCAGAAAGAGAAGCAAAAATAGTACGCAGTAGAAAAAGACTGTAGTCGACAGACGGCCTGCTGATGCTAAGAAATGCAGTTCCCCGAATTACTGGTGAATAAAAATATTTTTTTTGAAATCCTTGTATTTTTTAATGGAATAGGAACGAGTTAAATTTTCATAGACTTTTTAAAGATATGATTTTGAAACACTAGACGTTTCAAAAAAAAAGGTAAATAATATTTACACTAAAAAATAATAATCATATAATTTTTGGTAAAATAAAAATAATTTATTTTACATGAACATATTTAAAAAAATCTATTACCATATTTAAAACATATTCAAAAAATCATATTTAAAAAATCTAATACCATAATAATTAAAATTTGAATGAAAATTATTTTTAATCCTCTCGGTATTTGCAGGGACGAAGGAGACTCGACACTACGATAACCAACATTTCCAAAAGAATTTCAAGTTTTCATGAGGAACACATTTGGTACAAAAATGTCTACTTGATAACCATTAAAGCAGCCTTCACAACAAGGAAATCAACTATACTTGTTCATTCATAACTAACATAAGGTTACAACCATGTCCAGACACTCCACACACCATTCAAGGACATAGCTGCTATGGAAGAATGAACAAGGATCAGGATATGTACGTTTCATATTATATAAATGAACAATAAGACTGCATATTATTTACAGTGTAACGAAGGAATCTAAATCATGCGTTTTTTACTTCTCGAACAACGTCCCATAAGAAATTATCTCATATTTAGAATTATCTCTGATGGATGCAAATAAATAGAAATATCGTTGTTTCATAATTTGAGGACTTGGTATTCGAAAACTTCGAATGCATAGAACTGCACTAGTATGTGCCATAATATTGTTTGAATTGCCTTAAAAATTACAGAGAAAAAAATAGTTATATAAGATTTGGGATAAGGATCAAAGTTTATTGGATATAAATTATTTGCTCATGTGTCTAACAAATGCTGGACCAACATATATTGAAAAATTGGCATTCGAGGAATCGGATGAAATCTTTAAGACGTTGTACAAAATTCCAGAATACGAATTTATGATAAATTTGACGCATCGGAGAAATTTGAGTTTGATACAAATCAAACAGTCTTTAATGATATTCTACCAACGATTGATAAAAATAAATGACAAATTTCTACAAATGTATGAGCCGATTGTTTTGAAAGTGGCCTAAGTCCATTTATGAAATTTTCTTTGTTAACTGTAGCAACATGTGCCACTTGTCATTAGCTGTCATAAAAAACATTTTCTAAATTCATAAAAAATTGGACTTAGGCCACTTTCAAAATAATCGGCTCATGTGATATTTGAGAAACGATTGGAACGTTTGGAAACCCAAAATGAAAGATTGTGCTATTTAGCGATAGGTCAAAAAAATTAGAGGCCGAAAAAAAAGAAAAAAAAGAATTGTTGTTTCAATTATTGCTAAATTTTGCAGAAGTGTTGCATTCGTTGAACTTTGTCCGAAATTATCCGTAACTAAATGCCATGAAATCGTCGTTCCGTTATCCGATTTTTCATGATCGTTGGTGATATACCAATAATAAAGAAATATTTTTTTTCGCGATCTGCGAAAAAAGTTCGTTCTGCGATTACTTATCTGCGGGATTAATCAGCGAAATCGAGCGATTTCCGCAAGCAAACTTTTCGCTGCGTATCATGTCAAGTTTCGTAAGAGCTACAAATTACTTTGGTAAAAAGCAAAAGCTGCGATTTCACGCAACCTTGCCATTTGTAAGTACACATTGGAAAAGAAGAGGGATCATTAAACTCAAATACGTAAGTATATAAACATACATTTCAAAGAAATACGAGTTTATTTTGTTGTCGCTTTAAAGTTCGTTACTTCAACAATGCAAAAATTTGAAGGGGCAACAATTCCAGATTTGTAACGGTGTGCACAGTGTATTGATCCCTACGTTGCTGACCAGCGGTCAATGAGATACGGTCTTTCCCTCCTTAACGGAAGTTTGAGTCAACCCCTTCTACCCTTGGTTCCCGTGTAACCGTGTGATTCATACCCCATTACAAGCGTTGTTCGATCTCCACGGGAGATTCTCATAAGGAAATCAACGATGCATGTTTTAAACGTTCTAACAGCCGTCATTAGAATATCTATCTCAGCTTAGCGAGCGAGAGATATACAAGGGCCAAACAGGGCCAAAAGGAATAAGGGAGAAGAAGGGTAGTCGCAGTCGTACGGTGATCTACTTTCAATAACAACAATTTCCACTTGCGCAAACTCCATTTGCTTACACCCTTAGCTGCTCTGTACCGATGTATCTTCGTTCCTCCTACACCAGAACTACCCCTACCGGGTTTAGCACCCTCTTCGGTCTCCCTGACTCCCACCATGGGCTCCTTGAATATTACGCATACGGTGGAACCACCACGCTCTTTACCAACCACGTGCTTCTTGTAAAGGTAAACATTGCCTGTCGTATTACCTACCCTTGCTACTACGGCCCTCTAACCAATGAAAGAAAAAAACATTTTTAATCAAGTCTGGACAATTAATCCATCGACGTTGCGTCAAAACCCCCATAACTTTCTCAAATTCAACCCCCAAAACCCCGTAACCCTTCTGACACTTGATTTTGAAGAAACTTATGGGACACCCTAATACAATACAAAACTTTGGAAAGCAATTTTTTGATTTGGTTGATTCTACAATAATGCTTCTGAAAGAAATATAATAAATTATAATGTTATAAAATTGTCTCACTACTGGAAAGATAGTAGTTAATTAATTAACAAAAATATCTAAAGTCATTCAAGTCGTAAATAAATTTGATATGAAAATAAAACCCCAATCATTTTCATTCAGTTTTTTTTAGAACTAGAAAATCAGTTTTGACTTTACTAAGGTTACATTTTATTTATTGCATCAAAACGTTATTTGTTGCATCAAATCCCCCATAACCTCACCAAATTAAACCCCCGAAACCCCATAACCCTTCTGACACTTGATTCTTTTATTTGCATACGAAGATATAATTGAGTATCGAAAAAATGGTAATTATTAATACAGGAATAATTAAAAAAATAAAAATTTTAATATATATTGGGTCCCTTCGGAATGAAATTTATTGTTTTTCCAAGAAGTATCTTTAGAAAAATCGAAATTTCAAGTTACTCGATTAGATTATTTTTTTAATTTTATTATAATTACTATATTTACAGATTTCTATTAATAAAACGAAAGCCTTAAAGTATCAGTTACACCCTCCATCATTTATTTTTTATACTTAATATTAAAAATTTTCGACCCGGCAGACAATTTAATTGTATTCATTTATTGGTCGATGGGTGCGGTAAATTTTCTATGGAACCACACCTAGAGTCGAAAGACCCCGTGACTTGCCCTCTATATGATTTATATTTTGCAATAGCGAAGATAAATATATTGAATATCATAAAAAGGTTCTACTTTAAACCATTTTTTAATTGCATTGGTTCTGGTTTGTTATTACCTACAATATTCTCTTTAACGTGCTACTACGCTAATGAGAAAATCCACCCTCACCTTACGAATCAAAATTCGATCACTAGTTAAAGTGGAATATAAACTATTACGATAGTCCCACCTTAAAACCTAGAAATCATAAGAGGGTGTGCCACCCGATCGACCTTTTTTACGGCAAGCTATCATTGAATGCAGAACACATTCATTAATAGACGAAATTCATCAAGCACTTTTTCCCTTGAATTTTTAATTCCACGAGCTACTGATTCATTTCGAGAAACATCAAAAAATATATTAAGGAAGGATATTAAGGTAACAAGTAAAGCAATAATTTTCGTATATTCCAAATTTCATCCACAAATTCGAATTTTCGGGACAGAATTTTGGAATTTCTTTTAAAATGATCAAATATATTTTAATACATTCCCTGAATATCAATTATTCTGTAATGAATTCTGGAGGTCGACAGATTTTCAAAATATTTTCCTACAATCTCAAAAAAATAATTCAAGATAGAAATGGAAGCAATTTTTTTTCTTAGAAGCCCAAAAAAATAATCGATGATGGAAATGGGAGAAAATTTTTTCCTGCAAGCTCAAAAAAATAATAGAATATAGAAGTGGAAGGAATTTTTTTTCTTACAAGCCCAAAAAAAATAATCGAAGATGGAAATGGGAGGAAATTTTTTTTCCTACAAGCCCGAAAAAATAATCGAAGATGGAAGTGGAAGGAAATTTTTTTCTACGAGTTCAAAAAAATAATCCAAGATGGAAATGAGACTAGTGTTCCAATATTTTGCTGTAAACGTGATTTTGCTTTCTCGATTCCTTCCCGTGATTGCTACAGGTGGGATGATAGTGTCCCATTCTCCCACTGGGAAAGGACACCTGCCACAAGTTTCTCTGAGACATATGCGTCCCATTTTATAATTTCGTCCAAATTGTACCAAATTTCAAATAAATATTTTTTCTTGAGGTGTCGCTAATCCCTAAGCACAGAAAAAGACCAACTGTGACATTATTTCGACCTTTTGCCACGTAGAGAATGAAGTTAAAATGCAGATGAACATGATTTTGAATGAATGTATTCTAATATATTCCATATTGTATAAAAGAAAATTCTGATTAAGAGCAGATTGTGAGGAAGGTTTAAAATGTTAAATTTAGTGAAACCTTGAAAAATATTTTGTAGGTACGCGTTTCCACGAGACTCTCCCACAAGGTTAAACTCTCTATCGAGGTTGATTGTCCAGACATTTCCTTTTTAGCCAACACTCCAAATACATACCCCTTCGTAGTTGCGTGTGGCCTGCTTGTGCTTGATCTGGGCCAGATACAGGGGAATAGTGATTCGTTACTGGCGGCGGTATACGCAACTTTCTTATAATTAGTTCCAATACAACAACGGCTCCCTTATTTTCGGTGCTACTGTGTATACTGGAAACTTATGGGGATGAAAAAGCTTTGTACGAACGTACCACGTATGGTGTCGTGGTTCGTGAACAAGATGGGACAAGTGCATACTACCAGCGCATTTCCAGGAACAGAAACGAAGTTCAGATAAGATCGTCTTACGAAACGTCTATACCCTGCTATTATTACCAACAATATCTAGAGTCGTACGGGTCGTAAATAAATTTGATACGAAAATAAAAGCCCAATCTTTTTCATTCAGTTCTTTTTGTACAACTAGAAAACCAGTTTTAAATTTACTATAGGCTTACATTATACAGGGTGGGTCACCACATTTTGCCATTATTTTGCTATGCGTAATGGCAAAATGGCAAAATGTGGTGACCCAACCTGTATAATTATTTTTCGAATAAATTATCTATTAGGGTGTCCCATAAGTTTTTTCCGCGCCACGCTGTGTAGGACCTCGAGCCGAAAAGGAAGAAACTTATGGGACACTCTAATATAATACAAAACCAATTTTTTTATTTCATTGATTCTACAATAATGCTTCTGGAAGAAATATAATAATTAGAAATATAAAGAAGAAATATAATTATAATGTTAAAAAATAGTCTCAGTATTGGACAAATAGTAGTCAATTAATTAACAAAAATATCTAAAGTCGCACGGGTCGTAAATAAATTTGATACGAAAATAAAAGCCCAATCATTTTCATTCAGTTCTTTTTTTAAAACTAAAAAAAATCAGTCTTAAATTTCCTAGGTTTACGTTAATAAAATATAAGAGACCCTGAATTAATAATTCGATAACGTCTGGTTTGAGGACGTTGGTAATTTATGTATGAATTATTTTAATTCATATACAATTATTTGCTGAAGAAGGATTAATCGTTTATAATAAAAAAAAACCTTGGAAATAAATTTTCCAATTTGCTTGACTCTATAATAACGTTTCTAAAAAAATTTAACAATTTATAACTTAAACGAATGTTCTCGCTATTGAACAAATAGTAGTTAATGCTGATATTGTACTATTGATCTGTTGTAAAATACTATTGAATCAACAGGTTTTTACTGTAATTTTGCAGAAACGATAGCAGAACTTTTTTATGACTAAAAATTCATTGTTATCGAAAACTTTCTTTTCAGCACCAGTCCTGTACCTTAATCCAGTTTGAGCAATTTTTGAAAACTAAAATTTGATTCTTGCAAATTTACCGGTTCCCTGAAATTCATCTTGGTTCATATTCGTATGAAAAATATATTTTAACCGCAAAGGTCCATTCCTAATTTTTATATCTAATTAAAATAAATTACGGACTTGAAAAAATAACGGCAGGAATTACTTAATTCCCAATTGACCAAATCACGAAAATAATTGAGGTAACAAAAAATGTATCATATTTGGAATTACTAAAATTTGTTTTCACTGTAGAAAATAAATAATTCCCTGCAACTGCTCGCAATTTCCTCGCTTTGCACAGAATATCTTTCATTTAACAGCACTTCGCGATGGAAAAAAAAAAGATTCATCAATTCACGAGCGGGGGATAATTACTATTCACGTCGCCAGTAATACTCGTTTGACTGAATGTTCAAACCTGGCGTATTTTTTAAATCTCGTATTCAGACTCAACACACTCGTGTGTTGGGTATGTGTTTGGGTTATACGGCACAGCAAGTCTGAATTATTGCCCTCATAATGAGATCCCCTCAGCCACCTTGGATCGTTAACTGATTCCATCTAACGTCTTACGTCCTACTACAGGTACCACGCGATCTGTATAACGTACATTCGCGATTCAAAGTCTTTATGCGAATTGAGCGACCCACTTCTTTCTACTTTTATTTATTATTACTCAGTCCTAATGTGTCTCAGGAATCAAATCTCCTGTTTGTGATTTTCCCGCAAGAAAAATTACCGCTCCCACTTAAACATCGTACAACATGCTACTTAAGAGGATTCTTTAGTACTAAAAAAAAAAATGGAAAACCGCGGTGTTCATAATGCTGAACATGCTATACTTATTAACATTTCTTAATTACGATATGTGATACAATCGCGGCAATGTTGAAGTATACGTTATAATGCACCACGACAATTTTTCACTATTTTAATCGGAGGAAGCGTGTGTGGCGGTGAGCTATTTTTTTATACTTAACTTGAAGCTAAGAAAAAAAAAATTGTTTATTCACTAGTCACTTTGAAATATATATGTAAATTAGGTGGGTATATATTTTTGTGTGATAGGATGAAAAATGTTGGCAACTTTCTCCTGAATTCAAGCCACGAATTTTATACAAAAATGATATTATTGGGTTGGCAACTAAGTAATTGCGGATTTTGTCATTTATTTGCTTTGAAAAATCGGCAATTACTTAGTTGCCAACCCAATATAACTGTATTTTGATTATCTTCCGAATATGCAATTAGTTATAAATATAATGGAAGCAACAAATTTTTTGTCCTAGAAACCACGAAACCTAGATAATATACTGTATAAATATATTAATTTTATTTCGTATTAAATGTATATCATTAGCATTAAATATTCAAAATTAAATAGTAATATTATTTATTAAATTGAACCGGCCAAAGAATTTTCAAAAATTGACAAGCAGTTACACTTTTGGAATAAATTTCTGTAGATCTTTGCCAGTATTTTTTCATCACGAGGGAATTTTTGTAATTGTCTAACAATAAATCTAATTGGTCAAAATCGCAACAATGTATATTATTTATAACTATTGATTTTATTTTAATTCTGCTACTTGATGGTTATAAATCATCCTAAAAATTTAGAAAATTAATTAGTAGTATATATGTGTTAAAAAGATTTGTAGAAATCAGTAAAATAGGTTTCGAGTTAAACCATTGCATTCAAATTGGAAGTTATCCAATATTTCTACATTCGTACAGATAAATAGATTTAGTCATTGTTCAGACGACTGCTGAAGATCTTATCACAGTTTTATCTGATGGTTTCAAGCACCCTCGAGTGAAAAAAAATATATATATAAGCAAAGATACTTAACCAAACACATCAATAATTTGACTGAAAGTAAATAATTCGAATTTCGAACAATTTGTAAAACAATCTTCACTGCATATAAAATATTTTTATAATTTTCAATAAAATGTATTTCTCTCAGAAATATGGTGAGAGTGTATTGTAAATTTAAGGAAGATTAGAATTGCAAATATTTGATATTTTGTATTTCTATATACCTTTCCTGTATCCTATGAATAATTATTATTAAATGAAGAAGGTGTTGGTGTTGGTACCTACGCATTGTATTGTTATTATTATACATATATAGGGGTACGTATTTCATCATTCGATGCCCGCCTCATTTGATTGCTGGAGAACCCTTAGACAAAAGTTCAAGAATATACCCTGTATATTAGCCGACATTAGAATCGAAGATTAATTCGATGTTCGAACCATCTGCGAGTTAATGGGCTAAAAAGGAGAAATCTCTTTAGGGCGATTGGATCCCTGATAAAGTACTTCTTGGAAATCATCTAACATCCTTTAAGTGAACGCCTACCTCCCTTATGCTTCATTAAAAACCTTTTAAAGATATTAATTTCTTATCCTCATTTCTCTTTGCAGTTCCCTGATCCTTAACCCTTTATTCACTGAATTAATTTTTCCTCTAATTTTTATTCTAGGGTGAAGTGCAATTTTCAAATTTTAGTATTATTCATTTTCTTGAATTTATTCTAGGGAAAAGTAAAATTTGAAAATTTTACTTTTTACCAAAAAGTAAAATTGTACTTTTCTCTAACAGTAAAATTTGATAATTTTACTTTTATTTTCAAAAGTAAAATTTGAAAATTTTACTTTTCCCTAGAATAACATTTACAGTGTAGCAAAAATATTTTTGAAAAAAATAACAAGATAATAGCTTGAGAATGCACTTAGTCAATATTTATGTTCTTCGATGCACGTGTATTCGCGATTATTATCCAAAAGATCCCAAGATTCGGAAGATCCAAAGATCCACAAATTTTAATGGTCTTAGGAATAAAAAAACTGGCGATTTTCTATTTACTTTGGGTCTGTAGACCCAAATATCCAAAAGATCCAAAAGATTCAGAATAACCAAAGATCCAAAAAGTCTAATGGTCTTAGGAATAAAAAAACTGGCGATTTTCTATTTACTTTGGATCTGTAGACCCAAATATCCAATAATCCAAAAGATTCATAATATCCAAAGATCCAAAAAATCCAAAGCTCCAAAATATCCAAAAATCTTGGATCCAGAAACCCAAAACTGTACATGGATACGAAAACCACCGGTAAACACCATTGCTTCCACATAAACAAAAGAAAAACAACGGCTTACCTTGAAAGTCTTGTAACTGGAGACAACGTAGGAGGCACCGTCTTCCAGCTCGTCCAAGGTGAGTTTCCGGTCCCCGTCCATGGAGAAAATGTGACGTGCTCCTCTCGGCAAGTCCAGCCGGAGGGAGAGTCGATCCAAGAGGGCTTCCAGCGATCCGATATCGCGACCGGGTTTGAATCTTGTGGAAATAAAGCGCAATGTTTATGGCTCGGTGATGCGTGCTCGGGGCGAGAAGTAATTCCTCGCGAGTAAAATTGCAAAATAGTAAAATATGAATTGAACCTGAATTCCACTCCTGGGAAGTAGGGGTCACCATTTTTGTAAAAAGTAACGCGCCTCGCCCTCCAATATCCGAGATTGTTGTACCTTGGGGGTGCCGGTTCATGACGGCTCTTTGGCCTAAGTTCCGGCTGCTCCGGAGGCGGCATGCGGGGACTAGAGGGTCTACTATGCCTCCAGTAACCACCCATGCTGTTTCCACTCCCACTTTCCAACCCCGAAACCACCATTCCTACCCCTGGCTCCCGAGGAACGACGGTGGCAGCCGATGTCGGCTGCTCCGGTTCCTCCTCTTCGCCCTCGTCGTCCTCGTCGTCGTCCTCGTCCTCGCTGCGAGCTCCATCAACTGGCATGGCCGTGGAACCACCACCGGCTAGCATTTTCGGCGATTCCCCGCGAGAAGGCACTTCGTGTTCCTCTTTCTTATTTCCACCGGCATCGAGCATACCACCACCGGGGTTGCTTCCAACCCCGTTTCCACCCACCATTAAACTCGCCGTGCTGTTACTTACGCTAGCCATTCCATTCGTATCCTCGAATTGACCGAGGCGAGGACTAGCACGCGATCCTGCTTCAGTATGAGCAACGATCATTCAATAAATCTTCCTCGAAAAGAAAAAAAAAAGAAGAAATTTCAGTAGACGGCGAATCTCAATCCCGATTTGACGGAGTCTTGATGATCCAATTACGCTGTATATATATTTTTCTTGATGTATTTTTAGGAATAAGACAATTTTTGGTGACTGGTTTTCTTCGCGATCACTTTTCAAAGTAACGAAATTGCATTATTTCGGAAAAAAAAGAAAAATTTCAGCTTCCATCGATTTTCGATTTCGATCGGAGCAATTTTTTAAATGCAATTTTAAGACCCAGGATTTTTTGGCTAGTTTCTCTCACGATCAATTTTTGGGCCAACGAAATTGCATTGACGTGTCCTTTGGATGCACCACCTTTAGAGTTTCCCTCCCTTCTTCGCTAACCAGTATTTTCTTGTAAATTCGTTGTAGTAATTAATTAGTATTTCACTTTAATTAACGTTATAGTTATTAATTAATGTTCATCACTTTATTTAACGAATCATAGCAAAAACGTACTCCTACGGACAAAAATTAACCCTTAGCTGGTTTACTAGGGTCTGAAAACACCCCAAGCTGCAATTTAGGCCCAGTAAAAAAATTCTACAATTATTTTTTCTTTCTATAAATATTATACTTTATAAACTACTCTATACTATTTGTTAAAACAATATTATACGTAACTATCATACAAATTTTTACTTGATTTAAAAAATATCAATAGCCTCCACGCAATACAAATTTTTTTGCCCAGTGGTATCTTGAAGGCACCAATGTGCCAGCTACGTTATTCTAGTGAAATGCAAGTTGAGATTTACGTAAGTTAAAATAAACATTTCGGAAAAAATGTAAATATTAGTAAAACTATGTCTTGTGAAATAAAAAATGCACGTTAGGTCGTTACAAAAAAACACATTTTAATTATCACCGCATTGATTTTTTTAAATATTGTTTCATTTATTTTCTAAAATATCTAATTTGTTTCTTAACTTTTGCCCGTAAGTGCCGGATGCCTTGAATCCTCCTAAATTCGCTATTTTTCTATTATATGTATTTTTGAAATTCGCGATACAGCCTTGGGAGACTTCGAAGTTTCATAAAAAAAAAATACTAATTAATGACGTTTTTCCGTCCGCGATTCGATTCGGCAGCATTCGCTGCGAATAAGTTTATGGCGCTGCTTACATTCGATCGTGGGGGTTGATATGCAGCCAGGGGTTTGAATGTGTTTGTATAAAATTAGCCGGTCTTATTTCCCACGTGCCGATGCGCTGATGTATCTCGTAAATCGATCGGCTGCTTAAAATGCACCTTTGACAGGACGATTGTTTTACAACTGCAGTCGACTATGCAGATTTTTCAAGAATCACTAATGCAACGGTATACGTAAGTGTACCTATGCGGGAATGGAGACAGTCCATGGAAAGAGTTTTACTCGACCAATTATTCTATGACATAGAGAATTTAAAACTATTTTTTTTTTCTTTCTAAGAACAATTTTCCTTATGTTTATAAATAAACATTGAACTGTGTATATATGTATACGACAATTTTGCGCGATTTTCTATAGATTCAGAGCATCAATCAATTTTCTTTAATATTAAATAAAAATAAATTATTTAAATAAAAATAAAAATTAATGTATAATTATATGACGATTTATTTAAATTTTAGATAAATTTAAACTACCCCTGTCCCATAATAATAGTAGCAAGTGAATATATAGAGGCAATATCAACTGCTATTATTATTATTATTATGGAACAGAGGCAATATATTTAATTTTGATTAAATATATTTATTTAAATATCATGATAATTTTATGGTGTTTAAAAAAATGTCAAACCAAGGGAAACAAAATTATGTTAATTATTTCTCAAACGAAGAACATGTAGAATATAATTTATATTTTTTTAATACCGGTAGACATCAATTATACAATTATATGATCATTTATTTAAATTATGTAATTCATTCAAATTTTAATTACATAATTGATGTCAACCAAGTCAAACTAAAGGAAATAAAATTCTACCGATAATTTGACAAACGAGGAACGTTTGTTAAAAATCAATTACATTTTTTTAATACAAGAAAAGCAAAAAAAAGTGAATAAACTATTTCCATTTTTATGAGACTTACGTTTTCAAGTATTAAACTGCGTCACGTTTTTTAACAAATTAGGAAAAATACGTTATTATACCAATTACCCTTAATTAAGTTACAAGATCGAATCATCGAAGAAATGTAATTTTGTACCACCTTTGATTACATATTCTTTTTTTATTAATACTCGTTAAA
This sequence comes from Gasteruption jaculator, assembly GCA_949825005.1. Lineage (NCBI taxonomy): Eukaryota > Metazoa > Arthropoda > Insecta > Hymenoptera > Gasteruptiidae > Gasteruption > Gasteruption jaculator. The sequence goes on from OX463761.1 coordinate 2,961,571, forward strand.
GAATTTCACGGTACGACGTTAATTATTATTTATCTACGAAAAAAAAAATGGGAAAATTATTAAACAATAATTTTTTTTAGCAAGACATTGTCCCGCCAGATGCAATTTAATTTTCTCTCGCCGACAAATTTGCACGGATTTGCGGGGAAACACTTGTCACTCTCGAAACCAACCGGAAAGTACTCGGTTCATCGTTGCGTTATTACAAATGACGAGTATTAACAATTGTAAATACGTGCGGACTGATTATGCAGATATGAATCATGGAAAAAGCGAATTGCACAGAGCTCGCGATTAAGTTTACATATTCATGCGTCCTTCGACGGTAACGTCCCGACGACGAGTGTCTCGTTCCAACGGCAAGTACATACTCTTCGCGGCGTCGGCGTCGCTGTTACAGTAGCTACGTGTCAGTGAACCGTAGGAAGGTCCTTTCTCGTTCCTCGAGCAACCCCTAAACTTGTTGCTCGAGGGGTTGCCAGCGACGCAAACTCATCGTTCCTGGTTGATCTCATTGGCCCTTACTTTCCGTGCGAATTCATTATTGGTTTTCTCGAATTACGAAAACTTCCAAGACCAACCCTTTGTTCGCATTTATTGGGGCATTTCCGGGTACAGAATGGCCGTTGGAGACAAGTCGTTTTATGGAGACGAGATTCGACAAATTATGAAATTTATGCAAATTTTTTTTTTTTTAGCGAAGACACGAAAGTTTGATACTTTCATGAGGGATGTTTCGCGACAATGGGAAAATTGAAATTGTTCTTTAATAAATTGAATACTGTATTTTTTAGACTTTCTTAAGAATCAATCAAAACTTATTCAAGTTAGGAATTTTTTGTAGACTAAATATATGAATTGTGTTTTCGTTAGATTCTACAAAATTTAATATTCATCCGAACGAATTTTGCCTAATAAAATCTGTGATAATGGAGGTAAAATGAAACTGAAACGATGTTTGCGAATTTTCGGGTCTGATAGTTTCAGATTTTTTGAAAGTAGTTTCCATAAAAAATTTGAAAATTAATAAATTTCGTATTTGACTCTTCAAGTGTCTCTATTTTTGAATATAATTACAAAATTTTGATACTTTCTTGAGGGATGATTTGGGACAATGAAATAATTAGAATTTTTTTTAATAAATTGCATATATTATTTTTTAGATTTCCTTAAAAATGTACAGATACATTTTCAAATTAGAAATTTTTGTAGACTAAATATATGAATTGTGCTTTCGTTAGATTCTACAAAATTAAATATTCGTCTGAACGGATTTCGCCTATTCATTATTAATGAAATCTGTGATAATGAAAATAAAATGAAACTGAAACGATTTTTGCGAATTTTCGGGTCTGATAGTTTCAGCTTTCTTGAAAGTAGATTCCATAAAAAATTTGAAAATTAATAAATTTCGTATTTGACTCTTCAAGTGTCTCTATTTTTGAGTATAATTACAAAATTTTGATACTTTCTTGAGGGATGATTTGGGACAATGAGAAAATTAGAATTTTCTTAAATAAATTGCATATAATATTTTTTAATTTTCCTTAAACATGTACCGACACATTTTCAAATTAGGAATTATTTTTAATGAATTGCATACAGTATTTTTCTGTTTTCCTGGACATATTCAAATTAGGAATTTCTCTAAATCAAGAAAATTAATTCATTTAGTGAGTGATTTGTTCCAATTATTATGAATAAAAAAGCGTCATTAGAAGCTGGCCCTCGAATTTTCCATTTCTCCTTATTAAGTAACGCTTTGTGTTAGTAACTTCAATTTTAGATACACCACGCTGTCAAATTTTTTATTTTATACATTGATTCAATGAATTAACATCCCAGAAAATTGCAATTAATTTTCAATTTGATTGAAGATATTCCGATAAAACGTAATTAATAAAAAATTACAAATACACAAAATCGTAACATAAATCAACCCTTATAATTTGAACCTTGTCTTGTAACGCTAAATAATATTCCAGTTAAAGAACCAAGCATGGAAAAATAAACTACGTACGTGTGTGTAGCGCGAGTGTTATTTATTACCGTGTAGAATAGTCACTCGCATTAAACAAACACCCTCGGTATTATTTTATTCCTTAGCACTGACATATATGTACTACGAGACAAGGATCAAACGTATCATAACTGCCGTGAAATGGTAGATATTTTTTTTTTAGAACAACGAAGATATAAACTTTTGCGTATGTTCTCATCTCGCACTGCATTAACTTATTGGTTATCTTGTAACAATATATATTTTATCCGTAACTGCTGTTGAAACGAAGCATAATTTGATAAAAAAAAAAAAGAACTAATTGCGAGCACAGTAAAAAGTACGCGCTTTGAAAGCTTTTCCCTGGACACCGCAACGATCGATTCCTTCCACTTATACTTCCACGAAAGCGGAAGGAAAGTCGTGATCTTATCGAACATTTCTTCGAGAAAACAAATGCGGAAGTCGCATAAGATTTTGTTCATGTATGACACAATTTATGAATACATGGTAAATTTAAGTCGAAATAAAACGAAATTCGAGCTTTTCTTCGACCTTCCGGGTACTAACATTGGTAGGGTCTGAGGTTAAACTCTTCTCGTCCTAATTTTTCATTAAAAAAAATTGGTTAAAAATAATGGTCTTTCAAAAATTGTATATTCTTTGTTTAACAAATTTAGACTTTGTCTATTGTTTTGGTAAATACTCGAATTAAGAAATAAAAAATTGAATTATATTGTTTTTCATTTTTACATTCCCATAAATAAAATAAATATTAAAACTAAAAATATACTTATTATTTCCGGGCCTATTAGAGCTTACAAAAAAAAGGAACAACAAGAACTTTATTTTATTTAATATAATTTTCGAATTCCATCATAAGTAAACAAACTTTTTTTTAAATTCAAATGGAACTACATTATTTCTCTTGAGAATTAAATTTTTCCTTCTGGCGAACGACTTCCTTACATGAATCAAAATTCATTTAGAATTAATCAAATTAATTTCTAGACCAAATTAATATCTGGACTTTTATGAATAAAAAAAAATTTCAAAAAATCCTTTAGAAACATTAACCGTTTGAGGGCCAAGCGGCGCAATCGCGCTTCTTCTGTTCCATGTCCAAAAATTCCAACATTTTTGAAATACGGAATAAAAAGAGCGCTACTGCGCCACTTGCCAATTTTCGATTTGCAAATAAAAAAGACCTATGGCACATGCTCCAAGAAAAGTTATAGATTTTTTGCAAAAGTTTAATTCAATAAAATAAAAGAAAGTGAAATCATCCAAATACCCCATGAGAGTTCCTATGTAGGCAAAAAACAAGTATGATGACCTCGTGTTAATTAATTACACGATTAAAAAATTCCACGAATCGTTCGAGATCGAAGAAAATTTCAATTTTTTGGTCACCGTGAGGGAACTTCTGGTCTAGGGTCCTGCTGAAAATAATCTTTGTGTTCTGAGAACTTAATTGCGCGCAATTTTTAACGTAGGGGGCTGATTATCAATATCATATTTTACGTGACCGATAGCAAAAAAATTGAAAAAAGGAGGAAGAAGAAGAAGAAGTCGATATTCAGGAGAGCTTTGCGTGCAGAGCTTTCTTACATCAGAGTATAACACGGTGGTTGCCAAGATTCGATCCTTGACCACTTAAGTAATCGAGCGCTCCTGGTATACATCATTTTAGTACAAACGTGAATCAGCAGGATTCGGTGAACGAACCGCCTCGGCTGGGCGATAAGCCTGATTAAGGTTTTATTTACCATCCCTGAAAAGCATAAAGAAAATTAGGACACTATAAAATTAGTTAGCAGGATATTTCATTCATATACACCGAATTCTGCGATATAGAGAAGATCCCATTAGAAGCAGTAGTGAAAAAGTCAACGCTTCAGCCATACCTTACGTCATTAATATATTTTTGAGCTCAAAAATCGTTTAAATCGAATTATAAAAAATAATTCACTTTTTTTTTTGAAAATTTTTAGCTTGATATTCATTTTACGATTTCCAGTAGGTAAATTAATCGCTAAATTAATATAATTAACTTAAGAAAAACGTATAATTATTGAACCGCGTCAAGTGATTCAATTGACCCCAACACGGGGGCAATTGACCCATTATTAAGCAATTTACCAAGAGCTTGAAGTGCTCGCAAACACAAAAACTTGAATGTTTCAAAATTGAACGGTCATAACGATTCAAAATTTTGGGAAAATTAAGGATCTACGTACTGGAATGTAATCCAAAAAGAAGATTTTAATTTTTTATTTTAATTTTCTACTTTTGAATCAACCGGTTCAATTATTTCCCCTCCCCCTACACTTTTCTGAATCTTTTAAAATAATTTAAGTAAAAAAAAATGATTCGTAAAATGGAAAAATGTCTCACGAACGATTTAGAACAATGTCGAAATGAACAATTTCGCGAATTCTCGAAATTACGAAATAATTAAATCAGCGGAAGAAAAAAATATCCTTAAAATGGAAGAAATATCGCAATCGCAAATTTTCGATTATTTAATTTAATATTTTTTTTTTTTTGAAACGATTTGCTTTCGAAATTCTTATTCGAGACAACCAAAATCCACTTTCTCACCCTCGTGGAAGGTTCCTCCATGCAGAAGAAACGTTCGTTTCGCATAAATGTCTCGTAGCTTACAAAGTTTACGTCGCAGCCTTGTGTATAACTATCACACGTGGTCTCGTAATTTTTTACTGGTCTTAACTATGGCACTCGAGTTATTTATGAAATGTGAAAAATGCCACGACGTTTACAGAAAAGAACGTAACTCCGGCTGAGATATGAAGATTGTCATCTAGCACCAATGAAAATTTATCGTTTTCTGGGAAATCGATGGAGAGGCATTCGGCGACAGATTTTCAAAAACAGAAAATAAAAATAAAAATGCAAAAGAAAGCATGCTCTCGACAAAGAGGGTATACCTGGTCGTCACGCTAACGTTAGCACTCCAGTGTGTTCCTTCGTATGTGTGTTTCACCTGTAATTCTTGTCGTCTAGCAGTAAATTAGTAGGGCATGGTCACACCTGCGTGTTTTAAAACTGTTGCAAAACCTGTTCGGTTTAGTGAGTATCGGAACTTTCGTGACTCACGGGGTAACTGGTTTGACCCTATTGGTCATGTAGCTACGTTTCTCGAATTTTTTTTTTGTAAGTATATATTTTTTTCTTGAAAAGATAAGTGGTGACTTTTAAGTTGACTTAAAAGAACACTTTGGCAATAGTTACGACATCGTTGCGACTCGACGAAAATCACGATATACTTGCCAATATATTGCTGCAATAAAGGCTGATCGTAAGGAAATTCAACGTAATCGGGATTTCCTACGCAACGTCGAGGTTCAAAAACAAATTTTTTTATTTTTAGGGAGGATATAGTCTGAAACAGTAATTTTCCCAATAATTCTGTATTATTTATGATTTATTATTAAGAAAATTAAAACAATCGTATTTTTGTAATTATAGAATGATATTTATTGTTTATTTATCGACGAGTAAATTTGAAAATTCATTAACTGCAAATTTTCATGCTTTAAAGCTGCTTCACACTCTGCTAAATTTTTTATCAAAATTTCGAATAAATAATAAATACAAAATACGGGCGGCTTGCTATCTTGCATGTGTAAGAAAATTTCTTTTTTGTTTGTTGTAACATTTGTGTTATATTAAATATTCCAAAAAATATTCCAGGAAATAAATGAAAAACATAAAATACCGGTATTTGCTAATTTACATAGGTAACAAAAATGTTTGTGTTTCTTATAAAGTTTAAAACATATTAAATATTTGAAAAAAATTTCAAATAAATGTCAAACTTAAAATTCGCACTTTCATTAACTTATACGAAAAAAAATATGATTGATTCAAGACCAAAATTGTCACAAACATTTTGATTGTTGATGCATCTAATTTTGTTACTGTAACAATGACAAAATTTCTGAAACAATACTGTCGAATATTTGATGTATTGTCATCGCTATTGAATCAATTTTATATTTTCCAATTATGCTGATTTATAGTTGAATTTTAGAGCATTTTTTTTCAGTGTACATATATAGCAAAAAATTGTTTGCTTCCTATAAAAATTTTAAAAGCTCCAAAAGATTTCGAATAAATAACAGATATACTTTTCCTTTGGATAAAAAAATATATTATCTCATGAAATATAACCGGATTTAGAAATTTTAACGGTACCATTGATTTTTTGTTCAAATTAGAAGATTTCATGATATATTAATAATAAAGCATCCACTCGAAAGTTTTCATGAGTTAGTGCTCCACTCATTGTTACTATATCTTTAGTAACATTGCTGCGACGCAGTGTGATAACGAAACCCTCTCTTTATATGATATGAGTAAGGGTAAAGTTCATTAGAGTTTTATGAAGGTATTAATTATAATTAAACACGGTATATCAACATGATCTCGAGCTATTGGATTGATTGCAAGAGTACTTACTTCTAGGTACATTCACGTGCACGTTATCATCAGCCTCAGGAACACATATAGTGCCCCAACTCTTGCACTTATGAGGCCTAGCAAGGGGTGTCTGGCAAGAATATATCAGCGACAACCATGTCACGCACATATATTTCAGTGGTCACCCTATACTTTACAGAGTATATTGTTATGCCGTATATTTAACTTTCTTGCATTAGACTGAGAGTGTCGACAAACATATTATTAGTTCTCGCAAGTTTTCCACACTTGCATATTATATATTCGCGTAACATGTACTTAGAAATCAAATCGAACGTTTGTCATAACGTTCGCAAAGTGATTTTGCACTTGCGCTTATCTTTCAGCGCATTTTAATATCTGCAACTAATTCCCTATCAATTTTCAATAACACAAATTTTAATTATTGTAATTTTAAAGAAATTGACATAATTAAAGTTTCAATAGTACGATTTTTAATTATGATAATTTCAAAGATTTCTGATACTTTCCATAAAAATTTAGTTTCGCTTGAAAATCAATTGTCAGACTGTCATCAATTTGTTCAATCACTTCAGTCATTTGATGAGTTGCCAATTTCCTAATACTTGTAGGAATTAATAAAAAAAAAATCCAAAGACGCATGTGAAGCCGAAGATAATTATGTTTTTTGTATATTTTTTAGAAATATTATTCATTAGGGGTGAAATAAGGACAAATTTATAGAAAAATTTCAAACTTAATACACAAATTATCTATAAAAAATTATACAAGTATAAAAAACTCACGCAGAATAAATTTATAACTATTTGAAAAACAAAATTGAATTTTTGTAAATTTTGATTGATGCAATCATAGCAGTCCATGTGATTCAAATCTATTTTTTTATGTAATTGTAGCACTTTCTTTTCTTTGTGTGTGAAATAGGAGGAGAATCTAATGTAACACTTTGTTATAAATTTCACAGCGCATAAATCTCTATAAGAAAATTAAAATTCCCTAACTTGTCGTTTTTACCTGAGTTGACATTTAGGTTTCAAAGAGGAAGTCTTTAGTCTTCTAATGAAGACTCTATTTCACTTTCTACTATTTATGCCGCTCAAGAACCCTTATTATTTCACCCACTTATTCAATTACGCCTGCAATCCATCAGACATATCTTGAGATGAAAATATTTGCAAAGTAGGCGACCGAAAAAAGCAAATTCGTAGAAACCAAGGGAAAGAAATTAACTTTAATAATTCTCCATTGCACGAAATGCTACTTCTGCCAATCTTGAAATTCGAAAAATGAATATACATTCAAATTAAAGAAATTGCAAAATGTTCAACTTGAATAATGCCGTTTATCACAAGTCTATTACAATCGAATACATAATACTTAAGATAATATTTAGGGTCAAGTGCATGCATCACGCTAATAAATATAAGAGGGTATTAAAATTTATCGCAGATTATGCTACGATAATGCCTTATTAAGTATCCATGACAGCTACGACCCAGTTGCTGGAGAAAAAAAATCCCTTATTTCCACTATTTATATAATTTCACTGTTATTACTGTGAGATTATCTTACCAGCAAACACGAAATTTTCAATCTCAGCATTATTTCTACATCTTTCTTGGAGACCGAGATTTATTATTTATTGTGCAACAATTTCTATCTTCATATCACGAAATGATACTGATTTTGGGGTTTTCCTTAACATTTATTCTCCTCTGATGGCAGACTTGCAAAATAAAGTGTTGATCCCTAATAACAAATTCAGAGAGTGAATCTCTTTTTTTTTTCTCGGTGCTTATATATAACAAATGCAGCATGAAAATCTCCAATTTTAAATTAAAAAAAATTGTTTTGGGAATATTTTGTGACAAGTAACTTCTCAGTATGTATTGTCCACTGCCTAATAAATCACGCTGAATTATCAATGATCAAACAGCAAAGAATAAACAAACCGGAGTATAAATTAGCGAAGACGGAAAATATGTAAAGATGGGAATCCCAATTACGAATTGCGTCTATGACCTGCCCTCGCTTGTAAAATAGCCTACACCTTTGTTTATAAAAAATACACCCATGGAAATGTTGCAAAATCGACAACAGTTACAGATTTCGAGAGCTTCGACAAATTTTATTGTGCAAAACATGTGTACACGTTAATGAATGTTTGTAATATTCAAATATCTTCAAGTTTTATGTTTCTTCTTTTTCTTACTTTTTTTATGAGAGTCATCATTTTTTTCTCCATCCCCGACATCTGACATTTCGATATCAATTACTTCGATTTCCGTGGCATCTTTCACTTTCTTATGTTTTCTCTTGGCACAACTTTTCTCCGTGACATCCAATTCTTCAATATTATTTATCTCGATTACTTCTACATCTTTCACTTTCTTATGTTTTTTCTTGGTGCAACTTTTCTCCGTGACATCCAATTCTTCAATATTATCTATCTCTATTACTTCTACATCTTTCTTCTTTTTATATTTCTTCTTCTTCGACTTTTTCACTGGTATTTCTTCTGGATCTTCGTTACAAGGCTCATTTGTTTGAACGTTGGATTCAGATTTTTCTTTTGACCATTTCTTCTTTTTTATTTTACAACTTTTATCGCCAATTTCTTCATTTATTGCTACACTTTCTTCTGAAACTTCTACGACTTCGTATTTTTTCTTGGGACTCAGCTCCTCATTTTCTAGATTTTCGTTACCTTCTGGAAAGTTATTTTCTGCATTAGGAGCTAAAACCTCATTCTCTGAATGTTTCTTACGTTTCTTTTTCGGTTTTTTTCCTGAAGATGTGTCATTCGAAATACTCGTTGCATCTTCCACTCCCTTTTCGAAATTGTCACTTTCGTTATGATTCTTCTCTTCTGAGAGTACGGAAGTTTCAATATTGCCGTTAATTGCATTCTCCGTTTTTTGATTTTCTTTCTTATTTTTAACAACTTTTCTCTTGTTTCCCTTGCGTCTGTATTTTGGTAACGGAACTTCGAAATTCCTCTCAAACATCGCTATAAAAAATCCGTTGCATTGATCTACGCCAGATTTCGCATAAAGGCACGAATCCTGGCACTTGAAATCCCTCGAACTGAAATTTATCCATTGTCCGTTGAGCCTTTCTTTTAATGGTACCAATGTATATGCATCACCAATATCGGCAAGAATTTCATCGATAACTTCCTCGTTTTCCTTCGCATGAATGGAACAAGTGCTGTAAATAATTCGTTTGGCTGACGGAAAACTCAGCAAAGCGTGTCGTAATAAGTAAACTTGGAACGATTGTAAGCTTCGCAGTCTTTCGGGTAAACTTTTGGCAGCTTGGTCGCCAACATCAACCCTGTCCAACATCCCTGATCCGGAGCAGCTAGGGTCGACTAATATAAATTCCACGTCAGGAAAATGTTTTTCATCGAAACTCAGAGAATCGCCGTTAATTGCTTCCACGCAATAAGAGTTTGAAGATTTTAGAAATTCCGATAGGATGTTGTATCTCCTTTCATTCATCTCCACTGCGTAGATTTTCCTAAAGTGAACAAAAAAATTGTTAAGTAATTATGTGTTTATTCTGGAATTTATTTATTAAATTGAAACATGTATTTTTCAATATTTTTTGTATATCATTAGAATCTAATTTTATGAATGTACGGTATTTTCAAATCGAGTGGATTTTAGTGCAAAACACAGTTTTGGCGATTATCTTTTTGGGATGTCTCCACAATTGTAGAAATAATAATGTTTATTTCTTATAATAAAATGCAGAAAATTGCAGGTAATATTTTCAAAAAAGGAAAAAATGAAATTAGGGCAGGTTTGCATTCGCAGTCGGTTCGGTGGAACTGAATTTCTCATATTTCCCTTTACTCGACTCGTCTACCTGCATCGGCATAGATGCATAAAAGAAGTAAGCGAAGAAAATAACTATTCAAATATTTACTAGTGCGAGATTTATACCAAAAGAGTTGTTGCATCGATATCACGTTCAGAATAAATTTCTGCATTGAGTTATGACAAGAAATTGCCCCATGATCAATACCAGTTTTATGCATTAAGCTATGTACTAGGCTGCTTTCATACATTAAGTTGTCAAAAAATTCCTTGAAAATCATATATCACTTTTCATTGCAGGTCGACATATTAATCTACAGATAACGTATCAACTGCGAGTAAGAGTTCATTAATTCCATTCGTTGGAAGTTTTCATATACAAGTAAATTTTACTTTAGTAAACATTTCTTTTCTGCGCAGATTTCTTCCTGGAATTTTGCAGTATATTCCATTTTTTCATTTTTTAACAGTTGCCAAAAGCTAGTAAAAATCTTATTTCTGCTTTCTCGATACAATTTTTCAATCAATAAGACAGAAAATTAAATTTAACACAGTACCGATGTAATCGATGCAATTTGAAAAATCTTCTCACCCTTGATTATTTAAAATAGCTGCCAAGTGCGAGGTCTTCATACCCGGAGCTGCGCACATATCCAATACAACGGAACCCGGAGTCGGGTTTAACAGGTAAGCTGGAAGACAGCTTGCCTTGTCTTGCAAAATAATCAATCCCTCTTTATATCCCTTATGATCGTGGAACTCGGTTCCTGCTGGAAATGCTAGCAATTCCGGGATATGGTAGTCCTGAATAAAAGTTTTATCCGAGAGGTTCGCTAACACCTTGAGAAATTCTAGATAGGTTCGAGTCGCTGGTAACTTTTGGTACCCCTCGTACTCGAAACTGCAAATTGCATCTTCCACTGTGCATAACAGTGTGTTCACCCGCACGTATCTCGGTTTCTCCACTGAAAATGTAAAAATTCTGACGATCAAGAAGTGTCTATCGTAAGTAGAGAATGACTCAGGATTTCTGATATTTATTTATTGCTCGAGTACAATATTTGAAATACTTGTGTCCACTGTTTGAATTATCGTAATACTAAATCTTATCACAATGTACGATACAAAAATTGCATTCATTGAAAATGTATTGCATAAAAAAGTGCAGGTAAACATTTATTATTCATTCGGTTTTCTTATTCAGCTGTGTTTTAGACACAGGTGGTGTAACCGGCTCTTCGTCGTCCTGAGAACCAATGGGTTCGAAAAATGCTCGGTAAGCGTAACTCCCTATGATTACATTAACAGTCACGACAGCAGCGAATACAGAAACACAATTGGTGACTTTTTTATCAGCGTGCAGTTGTTGCTCCATAAGATGTTTCACTCCGAAGAATGCTACAAATGGCAGAGTGAACATCGCTACGCTGTACAGAAACAGCGTGCATAAAACTGACGAGAAACTCATACTGGAAATTCGGAAATTGTTCTTGGTTTTTTTATTTTCTTTAGTGTCTTTCCCCTTCGTTATTACGAAAGATAGCAACTTCTTTATTCTGGAGTGACGTCCCGATTGTATTCTGTTGTTACGGATGATTAAAACCATCAATGGAAAGATTCTATTTCCCTCGGCCAATTATTATTTGTGTGAAATCAGAAATCCTGATTCTGTAAAAGAAAGAAAAATAAGTCAAACTCAATTCACCTTTTCTTTCAATGCTGCCAAATGTCTCCGAGCCATCGTAACATTTGGAAGCTTCTTCCAACTCTGCTTTATATGACAGAACAGTTACGACGGGTTTCGACGATGATTTCAAGACACCTTTTCCCCATAGTAATTCAGCTATGAGGACTCTAGTCAACCAGGGGTCGCAACGTGTCTCTTTCAGGAGAATTTTGGTCCGTATAAGCAGGTGATTCAACAGATCCCCATTTTTCAGAACCGTCAACACCAACGCATATACGGCTTTAACAAGCTGTATATCAATGACAAAGAGCGGTTCCAATAAAATATAACTAAATCATTTAATCAAGTTTTGGAATAATTCCATCCATTAAAGTGGTCCACAAAATTATATTCGTATACAAAGACAGTTTTGGAAAATTATTGGAATAAATTGGTTGCATTGTTGAATATCTTAACGCTTTACCGACCGCTAGCCTATTAATCGGCTTTTTGTCGCCAATGCTTAATAAATACAATTTAGCATTAATGTCATCGGGCGACCGGTCGGAAGCGCAAATGCTGTTGAATCGCTAGAGGTCGGTAAAGTGTTAATTTAATCAATGATAAATTCTATTTTTATTTGGAATGGTAAAATTTGTTTGTACTTTGATGAATTTAATCGATCTTTAACTTTGTTCCATTAAAATGGAATTTCATAGAAAGATGAATTTTTTTTTCAAATATTTTCATACTACATTTATAACTTTCTTTCAAATAAATTACTAAAGTATTAAGCAAAATGGTGGTGATATATAGTAAATATATCATAATATTCAGCAAAATAAAATTGTTATTAGCAAAATATTGGCTATTTAATGATTAAAATTGAATGAATTTATGAAATACTATTATAATTTAATTCCGAATAATAACTGATAAATAAAATTCACAGAATGATGTGGAAAGTTGATAACATCATAATAATAATAATTAATATGCAACATTGTGCATACACAGAAATGTTGATATTTCTATATATATATATTTACTTACTGGGTGTTTCTTTTGGAAAACCAGGTCTTTAACATTGGCACCCTCTTCTCGAACAGCTCTTACGATATTCGCAGCAGTTTTGTATAAGCGTGGAACCTTCTCAGAATGAACAAATCCGTTGGCCATATTTTTGCATGTTACTCAAAATCTATATTTTTTTAAATACCGACCAAAAAAATAGGTATCAGCAATTATTCGAAGGTTAGAAAACAAACCATACCATGTGAGCCATGCGCGTAGAATACGTAGAATATATAAATGTATAAAATATTAAAACACAAAAAAATATATTTTAGTTACGAATAGATTCTATAGGTGGCGTAAGTCGGTTATTTTTTGCGGAAAATCGCCTCATTCAAAATGCTACATTTATTAACAGTTCAAATGACAAAATTATAGAACAATATTTTAATAGTAATAACAACAATGATAATTAGAATCTTTCTTATCCTAATTTTAATTCGATTATTACTACTACTTTCCCTTCGAATCACTTTTTTTTCATTCCTATTGTTATGTTCTAGCTTGCACAATAACATAATAGATGGGGCTTCGAGCGAATTTGCGTACGTCAACAGACTTTTAAGTTTAGAAATAAACAATAAGGGTACGTGAGAGATCGTTAAAGAAATAAATACAAGGATATTGGAAACCATGTTCAATAAAACCTCTTCATAAAAGACTTACAATCCTAAATCTTAAAAAGTTCTTTCGTTTAACCACATTCGTGGTTAAGCGACGCAGGAGGATCTTCACCGCCTTTCAAAATTTGCGCTCAAATTTATATACATATATATATATATACATTCAAGAGAGGAACACGTCTTCGATATTGACGACGACGCTGTGTAATCGATAATTCCTGAGATAACCTCAAAATTCCAACACCGTTTACAAACCTCGTCATCATTGAAGCTGCGAGGCCCAGTGACTTCCAGGGAACAAGAATCTTCTTTATTTATTATTTTTCCCACCGAGTAGTATTACCGTATACGCAGGATATTTGTAACAAACGAGAAAGTATATTCCAACATTTACAATGTCAGACGTCAGAGACTGGTTCAATTCCTTGCCGACTTTCACAAGATACTGGCTACTATTTACGGCCAGTTTATCGTTAATCGGCAGATTTGGATTTGTGCATCCTCATTCCATGATACTACTTTACGATCCGTTCATACACGACTTCGAAATTTGGCGAGCTTTCACCAGTGTTTTCTACTACCCCTTGAGTCCTGGCACAGGATTTCACTTTATGATAAATTGTTACTTCCTATACAATTACTCCCTGAGGCTGGAACGTGGGGAATATGACGGAAGACCGGCTGATTATTTCTTCATGTTGCTGTTCAATTGGATCTGTTGCGTAATCACCGGTCTGATCGGCGAGTTCCCGTTACTCATGGACCCGATGGTCCTCAGTGTTCTTTACATCTGGTGTCAACTTAACAAAGATGCTATCGTTAACTTCTGGTTCGGTAAGAGTCTTCTTTTTAACCCATCGACATCAAAGCTGGGTCACTTTATGGGTCACAAAAACGTTTTTGATTTTCCATTAATTTTTACTTGAATTTCATAAACTTTAAAGAAAAATGACGATAGATAAGAATCAAAGATTTTTCCTATAGAGTTGAATTTAACTTTTTTCAATAATTTTTTTGCAAGTGTTACATTTTTCTTTATTAACACTTTACTGACCGCTAGCGATTCAACAGCATTCGTGCGTCCGACCAGTCGCTCGATGATATTAATGCTAAATTATATTTATTAACCCTTTCGAGACCGATTGCACACCGTGCGTGCAATTGATTTCTAAAGCTACACCTGGTGTGCAACCGGTCTTACAGCCTCACCAAGAAAAAAAATTTCACTCTTGGGGACAGTATTCGAAAAAAAATCGCCGTCTCGAATGGGTGATGCGTCGGTAACAAAAAGCTGATTAATAGGCTAGCGATCGGTAAGGTGTTAATAAATAATAAGATATTTTTAAATATCTCTTTTCTAAAGTTGTTAAATTAGTTATCTTAATTTTCAAGCTCAGACTTGAAATTTGTGTTGTACTGAAATTATTAATCATCATTGAATTTTAAAAAAGTTACAGAGAAGTACTGGTACGAAATAAAATATTTTCCTTCCCAGGTACTCAATTCAAGGCAGTTTACTTGCCATGGGTATTATTTGCGTTCAATCTCATTATCTCTGGAGGTGGAATGTTAGAATTAGTTGGAATTCTAGTTGGGCATCTATACTTCTTCTTGAAATTCAAATACCCTCAAGAGTTTGGAGGCCCCGAGCTTCTCAGCACCCCAAAGATTTTGGAACATTATTTCCCACCGCAAAGAGGGGGTATCCGGAGGCTCGGAACTGGGCCGACGCAAAGGGTACCGACGGCGGGACAACCAGGAAGAAATGTATTCGGTCAACACAATTGGGGGAGAGGACGTGTCTTAGATGAATAAATAAATCTCTTTTATATCATGTTATTTTTTAAGTACAAAAAAAGTGTTCTTTCTTTCATAATTATAAACCCAGAAAAGAACTCTCTGCTTCATATATAAAAAAAATCTTGGTGTTATTTGTGATGATGTGAAATCTATGATAATTTTTTATTTTTTCTTGGTAATTTCTAAGTATAGAAATTGAAATATTAAGTTTCATCATTTTTTTTGCAAATAAATTCCCAAAGCTGATATTCTTTATGTAAAGAGAAATAAAGTGTTTCAAAATTTTACATTGTCACAAATAAAGTCGTATATAAAGTCGTTTATATATTTTTTTGTGTAGAATTGAACTTTCTACTGAAAAATATAAAAATAGTTTTCTTTAACGCAAAAGAGAAATTTTTCAATTCCTTATTCTTTCAGGAAAGTAACATAAGCTCAAATTTATTAGATTTATATCATAAGATTTTGAAATAAATGAATATAGTGCTTCTTGGAAAAAAAAACCACTTTGTTGTAATTGAATGTCGATTGTATGCATTTGTTTTTCACGAATTAAGTTTCGATAAAGACAAAAAAGTTAACATTTTTTACTTTATTGAGACATACAATTTAAATATGTCACATACCTGTTTGTTTACTGTAAAAGAGCGTGAGAGAGGATAAATATTTTATCAATATTCAGTTTGTTATTTTTTCTAGCATAAGTAATTTGTATTGAAATATGCTGATGGATGGATTTGAACCCACCTTGTTTTTTGACAACTTTCAGAGCAAAGGTCTTGGACTAATTTATGCCAATTTAGACTCACAAACGTTACTCATGTTTCTGTCAGTTCCTTTGTCTACTTTAATAAAGTAAATTTTTACAGTTCCATACCTTATGTAAAATGATCGCCAACCGTTATCTATATCGTATCGTGAATACAAGTTATTGTAAAACTGGAAAAAATAAAAATTATTGTATTTTAAATAAAATCCTATAATTCACATTTTCACCTTGTACCTACTTCTCAATAAAAATATTTTTTTGATTTTGCTATTTAGGAAATGGAAGGAAAAATTATTCAATAAATAAACAAAGAGGTAAACAAAATATTTTATAGAAATTTTTATTTCCACAGCTTACAACCCCACCTGAAAATAATTTCATTGTTCAGAAATACATTCTCTATCGATAAAATACAATTTCTGTTTTCATTCGAGTTATTCCCTTTGTTGAGATCATTTGGAGATCACAGTATTAACCAATTCTATTAATTATTTAATTAAAAACCTTAAAATGGATTGGACTTTTTTTGACACATCACATAATTTCTAGAATCTATAATGATCTTGTGTTTAAAAAAAACTAAAAGTTTCGAAGACAAACAATTCTTTAGCTGCAATTTGCTAGAATCTATGAGAAATTCAACACCATGATGTTGCTATGACCTCAATTAATGAAAACGTAATTATTGTCATGATTTTTTATTGAGGTGGTCTCCTCAATGGCTTATTTATTTTCTCGTAGATATCATAAAGATTTATCTTTATCATACCACCGAGATGGATGGGATGCCAACCCCTACCATGAGTCCCAAGCTAATACATTTTCATCGTAGATTTCAACGTCTATTCCAAAATTTTCTTCATAGACAAAGATTTATTCAACACTCCTATGATTTATAGTCAATCATGTTTTCACAATCAAAATTTCATCCATGCAACTGTTTCTACTTAAATAGAAGAATTCGATTAATTTTAAACATGAATCTAAAAAATCTCATCTTCAAAATAAGTAATTTTCCTTTCATCAACTTTTGACACCAATTTTACCAGTATACCAATTATCACATTTATAACAATTACAATAATTATGTTGAAATCAGTTGAAATAACAATGAAAAGTAAAAGCAAAGGACTCAATACCTACCGAACAAAATTATTCCTCGGGAACTTCTAATTCTCCTGCATTGATGTCATCGATAAGTTCATGCGGAGTTCTTCCTTCCACGGTGCATCCTACCGATTGGCAAGTTCCAAGGATTTCTTTGACGGTACCACTGAGTTGCCTGGACATGGACCTGGGTCTCATGGAACGAGCGATAGCAATGATATCATCGAAGGACAAGTTTCCACTGTGTTTGATATTCTTTTGCTTCTTGCGGTCCCTTGGTGGTTCCTTCAAAGCTTTGATTATCAAAGAGGCTGCCGAAGGTACTACCGAAATAGTGGCTTGCCTATTTTGAATGGTCAACTGTACTGTGATTTTCAAGCCTTTCCAGTCACTGGTAGCTTTGGCGATATCATCACCAACTTTTTTGGGTGACTAAAAGTTTAAAGATAAACAGAGTTGATTAAATGTGCCACAAAGACATTTCACAATTTATGTGATGAATATTTTTAGTGTTGAGAATGCATACTTAACACTTTACCGACCATAAGCCTAATAATCGGCTTTTTGTCGCCAACGCTTAACCGATTCGAGACGGCGATTTTTATGAACACGGTCATCCAGAGTGAAATTTTTATTTTCTTGGCGACGCTATAAGACCGGTTGCACAGCGGGTGTGCAATCGGTCTTCAATGGGTTAATAAATATAATTTAGCATTAATATCATTGAGGGGCTGGTCGGATGCGAGATTACTGTTGAATCACTAACGATCGGTAAAGTGTTAATTAAGGGTACTTGTTAGACTAAAAGGTAGAAGAAAGATCATCAAAGGAAGATGGGGGGACCAAAAACAGAAAATAGGAAAAACCAATTAAAAAATAAAAAAATATAAAACTTACCAAACCGAGAGGACCGATTTTGGGAGCAAGAGACGAAGTAGCACCGACTTCTCCACCCACGCATCTTAAGAAAACTGAAAATCACAAATGTTTAGAATATGGGAAACATCCCCTAACCTTTTTTGTTTTGCACGCTTGAATAATTGCAAAATGGAAGAAAATTTTTATAAAATACCTTTCTTAACTTCAGTGGGATCGAATTTGGGAGGCATCTTGGCAGTTTTTTGAGTAAAAAACTAAGTTATTAAAACCGATGGAATCGGATTCCAGAAAGAACTTCCCCAACCTCGAGTTCAACACGCGGCGAGCCTCTTCGAAAAGACCGCAGCGGAGCGAAAGACGGATAAAAAGGAGAGAGAGATAAAGAGAGAAAGAAATAGAGATATCGCTCAGTCGTAGTACACATTATTGGCCACAGGTGGCGCGGAAGGTAAATTCTTGTTGAAAGTAACACCGATTCTGATTTTTTAAATCATTCATAAAAAATAAAAATTACATTTTTGTTCGTAGCTCGATTCTGGAACTCAAAATCGAGAATTTTTTCGTTTCGTACCTCAATATAAAATTATGCGGGCTCGCATTTTCCATCAAAACAACGGTGGAAATAATTATTGGACAATTATTTACCTATAGGTAAAATCATCTATGAATTTAATTGAATTTCAGCCACTTACCTGTGTCAATACAATCCTTCCCTTTAACAACCGGATTTTATTGGCTAGAGTTAACCTCCAAGAGGGAACTTGAACATATAAGGCTATGTACAATAAAAAAAGCAATACAGCGATCCTTGTTGAAGAAAAAGGCAAAAAAAAAGAGAGAACGTATGAATTTGATATGCGTTGAGCCAAAAAAAGTAGCTTTTCTGTCTTTATCTTACGAACCATTTTACCGTCTTACGCCTGCGTGCTGCGTATGGCATATATATACATATGTCTACGTATGCGTGTGTACGATATAAAGTAAAGTAAAGTAAAGTAAAATGGGAAAGAGCGAACTGTAGCTATTCACGATTAGCTGTCAATAACTGTATACTTGTAATTGCATGTTAAATCAAAATTAGAGGAGTGTCAAGAAAAATAACAAAGTCAGAATGTCCGGTTTCGAGGAAAACCCATTTGCAGAACCGTCTATTAACGATCCATTTTCGGTAAGACATTTGACGTAATTCGATTTTCCTGCAACGCGGATTCTCGGTTCTTGAGAATATTTATAACGAAATTACCCTCGTAGCGATAGACAAATTTAGAAAAAAATACCATTTTGTTAAAAAAAAACAAAGCGCCTTATCTTTCATCCGTCCATGAGATATCTCTGAATTATAGGGTGACTAACGCAGCGTATAATATAACCTTCCAATCGTCATTCGTTCTTTTTTCTCTAATCTATATACTTTGAACGGATTCATTATTACCTTTATACCGATAACGGTTTTTTGGATAGTATTGTTAAGAAAAATATTCGCAAAATTATCATTTTTTTCTCCAATGGTTCCCCAGGATTTGTTACCTATTATTGCATTACGCGTAAATGGACCGGAAAAATATGTTTCAAATGCAAATCGTAAATGTCATTCGTATGATTTCTTAACGTGTTTTCCATTAAAAAATGTTTCACTTATCATGGAAATGGTTATCTTTCACACTCATGATTCTGTCCTTTTCCTCACAATGGAATATTACTCCAAAATATATGCACGTTAAAGACGACGTATACATGTTTATTACTTTCCCAATGAAATTAATCGACATAAAATAATCATACAATATTTGGTTTTAATTATGTGTTCCAACGAGCAATTACTGCGATATCAGAAAATTGATAATTTGCTTTATTTCAAGCTCAAAGTGTCCCATATCTGGATGTTTTCTTGAAGCAAATCTTAATGTTTACAAAATATTGACAGGAATTGTAAATTAAAATCAGAGAATTACAATGTGATTAAGAAACTAAAGAAAGAAATTAATATTCGATAGTTTTTAAATTACGGATAGTATATTACTATTGAATTGTTCTTGCATTTCAAAATTTAATTTTAGTTAATATTCTTTTTGTGATTAAAGAACTTTTTTATTGCAAGAAAAAGATAGTGAATAATTTGGGAATAAATTATCCATCGCAATTGGAAAAAGTTCATGTGTTACATAAATGTGGATAATTACAATATAAAAACTACAAATTATTACTTATATGAAAACTTTACCGACCGCTAGCGATTTTACAGCATTTGCACGTCTGATCGGCCGCTCGACGATATAAATACTCAATTATATTTATTAACAGTTTGAGTGCCATGGGTTTTTGTTATTTCCAAATCAAAAATTGACAAGCGGCGCGGTATCGCTCTTTTTATTCCCTGTTTCAAAAATACTGGTATTTTTGGACGCGAGACGGAAAGAACATGATTGCGTTGCTTGGCACTAAAATGGTTAAGCATTGGCGACAAATTAATGCGACCGATAGCCAATTAATAGGATATCGGTCATTAGGCGTTGCCGATAAAAAGCCGATTAATAGGCTAGCGGTCGGTAAAGTGTTAATTTTTATTGAAAGAAAAAAAGAATTCCATAAATTTAGATTAAATTTTCAGCCTTCGGAATATATTACCTCTTTTAACTAAATACCTTGGTATCTATGCTTAGCAGGGTGCTATAGAGTCTTGACTTGAAAGTGGTAACAAAAATGAGAATAATCATTTATTAAAATGCTCCGAGAAAATTCCCCTGAAGCGTGACGACTATAAATACAGAAAATTTATAAAATGAATTTTAGAGCGAGTCATGTAGCCATGGACTCTATGTAATAATAAAAATGCAAATATTTCTTTGGTGGATGAGTTATAAATCATACGCAAACAAGATATTTCCAATGAAATTTAGATACATTGCTAAATATCGCTTTGCGATGTGTTTTGAAACAGGATCCTGCAGTTCGACAAGCTGCTAATTCGACAACAGCCTCCAGAGGTATAGAAGATTACAATCCTTTTGCGGATCAAGGCACACAAGGAACGGCGCAAGTTAGAGGCGCTTCGAATCCTCCTATTTATGGTGGAATTGGAACAACTCAGCAGCCAGCAACTTTACAACCTACTACTCAAGAAACTCCCCCTCCGGCATATGCTAAAACTCCTCAGCAAACAGTTTCTGCAGCTTTAGCGAGCTCTTTCGCATCTCCCACGGATGTACTTTTAATCATTTGTTAATATTCATTTAACGAAACAGAAAAAAGAGTAGCACTTGCTTCTAGTCGTAATAACTGCGGAATGTCTGGATGATATTAAAAGCTACCATTTCGGTATTGTTAAAAGGACGATATCATACATTTGAGCAAAATCTAATATCATTCATTATTTCCAGCAACAGCAAACGGATGAATGGAAGGCAAGGAGAGAAGAAGAGATGCGGAATGCAGATTATTATCGTATGTCGATTCTTACAATCAGCTTAGATATTTTCATTTCAATGAATAACACTTGTCATTCCTCGGTATTGTCGTCACGTTACAGGGAGGAACAATTGGCCACCGTTTCCTGAAAAATGTTGCTTCCAACCGTGTTTCTATCAAGACATAGATGTGGATATTCACGCGGACTTTCAAAAAATTGTTAGACAGTTATATTATTTATGGATTTGTAAGTATGGCTTCATTATCTCTTGATTTTCTCAACAACCAGAGCGAAAATTGTAAGGTGATCATTCTCAAAATTTCAACTATTCTTTGAAAAAAAATGTATTATAAAATTAAAGAGATTTAAGTCGGCGCATAATTAACGACAATTATTTTGAAGAAAGAACGGCAAAATAATCGTCGTTAATTATAGACCGACCCAATATTTGTAGATTTTGAAAATTAGATGTTCCGAAAATATAACAATTTTTCAAGAGATGGTATTATTACAAACTTACATGGATAAGATGGTTTAAAAGTTCCTCTTGGTCCAAGACTGGAAACTTGAAAAATTGTAATTGAATAAATTTTTGAAAATTAAAACCGGTTTTTACTAATTCGTCGAAATTTCAGTTCATGGCTGTGTAATGATACTAAATGTCATTGGAGGATTCATCCTGATGCTAAACAACGACGGTATCAGTACTTTTGGATTAGGAATTCTTTATCTAATTCTCTTCACGCCATTCTCATTTCTGTGTTGGTTCCGACCAGCTTACAAGGCCTTTAAGTACGTAAAATATTATTTCCTTAAAATGCTCAAAAACTCAAAATTCCAGTTATACTCCTTCGGATTAAACTATATCAAAGTATACAATTTATTTTGTATTCAGCGAGAGTGCAGTGACTATAATTCTCGTTATTTACAGGTCAGATAGTTCAATAAATTTTATGGTTTTCTTCTTCGTCTTCTTTTTCCAACTCGTTGTCACGGTTATTCAAGCTATTGGCATTCCAGGTTCAGGAACTTGGTAATTATTATAAAAGAATAATTGCAAAACATGCATATTGTCTTAAAAAATTATATGTAAAATATATATACATTTTTTTTTTCGTTTCAGTGGTTTGATAACAGCAATAGCGGCTTTCGGACACACAGCGAAGGATGTTTTCATCGGAATTGTCCTACTCATTATTGCTTTGGCATATGTTGCAGCAGCTGGTGGAGATTTATTACTTCTAACAAAGGTATTTTCCTAAATCAATCCAAAATCTAATTCCGTTTAATTTTGTTGCTTGAAAATGGTTAGGGAATTTTCATTTAAAGCGTAAACTTTTGTTAGTCTTTTTTAATTTTCATTTTTTCATTCTTAGCCCAATGCACACTTCGAAAATATTTCAAAATGTCAAAATTTTGCCTCGTGTGAATCTTTTTTGTCATTTTTCCAATAGTACTAACCACTATTTCACACATTCGACAAAAAACTAGTAACACAATATTTAAGATTGAAAATATTTTGAAATAGAAAAAGAAAATAAATAATTTTTCTCGCAATTGAAAAAAATAAATGAAACATGTTTTAAATAATTTTTCAATAAGAAATAACAGTTTAACCGGAATAAAAGTATTGATGTTTGTCGTTTCTTTTAATTTTCAAGATCCATCGAATTTATCGTTCGTCCGATGCGAGTGTATCAAAAGCGCAACAGGAATTCGCAACTACGTTTTTGCGCAACGAGCATGTACAGAACGCTGCGAGTAACGTTGCGGCTTCGGCTGTTCGTGCGCAAATGGCAAACGCTGCCACAACTCCGCAACGTTACTAAAATCAAGAGGAAAATTAAAAACGAGAACGAAAAAAGAAAGACTTGTTAATTTTTTGTTCGGTGTAAATTGAATCCTTTGCTATCGCTATTATTGTTATTATTATCAATCATGATATTATTATTAATTCGAATTCATCGGTAATTCCTAAAAATAACAGGTCGACGTATCATTGAAGTTTCGATACAAAACTTTGGCTAAAATGTCTATTTTAATACGAGTACGTAGTTTTCAAAATTCTAAAAACATGCGTTTAGATTTAGTATTTAACTTTTTTCGTTTTTAGAATTTTGGAAAATAAATAGATGGTATCAGAAATTTGTATAAAAAATAGTTTTATGTCATTATTATTATTTTTTTTTTTTTGTGGTAAATGGAAAAGTTATATTTGTTACTTTTAGCTTACATTTCATCGACATTGAGAAAATTAGCGGCAAAGAAAATTTTGTTGGAAAATAATGTATAGAAAGTACTTATACATTTATTATTATTATTATTGTCATTGTCATTATTATTAATATTATTATTATTATTATATATCAGCATGAATCGATGAGGAAAAGTCCTAGAGTTTATGACGAAAGTAAAGACATTGTTACGTTGTGTCAAATGAATTATTCTGACTGAAAAACAATTACACGAGGAACGAATGTTTTCATTGAAGTTTTTTTAATTTTAAACGTACGTTCATTGTAACTTTTAAACTAGGTGGCATAGGAAAATTTCAAGACGCTTTGCGCGGCTTGAAGACGATTTCAAACATTTTTAGCTTAAGATAAATTCAAATCAAATTTTCGAGTACTAGATTTCAAACTAGCCCGTCTCTAAATAATTCCAAGGTTCCCATATGCCACTGGAAAAAGTTTTCAAGATTTGCGATTTTCCATATTGTGATTTTTAGCTTTAATTGTTTTGTAGTACTTGATTTTCACAAAATACGCTGGGCTCGCAAGATAAAGATAAAAACGTTTGGTCAGTATTTTTCAACGGAATGGTTAAATAGAGAAAGGTATCAAATTATCAAAGAAATCCGTTTGTTTACATTGTAAAGACGCGAAAAGACTATTTCCAGTTAGGATGTCAGGAGGCTTCTGGTTACACGTCAATTGAATCGGAGCTACAGGATTCCAAGGATTGCTGTCTTAGAATTTCGATTTAATATTAATTTAGTATTCGATATTAAACAAAAATTATTAAGAATTAGTAATCTACTTTTAGTTAATTTGCTAAAACGGATGTCATCTGATTTCCTCTCTGGATATTTGATTTTGTATACATGCTACTATTATTATTATAATTATTACAATTAATATTATAATTTTCTAACGATTCAATGATGTCTGTAAAATATGAATCATAATAATAATACCAGAAAATTTAACGCAGTTTATGTATAAATTTTCCTAGACAGGGTTGCCATTAGCGTTAGTTATTAAGCGTTTTCGGGAAAGTGCCGTAAATGGGAAAACATGAAATATATATATATAATATAACAAATACAATTAAGCTCATAATTAACATATTATAATTAAAGCTAGTATTTTATCAAATATTGTAGCATATCAACAGTAAATCAGTAGCGCCGTTGCGTTATTCCTTACCACGATTACGGTCGTTACATCGGAAATTACGAATTCGATACGAAATAATAATTTGTATTTCTCTGGGTTTTACGGCCGGTAAATTAATACCGTTGTGATAAAACTCTAAGCGTGAAAATAAATTTTCCAGCGGCAGTGGGTTACACACATAATAATGGAAGCCGCGAGAGGTGATTTCGTACATTAAATTTAAACGGTCTATTTATTTTCAAAAATTACTGCCACTGCAGGATCTATTTTCACGGACAGCGTTTTACTGCGATAGCAATTTACTGCCTCAAATCAGTACATATTAATTTCTGAACGCGTCGATGTTATTCTTTGAAATTATGCAAAATGGAAATACTCTCGTTTAATTACGGAAATTCGGTACTCGAATTATTCCCGTGACAAAAACTTAAAAAAAAAATTGTTTTTCATATGAATGAAATTTCTACATTGTTAAAATATTGAATCTTTTAGAAAAATAATCTATAACGAGCTAACGAAGTACAAGAATTTCCGCAATTTGCGAAATTGGAAAAGTCACGCCGGCAAATTGTAAATTACGTTCACGTGGAGAAAAATTCAGCAATTTCTACCATTTCCACGGCAGCTTTTTCACGAGGATAATCCTCAAAGAGCTTCGACACTCCTAACTGCAGTTAATACAGGAGTGATAAAATTTTATATCTAATTATTAACACAATAATAGCACATAATGTTCATCTCGCTATTACGCCCTAAGTCCCTTTCATTTATTATTCACATTCACTTATTAAGATCGGATCTTTATTATTTCCTGTTACGGGAACTTATGGCCAATGAATTTTTATTAGTTTACCCAGCTGTTTCAGTATCGAACGTAACAAGTATCCGAGGTCGATCCGAATATTATAAAAGCAAAAGCTTCGTGCATAAATGTTTAGGACATTTTTATGCCGAAGTACAGTGTCTTTTCCATGAATTAAGTAAGTCTCCTTTTCTCCACTGATTGTTGCGCTCCTAAAAAATAATTTTCATTGAAAATATTTCTGCTACATTTTTCTATGATTTGCATATTATCGAAAATTGTCAATAAATGAATCGTGTCCCGGAATTAATCGATCAAATTGTGTCAGTGTGTTTCATAAATGAAAATAAGAAAGAAATATTACAGAAACATGGTCATAAAAATGTTTTATTAAAAAGTTGCAATATAAGTTTTAAAAAATATTCTAACGTAGAAAGTTAAAACAAAATCGAATTTTCTTGGTAAATTTTTCGACTAATGGTAATTCGAAGCTACAGTATTTTTTTTAATTCGAAAATTTCAAAAAGGTTTGTAAGGGAAGATTTTAAATGCTTTTTTGCTTCAATTTTTTTACATTGGAAAAAAAAGTATTGTCAAAAAATGTTAAATTTGCACTACAAACTGGAGATAGCATTTTCAAGTGGAAAGTTGACCGAAATTTTTTCTTGTTTCGTTTAATATACCCGCTGCTTTGTTTAATGGTTTATTCAATATTTGATTTAGTTGCAAACCATTTTCGTGTCCCCATTAATATAAATTTTCTTTTTATTTTGCCCGCTTCCAATGAATTATTGCTGCAATGAATCCAAAAATTTTAGCTTTTCTGCCAGGGTATATAGCAAACGTACATATTTAATTGGATCTCAAATACTGCAATATAATTGTACCCACTCCTTTGCCCTTCTCACCTCTCTGTTTAATAACATTGCATGAAAAATTGTTAAAAATCGGCAAAAATATTCCTGACGTTCATTAGAAATAAATTTAATCGGTTTCTGTAATTCTCTCATTAAATAAAGGGGACAGCTAACTTTTCCAGCTGACTTTTGGCGAGCTAACAATAATTACAAAAAACTGTAATACTAAATTCACCTTCAAGGGGAATTATAAATATTTTTTCTCATCAAATCTAATTTTAAAAAAAATTTTTATCAGAGTTTTCCACTTTTTCTTGAAATTACTGGATTTTCCTATTCTTTTGCGGAAGAATTATAGATATGATACTCTTTGCGAATGGGGAAAGGTATTACTATTATTATTATTATTATAAGCCTGGAAAAGGAAACTTTCACGGGAAAAAATGAAGCAAAAAATTCTTCGTGTCGCAAATTGTGGGAACTACTGAAATTTTTTAAGGAAATGAAATCTCTTTGTTTCTTGAAACGATGACTGTAATTAGGCTTCCTACAATTTGGATATTTTTCCCCGGCTTAGTCAGCTTTTAATTGTACGGACGCAGGTAAAATGTACCTTCAGTATTTCAATAACGCAAATAGCAAGGCAAAAAGTGACTGGGTTTAACTCAATAGCCACTAAAGTAGTGACGTACCGGTTAGGAAATCCCCTAAGTCCGAGGACTCGATTTCTGGAAGTATTCAAAATACAAAAAAATCTTTCTTATTTTAACGATCTTACGAATCCTTTATTTAAACTCAACTTTCAAGATCCTGAATTTTAAAAAATAAATATAAAATATCTCGAGTCTCAAAATTGATGGGACCAAATAGAAATTTTTGTTTCTCCGATTTCTAATTAATTAATTTTATAAAAAACTGAATCTCAGATATCCGGAGACTCAACTTGCCTATTAAAAAAATCAAAAAGATCTTTATTCCTTCAATGATTACACTGAGCTTAGCTTTGTTTCTAAATTTTTTAAATTTCTAAATTTCAGAAAATTAGGAAAAAATGCTCACATAATAATTTCAATGGTAGCAATTAGGGATTATTCTAAAAAACAAAATTCCTAGGTTTAAAAAATTTGAACCGATTCAAAATCAATTCCTTACATGAATTGAACGGTACAGTAACTTTTACAACAACATTGTTACTTAACTCGGTGTTTATTTGTTTTTATATTTACATTACGAGAAATATAATTAATTACCATTATTTTTTACCTTTACTATTTGTTTAAATTACAAAATGAAAAAATTCAAACTTAAGTTGACTGATAAAGAATATTCAAAATATTTACTTTCATACTTTGTGAAGCAATTTCTTAGGAATCAATAGAAAAAGAGGGAACTGTGTCATAATCATTGAAGGCTACTTTAATTAATCCCAACGGTTTTCCCATTATTGTCGATAGAAACATTTCTGTAATGCGTTTTTAATCGTTTAACTGAAAATCTAAACAAAGTGGAGTTATCTTTTCTAATGTTTTCTTGGGGTTTATGGAATTTTTCTAACAAAGATGCTGAGATTCAGCATTTTCGACATCTTCTCTCTTTTTGGATTTTTCATAAATTTATTAACAAAGAATATTTCCTCAAATAATACAACACTCCAAAAATTAACTAATCTTATTTTTTTTTAATATTTTTTTTATTATCCAGAGAATTTCTATCTTGACTAAGATTTGTAAATTTCAACCTTAATTAATACAAAAATAGATTTTCCTTAATTTTCGGGTAAAGACAATAGAGCATAGAGAATAATTAATTCCAACGAGTGAACAGGGAGAACAATCAGTCAGCTTTGAACATCCACAACCGGAGCTAGAATAAGATCGTTTGCTTTGTAGCTGTTGTGACGCAAATTGTTGAACACTGTAATTAACATTTTTTCCATGAAATTATCCGATACCATATTCGCACAGAGAAATTATTTGCGATCTAGATTTCAGTCTGATTGACACAAAATATATTGGTAAATTATGATAGGATTTTATTTTGATATAAAAAAATCGTAAGTGCAATTGACGAAATTACAAAACCGTGCAGGAATTTCCTAAATTTTTGTTTTCTCCGAACAACGAAATTCAAAAGGTATCCATGTTGCACTTGGGAGCTCGCAGATTCCCAATAACGCACCCGACTGCGGTTTACTTTTCGAATTTTGTTTCTCGAGTATCATTTTTTGCAGGTTCCGACAGAAGCATCGAGGAACTCTCGGTACTCTGGTGGATCGTACAAAAGAAAGTTCCTTTGGGATTTTCCAAGGTTAAAGTACAAAGATGTGTGTGCGTATGTGCATAATGATTACCCATATCTGATTTTTGTAAACGACCTTCTATACATTCTCTTACGTTTTGACGAATTATTACAATTTAATAAGAAATGCTGTAATTAATATTTTGTGTATTTAATTTTATTTCTAATAATTATTGGTGTATTTAATTACTAATGATTATCAAAATAGAATAATGATACTGTTTTAAAATAATAATAAATTTATCAACTAATTTCGAATTTACTTTAAAACTGTAATTTTCGAACTTTCGTAAATGAATAAATCTCAATTAAATATCAATTATTTTTGAATTCAATGTTTCGCTTTTTCAATGTATCTTATTCAATTAAATAACGATCAATTAATTTATGGGACACCGCAAAAGGACCTAACCAGGTATCGAAATTTTTTGTCGAAAGAGAAAAAATATAAATAAGAAAAAGAAATCCAAAAAGTCATACAAAGGACCTGCTTACATGACGTTCTATAAAAAAATACAGTTTTTCGTTTTTTTTTTCTTTACAAAATTGTCGAAAAATATCCACGAATACAGATTTTTGAGTTTTATCAGTAAAAATAAGAATATTTTTTGGAAAAATCATAAATGGATAATTATTATTATTATTATTATACCGACTATCTCTCTGTAGATTGTAAAACGAGCAAATAATTGCATGTATATGCATATGTGTTGGCATGTAAAATCCAGGTACTGCATCTGCACAAAGACGCGAAGCCCTCGTTGGGAATCGGTATAATCGCTAAGTAATTTTTCAACACTCGCTTGTTGATTTCAAGAAGCTGTAATCTGTGGTTTCTTGTAATTAGTACTTTTTCCTGTTACTCACGCACACGTATTGTCATCGGTGTGTGTAAGGGGAGGGAGATCTCGCAAATACATTTGCGTGAAAAATCATGATCCAGAGTCAAACTCAATCGGCAGCATAGTTAGTGATCTCTCGATCCTCGAGCCGAAACGACGCTCGAGTCAAGTGAGTTTAGTGCTTCCATCGGTACTTGTAGATTTATATCCTTGTGACTGCTGAATCAAACAGGTATTTTCTTAATTTTTTTTCTTCATAAATTACCATTTTACCGTAGTCGCAAAATTAAATGTAGTCGCTAGTAACGGGGCGATACAAGAAACTCAAATTTGACTCGTCTCTGGGATCGCAGAAAGAGGAAGAAAAAGGAAGATGGCCAAAGTAGCGTCTTGACCCGCAACAGTGACCCGAGAAGAGATTTCTTTGAAACGAATTTTTTATTTTTATTTTGATTCTATCTTGCAATGAAATAGAAAATTCTATTTTGTATATTTGGAATATATAATTAATGAGCGATACAATAATAATATTTTTGTAAGAAAAATAATTAAATAAAAAGTATGGATCGAATTAAAAATGGTACAATTCAAATTTGAGCGATTTTGGTTTGGTAGAATTTAAATCTCCTATTTTAATAATTTTCGAGGCTCGAAAAATGAAATAAATCGAAATTTCAATTAGAAATATTGTTACTTTATTCGTTTAGAGAATAATAATTAATTCTAATTATTAAAATAATAATTAATCCAAAAATAATAATTAATTGTACCGAAAAGTGACAGTTTTATGGAATTTATGTAAAAATTTTCCCACTGACAAATGTAACAAGGCAAGATAATATTCCTCTGTATAAAATGAATATAAGGCAGCTTTAATATTACACTTATTTTCGAAACAATTTCATAACTTGTAATTTGGTGTACTCCTGAGTGGGAAATTTCTACGTGAGTATTATACGAAAGCTACTTTCTGGAACTGTCCGTACGTTAATGTTGAATTTCCTACGTCGACTCGTATATTATTCCCTGTAACCACAAAGAAATGTTATAAAACAAAATTTGACATATATCCACGAAGTTTCCAAAACTTTTTTGGAATAAAAAAAAATAATTCTCATTTTCGTAGAAGAATTTATGGACATGAAATTTTATTCATTTTTTGTGGCGTTTTTGGATAAAATTTTCTCGTTTTTTTTTTCACCGAAGAATTATATTAAATTAAATTTTTTAAACGAATACGTATACATCCACTAAAAAGTGACTCTTCTCCCATAAAGATAAGAAAAAAGTAAATTGCGTTGCGTGACAATGAGGTACTAAGGAAATACATAAAGTACATGCCGATGATATACGTAAGGTCTGAAACAGATTTCAAAATTGTATTTCTTATTTTTTTTTTATAGTGAAATCGTTTCTGCTAAAAAAACACGCCAGAAAATACTATCGAAATATAATAATTTATTATAAATTTTCGTGTTTCTTTGTTACGAAAGATTGTTATCTAACATTAAAAAAATCTAAAATTTGTTTAATGACAAGAATATTCGAAAAAAAATGGCAGAAAATCAATTTTTCTTTTTTATCAATTGCCAAGGGAACGAGAATTTCATTGAAATAAACAACGTCGATTGAAAAATATAAGCATCCGCGCGTCATGCCTCTGTAACGCTGTGACTTCGCAGAAAATAAAGTTTCCATAGTTTTTCCTGCACAGAATGCTGCAGTTATGCCACAATTTTATGAATACGATTCTTTTGGAAAAAAAGTATTACCCATTTACGGATTTTCTTAGAAAATTTTTCGATTTCAAGGATTTATTTATAAACAACAATTGTATACTTTTAATGGCTGATGTCTTATTTTTAGAAACATTAGAAAAATGTTTATTTTGAAAAAAATGATTAAAAAACGGTAACTAAAAAAATCTGAAAAACAAATTCGGATATACGAGGATGCCAATCTGTGATCGCAAGCCATTACGTCAATCGGCGCTCTTGGAAGAGCTTTTTTAAATAATATCCTGTAATTTTCATAATGGATACCTCTGTATCAACAACCTGTCGGTACGAAAAAAATTTAATACAATTCGCAAACCCGACCACTGTATCCTCGCCTTCTTGGTAGTGCGTATGAAGTATTTCGTCTTTTGTTTTGTATTATATGAAATATTCATGTCTGCTCGTACATTGCTACGAACGAGTACCCGGGATTCACTAATGAAACCGGTTCCGGTGAAAGGTCAGTGTCACGAAGTCGACTCGGCTTGACCGTTTCACAAATCTTAATCTTCTGTGTGGTTTGCCTACAATACAACGCTTTTAGAGTTTCGTACACAAAGATATGTTGAAAGAAAAAAAAATTTCAAATTGGTGAAAAATTGTAAATATTACAAAAAAATTTCAAACTTTTATATTTGCCAGTAATAATGATACCAAGGACCTGCTTATATAATATTTTATTAAAAAAAATTAATGCCTTTATTCCTTTACAAAATTTTCGGAAATTATTTACACACACACAGGTTATCGGAATTTTATTAATAAAAATATCGACATTTTTATAATTCCTCTTTTTTCGACAGTTTTGTTTTTAATAAATCCTATATTTTTCATTTACTAATTTTATATCTCACTTTACTAATTTTCTAATTTCTAACTACTAATTTTTACTATTTATTTTATAATCTCACGATTACCAATTTTATAATCTCACGCTCTTACTTTTTTCCTCAATAACAAACTTAAATAAGGAAAGACATTACGTAATTCACAATACACGATTTATTGAACCCATACTTGACCCCTTGGGATCTGAGATGCCCCAATTGAGCTTCAATTCAAGCACTATTCTGTTCAGAAAATTGCACAATTTTTTTTCTGTACTAATTATTTTATTTTCATTTTTTTTTAAAATGTATACTACCTCTTGAAACAACTATTATACAATTTTTGTAAACCGAAGAAATCAATAGCCTCGACTCAATACAAATTTTTTTTCTTCGTTAGGATCCGAAAGCCCCAGTGTGCCAACTACGCTATCCTCGTGAAGTGGGCTAACAAATGCCGATATCGGTATCGAAAAACTTTCAGTATTGTATCGGCCAATATCGATACCGATCAATGGCGTTTCCCTTGATAACCATTGGCGCAGTTGTTTTTTTTTCTTTTTCACCAACAATTATAGTCCTTTCGATGGGAGTGGCAGGAACAACTCTTTTTTTTTTCTGGGTTCGTGCCATACAACACAAGCAATATTTCCGTGGGCGCTCCAGTCAGATGTTTCGAATGATTCCCTAACGAATTTTGCAACGCACTGACCGTAAACTCCCGGCAAAAACGTGAGCAAAATGCTTCGAGGCCGTGCTTCGAAACGCGCATGGGACGTAATTCCGAATTTGGGTACGCGATCCAATAGGATGATGTTTTTTTTTTCTGCAATTATGACTTCCGCGTATTTATAGCCGAGCGATTAGCGCAAAAAAAAAAAATAAAAATAAGAGAAACGAGCAAACGTTTTCCTCGTACATTATCGTCTATAGCTCTCGTTTCTTTTTTATTTATCGAACGCATGAAGCACGCGGATATTAATAATAATATATTCCGTTTAATTACGATATTTCTTTCCCTATATATGCACGAAAACATGTGACTTTTCACATACGCTCGTTTCTTTACACGGAGATTAAAGATACGACAGTCGTGACGTAAGGCCGTGGATATTACAGAAGTATAGTTAATTCCTTATTCCTAACCTTGGGAATTCCCTATTGACCTCCATCATTCGATAGAATCATACAACTTTCATCCACGGACTGATGCTACTTTTTAAAGATGTTCGTGACGTGCTCGGACTTTAATCTCATCCTATACATACGCTGCCCCTTTCGATCTTTTTACATGCACGGATGCATCGCTGCATTTTAATTCGACGGTCGATGGTCACACGGATAAGCGCGATGTCGAAGTATCTGTATTTAGAAATTATCCATTTTACGACGGAGAAAAGTAACCGAAGGAGTGCAAGTTTCATCAAAAGTTACTTCTTCGGTCACCGGTCGCGTATTTGTAATAATTGCATTGCCGAGGTAGTGTTTTTAACACCGAAGAAAGTCGGGTGTTGATACAAAAAATGTTTATATGTATGTAAAAAAAAATATATATATTCGGTTGTCCCAAAAGTTTCTTTCGTTTTATTGGTGACTATCGATTCTATCGAGGACTATTGATTTTTTTGGTTTACAAAAATTGTATAATAGTTGTTTCAAGAGATAGTATACATTTAAAAAAAAATGAAAATAAAATAACTAGTACAGAAAAAAAATTCTGCAATTTTCTGAGTAGAAAAATGCTTAAATTGAAGCTGGATTTGGGCATCTCAGACCCCAAGGGGCCAAGTAAGGGTTCAATAAATCGTGTATTATGAATTACGTAATGTCTTTTCTTATTAAAGTTTGTTATTAAAGAAAAAAGTACGAGCGAAGAAATTATAAAATGAGTAATCATGTTTTTTAGAGTATAATTTACACAGATACAAACATACAAACCGAAAGATATTAGATTTATTAAAAACAAAACTGTCGAAAAAGGGGGAATTATAAAAATATCGATATTTTTATTAATGAAATTCCAAAACCTGTGTATTTAAATAATGCATACATAATTAGTGCAAGTTGCGAAAGAAACTTTTGGGAAAGTAGTTCATTTTAACATAATTCGTATTATATTTTTGCGTATAAAAATAAGTAATGTTTTTATATATAAAAAATAAGAAAGTAATATTTTAAAATATTTTTCTAAATATACATTGCGGGTTTTAAATATTTAATAAACATATTAAAGTATATCCGAGGCTATATTTGAACGTGCGAGATATTCATTATTCTTAAATATATATCCTAGACGCTGTGTATCTATATATAACTTTTTATTTATATATATTGTTTATCGTCTTTTGTAATATGGGAAATATTGTAAAATGGTTCTACTATTTTATTTCTAAATAAATTTTTAAAACCAGTTAACTTTTAGTTGCTTCACTTCATCGGAATAACATATTTGGCAAACTGGGACTTTTCAGACCCCATCGATAAAAATTTGTATCACGCGGAAACTATTAACTTTTTTAATTAAAAATAAATTGTATGACAATTGTGAAACGTTGCTGTAACAGATAGTATAGGTCATTTTATAACAGTGTAATATTTACAAGGGTTGAAAAAACAAATTGTAAATTTTCCTTACTATCAACACTCAAATTGGAGCTGAACAAGGTCGGGACGATTCAGGCCCCAGTAGAGCAGCTACGGGTTAATATTTCTTTGTCACAAAATTATCACCACCGCGATTAAATATTAATCTTTAATTTATTCATACTGATTCAATTTTTCCTTCTAAATTTCTGCTTCTCCGCGATTCTCATTGATCTTCTATCGGAGCTCGAAATATTCGCAGATTGTTCATCCTCCATCGAATCGATTTCCATCGGTTTGAATATGAATTAATGAAAGCTCTTAATCAGGAAAATTGCTATTACGACATTTCTTCTCCTTTTTGTATCAACCGGCGGAAGCGAGGAACATCTTCTACAAGATGGTTTCTTCCGTCATAGGAAAAGTATTGAACCATTCAAGGATCGTTGACAACAATCTATAATTCTGGAGCGGAATTTTACGAAAGCTTCTGCTTCTAGCTCCAGTCAGAAAATAGGAGCGAAGGATATACGATATTCAGAGGGTTTTTTACCATCTCCCTAGATAAGATCCTGTGGTTTATGATCGCAAAGGGTTTCGTCCTTGATTTACATTCAATTTATATCCTTTTCCTTGTGTGCTTAAGAGAAAGGTTTATTGTTTCCCAAACAATAGTGTACCGTACCCCACACATACATATCATCTGTGTATGTATGCGTGCCATTCTCTGTATACATATGCTACAAAAGCGAAAATGAAAGAAAAAGGGTAAAAATCGTGAAATCAATATTTCGTTGAATTCTGGAATCGGAATAACTCAATTTTTTAAGTTGATCCAACATATACTATCTGTGTACGTATGTGTGCCATACCGTGCCATTCTCTGTATACATATGCCGCAAAAGCAAAAATGAAAGAAAAAGGGTAAAAATCGTGAAATCAATATTTCGTTGAATTCTAAAATCGGAATAACTGAATTTTTTAAGTTGATCCAACACTTGGAAGGGATTTACCTAAAAACCGATGTATTTTAATTCGGTGTTTGACATTCATTGCGATGCGGTTTGACAGACTTGATTGCATTAACGAGTACGTCTTTCTGTTATGCATAACTTCTTAAAAATATTCAAGGCAATCCTTCTTTTATTTATTAAAAGCAATCCTCTACCCCTTGCGTTTTTTTATTATTACTGTATTTTATGTTTCCCAAAAAAATATTTGGATGTTCCTAAAATTTCCAAAAATTACAATATTTTACAATATGTTGAAGTCAATAAAAAAAATAATACAGATTCGTGTTAATCAGCAAAGTATAATCCGAATTATTCAGAAAAAAATTACTATGATTATTATTATAATAACAAGAGAAAAAAAAATGATATATAATGTCTTTCTTTAATTTTGTTTAAGTTGTAAAGAATTAAAATATTCAAGAATTTTCATTTTCCATAAAAATTTCAGTTATTTTCTATGCCAATACATTTTCATACCAGTTTGGCAGGAAACAACATTTAGTTGCATATTGATTGAAGAGGATGCATAATGCAAGCATAAAAACTGCATATTACGTCAGTATAAATTAATTTCAGGTTTGGGGATATTCATATTTATTCCCACGTGAACAGATACTTACTCATTCCTGCATTTTTATTGTTCATTTCGGAGCATTAGTGCAGTAGTTCCTGAGAAAGTTGGTAACATTGGGAGATTGTTTTCAAGTTTGTTATTAATTGTAAGTAAATTTAAATGATAGTTCACAAATTTCTCAATTTCAGTTTGAGACAGTATTTATCTACTAATTACGGTGTAATTAGCCCTAGTCTAGTTCCTCTGCAAAAACTTTAATGTTTTTCATCGCCGGGGACCTAGTCGCCTAATTATTCGCTCCGATAATTACTAATTGCAGCTATTGTGTGTTTGATTACGAGATTACTTTGCAGGGACGTTAAAAATCTTGTCTGACTACATTTTTATATGCAGTTGATGCTTGGGAATCATAAAGAATTCCAATGTTTTTTCATTAGCAAACTTCAATAAAAATGCACGGTACAATGCAGTTGTTACATGAAATGAACTAATCGCATAAGGTGTCGCATCCAGAGGCATCTTGTAAAAAAGAAAATTAATTATATAATAATTAAAGTTAAAAATAAAATTATAAAATTAATTATATAAATTACATATAATTACAAAATAATACAACATACGTAGAAATAAATTGTATCATGTATCATCCATAAGTAATGTCGATTTTTAATATTTAATATTTTTAAACAATTCTTGATTTTTAATTTTTTTTTTAAATGCGTCGAAGAAGGATTGTTGGTGTTTTTTTTAATGTTGCATGACGTTTCCGTAGCTTTTAAAAATTGCATCGCTTCTGCTATTTTATCCCCTACGATTTGACTGTTTTAAATCGTAAATGCCCTTCAATTGGATGTTCCAAATAGCAGCACTTTTCTGCTATTTCCCGTTGGAGGAACGCAACGGTGTCAATAAAAATCGAATTCAATCCAAATTTCATTGGATTCTGTGTTGGGTTTATGTTCGGACGTTTTCTTACTAATTCCGTAATAAAAAGGAGCCTCGTTCTTCCAGAAATCTGTAGAAATCTACATGTTTGATTTCGAGGGCTTGAATAAAGTTAATCCAATCCTATTTGATCGATCGCACGGACTCGATTGATATATTCGGAAATTTTGCATTGAACTGATGCCAAATGGCATTTTGGCGATTTGTATCTGATCGACTGCGACCGATCGGATTCCAATCCAGCAACGGGATGGGTTTTATTGATTTATTTAAACGTTTAATGTATAGTACGTATTTTTTTATCGCGATTAAAAATCAGATGTTTATGTAATAAAATTCAATATTATTTCGAAGCGGGATAAACAATCGAATCTGATTTATTTAGTTAATAGAATTATCGGTAATATTATAATAACATAAAATTTGTGATAACATAAAAAAATAATTTTTATGGATAATTAATTAATAAGTAATATATTGATTTTATTACGTATTACGTGATTATATTAAAAATAGAATAGTATTTCTTTCAACCCATTTGACGAATATTATTTTTTCCAATGATATCTGATAAAATATTTTTTATCTGCATCAATTGTATTATTATTATTATCAGTACTTGGTTTTCAAAAAACAAAATTTATTATTCCGAA
The DNA here is from genome assembly GCA_949825005.1 of Gasteruption jaculator. Lineage (NCBI taxonomy): Eukaryota > Metazoa > Arthropoda > Insecta > Hymenoptera > Gasteruptiidae > Gasteruption > Gasteruption jaculator. The sequence continues at coordinate 2,999,755 of OX463761.1, forward strand.
TATTTTTGCATAAAAATGTCGAAAAGGAATTAACGTTAATTCTAAATCGAAATTAGGACCCGAAGTTGACAAAGAAATTAAAAAACAGGATGAAAAAAATATCCAATTGTTATAATTATTTTAAATTAGTGTTTATTTATATCGACTCGAGGACAAAAAACTGCAATTATTGAAATTTTCGTAAAAAGAACCAATAGTTTTTTACCGAGTAGCGAGTAATTTACGCAGTTGCCTTTTATTAATATTCCTTTCTTTTTTAACTGCTGCTTCACAAAAGCTCGTACATCTGGAGAGGATAATTCCTAGGTGTAGTTACCTGTCGACAGTGCGCTGACGGACACGTAACGACCTAAATTTGGCACGCATGTACCCGTCTATAAAAAGCACATACGTATGTAGGCTTACATACACGAAAAATTTGATATGCCCTTCTTTTACGAGGAATTTATTCCCTTAATTTTTGCCGATCGATTTATAAGCTGACAAATGAGCAAAAAAGAACGAAACTTTTCGGCTAGCTCATTGTTTCAACCTCCAGCGGATTGAAATGCGATTTTTTTTTTGGCCCCGTGATAAATAGGTGGGACTTTTGTCACCGAAAATAGAATCAAGAATGAATTCATTCTAAACTTCAACTATCAATAATAATACAAAAACGTAACTTAATACCGGAATGTCACGGTTTAACTCAAAAACTGCTGCAGCCATTTCCATAAATCCTCGTTTATGATGTGTTTCGTTAATTTTGTAGGAGGATTTATGGGTTTGTGCGTTAGCGGGGAACTGAACGGAAAAGCAAAATATTTTATAATATTTTTCTATCCATCAAATTTTGGAAATTTCTTGGCTTTCCTTGAAAATTAGAAAAAAAATGTACTAATTCAAATTATTTCAATCGCATATAATACAATCGGATTTATCGGTTATCAAGACCTGGACATATCCGTGATAAGATTAAAGGAGCGAAAATCAAATCAAAATCAGCGCAAAGTCCAGGCAAATATTAGGTACATGGAACCAGTATCATTTCCCATGAGATCTTGGTAGAATTTGATATCACATTCCTATTATTTGAATTTCTAAAATCCCCAGATCTAAATTCCTGAGGTTTGAAATTTTATTTTTGGTTTGTAATTAATATTACAATATAAATTTCATGTAAATTTACATAAGAATTATGTAAGTCAAATTTCAAAATAATTGTAATTCAAATAATTATAGCAAATAAGGTTAACTTAAAGTCCATAATAAAAATATAATTAATACAATTTTGTCGCGGTAATTGCGAATAAACAACGAATTAAAATTACGTATAATGATTGATTTAATTAATTAAGTTAATTTGTGATTAAAATAAATGAATTATTAAATTAGAAGTGACGTTTAATTTTTTTCAAAATATTTTATGTGAAATTATAAAGATTAGCTTGACAAATTAATTCGAAAATCGTGATTGGATAACTTTTCACACTTGAATGTACCAAATCACCTGAAATCGAATCTAACGAGATAAAACATGGGGTCCAATTACATCGGGTCGCACGTATAATTGAATGAAAAATCAAATTCGAAAGAATATCTTACATATGTTGTAATTAGCTCCGGTTCAGTTGTTGCTGAGTAATTAGTGATTTTAATGAGACATTTGTGAAACCGAGCATAGTTTTAATTGACAGATATTATTTGTCAAAGGAACGCAAATTTTGTTCTTAGCGTGTCCCATGAGCAATTTTCTCACTGTTTATTCAATTTCAAAAAAGGGGAAACCTATCCCGCTTGAATGGACAGATAAAATGTTTTTGAATAAAGGTCTTGTAATGCTTTAATTCCAAATGTGTGTTGTGTTTATCACAGAATTACTCGATGTACACCCTCTGACGGAAGAATCAAAATAAAGGGTTTCCATTATCCGAGGGTTGTTCGTATGTGGGTGTATTATGTGTGTAATCGAGGCATTTTAATCCAATTTTTCCGGCAGTGTTAATTGAATTTGTTGCGGAAACATTGCAGATCGAAGTTTACACGTGTATCTGCATTTAAATAACGAATATGACATTATTATGATAGAGCAGTTTTATAACACGTTCAGAGTGGCAGGGTCTTAATTAAGAATAGCTTAAAATAATAATTTTCAACATTTTATTTATTTTAATTCAACTTATCGATTCGTTGGAAATGTTATTCCAACTTGTTCACTTTTTATTAAATTTATATATGGGTGAAGATTATTTGGATAAACGAAAATTACATTATTATTAGACAAATTTTTGTAAAAATTAGTTCTTACGTGAATTTAAAAGAATCGTTTGAAGAAGTCAAGAGAAATTATTATTATGTAAAAGTTTACAAAAAGGAATTTATTATTTGCAGAAATTTGAGAAACTCAAAATTTGAGAGAATTGTGATTAAAATTAAAATATCTACAAGATCTCATAAAAAATGAAGAATTGAAATGATGTATTTTTGGGTAATTTTTTCATTCTCAAATAAATAACACATTCCTTTAATCGTGTAAGAAAACTAATTTTGCTTTGCTATTTAAATTCGCGAGGTATTTACTTTTATTTGTGCAAATAAGTTTATATACCAGAGTATAGTTCGTACAAGTGGTATGCAATTGGAGTTTTGTTAGACTCTTTTATAGACAGCTTTCGGTGTTAAATTTAACACCAAATGGCGTTGGCTTTGTTGCACTTTTTTCGAATCATTGTCGATATAAAAAGGATCCGATTGATCCTACCTCCATTCGATAGCAAATCCCACCTTTTTTTCTATTGATTTATAAGTAAATGGCCTGAGGCTGACAATTTATTTATTTGTTTATTTAAAACCAATTTGTTTATCCTTCTCTTAACCACCTCAAAGTTAAGCAGAAATATATCCAACTTTTTTACACTTTGGCGTAAAAGTAAAAGAGTCGCAGGGAACTGAATTATCGAAATATTTATGTTATATCGAAATTTATCGAAATTTTATATTGCAACCCTTTGCACTCGAGACATAAGATATTAGCGTATAAACCGGCGCCGCAGCGGCGCCGCTCGAGTGCAAAGGGTTAAAATAAAATATTTAAAAAATGCTAAATTAAATGTTACGAAATAATAAATAACAACATAAAAAAATAAATACGAAGGCAAACAATGATATGTCCTAATTATTAATGCATAAAATATTTATCCCGTTTCAGATTCAGCCAAAGGCATGAAAATGAGGGTAGGAATCCTATTTTTCTTAGGATTAGCAGCCGTCTGCCTCTCGGCTCCTCAATCTGGGAGTTTGGATAGTTTAATATCGCAAGTATTGGGCGATTCGACGACCGCATTGCCGACGCCGAAGAGCCCTGCTTCTGATGGCAATTTGAATGGTTTGCTATCCAGCGTCTTTAATAACACCGCAAATGGTAACACGGACACCAACAACATAGGAAACAACAGTAATCTTGACACTCTGATTTCCGATGTTTTCAATACCGATAAAAAAATCGGCGACGCTGTTACGCCCTCGACCATCCTCGGAACCGAAAATCAAAATCAAAAGAAACCCGATGACTGCGAATGCGTTCCCTATTATCAATGTCAGAATGGAACGATTCTGGACAATGGCATTGGCATTATCGATATTAGGTATTTATTTATTCATTTATTTAATTTTCAGAATTTATTGTGCGATGTCAATAGACAGTGTTTTTTTTTATTTAGTATTAATAGAAAATAGCTTAAAAAAATACAACAATGTGTTTTTGCATTGTCGTTATTGTTTAAAAAAAAAGGGACTTTAAAAGTTTTCCACACAATTGAAATTGTCGGGTCATAAAGAACTCCTACCTCTGCACTGCCGCACGTTTTTAATCAACTTCAACCTTGTTGCTCATTTGCCGAGGATATTGTTTTTCATAAATGAAGTAATTTCCATGTTAAACAAACTTACACAAGTTCACCATTTTCTAACATTTTCAGGACCAACAATTTTTTAAATATAAAGTCTTTGCCCAAATTAACGACTTTATTTTATTAAAAATTGTTTTTCTGCTGTAATAGCAGATACGACAAAATATTGGACGTTAGCAACAAAACAAAAGTTCGATGTTGATTTTTATGAATTGCAATCTCGATTTTTCAAATTGCATTTTGCTTTTTTAGTACAAATAACATACGTTCATTTCAATATTTTTTAGTATATCAGAAGGATAAAGTGTTAAGGTACGAAATTAATTACAAGTGAAAGCTAATAATAATTAGACAAGTATTTCGACTCGTGCCAGGATAAAAATATTTGAAAATTTATAATTTAATTTTTCCCTTGAATTCGAGTTATTTAAATTATTTGATTAAGTGTTACATACGTTCTGCATAAAACTACATTTTTGCGATACATTTGTATAATAAAAAATAGTAATAAATATTTGGGTATTTTAACCCTAGAACAGCACACCTCCAAACTCGAACGTAAAGAGCGTAATCGATTTTCCAAAAAAGGTATTTATTTTGAAAAATGACGGGTGTGATTTTTAGAGAACTACTGATTCTCGTAATATCGCACATAATTACAGATTTGGAGTTCGGACAATTTTCAATTTTGGACAATGGAGTTCGAAAATCGCGTGGGGTCATATTGACCCCATGTGCTGTTCTAGGGTTAAACTTTATCAATAATAATTATCATTTTCAAACGAAAATCTTCTAATCGATATTTCTCGATTTTTCGTCGAATTACGGTTCTGAAAACTCAAGATTAACTTGAAAACAACACGAGTAAAAGCTGGAAAACGGAATTACAATTCTCCGGCTCTGTTGAGAATAGGAATTAATCGAGAATTATATCGGTTGTTTTTTATCAGACTCCGGGAAGTGTGCGAGAACTATTTAGACGTCTGCTGCAAACCACCCGATCTTGCAGAAAACCCGAGAACACCACCTCCAACGGTTCGCAAGGGATGCGGCCAGCGTCACCCAGGCGGCGTTGGATTCCGTATAACCGGAGACGAAGATAACGAAGCTCAATTTGGGGAATTCCCGTGGGTGGTTGCGCTGCTTCAAGAAGAAATGATAGATAATCAGAAATTAAATGTTTATCAGTGCGGAGGTGCTTTGATTCACAGAAGCGTGGTCCTTACAGCTGCGCATTGCGTCAATGGGTAAATTTATTTTACAGCTTCATTTTTTTACAATTAATTCTTACCATTAATTAGACGATGCGAAGATAATTAGGGGCGATTTCCCATTTATTTGTACGTAAATATTGGAAATTACAATTTAAATCGGATTGGATCGAATTAAATGGATCCTGTTTAATCAATTAACCGATGAAATTGGATCCTCAAATATTTTTAGAGAATTTTGTAAAGTGCAAAGATGATTAGAAAAAAGTTAAAAAGATAATTAGGGGTAATTTCCTATTTTTTTTGGAACACGAGTATTGGAATTTGTAATTTTCAGAAAGCGACCAGAGCAATTAAAAGTTCGCGCTGGCGAATGGGACACGCAAACGAACAACGAAATCTACCCACATCAGGATCGCGATGTAAAAACCGTTATCGTGCACGAGAAGTTCCACTCCGGAGCTCTTTATAATGACATCGCTTTGCTTATCTTAAAAACTCCCGTTGATTATGCTGAAAATGTTGATATCGTTTGTTTGCCGGAAGCTAACGCCGTTTTTGATGGTAACAGATGCTTCGCCAGCGGATGGGGCAAAAATTTCTTTGGTAGGTACTTCAGTTTATTGCACTTTCTTAAACAGGAGGTACCGAATGTCTCTATTGCATTGTTTCAATTTATCAGCTGCGGTACTTTGTATTTTTATTTTTGAGACATAACTCTATTTTTGTGATTTTTATATTCCTCCTATTGTAAAAAAAATGGATTTTTCGGAAAAAAGTACATCGACTAAGGCTCTCTCGAAAGTGCCCAAAAGTTGTTCGTAAAAGTCGAATTTTTTGGGTACCTATTTTTGGGCCTTGGTCTTTTCCTAAAAATGTCGCTTCGAAAATATAATTTTGATGAAATCCTAGCGGAAATTCGTAAAAAACAGGTTTTTTGAGAAGAAATCGTGTTTCCCGTTTCCCAAAAGTGCCCATTTGTTTGCAAAAGACAATTTTTAGGGCATGCTGTTATTTTGAAAAAGTGAAAAGAATTCGCTGCGTTAGAAAAAAATACAAGCTTCTAGATTCCATTTCGTCCGGTAGCAATTAACGAATTAATTGATTTTTTAAATTGTTACCCATCATATGTTATAGGCAAAGAAGGCACATATCAGGTAATTCTGAAGCGAGTGGAACTTCCAATTATCCCGTCCAATACTTGTCAAAGTTCCTTACGTCAAACGCGACTTGGAAAGTACTACACTTTGGACCAGAGCTTCCTCTGTGCTGGAGGAGAACTCGGCAAAGACACTTGCAAGGTATTTTACTGTTTTTTTATTTGAATCCAAAAAACATTAGAGAAAATCACTAGTTTGGTTATTTGTTGAAACATTAGAATCATTATACACTCATACATACGCACTTACGGACAAAAGTTGAGAAACGTGGGATCTACATAAATTATTATAAACATTTCGGTGCAAATTAATATTCATAAAAATTATTAATTAACGATCGTTAGGGAATATATGTTCTGTCTAATAAAAAACCCTGATTATATTTCGCAATAAATGCATTTTACTTATTATTTTTTAACATTTCATATTAAATTTATTTATTTATTTTTCAATATTTCATATTTTTATTTATTTATTTATTTATAAGGAAAAGTGTGGAGCCTCCATAATTTGTTTCTTAGCTTTTATCCGCAAGCGTTAAATCTAAATTTCACTCTCGAATTCCCATACCCGGAAAAATGATTCAGAATTTATCATTTGACGTCACAAAGTTCCGAGAATATTGCATACGTCACTTAACTATGCAACATATACTCAGCAAAAGGGTTTGCAGATCGCTGCATATTATGGATGCGTTTTAGTTACATTTTGCTCAAGGGTGGTATCAAACGCAACATTTCACCTAATCAGTCGAATAGCCGCTGCATTGGATTGATTGAATAGAAATAGATTGCTCCAATTAAAATCCTCCAAGCATATCGATTTTCATTGTCTTGCATGGGAACCAAGTCAGCTGAATTTGTTACATCAGTTTCAATTACATTCCAGTAACAATTTATAACACCGTCAACGATGATGATACCGTTACCGAATTGGGAATTATAACGAACGGGTCAGGAGAATTTTGATACCACTAGTTTAGAATGTTTACATTGAGAAAAGCGATTAATTATATTTGCTAAGAAAATAAGAAAGACCGGCTCAAATTATACATGGAAATAATATAGCTTGTTCATTAAAATTATTAATAATTATTACTGGCAATAACAATTGAGAATTACTACTAGTAATAATAATTAAAAATTACTACTAGCAATAATAATTAATAATTATTAATGATAACTAGCAATTAATTGAAATTATTTTTAGTACTAATTATTATTATTCTGACAATTCATTTTTAATTTTGGTTATATAAGGTTAGTGCATAATTAAGGACGATTATGTTAAAGAAAAAACACGAAAATAATCGACATTAATTATGCACCAACCCAGTAGAAAGTATGCACTTAAAAAAAGAATTTATAAAACTCCCTAAAAAAATAAGATAAATACTTTTATCGCAAAAAAACGTTAAAATTTAATATAAAAATGATAAAAGTTGCGAGAAAAATTCTGAAAGACAATATTTTCTTTCTAAATAATAATATTGAAAATAATGGATGCAAACGTTTTCTATAAAATCAGACCGAATCGGCAAATAATAAAAGCAGACGCTTGTTATAAAATTAAAGGTAATTACTACATAACAAACGCAAATGCTTGTTACAAAATTAAAGTTAATTATTGCATTTCCATAAGCATCTGTTATTTCGTTGTTTCATTTTGTTATATCGCGTCACGAGGGCATGTTTATTATTATTGCTAGCAATTTTCACTATTTCGACCAATTCCTTTTTTCTCACAATCGGAATACGTACATGTACATATATGCCCGGGACCTTCGCTAAAACGATTTCTCTGTGCACTAAATATCAAATGTACTTCTTTTTTTTTTAGGGCGACGGTGGAAGTGCGTTAGTATGTCCATTAAAAAATGATCCCACTCGTTACGTTCAAGCCGGAATAGTTTCATGGGGTATCGGATGCGGTGATGAAGTACCAGGGGTTTATGCTAATGTCGCAAGAGCTCGTTACTGGATAGATGAACAAATGGCGTTCAATACTCTTGATAGCACCGTTTATCAATACAATCCTTAAGTGGAGTATATTTGGTTATCAATTATCCGTCTGTGAATTGCATTATTATCATCTCAGTAACGAATCCTGTTTTTTCTTTTAAATTTGTGGTCGTTCAAACGATACCTGCTACCATGAAAATTAACTTCTCACGCAATTTTGGGATGAAGGCTTTTTTTTTTGAGACGATGATTAGGAAATTGGAGCACGAAAAGACGAAAGTGAGAAAATTTGTAAATATAAAATAGGACTGCGGAAATCTGTTTGAAATTTCGTAGTATTTTTAGGGAAATTTTTTAGGAACACGTTCTTTTCTACAAAAATTGTACTGTTTGAAAAGGAAATTTTTAGGGTGAAGTAGGAATTTTGTACCTTCCTAGAAATTTCAAATCTCATTTTCAGTTTGTTGCCATATAATATACGAATTTTGTAATTTTTCGAAACCACGAAAAAAGATTTTTATTAATTAGTCGGTAATTATTGGAAGAACATTTTTGAGTAATTTAAATAAAATTGTTGACATTTCGGAGTTATTGCGAATTTCCAATTTTCGAACAAATATTTCTCGCGAGAGAGAGAATCGTGTTTTTTTTTTGTTGCAAAATCAAATTTGGGAGGACTGATTGATTACATAGTTGGAAACGAGGTCCCGAATTCGATTCTTGCTGTATCCGTGGAAAACTTTGTTAAATATTTTTTACAGATATTTTTTGTTGATGTTCATTACTCACACATCATTTGCGTATCGAAAACTCCGAATAATAATTATAAAAAAAATTGAGTGAAGTCCTCGAAAGAAAAAAAAATTGAATTAATGTTGCTCAAAAGTGCTTTGCATAAAAACTCTGGAAATATTTGGAATGCGATTGTATGACCAGATATCGTAAACAAATGATGACTCGGGGGATTGTTATATCAAGCTGTGAATGCAATTACTCATAATATTAGTATCTTATGCAACTTTAAATTATAACAAGACAAAATAATTCTTTTCAAGTTAAATTTTTTTTAAAAATCAAAAAATATCCTCCTAGTTTTTAAATGTTTTAAAATTCAAAACTGAGAAAAAAAAATCGATTCGAGTCATTTTCAATTATGGAAGGAAATTTGAATTATTTGGACTAAAAAAAATTGTCCAAAATTAATAAAAAAGAAAAAGTACGTTGCGGGGAAAAAAATTGCACTCAACGACGAACCAGGAAGGGATTCTGTATTAACCCGATGTTGCATGAGTGCGGCTGAAGTGGGATCTCCACATTTCAGTGATGGAATTATGAACCACAGTGTTTATAGTGACATCCTAAAAAAGCTAACCTGTGTTCCAGTGGGAAAATGAAATGGGAATTAGAGACAATTTTACATTTACAAGCGACAACGATCCAGAGCATTCTGCTTGTGATGCCAGGATATTTGAACCGCAGGGTGCATTTATGAGAATCGCATTGAGAAAGAAAAATTCCGAATCATGACAAAATATGGAAAAGAGGTTTGAAACCGCTCTCCTAGAGGGGCGGAATAAAATATCGCGTGATATGTAAAATCAAACTCAGTCAATTCTGTGCCAAAAAGACACAAAGCCTTCGTAGAATTGAAAGGAATTTACAAGTTATTAAGACACTGAGTGTTTCGTATCCGTGTGTGCTTGCGACCAAAAACTGTGAAATTTTGTATTTCAATAAATCTGTCTCTTTCTACAATCGTTTTTGTCGTAGTACATTTTTACTTTCTTGTGAATTATAATAATAATAATAATAATAATAATATTAAAATTAATATATTTATTATTATTACTATTATTATTATTATTATTATTATTATTATTATTATTATTATTATTATTATTATTATTATTAATATTATTATTATTATTATTATTATTATTATTATTATTATAGAATTAATAAATAATTATAATAAATAATAATAAAATTAATAATAATAATAATTTTAAAATTAATAAATATATATATTATTATGTATATTATTATTATTATTATAACTTTTTTTATTTAATATTTAGTGCAAATTAATTTACAAAATAATTGATAAGTTTTCTCCCATTTCTCTGGAAGACTTTCGATCCCATTATTGTAAAATGAGGATGCTTTCGCGGTAAAATACAAGCAAGTGACAATAATTATTAAATCTCCAAATGCGACATTACTTGTTGCCAAAAATATAAAGAAAACTCTAATATATAAAAAAATATATATTTAATTACCCTCAACTGGTTATAAAAAAGAGGGCTCAGAAAAAAATCCTTGGGGTGCAAAAGATTAATTCTGGAACGATATCACTTTTACGAACATCAACGTGTTGCATTATAGCCTTTGGCGTGACTCTAAATTATCGTGAGATACCTTTAGGTGACGTATTAGGCGAAATATGAGATCCAGATCTGGAAATAAAAGTGTGAGAAAAAAGGCGAAGATTAAACTCGTTCATTACGATCGGAGCCAAGTAAATTCGTCTAATGACGTTGTTTTTCACCTTGTTAGCGTCTATGGAAATGTACTTAATGTTAATCAGCTTTGTTTCTACCTTAGCTAACACGTATTTATGACGAGAGTCGTTAGAAAATCCGGTGTAATGGCTGCCATGGTATTTCTATGAGTTCTGCAACGAGTGGGAAGTGAATAATAAGGCGGAGAGTGAATAATGCGATTGAAATGTCGTGTAAAATTTGCCATTGCAACGAAAACTTTTCGATATCGGTGTTGGTGTTGACGCTTTTGCTCCGGTGACTGAGTGCCTGGAAATTATCCCTCTCGAAAATTCCCAAGGGTGAGCATGTCCGGTACTGCGACATATTATTGTAATTATCCAGTGAATATACATTGCCGTTAATTACAGAAGGTGGTAATGGTAACAAGAGGAGTAAGGATAGTGTGCGTGATACGGAACGGAGTCAAGAGTATGGTGTTAGTATAGCTGCAGTTTGCCATCATCTCACCCCTTATGTAGATATCAGTGTACGTACACCAAAATAACACTCTCACTCTCTTGTCTCTTTGATACAAAGGAACGCGTTTATGATTTACGACCTCGTAAATTTACCCAAGCATCTACATTTTTTCGCCTTTTCTTACTTCGACCCCCAATTTCCCGAGACGATTTCCCGCTTTCCCGAAATAATAGTCTCGTATTATTTTCGTTAATCGGTTCATTTTTTTTCAAAATCTCTTATCTCATTGTTCCGCGATAGAAGCCACGAGGAAGCTGTTTTTTTTCTTCTTCTTTTTTCTTTACGGCGTGTTTCTAATCAGAGTTTCTCGCAGGGGATGGCGTAATTCATCTTCATACCGAACTCGGGATTTATCAATTAAACAACGAGATTATCAGGAGAGATGAAATTCGAAATGAAGCAAATGGGAGCGATCCGATCCCATTCTTTATTTAGAGACCGGAGTCATGGTGGAATAGAATTGACGTGCCTAGAGAATTTGAGTAACCATGCGTAGGAATTATTTAAAGGGTTTGGGTCGCGAGGAACGAGTAGGAATCGAAGCGGCCCGAGGATATTTTGAATTTCGATCGATAAATGTGTTCTTATCAGCTGAAACGAATAGTTACCGGATAATAGAATCAATTATGCGAGAGCTTGTAAAGGTTTCTTGAAGTTCATTTCGGAATATGGATAATGTACTTATTTAACTGGGACACTTTACCGTGATAATATATAATTGAGAGGCTGGGGCTTTTCAGAGTCCATCGATAAAAATTTGTAACGTGGGAGTTATTCGTATTTTTAACTTACAAAAAATGGTATGACATTTTTTGAAAATTGTAGAGATCGTTCTATGAAAATATATTATTTAGTAGGAAAAAAATTTTAATAAAAAATAATTTTAATACGAAAAATATCGAAAAACGAAATGATTGTAAAATAATAAAAAACGAAAATAATGTTACTAAAAAATTCAGAATATTGTAAACATTGTCAAAAGTATAATTTACTTACTACAGAGGTGCGGAAATCGGAGCTGATCTAGGCGGGGTCCTCTAAAACCCCAGTAGGCTAGGTAAAGGTTAAAAGGAAAAATAATTTTGTTTGTTAAAGAGTTATAATTTTTCTCGCAGATTATAAAAGCAACATTATAAATATAGTTGACAGGCTGGAGCTTTTCAGAGTCTATCGATAACAAAAAATTTGTAACGTGGCAGCTATTCATTTTTTTAATTTACAAAAAAAGGTATTTCATTTTTTTAAAATTGTAGAGATCGTTCTATGAAAATATATTATTTAGTAGGAAAAAAATTTTAGTAAAAAATAATTTTAATACGAAAAATATCGAAAAACGAAATGATTGTAAAATAATAAAAAACGAAAATAATTTTACTAAAAAATTCAGAATATTGTAAATATTGTCAAAAGTATAATTTACTTACTACAGAGGTGCGGAAATCGGAGCTGATCTAGGCGGGGTCCTCTAAAACCCCAGTAGGCTAGGTAAAGGTTAAAAGGAAAAATAATTTTGTTTATTAAAGAGTTATAAGTTTTCTCGCAGATTATTAAAAATGTGCAGGGATTTATATAAATTTGGAACATTTCCATAAAAATCGTCAAAAATTATGTTCCTACAAATTTGTATAATTCTTGGCAATTTCGGAAAAAAACAGTTCATGAATATTTGGCATTGCATCATTGCAATTTGATGATACAAATCTGCACTTTTATCAAAATATCAGGTTAATTAATATCGGTTTTTTAAATACCCTACAAGAAACTCTGCCTTACATTGTATCGTTGCATCCCCTGTAATTCGAAAACTAAAATACACAATGTATTTAAAAAAAACCTTTTTTTTTTGCAAAATAACAAAATTACGGAGGATTACAGAAAACTTTAACGTTACGGTTCTCGTTTCGAGCGCTCTTCAAGAAACAATGCATTGTGTCGCATCATTGCAATCAATGGCATTGTTTCTTGAAGGGGACTCGAAATGGAAGACGAACCGGTGAACATTCTTTCTGCAATTTCAATTTTCGTTTTGAACGAGAATGAAAACAAATTTTCTTTCGAATCAATTTTAAATTCCCGTGAAATTGTCGTGTTATAAGAAATTTCCACCCAAAGGTGGAAATCGGTAAAAGAATCGGTTATAATTTTGTCGCATAACAAGATGCAGGTAATTCAAATTTGTTAATTTCTCTTAATGGACCTTCTTCTTCCAACTGTTCCACTCCGTCTTGGAAAGTTCTTCGGTGGCTCCAATTAAAAATCGCCATCAGCTGTAAGAGTTTTTAATCACAAGAGGAAAAATTTATGACACCCGCAGATTAATCCCCGGGTGGGGTAAGGCTGGTAGTGCAACATTCGTTGCATTTGCAGCATCTTCTGGCTACGCTGCAGCAGTGCGTCAGCGGTTTTAACTATTAACGTGTCAAAATTGCACGTCCACGTTTTCTCATTTTTTTTTCCGTGCGCGGACTACGAAGAAAAAAAAAATAAAAGATCCTCAAGTTTTCGTATAAAAACTGAATGCACCACATAGGCAGGATAAAAGCAACATTATAAATTCGACGTTAAGATTTCATTGTTACAGGAAACGTCATAAACGCGAGCACCCAATACCTGCGTGGAATCGTCAATAACTACGCACTATGGTAAAAGCTGTAATGAAAAGAGCAATATATTACTAACGACTTATGTGTCGTTGAAAAACGCTATTTAAAAGCTTTCTTCTGCCAGACTTTCTCGCACTTCTTATTAAATGTGATTTTCATTTCCGTTGCTTTCTGCCATTTCCTCTTATTTCTTTTTCGTGCACGAATAATCATTTTTTTTCTTTTACAAATAAAAGGAAATTGGCCACATTTTGATTTTTAACCCTTTCACGTGAAAATATTCAAATTACAAAATAAAAATGGGCAAAGAAAAGGAGAATTAAAAAATTGTAATTGAATTTTCGTCACTACAAGCTTAGAGGTATTTTTAAAAGTAACTTTTTTTACACGAATAACAACATTTAACCCTCTTTCGCGAGAAAATAAAAATTGAGAATTGAAGAATTATCATTGACTTCTCATTGTCCTTACAATATTTTTTTAGAAATAGAATGAAAATCAAAATAATTTTATTAAATAAATAAAATGAAATTTGCCGCATTTTGGTGCAATTAACACTCTTTTGCGAGAATATTCAAATTACCAAATAAAAGTAAATTACCAAAAGAAAAGGAGAATTATACAATAGGGTTACCGTCATTGGAAGGCAATCCGTATTTTCAAATTAGCACAGGTAACGCTGCAGCGTCTGAACTAGTTAAGTGTGTTCTTGTATATATAAAGCCATTATGTAAATAAAAGTTGAGTATTTAAAATTTGTTTAAACGGTGAACTTTCAGCATCGAGTTGTACGAAGTTGGGCGTGTTCGGCGAACTGCCTACTTATTACGACAAAGTGCAGCTTGAGCTGAACTGAATGAGTTTGAAGTTTCGATGCAAAATATATCGATTGCAACTGAAATAATTCGAAAAGTTCATTTGTTTAACAATTGGGAAGCTCCAACAAAGCATCTCACAAGCGCGCATTGTAAAAACGCATTCTTACCGCGTTTTTTGTTGTTATCTCTAGGCATCCGAGCATCGTTAGCACCGAAACCATATATGCGTTCATAGCCCGCATTGAATGGTGGCGGGAGAACGCATAAATGGGTTCGTAGCCCCTGGTGAAGAATTTTTCGGAAAGCATATGTGGGTTCAAAGCGCTGAAAGGATTGTTACAGCCATTATTTAATTGAGTTACGTCATTTGCGGTCGCCATCCACGAGAAGCTTGAGAGCCAAAGCTACACATTCATTCCTATAATGAGGTGATAAAAAGAAATTGTTGATTTGCATAATAAAAGATTGTTTTTTCCAACATTTGTTCGTTTCAAGTTAGAGTTTTATTTTTTTTTCTCGCGAATTGGTAAAAATATCTGGAAGCTTACTTAAATTTGGGACATTTTCAAAAAAATTGTGGAAAATTAATTTCCTATGATTCTTTGTAATTCCGTGAAATTTCGAAAGAAGCAATTATTGGAAAATATTTGGAAACTTGGCTAAATATGGAACACTCTCATAAAAATTGTGAAATATTAATTACAAATTTTTCAAATTCTCGAAAATTTCGAAAAAAAACGATCATTCGTGAATTTCAAACAATATATAGATAATATATTATTTCTAAAAATCTGGAACTTTATTAATATCCAGGACACTTTTATAAAAGTTATGAAAGATTAATTTCCCACAAATATTTAAAATTCTTGAAAATTTCGAGGAAAGCAATACTTCGTCAATATTTGGAAATTCTGTCGGAACAGAAAAATTTGTTTAATCGTCAAATCGCCGGAAAATCTCCATATACACACCATGGGGGATCGAAGCGATATATGGGTTATATCCAAGATATAAATCCAACGTTTGGGGACTTTCCAAGGGGATTACAATATATCCAATTGCCTAGGGTCTAGAGATTAATAATTAAAACCAGTGACTGCAACTTTCTCAATTAGTTGGAACTGGAGTTTCTTGGAAAAATTAAAAATAAACTGCTCGAAATATCAAACTATTCTCAACTCGCTTATCTCTCCAACTTGGAGAAGTTACGAAACTCCTCGAGAAAAAAAATAAATTCGAAAATTCGTTCAATTGCGGAAATCTTCAGTCTCGCAACTTTTTAATGTATTTCTGATACCTGGGAGGCTTTTTTTTTCCACCAAGGATTGAAGTGGTGCTATCTGCAGCACGAACTTTCGCGGATCGAAACCATATTTTATCGAAGCATCTGGCGAATATGGTATACGTTCGAACCGGGATCGATCTCATATTTTATTCCGTCCGAATAGCCTTTGCTCATTTACTTCTCGATAAACGGGCTTGATTTGGGTCAAGGGGCCGAAAGATATGTCTTGGAAATCAGAAAATATTTTATTGGATTAAACAAGAATTCATGGCAACATCTCTTGCCAGCGTAGACAGCGATTTTCATCGTGCTCCTCTCTCTCTCTCTCTCCACGTGCAGCAGGAATCGGGACATAATGGCACTTACCTACTACACGTGTTCATCTATAACGTACCGTGATTTCTATGAACGTGTACCCACTAACTTGCGTTCTGGTAGCGAGTATCGTACAAAGCCCTGCCATCCCGTGACTGCATAATCACAAAAGGAAAAGAAGGACAAAAAAGGATTTATATATAATATATATTACGTAACTGTTTAAGATGAGGGACGATTATACGAAAGGACAGGCCGCGGCTTAGGGCAGGACGCGCAGTTGTAATTCTTGCCCAACAAGCTCGTAATCCCTGCTTTTCCCTCTATCCGCCCCCGCCTATATGGAATAATATAGCATCGCAAACATATACGTCACCATACTTAAGGTTTACTGTAAAACAAGCCAAGCTACAGCCTTGCTTCATCCATCTCTACATGCTTTCATACATGCCGTCCTCATTTTCGTATGTACTAGATTTTAGTAAGTGCTCTAAATTATCCGGTGCACCTGCAACGATGCATGGTGATGACTGCTATAGGTATAGCGTTGCCAGCAGCACTACTACCACTACTCCCACTGCCGGTGCCGCTGCACTACGACTGCACCTCTAATGTTGCTCGCTACTACTGATGCTGCAAAGTGCATAAAATTTCTATCCCATGCATAGCCTCTTTTACGCGAGGAACAACCCTTGTGTATAGTTGCTTCGTGAATATCCAATGCGGGAACCTTATGGTATCATAGATAGATATCCAGATATACGTAAGATTCTTATCAGGGCATTGTGCGCACGATGTTTAATGCAACAATCTTTTCGTGCCTTATTCAGCTCGCTTTACTCCAACAACTTTATCGGACTTTTGCTACCTTTTCTTTTTTTTTTTTTCGCCCCCGCCAACTCTTGCAACAAGTCTCGTGGATCGTCTGCTTTTATCGGGGACCGACCCACTTAGCGTTGCAATGGCATTTCCCGTTCAACCATCCTGAATGATCACCGGGGTCGAAAACACTTTTATTTTACTTTCTCGAAATAATTATTTCAACGTTTCTACATTAATTTTATTTAACACGTAAGCAGATAGAATTCACAGTTTTTATATCATCGATTTTCAATTAAATTATAAGAGTATTTTCAAATTCATACTTTTTTCTCTAATATTTTCCTCATCGTACTGCAAAATAAATACCCCCTTTTGCAAAGGACACTGTTGCACTATTTTTTTCTTTCTTAAAATACTATTTCTTTGAAGTATCATATCGATAAATTGGCAAAATTATGCTTTTTTTTAGCAAATACAATTTTTTTGGTCGTTTTGAGATTTTTCTTTCATTTTTGGTCATTTTCCTGCAATTTGTTTCTGCCTCACGAGTATTAAGGCATAATAACACTTATGACACTAATAATAATAATAATAATAATAATAATAATAATAATAATGGTAATAATAACAATAATAATAATAATAACAATAATAATAATAATAATAATAATAATAATAATAATAATAATAATATTTCATGCCTATGGAGTACAAAAATTTTTTTTTGCTACATTGAAAATAATATTTTACAAAAAATGCAATGAATCCATTATTTACCCACCACTTTACCCACCATTTAAATTTGTATGTCCGAAGTGTGACTGTTGAGGGTAAAAAGATGAATAATTCTAGTCCCAATGACGTGTGATCGTGACTCTAGCAAAAAAAAATTCATTCCTTGGAGCGAAAGTGTCCAACAAATCCTTTTTACGGCATTCTTCGGTAATGCCCTAAACACCCCTCGTCCAGGTGACAAAAAATGGTACCTCGCCCTCGATGGGAAAGAGGATTTTCTATCCTGGAACGTGTCAGTTTGACGTCAGCGCAGCGGAGAAAATACAAGACTCGCATATTCGGAAAGAAATAGTAAGGAAGCAATGAAATAAAAAGGGGAACAATCATGGGATTTCCTAGAAAACAAGATATAGGTCCTAGGAATTCACGATAAACCTACTTGCGATAAGAGAGAGCGAGAGAGAGAGAGAGAGAGAGAGAGGGATGGAGAGTAGTACGTTAATAAGAATTTATGGCGATCCAGTACTGGCCCTGAATTTATTGGCTTTGCTCAATACTAGGCCGTTACAAATTCCTACTAGGGTAGTTCCACTCTCTCGTGCAATTCTGGAGCCAGAGGAAAGCTATCTTTTCCTACCTTTCTCGCTGTAACGGTATCTCATGAAATTCCGGCATATTTCAAAGAGTCAATTTCTTTAATTAATTACTAGTTTGTTTATATATTCATACCTTTCCCCTCGGGGGTAGCGTTTTTGGCTATTAATTCAGTAAACAGAAAGTCCCGTAAACATTTTTTATTGCTTTTCCCGCATTATAGCTCAATCCTATTACCTCTCTGTAATTCAAATTTCAGGGGGATGGAATAATTTGAAAAAGCAGTTTTCAACAAAAACAACACTTTTTATTCGTTTGGTTGTTTTTTTTTCATTGCGAAGTAAAAAAGTAATAGGGAATAAAAAATTATTTTTTTTACAACTATTTGTTAAGTAAGGGGGTGGAATAATTTAAAAGAAAAAGCAGATTTCCACCAAAAAAAATTGTTTTTTTTCGTTTGAACTTTTTTTTCATCGCGAGGTTAACAAAATAATAGATATAAATAATTCTTTTACACCTATAATAATATTATTATAATCCGTATTACTATTATAATTTATGCAAATGGTGTCAATTTGATTATTATTTATAACAATTTACAATCGAGAAATTGCAATCTAATGTTTTTTTTTTATTTCAAACATTTTTGAAAACTTCGAAATTATTTTCACGAACAACAATTTTTCAAACGTAAAGAGACACTTAAATAATTATCCATTTTTTTTTGTTCTTACCCCTCTAGCTAATTTCGACTATTTGCGTTCTAATTTGAACGCAGTAGCCGTTTGGACACCGACTACGAAATAATGCGGTGACGGATGCTGGCATATTTAGGCAATCTCCTATTACGTTCTAAACCAAAACTATAACATTTAGTTTAGAATAGCCGTATAAATCAAGCCGGGCTTGCATAATGACTGCAGCGGGCAAATATCCTGAGCAAAATCCTGCGCCTACACAATTTCCAAATTATTTTGAGCCACAGGCGGAAAAGTAATATGCGCAATATCGTTGCGGTACGTACACACACGTTGTTCCACCTATAGAATACCTGAGATGTCCAGGACCGCTAACAAAGATAAGAACACCGCAATTTTATATTCCTCTTTGGCCTAATTCGAGGTACACGCCCACAGACCTACGCCACATATGCCTTCCCTTCACGTGTTGTGTGTATGGCGTGGTAATAATCCGTGTTTTACCAGACTTTGCCATTACATGGACGAGTGAAAAATTTCCGGGTGACGGGGAAACCCGTGCATGTGGTGTGTCGTGCATCAAGAAAGGTAAAGTGATGGAAATGAAGAATCATAAGACAGTAAATCTTGAAAAATTTGCCAGCGAGAAGGACCTTGTTTCTAAAAATCACTGAAAAATATTCCTACCAAATATTATCCATATTTCAATGTTGTTTATTGGATATGCGCCGATTGCTCTCATCGCGCAGCTTAATCTAACCCTTTCGAGTACAAATTTTTACGTGCACCCCTGTAACATGTGAATTGGTTTCGAGTGCTTTTCGGACGGCTGGTTGTGAATTTTCGATGTCGAAATTTTCAATGCACGTCGACGATCTTTTTCATTTTTTGTTAAATATGCGAAAAATAGAAATCAATTTTATTGCACAAGAATGTCGAAAATGGTGCAGAGACAACTTTTTGAGCAGCACAGGTACTGTCGAGAAGTACGCGAATCGATGCAATTGTCAGCCAAGAGTACCTATTTGGTGTAGGAATCATTATTTTCCAGATATTGGGCGAGTTAACAAAATATAATTTTTGTAAATATAAAAAATAAATATTGACGTCGAATACCGATCAATGCGACCCTCAGTCAAGGTCGATTCTGCAACCCGAATTCGGTCACAGAATATTTTCAGTTTTTCGAGATTTGTGGGAAGCAAAAGCAAAATTGTCACGGAGGTAGAAAAATTCTCTGAAAAGTATTTTTTTTTGCAATTCACGATAATCGTTGGAAATAAGCATATTTCTTAACAACTTTTTTCATAAACAAAAGGTTTCGTAAAAATTCGTATACTGAAAAAAAAAATGCTCTAGATTTCAACTACATTAGCGCAATTGGAAAAAATTCATTCAAAACACAAAGAAAACATTCATTCAACAACAATAACAATGTGTCAAGTATTCGATCGATTTGTTCAAGAAATTTTGTCGTTGGTTCGGTGACAAAATTAGATAGAACAATATTTGTGGCAGCCCGTGACAATTTTGTTTATGAACCAATAATATTTTTTTTCTGTGTAGAGAAGAAGAAATTCTCGTTCATTTGAATTCTATGGTTCTTTTAAAAGTCCAATGAAAATTTACGTTAAGATCCCTGCAATTGATTGGTAATGATTTTCCGTTAAGAGGAAAAATTGATTGAAAATGTCATTGATACTTATGCGGATTTTCCGACTTTTCATTGAGTTTCATGAGATTTTGCATTTTCCTCAATATTTTTACACTCCCTTTCCGTGACACAAACCGCATCGAAAAAATTCTACAGAATCGTGTATTCTTCACAATATTGTGCTCGCAAACCGCTCGAAAGGCATATCAGCGCCGAAATTGTGCATTTAAAACCGCGTGTCTTTCGGAAACCGTGGAAAAAGCTCTCTCGCTTCCGACATTCCAACCCCAGGAATTTCAGTTTTTCGTCAAACTTGATTTCACACCCTGGCAATGCTCGGGTAAGAACGAGAGGCCGCGGATTCGTATAATCTCTCCGCTTGAGAATACTTCTGGAAAGTGTAAACTATACATGGCGAATGAACAAAGTAGAGTCATAACCAGCGTATAAAGCTCGCTGCGAAAGTACCGGGGACAAGTAGAGGCAGAGTCGAGCTCTGGTGGAACGTGGGGATGATAAATGTCGTATGGCAAGTGTCCAAAAATCCAGACAGTGATTTGAAAAATATTTCATTCCTGGAAAACTGGGCTAAACACGAGCGAGAATAAATATAAGTAGGAAGGTACTGCGAAAGTATTGTTCTATCTGTCGTTTTCTTTTTTTGGTGCAATTTTTCGGTTGGTGTGCGAAATATACGATAAATAAATCCGAATAAACACAATACACCAAAGAAACATGTGCGTATACGTGTGTACGTGTGATTCGATGCATGCACTTTTGAAGTTCACGTATTACATTTATTCGCCTTAGGCTTTCGTTGTGCGCCGCATACATACAACAAATACTTTCCATTGCTGACGTAACGGCGTCGCATATATACAATGAGGTTTAATCATAATAACGCCAGTCATAAACCGTTCCCACCTGCGGCTATGTGTCACTAGCAGAATGATCCACTTGAAACCAGCCCTCCGAGTATTATGAAAATGGATGCTAAAGTTGCAGCAAAAAATGGATACGTTTAAGGTTCAGCGAGAAATACATACGAGCGCTGGAGTTTGTTAGAGGCGCAGATCTAATTAAAATTTATAAAAGAGGCGTTGAGGAGGAAAACCTACGGTCAAAGGAAAATTATATGTACACGGCGCTACTTTCAGGGCATTACAAATAATACAACAATGGGATCTCCGGCTATGATATTAACCGTCAAGAGCTGAAAGGCTGTAACTCCTGTTTGTGCACCTTAGGTGACGTCCTTACATTCGGACGAGAGAGTAAAAGCAGAGAACAGCAAATTTTGTTAAGCTGCAGTGACTTCTGTGTTGTAGGAAAATGTAAACAGGAAACGTGTAGTTGCAGTTCCTTTAACTGGATTTTCATTAGTTGGAAATGTTCACAAAGAGTCAATTTTTTTTTTAGAATTTTTTAATATTATTTGTTACCTAATGTAACATTTTTGGCGTATGCTATAAACGACTAATATCGGTAATGATTTTTTTAAGTAAAAATTAACTGCGTAATTAGGTACGGGGATTGTTAATATTAACTTGCCGAAATTTTTTCTAATTAATTGTATGAAAAATATAACAAGAAAAAACAAAATTGTCACAGGTTTTATTGTTTTGTTATTGAAACAACCATATTTTTGTAGTATAGTTATTTATAAATCACGGGTAATACGATTACATCTTTACAATAAACAATTATATTATATTCGAATTTATCTTGATTGATACAGTGACCTTTTTGTGGCATATTCATATTGCATTCACGTTTAAACAAGTGTAATTCGAGTAGCTTTAATCTATTCGAATATTAATACATTTGAAATTGAATAGCTTGTCCTCGATATCTAATATTTATTTATTAGGACGAGTCATAAATTTTGATACATTTTACGAATTTAAGGGGTTACGTCTAGTTGGCGGCCGAAAAAAAGCGTGTTTTTGAGAATTTTTTTTGGGAAAATGATTGCAGGCTTCGAACTGTTATTTTTTTCATAATAAAGGGTATATCTTCGACTATGTTTCATAATTTTTTTATTGAAAAAAATTCACAAATGTAGGAGATACGATGCATTTCCCGGACCGCTGTTCAAAAAAAGGTCTTCCGCGGTGACCACTGTATCTTCCACCTCGCTCGTCTCAAATCAAATAGGTTATGTTTTTGCATCGTATTATCTAGTCCTTAATCGAAGGATTTGAGAAAATATTAATTTTTGAAAAAATGGTCGACGATTGAACGTGAAAGTCCAAATTTTTATGAATAAATCACTTCGTTTTCGTCGACCATTTTTTTCAAAAAATTAAATCCTTCGATTAAGGACTAGATAATACTATGCAAAAACATAATCCATTTGATTTTTTGATTTTAGACGAGTGAGGTGGGCCGCAAAAAACCTAGCGGTCCGGGAAATGCATTGTATCTCCGACATTTGCGAATTTTTTTCAATAAAAAAATTATGAAACATAGTCGAAGATATACCCTTTACTATGAAAAAAAACAATTCGAAACCTGCAATCATTTTCAAAAAAAAAAATTCACAAAAACACGCCTTTCTTTCGGCCGCCAACTACATGTAATCCCTTAATATGAGCCTACTTTTGTACCAAAATTTCTGCCTCACCCTAATATTTACATAATATTTGTATAATATTTTTAATTTGTTAGAAACGATTGTTTTTTTTTACCATAAATTGAGTATTTTTATACGAACTAATTCTCAACTGAAATAAATTTTCAATTCTGTGCTATAATTTATGATTCTCTAAATCATCAAAATTTGTTTCGCGACGAAAAAGCAACTCTTACAATTAGTACTTCGCTTGCATCCTACTTAATTTTTTATTATACCATAAAAATCGCGAAATTATTATAAAACTAATTGTTTTCTGATGGCTTTCCCTTTGCCAGGTGCCCTTTGAAAAACTCCACCTCGAAACCAAGTCCACCCAAAAACAATTCGAGTGTAAAAACTCTTCCTTTTTTACGTTCCACGGTAAAGGTATATAATTTAATTCTTACGCAGGGATACGAAATTTCGAGTGATAACAGCGGTAAAGCCCGGTGCTACTGCCTTTGGCGTTACATGTTGGCTTTTGCATTACAGCCGTTTCACTGTGTCTAAGTTCTGAACGGAATACAAAGGAGAAACCTTTTCGTTGCCATTTTTTTTTTGTTCTCCAAGGGTAACATTTACCGTCTCGATTTCTCCGTGTAATAACTCGATATGGAAGAAGAAAGAGATATCTTGATATGTGTCGATTAAGTTTGATCAGGATCGATGGTATTACCGGTGATCCATGTGTACGTGAGTATTCTTAACGCTCGTATCTTTTACCACTGATATGACACAGTGGTGGAGGAGTGTAGAAGGCGGCTACTTTACTTTACTTCCTCTTGCTTTTCAAGGATTGGCGTTGAAGGAGTTACGATTTATGTTGGTCCCTTTTCCAGTGAAAGTAAAAAAAAAAAAGAAAAGGAAGAGGAGGGAAGAAAAAATCAACTCCAGCAAAAAAGACAGGCTGAGGAGGGCGGGAAGAAAGGAAGAGAAAAAAGCTGCAGGAGTAAGAAGTAACCTCTTAGAAGTCGTGGAAATGTAATAGACCGTAAGCGACTATAAGATATTGGCTTTAAGGTCGGCTGATCAATCCAAAGAAGGGGATGAAGATCCTCTTTTTATACCTTCGTGCTATACGCTACTCAGGAGCATGAAGACATCGTAATAAAAAAATATGGACTAACTAATTTTTTATTTATATTTTATCGGACGCTTCGTTTCATTTCCTCGACGTAAAGATTTTATCCCATTAATTTCTCGTACATCCAATTTTCCAACATTTCCAGGCAGCTAAATCTTGGATGTCTCACGCGGACGTGGGAATATATTAAAAATACTTATTTTATTTTATTTTATTTATAACGCAAGTTGTAAATGAAAATAATTAATGCAAATTTTGTAAATTCAGTGCAAATAAATAACGCAAGTATTTGTTTTTGAAATTCCCCGCGTCTTTAGCGTACAATTGATTATTATTCAGTAGAATAAAAGGAATTAATTAGGGTATGTCGATTTTCCATATTTTTGTCGATGATGATTAAAAATATTTAATAATAGTAATAGAAATTACTTATTAAAGCGCTCTAGGTCGAATCCCCTAAAACACGAATACTATAAATACAGAAAATTCACAAAATCAATATTTGCAAGAGATTTATACCTAGACGTGGACTCTATAAAATAATAATTAGAATATAAATTATAAAAAAACATTGACAGTAAAGAACAAATTATTATGAAATAACAATGAGGAGAAGAAATAAAAATATATACGTACACGAAAGTGCAGAAGCATAATAATAGCAAAAATATTAATGCAATAATATAAGTATAAAAATAGTATCATATTTTTTTGGCTTCTCTCTTTTGTTTCCAATTAAAGTTTTTCTGGAATTTCGTTATTCCACCAAATAATAATAAACATTCTAATTCGATACTCAAAAAGGACCAATCCAAAATCCGTAACGTTTGTCAAAGTAATAATTTTCAAATCATATTTTAGATTTCCGTATTTTCTGATTTGAGATATCGTAGCTTCTTTGAAAAAGAGAATACTGGAAGAAAGGTTCGTGCAATATCTGGACAATGTCTGAAATTAAATAAAGAAATTCTATTACCAAAAAAAAGGAGCAAACAAAAAGCATGATATATATATAAATCATCCTTTTCCTTGGTCGGTAGATATTCCAATGTACATAATTCGTCCTTTATTGTTTCTTTACGTGTCCTCGGCTACGTAGAAAAAGCCGACCCATTTTTACCGCTGTTGAATGGTAGCAAAGTCCTCTTTCTCGATTCGTTCAGCTCCTTTTACAGCAAAGGATCCACACGCAAACAGATTGCAATTTGTTGTAAATAAATTGGAAAGAAAGTGCACTGCTTTTCCCTTTGCTTTGTAAACAACCTTCTTTCCCACTTTTCGACCATTTCTTCAGTCGTTCTTGGATTATTCTGATTGATGCTTCACTAGAGACTTCGCCCTTTTAAATATGTATAACTAACTTCTCTAAACCATCCCCTCTTTTTCACCACGCCTGCTCTTAAAACGATGATTATTTTATGTAACCGCAAGCTTCTATATTCGACATATGTGTAAAGGAAGGAGGGAAAGAAAGGAAGAAGAAACGTAACAGAGTCGTCTTCTACCCCATCACGACCACATCTCTCTTTCCGCACTGCGGACGTACGTTTCTTTTTTTTTTTTGTTTCGTTGTCGCCATGCACAAAAGGGTGTATATTATTCAGGGTAGTTATTATTTATAGGTATAGCATAACTCGAAAACGCTGCACCAGGAGATTCCCAATAAAAGTGTGTCACTGACCGAAGACAACTGGTGCCGTGTACTTGTAAATTGTGCCGATAAACGGATGCAAGTATGGCGAAAGTCAGAGACCCAATTGACTTAATCACGAAAATTGGAATAATTTTAAATGTTGTTAGAGTTATTTTAAATATACATTTTTTGTGTCATATTTAATTAGAGTAAATCTTAAAATTACTATATTGTTGAATTTTTATTTGATAACCATCGAATTAGGGAAATTTCAATGTCCCTAGACCTAGTACCCCAGAAAATTACGTTAATAATAATAATAATAATAATAATAATAATAATAATAATAATAATAATAATAATAATAATAATACTGTCACATTGGTAACTAATTACTAATTAATTCCTATAAATTAATTACTTTGTTAATTAAAATAAGGAAGATTATTTTGCAACGAGATTTTGCACCTATATTGTAAATAAATATTATAACTCCAACTCTGACTGGTATTTTTTCCACCGTAGCTCATCCCAAGCATGAGCTTCCGTCGTCGGGAAATTGGAAGCTCACAATCATCATTTTTTTCCTTCACCGCAATCGCCGTTTCGTAGCGAAGACGAGTTTCCAGGTCCAACATTAGTTCCTGGCCTGTTCGCGGTAGCTTTTCATTCGTGCTTGGGACACACGTGTGATGCAGCATATGGCATCGTTCTGACCTCTCCACCGGTTCTTATTGCTTTCATTAATCCAGGATTTCGTGCGTAGAACCCCGGGAGCAGTATTATTATTATTATTATTATTATCAGAAGTTTGTCAAAACAACCCAGTTGTAGATACAACTGACTAGCGTCAGCTTCCGATGTAACAAAGCGTCATTCAGAACTAATGAAAAGTCGAATCGGATGTTTGTGGCAAACTCGCTAAAAACTAATACTTCAAGATGCCGGTAAATGATGCGGTTTCTATTATTTTTTTTTCTTGCGAGAAAGTTGGAATTTTTACACTGACGCGTTACAGTTGCATTTTTCTACCTCTTGGCAATCGATAGCAGCGTTTTACACCCCCGCAGGGTCTATAACATTCCCATATTTTTGTAACCATAATGCTACAGTTTTGCATCAATCATTTTTGAATTTCAATGGCAATTTACGAGTAATTCTTCGTTTTTCAGTAGCAAGGAATTGTGTGTTTAGGTGTCCACGATCGTTCGTGGACCCGAATGCGAATCAAAATTGAAACAGACGCCGACACGGATGTGGAATTATAATTATTAGCTCCATATTGTACCAAATGTAGGATTGTAACTATTACCTGCTGTAGTGACACACCTGCCATAACTATTACCCGCGGCAATTACACACCCGCTAGTTAGGAGCTCGCTTACACCATCGACAACGACTGCAGACTGTTGGAGGAAACATGGACCAAATTTTATGGATGCTGAATGTGCTTAGACGCTGATCAAAAAAAAAAAATATTTTTTATTTACAATAACTTTGCATAATATAAAAAGTAATAGCATTTTCTGCAGAATAAGGTTCTACAATTTTTCCTCCCGCTAACGCTTCTTCCGTTCTTTTTGCGCTCCCGTATTATTTTGTTTAAATATTTTATACGACTGCTGCGTCCGGGGTGCACTTTTTTGCCCATCCGCGTGCATCCCGATAATGCATGCAATCGCGCGGCTAAAGAATATTTGTGCTTCGAATTTATTACTATAAGTAAGGGTTAATGTCTTTCCTAGGAAAACAGTGAGGAAATTAGAACTAGTGCAGCGGCAACAGCAGCGGCAGCAGCAGCAGCAGAAGCAGCAGTGGTGGTAGTTCCAACATCAGTAATGCATTTTCTGCTGCGACGCCATTAGCGCTATGGCCATGCACTGTGCTTGTACGTACGTACACCCACGCTGCTACGTGTGTACGTGCTTTCCGGAAAAGAAATAACAGTTATCAGGTTATCACTATACGTACATTGCAATTATCATTAGTCTCTGTTATGACTACACAGCTTTTAAAGCTCGAATTCTCGGCTAACTTTTATTACCATTTTTTTTTTCCCAACTTCCCTTTTCTTTCCTCCGAAGATACTGCGGGGATTGAAGAAGAAAAAAAAAACGAGGAAGGGAGGAATCGCGCCGAAGGAAGCAACCGGGAATTGTCATTTTTCCCGAACGACACCAAAGTGTGTCGTCGTAACGGAAGATACCGTGACTTCGCGAAAGTTTGCTTCGCCTGCATTCCGCTAATTATAAGTTGCAACCCCATGGATTTAACTATTTGATCGATTTGTTTGGAATTATAGGTCTCTCGAGGGGCTCTCCCGTCGTGACGCCGCTTTCGAACTTGAAACCGAAAATTCGAATACCCCAGGTATAATTACTCTTTCGTATACGCGGTACGTCGCTAGCGATAACTCGTTTTGTTGCACGAAAATTCGCCCGTCGGAAAACTTTTGTGTCGTGTGATGAAAAATGGGAGCTTGGGTGGCGCGTTTCAGCCTCGAAGCCCTTTTTGCTCGGGCGTCGTTAATTCGTAACGTAATTTCCAATTAACACATTTCTCGAAACATCCATCTCGGAATCTTTAGTCGAGTTTAATACACAGACCGTCGTGTCGACGTGTAACGTAATTATTAATTAAAGAAGACAAGCAACGCCGAGCAGCTGTATACTTCGGAATTCTTGATGCTCATCCCTCGCTCGCGAATACGGCTTCGGGTATGAAAGGATTAGCAACAATTTTGTTATTATGTTATAAAGCGTAATCATTCCAGCATATGAGTATCTCGACTGGGAAACAAAACTTTCATAATATCTGCCTATGTACAGGCGCGGTATATTGCTATCTACTCTTTCTCGTAGACGCACATAAGGACGGGATACGTATGTGCATGCACACATTCGCAGGATTCCGGTACAACGCAGTCGCTATGGCGGTATCGCATAGGTAGATACGAATTCCAAACGGCAATTGGGGACCCTTGTTACCCTTTGCACGGCTTTGTCTCCGCGATACTGACGCGACACGACAAGAGGGCTGAAAGGTTCCTAATTATATTGCGAAATTAACTTCACAAAACGTTGCGCCTTTGTGTTTGTTTTTGATAAACGGAACGCACGTTTCCCTTTCAGGTCCCTTCAACGGTGTTGCGTACGTGGTATTTTATGCAAATGCACAGCTGATTACACACAGCGTTCGCCGAGTTCAAAGCGCCGCTATAATCGTTTAAGATCATTCCGAGGAAATTCTGGTCCAGGACTCGCTCCTTTTATGTGGACAGGTATTGTTAACCTAACCGTATGTAGATTTGTATTCATTTTATCCGCGTTTACATATATATATAATAAAATAGAATCCCTTCGTGTCTCCTTTTATAGGACTCGTATCGCTTGCTTCTGCTGTGATAAGTACGAACGTGCACATGGGAAATTTATTGTTTTCATGGTTTGTGACGTACGCGATATTTCTGGTTAATGGGGAAGTTGTCGCCGAATGTCAAGGGGATGAAACTAAAGGGGAGGACGCAGTTCCAAGTAGGAACTGTGGAAAGTCGGTTCAAGGGTTCGGACGTTTATAGAAAATAAACGGATGTATAGATATTCTATATTGTTTATGTATGTACGATGTATGTATATTGATCAAGGTTTATAGCCTCTATGGTTGTTAAGATAACTAGACTTTAGTTATACGTATCCACGCGCACTTATAGACCGGCTAGAATCACATTGGAAAATGTTGTAGGTGCTTGGGAAGACACTTGTATGTGTGTGTGTCATGAAAATAATGAGAATTAGATACAAAAGTTATCGAAGATTTTATGTAAATTTCAAAAATATGTAGTTAAATTTCAGCAATCGTTAATTTTACAGAAATTATTTATAAAATAATAATTATGCAAATGTTTACTATAAAGTTAAAGCTTTAGTACCATTTTTCGAATGATTTTCACAGTTTAACGTCCGTGCGTATGTTTGCTATGTTTTTTTTGTTAATGTTTTTAAACAAGGAAGAGTCACCCCAGTGTATAGAAATTGTTAGGATTCGAAAACACTAGATACCGACAATTTCGGGAATTTGTTACTCGTTCTGGATTTTACGTCGGATTTCTGGACGTCATATATGACATTCAGAATTTAGCAATTTATATAATCGCTAATAAAGAACAACGTGTACATTTTACTCTACCTCTGTCCCATAGTAACAGTAATAATTCCCGTTTAACCCTTTGCGGTCCGAGTGATATCGCTAGGACGTTATACGGTGTCGAGTCACACTCGACGTAGGACCGCAAAGGGTTAAATATTCACACTTGCTGCTATTATTATGGGACAGAGGTGTGATATTTATGAACCAAAACCAAAAAAATTGTTGCCATAAAAGTATAAATAAATGAGTTGATTTCAGGGAATTATTGTGCCAAAGCAATGTGGTTTTAAAATATTAATATCGCTAATGTAAATTGTTTAAAAAAAAATGACAAACGTGTAATTAATTCATTTGTTGCATTTCAAATCGAAATTGTGTACACCCAAACGAGTTGGTAAGCTTCAGTTACAATTCCGGTCCAATCACACACATTTTCTGGTCGCAACGACCACATCCAGAGATTTTGCTGCGGTACCCGTACGAGTACGGTTACACTAATATACCCGAAGCTATGATATCGTATCAAGCGGACTAATTGTAAGCAGTATCCGTTTCCCTGCTTCGACAAACTTCGACAAAGCTACGCTCAGCCGGCGCAATTGTGGACCGGCTGCAACGGCTTTTGTTTTGGTGTATTAAAATGTGCGAAAGATTGCCGGAGTGGCGTTATATTATTTTGAAGCAGCAATTTTCCGTAAACTGTTAACAGAGACACGAGACAATTCCAAGAAAACAATATTGGTGCGGCATAATTTGCTCGTCATGTCGCTACTGCATTACAGTTCAGCTTTGCAGCGAGAGTTGTGCAGCTAGTTGAAGCATGCATGATTCCAAACGCAGCTAATGCATTGTATGCGGTTGCAATAATTTATTATACGTTTAGCGAGTATATATAATAATAATAGAATATGTAATAATATCCACCGTAACATATCGCTTTTAATCAATCTACAATTTTTTCCAGTGCACTGATGACATTTCGCACGAATAAGTTTCGCTCGTTCTCGTTTCACTCAATTACGCAAAGTTCACCCTTAAAGGTCGAAGAGCAAGATGTGGGTGGAGAGAAAAATAAACTTTATTTATATCGATTGGGGAAAATAAAAATTTGTTCATTTTCAGAACGACAAGAAAACGTGGATTTCATTCACCGAATTGCAACGCCACTGTCTCGTAGAAGTGCACTTTTTCGAAATAGTCAAGCGGACTGCAGTTGCAAACGGTATAAATTAGCTGCAATTGTATTTGTCTTTAACGTCACTGAAGTTTGCAGCAAACATAGAGATGCAGATTTGTTTGAAAATTTTAGCGGGTCAACTTTTGCATTCACAGGACCGGTATGCAGGTGGAAAAAAAGAAAGCGGAAAGAACTGAATTCTATTCCGTTCCAGCAGTTTTTATCATACGAAAAGTAAATTGTATTATGCTGGAAAAAATTCCCCAATGTTGACAGCAATTTTTATTACGTTGCAGTTTCTTACAAACCGCCAGGCCTTTCACTCCCAACGGTCAAAAAAAGTAAAATGCAATTCTTCGTTTAAAAGGAAATTAATAATAAGTTATGCGCAAAAAAAAGTATTCGAGGGGAAATAAAATTTAAGTTAATAATATAATTTTTAAAGAGTTTTTTTCAAGCCCTTTCCTGTATCCTCGATTTTTATTATTTTTCTTCTGCCGGTGAATCGGACGTGAAGTCGAATCAAAATTACCGTCCCTTGGTTTAAAAATATTTATTTTTTAAAGGGTTTGCAAAGGGTAATATTTATTTTTTAAGGGGTTAACAAAGCAGTATTTGCATGAAAATGATGCATTTTCGTGTCGAAAGAAAGTTTAGGCTCGAATTTCTGTTTTGCAATTAGCTTTTCCGGTCGATTAACGAATTTCAGAAGGTCCTATCAGTGTCTTAGATCGATGTAGACGCAAATATTACATAGTTTTAATATAAATAAATTTTGACGGGTACTTTGTGCTGAAAATGTTTTTTTTTTCTGTACTGTTTGACTAAAGAAACTTTTAGAGTGATTAAAATATTGCGCAGTAATTATTAGAAAAATCGATAGATGGCAAAACACTATAAAATATAATTATTAATATATTAATTTTAGTATTTTATTAATACAATTATTATTGATACGAATATTGATATATTAATATTTGTATTTTACGGGAAACGAAAAAAATCTAGAACTACATAGAAATTTTTTTTGTTGCATACATACAATTCCGAGGATGGCGGCGAATTAATTAGCGAAACGCCAACCTGTCAAAAAAAATCAATGAATTGATTTTTCGACTGAAAAAAGTAAAAATTGCGGAAAATTATGTTATTCATAGCAAGCTCGTGTTTCCTATCCTCGGCGAGAATATATTTCTGTAATGACTCCAATAAAAATCTGAAATTCGAATCCATCAGGCTGTTCCTTTGTACCTCGGCATGTCTCTGCCATTCCCCAGGAGGTTTTTTGATTAACTGTTTGGTCCCATAACGGAGCGGAAGTGGAAGAATGAAATTCAGCTTGACTTTAGATGCTAGCTTTTAATCTTGCAGACGTATAAGAAAGGAATGCCTATACTTTAAGGACCGCGCCTGCATTTCCTACTCTGTGTACCCGTGTATATACATATAATATCACGAAAGAAGGAAATATGGATAATAATACCCATAAAAAGGTGGAGTTTAAGGCACAAAGACTTTTAGAGTGTATACCTGTGCGCTTTAAAGCAGTACCAGCACGAATGGCCGAGCTTCATTTATTATTTACACGCTCTAGTTTCTCGTGCCTGAGAATTGGCGCCTGATGAACTTGCCGCTGGCGAAAAAATGCCTTACTCATTCATTTCGCTTATTTCTATCCCCCTTGCACCGGCATTTGCGCGCATTCTTTTAAATTCCACCATAGACAATGATCGTTATATCGTAATTCGGTCCGAATCATTCGAAGTCACCGATAGAACCTTCAGAAAATCGTCGGTGAATCGGAAACGCTAATTGCGAAGCGAAGGGTCTTGCCTCAATTTTTTTTTCCATGCATCGTTTGTTTGCGACTGCCGCTGTTTCGTTATAATTTAACTGTTTATTAAATTTTTATTCGATCGCGTGTCCTTTTACCGGCGGAAGGAAAATAATGAAAATCCAGGGCCGCGTTAAGGGCTGTTTTTTTGCACCCCTTTCTGGTGGAAAAACTTCGCGTGAAACGCTGGTAAGAATTTTCGGTAACATGTCGCTTATCATTAGACGTTTCCACCAACAGCGTGGGAAGGACTCGAAGGAAAGTCTTGAAAGGAATAAGAAATGGTGTCATTTGCCTTCTGCCGTGTTCAGAGGATCTCGTAATACGTTTAGCGTCATAAGCAACTCACGAGAAGTCAGTTGTACGTCGACGACTACCGAGCGAATTGTTGCATTCAGTGAAAGATTCTGAAATCTTCGTGGAAAAAGAAGAAACGTGAATTTTTCCCTAGGTTCACTCGAATCTATTTTCAAAGGCATTCGGAATTTCATTTTATCCACAAATTCGAAGATTCCTCAAAAATATTATACGAAGCATCTGAAATAATAACAATACGATTTTTCAAGTACCCGTAGCCCTGGAAAAATAAAAAGCAAAATTCCAAAATGTATGAAAATATTTTTGATCCATTTATTTCGGTTTTTTTTACAAAGGAAAAAAAATGGGACGATCGTGGAATAGTTTTTGGAACCAGGGAGGTACTTGAGTTATGCTTCGATTGGAAGTCTATTTCTTGTCTCTGAACATCCGTTACGATATTACTTTCTTCCTGGACCGAACGGTAGCGTGCATCTGCAGGTGGATTTCAATTAATGGATGGACTATTTCTCAATCAGTGAAACTCTTTTCCAAAAGTTATATGCACGCAGATAGGATGGACAAAGTGAAATTTTAGTTGGAATCAAAATGGTTACGGTAGAAAGTACTTTCTAGAGAGGTAGAATGGATAACAGACCAATAAAATCTAATTTAACCTGCTGCTAGTAGGAAACTGGGGGATGATACATTTTGTGGTTGACTGACTCGAGCTTGTGGTTTAGCAGACGGAAAATAGAAACGCGATAGGACCAACGAAACTCGCGTTATATATATATGTGTGTGTGTGTGTGTTATATATTTATATATATATATATATATAAACCCACACTGTCCTTATACACACACACAGCTGCTCGTAGTAAAGTAAAACTGTAGAAAACAAGGAAATAATCATACCATTGTAGCCGTTTTTTATCTTTAGATACGATTTTTGTAATTAAAAAGAACAAATCTGCCCGGTTGTATCGCTATCATTGTATCTCCCATGACTCGCTACTGCTACGTAGCGTCACGATAACCCCATATTGCTCCAGATATGGAATTTATCTTTTTAACAGTTTTCTATCCACGTGGACACTGAAGAATACAGAAAATGGCTAGATTATCTTGCAAGAGAAGGTAAAACTATTTGCTCTAGCTCTATTAGCACTAGATCCACCGAAATTTTGTTCATAATGTATTCTACCACGGCTGGTTCTGGTGTTAATGAATATATGTATTATTTGGAAAGTTTCTAGAGTCCAGTGTTTTGGAGTTCAACACAAGGAAAAGAAAATAACTAAGTGTAGTTAATTTTATCATGCTCTTTCAAATTTTGCTGAACATATTATGAAATGAAAGTTACCATTTATGATGTTGTCAAATTTACTTTCTGCGCTGTAACAATTATTGTGAAGTTGTAGTATTTATGTTGTCCCTGATTTTCTCTCGTCTTTTTGGAAATTGTGGGAAATGAGGGTTAACTTGCAAGGGAAGGTAAAATAATTGATATTATTTGAAGACTTTGTAAACGCATTTTTTACCTTCCAAAAGGAAGAAAGGTCAAAATCTACGGGTCACCTCAAAAACGTTGCAAGGTACAAATTGCAAATTGTTCAAAAATGCCCAAAAATTAAAAAAATAACCTAACTGTGCCATAATAGAATGGGTCACCTCAAAAACGTCGTAAGGTACAAATTTCTTAAAACAATTATTATTGCACCATCAGGTTATTTTTTCATTTTCGAGGGTTTTCGAGCAATTTGCATTTTGTACCTTGCAACGTCTTTGAGGTGACCCATTCAATTATTGTCGCACAAAACAATTGTTAATACGAGGCAAAGCATGAAAACCTCTTACACGGGATCTCTCCGATAACGATCGATTCCGATATCGACCGAGTCTCATGCATAGAATTTTACATCCGAGCTTTTTTCACCGCGAACGTTTTTATCAGCTATTCGCGTACAAAGGATTACAGAATCCTTTCTGGTCCTTTCCTTTCTCAAGATTGTTATATCTTTCTGTACAAGCCAGCGCAGGATACAGGCTTCAGGAATAACCCCAGAGTTACATCGGGGGTCAAAAGGTGAGCGCTAGGGCTCCGGAATACGTATTGTACGTGTATAGTATGTATGCATGATGTTGGGTAGGTAAAAGCCACGTGGCTACTAGCAGCCAGCCAGTTTCAGCTCGGTAATCTACCTGTTCTCCCTTATGAGCTAAAGCCCTATGTCCCCTAAGTCATGAAAGTCTTATGATGCGAGCAGTCCGGTTTGCGCTTCCCGTATACCTGTATAGCGGATTCTCACAGTGTTACCTTCAAAAAGGATGTGATATATTGCTATAATAAGAACTAACGGACAATTGACTAACTAGCCAACTATTGTCGAGAAATGTAACAATGACACGAATACTCGGCGTATAATGACTTATACATCAACGCATTTGGCCGAGGAAAAGAGAATGAAACAGCAGTGGTCCAAAATGACGTGTTACGAAATGGGTAAGTAAATTGGAACTACCGTAACAACGTCCTGTAGTGCTTTGTGGGACGATCTTCCTGTAAGAAGTGAAATTATGAAAGGATTGTTAATGTATAATTGTAGGAAAATATTATTATAAAAGTATTAGGATCCAGGGATAAAACTACTCCTATTGTTGAAATTATTTCCGAAACTCAGAGTCAGTGCTAGGGTTTCCTGGATAATTCCAGTGAGAATTTCTGGTGTTTACGGTCCGGTTTTTGGCTGCAAAAAAGGATTGTAGCGTAATCCTGCAACACCTGCAGTGTCTTTTCGTTAAAGCGGTGGCATGACAGGGATTTTCCCAGAATCGCATCACTTTTGCGTCCAGAACACACGTCTAGGTCGGCTTGTACGCGAAACTCAGATTTGGAAGCTATTTTTAAGCTAATGTGATTTTTCTTTTAAATTAAGTTCATTTATTTTCAGTTTTAATAATTTATTTTTCGAATTTCAAATGCTCTCGATGTAATGCGAAAGTGGTTACAATGAGAAAATTTCGAGAATCAATTTTGCGATATTTTTTCGACTGAAGTAATTTAATTTTCTTTTATTTAATTTATTTTTCGAATTTCAGATGTTTCTAAAAAAATAGAAGAATTGCTGGAATCCAGGTAGAATTATTTAGTTCTACTTCGGTGCACCGATGATTCTTCTGATTTGAGTAACAAACAGTTTTCATTAACAGACATGGAATTCAGAATATGTACAATTATTATTCCACCGCTGCTAGGAATTTCTTCGTGAAACTTAAATAATTTAGTCACTGCCGAGGTTTTCAAATCCAAGAGGTATCGTTGCAGTATATATTTTAAAAGAGATTGAATAATTAGTGTCATTTGCTCGTGGACGTAAAATTGCTATAAAAATAATGAATATGCACACGTGACGTGGAATATAAAATGTGTTAGCAAAATAGTAGATATTTATAAAAAATTAAGGGTTGCCTAAAATTTTGTGGTAAGCATTTGTAACCATTTTTAAAATAAAATTTCCCAAAAAATGATTTTTTTTAAATTGGCATAAGTTAGAAAATTACTTATCATTTTTTATTACATAATCTATAAATGTTTTCGGTCAATATATCCACTAGAAATGATACTTCTTTTATTTAAGAGCTTCGAAAAATGTTAATACGATGGAATTTCATTCTGAATTTAATTATGTTGATGAAACGGTCGCTTTCCCACTTATTTATCGACCGAAAACTTTTAAATTATGTTACCCTCCTAGGACCCAGGTTTTTTAAGACGTCGAAGTGCTAGACACCCCTTGTACATTTTTTTGTACATAATAAATATTATTACTATGCAATTTTCTTTGTGTTGGGGCCTCAGGGGTGAATTTTATTATGTACAAAATTTTGTACCGGGGGTCCTAGGAGGTTACGGTATTTTATGGTTAAATCAGAAAATAAAAAAAAACGTAACGAGGCTCAAAATATTTAAAATTCTCCCTAAGTCAGAAATAATGTATCCAATATATTATTTCGTCGTTTAAATCATAACTGAAAGGATTAGAAAAATTAATCTGTACTAAATGTTAAATAAAATATTGTTATACAAGTATCAAAAAATGACATTACTCATGAATATCCCCGATAATACACGACACGGTTTCAGCGTGATAAAAATTGTCAATAAATGTAAAGTATCTTAAAAATTGGAGCAATTCGTCTATTGCCACCTACTATTCCCACCCTTCGCGATGCATACCTATATCGTTTGAATAATTCCAGTTGGACATCGTTCCGCATTGTTTAGGATCAATATACATGTGTACGTATAAATGGGCGTGTGTATGTGTGTTCTTGGTATTATTGAAGATTATACTCTGCTGTATTAAAAAGTATTTGCATTCCGTAGCTCGGGGGAACTGTCACTAAGAGTCCAAAAATGGAAATATAGAATAGCGTAGAAGCATCCCGTCATGCTGAAAGTACGGATATAGAACATTTGCATACATACCCGGTACCCGGGCGGGCAAGGCCATTTTTACCTGCCTGCACCTTTTACCTCCCTGTCCCGTTTCAGTGCACCCAATTTTATCAATGCACAAACGGTACTTTCTACTGACGTCAATCGCGCGGTCTTAGCATGAAGAAGCAAAATTACGATATAATAATAAAAATTACAATATAATAGTGATATTGGTATTGTTGCTTTTGTTTTAAAAAGCCGCAGGTTAAAAGTGCAATCTACGAATTGCATTTGCATACTGAGAAAAAAAAGTACGGTTAAAATAATAAAAATTGGTACAAAAAGTAATAAATATGCGCACGTGACGTAGGATAATAAAATTAATTAACAAAATAATGCATATTCGTGTGGAAAGTTAAAAATTAATTCAAATTTCATAGTAATTGTTTATTATATAACAAATTTTAAAATTAATTAGAACAACGCTTTTGAAGTATGATAATAAAATTAATTAATTAATTTTGCAAATTTTTGTTTGAAAAAATACTAAACATTGTATAATTTTATAACAAGGATTTATAAATATTTTTATAATTAATAATAACAATAAATATGTGCCCGTGACGTAGGATGATAAAATAAAATAATAATAAAAATTGAAATTTCCATATAAAGTTAACTATTAATTCCAAATTTATACTCGGCGGGTAAACACTTTTATAAAGAAATTTGTATTATTTAGGAAACCTCTTGTAACTTTTTGTTTCTTGTTTTTTCACCTAATTTTGCCATTTCTCGCCACATGCGCTTCTTTGTCATTTTCCAGGGGAATTTCGCAAACTATTTTTCTTCGTGCAGTTGCATAACGTTTCATGGAAAACCAGCAGATTTTGGTATTCTCACGTAAGTGAACGCGTGTTACGAAACAACGTCCAATTCATCGAGCGGTTATTCGCATCGTCGTCATTTACAGTCGATATTCGTTATAAAATTACCGGATAAGATAGAATTGCACCCCTAATTCATCAGTGGTTTAATCCTGGTAAACCTACCAGCGTACAACGGTTGTGGCTAAGGCTCCGCTACGGAACATAATGCCGGCAGGGTAATTATCGCACCAGACAATTTCGACTGTAAATTTGGCGATCGGCTCATTAAATTTTTGCCCGGTATCGCTCGACGGGCGTTTCCAACCCTTAAAGTTTCATTCCACCGGAGTCTCGCGAAGGATCTTACCGACGCCGGTCGACTCTCCGCATATTTATCGTACGGGCCGGCAGTCGAATTTTCAATGTTTAAAGAGAATTGCGCAGCGTTTGGAAAGAGATTTGTCCTACGAGTCGGTCGTTCCTTGGCTTTGTATTAAAATACATCGTATATGCGAGGAAACACAAAAGCCTGAATTTTCTTCGTTTTATCAAACAAGGACGAAATAATAGCCGTCCATTTTGAATGTGAAATGAAATGAAAATAGAGATTTTGGCTTTACATTTGACCCATTGTCAAATATAATCTAAGTTATTCTTTTCTTGGATCAAACGACACACACGTATGGATAGAACGGAGCCGCGGATAGAATAATCTATTGTTAAGCTACGGGGGGATAACATATATACGAATAGCCCAGGTTTCAATGGATTCTTGCCATACCATTTGGTAGCTTTAGTGGATGATATAACGTTTAGTAGATACTATCATTCATCACGGGATGAATCTTAGATTTTTATTATGGCCCAGAGAGAAAGAGAGAGAAAGAGGGGGGGGGGGTGAAAAAAGAAGACGGGGTTGAAAATTATTGAAATCTCCGTGAAGTAAATCGAGTGGCACCTAAGTAAGCGCGCATGAAGGCGAAGGGAAGGGCTGTCTTCGCTATCTGCCCGGTTAAGTTGGTCGGTCGCTTGGTAAACTACTGGAACCGGTTGGCTGACTACTCACCGATTTCTCCACTGCACCCACCACTGCCGCTATGCCGTGCTCCTTCCACCGGCGCTCGGGCATGGGGATGCAAAAGGAGAGAGTAGCGGCGGGGTGTATGGTAAAAGGTGGTGGACCGGTGGTGTAGCGGAAAAAAAGAGTGAGGGTGGGCAAAACTATGGGTCATATATTTTCTATGTGGAATAAAAAAGAGGAAAACTAGGCAGAGAGCGGAGCGAGCGTCCAGAATGTAGTAGAGCACGACACGGGCTTTGGTACACAACTATACGTATAGGTACATGGGTATACATAGGTATAGGCTATATACACACTTGGGTAGCTTTTCCTATACCTATATCGAGTGAGCGCAGTCTCAGTTTAGTTATGCCAGGCTTCCGAGTTCATGGGTCACGTGTTATTCGTTCAGTTTCGGCCTAGAGCCAAGTGCGCTTCTTCATAGACGGGACGCCTTGTCCTGACGTGATTTTCGTCTCTTGTACTTATCAGGGATCCCATTCATGTACATATTTTGAGTCTCGCTGTTTGTACGTTGAACAGATAAATCGGCGACTTTCGAAATTAACCAGAGCCCATGCCGCGGAATTGCCTCGAGAGCGGCGGCAGAAACGAGTAGGCTGTCGTTAGACGTAAATGCAATTAAGGAAGGGGATGGAAGTCGCAAACTTTTCGTGTATAGGGAGATAATACGTGCCGGCAATCGGATGGAAAAGCTGTCGGGTCTCGAAGGATTGCAGCAAAAGCTCGTGCTCCTCACGGTTAAATTGATAACGTTAGCGAGGGTATGCGGGCACCGGAAACCCTAAAGCTTTCGCTGATCAAATTTCTTTGACGGAAAGTAACAATTGTTGATTCTATCGCACGTGTGTCGCAAAGGTTCAGTTAATTCAACTTCGTTCTGATTACGTACGCGCTGTTTGCTTCAAAGCAGGAATCCCGAATGAGTTGGCAAGTTGGTATTTTCGCGGAAGTTTGCTGGGAATGACTGCACACGGGATACCTGGCGCATTAAATTCAGTAACAATTTAAGATAGACCCGGAAAATAGTGTTCTTTCAAACGAGAGAATTTATCGTCGATGGAGGTGATGTTTCTTTTCCCGGTACTTAACCTTTTAACGCCGGGAAAAAGTGTAAAATCAATTTTTGATAAAACACATAGATTTGCAGAAAAAAAACATTATTTATCTTCAGTCAACTACCCATATATGTGGCACATGTAAGGTAGCCGATATATCGGCCATCCCCGGCGTAAAAAGGTTAAAGAGCACTTCGGAAAAAATTCAACGTCTGTGAAATTCGAAAAAAAAAGAAAATCAATTTTAATACAATTCGTACTAAAAAATGCATCCAATTGGTTAAAGTGCCGCCATTTATCTTAATTTGGTTGTTCAGCAATTTTTCTAAATATTTTCTGAAAAATCGAAGTTAAATCGGATTCGTTCATTCCATTTTTTTTCGAGTTTTTGAAACTTCCGCGGGAATTATCTATAAATGACCACGTAAAATTCTCTATAGAATTAGAACCAGTGGAATCCACTATATTTTTTTCGGTAACAATTTCAGACGTTCGCGAAAATTTGTAAAGTGCAGGGAAACAAATAAAAGCACGAGTTATTTAATTCTTGGTTGCTAATAAAAATAGTAAAAGTTACTATTTTTTCTTCGGTGTAAAGTAAAAAAAAAAGTGATTTTCCAAATAGTAAAATTTCCCATCGATGAGGGTGACATTTCCTAGCACGAAATTCCAACCCCCAAGCTTAAAGTGCACAGCGGAAAGAATTGAGCACATGACAGACAAAATTTCGAATTTTCAAAAGGAAATCAAATTTTCATGTAATTCGTAAAGGGAAGAAGTTGTTTCTGGATAAGTACGGAATTCACACTTTTCTAGTACGATTTCCACGAGTTTTCCGAATGCAAATGTGATTTAATTTGCAAATGAAGAGTGTTGAGAAAAGAATGTAACGGAAAATTCGGTTGGAATCTACGATTCTGTGGTAGGAAAGGATCCCGTTTTTTGTTATCTTGGATTCAGTGATAAACATTCTTCTGAACTTCAAGGGAAATTTATACCATATGGTTACCTGGGGAGATTGAACTGTAATTATTGCTGAAACTGTGAGAGCCAGAAAAATATGGGTTCACTTCAACGGAATTCCAAAATTTTATTCAACCCTGCTAGAGATCTTACGAAATTATTTTTCACAATAAATCCTTTCATTTTGCTTCCTTCGGAGCATATATCTTCGGTTTTGGAGTAAGATCATATTTAATGTTTATTTATCGCATTACATAAAATAAAGCATTGGTTATGGAAATATATTCCAAACGAGAGAGATAGAAGGAGAAATAGCGAACTCTTGGCATTATTCAGAGGCCTTCTTCCCTCCGGAACATATATATATTTGATTTTCGTGCTAAGTTTCACATAGTTCAATAAAAAAAACCTCAATGCGATACTAAAAGAATCCATTAAACGCTTTATTGCCGTGCAGATAAAAAAGGAAAAATATTGTCATTTATACAAGACCTTTTTTTTTTCATTGCGTTTAATACCACGGATATGAAAAAAGTTACACAAGGTTTTTGTGAATTCCATCGCAAAAGTATGCAAGTATTTTTCCATGTCTGTTTGGCAATGTGTGAGAATGAATCTCGAATATCCAGGACTCTCCACACTCATCTTTGAAAGCCTTTGGGAATTTTTAATTGAAAATTTGGTCGGTTTTTTTTTTTTTGGTGTCGATGTTCGAAAGTTTTTGACGTTTTATCGCGATTACGGAATTTCGAAAAATTAAAAAAAAAAATGTCAAAGGTTTGGAAACCGCGGCTATTCGCGAAATCACAGCAACTGCCGCATTGTTCGCGTATTCTCATGCACGCATCAAAATATTCAGCCCCTAAATTAACTCGTAACGTATTCCTTTGGACGGGCGCTTTTGGTAAATAAATAAAGTACGAATCAATTTCAACTTGCCCGTTCACAACTGGAGCCTTGCAATTTGAATTTCGAATGAAATTTTCATCCAATTTTCCTTGCTACTATTGCAAAGTGGACCACCTCTCTGTAAGATAATTTGCTGATAAAGTGACGAATTTTCGGATAAGGGAAATTCAACCGCCGAAATATTCCCTTTCATCGGTATTCGATGTTTAATATTTCTGTTTATCATCTTCCGTTTTTTCATGCAAAAAAGGATATAACCATTACCATGTTAGAATATGTGATTTCCCGCATACGCTACCTATCTGCAAAACCTTTTACTTTTTCTCCTTTCCGCTTTTATCCCTTTTTTTATGAATTCCCCATTTGCGGAATTTCCGATGTCGAATGCTAACAGCATAACATTCTGCTGCTTTCAGTGACGTGTAATCTGATTAATCTGTTGTGTGCGGCGGGATGAACACGTGGATTTTGACATTGTGTAATATACCCACGTATATAGATTTTAACGTATAGTATGCTATATTTATGTAGCTATACGTATGCACGTATGCGTGGAGGCACGTATGTGGGTGTGTGCGGATATTACCATCGCACCTGCCTATTACGAGCTTTCTAAATAAGGTATTTGATGAATTCGTGATGATGACCGGACGATACTATTAATTGAATGGCTCGTCATGTGATGTATATCGAGACAAATTTATTAACTCATTTTGCGTCTCCTCGTCATTTTATCATATACAATTAAATAAATACGATTTGTTTAATGATGGCAGTCATTAGGTGCCCCGAGTAGAGGTACAAATGTATCGATAATTAAGCAGATACGTGTACCCCTTTTTTTGCAAAATAAACTCAATTTTGAGGTTGAATTTGCTCGAATAAAAAAAAAAAGATACATGTAGCTCCTGAAATTTGTGTAAATTGAAATCGTTGCCTGAAAATCGGAATGAATTTGTATCGAAAAGAAAACGAGACGTATAACATCTGTGTTAAGGATATTTTATCGAACCCATAATTAAGTTATTTAATGACGTCTCTTTTAATCCACGTCTCTTTTAATCGACAAACCTCTCATGAGAATGACTAATGGTTTATTTAGCTTTGCCTCGACAAATCGTGGCATTCGTTCAAAAGAACCGAGTTTATTGAATCAATGAATATGTTTCGAAATGAACGGAACAATTATCCACTCAATTATCCTCTTATTGATGCACGAGAACTTCGTATATTTTAATCAATATCATTTTATAAGATATGGATGCTATTTACCTGGAAGCGAATGCAGCATACGTCGTTTTCAAGTAGGATTTATTTATTTCAGAACATTTTATTAACGTCAATAAATTATTTTTCTTTCCATTGAACTACATGCAAATCAAAGACGGTGTAATTAATTTAAATAATGCAAATTTCTGGAATAACGAGTTTTTTTATTTTCGGTTTTAATAGAATTGATAGATGGTTTACTTCTTTATCGAAACTCTATAAATTTCACGTAATAAAAAATACATAATTAGTAACAATGATGGTTCGAATTTACTAATTCTTTCATTTCAATTTTTAAACATTCTTAAAACCCACTATTCCTTAATTAAGAGTGTTGGTTATGCAAATTTGTCTGGTCATCAAAATGGACAAAACGTAATTACGATTATTATAGTTATCGTCTCTGATAAATGTTTGCTTAATGCGTTTCGCTCAATGATTTATTATTATCATCATCAACATCA
Organism: Gasteruption jaculator; assembly: GCA_949825005.1. Classification (NCBI taxonomy): domain Eukaryota; kingdom Metazoa; phylum Arthropoda; class Insecta; order Hymenoptera; family Gasteruptiidae; genus Gasteruption; species Gasteruption jaculator. The sequence continues at coordinate 3,044,366 of OX463761.1, forward strand.
TCATCACTGTCATTATTCACGTTATCACTTTTAATAGCAGTTTGATGCACTTTTGATGCATCTTGCTTCATCATGTTTCTTCCCCATTACCGATGAACTCCACGTTTGAAAGAAAATAAAATTGTCGAGAATTCAGGAGTAAAGCTAAGAGCTAATAAATGATGAATTAATATATGACGAGTATGATTCCGATGAAAAGTAAATACCGTGTCGACGATTTGCTGTAAAAGGTTAATTACTACGTAGCCTTTTTTTTTTCAATAATTCCTTATCCACGTTTCTTTCATTCCTTTGTAAAATCTACTGAGCACGTTAATTAAACCAATTCTGTTCTCAATTGAAATCTCACGTTTCCCTCCAAGGAGAGAAAGATATTCTCCTTTTATTAGAGTCTACTTATTTTCTAAATATTCTACAATTTTTCTGAATTCAAAATTCCAAATTTTATGGTTACCATGGAATTGCAATTATGGAGTAATTATTAACCCCCATAAACCCTGTGAATACCTATAGATTTTTGGTAAAAGTCAAAGATTTGCGATTTTGACCCTAGCAAATTTACCTTCTGCGAATATCACGTCTTTCATAGGCAATAGGTTACAAAAAAAAACGCTAAAATCAGAAACACTACGCATTTAAAAGCTCGCAAAGCCGAGAGAGGCCATTACTAGGGTATAGTCGCCACAAGATCCAGTCATTTCGGTCACGAGGATCCTCGTTTAGAGTCTCTCGTAGCCGTTATTGCACGGCTATTGTTTGTTTCTAGTCCATTTGCGAAATAAAACAAATGTAATTAGCATTCACGCGCCTGTTCAAATATTCAACATATAATACGTGTGTACCTGTACGATTTGCACATCCCCTATTGTCAGCGGTAGGCCTTTTAGAAGCGCGGTCCGCTTGCTCGCAGCATATACTGTCAATCAACGTGGCATCGATTGCCGGCATAACCTAAATATCATCATCATCATCATCATCATATAACCATTTGTCATTTATGCAGGGAATTAACTATAATAGCTCTTCATACGAACCCAAAGCCCACGTTTCCCTGGATTCGCTAATTGCAAGTAGGATCACTCGCCAAACATTTTTCCCGAACTCTCGAATTCTTCATTTGCGAGAACCGTTCGCTGGTCGTAAGAAAAATGAAGCGCGACATTGTCAAAATTTCGTTTTCCAATTTGCTTTCCGTGAGTTTGGCGACTCGATCTTGGCTCCGATTAAATTGTAACCCGGCGGTCCAGCGAGAAGTGTCCGCCTGTAGTCAAGCAAAAACTATTTCTCCCCATAAAGTGGGAAGGGAGTCTTGACGAGAAAGAATTTTCCCCAGCAGTTTCCCATTCGCTTGATACAGTTTAAAATCACGCAATTTCGCTTTATGAATAATATTACACCTATACACTGAAAAATGGGTCATTTCACGATGACATAAACGCATACATGCACGTACAGCCTATGTATGTATGTACATTCGATTCCTGGGTTGGAGTAATATAGTTGCTTAGTTGCATATACATCCCACGACATTATTCCATAGATGCTGCATAACCCTTACCGCGGATGGATGCAATACATAATATATTTCATAATCTGTATACACGCGGCGTGTAAACAATATAATTATACCCACGCATAAACTGCGTATATGCTCGTGAAACATTATACGCCATTGTTATTACACGCTTCGTCGTACAAAACGCGCGTTTGATGTTACTTTCTTTTTTATCATTACGACATTATTAGCTGGAAAACGTTTATTATTATTTGACATCGTTCGTTTTCAACAAAAAATAATAATAATAATAATAATAACGGTAATAAAAGAAGGAACAACTGGGTTTTAGGTTCATTCGTTATTCGTTTGCGAAATTGATCATGAGCTTAATTCTTTCTCTCTCTCTCTCTCTCTCTCTCTCTTTTTATTTTATTTTTATTGCTTTGAATTGGCTTAACTTTCCACCCGGTTGCACTTCGACAACCATTAGAAGAACGATTGTCGTTCCATGCCACTAATAAATCACCCATTCCTCGGGGTTATTTTCCACCGCTTTTACAAACTATTATATCCTTTACTTTTTCAAACAGCTTCGAAAAAGAGAACGCCCAAACAAACTCTATACGAAATTTCTATGCTCCTGAATTGGAGAAATTCTCGTTTTTTTTTTCTCTTTGCGACCGATTTTTCAAGACAAACCGGTACATAATGTCCGCAATATGGGGCATTCGAACGAGGTATTAATTGCCGTGTCGTTAATTGAACTTCGAAAGGAAATCCGATATAAAGCGGAACTGCCGATTTTTTTTTGTATTTTCTTCATTTTTTTTTTCCTATGTGCTGTACAAGGTTTTGTTTTCTCACGTATTGTGTAGGCACTGAAAGCAGAGATTCGCGTTAAAGACATCGTCGGGAGATGAACCGTTAATTGATAAGATGATAAGATAATTTTCGTGTTCGGTCGCGATCGGATATACATCGACGTGCTCCTTCCTCCTGTGACATGTGGACTTCTTTATGATAAGAGAGGCACTCGCGACGAAAGAACAGAGACAGAAGTATCGAGCGAAGAGTGGATACAAAATGTTACTACGTATTTTTTGGTGCTTAATTTGTGTCTCGTCGGCAACACTTGGAGCGCTACGCGCGAAGGAACTCGGGGAAGGCAAAAGTAAGGATCCAGGTTATACCACTTTTTTACCTATTTATTGTACCTAGAGGAGCGGAATTGCAAAAAAAAAAAGAATAGCCCTTGGAAATTTCGCCTCGGAGAATATGGAAGCGGCAATTTTTAATGGGAAGTTCTTTCAGCTTCCTGGTGAATTTACATTCGACTTCCTTTATAAGGCCGATCGATGGGGGGTTGTGCTTCCCGCAGCTTTCGCCTGCAGTTCCGGCAGTTCTCGTATGGGATTGTCATTTTATGCAATTTTAATCATATGAATATCATTTACAGGCAACTTTCGTTGTAAGGCTTCCCCTCGGAAGCTCTGTAACAGGGGATTTTGCTAGATTTCTTAGAGTTCCATGACCGGCCTTCTAACCGAAGTCGACTGCGAGAGTTTCTGGTATTTTAACCCCTTGCACTCGGACTTTTTCTCGTCTAAGGCTTTCAGCAGCTTTTTTTTTTGCCGCGTCTGGCTATGTAATGTGTGATTTATTTGAAGGTAAAGTTGGCATTTAAAATATAAAATGGAAAGATATTTTCAACGTTACTTTATTATCATAATTTTGTAAATGAAAATTTTAATTAAAAATTATTTGCAAAGCCCAAACTTTGGCGCAGTGTCTGTGAGGAAAACTTCGAGTGCAAGGGATTAATGTTACCTGTTTTAAATTGTTTTTTTTTCTTCTATTTTTTTCTATGTATCTGTGGATTATAAATTATTTTTTTACTCTTTCACTGACGTTCCGGATAAAAGGAGATCGATTTTAAAAAATTTTTTTCCAGAAAAGGGGAATCGGATATTAATCAATTTTATTACCTTGTAGCAATTTGCACGATGTAACAGAAACTTTTACCGCGGGGCTGTTCACGCAAAGTGATTTTCAATGATTTCAAGCAACTTCACCTTGCGCTGCTTAATGGGTGGGACGAAGATCGAAAAATGAATTTACAGGGTGCACAGCTCGTCGACCTTTATTAAATTGCGAAGTAAGAGTTACTGCAAAACAGTAAAATTTGCTTTCCATGCTGCAAAAGTTGCTGCGAGGTAGTAAAATTGCATTCTCTCCACTCTCCCCTACTTTCTAAGTGCAATAATCTTTTTATCACCAAGAAATAAATAAACTTCTTGATTCCCTTTTTCGTCCGAAAGATTAAAGTCTCGTTACAGCTATTAGGTGAAGCCAACCTTCCTTTTAAAGGTTACAATAAAAGTCTCAACAAGGTGGCGTCTTAGGATTTTGTGATTTCAAAATAGCAAATAAATGACGGAAACTGAAACGGGACAAATAGAAAAAGTAATCAGTACAGTCGGAAAAATTCATCCAGTTATTAAAAAAAAAATCACCGACCAATTTTGAACTACGGAAAACCTGATCAGGTTCATTTAATAAATTAGTTGAAACTTCAGAAATGTTAGTTATTTTCTATACACTGCCGAAATAATTTATTAATAATAATAATATCGTTATAATGTATTTAATTGTGGATGCGATCATTAATATTTAAAATACGACTGATCCAAATTAGAAAAAAAAATAGAAAATAACAAAGACGATAAATAATATACATCGTATTGATAAATATTTCTAAAGTCGACACTAACAAAGTAAAAAAATTGGAAATATAAGAACTGATATTTTCGAAATTTTCTCTTTTAGTATATTTGGTATCACAAATGGGGGTAAAAGGTAATTCAATAGGGCGCGGAATCGGAAGCAGGTTCTGATGATGATTGAAGTGGCGCCGAAAATAGGGTCACCTCAGGCTTCGTAGCGAGACGCCGGAGTGCCGAACATCAGATCCTAATTGAAGAAAACAGATCGTTTTACTTCAATTGAATTTCTTTAATTCTAATTAAACCGAAAGATTCTGAATTAGCTTATTTGAAAATTATTGTAGAAATTTATTGCGCAAGTACGTAGAATTTTTGACTTTTACGCGAAAACAAAATATAGCAGCTTCGACTAAATCGAAGACGTATCGATTTATCATAAAAAATGATCGAGGTGCAATTGATTCTTTTCCGCGACGTTTTTTTTCCATTTTTATAAATTTTAAGATTAAAAATTAGTGCGAAGATATTTTAATTTTACTTACTTGAAAAATTTTAAGATTTATTTTAATTTTTATAATAAATAAAAATAAAGAATGATAATTTTCGACGTTCAATTCCGTAGCTAATTTGTACAATGTTTATTAATATTTATGAATATTTGTATTTGAAGAGCTCTTGCAGATTTTTATTCTTTTAAAGTTATTGTTTTTTTTAGGTAATCAAATTAAAAAGATATTCACGAAATCCGGAATAACGTGCAATAAATTGAACGAAAATTTCTGGGTTCATCACACAGTTATGTAATTACCCACTCGTTATTAATGAAGTTGAAAACTAATTTGGATATTTTGAAAATATTCATACTTTTTCTCCGACAAAAAAGAAACTAATAAAAGTGGAAAATTATTTCATTAGACAAATAAAAGAGATACGAGCTTCCTTTATTCATTTATCACGTTTTCTTTCTTTTAGAGCTTTAGCATGATATAATAACAATTACGATATTACGTTGCGAAATAAACCTCTTATGATGTACATGGAAACGCAATATAAAAAAGTTAAATGTAGTGGTAATAGAGGAAAAAAAGGTTACCTCCCTGTTATCGAGACAAATTCTGAAATGGAAAACTGTTACTAATTATTTATATCACAAAACACGATTCTCCAAACAAGTATCATTTATTTTCAGCAAATGAACGAACGTAAATTATAATACATCGAATATATTTCGTAAAAATTCAATTAAAATGAATAAAATGAGGAAGAAAGTGGAAAAGTAAAAAAAAAACATTTTTTTTCGAATTTCTGGAACTCTTTATAAATAAAAAAAAATGGATATCCGTCCAAAACTTTCATATACCTAATTTATAAAATGAATAATTTCGTATGCCGAAAGTGCATAAAATTTGCAAACATTTTTAACGGCAATACTTTTTCTCAGTCGCAGTCTTCCAGGGCAGGTAAAAGTCATGTTTACGAATGTTCCGTTTCAGAAACAGCATTTTAGGTTCTCGTAAATAAATAATCGCTTTAATTACCATGATATTCTGCAAATGGACGTACCTTATAAACTTTTCCCGGAATATTCGCAAATTAAGTGCACGATGTATTAATAAAAGAACAGACTGACTAAAAAACGTTCAACTTAAGTCCAAATAAGGGAAGTAGATTATAAACTTTCATTCATTCTTTATATGACTTTGAAATAGATCTCGGATGGATTCCCCGTCCTCTCTCCTTTGCTTTGATTCTTAAATAAAGAGTAATAAAGGACTTTCTTTTATACAAACGAATGTTTTCATCCTTTATAAAATACGACGGTAATATCAAGGTAATATCGCAGGAATCGAAAGGGTGGTGGTGGTGGAACGGTTTAAAAAAGATACTCACGGGGGAGCGTCTTCTGGCACCACCTTTCGATTTTCACGAAACTTTCTCGTTTCCGTAGGGTACTAAAAAATATTCTACCTCCGTTTCTTTATCTGCTATAGGCGGCACTTAACGGGAGAAATTAACCTCGAGAAATTAATGACTCTTTCACCATTTTAAAGTATCTCCTGTTACACTACATCGGAAAACAATATCTTACGAGTTTTATCGACGTTGTAGGATTTTTCTCAAGATCCCTCTCTCCCCATTGCCAGCTCGAGAATCCATTCTTCCACCCCTATTCCTCTTAAAGCTGTTTCCCGAATTTTTCATACCTTTTTGTCTTTAATTCCCTTTAAAGGGATGAAATTAACCCCCGAAGGTCAATTTTTATTCCTTTTTTTTTTAATAATTCCTGAAGTCAGTTTATTCTTATCGTCCCTCCCTTCGTTTTTTGCTGGAAGACTTCGGTCCTGCCACCCCAACCCCTCCCGAATCTGCCAAAAATTGTATGGCCTCCGACATATGTGTTTTTTATTAGCCAACGCACGCACTCGAAGGGTGAAATTAACCCCCACGGATTCGCCTTTTGTTTAACATACGTCCCGAACGTTTTGTCTCACAATAAGTTGTTATGTAGATATAAAACGCCTGCTTTATGGGGCGCTGTCAAGCTGACACTTCGAGTGTTCTACAAGCTGGCGAAGTTCTACGAGACCGAGAGGGTAGTATCCCAAAATGCGCCCTTGTGAGCATAACATCTTAACCCTGCAATGACGCAAGAGGTCATTTGTGTCCCTGTCTCGACGAAACCATGGGTGCAATGGGGGACGACGTGATATGAGATATGCCATTGTAGGGGTAATTTATATGAATGTGTATGTATGTACAACGTCTAGAATACATGGATATATCCGTGTGAGGACATTGAAAAATGCGTCTATCTAAAATACCGCGATTTATGCAGCGATTTCTCAAGTATTTCGACTTTCCCATGACGCTTTTCTTCATAACAAATAGTAAGATCGTGAATCTCTAGGGCAACTTTAGACTGACGCGTGAATTTTGAATTTTCAGTGGCTGAAAAGCCCAAAGTAGGGGCTGTTTGTATGCACTCCCTTTTCGTTTGGTCGTTGGTGCATCGAGGGAAAGGCTGAAATAAACAACGCAGACGTTTCCAAAGGTTTAGCGGTCCGTAACATAATTGATCCAATTAGATTTTGAATAATCGCTAATGTTTGGTGTTTATATACGTCCAGATTCATACATTCATTATACTATTCGGTTACCGATAATCCCCGCAAAACAATATACCTGCTAACAATAATTAATATGTTTATCATTCTGGTGATTCGCTAAGTGAAAATTTGAATTTATGTAACGCAAAATGAGAGCAATGCGGACTTTGTCAACCAACCCTTTAGGGTTATCTCAACTATTAACCGTGCGGTGTTTTATAGTGTCGAATATTCAATGACACAAACAAGTTTTTAATTTACGAAATTCGTTGTGAGAAGGGTAAAGATGCATTCGTGGTAAATAATAGTAACGTTGTGTATGAAATTAAGAAAAAAATAAAAACAACAAATATAGAAATAAAATGATATGTAAAAAAATAAAAAAGGATATTTTCGAAAATTGGAAGAATTCTATGCAAAAATCATTTATCTAGAAATAAATTCAAACATTGAAATCGGAATTAATCATTAGTTTTTTTAAAGAATATCTACAATTTTTCTTGTCGATGATAACACATTAACGAAATAAAAAATGCAAACTCCAGGTATAAAATTACGGTTGAATTTTAGCATTTTATAAATATCTGCTATTTTATCATTTAATTTCATGATTTTATTTCGCAAGTAGGCTTTTATTATTTTTTTTATATCAATTCTCATTATTTCGAAGATTTCCTTTTTTTAATGCACTCGAGTTTGAAATTTATTCGTTTCAACACTGAAACTGCGAACGCACAAAAATGACTGATTCTTGACGGTAAAATACATTACGAACGAAATTTCTGTAAATTTATAATATTATTGGTCTAATACTAATATTTAATAGATAAACTTCTGGTATGAAATTTAAAAAAAAAATGTTCTAATTGACCTGTTTTAGAAAGCTAGCGATATCGGTAATTAAAAGTTTTTGTAATTAGAAGCAAGCGCGTCTATTTCGTAATTTTGCGAAAATTCATTAGAAACTTTTGTTGCAGTAAAACTCCCAAAAATTCATATCGGTAAAATGAGTATTGGGAAGGAACTCTTTGGACCAATATTTGCGAGAAAAGCGATTCAAGAAGGAGCATTGTAATAAAGGTGCTATTAAGTTTCTCATGAAGTATTTCGGATTAAATGTAAGGGAAATATATTTATTTTATAGCTGTAAGCTCTTCTGCATTAGACATGTATCCGTCTATCGAAGCGTTATATAAATGTTATGATCTTTGAGAGGAAAAAAAGAGTAAAACGAGTTTCATAATCGAGTAAAAGAAAAAGTAGCAGGAAACGAAATAGTAGTAAAGGATGTAGAAAAAGTAAAGAAAGAAAATAAATCAATAAGGGTACACAAGAGATGGGTAGGTACTCCGTACTTCGTTTTAAAGACAAGAGAAAAATAGTAATAGTAGTAATGGTAGAGGTATTGGAAAAGTAAAGAGCAGTAAACGATCGTATGATGTATTTTTCAAACTGCAAAAACCATTTCATTTGCGCTTGCAGAAGGCTGTAAAATGTTGGCAGTAATTGATATGATTCAGAAGAGGATTCATTAGTATTTATGCATTTCACAAGCTTACAATTAAATTTGAAATCTTCAATTATTTCGATGGCTGGGAAAGAGTAAATTGACAAAAGGGACAGTCAAAACAGTGAAAATTGTTTAAAAAAATAGATGCTCATCTAAAATGAATAATCAAATACAGTTTTTTAGTAAATAATTGCGTTCATTATTCTAAATTTTATTTTTGTATGAAAAGACATATTTTTTTGTAAATTTTATTATTTGGGTTTGTAACTTTTCTATTTTTCCGTAGAGGCTAGAATTTATTAATTTCTTAGCAAAAAATAATTATTTCCGAAGGATCGATATTTAATTAAATAAATATATTTCTTCTGATTTTCCTTAACTTTGCACGTAATTTTACTATTTTTCGTCACAGACGCGCCTTCATTAATCTCTCGGCTACGAATAATTATTTTTTAAATCATCGATATTGAAATATTCATATAATTATTTTTGTAAAGTAATTTTAATATTTTAACAAGTTTCCAGTATCTTTAATTAGTTTCATACGTGATTTTGCTATTTTTAATAGCCGACGCAATTTATTATTTTATTAGTCAATTCTAGAAACCCTCTTTCTCCATGCACTTCTACCGATGTGAAATAACGTGAATTATATAAATCTTTTGTCCAACTCCGATCGAGAGAGTCGGGAAATTTCAAAGTTGATCCTTTGACACCTTGTTACGTATTCATGAAAGATCGCTCGACTCTCGAATTCAGGTGATTTGCGGTCAAAGGGGTAGAAAATGTACCCCTTTTTTTGCCTCGATTAACGTTCGTGGACCTTATAAATGGAACTTTTGTATTTTTACCTGCCCCGATTGCGGTCAAGAGACTTCCCGCTGGATAGATGAGAAAATCATCGGCTCGTGGGAATTAATTGCATTTAAGTTTCTGTAAACGCCACCGCTAATGTTCTCTCCAATTCGAGTGAGGATACCGGTGATTAACTCGCAGAAAATGGGGCAAGAATTCATAAGCGCTATAGAACAACACTTCAATCGCTTTCCAAAGCACTTTCCTATTCGGGGAAAGGCGATTGGAAAATTCTACTGCTGGATTTAATAGCAAAACTTTCGGGCAGATCCGGCTTAAATTTGCTCTCTAATGTTTTATAGTTCCCGATTTTACATGAATATTTTCAACAGCGAATATTTAAAATATTTAGAAATAATAAATGCTTGGAATTTCGACGAACAATGCTCCGGAAATTTGGCTAAGCTTCGTAGCTAATTAGGCAACTCTCTTTTATAAATTAATAAAAAACTAAAAAAGAAATAATCAATTAATAATTAATTGTTTGTTAATACATTGTCTGACTAATCAGAGATGAGGGTTAGGGTTCGACCTTTTATCGGGTTTCGGGGACCTTTGAATTCTTTTTGCAACCCCCTGAAATATTCATTAGATTACACGAGTTACTAGGATTTATTGTTTTCCGATAGAAAAATGTTGTTCCAAGATATTTCGGATGCATTCGTTCGCATACATCGAAACTGTTGGTACGATACGGAACAAAATAGTCGAATGGGTAAATATATTCCAAATGATACAGATGCCCAGCTTCAACTTTGCCATCGACAATATTACACTGAATTGATGCAGATCCGGAACGGCTCTGATAATGTGGCACGTGTGAATTTATATTTATAAATAGCAAACGATTTTTTCTTATGCAGCTTTAACGTTAAATAATACGATTTTTGTTCTATAGCTTTGACATCCTAGGCTGATAAACAAACGAAATATTACGAAATATAATAACAGCTTGACCACGTTTACTTTAAATTAATGGAGCACCAAAAATAACAAATGGTTTATTTCTATATATTTCAGTCAGTTGGGGAAACGATTTGAAAATGCACATTTTACCGAATCAATGAATACGTTTCATAGTATTCGAAAGAATTATTCGGTTAATTAAGCTCTCCTTGATCAAATCGAATTTTTATAGTCAACCCAATCCTTCGATTTGATGCAAAAAGAATTGTTTGATATTTTCCATTGCATTTCTTTCATTCCGAAAAATTTCATTAAAAAAATGTGTTCAACTATGGACGAAAATTAGACATATTTTTCTACCTGTAAATGTATGGTAAAAGTATGGTAAAAGTACAAAGACTGCTAAAAAATCGATCATTAATTACTTGAAAACCATAAAAAATAACGACTACAAAATGGGTGGGACTCTGGAGTCCCGCAGTGCTTCAAAGGGTTAATTAAACCAGGTCATTTGGTTACCTTTTATATACAGTGTCGTGATAGCGCATTCGATTCAATCGGTTGCAAGATGAGAGCGGTTGCAGCAATTATTCACGCCAGTTGATGCTGACACTCTTTATGCTTGAGAACCACGATTAATGGAAACAATCGTCTCGAATAACGTAATATGCAAAAGTACTGCATTTTATAGGATTTGTAATTTTTATGGGTTTTTTGTGTGTAAAGTACAAAAAAATATAAAATGTATATAAAAAATTTAATAGTAAGAAACTCCTCTAAAATAATGAAAATATCATGAAGACAATTAATTATTATCGGTAAATATTTGAAAAATAATGAATATTGTCATAAATAATTGTTATTTATCAGAAATAATTAGAACGTAAATTATTAAGTTATTGTAAAATTATACTAAGATGGAATTAGGCAAAAAAATAATCAATGTTTACTGCAAGGAAAATACAACACAAAGAGAATTAGTTCAAAAAAGAAGAATTTTATGATTTCGATAAGTTGGAAAGAAAAATAAGTCGTTCATGAACAATATCCAAATTGCCAGAGAATATCGGAAAAAATATATAGTATTTTGCAACGTATGGGAAATACCTAGTAAAATATTGAGCTTTCAAATCTTTTACGAAAAATCCAATTTTTTCTGAAGAAACAACTTCATTTTGTTTTACTCTATTTTAACAATTCGTAAGTAGTTTACAATAAACAATTAACCACGAAAACCACTGGAAACCTGTGAAATAATAAGAAATGTCCAAAAATATGATTAGATTAATTAAATTTCAAAATTCAAAACTCAAAAAACGAAAAAAGACACGATAAATGAATCAATCGAAAAGTGACAAGAAGTCGAATAAAAATTGCAATCATCCCCGTGATTTACGAGAGCGAGGCTTTTAATTACGTCTCCTACCTGAAAGTATAAGGATCATACATCTAAGAGCCTAGATTGAAAGTTACGAATTTGCAAATATCGCATTCGTTTGAGATCTAACGAATTCTCAGTGCTCGGAATGGAACCTTTTGCAATTTCTCAGCACCCTTTTGCATTGCGCCATTTAAAATGCAGTCTACTTATATTACGAGTCACTTTAGCGCGAGTTCGCTTACATTTTTCTTGGAACGTACGTATATTGCTGGGAAAGGAAATTAGTAGCCTCCGTGAAGAAAGAAAGTCGGAGCCATGAATGTGTTTATCAAAGTAAAAGGAAACAACGCGTCGGGAAAGCTAACAGGGAAGTTTGCGAGTCAAGGTAGCAAACAGCAGTCGTGTGCTCGGGTACCTACTGTACGTTTGCTGCAGTTTTGCTGGCGGATGTAATTCGTGAAATTATTGCAGATGCTTTTTCTACTTCCAACTGCTAAAGCTAACGCCTGGATTATCCCACCACTCCGGCGTTACGTAGGGGATGAACTCAATGTATATATTTACAGAAATACCCTCACACGCATATCTCGGCATATCTATATGCACGTATATACGTGTCTGCTTGCACAACACAGTCAGTTATACTGCTGGGACAAACTATACTTATATATTAATGACAGGAGATACCGCCTGGTGACTCGTTAATAATTCCACCAACTTCTCATCCCGCACCCTCTCAGCCTCCGTGACTTCCTCGGTCTACCAAAATCGTATGGGATGTGCAACGAATACTCAGAAATAGCTACACGTACACACGAGCCAGCCAGGCTTTGGCGTTCTGCATTTATAAAACATCAAATGCCCCATAATTCACATTCTATTAGAATCAAATATTTACCCGAGCGAGCGCTTCGCGGGAAACACCCTTTTTCTTCGCCCCGGCAGTGAAGAGCAAATTTAATCGCGAGGATTTAAATATGCATGTTATTAAAAAATCAGAGACGCCGTATTCTCTCGGTCGAGCCCTTGCGTGGAAGTTTCGAGGAATGCGACGAAAAAATATGAGAAATCAATTTTAGTAATAGCGACAGCAGCTGCGAGCGCAAAAGGAATAGGAAAAAAACCGAGGCGAGCGAGATGGCAAAGAAATTAAATGAAAGTAAAATAGCTACAATTCTTCCAAAAGAGATCTTTTTACAAACGCAAGGATTTGCTTCTTCGTTCTTCTGTAAAGGAAGGATTACAGTTGCTCTTAGTGTTATCGTTCCACGTTGTTCTTCCAAGTAAGAACATTCATTTCCAGACAATCGAGGTGGAGTGTAAGCCAAACGGTACTAATTTCCTTAGATACCTTACAAACTTGGTATTACCTTTATTTAAAGACTGAGAAGGAGGTTTTTAATTATCTTTGAAAAATATTTCCTTTCCAAATAAATCTTTACTTTCCTCCGCGTACCTACTCTGAGAAAAAGAGTGTGGTAAAATGGACTATGCGAGCAAACTTGAGTTTGTGCAGTTCAACGCAACATAACTTGTGATGTATTTAAGTAGGTTGAGCTAATGTTACAATACAGTTATTGTTGCGAAGAAGTTTTCGTCGAGCAAACTTTTTATAGTACCTTCTACCATACGAATGGTAAAATAGTGGACTACATTTTTTTTACTTGGCATAAACGTTTCGATATTGCTCGATACTCCATTTTAATAGTTTAATACACTGTATCTATTTACTTGCAGAATTTATAGTTTTTTCCAACCATAATTTGAAGCTTGTGAAACTTAAAAAATTTAGGGAGCATCACTCTACAGATATAGTTACTTAAATCTCCTTCAGTATTTACAGTATGTGTGGCATTTGTCAATAGATTTTTCGGTAACGTCCAGGGACTTACAGTTCACGTACAGCCGCTAGATGGCTACCTCGCCCACAAGAGAAATTGTGCGAATCAATGAAACAATAGCCTGCATTCGTCACATCATAATTTGGACCTGTTTTATTTTTCATGAACCGCCCATTTCAGGGAAATTGAGCCACAAAATAATAGAAAATAAAATTTGACAGGATATTTTTTGTTCAACAACGGTTGGGTTGAGCTTTTATCAAAATTGTCTACGATTGTATAGTAATAATTTAGTTAATTTAATTATATTTTTTTTTCTCAGCGTAGACACTTACACGGTACGAAGGTTGACTCACTCGAAGTGAAGAAAACTGTGTCATGAGGTTACAAGACGACGGATCTTGTTCATTTCCCTGCTGCGGGATTACGGGAAGAAATTTTCCAGGGATAGGAAAAGAAACGAAATGGTTTTCGCACTTATTCCAGATACTGCGGTGCAATTTGCCGGTGAAATAGCTCACAGAGTGTTCCGGTGTACCCCAAAGAGGAAATCGATGTTTTCTAAATAGAAAAGGAAATTCATCAGATTTCATCGGCAAATCCAATATTTTTGCAACGATTTAATCGAACGGCAGGCGGTAATTCGTGGTTACATGTTTGCAAAATTAGTTTCGCTACTCGTTAGTTTACGAAACATTCCAATTGACGCTTGAATAATTAGTTCATCCCCCTCTCGTAATTGAATAATGCAGTGTGATTTTCCTCATATCTATATAGGTATATACGTACGGGAGCCGAAAGTTGTGCAGCAAGAAATATTAGAAACTGCAGTAAATGCAGATGACATAATTGCCACTGACAGAACGTTGCAATAATCGAAAACGCTTTCGAGTGAATGTAATTTTTTTTTTTACATAATTTACTATAATCAATCTTGTCAAATGAACAAGTGGTATTTCAATATTTTATGAGTGTTTCCGTAACTAAATTTAATTGGGACCTTAAACTTTACGTATTTGAGGAGTCTACGATTTTTAATGCTTGGAAACCAACTCCAACAACGAAAATAAAAATCGGGAGTAAATTAGAATAAATAGAAATAAATTAATGATTTAATTTACGAGACGAAAAGAGGCTTGGGATTTCGAAAATAAGGTACTTGGAACAATATTCGGTCCCAAAATCGATGAGAAATAAGAAAATGGGTGAAATTGGATAATGAGGAGTCGCAAATTTCACACGCATTGCCACCAGATACGGTCTGTGTTAGCAAACGGAAGATTATGAGCGGGACACGTAGCGCAAATGGACAAAACGAAGAAGGAATATCTAAAACGCGAGGCAAATATCAAAATGGACCTAAAGAAGATAGAACGATATATCGACAGGAAGTGGGCGGAATACTTTTATTCTGGCGATTCCTACAGGTGACAATAGAATAATAGCCTGGGATCGATGTTAAGGGCACCACGATTGTGCTTATCTACGACCTCATTCGGGCAAGAGTTAGGACATCAAGCTTCCAGCGTCGATGGGTTTACACTGTTGTTTCGGCGATTCGAGCAAACGTAATTTTTTGTCTTTACCCTCGATTCGCTTCGAAATTGAAGCCTCAGGTGTAAATTTTGCGATTCAGCATTTTGGAAAAAAAAGGATAGCAAAAAATAATAAAAATTGCTTTTAAAGAATTATTTTCGGGCGCTTCTGACGTAAAATAATGAAATTACTTGACAAAATAATAAATATTTATATATTTTATTAATTATTTTATTAATTATTTTAATAATTACCGCTAATTTTGTAGTAGTCTGCGGACTAATCAGAAATAAAACGTGACAATCGCGCGATGCTGGGATTTTGCTAGGAATTTTTCTACGGTTTTGCTAGGGTTTTGCAAAGTTATAACGTCGTCAATTTCCAAACTATTAAATTTTTTAGAAAAAAAAAAGATGCCTTGACTTCTTAATCGTTTTAGAATTTGCTATTCGTCAGGTGCTGAAAGTGTAAACAAACGAAAGGCGCCTATATGCGCTCTTCGCATTCAAGGGGGTTAAAAAATTCTCTTCCAAATTTTATTAACTTTCTACAGAATTTTACTATTTTTCGTCACAGACGCTTATTTTTCTAGAAAATTGTATAACCCGTTTTCTTCCGCGAGGACACTTTCTTGCAAATTCTCGCTTGATTCAAAAAACTCGGACCTGCAGTTTCATTTTGATTGGGTCTAGGATAGGAGAATAGTTATTTCACGTGACCCCGATACCACGGCCATCAGCAAAACAGTTGTCGGGAGCCGTATCTGCCTCCAATCCGCACCCGCTCTATGCATTCCTCGCTTTGGGTGCATAACCTGGTTTATTTAGGCATTTCGTTTCTGGTAACAGATATTAGGCAGCATATTTTCCTTTCACCCGCTTCCCGTGTGCATATACCTATATATATGTGTAATTCAGATTTTCTGCTTTATCGGAATCTTTGACGTCATTAAAAACTAAATAGACGATTCGAACGAGTTGGCCTACTGCGTTTGTACATAGTCGGACGCAAAATGCAAACGTACATACGTGCCTAAATATGGTCCGTGCATGTACGGATGTGTGTGTGTATGTGTGCACTTACCGCGTAAAAATGTGCACCAATACAAAGGTACACTTTTACGGAAATTGGAAATGGTATCGTTGGAGCTTTGTCACAAACCTCTTTTTAGAGAAAACATATACGTAGGTATACCGGGTCACCCTATTGCAGGAGCGATAGAGAAAGGGTCAAAAGTTAATGTTGGAACACAAGTAAAGGTAGAGTATGCACCAAAGGAAATTAATCAAGCGTCTATCTCTCTTTCTCTTTCTGTGTCTGCGTCTCTTTATATGATCCTATAGGTTCGTACGACCTATCATGGCGAAATGAAATTGAAATTGCCGCACGATGCCATTCGACATCGCTGATGCTATCCTGCAGTTCGTTTGATTTTATCACATCGATTGAGTTTTAGATGCAAATGTGGTTATAATGACGCATATATATATATATAAAATTAGTAAATTATTAATATGGAGCATAACAGTTCATTACAGATTTATTATATTCCCAGCACGTTTCCGAAGCGATATTTCAGGATACGCTACAGGTACATATATGGAATTCGTGATGTAAAAGTAAGTCAATCGCGAGAATTAGTGTGTGTACATTTCGACATTAATTTCACATACATTCATTACCGGTGTATGCAAATATGCAAAAAATGGTGATTTGTAACTCGACACTCGCTATAGGGAATCACGTTAATACCATAATCGGTGGAATTTCAGTCCAATGCGATCTTTCATTTTAGAAATTAGTAAAAACAAAGATTTTTAATGAAATCTTTATTTATCGTCTAATAATAAATAAATAAAATATATTCTTCGCTTTCTTTTGAGGATATTCGCGTTTGTTTATTTCCAATTATTTCTGAAATTGTTTCTTTCAAATTTTCAATAGAAGAATTTTGTTCGTTTTAAATAAAACAATTTGTTATAAAAAACTCCTCGGTCAACTCTACCGTGATAACTTTTTCTGCATCAATTTTTCGAAAAATGCTAAATTACAAAATTGTTTGCAACTTAGTGACAACTAGTAAATAAAAGCTCTTCTGAAAAAGTAAAATTTATTACCTCTCGACTCAAAAGAACATTTAAAGCATCGGGGATGAAATATCACCCCAAGCCCACTTTCTTTGTTACGTGTATCGTAAAGTACGCGCGAGAACTGATCCACTTTACGATAACGTTATCGCCACTGATAGCCTGAATAAATAAAAAAAAAATTAGTACCACTAGTCGTTACGTATTCTAACAACCCAACAAATTTCGTAGGGATAAAATTTCACTCCCGATCGTTTTTTAAGTGTTGAGAAACATTTTTTTATTCTTGCTACATTTTATTCAAATTTTAAATATTTATTTTTAATGTATCTTGAAAATAAATAAAAGAGGTTCAAAGTATTTTATTTGCAAGTCCCAAAATATTACTGAAACCTTGAAATACAAATACTTGAATTATTAAAATCATAAGGATTATATCGATACTACATATTCCAAATTTTGACCATTTCTAGGGCTAAAATCACACTTTATGGACCCATACCCTTTGAAACACAAACTCAAAAAAAAAATTCCTAGGGTTCATTATCCCAAATTTGCGACTGGGTTTTTATTTTACAAACGTTTTGAAATAAAATATTGTTGTCGCTAGAAGAAAAAAAGTCAGGAAAACAAAAATTAGAAACACCCGAGAAGCTCGTGTGATCAAACATAGGGATAATGGTAACATCCCATAAATAATTATCTTCGCGAAATTATAATTATTTTCGAAAGGGGGACAGGGACACAAAGGAATTCGTTAATACGATACAATGAAAGATTATTTAAAAATGCCGCACAAACGGAAACATGGCATTTTCGCGAGCTGCTATTTAATTTTTTTCATTTGCTTCAAAACGAATATTACTACGTCACACTGGTACACGCTCGTCTATATGTTCCGTACCTGTAATGCAACCACCCCCGCGTATACGTGCATGTACACCATTGTTCCTCTTTCGTGATGTAATTACTCCTGCGAAAAGGGAAAAAAGGCGAACGATCTTTTTTGCAGCGGCAGAAAAGTACGATTATTCGCTCTCCTTTTTTCCTTTTTTTCTTTTTGATCCGTTTCCTGAAAGAGGGACAACTACAATTTCCGTCATCGTTTGTGTTACCACAGTTTGTCACCGTCAGTAGCTCCGTTTTGGCTGCAGCTTTTATTTATACCTACAGAACACGGGGATGAGTCTGGAAACTATTCTAAAAACGTTATCTCAACCGTTTTCGGGTAATTGATCGCGTGTAAAAACAGATGCTGATTACAGTAGCAATTTATATCGCGTAATTAACTCGCTACGGCAACTATCTATATATTCTGGCTACAGGAACTATAGTCCATCAATTTCAGCTTCTCGGTGTACGTGGAGGTGCGTTTGTATATTATATGGACACACGTACATACATACGTATGATGTATGCATGCATGTACACGGTGCACCCCGGTTGGTGTAAAAGCAAGCGAGTGTCCTTTCGCGCGCATGTGTGTGCCTGCACCTTAATTCGAAGAAAGCGAGAGAAAGAATGAAGAAGGACGAGGAGATTTTCACTTTTATGCCTGCACGCTGCAACCCTATAGCCTCGCACTTAGAGCTCGTTCCACCCCTTTGGTCTGCGTTGACGTTATCAATCATGCAGCAGCTCTGTAATTGCATACTGAAAAATGGATCTCCTCGTTTTTCTTTTATTTACACAAACAAAATAGAGGAAAGAGGTAACGAGTTTTACAACGGGGCGATAATCGCGCTTCTAAACTCAAGCCCATTCGATTATTGGCCACGACGCAAATCGGAATTGTGCATTCCGATGCATCGGCCGCTCCTTCTCGCAGTCACGCCATGACGTACTCCAGCGCGGTAATCACTCCTCGCGTTGTTTTCCTTACAGTCTGTTTATCGGTCCAACTGGTTGTAAAAGCCCTTTCGAAACGAGCGAGCAACGTCACAAAAGCAGAACGTAATTCCTTCGAATCACGTCCTTTCGGATGAATAATTTTGTATCTAAAGAGCTCCGGGTGATGTGTGACGACGCTTCACTTTTATCGCCCTTGGTTTAGAACGGCAAATTCTTCGTTACTTGTTAAAAAAGAAATAAAACTGCGACCCAAGGAAATCGCAATTTTTCAGGGAAATTAACTTCTAGGCCACGGTTTTCGTAATTTATTGCTGAATAAAGCCTATTGTAAAAAAAAAAAGGAACTGGGTCAAAAGGTTTCGCTCACGGAAAAAATAAGGAAGGAGACGCGCTTCTGTGGACGCCTCAGACATGTAAGACTCCAAAAAAAAAAACGCCAGCAAGCTACTGCAAAGACTAGAACATACCTGTGCTCTGCAAAGCTTGCATTGCTTTGCTAGCTTTATTCCGGCTAAAAATGCGGCTGCAATTGCAATTGTTTTTTCGGAACGTAGATATTACCGTGTTCGTGGAATTAGTTTACATAGAATTTAACGCCAACTTCAGGTAAAAGTTCTCAAAATGAAGAATTGGTTTTGGAATCGGTGCAACTTCGGATAATCATTATTCGAGCGGATTATTTTGAAAGTGGCCCGAGTCCATTTGTGAATTTTTAGTCGTTAACTGTAGCGACATGTGCCACTTGACATCAGCTGTCATAAAAAAACATTTTGCGAAATTCATAAAAAATTGGATTTGGGCCACTTTCAAAACAATCGGCTCATTTATAATACGAGTATGGAGTGACTCGTATTTTACAATTTAATATTAGATGTTAAGCAATGGCAGTGTGTGAATGTAGTTACAAATTTTTTTTCGAGCTCGTATCTAACACGCCTGCAGTGACTCGAAAATACTGCAGGTGCAGCAAATGCTGCCTTCCTCATATTTTAGTCAGAAAATTTGACCGCGAGCTTGACACGTTTCTCTTCACGTAGTTTTCGATTTACTCAAGCTGAAAGTAATTTTCATCAAATACAATAACATTAAGTAAATTAAATGTATATATATATATACATATACACGTACGTACATTCACTAATTTTCTCATAGCTTTGCTTTTGATGATTCCTTGAGGTTAAAACAAGTAACTGAAAATTTCATTGTGAAAAGAGCGTCTCCTGCTTTTCAGATTAACTCAACCAGTTGGTTTTACCCATGATATAGAAATTCAGTGACTTCAGATTTGTTTGAGTTTTAACATTTTTATTTAAAATTTAAAAATTTTCAAAATCGAATTCGTGGTTATATTGTATTGCGTGTTTCGACAATCCTGTACTTGTTCTATT
The DNA here is from genome assembly GCA_949825005.1 of Gasteruption jaculator. Lineage (NCBI taxonomy): Eukaryota > Metazoa > Arthropoda > Insecta > Hymenoptera > Gasteruptiidae > Gasteruption > Gasteruption jaculator. The sequence goes on from OX463761.1 coordinate 3,065,049, forward strand.
TTTTGTGACGTCATAGTTATGATGGTAAAATCGTGTTTTAGCATACATTCTGGTTTCTCCGATATAAATTTTATTACAATTTTTACAAGATAATTGGTAAATTATATTTTTGTTTAATTTTTATTTAATTAATTATTTTTAAGAGATACTCGTTAATTCCTTTTCATTTTTATTCATTCAAATAAAAGAGTGTCATAGCAATAAAAAATGGAAACTAATAATTATTACAATATTGTCAGACGACCAATTAAAAATATATTTTAATAAATTGTATCTCAAGTTATCTCATATTTTTAAATATATGGTATACAATTAAATGCTTTTTTTCTCATAAATTCCAAAACGCCATTTCAATTTGACTTATTTCCACATTTTTTCACAAGTACTACTTTGTAATAGGATTTTATTAATCTTCCGTAAAAGAGAAGAGAGAAAAACTTAATTTCGCCGCAGGACTACAAATTAAAATGCTGCTACGAGCTCCGCGAAATTCGATTTATATTAATAAAATATAAAAAGTTTTCTAGATATTCCTATGGCGGTTACGTTTAAAGTCGAATTTGCTATACTTATTTCGATGTCATCGGGTTACTATGGGACAGTAATTTTTCAGTTCTTCACATGGACAATCCAGCGAAGTCTCGAGATCCCAATTTTCCAAACCTAAAGCTTTTTCATAACAATTCTGAACTTTTACTTCAAGGGAAGATGAAATCAAAAGACTTTTGCGATATTTTATCCCCAAGTTATTAAGAAGTTTTTGGAGGCTAAGGTAAACTTCTTTGGCGATACCGTGCGTAGGTTTGGGATGAGTATTCAAATACTACTTCTCCTTTCTTTGCATCTATATACACTTTCTTAACTTTTTTCGTAATGGACGCTGATTTTTTCCATGAGTGTTCAGTAAAATCCACACTAAAAAAATGCTTTGCATTTTGATTAAAATTTTTTAGAGATTAGATGCTAAGGACTCACCTTTTGTTGATGTCAAAAAATTAGTAGAGGAAAAAAGACTAAATTAAACTTAAAAAAAATAATTCCGAATTAAAATTTTTGCCTTAATTTAATTTAATACCTTCGATAAAAATAGTGTTAATCTAAAATACAAATACAAAATTCTCATGGAGCGAAATTGCCTTAAAAATAATGCCCTCTGTTTTCTTCAATATTTTTAACTACTGTTTCAATAAAAAAAAATTACGATACTATAAATGTTTTTTTTTTATAATAAAAAACTATAATTGAAAATCCAAATTTTTATTTACTATCATTACTTGTATCATAAAAATATAACTCAAGGTGTCTTGGGAAGGATTTAACTCAAAAATTGCTGTACAAATTTTCATAAATCTCACCTCCGACAATTTCAGATAAATTAGTTTGGATAAATCTTCGAGAAAGGTTTATAGCTATTAAGTATCACGGTAATTTATCAGAAGACCGAGCTGGGAGATAAAATGTTTTATCCTCCCGCTTTCGCGCGGACAATTTCGCGCGGATTTACAGTTACATTTTTATATTAACATATAATAAAAAATGCAACATACGTTTTATAGAAAATAAACAAACGTATTACATTTACGAGTGATCTTTGATTCTCGAATTCGAGCCAATGGGAAATAAAATATTTACCCAATTTAAAGGTATTCATTATCGAGCAATATCGGGTCAAGTTTGCTCGTTTAGCTACAAAATGCAAGGCAATGCAGTTAGTAAACTTATGATAGAAATGAAACGGGCGAAGGAAAACTGAAAGGAACCATAAAATCAAACGAATAGCGTTTCTATGTGTATTTTCCTCGAAATACTCCTATATCTCGCAGCGATAAAGTGTCGAAATATACTCGTGGGAGCCGAACGTACGTAGGTGCGGCTGTCCTGTACCGGGTATGAAATTGCAATACTTAATTGATTCGACACTGCTGGTTATGATACGCGCTGAAAGTTATATTTTTCATTTTTGCCCTCGTACATATACCTGGCACCGTGGGTACATGGGGGAGTAAGTACCTATACATATATTTATCGAAAGCCAATAAGCACACGTGTGCAGGATCGTGAGAAACTTCAAACTTAAACAACGTATAGATACCCAAGAGGATCGGGAACGAAAAGGGCGTACTTTCAGTTTAGCGGGATAGAAAACACACCCTTGTACGCTTTTCAACTTTCAATATACATCATTTAGGAAGCATTATAGGTGATAGTAATATCGAAGGAAAAAAAAAAGGAGAAGAAATTTAACTTCCCAAGACATCTTATGCTTCGTAAATTTGTACCTACGTGAAATATTGGTCTAATGGAAATTCATGAGTTGGCGGAAATTGCAGTGATCGAGGCGATTTAAAGTTTAGAATTATAGGTGAGTTTCGTACCAAAACGCGATATTAGCTAACATTTCCCAGCGATTCTGGATTTCCATCAAATCCTCGACAATCCTAGATCGTAAAAATGAGTTTTCTTTGTACCAACGAAGAAAAATTGGTACTAAAGACGCTTAAACTGGAGCCGAAGTAGGCTGGGGCGCCTCAAACCCCAGTAGGCTAGCCGAGGGTTGACCTAATTTACTGAAACGTTGCCACAATTGCCCCTTATTTTCGGAATTGGTAAATTACCATTGTAACAGTATTTTCGCAGTTCTGGTGGACTAGTGATTTTATATCGAGACACTGATACAAAATTACTAGTCTAGTAATTTGTTTACGGTGCCTACTAATTTTTACGACGCGCTACGTTTGGTGGGTGTACAATTACGATTTAATTGAGGGATGTGTTTTTCTCACGATCAGTGTAAAAATATGAATACACCCCCAAGGGATAGGGAAAAGGGGGCGATTGAAGTGCGCGTTTTTCCCCGACACGCGTTAATACCCTTACAGAGAGGATTTAATTGTAATAATTAAAGACAAAACTGGCACAGTCTCTCGCTTTTCGACATATACACTCGCGCGTGGTTTTAGCGTATAAAAAGCGTAACACGGTTTTGTCGAGAAAATGGTTACAATCGGAAGTACGACTACGGTCATAAATTGAGAAGTAGCTAGCTGGGAAATGAATTTTCCTAACCACCACCGCCGCCACCACCACAACTGCTATCATTTCTACTGGTGCTACCGGTACTCTCGTTACATAGTTATGTTTCTATAGAGCATCCCCCTTTTCTACAGCAGAATCACTACCGTGCATGTGGGCTCCAACTTTAACACGTTTCTTGTAAATCCATTTTGTCGTTTTACAACACCTACATTTGGTATTAAGCAAAGATACAGGGAGAAATATTATGCCGCGATATAGACTTTGGATGTGAAATATTTCACTTTTCTTGTAATTGAAACAAACTGCGTTCTTGCTTATGACTGTTAATGAATTCGTACTTTCTTTGGAAGCACGAAAGTATTGCTGTTGCGAAATTCGGGCTTCGTGAGTAACTTCGAGCGCCCATTGGATTTTGCGAGTAACAAGAATTTCATAATTTAGATTTTTAATGTTTCCGAATTTTTCAGCGCCAAGAATTTCAATTTCAGAGAAGATCAATGGAGACTTTCCATAGTGATTGTAATTATTATAATATCGACAATCGAGTTAACTCGCTGACAGCTTTTTTAAATTTACAGTATTCAATTTTGACACAATTTCGATGATATGGATTTCGTGAAAATTTAATGTATCGTAAATGTATATTAAAATAATGTACTGTTGAATATCTGGATTCGTGTAAAATCTTTAAATACGATTGGCTAGATAATAATAAAATAAATTGGATGACATTTTACTTTATTAATTAAAATAACATGACTGAAATAATTATTATTTGAGAATAATTATTATTTCGAGAAATAACTGAAATATAAATGACATAGTTGTTAACCTCAAACATTTTATGTTCATTAGAACCGAGAAATATTTCACCTACAAATGCTTTCTAAACTAAATAACAAAAAAAATAATATAGGATAAATAATCACTACATAAGTAATAATATAATACTACATAAGTAATAATACAATACTTATTTCGAAACAAATAGTTATACACCATCAATAAAAATTAAGAAACCCCTAACCCAAACTTTTGGAATTATAATATATCGGCTATTTAAGGTAATATATTACCTCTTACATAATACTTCCATTCGTCCAAGAATACTCTCAAAATGTATTAAAACCACCGATATTCGTTACGAATTTTAGCCAAAGTATCGAAACTGATAAGTTCCAGTGTGTTTGAACTAAGCAACCTCTAGCTGTATTCAGTTTCACCCTATATACCTCTTCTATCGTTGCATTCCACTCTGTTTCCCGTCAGCTCCTTATTGTTCTAGATGCCTTCCGCGATTCTTGCTCGGGAAACCTTTGAGAGGAGCCGAGGAATTCCTCATAGGATTCGCTGCTTATTAAATTGCACGTTTCAATTAAGTATCGGTTCTCAAAAATATCGCTCTCAAATAGGAGCCAATAACATCCTCACCGATACCTCGCCAACTCTGAGCCGGAACTGAACCCTTTCAGCCCTGGCCTACTCCTGGGAGAGTCCTAGCGAGAAGGAGGAGATAAATCACGGAAGCACGACGCTTTTCATGGACGTCTATGAAATCTTTACTTAATTGGGTTTCATTCTTGGTGGAAAATGATTGTTGATTGTTGACATTTGACATCAGATTGATGGTATACAATGTAATTAAACTATCCGTTACCACAGAAACAAGCAAACGGAAGGCAAGCAGCGGGTAGGGTGCGGCAGGGGAGGAAAGGAGAGCTAAGGAAATAAGGGCTCTGGCTGCTTGTTCAACTACCGCTGATCTTGTTGGAGTTATCTTCTCTATCTCTTCACGTAGGGATTCTGTTCCACCGGTAGCATCGCAATGTATGGTACAACCGTTGATTAGAACCACTCATCATTTGGGTGGTGGTGGTGCTGCTGCTGCTGGTGGTTTCCTCGTTGTTTGCTGAATTACTCGCGGGCTTGATGCCTCGTATACGTATACACCGAATATAGATATATAATAGCTGAGAATGAAAAGGGCGAAATCCGGAAACGCGCCGGCACGAAAACCGCCCTTTCCATTCATAGCCTTCGATATATGCAAGACAATACCATTACAATTCTATCCTGCGACTCCCTGTCCTCTTCCTTCTCTCACATCGTAACAATGTAGGGAGATGCGGTTACGCGCTATTAGTATATTTGACGAACAAGGTATACATGGAAACATTATATGTATACACCACGTAGTCACGCAATAACAGCACCGTAGGAGACATTGTTTCCATTCAATTGTTAAAGTTGTTGTTGCTGCTGCTGCTGCTGCTGTCGTCGTTCCTGGCGATGGGACTGCGGCTGCAGCTGATGCTGCCGCGCCAACATCGGTGCAACATCCATGCGGGTATAGATTCTATCGAACTTTTAGATTTAATTTCTATTGTGTTCTCCAGCTAGCTCTTCCGTCAACCGCTACCACTCGTGTTGGAGGTTCCACGTTTTCCCCAAAGTATGTATGTATGTGTTTGCTGTGTTTCCAAGTACCCGATGAAACTTCGCGATAATCCCCGAAATGGAACTTTAAAAACACCGTGTCATCTTAAAAAGAGGGAATCTCTTGAATTATGATGAAGTAAAAAAAAAAAAGGATATTTTCTTCTACATCGATTTCTTCTTGAAGTATTATCAAGCGTTAGGTACTTACTGTTTTTTTTATTTATATTTGAGAAGCAAAAGGTATCAAATTTTATAGCTCAACATTAAGCCAACGTTACTGGTGGGGAATGAGAAATGGCTGTGTGATAAAATATTGCGAATGCTTATCGACTTTTACGGGATATAACACACAACATTGTGTGGATGTACGTATACGCCCGGTATATATGGGTGGCTTCGTATGTAAGGTGTAGGTACTCGGGCTCACACCGTTGTTTTGGAGAAAGCACACTGTGATAGCGTGAACTGATGACTTTAATTATCGCAACCTTTTCCTATACTAAGAGGCCAATTTAGTCTTCCCCTTGCACCCTAAACTAAAGCAAACTAAACCATACCCAATCAGCTAATAGCCCTGCACCAATTCTAAATAAAAATGTTTCTCGTTTCCTTCGCTCTCGATTGCAATTCCTTCCCTTCTCTGCTTGTTACTTCTTTCATTTTTCCAATGTATATTCAAAGGAAATGTTTCGTTTGTCCACGACGCAATTAATTTGCTATGCTTTGGGAAAGCAGCTTTATTGAGTTCATTCGTTTCCCAGTTTTCGGGACGTGGGGAATTTTTCCGGGATTTCCGTAATAAGATTGAAAATAGTAGAACAGTTTTGCAACGAAAGCCCTGAATTTGTTAATACAAAAACGATATGTTAATTCTTTCTTTCAAATGTATTTCGCAGCAAAATATTTGGATAATGATTTTGCCGCGTTTTCACAGAGTTTGCACACGGATGCATTTTTATTTTTTAATTTCTAGGCTTAGGCAATAAAAAATGAGCGACAATTTGATAAGGATTGGCGAAAATTTTGAGAAATTTAATACTTTTTCGCCGAAACTGAATTATTTTGTGCGTACGTTTGTAGTTTTATGAAACAAAAGGTGTTATTTCGATGAAAAACAGGTGTTCTGTAGTCCTCAGATAATTTTCGAAATAATTTTTTAATTTCTATAAATTAACTTTAACATTGTCATTGAACCGCACGATTTCTTTTTCAAAACGAAATCTTGAAAGTATATTTTTGATTTTTTTCCTCATTGAGTTCATTCGTTCCCCAGTTTTCGGGACATAGGGAATTTTTCCTGGGTTTTCGTAATAAGATTGAAAATAGTAGGTCAGTTTTGCAACGAAAGCCGTAAATTTGTTAATTTGTTTATTTTTTAAATTTCTAGGCTTAGGCAATAAAAAAAGAGCGACAATTTGATAAGGATTGGCGAAAATTTTGAGAAATTTAATACTTTTTCGCCGAAACTGAATTATTTTGTGCATACGTTTGTAGTTTTATGAAACAAAAGGTGTTATTTCGATGAAAAACAGGTGTTCTGTAGTCCTCAGATAATTTTCGAAATGATTTTTTAATTTCTATAAATTAACTTTAACATTGTCATTGAACCGCACGATTTCTTTTTCAAAACTAAATCTTGAAAATATAATTTTGATTTTTTTCTTTAAATATGCTAAGATTTTTTGGGAATCAATTTTATTTTTAATTTAGCCGTCCGCAGTCATTCAAAAATTTATTTTTAGATTTGAACGCAAATGGTAAATCCGACACAAAGGGCGAACAGATCAAGGCTTTTGAAACGATCCTGCTGAATCCGTCTCATACTTGAAATCGCTTAACCCTCGAACACTTGATGCTTGGATAGTGACCTGGCTCTGGCGTCTGAGGGTTGAACCTCGAGAAGATTCTGAAATTCCTTAATTTTCGCGAAGTACGGTCGTATCTTGAATATGAGGTGAAACAGGTCTTCCGAGACCATTCATGACAGTACCTACGTTTATTCTTGCACTTTACAGATTAAAAATATCAGATTGTATCGTAGAAGAAAAGGCTTTCAAGCGAATAGCGTATAGAGCATCCTTCGTCATCATCAAGTAGAATCTCAGGAGTTTCATAGGGAATAATCGTACGTGTTGGTATGAGACACATTCTGAGCGCAAAGTATCTTATACGCGATATCCTACGTATGCGAAAATTGTGCTGTAATGCTTCGAGTATATAATATCTTTACTCCATAATATTTTACATATCCGTAAGGTATTATGGAGCGTGAAAATATGGGAGGACGACGGAAAGACTGATTTTCATAATAAGGAGTTTCTCGCTCCTTCCGTACTGTGTCCACATTTTAAGAACAGGAGTCGAGCTAAGAACTTTTCCCGGGCTTTGGATGATCTCAACCGTTGGAAATAGGTCCTGCGCCTTCCGACCAAAAGTCAGAGTAGACCAAAAAAATTCCATTAGTCTTCTCGCCAATTTTTGTTAACTTCCTTGAGAGCTGACGTGAAAAGGACGAAGGAGTTGTATGTTAACGTCGAATTCTATTAATGATCAGTCCTCGTCGAAATTTCGAAATCTTAATTGGAGAATCTTAATTGGAGAAGATTATTAAGTAACAAATTTGTAACATTAAAATGTTGCAAGAAATAAATTTGGAACATTAAAATCTAAGAAATTTAATAATCGAAGTATAAATTTTTCTCACCAATTTTTTTTGCAATTTCTTCTGTTAACGTTTTTTTAAAAAAATGGAAAGGTCAGATTCGTCTGCGTTTTTTTGGGAGACTATACTAATTTAACATACTTAATTTCATTAACTCTAGGATTAACATTCATTTTTGAACAAAATTACTAGTTTCTAGAATTTTTTAACAAAATTACTAGTTTCTAGAAAAAAGGGTTATTTCAATTGAGCCGGTGGTTGAATCTTCATATTTTTGCTTGAAGGGAAAGAATTCATAATGTAAAATTTCAAAAATGTCTTCGAATTTTCCAGAAAATTAGTGGAAACCCTATTAGAAACTTTATACACCAACGTTTAAAAAGAAAGGCGTACTGCTATTTTTGTCGTTTAAGAGAAAAGGTTTTGTGACTTAACTCCGGTGTATTTATGTATGTGTGTGCATGTCCATGTGTATGTGGCGTGACTTTAACCGAAAGCCATTAGCTGCAGTGCAAAGTAAGAGAGAAGCTAAGGCAAGCAACTTTCTTATACGTTCGCAGAAGAAACTTCTTAAGGGAGGGATTATCTTTTGGTAGAAACATTTAAGGGGTGATCTTTATACCAAAGGAGAATCGTAATACAAAAGTTATACCCCTTTTCGTTAAGAATAATGTGGTGGTAGTATAACAGCAGGGACATAGTGGCAGTAGCAGCAGCAGCAGTGGCAGTAGCAGATAGAAATAGAAGTAGAGGAAAATAGGAATGATAGTCGTCGTCGTCGTCGTCGTCGTTGTAGTGACTAAAGTTTTCTTCGGGGAGAAGGAAATCGTTCCACGATATTATTTTCATTGTTTTTCTTTAACCATTGTGAAAATTTCCACTATATAAGTTCAGAATATGCAACCAGGATCCGACTTCTGTTTGTATCATATTCTCGTGTTAAACGAATTCCAAGAGAATACGAATACTTTCCGTATCTGTACTTATACAAAAAACGGCTTAAAAACACTAATAACAATAGCGTATTTTTTGCAAATTGCTATTTTTTAATTTCATTACCTAGCAGAAACCACTACTCGAATATGAGACGGCGATTATTTTGAAAATCGACTCGCATTTAATTTAATATTTTATTTACTCGCAATTTAGTTTAATATTTTATTTAATTTATGATATCTTCTACTTTTCCATTTCTTGTTTAGTTTATGGTAAATTCCAGGTTATTCGATCACTTTCAGATTTTTATATTTTTATTTCATCCCAAATTCTGATATTTTTTGTAACATTTTTCTTTCCCCTGATACTTTATCGCATTATTCTCAGATATGCAATATTTTTTTTTCTACTATTTTTATTTCATTTCAAATTTGGATATTTTGTCTGACATTTTTCTATTCCCCAATATTTTAATTTTTCATGTTTTATTTCGTCTACGTTTCAATACTTTATTCTTAATTTTCGTTTATTTCCATTTATTTCAATTTTTTGCTTTATCAATTGTTCCATTTAATAATTTTGTACAACAATATTATTTATTCGTTTCTAAAATTTTGTTGCGCCTTCGATTTCAATCTATCGTATCGCGAATTTCGCCACAATATCATTTTTTATATTATTTTTTTGGTATTTATATTATTTTTTATGCAATGCCTTTAAACGTGGTTATACACGCACCTTGCATATGCGATCCTCGCGCCTTAAGAGACGTGTTCCAGAGTGCTTTAATGAATGACTCTTAATGGAATTATGGGTTTCGGGTGTAGTGTTTCCCCAAACACTACACCCCTTATGGAATTCTAATTTATGTGATTCTGCGTTGGGTTTCTCCGATAATTCGTTCCCTGGAATCTGTTTCTGCTACTGCGTTTCAAGGCTTCCCTATGAGATCGCACATATTGATAATTTATTTAAACAATCGTTGTTTACAAAAACGCGCCGATATGAACGACCACAGGTGGATTGTACCGTAATGTTGTTCGTGTAAGGGAAGTTTCAGTAAAACAGACATCTGACACTTGGACAGTGTTACTTGTGAGTACACGCGTCCAAGTACAAAGTGGCGAACTTTCATCCGCACTAACGCTATTATCAGCACTATCGGTGGACAAAGTTTGATTAATGATTGCGGAGGTAAATTATTGCCTTTAACTACACAGCGTATGGAAACCCGGAGTTCGATCTTATTATCGAAGATACGTCCGTATAATGTGAGTTTATGAAAGTTCCGTTTATAACCACATAGTGGTGTTAGTGTTCCTATAAGTACCTTCATATACAAACATAATCATTTACGTATATACGACCCCTCGTTATCAAAACTGTCGATAGTTAATTTTTGAATTGGGATTTTTCAGAAAATATATACCCCCGCCGAACTTGTTCTTGATCGTTTGATTTTTTGTTACATATAAATACAATTTTTATAAGTCTGTATTTTTATTCGAATTATTGTGTAAGTAAATAATTAATTTCTCGGATAAAATAATAAAATTTTGATCGATCATTCGCTTAGGGTTTTATTTCAAGCTAATTTTATTTTACTAATTATTTTATTTTTAAGCAATGCAGAGGGAAAAATAATGTGGAACTAGTTATTAATCGGCCTCAACTAATTATTGATCAAGCATGGAACTAATACTCGAGGGATTAATCAATAATTAGTACCTGGTCGATAACTAGTGCAATGACGGTACTTAAAAATAACTTATCCATTTCCTTTGATACTTGGAATTGGAAAAGCTTTATATTTAAACGTAATAAATTTCCAATAGAGAGGATAAAATTTTTAAAATCATTTTCTCATTTCATATGAAATATATGAACATGCAAAACCCTAGCTTATTTGAAAAAAAAAAAAATACGATCGAATTGAAGAAAGTCTGAAACGCGAGACGTGAAACCATACTTTTCCGAGCATTCGCGAAGTTCTAGAAATAAAGTTACGGTTCAAAGAAACCAAAATAGTGGGATTTTTTCTTAGAAATTTAATATTCTATTATTATTTATTATAATTCCATATAATATTTTTAAAAAATCGAATTTTATAAAAAATGCTTCACAGAAGAAGGAATTTTCATACTTTTATAATAAATTATACTTTTCCCGAGACAAAAAAAAGAATATTTTCAAATTTGTCAAAAAAAAATTTGCTCGATTTTCGTATCCTAGGATTTCTTCCTTTAAATATTTATAGCAACCGGTGTATAAATAATGCAAATTTTAATTAACTAAAAATCTGCATGTTACACACTCCTACGCATTTTTAAAAATAAATGCCGCAATAAATTAATATCGCTACGATTATATTAAAAATCATGATTATATGAGGTTCGTACGTGATACCTCATAAAATCGTGACCGCAAGTTCATTTCAGGTATCATTCGCGCGCACTCCTTTTCGAATAATTTATGCCAATCCTTTTCTCGCTACGGATCTACCTCGGACACTCCCTTTATTTTATAACATAAGTAAATATCGACTTTCCTATGGATGTATTTTCGAAAAAACGTGGGATCGGTGAATAAAAATGGGATTTTATTTGCCCGTAGGGAAAGGTAAGAAAATATGCATTACAAACAAAATATCAAAGGAAACTAAGAAAAGTTTAGTTAGATTAAACTGTATTTTCATATACACGTAGCTTTCAAGCAAACTATGTGTGTATGAGGTGTTTCATGTTATTTTACAACCCCTACGCGTAGTCTCTAGATATCGGGACAGTTAGAAGAAGTTTGTTCTCTTTTTTTATGGGGTTGTGGGCTGATTCTGAAAGGAAAGAAATTTTCTTGGGAAGGAGACTCATTTTTTTTCAAAGTTGTTGGTTAACTCGTACAATCTATTGACGTATAACAATGAAACCTCATTGTATGAAAATTTTCCACCAGACGCTTAGTTCAATTCCCAATTTAATAATACGTAATAATATAATAATAATTCCAATTCAATAAAATTAATTAATTACGATTTGCTTTGTTTCATTATTTACAATATTTAATAATACAATATTTAATTAATTTACTGCCATTGCACCGATACTGGGAATTAACATGTACGTAATATATAATACCACAATCGAAAGGAAAAAAAAATTCGCTCTGAAAAATAAAAATAATGTAATATCGAATTTCTAAAAAAAAAAATCCCACTATCTCGGCTTATTTGAACCGTAAATTTTTTCTAGAACTCCGCGTAAGCTTGCAAAAGTTCGGTTTCACGTTTCGTAGCAGTCGTGGAATGATTCCCGGTGGATCAAATTTTTAAAAAACATCCCACGTTCGCAGCTCGATTTTTTTAATCACGTACCGTAGCATTTTTTCTACAAGCCTGAAATTAGACGGTTTGGCCTGATTTCCTAACCGCTCTCTAGAAACAATGAAATTGTTTCCGCTACTGCGAATTGCAGCATTTTTCTGGTAAGCCGGAATTGTACCTGGAAAATGGAGTTCCACGTTCTCAAAGAAGGAAAACCCGATTTTTGGCGGAGAGAAAATTACAAACGCGTAGCAAAAATAAATAAATGTATATATATATCGCTTGTTTACCTTTTTCGCGCTAAAAAATAATGATGAGACCTACTTGTTTTTTCATTAATAAAAAAAGGATACTTGTGCTTCGAATTGTTGAGAGGAGTACACACGAGGGTAATTTGTTTTAAACGATTATGAATCACCGTACGTGGAAGAAAAATGTATAATGAAGCATGGGAGTTTTACCACTACGCAGGAATTAATTAATTAATTAAATAATTAATTAAAATATGACAAATAATATCTCGGAAGCAGAGAAGTGTGCTTTGCTCAAGGTGAAAAAATATTGCAGCGATGAGTAATGAAATGAATTTCGAACGATGGATTAACGGCGTATTTTTTAATATTTTAGCGAAACAGGTGAAATGGGGCAAATGAGAGACCGAGAGCAGCCGATACTGTATTAGGATAAGGGATGTCGACTGCACAAAGTACAGCGGAATGAATATTGTCTTCGGATTTGCATATCGTGATTACAACTCGTATCGGAATATTGGTTCGGTAATTTTAGGCAAAACCGGAGGTCAATTTGCGACGTTACTTATTTGCCACCTCTCTGGAAATTCGTGGTCCCTGAATCCAACGAAAATTCGCAATTCATTCCCATTCCGGGCTGACTATTGTCTACCGAAATATCCGACTTCCTTCGGATCCATTTTATTATTATCTTGTCAGATACGTTTCGCTCTAACCAATGGTCTCGCTCCATTGGATCTACCCTATGTAGGTTTTTTGTTTCACCTATCCGAGCTACATGCCCTGCCTATTGTAATCTCCGCTATTTGATGACCCTAATTATATCCGGTGTTGCAAAAAAGGCGTGTAATTCCTCGCTACGTAGGTTCCTCCACACCCTTGTTTCGACGTGACGCTCGGGGCCGAATGTGCAGAGAAAAACGATTCGGAAAATCCATTAAGGAAATAATACAAATGCAACCCTATCAAAAATTCGAAGAAATTATGTACGAAAGTATGACAAAAGTTAGAAGAAAAATCCTAAAATATAAAAATAACAGACACAAAAATAAAAAACAACATAAATTAATAAAGTTATTATAAAATTGGGGTTATTTCCTACACGGAGGGAAATTTTTCGTAACAAAAAATCGTAAAATTATATACGAAAAAAAAAACGTGTTAATAATAAAAATTATAACAATGTTTCTGAAATTTATAAATTCCTTTCTAAGATCAATAAATGTAATTATAAACTGAAAAACTTATCATAAGATTGGGGTATTTTGCTACACGGAAAAAAACTATTTATGAAAATTGCTATGAAAGTAATGAAGGCGCCTTCGTGATGGAAAATCGTAAAATCCTATAGAAAAATAATAAAAATTGCAAGGAATTGTTTCTGAAATGTACAAGTTCCTCTTTAAAATCAATACGTAAAATAGTAAACTCTAGAGCTTACTATAAGTACGTAGTTATTTGCTACACGGAAAAAACAATTTCCGAAATTCGTTATGGAAGTAATAAAGTTGCGCTTATGTAAAATACTTAAAATTATACGCAAAAGTATTAACAGTCGGAAGAAAATTTCTTTACGAAAATCATACATAGAATAAAAAGCACACACGCTTACAATAAAATTGGAGTTATTCATTAGTTTTGTATGAATATCTACAATTTGGTTAGTTAGTTCCATTCCTTTGCGTCAGATACGCTTGTTTAATATTTTTTGTAGCAATTTTCATTACTTTGATGAGTCCTTTTTTTCTCTGAGAATTACTTTCGTCTCGTGGAATAAAATAAAGTACCGAGCATCATTTCCACGCAAAGAACTATCGGTAAAATGATCACTTTGCACATTCTCACTCGTAAATTATTGGACTGTAACAGCATCGTGTCAATTTGACATAAATTCCGGAAAAACTGAATTCTTCCGTAGCTTGATTTAGACGAGCGCCGATTCGCGTGCTTTGTTGCATCACTGCAAAGTACCAATATTCGAGTTTTGAGCGATCATTCCGTTAACCGTTAGTTTTTATTATTAAAAATAAATGCCACAAAGAAGAGGAGATTTCCGCTGTTCGTTTTTAACCAACCGTTTGCAGCGTATCGACTTTTGAAGTTACGTGGGCGTTAGTTGTTACTAACGCTTGCTGGGATTTTTTTATTTCGGGAAAAGGAAAGTATCAAATTTTCTTCCATCAGTGATAATGGATATTTAAAAGTAATTTATTTAAAATTAATTATTCAAATAGATCATTTTATTTTCACCCAATCGAGTTACATTATTAAAGAATAATTCAACAAATCCTTGGGCACGTATTTTTCAACTAAATCTTCAAATCTGAAGCTCACAATATAATTAAAAAGTGATATATCGATTTCCATATTTTTTTAACACGATTTTTACCGCTACTTATCCGTAATCAGCAACCAGGAACCATATACGGGGTGGTTGAAAAGTTCCCGCAATTTTTTAGATATATATATATATATAAATTTCATTTTATATGAATATGAAACAGTATATTTTCAATAATACGAAATCCTGCCATTCTACAAAATGAATCCAATAAGGTATATCACAATATAATTATCAAATTACTTCAATGTTTTATAATTAACCGAAGATGAATATTTTCTCGAAGTTAATGATACCCATGTTCGATATATTTAATAATTTATTTCATATCAATTTATTTCCATGAATTCTGAAAATAATGATTATCGACGTCGATACACTTTTTTCTCTTGTGAAAATTCGCTAATTCTGCGGCACAAAACTCGATTATCGCTAATGACAATAACCGAACTGTTGCGAGAGCTTTGAAGGCTAACGAATGCCATAGAAAAAAGGATTTATTAATCGCTCTAGTAATCTGTGAATTAAACACTTTCAAAGAGCAAATTAGCTCACCTCCCATTTACGTTTTGGGTAGGAACGAGGTAACTCACCCTATTAGGTATAATAGGGTGAGTTAATCTTTAACCCACGAATAACACGTTAATAACTTGAAATTACTATCACGAATAGATACCGTTTTTTTTTTCTTCTATTTATTACACGATTTTGCAAATTTTCTGGACGATGTGTTACATTTCTTACACTAATATTGTGTGTATGCAAAAATATTAGTCAAAAAAACATTAATAATTCCACACATAATAAAATTCAAAGCAGTAGAAAATAATTATAAATATGTTACACTCAAAAAATAAAGAACATTAAAAAAAGAAAAACAAAAATTATGTTATTATATTTTTCAAGCATTTTTCAAGCACGGTATGTGTGAAAGGTTCCAAGGAAATATTTTTACGCAGACAGAGCTATCATTTGTCGACTATCGCATTACCTATATGCAAACCCCCTTTTTTTATTCATACCGAATTTATGTAAAGCAAACTAAACAAATTTGGAAACTTCTCTCCGTGCAGAATTGGATGTTACAGAAACATAGGATATAAATTATATTCCCGCGGGAATAACGAAGATTACAATACCAAAAAAGCAAGGGGAGGAAAACAAGGTACATTTTTCAAGGGATACGTTTGCAATAAGGGTACATTCAACGATGTTATTTTTGCGTATTTACTAGCCTATCCATGTGCGATAACAAACATTTTTTTTATAAAACCTTCCCTTCAACAATGGATCTGTATAACTATGGGGGTGGTACTTTGTGAAAATGCTGATACGCAACAACGAGAGTGAATTTCGAAAACGCAAATTAGTTGAATCCAGAAATTGTTAAAAATCATGAATTTACGCATAAACAAAAATCAATTGTTGAAAGGGATAGTACGCAATTATATTTCTTCTGAGAATTAGTCGGCGATAATTGCGAAAATCTTTTGCAGGATTTTTTTATCTACCTACAAATGCAATATTTTTTAAGTGTTTTATTTCTAGCGCTTGGAAATGTGAAAATTCTGTAATTTCTTTTTCGTCTTACGAAATTCAATAGATAATTAGCGTTATTAATATTGCAAAATAATATATTAAATTGTAAATTAATATTTCCAAAATGTCAATGTCTGCGTCATATGCATAATTATCCTTCTTCAGAAAATGAATAAAAAATTTAAAGATGATTTCGAAAATTTTCGGCACGATTTTTTGACTATTAAAAATTTCGGTCAACGCAATATCTTTTTAATTACTTTTATTATAATCGATACATCTCCAAATGTTACCACAAAATTTTTCAGAATTTTCTTTATTTTTCTATGTTCAATAAACAAATGGCATTATTAATATTCCAAATATGCTGGTTAACATTTCCAAAAAGTCAACTGCGAAATACGTAGAATTATCAATCTCCCTGAAAGTGAATAACAAAAAATTGAGTACGACTTCGCCAACCTTTCGAACGAATTTGTTTTTTTCGTATCAAAAAAACTTCCACCGACGCAGTAAATTTTACTTGCTTCGATCGTAACGCTTGAAAACGCCGAAGTTCGTTACACGCTGCGCGATTTCTTCAAATGCTACATATAAAAACGTTATCACGCAATTTTCCGCGATCCCACTCTTTTTTTTTTGTTTTCTTTGCCAGCTTCAGTTCAATAAATAGGACTGCATTATTTACCAGTTACAATTCCAACAATGTTATTTGTTCCCGTTTTGTTCCTCCTTTTTTACAGGCCCTCTCGTGTATGAAGCTATAAGCAAAAGCCCCCTGAGAGCAGGAGCTTTATGCACAGTGGTTGCTGTTGCTATTACACAGCATGACTTTTTAGACGCGTTCGTATCGTCAACGACAGAGTTCATGTATTTCATTCGCATTTTTATATATATATACACACACACCCACACGTACACACACAGCCACGTATGAATTCGAACTTTTAAAGCATGATCGGTAGGGGCGAGTATCGGTATATGTTTTATTCATCTGAATACCATCAATAATAGTTTAAGGAATATATATAGTTCCCAGCAACTCCGGCAAAGCGGAAGAGCGGATTGCCGAATGCATGTATGGCATCCATTGTAACATTATTTTACGTCTCTTATTGCATATTATTAATAACGGCAAAGAGAGTTATGAGTTATGTGTGAAAATAGAGAACTATATAACATCAGACACCTCAAGTATTACTAATCGGAATAGCGGTTCCTGTAATCATGCATGTACACGAACGTTCGCTATTCATTCCAACGGGGGTGTTACATAGGAATTATCCAAGAGTTTCCACGTTGCTATATACCCATTATGGAGTACGTCGGTACATATACGGTATATCTTCCTATGTAACACATTGAATGTACGCATAGCTACGTGCAGCGTATCCGTACATGCATGTATGTACCTATTATGCAGCGTAGAAAGTCAAGACCTAATGTTAAACGTGCTTACGACTCCATTATCCGGACGAATTAGAATCGCTGGAAGCTTATGTCTGCAATTAACTTCAATCAATACCGCGTTGGATTTCCACGTGTTATGAATATGTTTATACGCCGGCATAATGCTCGTTAAACCCCCAAGGAAATTATAAGTAGATTTAATGTCTTAGCCGGTTGCGACTTTATTAGCTTCTTCCTGGGAATCCGAGTTGCAATTGAAGGAGCTTAAAGAGTTTTTGTGCAAGCACGTGGCAATTAGAACGGATCATATCCTCGAAACGCAACGAAAAGGATGGGGAAGAATGGAGATGCGTTTCTCTATGCACTGGTTGTGAGAGAAAAAAAAAGTATCGTGAAAATTATGGGAATTGGTAGGAAAGAGTAGCGGATATTCGTGGAATGGTAATAATAAATTTTAATCTTGTAGCAAGCGTTAGCGTTTATTGTTTCATATATTTTTTATTGGCCAAAAAATTTGTATATTCTAGAAATTTTATTGGAACTTGTATTACTTTGGAATTTGTAATTTTAGTATTTTTTTGTCACGAGTGTAATTCAACTATTTTCGTAGCATATTTTAAAAATACTTTTTCTCCGCATGGACGAGATACGAAATATAACAATTGCGAGTTAAATTTTTTAATTTATATTTTTATTGTTTTTTTTTATGTTTTCCCAAGAACAGGGTACTAATGAAGGAAATAAAGTATCTATCTGAAAATCTCAAAAGGTAAACAATGATAGCTTTCAATATTAATACTGATAAATGATTTTCCAATAAAAAAATTTTTTTCCTAGAAAAAACGTATAGGAAACTCAAAAGAAAACCAATAATCCGATATATAAAGCATCAAGTTAATTAATTTTAGACCAGTATTGGTCTACTTCCAATTCCTACTGCATTCAAGAAATTCTATAATCCTTAAAGTAACGTAAGTATATTTGGCAAAGTTGTTAACAGTGTTATCATTCCACCTACTTGTTAATCTTATTATTATTATTATTTCTGGATTAGTATTTCACTGGGTATAAACAAACATTTGCTCTTCAAAAGCAGCTAACAGCTTTCTTCGTACACTAAAACCCCACTAATTCTATTATTACAGTAGAACTAATTAATTATTGATCAACATTGCACGCGGGAACTGTTACAGCTTCGATTCCTAATAAAATTAGCATATTGGTGACATCGAACAATAAAATTTAGACACCACCTCCCGCTTCACAAAGAAAGGCCATTAAACAATTACGAGTCATTACCTACGCGTCCATGGTAATTACCAACATTTCAGTAATCATTCCGTATACATTAGTAACGACCTCCGAATTTCTCTATAGGTCACCAATTTCCTCATTTTTACAGGAATGACTGCTAAAACGCTTCTCCCGATGCATGAATATTTAACAGTGCAGCTATTATCAACAGTTTTGTTACATCGACGGACAATGGTATTACCATTTACCCGATGACATTGCTGCAATTACTTTCATCATTAATATTTCTTACCTTTTGTCTACTGGTTATTATTAACTGCAATACCCAACGTCAATGCTCGTGCTAGAAATACAATAGACTTGCATTTACAATAAATAAAAAAATTTTGCAGAAAATTTCAAAAACGTATTCATTTTATTTTACTCATCTTCGGAAAAAGGCTAATTCTGCATATGACGCAGTTGACATTTTGAAAATATTAACTGCATAATTTGCAATATTAGCGATCCAATCTATTCATTGAATTTCCTGAGGGAAAAAATAAAAATCCTGGAAAATTTTCTTTGTTAGGATTTTCCTGTCACAGCAAAACCCAACGTCAATGCTCGTGCTAGAAATACAATAGACTTGCATTTACAATGAATAAAAAAATTTTGCAGAAAATTTAAAAATCGTATTCATTTTATTTTACTCATCTTCTGAAAAAGGCTAATTCTGCATATGTCGCAGTTGACATTTTGAAAATATTAACTTCATAATTTGCAATATTAACGATCCAATCTATTTATTGAATTTCCTAAGAGAAAAAATAGAAATCCTGGAAAATTCTCTTTGTGAATTCATGGAAAACCAGTGTATGCATTTTTCAGCGTTATAATTAAAATTAGTAAAAAAATATAAAAAAACATATTCAATTTGTTGTATACTTTCAAGGGAAGAATAACTTTACACAAAATATGATCAATGTTCGGGAAATATTTAATTACGGATTTTGTCAATAACAGCAGCGATATTTTTTCTGTAATTACTGCAAAGATGCTGTACCTCATGTTTGTATACTTATTATCAAGATAAAATATTACAGTCGATACCCCATTATTTTCCTCCTCCTATAATGTACGGAAAAGGAGGACATCGTTATTCTGCATTTATTACTCGAATCGAACAGTAAGCTACCAATTTCCGATAGTAAGATTTCCTATCAAAGTCTTATCATTAATAGTTAATAGTATTATTTCTCCTCCTACCATAAAGTATATAATAAATGCTATAAATTGAGAAACTTCATACTCGCGTTGGAAGTAGGTACCGTGCGAAGCTAAAAGTACCTTTTTTCCATGCGAGCGGTGAGCAATTTAAATTCCTACAAAACAGAAATGTGATAACACACCTTGCAAATTCGACTGGCCAACACCAGACATTTTTTTTTTTTTCGCGAATATGGCGGCTCTTTTTAGCAGACGTTGGTACATCTCCTTTATTAGATAACACGGACTCTTTGTAATACGGATAGCCATGAGTGAAATGGTAAAGAAAGCGTATATACGATTTAAAATACACCATTTACCTAAACCATAACCACGCCAAAGGGGATTTTATATGTCTTTCTTTCTACCGTAGTCAACCGTACTGTAGGTATAACCATAGACGTGTGCATACATTCTTTACAGTTAACATACATTTTTCCTATCGTTTATTTCCCAAAGTTTACAGTGACACTTCGCACACGTACACGAAGAAGAACAATTTATTTCGTAAATGGGTTTTCTCTTTTTCGATATTTTCTTATTTTTTAGGTAATCTAATTTTTAATGCAGCGTTAGTGTTACACGGTTATCGATTAATTATAGTTTTTTTTTTCTATATGCTTTCATGTCAAAATTTAACATTTGAGCGTTGATAATTTGAAAAATAATTATTTTACTATCTTTCATTTGATACAAAAACTTCAGTATAGTTTTCTTATATTGATAAATTATACTTGAAAAAAAAATTCTTTGTCTTGATGTATTTAATAATAATATATTTAAAAAATTAATAATCAAGTATTTTAAAAATCGGCAGATTTTTTATCACACCGCGTAGAGAAAAATAAATTATGAAGCTCCTTATGAAAGTACTGAAAATGCGTCCGTGATAAATAATGGTAAAATTAAATCGCGAAAATCATAAAAATTACAAACAAAAATTCAATTTCAAAAATGACACAAAAAATAATACACCAAAATTTTTACTACAAAATTACTTACTTACCAACTTTACACGACTATTTTTCTAGTAAATTTTCTTATTTTACGTAACAAGTGCATGTCCTATTATCTATATTTTTTTATGTAGCAATTTAATAAATATTTAAATCAAATTTGTATGTCTATCTTTCTTTAGTGTATGCATGGAGAAAAACAATTCGTAAAATCCACGAAACAAATAACAAAATCGCACCTTTTTTACTATTAATAAAAATACTAAAATGAAAAAATCGTCGAAATAATAAAAAATAATTCTGCAATTCAGAAAATAATAAAAATAATTGCAATTTTACAAAAAAGTGTATATTCATTATTCTACATATTCTTTTCATAAAGATATTTTTATGAAAAGGGAGCACCTTTCTTATTTTCTCAGCGAATTTCTGAAATCGTTTTTCACTGTGTAAGTCGAGAGATCCAGAGACGCAGCAGTAATTACAAAAACCAATCGCGAAGCTATGTTATATACCCTACACGTAATGTGTAACACATTCGTATCCAAAGAAACTTAGATTTATATATGAAACAAGGAACGAGAAGTTTCATAATAGGGTTGTACACCCTCAAGTTGTGTATAGAGAAAAAGCATTAATGGGTAAGTGCAGCGCGAAATTCCTCGTCAGATCTCACGTGTGAAAGCGTATACATATATTGTGCGGTTGTTTTTGCTGCAATTGATTAATTACTCGACATGAAGATCTGGCTGACACAATCATAATAGAGAACGCAGTTACGTCGGAATCGAAAACAATAAATATACCAAAGCAGCCTTTTTAATGCGTTATTAAAAGATCGATTGCAAAATGCATGGATGATAATATAAAATAACGAATAAATACTATAAAATTGCAAATTGCTATGGCAAAATTCTCATTCCATTATTATTTGTTCGTTATTTTCGATTTTACTCTCATATCTCCCGGGTACTTCTTGCGAAATGAAAATATCTTGTTAAAATTAAATAATACCTCGTTCGGTGTACGATTTATTATGGAATTAAATAATGACGTAATAATAACAACAAGTCCACTCTTACGAAATTCAGACATTTCTCTGCCATAAATGTATATACCCTCCACCTTTTGTAAAACATTAACACTATTATTTTTCTTCATAATACGAGTTCGCCGTTCTCTCCTGCTCTGTATTGCAATATTTCATATTTAAAATTTCATCAACAATTGCTTTTTTTTTTATTTATATCAACCCACGATAAATCACAAGGATTATGTATTTCCTTCTTTACGCGCCTATCTGAAAAAACTCCGAAGCGCTATATATTTTTCGATTTATTGTGACAGAAGCATTTATTATTCGGCAAAAGCATTTTTTCTCCTGGAATTCCTTCTGAAAATAAGTCTATTTTTTTATGTATGTATTTGATGTTTTCTAATAAATCTGGATACAATTTTTATAACCTCGGATACGGTAGCGACTTCGTCGAAATTAGAGAAATTGGAACGCTCTTGTTTGATTTTGGACAATTGTTATTTACAAGAGTGGGAAGAATTCATGAAAAATTAATTTCGAAAGCAGGCACTCGAACCCCAGCTTTCAGTTATGCCCGAGTAATGCTTTGAGCAATTGAATTATCATGGCACCGTTTTCAATTTCGCCGCGAATTTCTTTCATGAGATTTATACATTAAAGTTTCTATTAGCTGCCGCTGTAGGCTTTAAGAGGCAAAAGTATCGAACGACACGAATGCAGGTTCCAATAATAGATTAAATTGAATGTTAATATATCTGCCACTTTCTGATACTTGCAATTTTATGTAAATATACATTTCCTGTCGAATAAGCTACTAATCTTTACCACCCTGATTCGAGACAGCAACTTAATTACAGTAAATATTATTTTGTTATTGCGTAAAATTTATGCATACCAATAAAAAAAAATTCTACTCTGTTATAAAGGTACGAAAAAGTTTCAATTTAGTCTTTGAATTTTTTCGTTAGAAGAAAAAAAGATAATATATGGATAGAAAAGTATCTTGGCTCTGTTGAATTCAAATTACTGGGTAATACAGTTTTTCTTATTTTTAATATTCCAAGGTAATGCTGAATTAAAGATGTCAATTTTAGTATAAATTTATTAGATTCTACCTAATTCGAAAGATAGGCATACAAATTTGATTTAAATATTTTTTAAATTGCTACATAAAAAATATAGATAACAGACATGCACTTCTTTCGTAAAATGAGAAAATTTACTAGAAAAATAGTCGTAGAAAGTTGGTAAGTATGTAATTTTATAGTAAAAGTTTGGCTGTATTATTTTTTGTATAATTTTTGAAATTGAATTTCACTATTATTTATCACGGACGCATTTTCAGTATCTACTTTCATAAGGAGCTTCATAATTTATTTTTCTCCACGCGGTGTGGTAAAAAACTTGCCGATTTTTAAAATACTTGATTATTCATTTTTCAAATATTTTATTATTGAATAAATCAAGACAAACAATTTAAAAAAAAAAAGTATAATTTATCCATGTAAGAAAATTATACCGAAGTTTTTGTAGTAAATGAAAGATAGTTAAATAATTATTTTTCAAAATATCAATATTCAAATGTTAAATTTTGACAGTGGAGCGTATAGAAAAAAAAACTATAATTAATATTTTCCAAAAAAAGATTCTATGGAACGTATACAATATTTTTTCCGAACCTTTGATGAAACAATTTTTATATTATAACGATATTCGAACACTTGTACCAATAATAAAAAATTAAAAATGTATAATAACATAAATCCCGCGTCAGATTAATCAAATTCTTAAAATAAAAAGTCGTTTCTAAATAATCATTAAATTTCAGTTAATTCAAATTAACAGATAATAAGATGTTTCTTGATTTCAATACAACACTGAATCTTGAGTGTTAATTTAGTATAAATTTATTACATTGTACCACAAAAGGATACATTTTCCAAAAAAACGATACCATAAAATCTATACCATTTTTTTCCTGAAATTTCCCTAAAACAATTTTACATTATTTATAATGTACGCTAATTAAGAAGCTACGCTATATTACTGAAATTCTTCAAACAAACGGTCGACTCTCAAGAATTCTTACCTTAAACAATGAAAACTAATAACATCGTAGTATAATTATAATATTTCAACAGACTGAGTGGAGAGCAGAGAAGCTCGATGGGTAACATGGGAACCTATTTTGCATGGTGCACGTTGGTGGAAAGGCAATTGAAGTCGTTAAAGTTAAATAAATAAATAGCAACGGCGGATCTGCCAAAAAGCGAATGAAGATTTTAATTAATAATAGATATTGAAGTTCATCAAGGCGTGTTTCGAAATAAAAATAGCGGGAACGTTAAAGATCATAATATGACGTCGTAATTTTCAATCGAGCCAATTATTTTTTATGAAAGGTATATACGAATCGTACAAAAAAGACACAAACGCACAGCGTCCGAGTCGAAATGAAGTGATGCGGAAAAAGAAAAGTACGTGAAGGCTCGCTAGCTACTTGCCAATTTATAAATTATTTGATTCTCGCATCAATGGTTACGTCTCTGGACAATATGATTTCCCTGTGAATCTATAGAATGTAGATGTAGAGTGTACCGATACGCAGATACGACCATAGGACTGTACACATACCGGTGGAATGTCCATATATTAGTTTAAATTGAAAATGTGTGTTGACGTAGTTGCACACGGCAGAAAAGACCGTGGCACCCTTCTCTCTCTCTCTCTCTGGCTCCTGCCCAGCCATGGTACGTATGCACGAAAAGGCACGCTAACGAGCTATATTTTTCGGAAAACGAATTTGCGATGATGACGATAATAATTGGGCTCGTTACTCTACGCTCGTAAACTAGTCAGTAGAATACAATTTTCATCTCGTTGACGTTTACACGAACTTAATAATCGATTTTGAATGGCGTGAAAATACTTCTTTCCCACTCTTCCCTCTTTGTGTGTATATGTTCGTTACCAAATTCCAATATAGCGCCAATAATAACAACAGCGAAGTGATTGCTGCTGCCAGTTATTAGCATCTTTTAATTATAATTTATGCTGATTTAATAAAGAAACTCATTATCCACTTGAATCGAATATGTGGCGTTCAACCTCTGGTGTTCAAATTTTATTGCTTTCCTGCTATTGCTTTTACGCCAAAGTTTGGGTTTGATCGTCAAATTTGTCTTGCATCTATTTAGAAATTCAAAACAACGTCTCCGAAAACAATGTTAATAATATTTTCCGATTCCATACCCAGTTATTTATATTTTACAACATTTTTTTTTTAAATTTTCTTTCTTGCCACTATTTTAAATTTTCTCCATGGAGATTTTAGACGCGTCACCTGGATACACCCGGATACACGTCACAAATTTAACTTGAGGGGTTACATCTAGTTGTACATGAAAAAAAAAGACAGTTCGAAACCTGCAATCATTTTCCCAAAATAAAAATTCACAAAAACACGCCTTTTTTCGGCCGCCAACTAGATGTAACCTCTTAAATTAAATTTGCCTTAAAATGTACATTCATTTCAAAATGATAACCACGGAAGAATAGTATGAAAAATGAAATTACTACTTGTAATTTATATTATTCTATTAATTATAAGTTAGAAAAAATATTTTCAATGGAAAGTAAATTTATTTCTGCAATTGAGATATTTTCTCATACTAACGCACTATATTTTTTAAACATTTTCACATTTTGCAAATTCAAATATTGCAATAGATATTGAAATATTTTCACTCTTTTTAACAAACTTTGATCGATTTGTAACACACATTCATGCACTCTAATTAAAATGACATGCGCTTATGTGCGCTATAGATGAAAATGGGTTACAATTAAAAATTATAATCCAAAAGTTTACCTCAAATTTTTTAATTATAACTTCTAAACCTCAAAAAAAAGATATCTCCTAACGGACACCTTCACCCTGTATTAAAATTTGTTTCTTAAATTATTCCACTATTTACCAAAATTTACTATTGATTCGCTGGAAAGAAAATTCATGGGGAATTTTAGTCGGGCAATTTTCGAGTAAACCCTGCAATAGACATACTTCCAAATTCTACCTGCGCCTGAATTACTACCACGCTATAACGTAATTCGCGACTAGTCGCAATATTGTCAATCTGATATGGCATGTATGCAAAGGTGTTGTCGAAGCCATGGAAGAACAATGGGCTTAGAGCCAGGGGAAATTAATCTAAACCCTAAACGCTCTCGTCTAAGTACACCAACTGATTTACGACCTAATCGTCCAATGAAACTTCCGATCCCCGGTGTATTCAATCGACAGTGTCAGAACACTTGTAGTACTCTTTAAGCTAACGAACTCCACACGCGAAATTATTTACTCTTATTGTCATTCTAATTGAATTGTAATTAAAACGGAATTTTCGTGCTTTTCCAATAAATTCGCCGCAAAATCCGGTAACATTTCCAGAGAACCTTCCACCGCACATATTTTGCATATTTATGAGAGTCAGAAATGGACATAAAAAAAATTTCGACGACGGGTTACATCAATCAAACTCTCGTGGATGTATATATGCATCCCATGCAAAAAGCTCGGGGGTGGGCAGGGTCGGTCATTCCTTTGAGTAAAAAAATATTGTAAATACAATTGCCAGTGCCTGGGGGGAAAAAGCAATAATACCGTAAAGAAAGAGAACGAGACGAGGGGGAGGCAAGACTTTTCCCTTCAATCGATCGTATCTAAGGTGAGGTTTCAAGTAGACTTGAAATGCAAACAAAATAATTACTGGTGGGTGTGAACCAAGAGCCCAAGGTGGAACTAATGCCCTTAATATAATTCTGAGGGTCTTAACGCTGATCGCTATAATTACAAGATAATAGAATTCTTTCCGGACGAACAACCACTTCCACCACCACCACCACCACTGCTGGAGTTTCAACTTTCTTTATGGCCTCGAGTAACAGCCTTTCATTATTTCTCTTTATCAGCTTGCAAACGCTTTTGCCTCGACAATTACAATACACACTCCTACCGAGCTTTTTTTTTCCTCCTCGCCTCGCTCGGTCTGTTTATTCTCTATAACATTTATGCTAAGAAAAGCCGAGTTGCGATGGCACTCGTGAAAATCTATATAGGGTCACGGTGAAATAGAAAATTTTCAAAGCCTCTCGAAGGTTTCTCCCTGGACTTGATTTTCCCATGGTGTAATTACATAAATTTCCTTTAATTTACTCCATGAGACGGGTACGTATTACGAAGTTTCCATTAAAAGAGGGGGCGCGACTGCACGGAATACTTTGTGCAGTCATGTAGACGACATTTAATTATTAGCCGACACGACGTTGGTCAAGTCTCAAAGTTGTCGGCGAAAAAGAAGGGGTTTATTTAAAATGCGAAAGATGGAACAGTGCAATATTTCATTCTACTTTGCGTTAATCGCATTAGTCGTATTTTCATCATTATTCCTGTTATTGTCGTTTATTGTTATCGCAGTCATTTTATATAAGGGAACTCGACTAAGTATTGTTATTATTGTAGGAACAGTTCCTACATCTTTCGGAGAACTTCCCCAAGCATCTTACCAACTTGGCAACTTTTAATAAGCTTCCTAAGTTTTTACGATGCATCATTACTCACTTCTTTGCCATCGGAACGTGTGTATGTGCTCGCATAATACGTACGTAAATGCAGAAGTGCATTTCTATGTACCTGCGGGAGTGTCCACTTGAAAATTCGAAATTATCCATGTATACAACTACTTTGTAGTGTCTTCCAAGAAAAGGGTGAAGTGGAAAAAGGGAAGAAGAACAGAATTTGTATGTCTACCCATATCGCCGCTGTATATAGTATGTAGAAGAATAGTACTTGGAAACAGCTATTTCAGTAATGCATGAGATGCAGGCGCGACCCTTCTTGGATATGTATGATTGGCCATTTGCTTAGCAAACATACTGCTACAACTGAGACTTTCTTTTGCAAATAAGTACACGCTGGTCTACGTTATACTGCGCTTTCTCACTTTATATCCGATCTTTATTCTTTTTAACACCCATTTTTTAAACAACTTTCAGTTACCGTATCAAGAAGCCTGTTTATCCAAAGTCCTAGAAAGAAGTGCTTGGTGTCTCTGAAAAATCGTCTTTATTAACGGTGCCCTTTTGCAACGAACAGTTTGATGAAATTGTCAATTTCGTCCCACTCTGAAGCATTTTCTTCTTTTTTTCTAACGATTCTCTCTCTCGATAATGTAAATTAAATTAACTTAAATTGGTACAAGAAGCAAAAAAATAGATTTTGATAGCGATTCGACCTGATTTGGTATTAAATTATAAAAAAAACTGGTACTCTGGACATGAAATCCTAAATAACCTGTGGCTTTTTGAAAATTATTTGCCAAAGTAAAATATTAATTATATTTATCTAAATTTAGGATTATTTTGTGGTATTTTTATAATTAATAAATTACCTCCTGTACAGTTTCAAATGAATTTTCGTGGATCATGCGCATGGAAAAGAAAAATAATGTTGGGTTTGTGCATAATTATCAGGCGTTTTTAAACGATATTATCAGCCGACAAAAGCCTGATAATTACGTACCAACCCAATACTTTCTTTACAATTTAATAAAAATGATATTTAAACAAAAATTACATATAACTGTAACCTTGCAAACACTTGTCTGTTTACGCTAAAAAATTATTAACAATCACGATATGATTAATCTTTCGAAAATCTTGTGTCAATTTACGATTAATAAATAAAACCTGATTAAGAACAAAATCCCTATATTCCGTAAAAATTCAGGTTATCAACTTTCAACTTCTCATTCTTATTTTTAGGCCGTTACTAGACTTTATTTTTGATCTCGAGGAGTTGTAGTTGCAACTAAGCATAAAATATGTATCGGGTTGGTGCATAATTAACGACGGTTATTTCTGTGTATATCCATGCAAAGTAATCGTCGTTAATTATGCGCCAACCAAGTCTTTCTACCGCGTGTAAACATAGATATTGTAAATTCGGAAGCTTTATCAACCTAACAAAGAGGTTCCAAAGCAATTTCAGGCTGTGACTCCTGATTTGCAATCTTATTTTTTCTGCTACGTAACACATCTTTTCAGGACCTTTCTTGTCTTTCGACCTCAATCCTCTTTTCTCTCTCCTTTCGCAAACGTTCCATTTTTCGTTTCGAATGAGATACAGCAAATACAGCGACTACCACGTTTAATGTTGACCCGTTTTGACACGACCACTTGGCACTTTTCATCTCATGCATATCTCGTCTCCAAATAGGGAGACCTGTAGCGTCAAGTACTTGAGACACACCAGTTATTTTGCGAATCGGGTTGCACTTGGATAAACGTGGCGACAATTATTGGCCCGTGAAGTTGAAGCGAATATTGCAGACAATGGGGAAAGTTCAAAGGTAATCTTTGAAGTACGAAACTAGCGAGAACCAAGCACCTGTAGCATCGTAGGTATTAATAACCAGCAACCAAATATGTCGTTCGTTCTAATTAAAAAAATCCCCATGTAATTTCCAATTAAACGTCAGATATTTGAACGGGCCGATAAAGTCCTTTACGTTATTTCCCGTTTGGAAAAAAAAAAAAATCAGGAAATATTATCCTACTGAGTTTCGCGCATCTACAGGTATAAACACGGTTAAAGCACCCAATTACTGATCCTTTAACCAGATAGACCTTCCCAATTACTCAACCCACTGCTTTGTAACTTTTGTAACGGAAAATTTCGAAACGCTAGGTATTTTCCGTTCAATCGAAATTCCACCTGAAAATATGCAGATATATGTGGTGCATAAATACGGAAAGATCGGAAATGAGAGAGACTGATTTAATATTCGTAACTGTTGCAGTTTACGGTAAGTAAACTTTTATTTGCATATTACATTGTTATTTATGTAATAGCCCCTAAGCGCTATTTTGCAAAATAAATATCAACTTCCCGTATAGTGATACAACATTTACCAACGCACGCGAAAGGGTTGTTGGTTCTTAGAGTTTTGAAAATTTTGCTCGTGACTGACTGCACGTTAAAAATTCAAACTGCGCACCAACTTCGTGCATAGTGGTTTCTCTACTCTCTCTCTCTCTCTCTCTCTTTATCGTTTGCTCCTTCATCAAGTATATAATTATTTTAAAGCAAACTTTTAATAAATCTCCGAACAATCCCCGCAGATGATGTGAAACTTGGTGTACTTTTTCCCATGAAAATATCAGCACCACATCCTTTTTATAAGAAACCTCGAGAATTACAAAAATATTTCACATTCGGAAGTTTGGTGGAAACCACAAGTTCAATAAATTACAACTAAATTTCTCTTGCTTTCGCTGCGCTATCATCTCCTCGAATTCAAGTGCACAGTGGTATATTTAATTCTTTCTCCCTTTTTCTCTCCTTCCTCTGGAAGATGAATTCGTAAAAACACTACATGGTGCAGTCTGCCTTTAAATCACGCTCAAATTTATAGGTACTCATAATCGTTTTTGGTGTATGTGAAATGACGACGGTGTGTCTTTACTGAAATCGATAAAGATTTATGATGTTTTTCTATTACGCCGACTTGGCAGAACTTTCTTAAAACGGCGCACACGTAGTTTCGCTGGAAACATTATTCTGGAATTTATTATACATATTACTCCATATAAAACATCTACTCCACAATTTTTCAGGAAAGTCTGAAATACTTCAATCTCCCCGAGCTCTCTTTTTTCTCGATCTCAAGAACCACAAAGTAACCATCTTCGCAATCGTTCCCAAGAAAAGTGGGTAATTGATAACATACGGCGAAACATGAAAGTGCTTTCGTAAATAAAAATCATAATTAGAAAGTATCCGTTTTCTACAATGTGGAAAGAAAGGCCGGGGGTTTCGCAACATTTTATGGTGCAAAAATGTAGTATTTAACCCTTTCAGGGGCACATTTTTCGAGGTCAGATTTTAAAAATTCAAATTTTGAGATTTTTGCAATTTTAAGATTTTTTTGTGAAAAAACTGAGCAACGAAAAATTTTGAAAAAAAAATATGTTATAAACCTGTATATGGAGAATACGTAAAAAAATTTTCAGAGCTGTAGCCATATGCCTTACCGAGAAACCGATTTTTCAGTGAAAAAACAGCATTTTTTCATGTTAATTGTTTATAACGAGTATTTAAATAAATTAATTATTGCCATTTTACGCCAAAATTTCATACATTAGGTACCCAAGAGTCTAAAAAATACTTTTGTACCTATAGATAGGGCAAAAGGTGTCAGAAATATGAAAAAAACGAATAAAAAAATAGGTGGGACATATATGTCCCACTGCCCGTGAAAGGGTTAATTAAACATATTTTCTTTCCCCCAGAAAATCCATTCCACGGTTTATGTTGAAAGCTTTTTTGTCATTTGAGTTGTTCCAGTAATTTGAGATACATTCGAACCAATATAATAATTGTTATTATAAAATGAAAGCATGAGAAGCGATTTTGATATTGAATTTGATAATAAAATAACTAATTAATAAAGATTACAATTTTTGGTGCGTCCTTTTGGTAATCGTGATTTTGCGCCCGTGGTAGTTAGAAAATTGGTTTCCGAGTCGCAACTTTCATGCTGAAATTGATTATAAAATAACTGATGAATACAGATTAAAATTTTTCATAAGTTCTTTTGCCAAGCACGTTTTCATGAATATGCAATCATAACTAAATTAGTGAGTTATTTTAACGTAAACAAAGTATAGCATTAAACAAAAAATTCCACTACTATTTAATTCACTTTACAGGTATCACATATTATACAGAATTTGAAAACAAAACAACACTTTTTCTCAGTTCAAATATTAAATTTGAACGTTTTCAATCAAAACTTTTGTTTTTAGTGTAAAATTGAATTCATGTAAATGTCGTCAGTTAAGTTCAATATTTACTATGAAAATAGCATTAAATAATAAAGGTAAACATATACAATAAAATTGGAGTAAATTACTAATTTTCTATAAATGCCAACTACTTTTTTAAGTGAATTTCATAATTATACGTCACGAGAAAATTTCTAATACTAAATCCTAAAGTTTTCGTTCAAAATTTGATTTTTAGCGTAAAAATTGAATTCATGTAAATGTCTTCAGTTAAATTAAATATTTACTATGAAAATAGTATTAAATAATTATGTTAATAAACATTTACAATAAAATTGGAGTAAGTTACTAATTTTCTATGGATACCAATTACTTTTTTTAGTGAATGTCATAATTGTACGTTACGAGAAAATTAATCAAATCACTACAAAATTTCCAATACTAAATCCTAAAGTTTTCGCTGAAAATTTGATATTTAGCGTAAAAATGGAAATCATGTAAATGTCTTACATAAATATTTACTATAAAAATATTATTAAACGATAAAGGTAAACATTTACAATAAAATTGGAGTAAATTACTAATTTTCTATAAGTACCAACAACTTTTTTTCTGGGAAATTTCGTAATTGTACGTCACGAGAAAATGAATCAAATCACAAGAAAATTTCCAATACTAAATCCCAAAGTTTACGCTGAAAATGTGATTTTCAGCGTAAAAATTGAATTCGTGTAAACGTCTTCAGTCACATTCAAAATTCACTATGAAAATCTGAGATCACGTACCTTGGGCTAAGGGACTTAAGGTTATGTAGATTTTTCTGATCTTGTTTGTTAGTCGTCATGATTGCTTACACAATTTCTGTATGCGCAAGAAACCGTGTATCCAATTTTTCGAAGGAAGATAGAGTTTACGGTATTTCAGATTTTAACTCTGGATATGCACGTCTGTGCATATCTCCGGAGCGAGGAATTATCGGTATGTATTTCAACTCCTTCCCCATTCTAATCCTCGGGATCAGACTCTACGTATATGTAAAGAGCGACCGGGGCTTAGACGCGAAATCCTCATAGGTACCGGCAACTTGGATAATTTACAATTTGTCACATTCCGAAGTTCAGATTATTCGGCGTTTTTTTTGGCAACTGCCGAGACGTGTCTGCAGTCGGCATCCAATTTCGCAAGGGATACAAGCCCCTGGCAAACATTCGATCTTCCAGAGACCCACGAGAATCGAATAAACGGTAGGGAGGAATGATTCTTGTTTAGGAAACAAACAAAAGTAAGGGATGACACGTAAATGGACCGGGTTTGCTCTGGAAGTTGGCCACCGACTTCGAAAGGGAGGGGGGAGGGGGGCCCTGTTAAAAATGGCATTTTATCATGTAGGAAAGGAGAGCCAATGTCATATTCGGTTCGATTAGGAAAGAATTGACATACAAATAGTGAAATTCGTTGGAGCGAAAGTTGCGGGTCTAACACATGTGGAATCGCGAGCGTGAGCGGCGCTGAAAAGTAGAAAGTATCGGTGCAATGTAAATAGAAAAGTTTCGCTAGTAAGAGGGTAGAACAAGCTGACTGTTAAAAAATAAAGGAGAAAACTTTTTAACATCCGATGAGAGCAAGGAATTGGGGAGGAAAAATAGGTGTAAAAGGAAGAGGGAAAAATCTTTCGAGTGTAGGAGGAACTTACAAATAAGAACCGAAGGCACGCGGAGCATTCGAATGGAAATGGATGTATCGACATCTGTATCGGTTGTTATTTCGAAAATAAAATAAGCCTAAACCGCTGCCACCGAGGTAAAGTGTAAAGAAAACCTCGGGAACGAGCCCGAGAAGCAAAAGGACGGAAATTGGGAAGACGAAAGGATCGAAAAGTCTCTCGACCTGGAATTTAACTCATCGTACGTATATACAGAGTGGGGATAAAAAAGATGGAAACCCCTGAGTAACTTTGCAGGATCGAGTTTTCGTGAAAAATGTTTTAGACAAAAGTTGTAGAATTTCAAATAGCGAATGTACTGGTCAAATTTCCTGCTCGTTTCATTGACGATGTCAAAAAATCGGGGTTTTTGGTTTAAAAAAATCAAGTTGACCTTGAAATAACCTTCAAACACGACCCCAAGGTTAAATTCAAGGCCACCGATAAATTCGTTGATCGAAACACTAAAACTCTTGTGTCAAGAATTTTTCACGAAACTTGATCCCACGAAAGTACTCGGGCTTCGGACACTTTCGGGTTATTCGTCCTCTAGATGACCCTATGACCTTCATTATGACCCCTAATCATAATACATATCCGAACGTGAAATTTCCTGCTCTTTCAAAATCTGGGGTCAGAAATAGGGATTTCTATTTTAAAAAATCAGGTAGACCTTGAAATAACCCTTAAACGTCACCTCAAGGTCAAATCCAAGGTCACCAGAAAAATTCGTTATTTGAAATTCTAAAACTTTTGTCTAAAACATTTTCCACGAAAACTTGAACCTGCAAAGTTGCTCAGGGGTTTCCATCTTTTTTCCCCACCCTGTATAAATCATATATGGAGAAACACAGTTTGTAAAATTCACTGAGGAAATAATGAAAATGTGTTCGTGATAAATAATAATAAAATTGTATAGAAAAATAATGAAAGGTAGAAAAACTTCTCGAAAATATATAAATTTTGTTTTCAAAAGTAATACATGAAATTAAAAAACTCGAGAAATTCGTGCTATGACAATGGCAAAGACGCGCTTGTGATGAAAAATAGTAAAACTACGGACAAAAGAATGAAAGTTGCAAGAAGGTTGCTGAAATATTTGAAATAATAAACTCAAATGCTTACTGTAAAATTCGAATTATTCGCTACACGGAGTAAGACAATTCATGGAACTCTGTATGAAAATAAAGCGGATACGCCGATGATAAATAATAATAGAATTATATATAAAAGTAGTAAAATTTAGACAGTACCTAGTAATAAAAGAAATATTCGAAAACCCAAAGATTTAGAAAAATAATATATCAAATAATATAGATATTAATAATATTATAAACATTTGCAATAAAATGGCGTTCAGTCTTAGTTTTTTATGAGAACCCGCTATTTTTTAGGGAATTTCGTTACTTTCCATCACGAGAAAAAAAATATAAGTTACAAAGAAATTTCAAAAAAAAATACCAGACTTTAAAAAAAAAACAATATACAAAATAACAAAAGCAAAAGTTTACAATGAAATTGCCGTTTTCCAATTAATTTCATTACCTTCTTTCACGGACACGCGTTCATTATTTTTTGCGGCAATTTTCGTTATTTTGACGACTCCTTTTTCGTCAGTATACGCATTCTGATAAACACAGGGTTCAAAGGGTGGTCCGCAAAGGGATAAAGGCGAAGGGTGCAAGTCGATTTCGCCACGAATGAACGGGTTTAAAGGTGTACCTACCTTTGGCAGGGCTCCAATTGGAATACACGTTTCGGATATTATAACTATATTTTCATACAGGAGAATTTGGCGTCCTTAGATTCCGCTTTGGACCAGCAAAGGTCAAAAGGACCTAACTTTATCCTTAAACATTGTGGCTGTGTCCTTTTGACTCGCATGCACGTACCGGCACAAGTGTTGGGGTTGTTTGTCCGCAGATGGAGTTTCAAATGCACTGTAGCTACATAAGTTATAAGCATCGTAGTGTTTGATGCTTCGATATACATGCCCTTTGCTTAAATATGAACTCAAACATTCCCATGAATGAATTCTCAAAGATATTTGGCATCAACCGTACGCTCGCGCGTACACCTGCACATACAACCGCTGCCATTGCCGAGACTTGTTTGCACCTTAAAATAAACGTTCCTGATAGAACGGTTATTTGAATAATTTTCAGGTATTTATGTGCCACGCTCATTTTACCCGAGTGGCAGTAACACGTCTGTCTCACCTTCCGGGGATAATCCGGGCGCGAGTGTGTCATTTCTACGACAACACGTCGTTCCCAGGTTGGTCCCGGATAAATCATGCACGGTATCCGACACATCAGCGACAGAATTTCGAAGTTTTAGCTCCGTAATATTTTAAATCGTACAAATTTAGACTGTGTTCGCGGTTTTATGCCACACGTACACGCTTCGCAGTTGCGAGATGCGAGCGATCTTGGGTTCAATTAATCTCTTTTAACTTCGCTTGGTTCGCGCTGAATATAGCAAAAAGTAACTTCCCTAACAATAAGTAATCCCCCGAGGTTTTGTTCCCGGAAAGCTCCGGGAACGTAAAATTAACACGCTCGCGCTAAAGGAATAAAGAAAACCGACAAATCGCTCGCCAGCAATCGCTAATTGCGATTTAAAGTACGAGCAAAAGTTACGGATTTGAGTAACTAGGAATTGTAACAAATACGAAATGTATTAAAAGAGAGTTTGAACCCCAAAATCAGGGATTTTTATATTCGTCCCTGTTTTATTTTACCAAAAAGGAAAATTTAATTTTTTTTGAACGAAACTACTAATTTTTAGGATATTGTAAATAATTACTACTAACAAAAGTTAATTTATCCTATTTTGTTTATTAAGCTCGGGATAAAGTACAAGTAAAAGTTACGAATTTGAGTAATTAGGAATTCTAACAAATATGAAATGTATCAAAAGAGAATTTGAACCCCAAAATCAAGGACTTTTATATTCGTCCCTTTTTTTATTTTACCAAAAAGGAAAATTTAATTTTTTTTGAACGAAACTACTAATTTTTAGGATATTGTAAATAATTACTACTAACAAAAATTAATTTATCCTATTTTGCTTATCAAGCTCGAGACAAAGTACAAGTAAAAAATACGAATTTCAGTAATTAGGAATTCTAACAAATACGAAATCTATCAAAAGAGAATTCGAACTCCAAAATCAAGGACTTTCCTATTCGTCCCTCTTTTATTTTACCAAACAGGCAAATTTCATATTTTTTACAAAACTGCTAATTTTTAGGATATTATAAATAATTACTACTAACAAAAATTAATATACCCTATTTTGTTTATTAAACTGTTGTTATATTTTTTTCATTTGTTTCTTGTAAATGAACACACCTGTCTTTTCGTCCACAATGATTTCTTTTTTTTTTCCAGAAATTTTTGCTTACTCGCGCGAACGTTGCAAAATTCCGTCTCGGGAAATTTCCAGGGACAAAACCACGCCGGATTTAAATCGTATACACATATAGCTCAAATTTAATACGCATTACATACACATCTAGAATTAATTATCACAAGCAGGAGATGTGTATAACAAGCACAGTAACTACTTCTAAAGGAAACAGAACAGAATAATAGCCATACTACATGAACTTCCCCTACACGCGAGTCTGATATACATGTATATAAAGTCGGAGGAAAAGAGGCTCCAGTGGTAGAAATAGATGGTGTGCTGCTACCGTGCCCCGTATACTATATTTATATTTCTAAGCGAAAAGAGCACTGTTGTATGGCTGTATCACTGTGCTACTGTAAAAGATATGAAAAGAGGAACCTACTTCTTCTTATTAAATCATGAATTTTTCGTTCCACGGTTTGTACTTTTCAATTTTTCCTTGCCCTATACGCGTACCCTCTTTGCCAGCTGTTATTTTTTTCCCTCTATAATGTATATCTGCATAAACATGCGGATCTTCGTAACACACTTCTAAACCGGTTCTCATGTTAATATGCTAGAAAATTTATGGAGTTGAATACAGTTGATTCGATCAAACAGCTCCGATCTTGACTTTACCGCATTTTGACTATTTTGTAAATGGAATGGGTCTTTCTGACATGGAGGAAAAGGATTTTTCAAATTCGACAAGAAATAACGAAGACACGTTTTGGAGGAAAACTCGTGAAATTGTATAGAAAAATGATAAAAGAGAAATAGAAGAAAATCTATAAATTATATATAAATTTATAAATTATTCTATGTATATATATATGTATATATATTCTTTGCAAATATAATACACAAAATAATAATCTCAAATGTTTACCATGAAATTGGAGCTCTTTGCTACACGAAGAGAAACAGTTCATGAAATTTGTGAGGAAAATAATAAACACGCGTTCATGATAAATAATAGTAACGAAATTATATAAAAAAATAATAAAATTCGAAGGAGAATCTCTAAAATATATAAATTTCCTTGCAAAAGTAAGAAACAAAATAGTAAATTCAAATGCTTACTATGAAATTGGAGTTATTTGCTGCGCAAAGAAAAAACAGTTAATGAAATCCTCGAGGAAAATAATAAATACGCTTTCATGATAATTTATGGTAAAATTATATACAGAAATAATAAAAATTAGAGGGAAATCTCCAAATTAAATAAATTTCTTTACGAAAGCAGTTCGTAAAATAATATACTCAAAAGCTTCAAATGAAATTGGAATTCTTTGCTGTATTATTTTATGACATTCGCTTTTAAAATAATGAACATGCGTTCGTGAAAAATAATAGTAAAATTATATACAACGACACATAAAAATTAGAATATTAATAAAATTTAAAAGTTCACAGATTTCTTCGCAAAACTGATGATTGAAAAAATCAACGTAAACGTTTAAAATGAAGTTACGATTAATTATTAGTTTTCCATCGGTATTTTCAATTAATTAATTTCGTTATTTTACGTCACGAAGACACATTCGCTATTTCTCGCAACAATTTTCATTATTTTGGCGATTCTTTGCTTCTCACAACTTGTCAGTGTAGCAGAGACATTGGCGGAGTTTTATTTCAGCCTGTTTGTGTTTCCAACAGATATACCAGACAGAGAGGAACTTCATGGTGTAACGTCGTGTTATACATCAGGGATATTACACCTTCTGTATATAACTGAAGAAGTACCTGTCTGTGTTGGGGTCATTACGATTGTACCCAAGGATCTTCATCTTAAAAAAACATCAGAAGTGTTTTACTTACATACATACAAAGTATATGAAACAAGAGACAAGGGAGGAAATAATAAACGTACTTTTTTCCGTGACAAGGAGTTCTTTGAATACTGTCTCCTTCCCTAACACTCGTTGTCTCTCTTCCACCTTCTTTTTTTTTTTGTATACGAATATTGTACATACATACTTACAACTACTCGGCAAACTTCGTAGCATTAAAGCACTGCAGATACGTGCAGTTGAATGTACATTTAACTGACGTCTGCAGTTACACCCTTGCAACTTAACGGTACCACTTGCATATGTGTAACTGTCGACGTAAGTGTTACGTAACGGATTAGAAGTATTTTAATTGTACAGCAGGACCTTCATATAGCAATTTCACTTTATAACAATCTCGCTCCATAGGACCCAAAGTCGACCAATCACATTGTAACTAAACAAAACATTGTTATTAACACGTGAAATATATTTTTCTTGATAGTATTCATTTTAAAGGTAACGGAAAAAATATAGGAAGAAAACCAACTTTTGAAAATTCGTTGTGAAAATAATAATTAAGTTCCGCTCATGGCAAATGATAGTAAAATACACAAAATGAAATATTACAAGTAATTAAAAAATTACGAAAATTAATGTGTTTCCTTACAAAAATAATAAATGCTAAGTTTTACCATAAAATTAAAGTCGATTATTAACTTTCTATGAATACCCACTGTTTGTCTAGCTTCCATTGTTTTAAGCCACTGGCGCACGTTTATTATTTTTTTAAACAATTCTCATTATTTTCATAAATCCCCCTTTCCCAGTATAATATTAAATAAACATTTGGTAGATAATGCCTTACCGCGTAAAATAAATATACCAGAAGCTCTTGTTATTAAACAAAAATTATTTTTGTTTATTCTCTCAATTCCATTTTAATTCAGAGACAACCATTAACTAACAATGTCACATATTTTGGAAATCATTCCATTTCAATTTTTTGCGACAGGAATAGTAAGAACACACATGTAGGAAAAATCGTTACTTAAATATCGCGGGAACCGAAATCCGAGCTGAAAAAAATTCGGAAATGAAATCTCGAAACCGGAACCCTTATCTCGCAGGGTTGCCATCCCCGGTAGATATCCCCGAGATATTCAAAATCTTCCTTGCGTTTCTTTTTCGAACCCGGCTATGTCTACAAGAGGAAACGCTTATCAAATAAAATCGAGCTTCCTTTTTAAATATTTTTCTCTCTCGACTACGTTTATCGAGTAGAGGAAAACTGCTGCGTCGTTTCAACCGTACCCTTGCTCTCAGTTTTCATGAAACACCTTTTTTTTTTGCATCGAAAGTTCAAGACATCCATTTACGCATTTATTTATTAAAGATCCGTGAAAAGTTCGTTTTCCAACCGTTCGCTCAGCCGTTTCCGGGTTGCATGGACTTAATTCCGACGTTGGAGCATAGGAATTAGATCCATTTGACCCTCAACAGTCGATATGTTCGGCGTAAATCCGGGAAAGCTCTGTACGTATTTTTATTTATAGGAGAATAATAAAAAGCACGAGGAAATTCATCGATGTACACATAATGCATAGGATGGTCCTATATCCCGGTGAGAAATTGATTGCCCTGAGTGATTTCATTGCAATTGATGGAGAGGATTCGAAGCATACTTGAAATATTTGGCTTAGAGAATAAAAGATACGATCAAATGAGCGTGAGGTGGGAAGAAGAATTCTATGCGAACAACTCATGAATATAAATTAAAGCGTTTACCCTATGATATTCCCCCTCGTCCCCCCATTTACCGCTTTTGCGAATTCTGCAGTACTCGTGCCTTTGGTAATCCACACTTTTTTTGGGGGGGTTAAATAAAATTCATTTTCTATACTCCCAAAAATGTAAAATAATGAAACTAATTTGGTTAGGTTGACTAAAGAGGTTAGCAAAAAAAAAAAAGAGTTAAAAATTCGCTGCAACCCTGCGGTACAAAGCGTATTTGAGATCTAATATCGCGGTACTTTTATCGGTAAAGTCTGGTTAAAAAGGAAAAAAAGGGAACGAAATAGAATAAAATAGACATTTTTTTAACACAATCCAGCACGACCGCGAGGGTCGTGTTCGTGGGGGGGAAAAAAAAGAAGGAATTTAACGGAACGCTACAGCTTTTTCCTTCCTCGATACAGCGAAAATGCCGAATAACAAAAGAATAGCAGCTTTTTGCGTCACGAAATAAACGAAACAGTCGAGTTTTTGCACTAGCTAAATTTTCAACTTTGCGTGCAGGTATACGATTATATAATAAGACGAAAGTTTCCATTCGCTTACACGATTATTCGCGATATCTAGGAAATTCTAGTGGACTTGATGGTTGGTTTTAACACTATTTCTACCGTGCAAATTATACGTAATCAAAATTGCAAAAGCAAAAATATAGAATTATTGGGTCGGTGCATAATTATCGGGCGTTTCTTTGACGCGATAATATGGTTTAAAAACGCCCGATAATTATGCACCAACCCAATATAATTGAAATAGATTTCCTTAATTGATACCAAATTTTTTTACAGACGCATAATTGCTCTACCAAGCACCTCCCGTTTGTGGATTTCAAAAAAAGAAATTTAAATTAATTCTAACTTCAAATTCCAAAAGGTGCCCTTTGACACATTCAGTAGAAACAGTTTTAATACCAATAAATTTGGTATTTTCGGTCAAAAATACTTTGACTTTCAATGATCATTTTCATTTATATTTTTTGTGGAAATTTTTCACGATTTTAATTCAACGGGATTTTCCCTTTTTTTTTCAAGGCTTGATTTCAAAAGAAATAAGTTCCACCATTCACCCGTTTCTCAACAGTTTGGCTCAATAAAAATAGGAATAATGGATTCTATAAATAAATACCTCGTTAATGAAAAAATTGCAGTTTCTATGTACAATTATTAGAATGTAAGGAAAAATACCTTCGAATTAATTATTCATTCTTTGCATTACTAATTTAGTAATTTAGTCATATCAGTCTTGAACCATTGTAATTTAAGAGGTCGCCTAAGGGTCACAGGGTATCTTGTATGCAGTAAACTGAACTTTAAGGTAGGGTAACAACGTTTCTGGTTTGTTGAAATCACATACTGGCACAACTCGCTAAATTTAAATTAATTCGCTTTCGTTCTTACTTTGTCAATGTATGCATACAGCCTTACAACAACCTACAACAAAAGAATCGGGAAACAAATGCATGTCGAAATGCAGAAACAGGGGAGAAGAAACAGCAGGTACTATTGTATACCATGGTACTGCATATTTAAAGCATTTTATAGTTTTCATACATTATTTTATTATTGTGTACTAGTTTATGAGAGAAATGCTATTTTTATACCAAAAAAAGTAGGACACGAAGCAACCTACAAAAATAAATAAGAGACTCAAAATTTTTAACAGATATTGCTGAGTTTTGAATTTTTATCGGTGTAGATAAAATATAGAATAATATTAAAGAATTAATAAATGGAGTTTTTAAAAGTGCTTGCGTGGATTAAACACTTTCCCTTCATTTTCAGTTCCTACTTTTAGGTACATTGAGAAAAAAGAAAAAGGGAAAGAAACTTGTTACAAAAAATAATAGATATTTTCAAAAAGGGAATAATTACCTACAATTTTACAACGAACACTAACGCTTTTATTCTATTAAATATTAATTTATTCATTTATTCATTTATCCAGTTACAAAATGCACTTACAATCTAAATATACATATATATATGTCTGACATAATATGCAC
The DNA here is from genome assembly GCA_949825005.1 of Gasteruption jaculator. Lineage (NCBI taxonomy): Eukaryota > Metazoa > Arthropoda > Insecta > Hymenoptera > Gasteruptiidae > Gasteruption > Gasteruption jaculator. Next base: position 3,107,985 of record OX463761.1, read on the forward strand.
CCTACAAAGGTAAACGAATACCTGTTCGTAGAACTGAAGGATTAAATACTAAAACTAACTTAAAACTATGATAACATTTAATAAAAATATTTGCTTTACGTTGTTGTCAACATTTGTACAAAATTATTACAACATTATTATAATTAATCTTGTATCATGTTTGTCTTAACCCATTCTTTTAATTTGGTTTTAATTATTGGGTTGGCAACTAAGTAATTGCCGATTTTTCAAAGCAAATAAATGGCAAAATCCGCAATTACTTAGTTGCCAACCCAATACTTTTACATTTAAGTTTAAGTCTTTTAAGTTATTTGGTAAACAATTGAAATGTTTTGTAGCTTGATGTTCTTATATCTAATAGTTTTTTTAATTTTTCGTAGAATTAGATTCTTGTTCCCAGTTTTACTATTTATTTGCAGGTATCTGTACCTCAATTCCTGGTAGTGATACAGGAGTGAGCTGAATATAAATGATCGTTTAATAATATTTTTCTAAAGAAATTTCTATATCTTAGAAAATTCCTTGCGACTTATTATTTTTTGGCACGTAGATTCATCCTCTTTCGTCACGGACGCTATTATTTTTTTAGTGCATTCAAATTAAATTTTTTCTCCGCGTACGTATTAAAAAATAGCCAATTTACAAATAAACAAACGAACGTGGATGGACCGTGCTGCCCTGAAAAAGTCTCGTGAAAAGTTTTAACCAACAATTTACATTCAAGCTGTGAAACTTTGACGAGGGCCTTCTACAGGTAGAAATTTGTCAAATTGAAACATATAAAAAAAGAACGACGTTTTAAATCGCGTTACTTTACACAAAAACAACCTTAAAAATCAATCTTTTGCGTTCTTTGAAATTATCTCTGTGCTTTTAAACCTCTGATATTCAATATTTTTTTTGTCCGAGGTTTTGTCCACTCATCCATCAGGTAACGGCGTAGGAACGGATGTAACAAAAGTTTCGCCCGATCGGATTACTCAAAGCACAATGCAGTTGAGAACGAATGGAAATTGGAAACTTATTATTATCTGTGTGTTACCAGTCGTGTATAAAAAGCTTGTAATTAAAATCACCCGTTTCTTTGTACGAAAAGTTAACGAATAAGTTTCCTATTAGTTTCACGTGCTGCCTATAAAACGTATTGTTTTCTCTCTTTTAGCCGAATTACTTGCTATAAAATGATTTGTTGATCAATGTGCAATTGGCAGGTGCGCAATGCAGTGGTCCGTCTTTCAAACTTCCATCGTCAGTCTCTACTTCCTCGTCTTTTTCGTTTCCTTTTCTCAACAATGAACGAGAGAACTTCATTCCTTTTAATTTTCTTTCCTGTACATACGTATCATTCTTTCAGCTCGTTTTCTGCCCGATTCTTCGAGCTTTTAATGCCATTTTATTGTCATGTATTTATGTGTTGCTGCCTTCCAGCCAAAAACGATCCCATTTCTTTCGGATACGTCACTTTTCGGGGGCAAAAAAGGGCAACAATTAAATCTGCTACCGTTTTGTAGTCAATGTATTGCCAATTTAGTTACCGGACCCTATATTTGTTAACAATCCGGTGCCATTTTTATTTTCCTCTATTTGGTAAAATTACAACCGACGACTCCGTGACACTCAAGAATTGTGTCGGAAAAAATGTTGATATTTTTCGTACATTAACGATTTCTCATTCTCGAAAAATGTTTATTGATATTTCAAAATTCGCGAGTTACGAAACAAAGCAATTCTTGCAAAATTCAAGATTTTAAAAATCATAAGAATTGTTAATATTGACTTTGGTTTTTTGGTTCAAGGTTTTATGCGAAAATAGGAAACTAGAAATCCGATTGTCTTTTGGCATTTTTTATTGCAATTTTCAAACCGGATAAAATTTAGTAAATGTCAAAATTTGGGATGAACTGATTTTATCCCAGTCTCATAGTTGTATTATATAATAATCATTTTTTACCTTTTCTTTCTAAATTCTGCTCCATAACACCCTTACTTGTTTCCTATAATAAATCCACACATTTGGAGTTTTATTATTTCTTGTTATATCGCAGGAATATTAACTCGCAATAAAAAAAAATCGATCTTTGCTAATTTTCCTATATAACAAAATTCTAATTTTTCTAAATCCTTTCCTAATTTTCCTATAACAATTTTTCTACCCTTATATTTTATTTTTTAATCCTTGACGCCCCGTAGGCTCCGCTACGGAGACATTTTATACGTAAAAGCAATTTTTTCGGAGTTTATTTTTTAGCAATTTAGGTTTAAATTATTTTTTCTTAAATTATTATTTTTAATTCCGATAATCCGGAAAAATTCGGGAACAATCTCGCATTTCTAAAAACGTGATAATCGTTAATTCCAGAAACCCGAACCTCGAGAAAACGAAAATTCGCCTTACGGAGGAAATATTAGACAATGAAAAATTTCTGCTATATATTAAAATTTGATTTCCACCCCAGACTCCGCACCGAAACGCTGTAAAGTTCGCCCTGCGCCGTTCCCTCCATTTTTTCGTATGCAAATCCTACTCGCTATCAATTTTTTATTAGAAGCAGTCGATTCTTTATTGCCGTCCACGTGTTACTCGACTTGACGATTCCAGCGACATTTTTATCTCCATCGAAAATTTACCTATAAAGTCCGACGACGTCCCTCGCTTACGGCCGCGGAGATACGATGTTTACGCGAAATAATCAAAAGTAGTGCTCTGAAATTAAATGAGTGTTTACAATTTCGACTTGCGTTTATCAACGATAATCTTCGACACCGAGATGTCGCCTCCCGTGCGCCAAAATGCCGCACGTAAAAATAAGAGAAATTGCCGGAAGGAAGTATTTACGTTCGAAATACGATCGAGGGGGTTGGTTGTGAATTCGGCGAAAAATAGGAAACGTTGGGGAAACAAAAGGACGGTGAAAAGAAAAATGCGGGGAAAAGTTGATATCTACGAGATACGCTGTGTGCAGGTTAAACGTTGCTCCTCCGACTGTCTCTGATCCTTTTTTCGTGAAATAAGTATAAGATCGTCGAAAGATTTGAAACGGAACGGAGTGACTAACAGAAGCGGTAGCAGAAGCGACTGCAGAAGCCCAAGAAGCTGATAAATCAGCCCTCCTTGTCAAAATTAGTTATCGTTCCATTTTGTACGAGCGTTAAGTAAGTTCCCTTTCCTTCCTTCCGTTTTCCTTCTTCTTCTTCTTCTTCTGCTTCCCATTCCGTTATAACTTCTCTCTCGGTCTCCTAAAACCGTAGCTCGTTTCCTCCTCGTTTCTTCTCAGCATCCGGATCTACGTCGCAGCCTCACCCCCTGTACCTTTGCTCTGTCTCCCTCGCTCCTTCGAAAGGAGGGGTTGCTGATAGCAAAACCACCAACGGTACAGCCGAGGAAACCGTATAGTTGGGGTCTCGAGCGCATCTACCAACATTTTCCTCATACCTTGCTACCCCGCAAAGACCTCCACAGTTTCCGGCGCAACGTCAGCTACTACCTATAGTTGACAATCAATCGATTTATCCGGCGGCTTATGAGAAAGCTGATCGCTGCTACATGTTTACCTATATCTCGCGGTCTTGTCGTCGTTATTTTAAATCAATAATCAGTTTGTCCTTCTCCTCGTGCCTCAAAATATTCAGCCGCTCAAAATCACATTTCTCGCTTCTCCCTTTCTTCAGCATAATGGCTCGTGAAACACTTTCGGCTTATCGCTGTTCCACGTAAAACGACGTACCCGAAAATCGATCGGTACCGAGGAATTTTCTTTTCGATGCTTCGTTAGATAAATTCGTCACTGGAGCGTTCGCTCGCTTCCAATAAGTCGGGTGCGCAAGAGAAGAAGACGCATCGAGAAGAAAGCAATCGGCAAAATAACGCGCGGAGCTAATGCCCGTGACGTAAATTGATGAAATTCGCTATTCAGAAATATACGGAATCAGTATTCGTAGGAAACTAATTAATAATTAATACTAATTTGAAAAAATTTTTGCAAAGAAAATTTTGAGCCCCAGAAGTTTTTTTGTAACTTTCGGTATTTTATTTTCCAATTGCGAAAATCATTTTTATTCATGCATAGCGAAAATTGAGAAGCCTGATAATTAAAATAAAAATTTAAAATTTTGTTTTGTACAAGAAAAAAAAGGTAATGAAAACCTTGTTATAGAATTTTTTAGACACGATTTTTGTGAAAAGAATTGCAATAAACAATTATAATTGCTTACAACCAAAATTTTAAGAAATTTTAGAAATTACTCAAGGGAAGCCTTGTTCGGTAAAAATAATTACTTTTATCATGCTCATTATTTTTTTGGTGAAAAAAATCCTTCCTATTTTTTTGTAAACGTTTGTCTTTATTATTCAATATTAGTTTCTCAATTAATCTCTGAATTTTCAAAATTTTCTTATACTACGTCTGTCCCATAATGATAGTAGCAGTTGGTATCCCGATTGCATATTCATGCGCAACTATTATTATGGGACAATAATTTTTATTATAGTATTTTTATATAGAACTTTGCTATTATTTGTCACGAACAGAATCTATATTATTTTCTCTACGATATATTTCCAAAAAACAATGTAAATTAAGGATATAATAATTTATTCGATTTAAATGTAACTGAAAAAAGCTGGGTACCCCAAAACGTTGCAAAAACGACAAAATGACTGTCGTGGGTCAGCTAGTGAGCTGTGCTCTTGCTTTCCAATGTATTATTGCAGCTAGTTCGACAATCTGTCATAAATGAAGCTCCAGTGTCAACTATTTCCTGAATCAAGACCCGGTCTAATTTGGGCAACGGTCCAATTTAGGCGCACTTCCCCTATTTTCTGTCATTGTACGCGAATAGAGCAAAACATTCCGTGGGGAGAATTTGTTGTTTTCACTTTCCATCCCTATACCGCGCTCCTATTTTAACTTTGACTACACGATATACAAAACATGTTATACAAGCGTCCGTACTTCAGTTTAATTAACCGACTGACAAGAACCCTACTTACGAAATTGTAAAATTATGCAACGGTTTTGTGGGGGTGCCGAATCTCGTATAGTAAATGCGTATGTATGTACATACATGCATATACGCGTTGAACCCGCGCACGTGTAGATGCTGCATAAAATCACTGGAAAATTACTAGATCAACACAAACTCGTATCATTAATGTTATTGTAACATTACCACCCCTTTACTTGCGCGTCATAATCATTTTCACGATGTACACCTATCTAAAAACTTATACCCCCTTATGATGCAATAATTAATGAATCCGCTTATGGTACAAACTCTGATTACATGTGTTTAGGGTAACTATCGCGATTATCGATCGCATTCTGAATTTCGAGCGAATCAACAATTTATGAATTATCAAATGAATGCTATTGTACGAAACATTGTTTAACCGTTCTAGTGCCAGAGGTCTTTTTTTGTTTCCAAATAAAAAATTGCCAAGCGGCGCAATAGCGTTCTTTTCATTCCTTATTTCAAAAATTCTGGCATTTTTGGATATGGAGCAGAAGAAGCGCGATCGCGCCGCTTGGCACTAAAACGGTTAAGAAATAAATAGTTAATTACTACCGGTGAGTATTCGATTTTCCGAAGGCTTTTGAAAATTATAAATTTGCCATTTGGAAGAAAATTATTACTCAAGGGGAACGGAGGAAAAAATAATTGTTATGGTGAGAATAATTATTTTCATCGAATTTCTTTGAATTTTGGTTACAAACAATTATAATTGTTTCCCAACAGAAATTTCCAATTCCTTTTATAAAAAATCAATATCTATGAAAATTATATAAAAAGTTTTCATTAACCTTTGTTCTTGTACGAAACAATATCTTGAATTTCTGCTGTAATTTGATAAATTTTCACTATTTCAATTTTCGTTACACGTGAAGACAAATGATTTTCGAAACTCGCTATGAAGACTAAAATCGTACTTACCCGTGATGAAAAACAGAAAAATTGCAAATAAAAATAAGAGAAGTTGCAAGAAAAATTTCCGGGACACAAAAATTTCTTTGCAAAAATTAAACATAAAATAATAAATGCAAACATGTACCGTAAAACGAGACTTAATAATTAACTTTCTACGAATATTGATACTTGAGGCAATTTTCAATATTTCTGATTATAAAAAATATACACGAAAATTCAGATGTAGGCGCGACATACAGTATAAGTTACAAATACCCGTGTACGTTAGATCTGATAGAAATTTTGCCAAAAATCAGAGAAATTGAGTGATACCACTCATCGTTCCTGCGGAAAAATGTCCATGAGAGCTTTTCAAGAGTGCTCGAAAAGATATTTACAGAGTAAACTTTCACGAAGTGTAATGGAATTTTTCTTTACATGATTTTCGTACCGAGGAAAAGTGAAACAAAAAACTATTACGTTGAGATAAATGCTTGTATATGTTCTCAACAATTATTTTCACGCATAAGACACCTAACGTAATTGTTAGTCAGCGCGCGCGTGTGTGTGTGTACAGTGTAAAAATAATCCGCGTTAATTTACACCCCTGGAATAATGTCTACGTCGGCTGTATTAAAACTTCAGCTTTCCTTGCAATTAAATAACACCAGTGTCAATTAAATTCACTCTTTATATATATAGGTGATCATAGAACACCACTTGGAAAACGCTCAGGTGGTAGCCCGGGAAATTTCCACTTACACGTTATAGGTGGCACTTAAAAATGAACTTACATGTTATGGTACCTACTTACGAAGTATCGCGCAGAGCATCTCAGTCGAACACGATCGAAATCGTTCCTAGCAAGAAAATCTTTTAAAAAAAAAACGAGAATTCGCTAGTGTTTAATTTGACGTTATGTTAAGATTGCGGTGTAACAGCTTTAAAAATAGGTGATTTTCATGATTTTTTTTTGGAAAACTATTAATAATTCCCAAATAATCTCTTTTGGGATATGAAGAAGCATCCATGAAATATTGAAAAAAAATTTTTTTCTAGCCATTTTCTGTATTATTTATTTAATATTCATAATCCTGCCAAACACTTCCGGATTGTTGGTGTCTAGTATAGCACCTGTTACAAGCATCCGATAACTAAAAATGAAAAATTTTCTTAAAGGTAGATAGTTTATGCTGGAGTTATACCACTTGTTAAAAGAAAACGCGAAGAATCAAAAAAGTCCTAGGGTTTTGAAGAAAAAATGAATTTTTTGACACAAAAATTGATTACACATTGCCACTAAAAATGTCGTTAAATAATATTAAATTAAATAATTCTATTTAAATTGTTGGTGTAACCCCAGGAGAAATGTATATTGATTGGATTAAGCCTTCTGTGAAGTTGATCGATTGATTAGTTTTTGCGCTATCCTAGACACCGATTTGAAAAACGTAGTTTCGAGATAATTGCGTTTAAACTTTTTGGCGAAGTTTTACGATACTTACAGCTGCTACTTAATTGCGATACTACTTTTGGAACACATTCTTGAAACATTGTACTTTTGATTTATGCAAAGAAAAAAAAATTCGATTTTTTGAACCTGTTACACCGCAATCCCCGATATGTTGACTTCGAGCTCTAGAAATATACACATCACCGCGTAACTTATATAATATATGCTTAAATAATAATAGTGCATTTTTATAAATGTATTAGTTTTGTGCATCAATGAATTACTAAAATGTTACGTAATTTCGATTATCGTAATCGCATTTACTTATAAATATAACAATTATATACCGAATTTTTTTTATGCAACTATTGTAATTAACAAAATGATTGATTCGATCCTTTTCCGATTACAGAATAGTGTCATCACGTAGTTTATAGTAACAAAACCTATTAATACAATATATTTATAATTATTTTTTTCTATATAACCATTGCATCTAATCAAGAGAATATTAATTATAATAATTTGACCCTCCTCTGATTACAGCATGGTCTTGCGATCTGGTGTACAGTAGCGATACTACAAAAACGGGCGTCATAACATCTCCAGGCTATCCGAACCCTTATCCTGCAAAATCTCACTGTAAATATGATTTCCAAGGACAAGAAAAGGAAAGGGTGCAAATTGTTTTTCAAGATTTTAATCTGTACCATTTAAGCGACGACAAATATCACGACTCGAAAGTGTAAGTATATATGACACACGAACGTAAAGTGTTCAAACGTGACTATAATTACCACCCCCGGAGTAGCAGCCAGAAGATTATGTAACCAGAATTTCACTCGTCAAATACAAATTCCATGGAAAGCTGTCAGAACCTTCTGTTTGTTCCCAATTTTCCGTGCCAATTCGAAATTAAATTCAAAACTACACACGATTCTAAGAGGAAACATCGAATTGCACTTACGAGCATGGATAAAATAAAACTTCCAGGAGTTTGACTTCAGAAATTATTAGTTTCCGAATAAAGTTTATCACGGTCAATGTATAGGTCGTGCGGTTCGTAATAACGTCGTGTTTAATTACCCACCCGCGGATATTTCGGGAAATTACTAGTCAAAATTTCTTGGTGTTTGAAAATACTTCTTTAATATTCAAACTCTGAACTACCTACAAGTTATTTCGAAAAATTACAAAAATTTACAATCAATAATTTTTTGTAAGGAAAATAATTTACAATGGACCTTTAATTTTCGCTGAAAATTGGAAAAACCATTCTAGAATTAGTGATTCTCGCCAAGGTCATTTCCTTTTCTTCAATAATTCCCTATATAAGAACCTAGAAAACTAGAGACTTTTTCTTACCAATTTTTTAAAGCCAAAATTAACGTTCCTTAAAATAATTAGCAAATTAAAATTCTATCGATTTTTTTTCGCAAATTTTTTGTTTTGTTTCGAGACTAGTCTTTTACTAAAAGTGTAAATCGAAGAAATCCTAAATTTCTCGCTGCATTCGATGGAATTTGTTTCTACCACCAACGCTTCCCCTTCCCACCTTGTTTCTTATGAATTTTCATCGCAACTGGTCATCAACGGTATGGCTCATAATTAAAAATGTTCACAGATGCGATCTCACAAACTCCTTAATAGCGTACGTAGTGATTAATGCTAAAATGGAGCAAATAGATTCGTTTTGCCGTTCTACGCTACCTCGACCGCTGATGAGCAATGGACCGAGATTACTCCTAGAGTTTCAAGGAACTACGTCTTCCCGGCACGCGAAGGGATTTAAAGCTACATATTCCTTTACAAAAAGTAAGAACGTTACATTTTTCTCTATAACACGTACACTCGCAAAGAAAACGTAATTATACGGATGGCGAATGATGTGGTACATAACCGAATTGAAAGTTTTATTTTTTCCCACGTTTGGGGGCAAGCCAAGGTATACCCAAAAAATTCGACTTTTGGAAATAACTTTTGGGGACTTTCTCATCCGATGTATTTTTTTTCCGAGGAGTCCATTTTCATTATTAAAATTACCGATATCTCATCAGAAATACGATTTTTCCACAAAAAACCTATTTTGAAACTTTACAATTTTGAAACTTTAATATTTACCCCATTTTGGGGGTATGTCCGAAAAATTCGATTTTTGGAAACAACTTTTGGGCACTTTCGGGAGTCATCACTTTATTATTAAAAGTATTGCATTCTTATTTTATTCAGATTTTATTTTTAAAAAAAATACTTTGTTCTATACTTGGGACAAAAATAGTTTCGACCACGGGTAAGTAAACTGGAAACCTACTTTCGGACCGTCAAGGGTTGAGCAGTGTGATTTTATAAATCGTGGAGAAAATACGGCCTACATTTTTATGGGGTGGAATCTACCCCCAGTGACCGTTCAGGGGCGATGTCGAAATGTTAGAAAAAGGAGTTTCTTTCGACAGAGTTACTCGCTGATCTCTTCAACAAGCATAATGCCAAAGCGACAATTCTTGAAGGAAAGGAAAGGAACGCTTATATTTTATCGCTTCACGCCTGTCGGTTCCCAGGGGAAAAGTTTTGTGGGGAATGTGTCGCTTGGGGGAAGTACGTGGCGACATATTCTGCCCCTCTACATTTTCCAGTTACGATTCATGCAAATTCTGCTCTTTCTCTCTCTCTCTCTCTGCTTTTCTCTCCTGCAACACTCTAAAGCCTCGCCTCTCTTTCCTATGCAAGTTCTATGACTGATTTAGGAAGACGGCGAATAGACGGCACGAGTGAGGGAAGACAGAAACTGGGCCATATTGCATACACCCATTTCTATCTTGAAAGGAAGACTTTGGAAAACAACCTCAGAGTCTGCGTGCACCTGTATGCGCTTAAGACACACGCCTCTGCATGTGCACATATCGGCTCCTTGGGAGCAGAAGGTCCTGAAAATAATGCACGAAGATCGAGCCTCCGCGGCCTTCTGGTTCTCGAAAACGCGGTCATACGCACATAAGTGTAAAATGTTACTACGCTGCAATATATTTATATATATGAGAAGTTTAAACAGTTTAATACATATATACAGATACAGATATAGCGTAGCGAGAGAAGTGACGTTCTAATGTAACTTTGCTATACTGAGAAACATTACTTCAAAAACTTTAACGTCAGCTATTACCTTTAAGGCTGTAGTGACGTTTCCATACTTCCTTGACAGAATCATACGCGTGAATACGCGCTACTTTTGCTCCGAAACTTTCTTCGAGCCGTTCGCTTTATGGCAATAAATCGTTAAACGAGTAGACAAATAGTAAATAAGTACAACAGTTTCAGTATTTTCTGAACATCCTTATTGCCGGAAATACGGGTTCCGTCTCTGAAACAGTAACCATTTTTCTCAACCCCTAAATGCATGGGTTTCCCCTTTTTATCTACATATTGGCTCTGTTTCGTTTCCAATTCGAAAGCTCGCTGTTTGTAATTTAAGAAAATTATTTTTAGGTACCCATGCAATGATAAATTACGGGGGAAACAATTTAAAAAATGTACTGCGGATTATTGTGATATTTTAATTTGAAAAAAAAAATATAATAACTAAATACAAATTCTATAAATTTATTTGGAATACAGGAAACGCCCTTTTCAATAAACCAGCACTCTTTGTTCTATAAAAAAATAATTCATTTGTATACAAATATTCGGGTTCATCGAAAAATGTCAAAATACTCGAAACTCCCGCAAATATTCGTTATTTTGTTAGCATCAAAAGTAAAAATGGGCTCCAATCCGGACACTGTATATTTTTTAAACCACTTTGCAAATACATTCTGTCAATAAAAATATATACAGTGAGTAACAAAAATATTCGAACACCGCGATATATGTCAATAAATACACATGTAACGTAATTATTTATGAAAGGACGCTTATAAAAAAGTGGAATATTATGTCATATTACTAATAACTGAACTCAATAATTCATTAATAAATTTGAAAAAATTATTCCTTCTATAAATAATTACGATACATATGTATTTATTAACACATATCGCGGTGTCCGAACAATTTTTGTTACTCACTGTACATATATGAAAATGGTGTTTCATCGTTTTTCTAAAAATGGCAGACCCAAATAAAACAAATATTGATTTTTTAAATACAACGATTTTGTTAGAAAATAAAAGCACAAGAATAGAATATATTTTTCTAAAAGTGTAATCAGTCACCGTGGAATCCTTTTCTTCGTAATATCAATAATAATAATTCATTTATTAAAATGTAATATAATTACATTTTCATAAATATGAAATTTTGTCCAAAAATAACGTGAAACCACTGGAGGTGATTAACCTACACACGAATCGCGGAGGATGAATATCAAAAATTCCCCTTTCAGAAATTTAGCTACAAAATGCATTCGAGAAATGAAACATTATTTGTTAATTTCGATCCAATTAAATATTATTGCATTTAATGTCTGCTCGCATGCACTTTGATAAATTCAAACGCTATAATATATTTGAAAAAACACGGTACCGGGTATTGGTTAAAAAAGTAATTAAAGCGGTTTGATTTTTTTCCTCGTACCTAACCAGGCTTATCAGATCTATCAGGATCTGCTAGGATACGGTATACAATTCTAAGAAACGCAATATCAGATCCGGATGAATATAAGTAGATGCAACCCGACCTTATGCTGAAATTGACTGGATTTGCCGAGAACCGGCAAAATCTTTCCGGATCCGGTAGGATCTAATACGTGATTCTGTAAGTCCAATATCACATCTGGTAAAATGCAGTCATACGTATTTGCCTGTGTTGTTTCTCGCCAGACTGCCTTCGGATCCGTCCAGATCTGCTCGGACCTCGTCGGACATAATATGCTATCCAACATATTTCGAATCAAATCTGGGCGGATAATTGATCCGACTCCGACTGTGAGGTATCGGTCGAATCAGCTATAGAGCTAATGAAGTCTGGGCTCTGATGAGGTACAAAATGTGATCGAATTCCGTAAGACGCGAAGTGGATCAGCCGAGAAGCAGACAGATTTAATACTTTGAAATCTAGGCACAGCTCGCAACGTTAGCGAGTCTGTACACGCAAAAGAAATGTAACGTATTTTATCCTTGTGAACACTAAAAGTCCAAGGGATAAACCGGGTTCGTTAAATTTATCGCGAAACGAAGTGATTTTTCAAAAAATGCCGGAGCAGTTTCTACTTTAACATCATTTATTCCTACCAGGGAAGTAAATCTAACGCGGAATATAAACCTTAGAGTTGCATTACGGAAGTTATGTCTGATAGTTAAGAATTATGGCTCCAGCTACTAAATTTTGTAAATATTATGGAATAATCGTGATATCTTTCTTCCCGTACAGCGATTTACAGTCTTCGGGGTGGAATGTTTGTATTTTCAAATTACCCGAAGTAAACATGTGGGTTAGGATGTTTTTTTTTTGGACTCTAATGAATAATGGAACTCCGGACAAATGTTTCTCCTCCCCGTATATCGTCAGACAATGCTTTAAGCTTGATATGACATATATTTTGGTAATTATGAGAGTGGCCTAAGTCAACAATGCGCAAAAATGGATTTTTTCGATATTTTGTTACCGACCCTTAATTGACCCAGAATCATATACTTGGCACACTGGGACTTTTCAGATTCTAAGGATAAAAATTTGTTTCGCGTGGAAGCTATTGACATTTTTGAACGTAAAAGAAAAATTGTATAGTAGTTTTAATAACAGTGTATGGTATTTTATAAAAATATAATATTCAGTATGAAAAAAAAATTGTAGAATTTTCTTAGTACAGGGATGCTTAAATTGGAGCTCTACTAAGCTGGGGTCTCTCAATCCCCAGTAGGCCTACTAAGAGCTAAATAAAGATACTTCAAGAAATTCACATGAAATATCTGATAAAATTCGTTTCTTCCCATTCTTACACCTTATTTTTTAGCCACTTAATTAATTATGAAAGTGGTTAATTGATTTTTGGTAAAACATAATTTACTGTAAAATAAAAATACTATTTTTCAATAAAAAAATATTCACATTTTATCGGACCTGAGCAAATATTTGATTACATACATTGTGGTTATAGACACTATCAAAAAAATATTCATAAATTTTCATTTTTGCTATAAAATTAAAAAAAAAACAGCAATTTTCAGTCACAACCTCCACTAGAATAAGAAAAATGACCTTACGATTGTTAATAGTCGCTTTTTATTTTTAAATATGAACCGATCGATGCTTATTTCTTTAATTTCCCACAATTTATTCTAAAGGTAGAAAATTCTCCTTTTCTTTTTCCTTTCTTGTCTCGTGATTTTGGGGTTGCGTCACTTTCGTAGCAACAGTGGGACATGACTTGCACCAGTTTCACAATCACCGGCGCATATATACTACGAATTTGTTTTTCAGCGCAGAAGTACCTGGCGTTTAAACGAATTGTCTACTTTAATTCAATAAAAGATCGAAATCTCAACGATGGAAAGTTCCCCGTGGCTGTATAAATTTATAGACATACACGTACACACATGCACGGTGTATGGCTGCATCTCCACATTATCAAGCTCGCATCCGTATACACCTAACAAATAATCCGCAGATATAGCTTTAAATCCGCTTAATGTTACACGGCATTGGATGTAAATGAGTTTTTGTAAATACATTTGCTTCTCCCGATAAATTACAAAGTTTCCCCTTTACCGTACACGCGCAGCTGAAATGAGGAAATTCTGAATTTCTCATTTATTGCAATTCGATCTGGGACTTCGTTTCGAACAGCTCAATTTGCGCGAAGAAATTCCCGGCATCCCCGCGTCATATGCATTTTCTCACAATAGATAATGCACTTATTAACAATGCTTCTATGGAAAAAGCGCGATAATTATACTTCGACGGCCTTTTATTTTTGTTCAGCTTTTTCTCTTCGCGGCTCAAAGCCGTCCGTGGTGGCACCCGCGCGCAGTTAATTTCGTAGGAGTATTATTAATGAACCGAACCTTTGTGCGTTATAAAAGGAGAGATAGCATAATTTAGTTCATGGCTAACGTGAATGTTTTCGAGGCAAAGAGGATTGTAAACATCAATATTCTGAATTGAAAATAGTCCAGGCGGAAAATGAGGGAAAAGAATATATACGTCCGACAATAAAAAGGCAAAGCTGCGCTCAAAACCGCCTACGGCGCTGTACAAAAACCCTCAAATTACTGCACCAGCGACCCTTTAACGTGTATTCAGCGATGCAACATGCGTTCAATGTTATCAAGCGAATTGAATACTTTAACATTGACCTCGCTCTAACGCTCTATATCAGTCGCAAAGTTGTAAAGCGTGGTATCCATGCGCGGTCAATTGATAACACTTTTCAATTTGATTAGAACGTCGGACAGGGTGTGTGTGTGTGTGTGCTTTTAAGCATTTCAGGTAATGATGTGACAGTGATAGGTTGTATCTAAAAGTACCCAAAAGTTGTTCCTAAAAGTCGAATTTTTTGGGTATACCTTGGCCTTCCCCCAGAAATGGGGTAAAAATTAACCCCTTTGGGCCCAAGTGAACTGATTTCTGGCGTTCTTATGATTTTGAAGTCGCTCCACCGATTTCCGCTAAGAAATTTTGAAAAAAAAATGACATTTAAGCTCTATTTTTCAAAGAAATTGAAAAAAAATACTGATTTTCCATTCTTTTTTCTCTTCACCCAGATTTTTCGACGGGAAAGCAATTTTCCATCACTACGAAACCTATCAGAAAAGTGATCCCGATACCCAAAGGATAAAATCCAGCCTCGAAAAAATTTTTTTTTCTCTATGGCAGTTTCGAAATTGCTGCAACAAAGAATCAATTTTTTTCGATTTTTAATTTGTGTTGTTAACAAGTTCTTTTTTCATGTTTCCAATATCCAAATATCATTCTAGGGTGTTTTCGGGGTCGCTGATCACTATTCCTATGTAAAAATTGAAAATTCATCAAATTTGACGCGAAGAACCGTCTATTTTGACGAAATCCTGGCAGAACTTGGTGAAAAATATGTTTTTTCGCGGGAAAATCGTATTTCTCATGAAGTATCAGGAATTTTGATAACGGGAATGTCAAAACTGCCCTAAATTTGATTCTAAGAGTCGAATTGGGGCATTTAAAGCGTTACAGAGTGGTAGGGTTTTGTTAAGGTTTCCATATTTGCTCTGTGACACTTTAAATGCCTCACCCTGTACATATACATAGTTTGATATATTTTTTTGGAGTACCGTCTACCAGTTTCACGGATTCCAATAAAACATGTGATGTAAAACAGCATCCAACGGTTTCACAAAAAAATATATGGTAATTGTACGAAAGGGATATGAATATAAAAAGAAATCGAGAAAAATATTTTATTCCTTTTTCCAATATTTCCATCATCAGATTCTCTCAATTATATTTCCAACATACATTTTATTTACTGAAATCGAGCGAACGCGAACCATAACGAAAGTTATAAATTATTTGCGAAATATTTATTTTCCGTTAACATCAATTTGTTCGAATATTTTATCAGATTCTAAGGGAAGCTTATAGGGACAAAAGGGCAATGGACTTGGAATTCCTTATCAAACCGAAATATTCCGACAGGAAGGTTCCTTTCTGATTTGAAATTTGAAAAACAAATTTGAGTTGGCGAAGGGGGAAGGTTTTTTTTTTATTTCACACCGATTCGAACGAGCCCACGAACATGCATATTGATACGGTGCAAATTAGGTTACAGGAAAAAAAAAGAGAAAAAATCGAACAAAAAGAAGAAACGAGGGAAAAGGTTTACAAAATATCTGCGATAACGCGAAACGTGCCGAAAATTGCGTTCCCGCCTCCACAAAAGTCGATCGTCCAGGCTCAATCGGCGTAAAAAATCACGATGATTGAAATCGCCATACGCCTTACGCGTTTATCGCGTTTCCCTTGTCGTGTCCGAATACAACGTCTGTTTTTTGGAACTTGAAATTTATTAGATATTTGCTGAGATATGAAAAGGGGACCAAATCTTGCACACTTGGAAATTTGTACCAAAAGTGATTTTAGTTTTGCTGGGAATAATCGAATTGCCAAATTATTAATTGTAATTGGTAAAATAAATCAATAAAGTTTTTTTTGCAAATTCGAAAATAATGAATTCCTAGAGGACAGAATTTAGGAAAACAAAAATATGCTACTCATTAAATTTGTAATGCGCATTTGTAAATATGACAATGACTTCTCGAGAATCCACTACAGGAGTGCAGCAAAATGAGGAAACTTTTCCTCGGCATTGCAAATTCAATACTTCAATTCATATTTTCCACTTAAAATTACATTTATTTCCTACGCGCGTTGCAAGCGTTTAAAAAAGTCCGCAACTGCTTTTCACAACTTTTAGCTCGGCATTGCGAGCGTATGGAAGGTATAGATAAAATTACACATTCGCGGCTTCCTTCAAACGTTCTACTTGAAACGATCATAGACTTCACAGAATTTTATTACCCAGTAGTGCCCGAAATTCAAAGATAGATTTAAATTGGAATGGCGGAGAAGTCTATCTTAACTGTACAAAGAAATTGAGAATTTGAACGCAGTAGTGGGTAAGATGTTTCTGGAATTTTTCATTAACGCTGGTAAACGCGACTGTTAATTTACGCTAAAACGCATAGCATTAAAATTCTTAGCCTCGTCTACTACTAAAAGCCTTGCAATAGTGCTACTATTTTACACACTTCGCCATCAAGTTTAACGGCGAGCTATCTCCAAAAACCTTTGAAATCAAATTTAACTGCGCCCGGTCACATCTCCGGGTAGTTCTGAAATGGTCATACAGGGTCAAATTGACCCGACCGATTTTTTAATGGCTGCCATACAAACCGTACCCTTTCAATACGATCCCAATGGTTACCGGAGATATTTTGATTATTGTAGAATATGAATAAAACGTATTTAAATGAGAAGCCGAATAGAAAAGTATTTTCAAAAAATCATAAAAAATTATTTATCTATTTGAGCCGTTTATTTTGAAAGTGGCCTAAATCCATTTTTCAACAAAAAATGAAAAACTCGAAAATTTATAATTAAACTGCTGAAAACTAACTATTTATGCCGATGTATAATGACTCTTTAAAAATGGACTTAGGCCACTTTCAAAATAAACGGCTCATTTTATCGTTCATCTATTTTTATATGAAATTCGAGGTGTCTATGTGCATTTAATATATTATATCTATATATTTTGTATTGTATACTCTATATTTCTATACTTCGCTATCAAGTTTAATGGCAAACTATCTCGAAAAATCTGTGAAATCAAATTTAACAACGCTTGGATACATCCTCGGATAGTTTTCAAATCGTTAAAGAGGATCGAATTGACCCCACTGATTTTTTAATGGTCGCCATACAAACTCTACCCTTTCAATTCAGTCCAAGTGGTTGTGAGACGTATTTTGGAGTATAAAAAAAAACCGTATTTAAATCGGAGAGGGAATGGTAAAATATTTTTAAAAAATCGTAGTTGGAAATTATTTATTTATTTTATTTTATTTTCCAACCCATCTGTTTTTATATAAATTTAGAGGAATTTTTCTTAGAAAATGACCCATTTCCACTACAAAAATCATGAATATTTTAATATTAATTTGTTCAAACATGTGGATAATCCTCATGAGATCCGGTGACATTTATATTCAATAGGATAAGTAGGTAAAAAAAAATAGTTTTGTAACCCAGGTTCCAAAAAAGGTATTTATTACTAATACCAAAAAGGTACAATTATGAGTAATAAAGTTCCGAGCGAACACTATTATCGGTTACGAACTTACACGTATATAATATCGGGCCGAAGTTAAATCACAGGCAATTTGACAAAAAATGAGTCACATATAGATGCACAGAATTTTTATGACAATGTGTGTAGAATGACTGTAACAGCTTTCTGTATACGATATTCAAATTGTCTCTATAACATGGCCAAACACAAAATACTACATTTAATAGAACAATTTATGGCAACTATAATACAAGGGGTAACAGCAAAATATCCAACCAACATTTGTACATTTGTAATAAATGTCTTTTGGGGTGCACATTTTCAAAACAATTCGGACATCCGTACCACTTAATGCAACTTTATCATCCAGAAGATACCGATACTGTGTAACGAGCAACATTTATTTGTTACGTTTGATAAGAATCACATCGATTTCCAATACCATCGACTTCAATGTCGAATTATCAATTGTTTTGTAAGATTTCTGTTTATTTCTTATCAATATTTTCTTGTTATTTATTTATCAACTTTTGTAACTGTCGCTGAACTAATCGAAGCAAAATTACTGTTGAATTCTTTGTTTATTATTTTAAGACAAATTGAAAATTTCTGACAAATTTGTTTATTATCTATATATATGCATTATATTCGAAATTTGCGTGAAACCAATTTTGAAAAAAGTTGATTCATTATAAAATCTTAACTTCACTTATTTTTTTTTTCAAAATTTGACTTGCATTACTTTCAAAAATGACTCATTGTGTTTCCCAAAATAGAGTAACTCCATTTTGTGAAGAAAAAAAATAATTAACACTGAAATTTTATTACAAACTAACAGAAAATTTATGTTTTTTAATCAATTCATACTAGATATAAAAATGGATTCGCCTCACTTTCAAAAGCAAGGGCTCATATAACAATTCGTTATGTACTTCTTTCAAGATATCCGAAAATAAAAATTCGCAGGAAAATATTTTTCAGCATTTTGATCATCCTCAAGTAAAAAAGAGCTTCTGAGGTTAAAATGCACTTTTATCCAAAGGATATATTTCTAAATGAATAATGTCCAGGGCAAAATTAATCTCACACGGTACAGAGCGTCACTTTTATCGACGTAGTTCGCGAAGGAGTAAATTCTCCCAGAAAATGCTACAGTAATTATGCGACAACCTCATACTTTGTGGTTAATTCTTATTTTCGGGCAAACAAGTGCAATAAGAGGTTTTGAGATTAACGAGGAAACGAGTTGAAGAGGAATTCGGTTTTATATGAGATTGGAAAGGACGAGGTAACATAATAGAGACCTTAATACTCACGGTAGTAATAGTAAAAGTGGAGATAGTCGAATGTCGATTTTATGACAGTTATATGCCTAGAAAGTATGATAAACAGCTTGTGTACCGTAACGCAAAGCTGCTGGTACCCGTTTTTGCTCCATTTATATATATATACGTATAGTCCTCTAGGTACCTATATACGCGAATCTTTAAACCCAACAGGACCTACGACCGTGTTGCAAAGGAACATAAATTGCCAGCTCGTATATTCTTGAAACATTCTTCAACGGTTGCTGGTGGTATTATGAAAGTTCTCTGGCAAAACTTTATCAATTTTACGGATTCGCCGGGTGTATTGCGCAAAGAAAAAAAAAAAAGATGCAATGGGGGAGGAGAAAAGTAAAGTTTAAGCTCGTTGACTTTTTGCGGGTTCAATTATAAACGTTTTTCTCATCCAACACTTAGATAACTTATATATCGCTCCCGATATATTAGAAAGCCGCAACGTTCTTTTCCGTTTCTTTTCCCGATAAGAAACAACAAATATCTACGGTCATTTGCGCTCGGAGTTTCCATCCGCGGCAAATTTCTTGATGAAAATCCACTCGGGCGATTGTACAAATATAAAGAGAAAGGCCTTCCCAAGAAGAGAGAAGGAGTTTGAAAATTTGCCGGGGCAATAAAACCAACTTTGGACAATTTTTTACTATTCATATTTCCTCCCTAAAATAAGCGAACCTCTTAGGATATATGCCATAAAAAATTTAATAATCCTTCATAAAGCAGCTTCTTCCCTGGATTCATACCTATACCTGCTCCATATACTCGTACTCGTATAATCTTTAATATCCGCGGGCAAGATACTGACATATTTTTTTTTTTTCTTTATCTCCAGAAATAATAACCTTCTCAGATTTTTCTATAAAATTAAAGTATCACGTGGATTTTACGCACATGTCGTGTATGAATTTTTCAGCGTTTGGTATAACAACGGGACGACAGGATCCGAGGGACCCTTGTATGTTTGTCTATAGCAGCAACGAGACCCGGAACGGCACGTTTACGTCCCCGAACTACCCCGGGTATTATCCAAGCAATACGGAGTGTCATTATTACTTTTATGGACAGCAGAATGAAAGAGTTCACCTACATTTCCATTACTTTGACGTCGAGGGTGTTTTACCGTAAGTTTTTACCGTACAATGTATATTTAAATAAATAATGATCGATTTCTCGCTAATAGCTGTCGCTTAACGTTGACACGAGTGTTACCAAAGAAGTAGAACAGGTGATAAAACTTCAACATCGTTTTTTCACCGACTAGATAATTCTTCATAATATTTATGCACGCTGCTAATTTTCATCTCGGACGACACTTTTTTCCCAAACATCCTTTCATTTTTTTCCAGTAAATACACCGTGAAGGAAAAAAAAAAGGTTTAATCCCGACTATTTTAATTTGAAACGATAATTCGCACTTATTGTAAAATGAGCATGGGTTTTTGTTTGAGCTTTTATTTGTTTTTCTACTTTCTTTTATTTTGGAACCAAGTTCGTTGAGAATGAGTTTGAAAGGGAGTTTTTAGATTGACTTGCCACTTATTGAATTTACTGTTGGAGTTCAATTATTGGGTTGACAACTAAGTAATTGCGGGTTTTGTCATTTATTTGCATTGAAAAATCGGCAATTACTTAGTTGCCAACCCAATATATATTTGGTGTATATTTATAATTTGCAATTATTTTTCCTTTTCAGAACTTGAAATGTTACGAAGTTTTAATAAATGCTTTTAATGTTCAAAATTATTTGGCAACGATTGAGAAATATTGTTAAAATAACAGAAGTGTATTGTAAAATAAGAGATATTTATTTTCTATTTGTCAATTATAGATTTATAAAATAATCATTAATTTTGTGGAAATTTACTTCTATTATAATTTTAATAAAGTTTCTGCTGATTTTCAAGTCCAATAGCCAATTTTATGATTTCATTATGTCATTTTACTAAAAAAAAGTACAGTCTTTAAAAAATAAAACATATTAATTAATATTACAAAATTATACATACTTATAAATATTATAAGAATTATATAATTTACAAATTAATTTATATTGTTGAATCAATATTAATAAACATATTAATCAAAAATATATTAATACGTATTAAGCTTAATTAAATATGCTTATTTACTCTGTCGCTTTTAGAAGAAGCTTTGAAAGATGCTGCTCACCTTTGTGACGAAAATATTGAATTATTATTTTCTTCCATTTTACTCCTTCAAATTACTCCAAAAGGATGAACCAAAATAATATATAATATCAAAGCATCGAGATAAATAATGCGCCTTTTAACACTAGACCTACCGTGACGTCACCGAGCCATTTAAAATACGTGCAAAAAAGGTTCATTTGGCCGTTCATGGTAGGTTTAGTGTTAATCGTTTGAGTGCCAAGCGGCGCAATCGCGCTTCTTCTGTTCCATGTCCAAAAATGCCACTATTTTTGAAATACGGAATGTAAAGAGCGCTACCGAGCCGCTTGGCAATTTTCGATTTGGAAGCAAAAAAGACCTCCGGCACTCGAACGGTTGATACCCAGATAAATTAAATTTTGGAGCTACGATAAATAAAAAAGAAGTTTAAAGCAATCCGATGTGGGCCATTTTACCTCGCACAGTTATACCTGGATGAAAAGGGGACGTGAAAGTTTGATATTTATTTGCTGCAAGTTACCTACTCGGCATTCGGAGCGAAGTAACCTTTAATGAACGCTTAGAGAAGTCTCCTGAATTATAAATTTCAATATGACCTCTCGACCTGTCGTGATTTTAGAACAAAGAGTCAGAAAAGCTGCTTCATCTTAAAGATCAAAGATACATCTTTCAATGTATGTACATACATACACCCACATGTAAGCCATACACACACTATGGACAATGGCAGTGACCATTATGGTATTTGGGGAAAGAATAAATGTCGTCTATTACCAGATGAAAGAAAGTGCTAATCTTTCTGAGCGTTAATCAAACAGGAGAGGTAGATTCATTCGAGTAGATGTCATTGGTTAACGTGTTCTACGTACCTTAAGAGGACGACAATTTAATGTCGTTAGCACTAAAGCTACTAGTGGTCTTGAATTATAGGGACATGGGCTCTAAGGGTTCTTATCTCTTGGCGTGAGAGGATCCCTAAGTCCCTTACACACATACCTATATACAGTTATATATAACTATATCCCTAGATCCTTACATTCGGCTGTCTAAGTCCCTATGCTTATCTCTTACTTATATGTATAGAGACACACACACACACACATAGAGACCTACCCACACCTACAGACACATACATCGATTTATCACTTTGTATTATTACAACAGCCCCTGACTAAACTAATCAACCTCCGCCCTGCATTTTTTCTGCTTTCTTAATTTCATCACACAACATCCTCCGTCTTTCGCTTTTTTTCCTCCTCTTCCTCTTCTTGCACATTTGATAAACTTTCTCTCCCTGATACTATTAATACGTAGATGTTGGGTTATGTATATAAGAGGTATTTCGATAAGTTACTTTCCTTAAGTTGATTAAAACCTTACATCCTTTTACTCGCTCGCTTCCTTCCTTTCCCGACAGAAGTCAAAAGTTTAATGGATGAAGTTTTGACACTTGGTTCTAGTTCATTCGGTCGCATGTTTCGAAATCACAGCCTGGAAGGAAGGTAACCGTTGAAATAATGAAAATTGCTGAGAAAATATATGATAAATATGCCCTCGTGACATGAAATGACAAAATTTATTGGCAAAATAGTAGATGTTTATCGAGAGTCAGTAATTAACTACAATTTTATAGTCGGTATTGGCATTTATTACTTTATTATGGTAATTTTTTTTATTGTGTATCGTCACTGGCGCATTCTCGTTACTTTCTTGGCCAATTTTAAGATTCGTTTTTTTGCTTGTAACGGGTCACGAGTTTTGTATTATTTTTTTAAAAGAAATTTACGTGTTTCAAATTTTCTGGTAACTTTTATTTTTTTTTTATGTGATTTTACTTTTTTTTCACCACAAGTGCATTCTCGGTACAATTTTAGCAAATTTTGAAAATAGTTAATTTTCAATTTAGGTTTTTTCTTCAGGATTTTTCTTGAAACCTCAATAGTTGAGATTACTACGAATGGTGGAAATTTATATTTTAGAATTTTTCTCACAAATGTCGTTAATTTCCCACCTATGTAATTTTATCGTTCCTCATCGCGAGCGTCTCTTTGTCATTTTCCCAACAAATTCACCGCACATGGACTAATCCACGTAGATGAGACTGACAAAGGCAGGTGCGACAATTATCTAATTCCTCTAAATTGGAGGTAAAATACAAAAAGAACGGGTATTCGCGTAGAACCAACCCGTGAAAATGATCTGAAAAGCGTTTGTGTGACATTTCCAAGTCAGATGGGCGTCAAGCTAACTAAAGTTATGACACTGGATATCCGTACAGAAATCCAGTGTTGTATGTGTGCAGGATTTATTCTACCCTAAATCATTCGTGACGTTCGGGTCTCGTGCAAGCACGTTTCATATTTATGACTTCACAAATTTGTTTGATGAATGAATAACACAATCATAAGGTGTCGCAATCGCATCAATCACTATAATTTCTATTTTCCATTCTCGCTTCAATCATTTTATTGAGTTCAAAATCACTGTAACACACGGCCAATATTTACCTGTGTAGCTCTTTATCCCAATTATTTCCCATCCGGTCATTTTCCCACAATAATTCCAATGTTTTCTCATAAACTTAAAAAGAAAACCTAATTGGGCTAATTAATTTACTCTTAAAGATTTTGGATGGATCCGAAAAGATTGTAAAATAAGTGAAAAAATTTTTTAAAAATAGCATTTTTTTATTTGTCGATTTTTTCAATTTATTTAATTTGTTTAAAACAACACACACTCTTTATTTCGAGCAGTTGAAGAATATACATGAATTTTTCTAGCCGGAGAAAAGGTATTCCCTCATTGAGGTAGGCACCCAAAGTGGTTTTGGGTCAATTCGACCCAGACTGCTCTTCGCGTTCCAAACAGGAGGTGTGTTTTTTAAGGACGAGCATTTTTTTAAAAAAATAACAGAACTATAAGTTATCAGTATTATGTACTACATTGCAAAGTGAAACTTACTATAAATCCAGTTAAGGAAACAGGTAACATTACTCGCAAGCTCCAGCAATGGTAGTTACATGTTTCGAGATAGTTTTACAAAATGCGATACACGGAGGAAAACAATTTATGAAATTCGCTATGGAAATAATAAAGATGTGCTCGTGATAAATAACAGTAAAGTTGGACACGAGGAAAATAAAAGTTACGCGAAAATCTGGAAAATGAAAAACTTTTTTCAGAAAAATAATTATTTATTATTATATTATAATATTTATTTACAAATTAGAATTAATTAGCTTTCTATCAATATTTACTATTTTTTTAGTAAATTTCGTTATATTAAGGCGCGTTTGTTTTTTTTTTGTAGTAATTTTCATTATTTTAACGATTCCGTTTTTTTTCCAGTAGTATAAGATAAATAGTTGGTAAATGGAGATATTAAACCTTAATTAAAATATCCATATTTTCATATCACACTCCGCTATAAATCATACGACACAACTATATCTTTGTATTATATTCAACGGTAAATCACAATTGATAGAATGACATTCCCGTGGCACATTCGGGTATAATTCGTTATTTAAAACAACTCTAAATTTAAAACTACTGTATTTTCGAACAAATAATCACGGTAATCAACATATGTTATAATATCTCGTCGTTGCAAATATTGTTACCGTAATTAAACTATGAAATAACATAATGGATACGACAAGTGAGTCGGAATAAAATTTTTTTTTTATTATCAATTATAATAATACTCTCTTTAATATGTCTATTAATTATTAACGATTTAAATTTAGTTACGACCGCTTGGATATAAACTAAACGGCAATTACGTTGTTTGCAACTACAACTTTAGTTTTTATGTCATAATTAGAACTTTTTTCTTCCTACATCATTCAACTCTTTGCCGGTCTGTGGGGTCTGAGACGCCCCAGTCCAGATCGATAGACTCTATCGTTTTTGCAGTCTCCAAGTTGCGAAATAATCCACAATTTCCGATTTTCTGACAGAAACAAACTTTTTCAATAGACGCGATTTGTTGGAGAGTGAAGGGGTCGAATGTTAATGTTGTCATCAAAAACATTAACGGTGCGAAAGCCATTAACGGTGCGAAGAGGCCACAACTGCCTCGTACCAACTGGGAATCAATTTTAATGTGGAATGCAAAGGGAAACTTTAAATTATAAAGCTGTGTAAGAGCCACCCTGCAGCTTGTTTTCAGAGAAGTCTCTTCATTGGAAAATTTATGAATTTTCATGTTCATACACAATTTCCAGGCAATCTGCTTTCTAACGCGTTCAGGGCTGTTATTTTATTTAGTATGTGTGGATGATATGAAATACGGCATGCTTCGGATGATTCCTTGGGAGCAAGCGTTATGAAATTTAAATAAGCTATTAATAATAACAATTCATCACGGGGCGAAGACAAAAGAACAGGAAAATACTAAAATCTGTTGTTTTATAGGAAAAAAAAAATAACTTTTTTTCGGTGCTGCAATATTTTCTGCCGCGTAAACAGTAAATTTTACACTTTTACGGAAACTTTTATGTCGCCAGGAAGTAAAACTGTCACTGTAAAAATTCTTACAATTTGTATAGTTTATTTTAGGAGACCTCGTCTATCCGTTCTCGCCGTTGTAAAGAATATTAATTTTTTTTTTATTTCGAAACTCGTTTCAAACAATGAACCATGGGGTGCAAAGGGTTAAGATCCGCTTAAAGAACTTCATTTCATTTAAATTTATCTCATCCGGAAATACATGGGGATCAAATCAAATATTTTCGTCGTAAGGAAAAATTAAAAATACCCGAAAAATATTTCACCCGATTTTTCAAATATTTTGCCCCAAAAATATTATTTTATCGAAAAAATTAAATACCCTAAGGCTTCATTTCCACGCATTTCTAAATATTTTATACCAACCCATTTTTTCCCCACCGATCCTTTAACTGTTCGTAAATGCAATTCATAGAAAAAAAAATTGAAACAAAGAAAATCTGCAATTGTAACTTGTAATTAGTTGGTGGATTACTTTTAATAGTTTAAAAAGACAAATCTATGCAAGCTACGTTTGTAATCCAGCCGATAAATCTACAGGAAATATGTGACTTTTTTGGTAGAGAAAAGAACTTTAACGAAGCAGACACTTTTTTACCTTCCAATGTTACTCTAGAAAATAAATAATTAATGTTATTATAAAAATTCATTTTTATTAATTTTATTATAAAAATTTTGAATTTTATTTTATTATAATTAATGTTATTACAAAATTAATTAAATTAATTTTATTATAAAAATAAATAATTAATGACAGCAAAACCGTTATGCATAAAAGCGTGTTTTTAAAATTACATAATATTTAAATAATTGGGGTTTCAATTATTTACTTTGCAAATATATTTCAATTATTTAATTGCAAATTTCCTTCGCTTCGAATAATTAAAATATTGAGAAATTATAAAAAATGCTTTTCAAGAGTATAAACTAGCGTAAGTCGTACCTGAGGAAATTAAATAATTGTGAATACGTAAATTAACTAATTTTCGTTCCATCGGGTTATAGTTCAAACGGTACCCTAAAAACTAATTAATTAAAGTATAAATACTATCTACAAAATTAATTTACTTCCACTTTGTTGGATTAAAATGTGTATTTGATTGCAGGTGCGAGGAAGTCTCGGCGAGTGATTACGTGGAATTCTCAAATTACGTAGCACGAGACAGAAAATATTCCAGACATTGCGGGCAATTGAAAGAATTCGACATTGTTAGCGATAAAAAATTTTTTCGTGTTACTTTCAAGAGTAATACACGATTAGATGGAATTGGATTTAACGCGAGTTACGTGTTCTTAGATGAAGAGGATAATTATACTATGAAAACTCCTTTGAACCACTCTAGAATAAATTATGGTAATTTCAATTCATTTTATTCTTGATACTTCAAGCCTCGTTTCACGGTAACCAGTTTTGCGACCCTTATTTCAAAAAGTCATACGTTTCACTCGCGATAATTTCACGAAACACGTATGGTTAATTTTTTAATTAAGAAAAATGCTAATTTTATTTTCAAATTAACACTTCAATACCGTGGCAATTTGAGTTGAAATACATTTAAATGCCTTAAGCTTCGTTCTGCTTTTTCTAACGAGTGGGTGAATTTGATTTTACACAGGCTGTTAGAAAATTATATTTTTTGAAAATTCACACCGAAGGCGTTAGCAGTCGTTGTGCATAAATTGATAATAGACTTTCTATCAAATAAACTAAATTATACATTGAACATTAAATTCTACTTACCAGTCGATTCATAATCAAATTCGATACTGATGTTGTATCAAACAAACTCAATTATACATTCAAAATTGGTTTACGATAACCTGATTAAGCTCGCGTAAATTTAGCGTTACATTTTTTCAAAACAATTTTACCTTGTAATTAATACAAACGTCGCTACGTATTTATTCAAAGCCACATAATTTTCCTGCTCGGTTAATTAAGTTGTTATTCCGATCCAAATTAGTCTCAATTTATATGAAACTACTGACACAGTCGAAACGTATGTAAATAAATGTCATAAGCACTTTCGGCTACGGTAACTGCATATTTTCCATTGACTTTCTGGCAAACGCGAAATTAGTGCATCATTTATAACATTTATATTTTATTTGTCGTATGAATATTTCTTTGTTAATTCTGACTTTTGCTTTCAGGTTCACTTTCATTTTTAGCCGTAGCGATATGCCTTCACCAATTTACAATCAAAAGATCGCTCTGAGACGCCTCGAGACTCGTCTGAAGAGCAACTTTTCAAGAAGAAATTGATATTAACAACGACGCTGTCGAAGCACTCGTGTGTAAATTAATTGCAAGGAAAGAAAGGTATAAAGAAAAAAAGGGGAGAACCTGAAATAGCAGAGCTGTAAAATCTTCGCCTTTGGAATTGTCATTTAATGAAGAGTGGAAAGTGTTACATCGCTCTCTTGAGATTCAAACTAATTTTCCAATCAATGTATCAACAAAGAGAGAAATGATACGAATTTTATCTTCTTCTCTAGCTAAAACCGATCAGTTATTCTCGTCGAGTATTTCAGCATTCGCGGAAACACACAAACGGCGCGATCCAATCGGTGACGAAAGTCGCAATTGTTCGGATGCAATGTTGCGGAAGAATTTACGCGGATTTGCGTTTTTCAAAATATAAGAATTTCATCGAAGAATTATATACAACGGTAGAGTGATTTCTGAAGGAGAAAAAGAAAAATCGATCAACTCGTGCCACTTTTGTGTTTACGAAACACTGAAATACTTCATTGAACTATTTTATATTAGCTCCGAATCTACGACAAGTCTAATTATTAATTAAAAAAAAAAAAAGCCTGTGTGGTGACCTTCGCAGGGAACTCTGGTAATATAATTGATAGGGATTTTTCCAATATACACATACATATAAATACATACGTTTGTAATTTTCATTATTTTTTAATTGTACTCTCGTAAGTTGTAATTTAAAAAAAAAAACAAAGGGTCTCATCCTTTCTCCAACTGTGATTGTTCCAGCTCATTCCTAAATAAACATTTATAGGTAGACGAGGAAATTTTATCGAAAGTAATAAATCAAAAAAGTAATAAGAATATTAATGAGTGAAGAAGAACAAAAAAAAGTAAACAATGATCACGATAATGGCGACAGATCTAGAAGGATATTGGAAATTGACGTACGAAAAAGCCGAGGATTACAAATTTTTTAGACGCAGCCAAATTTCGAAATATAAAATTTTACCTTCATTGGAAATAATATTTGTGAGAAAAATGGAAAAGTATTGTCAGTTCACTCGATTGTCCCAAAGAGTATACATTTTATTTTCAAGGAATTGATAAAAAAAAAGAAGTAAATGAATTGCAAATAATTCACAAATACATTTTTAATGCAAGTAAAAAATGCAAGGAAGGTTGTAAAATAGGTTTTGTTGCTCAGCTTTATACTTAATTCCATGATCAATATTTTTCTATTTATTTTATTTAGTTTCGTCATCGTTACTCGCAAAAATAATAGAAAAGTTACGAAATCTCCCCGATTAGAAATTTTTCCAAAATAATTATTCATTTTTCAAATTATTCATTTCAAAAATGTTATTGCCGCTGATTTTGAAAGCATTAAAAAAATAAAAATATGCCGACTCCTTTGAACCGAAAATTAAGTTTCCCTGCAATTTGAATTCGTTTCGAAATGTGAATTTTTGTTTTACGGAATTCCATCCCCCAGAATTTTCAAACCAGAGAATTTTTCTACCGATACGCCTATTTTTGAAAAATAAAATAATATTTGTCGGGAATTAAAGTACTTTGGCAAAAAAAAATCAAGAAAAATTTTAATCTTCGGCTTTATTTATATTGATTAGATCCTATGGACAAAGAAAAACTCATTGCGAAAATTGTCAGCATGTACAATTAATTGTTGGTCGAGCAATGCAGCTACTACTGTTGAGATTCAATATATTGCTACGTATTACCATGAATGAGTGACTTTTGGTTTTTTGGATTGAGTGTTAACATTTCAATTGACTAATGTTCTTTCTCAGAGTTTTTGACTGAAAATACGAAAAATTACTAACGCATAATTTCAATCTCTCTGAACAACAGAAGCAAATGTGTTATAAGCTCAAAATATGCAGTAAAGGAGAGTGAAATTGTAGCAATAAAAGATGCAACCCACAGTGTCTCGAAGGTGTTGAATTTTGGATAATAGGTTCTGCGTATTTTAATGTATCAGTTTGAGATTGATCTAAATTTCATTTTCATAAAAGTACACTTTAGAAGGCCCGTGGAGTAAAGGGGAGAAATTATTCAGAAAACAGCATTATTACACTATCATACCAACTATTGGTTTTTAATTGATAGTTTGAACAAAAATTAGAAATGTAAATCAATAAACAAATTTATTTGATAAAAAGCAATAAAAATATTATTTTCTTGATGTATCCACTCGTCAGTGATTTGTATCAGACTTTTAGTTGCAAATTTTGTTTAAGAAAAGGAGTGGCAATTATTTTTGTTTTTGCTGTTATCTTTTTTATAATCCAGTATTTTATAATTTTAAACTGAGCATGGGTCGCCCCTTGAAATTTTTTTTTTAATGTATCTTATCTCTGAAATAATCAATAATAGCATAAACATGAGTTTGCCTCAGTAATTTGAAAGTTGAGACACAAAAATTTATATAAATCCGACAATTAATTTTTTCAGTTAAATTGGCAAATTTTCTCATTAATATTTAGAAGCCTCTTCTGGAACTTTGTCGGTTTTTGAAAATATCAAATTATGTTAAAATCTTTTTATATCAAAGAGACATTCCAGATACCAATTAAAAAGTTTTGGATTTTTGTAGTTTTTAACAAAGTGTCGGAAGCTAATTGACGTCTGGAAAAAGATCGACTAATATTATTAATAAGGAGAGAATATCAAAGCAGATAAAATCAAAATGAATTAATTTTGATTCGTGAATTAATTACCAGTAATCGAACGGTTCCTTTTCAGAGAAAAATCTCGCAGAAAATTACAAAATACAACTTCTTTTCAATATTACAACCTACAGATAGAACCGGTTATTTACATTATACATTAATTCAGTTTAGAAAATATATTTCGAAATTCCTTTGAGTTTTAGACAAATTTTCCGAATCCTGTCTCACCAGCTGTAGGTAAGTAACAATTTCTACCTTACCTACTCCGAGTTCGAATAATCTATTATTATTCCTGGCGATTCTTGTAAAACCTTACCGGCCTTTTGAAAGAAATTCTATTTAAAAAACATTAATATCCAACTATTATATTTTTACAACAATGCAATTGAACTAGTATTTTAATCACATATTTAATTATTATTAATTATTTCCTTCGTCTGCTTTAGTTTAAACAAATTGAGTATGACTAGTTTTTTATTTCAGTATATATTTAATTTTCTAAAATGTAGTGTTGCGCCATCTTTGGAATGTTTTAGTCAATTTCCCAGTTTCACGTGATTCATTTTCAATTATTTTCAAAATGGATGTTTCTTCAACAATAAATTAAAACGTTCTTTTGTTATTCATTGACTTATGACTCGGTCGGGAAACATAACAAGATACAATAACGCAATAACTTTTTATTTTATTATTACAGAAAATACCTATGTCACTTTCAAAAACATCATGAATTTGCGAAATTATATAAAAAATATTCTGCAAATGGCAAGGCATCAAACATTTTAGAAAATGAAATATTTATACTAACCCAGAGCCTGAGGAAATTTAATTAAAATTAAAATTTACCGAATTCTATTTATTATACATAAAATTATCTGATTGTGGGGCAACAATAATCGAATTCATGCATAAGCCTCGAGGATGGCGCTACTCTGCAGAATCCGGAATGGTATACATTGACTACGTGGGGTAACGGCTAGCGCTGTTCCTGCTGAAAGTACGGGAAGAAGGAAGAAAAAAGAATCACCCATTCCGGCTGTAGCTGGCGAATTAGTGGTAGTATGGTAGGAAAGAAGGGATTTCGGTATAGGTACCTACTTCTCCACCACATAAAAGTTTAGTAGGTAGAGGCTAGAGACATAGAGAGCGCGGATTTACAACGGAGGATATTATTACCACGGTGTACCTATTATTTACTTAAGTAACGTGTGTCATTCGAAACGCGTGCGTGAGGTGTGCTCAGGTAAAGCGCAGACGCGCGTATCGATACTATTTTTTTTTTCGTTAGTAGGTGGGAGGTGATCAGCTGGTAGCACGCGACGAGATGTTCATCCTGCAGAGGTCTATATTGTAAGTAGATACATACGATACAAACCAAATTTCACATGAAAACCGACTCGTCTTTGGTCTTCCTTTGTTGGAAACAATCGCAAACGTTCCACGGGGTTCCAACGGCCTCGCAGTTTTAATAATCGAGCAGTATTGCCTAATTTTGCCGGTCTGATACTTGTAAATTGCCCCTAAGAAGGTTCGATGTTATCGAAAGAGTGCGAAAGTTCTCGGTATACCTAATTTTATGATGCCGCAATGCGGTGCTGAAAATAGGTGCGCAGGCCGTCCGCCGATCGATACAAAAGAAGAAGGAACGAAAGCGAAGTTAAAATCTTGCCAGGAAAGAATAAGAACGAGCGGTTCTCGAGATTCGTAATTATACAGTCCCGAAACGACGTTTCCACCCCGGTAGGAAATCTGCGGGACCAAAGGGCGTTTCATAAATAGTGAAATATCCCAGAATTGTGAAATTGTAGAGCAATATTTCAATCCCCCTGGTTATTCGCGCAGGTTATGTTTATTGAATTCGAGATGATTGTAACCCCTTCGTTTACGTTTGTACTTTTGAGACCTTACCCCAGTTGGATTTTTACCTAGAAACAAAGTATTCGAATCGAAGGATTTTTGTTGAACGCGGTTTTAAGTTTCACCGGTTTCGTTTCTGTCAAACCTGATTTAATCGATTAAATATATATATATATGTACAGGGTGAGGCGTCTTCGCCTACTTTTGGGGATAGAAAGAAAGGGTCGAATGAAAATAGTTCGATTTAAAGGAAGAAAGAGAACGGCATTTTTGTTATTTTTCATTTGGGGCGCATGTTCAAGGTTTTTTCAAGGTCAACTATTCTTTCCGAGTGGAAACCTATATTTATTATTTTCAATGGCGTGTTAATCTACACCAAAAATACAGATAATCTTTGGACACATATTTTCAATTTAACTTGAAATTTTTAAGGTTACTAATGATGCATAGAACGTTAGCTAGCTCTTGACTACTCTTGACTTTTTTCTATGAGGATACTTTGAAAAATAAAGTATGTTGGATTTCCGTAGGAAAATGAGATCAATGTGGTTTGTGGGATAAAATAACTATTTATTTTATAACACACACACAAACACACACTCGTTACAATGCATATATATATAAAATATAATATATCTAGATCCGAACTTTATACGCTGCACAATTTCTATTTTCTTCTGGAGAGAAGTTGTTTCTAGTCGGAAGTTTCAAAATTCTCTGAGTTGGGTTTTTAGGAAAACCTGGAGGAAGGTTCAGAAAAGATACATTGGAGGGGTAGTTCATGGGGGTGGAAGTTGTCCGTATGCAAAAGAAATATACAATAATCACACAAGATATGAAATCCGAAGGGTCCCAACATTCCTAAGTTATCCGGAGGAAACTCACGTTTATTGTAGGATACGGCAGGTTCTATGGTCTTAAGGATTAAAGGACTGAGGCTACGGAGTTTATTTGCTTAGGTGTGCAATTAGGATACTAAGTTTTACCTTGTAAAGGGATGGTGTCTTATTCTAATTCTAAAGAAATGTATGTACATCGATACAGGATGTAAGGCAAAATACAGCAAAGTTTGGTGGGTCATACAAGTACACCAGGAGGTACCAACTGCTCTTGAAATAGGAAAGAATGTTTTACACATGCTCGTAGCAGCGTTGATAGAGATACATCCTCAAGTTGTCATGCGTGATTTGTTGAACGGCTTGAGAAATGCATCAAAGAGAGCGGTCACCAGTTTGAACATTAGCTACATTAATTCAATAAGACGGCAATTGGTAAACACACGCCTGATACATAATATTGTGTAGTAGATTTATTAACTCTTAACCTTTCGCTTACCACGTGGGGTTCAAATTAACCCCAGTGGCCTTAAACCTACTGTATTCTTTTCCAAATATATATTTATTATTCACGTCCTTATTTATTAAAATTGTTTATTTTCTTTGAAAAGAATAAGAAAGTTCTTTCGGAGAAAAATTGTCGAGTTTTGAAAAGAAAAAGCGTCGACCTTGAAGTAACCTTGGAGACGTCCACTAAATGAAAAATACACAATGCCGCTCTCTGTCTGTCCCCCTTCGAAGCAAATGACTGTTGGTGGACGTATTTTTTGCTCTATCGTTAAAAGCAGACAAATTATTCAGGTGGCCTGTTTTAGATGCTTCACTTTGTGTGCAATTTACTTTCTTTTCAAAACGCTCCGAGAAGGATTTAGATAACACCCATTGTTCCTTTGACGTCGTAAATCCGAAGCTGATATCAAGCAGTTATGAAATATCACGATTTGATTCAACCGCATCCCATTGAAACTAACAACGTAAAGTTGGATGGAAGGACAAAGGAGATTTCCTAGAAACGAGCGGCGCAAAAAAGAAAATACTTATTACTGAACCCCAGCAATTTGACACGTGCAGCTGACTGTGTTTTTACATAAGTGAACTTGGCTACTTTTAAATAAATAAATAAATAAAAAATGTTTATATGGTACACTCTTCTTATTTTTTCTTGAAATTTTTATAACTGTTATCGAAATAAGAAATAATAAACAAAAGAATGCATTTTTTCACATTTCTTCACTTAGTTTTGTCTCTCACACGTATGGTTAAATTGTGTTTGTTTGTTTTAATAATAAATTCGGAATGTATCAAAAGAGCTCCCGGGTCACCAATTGGCTGCTAACTTCGGCTCCTTGCATACACGCCTACTATGTCTATACGTTTCTCCTTCGAAAGTAATGGCTATTCTCAAATACCAAATTATTATATTATAACCTTCCAAAAATATGGATTTTTATCCTAAATTTATTTTATCCGAAATAAGTCGATTTTTCCATTTGTTTAATTATTCACAAATTGGGATTTCTTTGGAGTATTATTCCGCTGTATTTTACTGCCTACAATGTGAAGAAGATAAATAATGCCTTTCTTGGAATCGTATAAAGGTTATACTCGTATCACGCGTTAGTGCAATTTTTTAAGCTTGTGTAATAATAAATGAAAAAACGTAATATTTATTCGCAAGAATGAAGCAGGTAACGCGAAACGTTTTGGTTATATTTCCCAGTCGACTCGTAATGCCCCACTTCTCCGTCTTTCTCCTTCTCATTATCAAATATAGATTGTTACTTAGTTAGAAGGAGGAAATGTGAGAAATAACGGTTGTTTTATAAATGATAGTAACGCTTTTTATATGGCTACTGGAAAGACCAGTTCGTGAAATATTAATTGACGTCATTTTCAATTCAATGATACGAATTAGGCGTAAATTCAGTATCAACGCGATTCTGTAACTGAATTCCAAATCATTTTCAATTTATCTCTTTACATTTCCTATGAATCTCCACCGAAAAAGATTTTGTAGTTATTCACAGTTTTAAAAATTCCTAATGTTCTTTATAAAAGTAAAGTCAGAATTTTTTGTAGTAATTAAATATTTTCAACTTTATGTAATTTAAAAATTTGTAATTCAGCGTCATAGTGATCTACAGAAAATAAAAATATGTATAAGAAATGCTTCAGTCACTTTACAGTAGTTTTAAAAATGTTATTAACGCTTTCTATATGTATATGTTACTGGAAAAACTAGTTGGTGAAAAATCGGTTACCGTTATTTTTAATGCAATTATGAATATTATAAATCTCAGTAAAATCCAGAATTCTAAGTTGATTTTAAGATCACTTTGAAGGATAAAATTAAGTATGAACGAGGTTCTCTAATTAAATTCCAAATAATTTTGAATTTGTCTTTCCACATTTCCTAAAAAATCTAAATTTCACTAAAATTCGTCAACCTCTTTGTGGAAGTCAGAACTTTTTGGTATTAACACTATGCCGTCCGGTGACACCAAGTTGGTGCCATGCAATAACTATCGGGTAAACGCCGGTGGCACCACCTTGGTGTCGTGCATAAAGATTTATACCGGCGTCAAACGAAAAAATCCCGATCAGACGTGCGGACGGCAAAGTGTTGATATAAGTATTCAGAACTTTTTGGTATTCATTTGGTAATTATATAATTTGGTATTAATATATTGTTAAACGAGACCATTTGTCACCTCAAACATTGATATTTGATTTACGCAAATTTATGTAATCCCAAAATCGGTAATTCAGGAGAGAAGCCTCATAGCGATTCATACTTCAGTCACTCGGTAAACCAACAGTTATATAAGAAATCCTTCAATCACCTTACAGAGCTTTGTAGAAAAAGAACGTCTTGAAAACTCGCGAGTCTCAAAGGGAGCTTTGAAAAGTCGAAGAAAACCTTTGTCAAAATTTTTTAAGATTTGTTGTAGAATCTGATGTTGAGAGGTACCTTTCTACTTTAATCTTTAGAGTTTGTGCAAGTTCTGGCATATATCCTAGAGGGGGCTGAGATCACCCTTTGAACTTTACCACTGAACCTCTTTTTACATCGTTTAAATAGCTTCGTGTAATGGATCCCAAGTTTCCTGGATTCTTCGGAGAAGCAAAATTGCATCCGATTCCATCGAATGTAACCTCACTGAAATGATGCGTTTCCCTTTTTCTCTCCTATGACGTATGAATAATCCCTATCTTCTTTGCTTTCATTTAACTCGTACTGTGTCACTGTATAACGTCAGTGGGAAAAATTCGGATATATCCGGAGCGAGTGAGTTAATACGCAACAGCGCAGGGTAGGATAAACACGCCTGTTACTCAACAGTTCCAGTAATTGTACGTGACGAGACGACGAAATATTTATGATTTTTGTCTGCAGACACGAAATGTTCCGTCACGAAGAATTCGTGTACTTAGACTAAACGTACAAAATATTTGGTATACATGTATAGATGTGTGTTTTGTACTTGTGTGCAATGTTTGAAAAATACAATAACAAAAATTAAGTATTCATTTACTGGCCACCCGACTCATTTAACCCTTAGAGGTCACACGTTCTCAAAATAACGTGCCGGTCACACGGGGTCAGAATGACCCCAGCCATGTTTAAACAATTGCCGCGTTGCAAATATCATTCCGAACGACTCATAAAAATTCAGGATATTAGTTGAACCTTTTAGAATGAGAATATCATGGCAAAACATTGTTATCAAATTTTCAAAATGGCGAAAAAAAATCAAGAAGGAGGCAATGCGTAAAAAATATCATTTTCCTTCAAGTTGCATTTGGGGTTATTTTGACCCCTAATGATCTCTAAGGGTTAATTCTAACACCTGGAATTACATATATGGGTACTGGGAAAAATTTAAAAGAATATCCTACATGCAAGCTTTCGCCGGGAAATTTTTGGGAAATTTGAAATTTATTAGAAATTGAGTCAAATTTTTCCAACTGTAACTAGAATTTCGTTTTACACTTGAACAAATCGTTCAACAAATCGTTGAACAAATTTTTGAAATGCCGAAATAGTTCAAAATCATCGAAACGATAAAAGTATTTCAAAGCAACTATTTTTAAAATTAACGTTTTTCGATTTTTCGGGATCTTGCAATTTCATATCGATTCAAAATCCATCTAAAATGCAGCTTTATCGTCTCTGTAATCTAATTTTCCTACTGAAACCCAATAACTTTCAAGCCAGACGTTCTTTTCTACCTCCGAGAGAAACCACGTTATTTGGGATTGTAGAGTTACGTGGAACACCCTGTCTAACTCACACTACCAGTTTTTAGGTGATATTTATTACCTCCCACATGAATATATGAAACCTCAATAGGGGAATTTATTAAAATCTGAGGAACGAGTTCAAAGCAGTTTTTATAGCAGATGAAGTGATAAGAAATTTAATCCCGCGATATTTATGAGTAAATTGTAAGCCTGTTTCGGTTTCAAAATACATACGGTGCTGAATAACTGGAACATTCTGTAGAAACAATGTTGTAAATAGTTTTGACATCTGGTGGAAATTCCAACAAAGTTCATTTGGACGGAATCCCAAGCCGAGATGCTAATTTGGATCAGACCCTATTTTACCTTCAACTTAATTGACTTTATTACCTGTTGTTACATGATAAAAGTCTGATATAATCCTATCAGAAGTAATTAATTACATTTATTATTATGTCTGGCTATTTTGAGATACAAATTTTGATATATAAAGAAATCTTAATTTTTATTTGTCTCAATCTCAATCTGTCTTAAATTTGGGTTCTTGGAAATTGTACATAAATTAAATTCGATAAATATTTGCAAAAATTTGGAATATTCTAAGCGTTCCAAAGGTAGCTCTGCTAAAAGTTTCTTAAAATATGCAAAATAAATTGCAGAGATTTCTAAAAATTTAATTTTCTAAATTTCTTATAATTAGTTGGAAAAGTATTCTTTCATATCGACCAAATTTGTGGTTGTGTAGGTAAGAAAAATACTGAAAATTCAATTACTACCAAAACTGGTGTTCTTTATTTCAGTTGATAACTACAAAATAATTTGACATCTGTGTACACTGTTCACATAAAGCAGAATGCTCAGCTGGTTCAGAGAAATTCAGTGCTTGACCTTCTGAAATATAAACAGAATTCTGTTACGTGGTAGTCTCCCAGTTCTCGTCGAGAAACCGAGGGGGAGACCTGAAAACTAAATGCATCTGAAATAAAAATGGATCTAAACTAAAAACTGAATACAGTTAAACCCGTTTATTGCGGTCTTTTTTTATGCGTTGTTTTCTCATATTATTCACATACTGCACAAAAAAATGCACCAAAATAAAATCGCACAAAAGAAAAACGCATAAAAAAAGATCACGCAAAAACAGGTTTAACGTACAGTCAAAACAAAAATATTCAAAGAGAAAAACAAATTTTAATAGGGTTTCGCTATTATTAAATTCATTACATTCACAAATATACATACACATATAAACCATTAGCCGCAAAGAGGTATACAAAATATGTCAAACCGTATTTTTAACGAAATTCCGTTGAATCATAACAGATAATAATACTTCATAGTAACGATAACATATGATACGTTATCGTTGCATAGTGGAGTATCTAATTTAAAGTAAATGAGGAAGGAAGACACTCTTTTCTAACAAATGACAACAAGGTCGATGATTTCATTTATACTTCGCTCGATCCAATGACATAATTCTTCGATGACGTTACATAATGTTAAAATGAACGTCAGTGAGCTCATTCCAAGTGGGAAACCGTTGGTACTGAAATCGAAGACATTGTGCCATAATATTGGTTTTCCGAATCTCACACGAAATTGTCGAATAAATATGAGAGGAAAAAAATTCCAAAGTTTCCGGAATCAATAGTCGACCGTCGAATCGAGTTATAACGTACCCGATAATTAATTTGCCAGCAGTCTTGTAACTGCAGTTTAGCCGTTCGAGCGTCTTTGGCGCTAAACGCTAATTCCCTTCCTTTATTATATTAAAAGCTGTAGCTCGTTACTGCAGCTATTTAACTCAAAGAAAGAAGTCTACAAGAACAAGCTTGAGTTTTTCAAACAAATATATATGAATCTACCCAAGCACGTCATATCTTGAGATTCTTCTGGCTAAATGCCATGAAAATAATAATAGAAATAGCTTGCTCTCGTTAAGAAATCTTGAAAGAAACTTCGTAAATAAAAAAAAAAGAGGAGAGTTGCAGCGGTACTTTGTGCAAGGGGAAAATTAAAAAGAAGACGTTAAAATACTTTCGTTTGGGGGATGGTCTATTTGTGTTGAGTTCATTTATATTTTTATACACGCAGACCTTGGGAAAGAAAAGAGAAACTTGTTTTGTTATTTATCAAATGCATTAAATTAATGAAGTAGAAGAATCGTAATTAATTTGTTTCATTCATTTACATGAGCGAGACTCATTGCTTTTAATAGCCCTTGTAATTGGATTAAACGCTTTCGGCTTGATTCCCACGCATGATCGAACGAAAGAATCGACGCAATTTACATGTAACAATAAAATTAAACGCTTGTTTCAAAAATAATCCCGTTTCGTACGATATGGGCGATGCACCGAGGATTTTTTGGAATGCCGAGAATGGAATGTCGGGAATGACGATAACGCGAATTTGCCAAACAGATGTGTTTCAATTGTTGGTAGCGAGAAAAGGGAATTTTTTGTTTTTTTATTATGATGCAAAAATTGAACATCCGATTGTAAATCAATTGGGTGCTTCAAAAATTGAATCCAAAGGTGCGACAACAATTGTTGCACCTTTTGGAGTTTTTGCAACAACCGGAGTTGTTGTCGAATAATCATTTTGATGATTCCAAAGAAATTAACGCATGTGTGAGACGCCATGAAATTGAAATTCAGATGAAAAGGGTTGGAGTTCCTTTAATGAAAATTATAGAGTTTCTATGATAAGGCACACCAGCAGGTATAACAGCAAGGAACGTTAATGAAAAGATAAATTATTAAAATGGCGCACACGCTATAGTTCCTAGTTATGTAGGTATTATTTTGTAAGTAACCCGGTTTTGTAGCCTAACGAGGACGTTAATTATGCATTTATAACTACACAAGGGTGTTAACTGCTTGTTGATATGTAAGGGAGAAGCTCCCTTCCAGATGTTGGCTTGGAAACTGCTCTATGGTGTACAAACCAAATAATTCCACGTGTATGATGACAACTGAATATTTTAATTAAAGCGAGTAATTGGACCCTTGCTTTCCGAAAATATATCTTCCTGATTGTTAGAAAATTGAAAAAAAAAATTTATCATCACCAACAAAAGCCAAATTTATGGTAGGGACGTGTTGTGCCATTCAGAGATTTTGAAATTTAGCGTAACTTTAATTTTTATGCTCTATAGAATTTTATATATTTTTTGAGAAGTCTGAATATTTTTTTGGGAATTTAGATACAATATTTAGACTTTCTTTTTAATTTGTATTTTTTTAGGATCAGATATAATACTTTTATTATTTATTCTTTCCATACTTTTAATTTTAGTTTCAATTTATTTGGTAATTATAATATAATTAGTATTAATATTATAATATGAAAATAATATTAATATTAAAATATTATAATAAAATTAAAAAAGGGGCCAACGAAGAATTGCAATATTCAAAATTATTATTAACAATTATTTGTGAATTAAAATAGTTTAGTTTTTATTTCTAATTTTATTTTCAATTTTATTTCCAATTTTATTTCTAAAGTTACTAATACTATTGTTTTAATCTTGGATATCCCATACCAATGCGTATATATTTATTGGAAATATTTCAACCACATTTTCATGTTCGACAGCGTTTATTATAACATTGGGACCCTTCCATACCTGAAAAAGAAACGAATAGAAAAAAGTTTGAGATTTTTTTGAGAGTAAAAAATGCCTAATATGTTTTTCCAAATTTTTTTGCAGATCATCCTACGGTAGAAGTAGTGCAGGAGTATGGGCAAAGGTGCTCCCACCTACTCACCCTGCTATCAAGGATGTCCCACAGCAGAGAGACATCCACGAAGTTTCCGGCGATGTTGTTCCGATAAATATGGTTAAGGGTATTGGGCATTTACGGGATCCTCGACTGAATAAAGTACGTATACCTTTAATGCCATCTTACAAAAATGTGAATTAAAATCAACAAGAGTTTGAATTTTTCATTTTAATTCTCGCTGTTTTTTTCTGATCTCAGGGATTAGCTTTCACGTTGGAAGAAAGGATAGCGTTGGGAATTCATGGTTTACAACCACCGAGATTTAAGACTCAAGAAGAGCAGTTAGCTTTATGCAAAGCTTCCGTTATGAAATATACTGAGGATTTAAATCGTTACCTGTACCTCGTTGAATTGCAGGTACTTATACACTTTCGTGATTTCTTACCACAATTCACGCTGTATAAAATTATGCAGGTGCCCTCACTCCCGCTACCGTGGCATAAAAAACTTTTCAATTTTCAAGAACCCTAAAATACTGCGCCAGTTTAATTAAATGTCTCAGGCTCCGTTTGTTTATTCCACGAAGTGGCGAGATGAAAAAAGTGATGCATTTGGTTGTCATAATTTTTTTTTTATTACAATCATTATTTCTGATTGCATATGTTCGCAGGAGAGAAACGAAAGATTATTTTTCCGGCTGCTGAGTGAAAACATCGAGCAAATGATGCCGATAGTGTATACGCCAACCGTGGGATTAGCGTGTCAAAAGTTTGGCGTTATTTATCGTAGACCCAGGGGAT
Source organism: Gasteruption jaculator (assembly GCA_949825005.1). NCBI lineage: Eukaryota > Metazoa > Arthropoda > Insecta > Hymenoptera > Gasteruptiidae > Gasteruption > Gasteruption jaculator. Next base: position 3,150,480 of record OX463761.1, read on the forward strand.
TATTTATTACCATTTATGATAAAGGTCATATCTATGAAATACTCAATAATTGGTAAGCTGATATCGGTGCTTTTTAAGCAGAGAGATAATTGTTTCGTTTTATAAAAAGCGCCATAAATTGCAGCAAACAGATCACCCAAAAGTAGATATATTTAACGCGCAATTATTCATTCGATAGTAATTTTTAAATATTTTTTACGAGATTTGTAATTGCTATTAACACTTTGCCGTACGCGCGTTTGATCGGGATTCTTTCGTTTGGCGCCGGCATAAGTTTGTGTGTACGACACCAACGTGGTGCCACCGGCGCTTGCCCGATAATTTTCGCATGGCACCAACGTGGTGCCACCGGACGGCATAGTGTTGATATTTAAATACTATTCGTTGTGACTAAAAATTTATAATTTTTAGCTTATAAACGTCTGGTCGTTATATTTTTTAATTATAATTTTTTATAGTTATGAATGTTTTTTCATTTAAATTGGAAAATGCCAACTAGAAATTAGTATTTTTATTAATTAACAATTTTATTTTAATTTTATTTGAAATTTATTCTTACATTTAAAAAAATCATTATTATCCTTTTGAATTTCCATAAATTACAATTTTAAATGCAAAAAAAAAATAAGAACCTCCATGTATAATATATTCCTGGTGCAAAAAAATTCTTTTTTGTTGAAATTCGTGTTTTAATTCAGTATCAAAGGAGTGATCAATTAATAAAATTTGACCAATCAACGATCATTTATCTGAAAAAAATAACAATAATTCGCATTTCAGGCCAGAACAAGCTGTTCGTGCCATTTGCGTCACCGACGGAGAGAGAATTTTGGGACTTGGCGATTTGGGTGCCTGTGGCATGGGAATACCAGTTGGTAAATTGGCGCTTTACACAGCTTTAGCCGGTATCAAACCACATCAGTGTTTACCAATTACCATCGACGTTGGAACCAACAATGAACAACTGCGAAACGACCCTCATTACATCGGTTTAAACAAAGCCAGAAGTCAAGGAGGAGAATATGACGAATTGATCGACGAGTTCATGGCAGCTTGTGTCAAGAAGTACGGCCAGAACGTACTCATTCAAGTAAGAATGACCCTTTTCGTATCAAGGTGATTGCAAAAAAAAGATAGAGCTTTTATTTATAAAAAACGTATATTTGGTTTTTAGTTCGAGGACTTTGGAAACCACAACGCGTTCCGCTTTCTGGACAAATACAGGGACAAGTATTGCACCTTCAACGACGACATTCAAGGTACAGCCGCTGTAGCCGTGGCTGGAATCTTAGCGTCCAAAAGAATCACAAAAAGAAGAATGCTTGATAATAAGTTTGTCTTCCTCGGGGCTGGAGAGGTATGAAATTCAGTTGCAATAATTAAATGGGTCACCTCAAAAACGTTGTAAGGTACAAATTGCCAGTTGTTCAAAAACCCCGAAAATGAAAAAAAATAACCTGATGGATTTTTTATACAATTTTTTTTAAAAAATGGATGAATTTAAAAAAAAAATCCATCAGGTTATTCTTTTCATTTTCAGATTATTTTTTTACAATTTGCAATTTGTACCTTACAACGTTTTTAAAGGTGACCTATTCAATTGCTTGCTTAGAAATCCATCCATATTTTAAAAAAATTGTTTAAAAAATCCATCAGGTTATTTTTTCATTTTCGGGTTTTTTTTTAACAATTTGCAATTTGTACCTTACAACTTTTTTGAGGTGACCCATTCAATTGTTTGCGATAATTTTGTAAAAATAATAACAAGGTTGATTGGTCTTATCGATAGGCTGCAATTGGAATCGCTGATTTATGCGTAAAAGCAATGGAAGCTGATGGATGCACCGAAGAGGAAGCGAGAAACAATATCTGGATGATGGATATCGATGGGTTATTGGTTAAACAGCGAAAGGAGGGGAATTTGGACGGGCACAAAGTGTGGTACGCCAAAGATCACAAAGTTATGAAAACATTGATTGATGTCGTTCGAGAAGTTAAACCAACAGTCTTAATTGGTAGGTTTTTATTATGTCATTCCACAAATAACGTCGCTCCTTATCTCGTTACATGTTTATTTTTGATAATACGAGAGTTGACATTACTTATCAGATGATCCGATGGTTTCCGATTTTAATACGTTTATTGTAACGTGCTATTTTACATATACCCTTGAAATCGTGTGAATCGCGATATTTTGTCGAAACAAAGCACAAGTTTCCTGTTTCCTTCTGTTTGAAAATTAATAGCGTTTTTTTTTCTAATTATTACATAGGTGCTTCAGCTGCCGCGGGCGCCTTCACACCGGAAGTATTACAAGAAATGGCAAAAAATAACGAGAGACCACTGATTTTTGCCCTCAGCAATCCTACGAGCAAAGCAGAATGTACTGCTCAACAGGCTTACGAGCATACGGAAGTATGTATACCAAAGTTTCTCTTTGAAAGATTTTCTTTTTTCCTCAAATTGCAAATTTCCACGCCGAAGCTTCAATTAAGCGAACAAATGCATGCGTGACGCGAATACCATGATTTTTCTAATCGGATCAAACACTTGCGGGGCTTTGTTAAAGTGAGCATTTCTATCTGATCCTTCTTATCAAGCACTCTTTGCTTTCATCAGTTTTATTGATACCGTGATTCACCCCAAGTCTGTGGATCATTATTTTAATTCTTATCAGTTTCGTTCTTATCCGCAGGAATCAGTCCTATTATTGCCACTCTTATCGACTGCATTAATCTTACCATTTTCACTGCCATTGTTTATTGATAATTCTTATCGACTATTCTTATCATGTTTGACACGTTATGTGCAATAAAGGTTTCATACGTATATGTATTTATCGGTACATACTAATACGCCTCCCGCATAGAATGTGTTAATATTTTTAGTTACATCAAATGACAAACACAAACACGAAAATTTTAATAAACACGAAATTGTTCAGAAAAATGAAGAAAAATTTATAGCTTACATGCATAATAATAATTTTTACATGGATTTTCTTGCATTATTCGAATGAGTCACCTCAAAAACGTTGTAAGGTACAAATTGCAAATTGTTCGAAAACCTCCGAAAATGAAAAAAATAATCTGATGGCGCAATAATAATTGTTTAAAAAAATTTCCTTACAACGTTTTTGAGGTGACCTATTCTATTATTGCACCATCATGTTATTTTTCTCATTTCCGGGGATTTTTAACAATTTGCAATTTGTACCTTACAACGTTTTTGAGGTGACCCATTCATTTAATGACCTATTGCATAAAGTTTCTATGATTTGTATTATGATTATTTATTTCTGACTTGTATCATTTCAATCAATTATTCTCATCATTCTATGACACGTTCTTACAAATGTTGTCGGTTTGTCGTCCACGTTTACGAGTTGTACCGATGAAATCGATTTTTAAAACATCCATTATCTTTCAGGGAAGGTGCATATTCTCCTCTGGCTCTCCATTCGGCGAAGTGAAATACAACGGAAGAATTTACAAACCAGGACAAGGCAACAACGCATATATCTTTCCAGGAATAGCGTTAGGTGTTATCGCGACTGGCGTTCACCATATCACCGAAGAATTATTTTTAATTTCCGCACAGGCTGTTGCCGATCACGTTACGGACGAGGATCTTGATATGGGAAGCCTGTACCCACCTTTGGGTACAATTCGAGAGTGTTCCATTGATATCGCTGTTAGAATTGCAGATTATGCTTACCGGCAGTGTAAGATTCTTATCTTTCATTCTCCTCCAGACTTTTATAGAACGAGATTTCAATGTATTCGTTCCCAACAAGATCTCGAAAAATTCGTTGTTGTTTCGTAACCCGATTTTTAAAAATCGAAACCTAACATAATTTCCTAATTTTGTAGTTAAAATAGTAGCCATAAGGCTAAAATAAAGGAGGTGGTTTTAATATTATCTCTGTAACAGGTGGATTGGCGAGTGAATACCCGGAGCCTAAAGATAAACGCCAGTTTATCGTAAGCAAAATGTACGATGCCAATTACGATTGCCCACTGCCAATACAATATGACTGGCCAGGAGATTATGCCAAACCACGAGTACTACCTGAGAAGTAAGTAGTCCTTATTCATATTTTTTTTTGTAACCAAAGAATCGACCGATATATTTTAATCACTTAGTTTATAGTTTAAAGAGTATTATCCGAAAATGATTGTTTTACTTAATTCACTTTTCAAGCTGAAGATTGACATTTTTCCCATTTATATTGCATTCAATCGTATTTCGTTTGGGAAATAAAATCGAAACTCCATTTTCCGCCCGTAAATAGAACGAGAAATGCGATTTGGACATTGCCACTTGGTTGCAAGAAAATGCTGCAAAGTTCAGAAAAATCCTTATTTTTGTAGACTTTTATTTCCTTAAAATGTTTTATGAATTGTAAAAAAAGATTATTGCATTTCCAATTTTTTCGAGCTTTTCAATTAGGATGAAAATCTTCCAGAAATTACCGAAATCTTTGCATAATTTTGTTAGAATTGAATTTGGAAACCGAGTGAAATAGTTTGTATCTTCTTAAAAACGTAAACTCCTCCAATTACATATTCATAAAACGGAATTTATTGCAATATACGTATATCGAAGGCTTACTTGTATGTGGAAAAGATAAATAAAAGCAAACAGCGAATTTTATCGCCGAAATGCTAATGAAGCAGTTAACAAGGAGAGGAGAATCTGGTCTTTTGAATATTGAAATACCGAATGATTATTAATAATTGTTATTATTGTATTAATGAACAACTAAAACAAAAAAAATGTCGATCTTCAGCTTCAATAATTCACTTTTAGTAGCACGGAGGAATGTTAATTGTAGATGTTGTTGAACGTTAATTAGTAATTAGCACTATCCCGTTATAATGTTGTAGTAGATTGAAAAAAGTTTGTTAGAGTACCGAATTCTGATGCCTTGAATGATAAAGAGAACAAACTTGTAGATGAATAGTAGAAATCAGAGGTATTTGAAAACTTCCTTGTCAAAGAACTTATTTGCAATTGGAATTGCATTTCCTAGACTGACAATGACCTATACCTGTTGTAGATTTGTGTATGCTTCCGCTGTCTATATTTACTGAAGGAAAAGTTTATTTTACTAATTTGTTTAAATACACCTCGTACTTTTTGTAAATATCAGTCAATGTTGCTTTAATCAATTTTTGTTGCTGTAAAATTGCTCGCTTCTATGTTCGTTTATCTAACAACCAAACTGTTTTCTTCTTCCAGTCACACAATTCCCACGTTACTCGAGAATTGTGACTTTTTCAGTGTTTTGTTTAACCTCCCCCTCGTTTGAAATTATCCGAAACGAAATGAATTAATTTTTAAGATTTTCATGACCTCTTTAGCTCAACACTTTATAATTTTTCAGAGACACTGTAGAAATACGTCACGATTTAAAACATCTGTAACGCAATTTCACGGGGAATACGGATTGTCAAAAAGAGTACTATTTTATTGGAAACGAGTGGTGTTACGTAAACTAACAGAAACCTTTAATGGCCGTAAAGATTTCTGCAACTAAACAAATTTTGAAATTTCAGAGTTTTCGCGAAATTCTAAAAAGAAGGTCGTTAACAGATCATCTTGGGATTTGAGGCAGCTTATTTTTAGAGTTTCCAAAGTTTCCAAAGTTTTTTTAAGGTGCAGATATCCTCAGGATCGCAATATTTATTGATTCGAGATCTAAAAAGCAAAAGGGTGATGTTTACGATTATACTCTTATAGTTCTTAGTTCTCGACATCGAGAAACAACAAGTAACAATGAATAGGCTAATAAGAGATAGCTGTTGTTCATGGCAATGATAAAATAAGAGCTTATGTATTTTATCTTGACTCCTCTGACTTGAAGATGAGAAATGATTGTTTATAAAACAGCTGATTTCAAGATGAAATTCTTATTTAAATGTTTAGTAATATTACAAATACGGTCAATACCTACAGATTGATAAAAAGATAGTATTTCGAGAAAAAAAACTTCATGCCATATTTACGATCTCTTTCTTCGATGGTCATTGTAGGAAATTAGTAAAATATTTATGTATGGGAAAGAAGAATCGTTGAGTAGTTAAACGATGTACTGATAATAATGTAAATTTCGGTGATAACGATAATTGTTATTATCGTATGGAGCCTTAAAACATGAAACAAGATTTCATTGTTAAATAGGAGCTCTCAAGATCGCGATACTTTTTGTTAAATAGCATTTTGTTTTATGTGTACACATTTCATCGTATTATTATTATTATTATTATTATTGATGTTTTTATTATTCTTAATATTCTTATATAGTTACCCGGAATTGCCTCTGTGGTGAACTGAGAAAGATTTTATTCATATTTAAAGAAAAGACATAATTCACAAGCAAGAAAGAAGTTCAAACGAAAAAAGAAGAAGCAATGAAAAATTCCTACAAGCCCCATTTTTTGATAATCATATATTTTTGGAAATCTATTTTACCTGAATCGTCCTCTACGAATAAAAGTATTTATTGCAGTCTTACTCAATTCTAAGACATCGCATAACACTTAACCGTTAACAGTTTACATTTTTTTAACAATACAATGAGCAGTTTTTAAGCTCCCGACAAACTCTAAAAATAGGCCAAATTGCGAAAGAAACCGTTCTAGATATACATATTTATTTTTAGAACAAACTTTCAAAATGCTTTCATGCTCCGAAATTGATTAGGAGTAATTTGTTTAATATCTAAGAATATTTTTCATAATTAAAGGGGAAAAGCAGCATGGCTTTCTTTTAAATATCCAAGTTTTGTCGCTGCCAGTGAATCAATTTCACTTTTCTTTAGGACTTTCTGTTCCCAGAACGTTATCTTTGCTTTTCGAAAGTCTAGTAGGAAATAAATAAATGCTTTTGTAACTAATTAGTCAGCAAATAATCAAAAGCAGTTTGACGAAAAAGATGAAATATTTTTCTACTGCCAAAAACCGAGAAATTACAGAGCATTTATTTCAGTAATTGCATATTTCATCTACGCATGTTTTTTCTTTCGTTAAATCGTTTCATTCATTTCAATTTCACTCCCTTAGAAATTTCAATATTGCATATATCCAATAATATACACTTTTTGTTAAGCTTCATATTAATTCATTGCGCACGAAACATTTAGAAAATTGATTCATATGGAAAATCGTAACGAATTCATTTTGAATCGAATGTAAAAGTTAATGCATGTCCAAAATTTAGTTGCCAATCATCCTTGAAAGCAATAAATCAGTTGGGAAATTAGATGATAATAAGAGGAAATATCCTTAAAGGAAGTTATCTTGAAAAATCGAGAAATTGAAAATGATATTATACATTACAGTATTTTTTATTTGAAATCCCATAAAACACCAGGGACAAATTTGCAATTTTTATTGATAAAGATGCTTGTGATCGCTGTCATTCATCGAAAAACCAAAATTTTAATTGCACATACTAACTTCAGCGAAGAGAACCAGTGTACCTATTTATTTTGTTGCAATTTTAATTTCGCTTTTGTGGAATATTTGTCAATCGCAGTGAAAAACTTTCTAATCAATATTAATATTTGACAGTGACGAGACAGCCAATCTGTGATAGGATTTTTCAATTTTCGATATAAAGTAAATTGTAGATTGCTACAATGAAGACTATTTTTCTGGTATATAAAAAAATGAAAGCAAAACAGTAAAAATTTCTATTATTTCAAAAAATGAAAAATTTAAAAATTAGGCTTAGGTCCAAGGACTGGTAAAAATTATACAAAGCTTCACCGATTGATTAGAGATACTGTAAAAGCAGAGATATCTTGCCATAGTACTTTTTAATTATTATCAATACAATTATTAACGGCAATCACAAGTTAAGTTGTTGTATGAAAAATTGTGTATACTATAATTTCGAGAATTTTTGTTGACAACAAAAATATTGAAAGGAAGTATTTCAGAGGAATTTCAATGAATGGAATTTTTTAATACATAATAACTGTTTAGATGATTCGATTTCAATTGTTCTCGAAGAATGAGCTTGTTTAGACTTCATTTCCTGGAAAAAAAAAATAGTGAGATTAAAAACGTATTGTGACTAACAATTGATATTCTTCTCCCAACAGATTATGACGCGTTGGGAAGTCGAAAGATGACGAGATTGTGTCTACTACATTCATAAACACACGAGCCCTTTAAATTATTCTTTTTATCGTATATCTTTGAAAAACAAAACCCTTTCTTTATATTAAGTATCGCGATCGTTTAGTTTCTTTACAGTACTTATTTTATTTTTAAAGCAATACATGCGTACAGAAAGTTGAACTGTATCGTGAAAAATTGAAACGTATTAGATCTTCGCCTTGATACGAAATGCAACAGGAATTGCAATTGAAAATTCGAAAATCCAAGAATTTCCCTAATTTCTTTCCATTTTTCAAACAATATGCGACTTTAACAATTTTCACACTGAAAATTAAAATGAGAAAAATTTCTGATTATCGCAATCTTATATCCAATGAAGATTTTTCAATTTTAACAGAAAGTTGACAAATTTTTGAAAATCTGTTGTCACGAATGCATGTGGTTTGTACAAATTTATTTTATAAACGTAGAGAGTGAAATTATAATTAATCAATATCCAAGTTTTAGGATACTTCGTTAAAAAAAAGGGGGGGATTGTGATTCTCGTATCTTGGCATAAACGATTAGCTGAGAAATTTTATGGCAGTGCCATAAAATTTCGTTGATAGTATTATATACTTAGACTCGTCATGAGAATTGTAAGAATTACTACTTTATTATTTATTTACAAAACAACATACACTGCATAGAATGCAAGGAGATAACTACTAAACAAATTCATTAATAGTATTAACTGTAATTTATTTCTTCCTGTGAGGTGTGCTTTTACGAAAAAACGAATCCAAGCGAAACATGCGAATTGAATTGTATTTTTCCGAAATGACACAAAGTCTTCATTTAACTGTTTCTCCAAAATTCAATTCTATGAAAAAATGATCAGTAACGGTATCAAACGTTCTTTCTAATTATAATTGTAAGCAAACATCTTTGAAGGACTTTTTCTGAAACATATTAGTATTTTTTCTACGTTATGAGTTTACCTGACAGCAAAGACACTTTGATATTGTTCTACTCTTTTTTATTCTTGTGTACACAAATTTTCAGAGCAACTTTCAGACTGGAAGAAATTTCCCGCTGTTTCGTAATTGGACAGCTCTTTTGTAATTAATGGGATCTAATTGAAGTGTACGATATGCATTTTAAAAACCAACTCTTTTGTAAATCTTTTTCTTTGCTGTAAGGTGACAAATATTCATGTGATTGCTCCGCAGTATGTTCGTATTAAGTCTGTGTTTATGGAAGAAAAGGCAAAACAAACTAGCTGCTTCTGTCGAAAAAGGGTTCCTAAGTATGTATTTGTAACGAAGCAAAAGCGCTCATGAACATCGAATTTCAATTTGTGTACGACACTTTGTTTCGAATCGTTTCTCTTTCATTAGCAATAAAACTTCCTTGTGAAATAAGGACCCGTAAATCAGTACACAAAATATTGAAAGTATCGTCTTGTTCCAAATGATGAAAATTACTTGTTTTTCTAACAATAGGTCAAAATACCGATGGACTTTGTAACTGTGTTCAAAGCGCTTTCAGAAATAAATAAGTGTTGAATGATATGTCTAAAATATTTCATCTTTTTTTTTTACCGATCAACCTCAAATTTCCTAAACCAGTTCCAAGGTTCCTACGAATTGAATTATGAAAGTATGGTTCATGTTCTATCAATTTTATTAATATTAAAACATTGCAAGTCTGTTAATATTTTATGGATTCACGAAACTTCGCTTTGAATGAAATCAAAAATCCAGATAACAATAAAAAAGAATTTAATGAATCTCTTCAGCATTTACAATCTCCCAATAGAACTGTACAGATGTTAAAGCCCTTGAATTTGAAAAATACAGAGTAGAGAAAATTGTCGTTAACTTATTTAGGAACTATCGGAAAGATTATTAGGATCAAAATCTGGATCGTCTTCCTCATCTTCGTCATCCAAATCCAAATCGTCGAGGTTTTGGAATAAGCTTTCATCGACTTTAACGGCATCTCCTAAAAAAGAAATAAAACGGGAATGAAAAAAAGTAATTGTTATTCAATATTTCCATATTATTTTGCAACCCCCAGAATATCTTAAGTATGATATATATATATTGTACATAATATGTTCTTTAATATGTATTTCATATTATATAATATAACATTACATATTATATATGGTAAATAATTATATATAATATATAATTATTAAATATTATAATTTTATTTTTTAGAATTAAGACGTATTTGCCTGCTTACGTCGACGTTATATATCGAGCAATAATGAAAATTAATTTACCGTCATCTAAGAACTTGAGATCCGATTGATCTAAAGTTTTGTCGGTCATAAATAGTTCCCTTCCTGTTAATTTCTTTCCTTCCCTTTCAGCCATTTCTCTTCGCTTAGTGTATCCCATTTCCTCATCGAACTTTTCCTTCCAACTTAAGAATGTTTCGACGGAAACTCTCGTGCCTTCGAACCTTTTCTGAAAAGGAAAGAAATTTAAATATACGTAAAATATAAGTAATAAATAATTTCTTATTTTCCTTGGTTGGTCGATGATAAATAATCCTTTATTTTACTTAGTTCTGTTGTTCAACCCATATTGGTAATTGATTATTCTTTAAACGTTTTGATCCTTTGTTTCCGATCCTTCTCAGTAAATATTTTTATTATTACAATATTATAATATTTTTATTATTAAAATATTTACTGAGGAGGAACTGCAACAAAGGTTTTGAAACTTTTAAAGAATAATCAATTACAAATATACATTGAATAATGGAACAAAGTAAAATATATATCACATATAATATACACATATTCATATAATAATATATTACATAAAATATAAATTACATATAAATATTTTTATTGGGTCTTTTATAAAGTTCCTGCTGGATTTCCGATGGATGGCGCAAGGTAAAATCTGTAGAAACTTTCCCAACGAGCTAATATTATTATAATATTTTTATTATAAATATATTTACTGAGGAGCATTTGCTACAAAGGATTAAAATTTTTAAAGGATAATCAATTACAAATATCGGTTAAACAACGGAAATAAGTAAAATAAAGTATTATAAGTAATAAACTAAATGTGATAGCCAATTGCAGTTTCTAGAATTGTTGTTCTTGTAATTAATACTTTTAGAGTACACAATTGGATTGAGACTCCACGAAACTCGTAACTCTTTGTAGGTAAAGAAATGAAAAGGAACTCACCCTTTCTGCTTCCTCTTCTTGTTTCAATTTCTCAGCGGCTTTCTCTTCCCTTTGGAATTTCAATCGATCCCATTGGACATTTAACCACTCTTGAGCAGCGCTAATCAATGTGAATGCCATCACCATTCCCAGATTCTCATTGACCTGCTCCGTCAGATGCTTCTTCAGATTTTCTTCATCGTTCTCCTCAAAGTTCTCCTTGTCTTCGATCGATATCAGTAAGGGTTCGTCTGGATACTTCGGAGTGTAAGTAAATTCCAGTCGACAGGCCAAACCATTTACGGTTTCTGGTTCGTATTCTTCTGACTTGATGGCAATAGCGAATTTGTAAAAGGGTTCCGTTGCCAAAACTGGAAAAAAGATTGTTTTTTTTCTCCCCTTTGTTTTTAAACATAACCTGACTCACAAATTCCACATAACTAGTGAAAAGAAAATTATTCCAAAAAAATTCAATGGAAAATGATTTTCGGTAGATTTTCTTTCGATTTCTTCTTTAGTCATTTGAAAAAAAAACAGATAATTATATATAAATAATAATGAGTAACAAAAAAGTGACTTACTCTCCAGTTCTCCACAATAAATAGATTCCAAAGCTTCGATTTCATTTCGCTGCTCGTCTTTATAATCCATCGGAAAAGAAATTTCTTAGACTCTTAGAAACAAATATTTACCAATTTTTCTAAACGCTCATTTGTGAGGTGATTAATTGTTTAATTAGTTTAATTACTTCTGGAACTTGTAACGAAACACATTTCAACGTGTTTTGTCGTTTCTAGTGAATGAAGTAATTAACAAGCCAGGCAGATGTCAGAGTCAGTATTAGATTAGTACGGGCTACTACGCATGCGTGGTTTCTAAATAGTAATGTATGCAATGCCGAACCCGCCAGTTTCAAAAGATTATAGCGTAAATATAAGATAATATTATCACTATCGATGAAAAAAGATACTATAGCAAATTAAAATGAAAAATGGTAGTTTAGCCTACCCCCAGAAATGTGTCAAAAAGAAATGTTCAAAATCGAGCTTGACAAGGTCATTTTTAGGGATAATTTTGCGCATAGAATCGATCTAGCGAGTGTCTGGGGTCGAAATCTCAATGGGAACAAAATTATAACGATTTTTTCGAAAAGGTTTTCGTGGCAAAAGCGTCATTTCCCTTGGGAAATCGGGTATTTCCCAAGGAAAGGAAAAAAATACGTCCCAAAAGACCTTGCCAGGTTTAAAATTACTATAATTTGTGTTTAGTAATTATTACAGATTAGTTTCTTCCATATTGCATTCAGAAGTAATTTATTTCTTATTTCTTGAAGAGTAGGAATTTGAAATTTCCCTCTCTTACTAGATTTGGGGAATATTTCCGCCATTTTGGAATTGATAATATAGCATATTTGTGTCTGACTAGTAAATATCTACTTCATGCCGTTCCTTTTTAAACATTTCGCTCCTAACCTATACATTCTATCCATGAAAAGCAGTATTTAAAATACAAATTTAGTTATTATTGTGTTCCTTAAATAACATTTTCAATATTTTCTTTCCATTTTTTTCCAATTTATATACTTCGATCCCTTTATTTATATGCCTTAAATACGTATAGATATATCACACCTCAGAATTGATCTGAGGCTCAGATCAATACCGACTACCGGCCTTTTCATTCAACAAAATATATTTAAAATAGCAACTTTAGAAGGTTAGAAGCAATGTTGAGCAGAATAACTTGGAGATGCACCCTGCTGGGTTTGGAAACAGAAAGAGCTATGGTCCATAACAGCAGACAATTCGGTACAGGAAAAATTTTCGGCAACGTCAAACAAGTTTATGATCTTTTCTTCGGTAAAACCCCGGAGAAACCTCCTTATGAACACATTTGTCAAATAGGAGATCCTATTTTGCGAAATACAGCCTCTCCGGTCAAACCCGAGGATATTCCGACAAAGGAATTTCAAAAGGTGAGTGAGAGTGAAATTGTTCGATTTTACAAAGCCTACAGGTATTCACCCGCTTCCAGTGGAATTTGTATGATAATGTTAATTAGTTAAAAAAACCATAATGTGAGCCATTTATTTTGAAAGTGGCCTAAGCCCATTTGTGAATTTATTGTTGTTAATTTCTTGTAGTAACATGTGCCAGTTGACATTCGCTGTCATAAAAAACATTTTGCGAAATTCATAAAAAATTGGGCTTAGGCCACTTTCAAAATAATTGGGTGAAAAAGACTTCCATATTTTTTAATCGAGAATATCCAGCAATTATATATTATAAGATTGAAAATACTAGAGATATTTATTTTGACAATATATTTTAAGACGGATAAAGTCAGTAAAATAGCCCCTAATCTATATAATTAGCGATGTCTTTTTGTTAACTTATTATCTAATTTTAATTAAATTTTATTTTTGTGCAATAATTCTCAAACCAATGATAAAGTGTATTTTTTGCATTCCGATTAAAATCTTTCATTTGATGTCTTCACATTATTAACGCTATGCCGTTCACTGGTACCACATTAGTGCCATGCGAAAACTATCGGGCAAGCGCCAATGGCACCACGTTGGTGTAGTAGATAAAGATTTATACCGGCGCCAAACGAAAGAGACACCCGATCAGACGTGCCGACGGCAAAGTGTTAATACAAACAATAAATTTCTAATCAAGCCAAATGAATTCATCAGAAAAGAGAATTAATAATTAATAAACTAGTAATTTTATAATTTGTTAAATAATAATTTTATACAGAGATATTTTTTAATCTAGAAAGATGGAAATTTATCAATCAGTAAAAATTAAGTTTTTTTCGATACAAATCAATAGAAAATTATCAAAGAAGAAGAAATGACATGTTTCGTATATTTTATAGTTAAAACGAATTAAAAGAATACAACTAGTTACTTGGAAAAATGTTTATTACAATATCAATATTTTTATACTTTAAGCATATAAGAACTGTTCTTTTTTTCATCAGTTTTTATGGAATTTTATAATTCATGTTATATCATAATTTTACAAAATTTTAGAATTTAAAAAGTGAAAAAAGGAAAATTATAATATACTAAAAATCTTTTAACTAAAATTACTGAATACAAAAAGTGTGAAATTCATGGTTATTCCGTTACAGCTCTGTTCTTCCTGGTAACGACCCATCTTACTATCTTTAGGGCATTTAGAACTCGTTTGTCACTGGAGTATCTATGAAAGCTAACCATTCATCTCCATACCGCATCCATTGTCTGCTCAAATGTCCTTCATTTTAGAGATCCTTTATCTTTCCGTGTGTGCCTTGATCCACCAAATAGCCTTTTTCCATTAGCCATTTTTAATATCCAGTAATTCCGGCTCGTGCAAATTCCACTAGCACTGGTTGGAATTCCCTCCTTTCAGTTTTTTTATGCAACAAAAGTAATAATATTTTACATACAATTTTGAAAAATAAAAGTCAAAGATACTCAAAACGTAGTTTTAACCGTTTGAGTGCCATGGGTTTTTATTGTTTCCAAATCGAAAATTGACAAGCGGCGTGGTATCACTCTTTTGATTCCATGTTTCAAAAATACTGGCATTTTTGGAAACGAGACGAAAGAAGCATGATCACGCCGCTGGGCATTAATGCGGTTAAACATGAATATTACAGTGGAGAATAATAATAACAAAAAAAAAACAACACGGTCCAAGAAATAATAGTATATTCAATATACAAACGCTAGAAACAAATATTATCTGCTATCATTTATTTATATAAAAATCAAATTCACTGAAAACTTTTGAATTCTGTTTACATTATTTTTATTTTCAAACATTTTGACTTTGTATTTGAAAGAATTTCGTTAAAGGGAGAAGTCAATTTAAAAATAAGGGTATTCCAAGAACATACAAATTCTTATTCTTTTGTTGCTACTACTTCTAGATTAATACGATCATTTTTGCCACATTTATTTGTTCCATATGGTAGAAATTGGAGCCACTCGGTTCTCCTGCAAGCTCCTACAAAATACAATTCCTATTCTTCCACAGATTGTATGCGTATCTACTTCCCTTTATGTGTAGATATAGAAATCACATGCATTGTAGGAATCTCCTTCCACCCTGTTCCCTGTTAGCTTTGGCTCAGGTGGTCTAATGTTCCCTTGTTCAAATATCGACGCAGTCTTGGGGTTGTCAAATTCAAAATAAGGCAGCGGAGAATGGGGAGATGGAAATAAGGGTTGCTCGAATTGAATTCCATTCACAGTTTCGATCGGTCTTAGTTCCTCCGCAAATTCAGCATTTAGGGGTGAGGGTGTTTTATTAAAAAAATATATACTTACCTTTCTGTTCACATATATGGAAAACCATAGATATTCATCTTCGCGTAGAGCCATTGTTTAAATATACTGATGTCGACAAAATAAAAATCTAGGTTTGCCCTCATCTTCTTAAAATTAATTGCGAAAAGAACCTTAGTTTTCGAGCCTTTTGACTGCCTGGTTCCCTAAAGTCTGTTCATGAGTCGAAGTAGGATCGGATGTTTTACCAGGAAGTAGAGGAATAGGAATTATTTTGAAAGGTAAATGCACAACTTTGCAGTAATTAAACCAAAAATTGACTTTCAGGCTGTGAAACATTTATACAAGGTAATGAGGAGATATAACACTATTGGTTTGGCGATGCCGCAAATAGGATTACCTTGGGAAGTGTTTGTTATAGAACTGACGAAACAGGAGCTGCCTGAATTTACTCCTGAAATGATAAAAACACGTGAAATAAACGTAATTCCAAAGATGATATTTATTAACCCAAAAATGAGAGTAGTCGACTACACCACTCATTGTTTCCCAGAAGGTTGTGGCAGTATATGTGGTTATTGTGCCGATGTCAAAAGGTACAAAGCTGTTGAAATAACTGCTTTGAATTCCTCCGGGGAAAATTTCACATATACCGCGAAAGGCTGGACAGCGCGTGTTATTCAACACGAAATGGATCATCTAAAGGTTCTTTTATACATTTAGACCTCAAGTACCTAGGAATTTTAACAAAAGATCTTATTGCGAGAAGGAAACAGCAGCGTCACTCAACTGTTGGTTCCACCTTCGTTGCAAAGACGTACTTTCGTTTAACGATAATAACAAAAGCAAAGTCAAAACTGATTTAACCCTAAACAGATTTTCAAAACTTTCCCTTTCAATGCTCCCCGTTTTTTCTGACGCTCGGCGTATTGAACAAAAAATTGATAGCACTAAGGGAATAACTATATTGCAGTACAAATGTTTCAGGGATGCTTTTACACTGACATAATGGAGTCACGCACCTTTCATTTCACCGCATGGGATCGAGTAAATAGATTTGCTGGTAAAATCGAATTACGCTTCCGTTAGAAAATAATGTTGTATATTAATTAACTAGAATTCGCTGTACAGTAAAACAATATTTAATTATATTTGTATTACAGAAGGGAAAAAAATACATGTGCTTAGAAAAGTATGTTAATAAAATGTGAAAAATGAGGAGAAATTTATTGGAAAATTGTTACGTTTTTTAAAAACAACCAAAGTGGTGTATCCAGCGTGTATATAAAAATTATATGTATAGAAATTTCGGATGAAAGCGTTACTTAGTTACTGTACCTAAAAAGAGAGAAAAGACGCTCTTCTTAGATCCTACGAAATTTTAAGTACTAGAGACAATTTTGATTGAATTTTCATTTCAATGATGCTTACATTTTTTCATTTTTTCCTAAATCGAATTAGACAAAACATATCGAATCGTCCATTCAATTTCTTCAAATTTTTGAATCCGATACTGGAAGGATGAATATTGCAAAATGTACTACACTGCGTTTGTACAATAAATTAGCAAGTGGGCGATGGAAAATTTCTAGCGCAAGTAATCAAAGAGGAAAGCAGACTCAGGAAAAATGTTGACTTCTAATTAGTGGAGGATAAATATGATTCTAATATTTTATATTTTTAACTTCAATTGAACTTTTTTTTAAGAAAAATAGAAACACATTTAGAATAAATTAGCTGGAATGCAGTGCTCGCTAGCGACTGGCAAATGCCATTTCATTTGTTGAGAAAGCTAATTTTATATCAACCTTTGGAATAATTTCCTCTAGTTTGTCCGGTTTAATCCTTCTCGAAAACATTCAGTTTCTATTAAAATCTGGATGCGAAACTTTTTCGCCAGAGAATGAATTAGCAATTAAAGAAGAACAAAGGGGAGGCTATTTTTCACACCGGACAAATCAGATTCTTCTCACTTAAAGAGGAACCAACTTATTGAATAATAAATCACGCACGATTCATTCTTCGCATCGGATTCGAATTCATTATTCATATAAATGAATTTGAAAGTTTAATAGATACTTTTATAATTCCAGGAAATGTTCTATATTAGGGGTCGAAATGTTCCCTGATTGCTCCCATTCAGTCTGGCTTAAACAATACCGGCTTTCATTGGTTTCAGTGCGAATTAATGAGACTCTTTATGTGGGTTCCTGCGTTTCTATTGGTGAAACGCGGAAATTTATCTAGTTAGCATTAAACTTTTCTCCTTCGTGGCTCGTTTTACGCAGAGAAAGAGCGGTATGCGAACGCAGATTTTTTTTTTTACAATACACACAGCATAGTACAATTTGCCATTTCATCCTTTCCCATTGTATCGTTAAAAATAATTTATCTCACTAGAGGATGACCACCGTATATTTTTATTATTTCGCTCGTTCTTTATTTCACATAAAATGTGTATTTCGACTGATATATTCAAAAGTTACATTCCCCCTTTTGGTTGGAACGTGGGAATACTCGTTATCGCAAGAAATGTTCGTTATCACGAACTTAGTCGTTGAATTTTTGCTATTTCAAGTAATCTATGAACTCTTACACGCTCCTCGTGAGTCTTTTTTTCTTCATCACACGGTAAGACTAGAAATAGAAATGTGAGTTGCAAATTACAGCCTGGAAAAACTACTTCGCAATGTACAAGGAGGATGAAAATAAAGAAAAACTTTGAAGTTTGCAGCAGTTTCTCCGGGCTTTTATTATAATCTATCAATATCTTAACTTCTTTTGTGTTTATTTATATCCCATAAGTCGTATGTACCTAAATTTACTTATAGCTATTTGTCGATTGTTCCTTGTGATGAATTCATCCTTCAAACAAGCCCAGAATTTCAAATACATTTTATAATTATAAAGTGAACACTCTTGAAATCAATAACGCTTCAATTTTCAGCTGATTTCTGAAAGAACTTATTAAAATCGGAAGGAACGGTAAGTGTACATTTTATAATTATTGTGATTTTGCACAATACTTTTATTCTTTGCTTTTTCATCCTGGTGCCTTGAAAATAGAGAGACAGCCAAAAAGAGCTCCCCGTAATTTTCTGCTAGCCTTTGAAAAACTCAAATATGAAATATTTATCAACGGAGCGATGAGGAGCCAGGTTTGGCAATATCTGCGGTAGCAAATTCTTTCCCTTTTCTTAATTGTAGAAAAAATGTCATTTTAGTGAAATAACTAGTTAGTGTACACGTAGATCGCTTAGTTGGTCCTTTGATTTTCTCTCTTTTGTATAGAAAGGAATGTATTTTATGTATTTTTATTGTTCAATTAAATTAACGACAGATTCGCCTTTCCGTGATTTCTGTATAACAATTGGAGGAAAAATGAACCTGAAAATTCCTGCAGTCGAAAGGATTTCGAAACTTTTTCCGATAGATTGGGCTTAAAAATTGGTTTTGATTAAAATTCCAATTAACTCCTATATCCAAACCAGTGGGAACTAATAGAGGCTATCGAAGAGTATTTTGACCGGAGATAACAATTTTACGAGGTTCGATAAACTTGAATCGATGCCTCATCTTAATTGGATTCAACTGCTTATTATCTGATAAAAGAGTCATTCAGTTTATGAACACTTATCTTTTTTTTTCTCGCACTTTAAGGGGACATCTTACAATCTTGGGTTTGAATTATGCGATTTTTCT
Organism: Gasteruption jaculator; assembly: GCA_949825005.1. Lineage (NCBI taxonomy): Eukaryota > Metazoa > Arthropoda > Insecta > Hymenoptera > Gasteruptiidae > Gasteruption > Gasteruption jaculator. The sequence continues at coordinate 3,169,777 of OX463761.1, forward strand.
TTGTAGAATTTAAAAAAAGAATACACTTTCCAAAATTTCCTTCTGGATTTTTGGAACGAAATTCGATGTATGCAGCAGGCAAAACTGATAAAATGTAAGTATCCTTTAAATAAATAACTAAATTTAATATTCAAATAATTTTCAAATCAAATAATTCTGTTTGTTTGTATTTGACCCGTTTGATTCATAACTTCTATTATTTTAGAGATTGATAATTTGAAAAAAATGAAACTGCTATTCCCCGAATCTTAGACTTTTGTTGTCTGCCATAATTATGCAAATTAAAAATGTTTTTTTATTTTTTTATATTTCAGATAATTCAGTCAATTGCAATCACGGCCACTAATAAACTATTTTATATTAAAGATGCTACCTATATCGAGAAACAAATAAATAAAAAAAAGAGAAAGAAAAGAACAATTTTTTAAAAAATATTTTAACAGTAGTAAAATATACCAAAGAAGGTTCGAAAGTGTTGATTATTAATTTTTTTGGATGTAGAATGTTCCCTTAAATTGACCCCATTCTATCAATAATTTTGTAGTAAGGAGTCGACACATTTTGTTTATAATTTCAAAATTTTTTTGAAGACGCAAATATATTCATGATTGTGACCAAAGATTTCGTTAATTTAATAATTTCTCATTTTTGCCTATGCGACTCATTAACATCTTCTACACTTTTAATTGAACTTATGTAAATACACTCTGAGAGGGAGTATATCTCGCTTTTCCTATAATAACATATTCATACCATTTTTTAGTGTCGTATGCTGGTACATTTGTATAAAGAGCGGTATTTCTTTGGCGTTTATTAATATCAACAATCAATATTTTAAGAAGAAACTTAAAAATCAATTTACAAAATCTCAATGAAAAAAACCAGTACTTATTGTTAGAGAAAATGAAATAAGGTAAAAACGAGACAGTGGCTTGAAAAGTCGATCTCAATCAGTGATAATCTGATTGGAAATATGCTGTGATTAAAATTATTTAATTGCATTCAGATTCTGTCAAGTTTTTTATGATTCCAATCCGGATCAATGAAGTTCATTAAATAGGCTATTAATACGTTTAGCATTTCAATTGGAAAATTATGTAAATATTCTTTATGGCGACATTACTGACAAATAATGCAAAATTGTAATAACATTGAATCTGTTTGGGAATTAATGTTTTGGGAGAAATCAATCTATATTTCTGATAATTCAGATTGAACTTTTATAAAATTCTCAAATTTAATGTTAAGACTATTGTCGCGAACCTCCCAATTATTTTTACACAAAAAATCCATTTCTTGATTTTCAGCAAGGAAATTTAAAAAAAATATGGTCAGAGTGAAATTGTTTAAAATTTAGGTCGTGGATTTTTACCTTTTTAAAGAATTTTCTCAATTTTCTTGGATTAATCATCGAACTTCGTAAAATTGCAAGGGCGCGGGAATTCTTTTCAAATTTTCAACACGAATCTGATTTTCGTTGCATTTTAAGGAAACATTTTTATACTACAAAATCGTTGAAGCGTCTACTAGGATTATTGTTGATTTCATTCTCTTTTATTTATATTCGAAATTTTTTTTTTCGCTGGCGGTAAAATCTAGACGCGTTCGATTTTCTCTCAAATATTATTCGATAGTGGATGCAAATACGAAGCAGTAAATAAATAAAGCTATGTGGTCTGGGGGTAAACAAACAACCCCCAAAATTTGTTATCTCGACAGCAGCCGTTACGTGTCTCATTTTGACCTTAACGCACAGAGATAAAATATAAAATATAAAGCTACGGGTACATGTGTAAAAAGTAATACTTTCTGCGGTCTGAGTATTTTGCAATCCGATGATTCGTTGAGAAAATGATCGATAATATTTCTTAGACGTGATTGTTTTTATCTGAGACCAAGGAATTTTTATGTGTGAAGATAAATCTTCCCTATAACAGCACAGTTGGAGGCACAGATCTTACGTCGGATTTGAATTATACCTCGAGATCTATTACCAGCTCTCCCTCGTACGTTACCGCGGGGAAAGACCGTCCTTTACATTTCTTTTTTACGAATTATACGTTGGCGGGTGGTAGAAAAACCGAGGATTTCCTGAAAGTCCGATGTCGGTCTGCATTTCCGTCTTTACAATTGCGTAGCATCTTTGGTAAAATATTCGCTATCTATATTTACACAATTTATGACGATTTCGGTCAATTTTTAGTTATTTAACAATTTCCCTCGAAAATCATCATATGGCAAAAATCCGGCAAAAGTCCTACACGGCACCGACACCGATTGTAAATTTTTGCCACAAAAATGTACCCCTTTTGCAAAACAAATCGTCTCCTCTTCCTTTCCCGGTCTTGCTTTCGAGCATTCCACCCTTAGCCCTATGCACTCGCCTAAAGCTTTAACCTTTAGAGCGCCAGGATACGCCTCTAGGCGTAAGGGGTCTGACTCGCCAACATCTTAACTTAGTTTGGCCCTAACTTAGGGACCTTAGACCACATTTCTATAGAAAAATGCGGTTTGCAAATTTTTCAAAACCCCGGCGCTCTAAAGGTTAAGCAGTGCTTCGGCAGTGCCTGCGAGTACTTCGAGTGCAAAGGGTTGATACTCAAGTATCAAATCGTCATTGAAACGTAAATGATGACTGCAAATGAATGAATTGTGTGGAACGACTGACTGAAAACCGAGTACAGTTGGTAAATAATATTACATACAAAATACATACACCGACGACGATATTCAACATTTACTATACAATTTTCAAATCCACGTGTGTTCTCGATGTTGAGACGAGTTTTCTTGATCTTGTCAAGACACATGTTCCCGGTCGAAACTTGATCTCCATCTGCGCGGTTGCTGCCGTTCGTTTCTTCTCCTTAATGGTATCCTTACCGTTCCTAAACAGAAAATATATAAATTATAGATTTTACATAAATTATCTATTCCTAAACATGAAATCTATAAGAAATGTATTAACCCCCTAGGACCCCAGGTACAAAATTTTGTACATAATAAAGTTCACCCCTGAGGCCCCAACATAAAGAAAATTGCATAGTAATATATTATTTATTATGTACTAAAAAAAGGACAAGGGGTGTCTAGCTCACCCCTGAGGCCCCAACATAAAGAAAATTGCATAGTAATATTATTTATTATGTACTAAAAAAAGGACAAGGGGTGCCTAGCTCACCCCTGAGGCCCCAACATAAAGAAATTTGCATAGTAATAATATTTGTTATGTATCAAAAAATGTACAAGGGGTGTCTAGCACTTCAACGTCTGAAAAAATCTGGGTCTCAGGAGGTTAACACAAACTGAAAATCTTCACCTTAATAAAAAAGGATTCAGCTTTAGCTGAACTACTTCACCTGGATAACATAGTCGACACACTGGGGCTTTTGAGACCCCACTGACAAAAATTTGTATTACGTGGAAATTATTGACTCTTTTAGCTTTTAAAAAAAATTGTATCATAGTTGATAAATGTTCTTTTAAGAGAGGGTATAAATCTTTTTGCCGAGCTAATTAAAATATTAATAAACCACTTAAAAGCTTTCCAACGAGTTAATGTGCAATTTTAGTTGGACTTTCCGGGACACTAGGAGTATGTTGCATCGGATAGAAAGTTTTTTTACCGTGTAATGGCACATATATATATTATAGTATATATTATATACGATAGCAATTATAACTCTAAAATATATTATGGCAATTATGAGTCTGAAATTGCGAAATTTTTAAGCGAACGAAAAATTACGGGTGCCCTATTCATAATGATATGGAAAGGGAGTGAAAAAAAAAACAGAGCAGTGGATTGAGGATGCGATTCTGCTAAAATTTTTAGCACAATACAGCAGTAACTATAGGATATTGCAGGTGCAGCAAATATTGCACTGCTATCTTTATTTTCGCTAGAAATCTGGCTAGAAGTACCACCAAATTCTAATTTTATTTTTCAATAATATATTTTTTATGTTATATTATTATTTAAAAAATGTATACAGCAAAAATGCAAGTACAATAATGAATCATATTTATTAATGTAATTTTATCAAACAATATTCATTAATATAAAAGATTCTTTATTAAATAATTTAATAGCATCAGTGATGAGCTGAGCAGCATCTGAAATTCTATCTACGTTTTTCTAACTACATTTTCTATTTTACAATAATTATATTTCTAAATTCTAATATAAATTCTAATTATATTTCACATAATTGAATATATAAAGAATTTATTTAGTAAAAACACCAGTACGTTAACATTATTTCTACCGCGTTAATTATACGTCATCAAAAATCCAAAACCAAAAATATACAATTAAAATTGAAATAGATTTTCTTCATTGATACCAAATTTTTTACAGACACACTGGGACTAATTGCTCTACTAAGCATCTCCCGTATGTGGATTAAAAAAAAAAGATTAAATTAAATTCGAAAATAATTCTAAAAGATGTCTTTTAATACATTCGGTAGAAATAGCGTTAAACAATTGTACAGAAATTAATGAGTCTCAATTTTTCAGATACCGAGTCTGCAGCATGTGAGGTATTTCAAAAGGATTTCATGCTCTTTGAAAGTGACTTGAAGCAGTTCCATTCGATCCGATAGTGAATTTGAACATTCGAAGGAAGACGTCGACCACAATTAGTGGGTACGTACAAATTGGTCATATTTATTGGCAGAAATCCGGGAGGGAGCGGAATCTTGATTAAAATAAACAAAACAGTAGGCGATATCCGTAAATCGGTATGGATATGGGGATACGGGCATCGGTATCGGTGTCGCTCTCGTGAAAAATATACTTTATGAGTGAATGGGAAAAACGTACCATTGCGAGATATTCTACTGTGCGCTTCAGGGCTTCCGGTACAACTATACCGTGAGGTCACTGCTTCCGAACGTGAAAGAGATGGTTCTGGGACAACGCGTATCCCTGGACACCACCGAAAGAATTGTGCAAATCCACGGCGAAACCTACACATATACATGCAATTCTATACAAGATAATCTCAAAGTTACATTTGTCATTCTTATCGTACATGTCTCTATCCTCGCACACCTATATTCTATAGCATAACGTTTTTTTTTAGTAGAAAAAAGAGCAGAGACCCGAAGTAGATCATATGCAGTTATGAGTGCAATATTTTCCCAAGAAATCTACTATGAGTGTGTAGGGGAAAATCCTAAAGTCCATAGCTTAGTAATGTAAAAAATTTCCAGTTGTTAAGAGATCTCATTTCAATGCTGCTTTTCTACGTCAAAAGTAGCTTTTCCATATTTTTAATGGTATTTTTTTGTAATTTTGTGTCTGGAAGCTTCTCATAATTTAAACAATTTCCGCAATTTTATTTTGAGCGTGAAAAATGTCCCTGAAATATAATATACAAGATGGGGAAAAAGGATGGAAACACCTGAAGATTTTTTTAGAGAACTTAAATTTTTTAAAGCTTCTATATAATAATATTTTCATATGCAATATTATTCTGCATAATAATATATAATAATATATGATAATATTTGTAATTGTAATTTTTTCTATTCTTTGGAATGGACTCCTTAGTTTTTAGGTCCAACGACAAAAACTGGCCCGAGTTGGAGGAGAACGAAAAAAAGAAACAGTGAGTGAAATTTACAAAGCATAAATAATTTCAGATCGTCAATAGTTTTTAATTTTCCGGGCCAAAAAGATTAATCATTTTAATTTGACTAAATATCAAGTTTCCGATAGATTTCAAATCTGCCATAACAAATAGGAGCTTCGATTGATAAATTTTCAAGTTTGGTCCGGCTTGGGCCTGTTTTTGGCATGGGATCCCCAAAAACTGAATAATCAATTCGGACAAACGGAAAAAAATTTCAAAAGAAACATCATTTTGCAAAATTTAATTTCCTTCAAAAAAACTACAGGCGTTTCCATGTTTCTTCCCCACCCTGTGTAATGTTCCCCATATTTTTGTTACTTCTTTTCAGCAAGTACGTCCCCTTAATTTATAAGACATAAATTACGAGAAATAGTCTATTCATTTTTATATTTATAAAACACAGGTATCGTGTATATGTCGTAATACATATTCATGAGAAACATCATTCATTTCTCTCCGCAGTTTCTTTATCTGATCCATACACGCGCACCATTATAGTTGTTTTAACTAATTTTTTTCCTTCATTTCACTTCAAGTCTGACACACAATCTTCGAGGAATTTCTCCAATGCGGGTCCCGGAATTCCAGGGGAAATTCAATGTTTATTAAGAGAATTTTCTGTTACGTATACGAGGGTGTTTGAAAAAGACCTTTTATTTTTTTTTTTTTTCGACCGACCATCCCTCAAAATGTCACGTTTTATTGAAACAGAAACCCTACGAAAAGATAAGTTTAATCGGCAAAGGTTCAGAGATCGCTTAATACTTTTTTTTATACATACATTTTAATAACATGTAAAATAGAAACGCTGTTCGCCCTTATTTCGAATATTTGCTTCATAACTGATTTTATGGCAGTTATAATCAATCAACTACACGATAAAAAATGTATGTTAAGATAAAAAAAATATATTTACAATGTTAAATATATTTATTTCATTTCAGGTATTTAATAAAACACATTTATGATTTTGTATTATAAATTTTGGTTAGAAAGTATTGCCCTTTAATTTAAAATAAGGTAATTTTCTTTGATTATATTATTTGAGCATTTGTTGACTAGTTGGTTCAAATAATTAATTGATTAAAAGTCATTTATTAATGAATTTCAACTTTTATCGAACTTCTCTAGAATATAATAACTATTTTTTCTTTATTTTGTTTTTATATATTTTTACTTGAGGACACTTTCATGTACCTAATACTTAATTTCATGATATTTTACCAGTTTTAAGCCGTTATGTCTATATAATTGATTTATTAAAATAATCTCCTCCAAAGAATTGCTATATAAACAACAATCAAGAATTATTTGTTTAGCTAATTTGAGCAACTATGCTAAAAATCCAAATGCTAACTGTGTCTTTTACCCATATACATACATTGCTTTCTTTGATCTAGATCGCTCTTGCAAGATATTTTTTTGTATACCGCATAGTTTCAAACAATTCGTATAGCTCTGGAATTCCTTTTATACCAAACCATAACTTCCAGGTGACTCTTCTCCGGGAAAGACAACAATCTCAGAACCATTAAAATGCGCATCCGCCATTCCAAGGATGTGCATATAAACTTCTTATCACTGCATTAACCTTCACCAGGATGGAATAGTTTTGCAACACATCCTTTAATAGAAAAGTTTTAGAGACACTTAATACAAAATTGTTGAAATTAATAATCCTCAAACACCTTATTTCTCATAACTAAGCTTATTTACTCATGAAAGTAATAATTAAAGAAGTCTATTTTTTTATTGCATATCCAATATTTAAATATTATTCTGATCTGTTATTCTAACACAAATTGTTACATATTATTATTAGAAATATAGATATAAAATATAATGTCAATACGTTTCATTAATTTCTGTTTTTCGTAAGCTTTCATTTTCGGATTACAGTATTTCGTATACATATAATAATTTTTCAAAAATTATATTATCAAGACAATAAAGTGTACTATTATATTTTCTTATGTTCACATTTATTGGAAGAGTCTGCGGGATTATTTTATTTGGTTGTGTTGCATCTCCAGGTCTTCTATCTTTGTTTTTTAAAATCGAAACTTCTGATAAAATTCTTTTTTATCTATAATTACGTAAACACATACATAACGTTTTTTGTCAAGATATGCAAAAAAAAAGATTTTCCAGAACACACTTTTTAGAGAATTTTTTTCACTTTGGGATTTAAAAAATTGTGTCTAAGACTCGTCCATCCTAGTGAGGGTCAATAAGGGACTTAGTACATAAGTAAATAATAATTCCTGTCACATACCATATCGAAATACGAACAAGATCGAATTTGTGCATTACATGAAGGTACTGGCTTTACTTATGCTCATAAATATTCCCTGCAGCTACCACTTGACAATAATGAAATAATACTCTTAACTCCAATGCAAACTAATTTGTAGCACGGAATTTCAGTGCCGATAAATTCCTCGAAATGAAGTAGTATCGGTTTAGAAATAAACCACCATGGAAGGTTACACTAAATTTGTTTTAACATTGTTATCATTGCGTTGTTTCGCTGATACTAAAGCAATGTCGAAGTGGTGGTGAAAATTGTGGTAGTTCGCATTCATACCCGGTCCTGTATTTGCGCTGTACTCTGCATATACGTGCCCATTCCCATGTGCAAATGCAATACAATACGGGAATGAATAATTTCGTCATTATAGGGTATGTGGAAAACTTGCATGTACGTGTAACAAAGAATAGACTTGACTCGTGAAAGGAAAGAAGTTTGCGATAATATTAAATGCGGTGTGAGAATGTTTTCTTTTCTATGAGCAAAGTTTGGCATAAAACGCGGTGTAAAATATGATTGAAAGATGCTATACAAAACGTCGTATTCCAGCGTCATGAATTCCTTATAAAGGCAGTTTTTCAACTCCAGATAGACTGTAACAAGATTTCCTCGGATAAAGAATTTCCTGCGTAGCTCATGTTAGCGATTTGCTCTATTTTATTTTAGTTTTTTGAATATTTATAAACAACGCGATTGTTCTGATTTTTCTTTTGCCCCGAAAACGTTCAATTGCACACTGTAATTTGCATAGCGATAAATTTTTCTTATCAGAAGTATTTTTTTTCCTAAAAGACGTTTTTAGCCACTTTCATCCTTTACCTACAAAAAATAATATCTTGGGAAATTTAATTTAGCGTGCATCATTTATTTGTACAGGTGGTCACTGCACGTAGGAGAATGCCCATTCAGCGAATATTGCAACAATGCATTGAAATTGATTAAAACAAAGTGGTCAATGCAATGCCGTGGTGAAAAAAATAACATATGAATTAACTGTTGGTTCCAGAGGAGCCGAACACGATTGTTACCCACATTTACCCTATTACAATTTCAACCCTAGCAAAACGCCGTTTAGCGGCGTTAATTAGCAGTGATAATGGTACTATTGATAAAAATAATAATAATAATATAAGCAATAATATTACTCGACAAGAGACAAATTTTGATAAGTATATGAATTTTAGGAAAATCAATCACAAACTCAGTAAATGTGTTTCAATCTAATTGATATTTTTCCATTTAAGTTTTTCCTCAATGTACCAGTAGTACTAATTTTTTTAATACATACGCTATGATTTATTTTTATTTATATGGAAAATTATGGCTATAAAACATTAAAACAAATTAAGTAATTTTTTTTGGCAATTTCCGCTATTCAAATTTTAATTCTGTAATAATCGACTATGTATTCTTGGAATACACTATTTTGAGAAATTTCTTAAAATCCAAAAATAAATTATAGATTTGTTTTTTATGCCAAACTCACACTTTCTACCCAAATTATAAATTCATGTATGGGCAATGTTTGTGAAAATATTCCGATTTGCATATTTTTTTTTAAAAACATTTATTATGCCTTGAAAACTCGTGAGGCCAAAAGACACAGCAAAAAGCCAGCAAAATATTCACATTTTTAGCAGGGATTAACGATAAGGAATCTGAGGACTAAAACCAGAATGCCTTAAATGTGTATGAAAATGCTAACGTATAGACTGAAAAGCTAAAAAGCGAGGGAAAGCATGTAAAGGCGGATGTACCCTCTATTTTTCTGAAATTGTAGTGCTTGATTTCTACACAGCTTCTTTCAAAATTCAAAGATAGCCAACACAAAGCGTAATTGAGAGCTTACTGAAAAGTACAATGGTTCGAAAAGAATGTCCGTGAATACACACAGCCATCCTTTGGGCTACAAGTTTTCGTCAAAGGAGAGCAGATAACCACACATAGCTATACATACTTAAATGCATCGATTTCCATTTATCTTGACCCATTTTTTTTCAGATTTAAGGGTCGTTTGTGTGGTTACTACGTAATTGATCACCAATTTGAAAATTGTACAACGTCTCTAATTTAGAATTACATGTAATTAGAAAAGAATAGATGATTTCAGTAGAGTGCGAATATTTTCCGAATTTTTCAATTCACGACTATTGTTAATTTTCCAAAGAGAAATTGTTACAACAGGACGTTTTGGGATTTTATTGAAAATTTTACAATATTAACAGAAAACAAACACTGTAGAAATCTTCAATCCCTGAAATTGACCTACTTTTTTTGATTTGGAGAACTTGGTGATACGGAAAAACCACTAAAAGCGTTACAACTTTCGTTGGTCACGTAGATACCTTTGAAAATAGTGGCGAAAGTTCTTTTAGTTGACTTGAAACTGTGACAAACCAAAGTTTCCAGACCCCAGAGACGCGGTGGTATTTTTCGAAAATTCAAGAATTTCGGAGAACGTGTTACCACGAGAAACAAAAATATTTTTTAGACTGAAGCAGCAAAATTAAAAATTTGCAGATTGCGGAACTCTTTGTAGCCACAAGGAAAGACATTCTTCCGATTCGTTGCCAGCTTAACCCATTACCCACCACAATTCAAAAATATTTAAAAAAATTCAATTAACTGTATAATCGTGTATTTATAAAAATGTTTTAAAAAAATTTGAAAGTGAGTCCTAAAAATGGGACATTGGCGGGTAATGGGTTAATACAGAGAGAGTAGGGAAACTAGTATTTTAGGAAAGATTTTCCTTTTAAAATCGTATACTCTGTGTACACTATGTACCCTCTATATACGTATACGCTAAAGAATGTCGAAATTACACGGTAGTATAAGAAGATTGCTGTATCAGCCATGAGACACCCATTTAAGATAAGAGTTTGAGTCTCGCTCTTTTAGGTAATGCCCCGACGTAATATCATATATGTATGAAGTTACATTTCGTAGAGGAATATGGTGCACTGTAATTATACTTTAATATGCCTTCCGTTTATTAGCCGAATCTTACTTCTAATTATAATTCAGCTTTGTCCTTTATTACCTGAAATGCAGGATCTTCCATTTCCATTTTCAAACACGGCAATCTCGGAAGTGTCTCATACAATGAAAAACCCAGAATCCAATCCGAGGGTGCAACTATGTATTAACACTAGAACTACCACACCAGTCATTTTTACTGGTTTGATAATTTTATTTTATTATTCCTACTTCATGTCACATTTTTTCTTCGCAATGATGTAATGGAGAATGAATAACGATTTGATGAATAATTATTTCGAATGATTTTTCATTTCTGTGATTATTGATTGATCGATAAATGAATGATTATTCATTCTAAATGAATAATCATTTAGAATGATAAATGATTTTTGGAGAGATAACTCGAGGACTAATATAATGAACTTTAATTTTGTTTGATTCATTTAAAATAAAAGTCATTTTTTGAAAGCAGATATAGCTACGTCTCAACTGTCGGTAGTTCCAGTGCTAATATTTTAACCCTTGCGGTCGTACGTAAAATTAAAAAAAAAATTGTATATAGTACAACTTTCGATTTAAATAAATTTTAAACCCGAATTAACAAATTTCATTATTCCTTCATAATCTTGCAATATTTGTATTAAATTAATTCCCAGACCAGCATGACACCTATGTATAAATTTAATACAACCGCAAGGGGTCAAACATGCACTTTGCAACCGCGTGCAATTTTTTCCATTAATAAAAACAAATTGCATTTTTATAAAACATGAAAATACAAAATTTGATATAAAAAAAATGCAATTGTTAATATCATTCTTGCGATATTGTATGACCGCCGGTGTCCCAAAAAAAAAATGGTAACAAATGGTACCATTCATTTTCTAATCGATCAGAGCCGGTCTTAGTGGGGAACCCTTGGATTCCGAATATCTCGGCTTTTTATGAAAGCATTAAGTAATTCGCGACGTCCCACCGTGCCCAAGGGATGATAAAATGGTGGAGACAAGTACGTGGTACAAAGCCTCGCTATATATCATGTTCTTTTGTTAATGTGATATTACCTGGAATTCATCCAGCAATATATGATGGGATTGTACATGCTGTTGGACATAGCCAGCCAATAGATGGCCAGATACACTTCTTGAATATATGGTTTGTTGGTAATCTCCGGCAGATACGACGTTACAATAAAATAGACGTGAAATGGCAACCAGCATACTGTAAAGATGACCACGACGACTATCATCATTTTCACCACCTGAAATGATAAATGTGGTTCTTACTTTTCGCTGTAATTCATCATTTCTACGTTTTTTTTTTCCTCTAGATGTATGCGACATGTGCCTGAAACCGCGTAGATATACGCGTTATATTCGCTCGTTGCCTCGCGTGCACAGACAATTTTCACCGCGATGAAAATAATTACTCGAAAGAGAGCGCTATATTGCTGGGTTTCAACTCGCTGGTTATTTATGTAACGAGTAATCGCCCGAGAATGAAATTCTCAAGTAAACGGGGAAGTTGTTAATTCCATAATAGTTGGTACCTGTGCGTATACAAGAGTAAGTTTAAGTCAACTCAGTCATTGCGAAGGAAAGCATTTCTTAGCAGATTTGCACAGGTGTGAATGAATGGAATACGGATACGTATTGCATAAGAAGAGGAAGAAGACGGCATAGTTGCGAGCTAAGCTACTAGAAGTTTGGCACTTCAACTTGCGCTACGGGGAACTTATGCGTTGACTGAGAGGACGGGAACAAGGAGCCTGCCAATTAACGAGCACTTGGTTAAATAAACTTCAGCTTAGAATAATATCAAGTGGTAAACGAATCTTAAGAGATATCTAATTTCTTTACGAAATATATAAGCTCCCCTTTTATAGTTTTTCTTTATTGACTCTTAAACTGCCAGCCGTGCAAAATTGCAATTGTATTCCAACCGTCACTAAACCGTGAGCGTTTTTTTCATGCAATTTGTCGAAATCGACGTTTGACGACATCAATTTATCGACATAGATACAATGACGATATTTTTTTGAAAACTGTGAATTTCGTATTGCTGAGGGTGGCAAATATTAGGTGTCCCCAAAATTTCTAGAATTCAACAAATATTTTTCTTATTTCTGTAATAATTCAAATTGTATATATTTTTGTGAATGGATTGAAATAAATCTGAATGCTCGTTTTTGTATTTATTTATTAAGGGAATCTTCGAGATGGCTTAATAAATAAATTATGAAATGACAAACAACCATTATTAGGAGACAGGATTATCTGTGTTTCTAAAGGCTAGATCTTATCATTTTTTTAAATACAAATTTTACACACTTTAATTTACCAATATATATTTAATGCAAATTAATAATATAGAAAATTCAGTTATGGTTTTTCCAAGTTGCATGATTTGTTAACAATTTGGTCTAGAAATAATACAGAATATAAGAATTGTATTTATCTTTCCTTGAAAAGATAAATTCTAGAAATTTGCAAGATAAATGCCCGAGGTTTGGGTGTGATTCAAAATCTTTTTGTTAAGTGTTAATTTTTACTGATTTATACTTATTTGGAATATATATTAGTATTTGCAGTGAAAAATTAAAGCTTATCGAGCGAAACAGGATTCATTCCGGCCAATTAAATGTCGGGTTTGGCACTACCTGTGTGGCGTCAAATTGGTGATGTGATTAAGAATGTTTGCCCTAGCAACTTAATTAAATACCGGGGAAAACAAAGAACATTAGTCAAGTTGCTGAGTTTCATGGGAAATCGAAAAGAAGGAAATTGTTAAAGCAAACATTCAACATATAACGGAGCAAAATAAATCTAGATTTCTGATACATTTCTTATCTTGTCTATTAACTTGATCAAAGACGAACATCAAAAGTTTCTTGGCTAAAACATGCATATCTTGGTCAATTTTAACTGTTTGTGCTCCATAACACAAAATTTACTTATTCACATCAACGCAGTTAAATATTGAATTAATTAAATAGGCGTTCAGTCGATTCATTACTGTAAGAGCTCTGCTGAATTTACACATATTTTTTAGTCTAGAATGTAACAAATTGTTTCACCCAAAACGTACATTCTGTGCCACAGTAGGACTTTAGGAATACAAATTTTAATTTATGATTTAATAATTTTACATTAATTGAATAACGTATGCAGCTTCTTTCAAAACTGAGTTAGAACTTAACAATATTTCTCAACAATTGTCTACATAAATAAATTTTGGTTCCTGCAAATAAATTGATATTGGCGAAACCAAACGTTTCTAAACTAAATCCGTGCGGTTAACATTAGTGAGTCTCTCTCCCCAAGCAATTAGTCGCAGTTCTGGAATTATCTCAGAAATTGTTTGTATTTATTTTGCAAACTGCACAGATGAAATTAACTTATGGACAGTATATGCATTTGAATTTGACCCTCTGTTAAATCTACAATAACCGTTTACAGTGCTGTTCCTATTAAATATTCGCAATTATATGCACTTTAACATCGCGTATTAATATCAAAGCCGACAAAGAGACAGAGAGAGAATGAGAGAGAAAATAATGAGATTATGTAAAATTTTAAAACTAATTTTACCCAATAGTAGATGCATACTTTGTAAAAGTTAAATAATAGATTAGAGTAATATTGCAACAATTCCACTGGGAGAAAGGGGGTAAGTAGCAGTTTTCGGAGTATTAGAATTCGTTGATTTTAACACATTTTGTGGCCCTAATTAATATGCATTTACATTCCAAAAGAATAATAATTAAATGAGCTCAGTCACGGTTAAAGTAACAAAGATTCGATTGCAAGTACTAAAAAGTGGAGTCAAATATCGCGAAATAAATATCTTGCTAATTGAACAAGTCGCTATTTAATTACCTTGAATCAGATTTGGTCAATCGAAGTCAATTTTAATTAGGTCCAATGAAAGTTGGTTTCGGTTAATTAAGTAACGATTCGTTCGATCAGGAATATATTTATTTTATTTTTGTCGTAATTGATTCTTGATTAACAATTTCTGGAGTTAAATATATTTGTGCTGAAGCAGCGAAACACGACGAAATCAATTTTTATTTCTTCAAATCGATCAATGTTGCTAATCGGTTTCAATTTTGTTAATCGGTAGAATTTTTAATTAGATCTGGAATAATAATTTTTGGAATCAAATATGTTTTAGTTGAATCAACAGAATATAGCAAAATTATTTAATATTTATTTTTTTAATGTCACTACGTTAAAAAAACCACATAAATGTATCATTTTACGTTGTATTAAAAATCGTACATTCTTTGAACAAAAGGAGAACTTGAAATAATTTTGCTTTTGATGCAAATATAATTTTGTCGATGGAACTTAACCACTTTTAATCAAATCCGCATGATTGGTATCACTAAATCTTTCTCTGTGTCGTCAGTCTAGCAATCCCGGAATTATGTCAGAAATTATTTATTTCGGACTGATGCCATTTCAAGTGGCACAAAGGAACCAGTATGGGTATACGTGCATTTGAGCTTATATACCCATCTTAAATCTATAATAACATTTTACTGTGCTGTTGGTATTAAACATTCGGAACTGTATGCATTTTGCATCCGTATATTAAGATCAAAGCTGACAGAAAGAGAGCTAGGGAGAGAAAACAGGAACCTCTGGTTATCTAGCTTGCGCTATTTAGCCCAGTCGCCACATACATCATAAATTTCGTGCAGATATTCTCGAGGTTGTTAACAATTGTCAAAAGCACCATTTCCCGTTTGGATGGATATCCAACACTATCTCTGCAATTACATGCGCATACACACATACATACACATGTGCCGATAATTATTAAAGCGACCCAAGTCAAAAATGTGAAACCATAGGTGTATTCCGTAATTTGAATAAAATTATAATATCGTAAAGTTGCTTTAGAAAATAATATAAAGTTAATTCCAATCAACTAATTAATTCTATAAATTGATAATTATGCTTTTCCTACCCTTCGCTTGCTACGAATATTGTCCAGCTGTCTTTGCGTAGCTTCTCCGATACTTTGGGAACCCCATAATTCTAATCCGACTCTGGCGTATGTAAAAGTCATCGAACCGATCGGTAAAAAGTACGTTAATATCATAAAAAGCACATTGTACCTGAAACACAAACGGAAAATTCGTATTTGGCGGCTTCTCCTGCAGGTGCTGCAAAAAGAAGTGTCGTCGTTATTTACAATTGCAATCTTTTTTCCATTAGGTCGATGATTTGCCATGTTTCTTTTCATCTTCGGCTATCGCTGGCTAAATTATTGTACCCACGCTTTGGCAACGGCTACTGCGTTACCGTACAATTGTGGCTGCGCTCTATGTTTCAATAAACGTGCAGCTCATGGACCCAAACCTATGCACCGCTGAATAATTTGTGACTGTGAGGGATGTATATTGTGTGGAGTAAAATTACCATTTCAAGATCCACTATTTTTTTTTTATTCATAACAGAATTCCATAGAATATTGTTCTTTGATTAGAATTTTATCATTTCTTACATAAAAATTACTAAGATATTATATTGTTCTAAAAGACAAATATAAGAATGATATTATTACAAACAAATATTATCCAATTTATGTAACAGATATTGAAATAATTTAACGAATTTCATTGAAAAAATGTAAAATAATTACACAAGGCAAAAACAATAAATTACTCAAACGCCAAATCTTATCATAATTGTCATAATAATTGAACCTAAATGACTAATAAAGCGAATTTCGTTAGAAAAAAATATTAAGAGAAGGTACAATAATTTAAGCATTGCTCCCAATTTGCAAGAACTAGTTGCTATTTTATTAAAAATAATTATGCAGATCAGCAAAAATTGTTGGTGATCGTTCCTTTAATTTTAGTATTTTCCCAAAAAATTCCTAGCTTGTCATCAAGTTTCCAGGTTATATGGAACCATTTCGAAAAAATAGTTTCTGTTGTGAAATCCTGAAACCTCTGTGTTTCAATTTTAGAGACGACAACCAAAGAATTCGTCTGAAATTGTCCTCCAATGTAATAGGCTTTGTGAGAAAGGAAGTTCCTTCGGTTTGCGAGTCTTTGAGAAACATTGCAATTTTCTTTACAATAACTCTCTTAACTTTCTTTACAAGCAAATTTTGTTAGGAACAAATAATAAGACAAGGTACAAAATTTAAGTATTGCTCTCAATTTGCAAGAAATAGTTGCTATTTTATTAAAAATAATTATGCAGATCAGCAAAAATTCTTGGTGATCGTTCCTATAATTTTAGTATTTTCCCAAAAAATTCCTAGCTTTTCATCAATTTTCCAGTTTATATAAAACCATTTGGAAAAAATAGTTTCTGTTGTGAAATCCTGAAATCTCTGTGTTTCAATTTTAGGGACGACAACCAAAGAATTCATCTGAAATTGTCCTCCAAAGTAATAGACTTTGTGAGAAAGGAAGTTCCTTCGGTTTGCGGGTCCTTGAGAAACATTGCAATTTTCTTTACAATAACTCTTTTCTCTTGGTAGCTGGTTACTGGTTTCCATAGGTAGATATAATAGGGGCTGTATATCGGTACAATATACAAGAAGATTGGAAATTGCTATAAAGTTGGATGGTAGGTGCAACAAAATGTAGTGTATGTGTATGCATGTAGGAAGAATATGTGTTGTTTAGGAATAGCATAGCGAAGCGGAGGTAAACGTAGGCCAAGTGGGTTAAGTATGAGAGAGTGCCTGTTAAAGTGCTGCGAGCTATACTCCTTATAGTTTATAGCGATCTCTGATATCACGGCCATCTTTTATATTCTTGCCGGGTATATGTATAGGCGTTGTCTGTGTTCTTGGGATCAAATGGACCTAACGTAAAGGCTCGAGATTAAAGAATACGTCCTATTTTCTGCTACCCTATCTCTGGGATTCCCAACCCTTTTCTTCAGCTCCCTTGATGTGTGCCCCGTTTTTCAAACTTATCTCAATCTTTCAACCCGATGGTGCATCCGACCTAAGTGCAACCACCGTCCAAATATACGCGAACATTGTATCTTATGGATGTATAATATAAATCTTACATTCGCTCGAGATCAAGCCGAAAATACAAAGCAACAGGAATGATAAAGCGATAATAGACACATCACCCAGAGCGGACACTTTTGCCGAAGAAATTTGTAACCGTGATAAGAAGGACCGGGGAGGCTTTGGAAATAAGTTGTTACAAAGTTTCCCCATCCTCCGACGACCAAAAAAAAAGTTTCCAAAAGCTCTTTTTTTTTTTTTAACAAACTGCGAAATCCACGTGGAATTTCTCGAGCATTCTCTATTTTTCATAACTCCCTTTCCAAGTGTCAACTCTGTTCCGGAAAATCGTATAAATTCTGGATAAAATATGTCCGACTTGACCCTACGCATTTTTTTTTACAAATACAGAACTTTACAAATTGGTGACAAGATACTAAATTTAAACTAACTTCAAGTCAACTGTAAACTTTTTTAAAAATTCCAAGAAATTATTGAAAATTGAAGGAAAATACCCAAACAAAAACTGCTTTCATTTTGGTAAATTGCATATTTTACATAATTCCATGGTATAAGTTATAAAAATGAGAATGACCTTTTTTTGACTTCCTTTCACCTAAAAATATCTTTTGCAATTTAATTTTTTGCATATTTTTATCGCTATTCGAAGATTCTCACTTCCAGTCCTGTAAATTTTAGGTTTGTAAGGCAACTTTAACCCTTCGCACTCCAACCGGTATTATTATATGACCTCCAACAGTTAAACAATTTTTTTTTTCGCCATTGGTGAAAACTATACAATTTTATTCTGTTACAGAAAGAATCTGTGGGGTTGTCATTTTAGTAATAATTTAATTTCAAATTTTTCCTATCGAAGTATGATATTTTAGCAACATATTGTGACTGTAGTCGCAGCAGCGCCTGTGAAATGCAAAGGGTTAAAGCCAAAAGGACCCAAAAGGACCCAAAAGGACCCAAAAGGGAGCTAAAAGAATAAAAAAATAATTATTTCCTTTCCAAAAAAATTTTAACAAATCTCCACCACCAAAGATCGTTTTCTGGTGAATTTCTTCAACTTACACGTATTCACCGTAACTGGGTTTATCCTCGCTTCGATTTGGCCAATCGCTGTAACAAATCACACGAATTTCTCCACTTGGAAAATTGTGCGTGTACGTCGTATAGTAAAGCAACATCGGCAACGATAATATAGCGCCAACTATCCAAATAGCAACAGCTACGCAAAGTGTAGCTTTTTTCCCCATCCTCGGCTTCAGTGGATTCATAATAGCCATGTATCTGAAACAAACACGATTTGGAGTTACACTTGACGCAATTTTCCTTTTTTTTTTTCTTTCCAATAAAACACATCAATATTTTGCGGTTTATTTGCACTTCACGTGATTTCTGTTTATGCCGAGATTCAACAACCGGCGACACACCGCACGTACTAGTTATTTTCGATGTTTCGGTGATATATGTACGCGCCACCTACTATATGTGCCAATATACTCGAATCATAAGGTCGATTTATCGCACGCTTATGACATATGATAGTTGATGGATATACAAGCAACTCGAATCATCTCCTTTCTACATATATACCTACATTCTGGAGTATGTTATCTACAACAGTATGTATGTACATTTACGCGCTCATTAATCACTGATGCACGTATACCTATATCTTTGTCCAGGATCATCAAAGATGACGTAGTTATTAGCCAAATTTTGCCAATGATCGAACTTTCCCGTCGAGCGATTGCATTAGTCGATGATGTTATTCGAATGATCGCGACTGGAGTGGCTCGGGAATAAAACTACAGGGGAAAATAAAAGCATTTTTCAATGCAATCTGTGTGCCAATATGCATCGCGTATGGCTTCATTAGAAAATTATTGGAATTCTCCATTGATTATTATTATAATTTGCACTTGGCACTGCAATGAGACTTCGAGCAAAATTTATGTTAAATTCTACGCGGAATTAAATGTACCGAGAGGTTGCGAAACGCTTTATTTTCTTGCAAAAGTAACCAAAACCCGCTGCAATTAGTCTGTCGTCCAAAAGTGGTGAAATTGTTTCCTGAAGTGCGGTGTAATTGTCTACTATCGCGGAAGATAATAATTCACCACCTTGGGAAAAAGGGTGTTGCAATTATTACTATCGCTGTAGTTAATATGGCGTCAAATATATATATGAGCCGTTTATTTTGAGAGTGGCCTAAATCCAGTTTTTTTTTTAATTTTCCAAAATGTTTTTTTTACAAAAATTAACGTCAAGTGGCACGTGTTAGTACAGTTAACAACAAAAAACTAAAAACTGGACTCAGGCCACTTTCAAAATGAACGGCTCATATATTTCTAGTAGTTGCAATTACTAGTTTTTTTCTCGAGCTTTTTTTTTTATTTTGTATAATCCTGTTTCCAAATGTCAATTTTGTTTTGGAAAAATGAGAATTTCAACTAAAACGTATGAAAATGCACTCAATGCAATTTTTACAAATATAGAATTTGACGAATTACAAAAATCTTTTTCTGAGAACCTTTTAAATTAAAAATACAATTATTATTATTAATATAATTAAATTATATTAATTAAAATCAAAATTGTAATTATAAAAGTTATAATTCCGAATTTCGTTGTTATTCCAAGAAATCATTGAAATTTGTGGAATGAATACCCAAAAGCTTTGAATTCATCTAGTAAATTTCAAATTTTACATAATTTCGTGGCATAAATTTTGCAATTA
This sequence comes from Gasteruption jaculator, assembly GCA_949825005.1. Lineage (NCBI taxonomy): Eukaryota > Metazoa > Arthropoda > Insecta > Hymenoptera > Gasteruptiidae > Gasteruption > Gasteruption jaculator. The sequence continues at coordinate 3,190,459 of OX463761.1, forward strand.
AAAAATAACCTTTTTTGAACGCCTTTTAATCAAAAAGATCTTTTGGAATTTGAGTTCTTTCGCATTTTTATCGCTACTCTAAAACTTTCATTTTCAATTAACACGTTGACTGCCAAGTCGGTCAGACACTAAACTTTCCGTTCAGGCCGCGCTGATTATGACAAATGCAATAGCGTATACCACTACGACCCACCCGGCGTGAATAGGGAGTCACGTAAATTGTTCGTGGCAGTCAACGTGTTAAGTAATTTGCAAATTTTTATGATAATTCGTGTACCTAAAATTTATGAGAAATTCGTGCCATTATTTCTTTTTTTGCTTTACTTATTTTTTCATTAAATTTTCCAAAAGAAAATTTAAAAAATTCGTGATATTTCGCTGCTAACCGCTCTACTCTCTGTTTCGGATCAGTAGGCAATAACGCCCAATTACGAAGACCGGAATCAATGAAATGCGTACGGTTTGCTGATTAAGCCACTTTGCTTCAAAGCTTTTCGTCAAGCTTATACAGGACGGCTTTCACACATTGCTCTTGTAATTTCAACAGTATGCTATTGCCTCGTGCTCGCACGGATTTTAGTAAGCGCATTTTAACTCCAGTGAAAGGATACTGCACCGTTTCTCTATTCACAAGTCGCATATTTTTGCACCGATAATAACTGCGCGGTGCAATAATAACGCGAAAGCCGCCCAATCATCGATAAAGTGTCCCAGGGCGTGGATCCATTCCATCATGAATTCTACTTCATACTTCTCTAAAGCCGGGTTTTCATATTCTTTTCTTTGCGCGGTGATTTGGTCTGTATCTGTTATTATCTACTTCCACGTCAGATAGGATCTTTCTCGATGGGAATTTTTCTTTTTTTTTTTTTTCACCACATAAAAGTTTTTCCGTGCCAAGGGAAACCGTGTCAAGCAAAAAAGACGAGAGCGGTTAAGAAACAGTTTCAAGTTTTTCCAATTCCCGTTAAATGCTACAAGATTGACTGCACGAAGTATCTCCATGTGCAGGAAAGAAGTTGTAGAAAACATAATGGACAAGGGAAATCCTTAAGTGTCATCCAATATTCTTTTGCCAAGCTCCGTTTTATCTATAACTATACTCACCCACGTGAACTGTTATCTTTTGTTTCTGAAGCAGCTTTTTCCCTTCCCCCTGTCTTTTTTGTTACTCGTAGAGGTAAATATGAAACTGGTGGAACAAGGGAACACTCTCGGGTGTCCCTCTTCGATTTTAATGAATTTTAAATAGGTTGTAGAGTTTGAAAATCTAAGACAGGGAAACATCTACCAAAAAAACGGATTTAAAAGAAAGTTTTTCATAGGAAGTAAATATTTTAGTTTTTGTTTCATTGAAATCGGTAACCTTCTTCTCTCCGAAACTGCATTATCACCCCCTAAGGTCTCCAACTTCTAGGGTGGTTTCACCCTTCAAAACCACCCCAATTTTCGCCCGATAAAAAAAATACGCGTCTCGTAACTTTTCAAGCTCGATAATATGTATTTAAATTTCCCCCGAAGTCGAAGGGGAACACCTAGGATTGTTAAAAAATATGTGAAAAAAATGGATTTGTTTTTGAGATCTTATGTGGCATGCATTTAAATCGCAATATTGGGAAGTGGGTTTAGGAAAATCGCGTAGAATTTCTGATGAAGTTCATTACTTTATCGCAAATTGTTATAAATCATTTTTTAATCATGGGATTAACTTTGAGTCGTTTGAGGTTTGAGAAAATCCAATTACTCACTGGATACAAATAAAACCTTACAAGCAAAGGAAATAGTTAAGTGCAAATATATATTTATATAAAAGCAAATATTTGATGACACAGTTTCTTGTTATACCAATAACCTCTTTTTTTAAATGTGTAAATATAAACCTTATATTTACACATTTACCATAATTATGAAAGTGGTCTAAGTCAAGATTTGAAAAAGATGAGATTTTCAGTTATCTCGCATCGTTTTATCTTGCAAGACATTTTTTTTCTTCATTAATCAAAACCAATAAAACTCCAACTTTCAACGTTGCAAAATGTAAAAACATTTTTTATTTTATTTAAAACAAGTCCTTTAAATTGATCAACACAAAAAAATATGACTTAGACCATTTTCGTAATTATGGGCACATATATCTTGAACCAAAAAAAATGTATGACCAGTTTTATAATTACCGGTACATATAAGTATAACGTACGATGGGATTATGAGAATTTTTGAAGACCGCCCTTTATTACAAGACTTATTCTTCACATCCACCCACGGCATTCACCTTTTCTTGCTTACTCTTTCGAAATTTACGTCAGGATGGTTTTCATAATTTCCTGTGAGACTGTTCTCATTATTCCTAGCATTAACGTCGACTGGTCGATGGCTCGCTTCTTTGACATGCCTCTGTCGCTTTCATCTGGGTTTTTTCTCGTTTCTTGAATTTTCTTTTTTATTTATCATCAAATTCTTTTTTTTTCCTTCCATAAAAACTGAGAATTACTTTAGCGTTCATCACATTCTTTATCACAATAATACTTTCCAGGGATATAAATTTTGGATTTTTTTGCACCCTATGTTTGCAAGAATTCATATTTTTGGGGTTTGCAGAATTTTATTTCCAACTAATGTATAATCGCTTTCCGCGTGCTCTAGAAAATTCATAACAATTACATAATTATCTGAAACCGTAAAAACTTCGCTTATCAGATCACGGTACATTTGTTTAGTAAATCCTTCGGATCGTTAACGTTATTCCCCGAATTGTCATGCTGTCCAATAATTTTACAGCGAAGGTGATGGTAAGAAGAGTTCCTATCGATTATTAGTGATAGCTATTACACCTAAGTGCTTTGCCGATCCTTCAGCAATGGACCGGGCAAAAAATTAATGACAGCATAAAAGGATAAATAATGTTGCTGCGGTACCTTTGCTTTTACGTTGATTTACCGAACAGTGACGGTCATTAAACGCTTTTCTTATTTTCTCCTTTCTTAATGATCGACAGGATCCCACATAAAGGGTGTTTCATTTAAATGGGAATGTCTAAACATTTCCATTGTTTATGGACGCACGGCAAAGCTCTCGAAGGCAAAATTGAACCGTGGGATGGGAAAATTGTTTTCCCAGTGCTTTACTTCTTCCTTCGAACGATTCTTCTAATTATTTATGAATAATTGATTCATTCGTGTATTTTCACTTTGATAAAACACCATACCCGATATCTTTACATCATCTTGACTTTGATTCATCGTCTATCGAAAATTTGTGTTTCTCGTTTGAAAGGAAATGGTTTTTTTTACCCCGATGTAAAAATAAAAATGACAAATTTGACAATTTTTTTTTCTATTACATTTGTAGAGTATTTTTCGGTTCAACTCTTTACACCTCGGATGGCAGATTTTTCTAAAAAAATTCAATCACTCCATGGTATTTGTTAGAAATTTGAAAAGCATTGTTTGCAAAAGATATTGGAATTTTAAGGTCAGCGGAGTTTGAGAATTCCAATTACATGTATTGTTTTTCAGTCCCTTTCACTGTGTATTTAATAACTAAATTGTTTGTGAAGAGGGTGTACTTGTAAATATAGGAAAAATTGCTTAAAATAAAAAAGATTCTCTTAATAAACTAATCGCATGTCAATCGTATCGGTAATACGCCATTGTATTCAATGACGCAGTTCTGCTAAAATTATTTGACGAAGAAATAAAGTTAAATGTTTCCTCGAGTACTATTGACAGAGAGGTACAAGCTTTTAAAGAGGGGAAATCGACTTGAACGAAAAATGATTCAACGAAATTTCTTTTATTACACGTCTTATTTAACGCCGAAGTACGAAAGTTGGTAAGGCAAAAAGAGGAAATATACTGCGATAAAATGAAATTCATGGTATATGGCTTTTTTATGATCTTAAGTTTGTTTTCGTTGGACAATTGTTCTTTCTCCTATGTTTCATACGTTTCCTTCAACTCGCATCGCAAACTTTAACGCGCGCATTTCTTCAAAGTCATTTTTTACGTCAGAACTTTTTCTCAAATTCAGGATGGGTTGAAAGTTTTATTCTTCAATTTTCTCGCCTTTCAGAGTTCATTTGGAGCATTTACGCTGAAGGAGAGTAATTATTTTTTAGTCAAGTTAATTAATCGAGTCGTGCTTACTTTCAAGACACTTTTCTACAAACAATTATGATTTAAAGGCATCACAAAAAATTTTCAAAGTACAAAATTTGAAGTCACTAAAAACTTTATTTGTAAATATGCTATAAAACACAACAAAAAGGTCAATTTTTGGACCTACTTTGGGCCACCCCAAAAATGGGTCAAAATTAAATATCCAAAATCGATCGGGATAGGGTCATTCCTAGGGGTAATTTTGCGCGTAGAATCGATTTAGCGGGTGCTCGGGGCCGAAATCTCAATAGGAACAAAGATATCACGGTTTTTTCGACCAAAAATGGGGTTTTCGGGGTAAAAGGGCAACTTCCTTTGGGAAATCGGGGATTCCGACGGTGACAACTCAGCGATTAATAAATTCCATTATTTTTATTAGACTCATGCCCATTCGTCACTCACAAATATAGCTCTTTATTGAGAGGCAGACAATTTATTAAGACAAATATATTGTTTTAATGGAGTGTTTCGTAGATATTGTTCATAAAATATAAAATATATTATTTTAAAGCAGAAGTAAAGCTACTTTCTTTTACACAAGAAATTCCTTTTCTTGCAGGCATGAAAACCATGGGGATGTAAGCGAAGGGGGTGTTTGTGAGACCAGATACGATGGCGTCTGGAAGAATTTTAATATCCTGCTACATTTAGCACTCACTAAATCATTGTGACTTTCAGACCGTAACATAATTTCTATTTAAATGCTTGGCACGCAGTCAAAATCAATGATACCCTTTTATCCAAAATTATGGGTACTGGAAAACCAAAAATAGCTACTCCTCTGCTTTGCCGTCAACGTGACAGCGCACGAATGGCAATTTATCCGCTTTTGTTATTACACCGATGATAAAATCTCAACAGAGATCCGTTTTTTGATTACACTGGACGACGTGTAAAATGCGAATTGGATTTCCCGAGTCATTTGCCGTGGATTTTTGGCCGCTAAATCCAAATCTGCTCACAATATTTTTTTATCGGATCTCGATTCCCAAAAATGTGGGTCAATGTTGCGAGAAATCTTGACAAAGTATCACTGACCTCAGAGATTTGTATAAAAATACAGTATCTACATAGAGCAATTAAATTTGTCTTGGGTAAAATTATATACAGGGTGGGCCGCCACATTTTGCCATTCAGGTTTACCTCATTATTGTTACGCATAGTAAACAATGTTTTATATGAAGTTGATTGGTGTTGCTGGTAAATTGTTTTTTGTTTAATACATTTTTGTAAAGAATGTGAAGGAGCGTCAGCTGATGCAATAAAAAATATATGATTGCATTTAAAAAAACATTAATGAGGTAAATCTGGATAGCAAAATGTGGTGACCCACCCTGTATAATACCTACCCATTTATTATAAGTCTTTGAAAAAATTCGAAACGCAACATAAAATGAGTATCAGAATTCCATTTAAAAAATTAAACGATAATCTCTTTCATAGTTAACATAAATATTAATTCGCTCAGACTGAATACTATTAATGTTATAGTGATTCCTGCAAAGTTCCATTGCAAGGCAGATTTCAGCAATTGCATAAATTGTGAATTATGCTGAACGTTTGGTTTCGTACGCAGATTTTAAGCTCGTTAAGCCATTGTTCAAGGCAGCGTTTGGTATAACGCAAGTGCCACCATACAAGGCACTACGTTCAATGGGAATCCCCATGATATATTACAGATGTACTTATTGCGTTTACTATTTGGGTACACTGTGGGTATATACGTGTGTATAAGCACACACATAAGATCGAAATTCTGACTGATTGCACGAACGTTGTTGCGGTCAATACTCAAAGGGTGCTTAGCTGCTCCTCCATTCAACATATTCTAATTGAAGTTTGTATTCATATTCCCCGTTGGAACTATCATTAATTTAATGAATACCGATTATATTCAAATTCTATGTGCGTGTAAGAAAGATTTGGGCAAATATCCATAGATGATATTTTGTCGACTGTGCGGAAAGAATAATGGAGGAAAATAATTTATGGAATTAGCGAATAAAATAATAAGGGTGTGCTCGTGGTAAATAATAGTAAATTTTTATATAAAAGTAATCAGAAATACCTGAAAAATTTCCTTATGAAAATAATGAATGAAGTAATGAACACAGACTTTGCTGTTAATTAGTTTTCTATGAACAATCACTATTTTGTTACGTTACGCAACGAGCGAATATTTCCTCGATTTCGTATCAATTAAAAAAATATTAAAATACGTACAATATATTACTAATATTAAAATTACGAAGAAAAATATTCAAAGCTACGAGAAAATGTTTAAAACCTAAATTTCTTAAAAGGAATAATATACAAAATAATAACCGCTAACGTTTACCATAAAATTGAAGTTAATTATTAGCTCCCTATGAACATCCATTATTCCCTTACGAATTTTCATTATTTTACGGCACGAGCACGGATTTATTATTTTTTGTTGCAGTTTCTATTGTTTCAACATTTTATTTCTCAGTGTTTGCAGTCTGCTGCAAATTTCAAATTAGACAAAAGGATGCTTCTTTTGTTACCTTTTTATCAGAATGGTCGGTATAGGTCAAAACCATTAGTTTCCACATTTTTTTTTTCAAACTTTCTGAACATTAAATTTCGTTGAAGCTTCGCGGACCACCTCCAGACTCGAAGTTCTGCTTTAAAAGCCGTAGGTCCAGTACATATGTGATTTCGAAGCTACTGGGGAAAATTATCCAGTGTTTGGATTTGGGGAACCGTAATATACCTTCATTTATTGATTTCACGATGGCATTTCGACCATGTTGGATCACAGAATTTTTCTGGACCCTTAGGTTGCCACGTTTCTTGATGTCAAAAGGTCATTTAAGAAACCACTAGGGCAATGATCTCGCCAATATCTGATCCACCAGAGTGGCCAAGCAATGGTTTAAAGGCTCAACAAGCTGTACGGTCCAGCGATCCGTGACATGGCCCACAAGCTGTTACCTCATTTTTTAACATAGGAAGTGCAATGTGTCAAGATTAATAGCCTTGATAGCGAACCACTCACAGTCACACGTGGAACCCCGCAAAAGTAATATTGCAGATCCCCCCCCCCTTTTTTTATAGTGAATTCGGATAGCCTTTTGTGGCAGATGCTTAGGACACCATCCCGTTGTTTTCCGGCGTTAACGAAGATCGTTAGAGTAACATTGCGATCAGTTCCCAGCCTGATCTTCTTAGCCTCGCAATTTGGTTTAGGGCAAATAAGCTTATCAGCAATCTAGCGAGAACAAACTTTCTTCCGTTTGGTTACCATTATCCCGGTAGCATAGCTTCAACCCTAAGTATCCCCTTTAATATTGAGCAGTCAGAGACGCGAGCTAAGAGGACGTGCTGACACAGTAAAATATTTGGGAATTATTATTGGTAGCCGCGAGGGTTGGAATCGACGTATAAATTATTAAGGGTACCCATAAGTCATCAATCTTTTTTCATAAGTAAATTATGAAGTAAAAATTGACGACTTATGGGTACTCCAAATGTATACAAAACTAATAGCCTCGACCTGACATGAGTAAATTGAAATCAAGAGAAATTTTATTGCCTATTAGCTTATCTCGAAGAATCATAAATCACATATAAGATATTTATGTACCTTGTTTTTTCCCTTTTTTTATTTAACTAATACGAAAATGTAACGCAGTTTCAAATTTGTGTGTTACGCTTCGACTCAAAAACTGCTGTACTGATTTTTAAAAAGATTTATAGCCAATAAGTTTCATGGTACGTTGTCATATATATCATGGTAACAGATGGGTTTCAAGTTACGTGTTTAATTTTCAAAAAACAAGATGGTAGATAAATGTTTTATAAATGTATCCAAGTACAAGTGCGATTTTTCCGTGAAAAATATCTTCTCTATTAATTTTCACTGGGATTTTGTTACAACAAAATCCATCTAATCGATTAAAAGCTTCTTATCCCTAGAAATGAGTCATCCGATGCCACTTTTTTAAATATTTTAATATCCTCCCCCATGTTTTTGACAATGACCAAGCCAAATTATGTCGAGAACGTTCTTTCCTTCCCAAAATTTCCTGTATCAGCTTTTGGGGTTGCAACGATATCGTTCTATGACTGTATAATTAAAATCCAATTAAACAACATCATGAGTCAGCATATGCATATCGAGAACATGTAATTTTCAAGGTACGTGTATTCAGTTGATATAGAAAAAAAAATCTGGTTGGCGAGCTTATAATTTAAAAACGTAACAAAAGAAAATAGAAAAATAATACAAGAGAATTTCGAAATTTCCAAAATTTGTTTACGAAAATAATATATAAAATAATAAACACGTTCGATAAAAATTAGCTTTCAATGAAAATCCATTATTTCTCTAGGTAGTAAATTTTCATTCCTCTGACAATTCCTTTTTTGACGGTGCGGTAATGAACTTTCGAGTTACACACGACACGGGATAAGTAAATAATTAACTACAATCCAAGAATCATAGATCACTCATACTTATGATATATTTAAGGATTTATCTATTTATCTTCGTTTCTACTGATATAAAACCCATCTTCGACACAAATATTAATCTTTTCCCGACTGAGAGCGTATGTAATGTTGCAAGATTGATGAACCTTAGCTTTTTTATCAATCTCATATGGTACATTTTTATGCTAATTCTTTATACGGAGTTTCGCCTGGTTGGCAGATTGTAATACCTAGAAGACATAAAGTTTCAAATACTTCAATCGTAGTAATACCTACGGATGCAGGTTTGTCAATATCGCTTGCAAGTCGGTACGTGATTCGCAATCGCGTATAAATTGTAACAAAATGCACAAAACGCAATTTTACGAAATACGTAATAATATGACACAAAAATATGCGTCCCTGAGGACGGGGATAGTCATGCAAGTATTTTGCAGAAATTATTCTATTAGTTATTGTAAAAATTTATCATCATCATCATCATCAGAATTATTATTATTATTATTATTATTATTATATTTTAAGATACAGCCTCTTGAGCTTTGGTGACACTTTAAAAGTAATGATTCTTAGTTGGCATTTTTAGTTTTATTTTTTAATTTTATAGGTTTCAGCTATTTTACCAGTTGTAATTTTTTCTAGAATATGTTCCATACCTGAAATTCTACAAATTACACCTGCTGATTAGCATTACACATTATAACCTGAATAAATTCAATTTAATTCCACTGAATTAATGTACAAAGCGATACAAGTCCGTAGGGTTTGTATTATGAAAACGAATGACATCGGATATAATTAGGTCGAATTACCAGTAATGGTAATGGATGTCGAAACCGCCATCGCGTATTAATGTGTTTTTTTTAAAATGGACTGTAAATTTTTAGGATTGTTTTGCTTTTCATTTTTAAATATATAATACTAAAGGAAATTTCAAAAAAACCAAAATATTTACATTTTTCGCTTTTCTTTTCCACCACTGGCTGATTTCGCTGATTTAATGTGTAATTAAAAATCGGAACATAAAATTTTATGGTTCTTTCGTTTTTGCTTTTCAAGAACAACACAGGAAATCTCGAGAATCCTAAAAAATTGCATTTCTCCCTTTCTCTTTTAATACTTTCTTAAATTACCGCGCCATTTAGGTATTCGGCTAAATAATTTTGCCATCACATACTTTATAAGTAAATACTATCCAAATACTTATCATTACCCGAGGCAGTCGCTGCAATTTGTGAAATAGCATTTTTATATCCCACTTTGGATGTTTTTCCGATGAATCGTCTTCGATTCCACTCGAATGCCATCCTCTTCCATAACGATTTCAAACGAATGACTGCAGACTCTCCTCGGCACAATATTAGCAGTGAATATCTTGAACAGCAAGGTTGGCTCGAATCCGATTAAACTTGTTATGTTGGTTTCAGTAAATTTTTCTAACCAGGGATTTATCTCTACATTTTTCCATTCCTTTTGCGGGATTAGCGCGTATACGGTAGACTTGAAATGCTATCGATTCTCCCGATATGATATTGAGTGACTTAACAAAAAAAATGTAAGTCCTTTACTTTACCCGGCTTTCATTTAAAATTATAGTCCATGTTCGTATTTTGATTGACATTTAAATTGAAATTTTTATTGTTACCAATGTTCCCGCCCATGTATGTACAGTGTATGTATGTGTAAACCTGCTCGGCATATATCCATGTTTCTTCGCAATAGGTTTTTTCACCTTTCTATCTTTTATTTTCCAAATCGATTGTCCCGGTTAAACCATCGTATACCTATATCCATGTCAGCTGATGAGTATGCGTTTTAATTGCTTCTTTCTGAAAGGGATTTTTGTCCTACCATATTCGTATCCGTCCTAACCGTTCGCTGAATGTACGATATCGTCGTTCGCGATGTTATTTTATTAATGGACTTGAAATTAAACGGCTTATTTACAGGCAGATGGTCACACGCAATACCATGTCGCCCCAACGAACCACCTTTCATTACCATTCGCATGTGTCTCCTTTTCTTGTCACAGGAAAATCGTATTACCGTGTCTTCCCTTTTTGGAGTTACATCCATGTCATGATTTACACTGATGCGTTGCCCTGGGACTCATTCCATCACGTTCGGTTACATACGACATGTGTTGCTCCTCCCACATATTTTTTTTTTTTTTACGTACAAAAGGATCCTTCATCCTTGCAGTTTTCATTTCCACTGCGATTCCTACCGATGTGGACAATAGATAGTAAAATGGGTAATTGAAAAAAAAAATGAAATTCATAATTTTCTAAACTTTGTTGGTAGAGAGAAAAATCTCAAAAGAATGTGTATCAACCCTTTCGGAGGCGCATTTTTAGAGAATGTTCGAGTTCTTTTTTTTACATTAAAATTTTAATACTAGCATGAAAATGAATTAACTTATGCAATTTTATGTAAAAGTTACGTGCCAACGAGAAATACAAAAATTTTAAAACATAATAATTAAAAATATCTATAATAATTAAAAAATACAAAAATTGTATAGTAATAATTAGGCCTCCGAGAATCTAAAAAGTGCATATATGCACTTCAAATCTATGAAAGATCAGGAATGTGAAAAGACTGCAAGAAACAAGACAAAAGAGTTGAGTAGCAAACAAATTCAAATAATGAAAGTACATAATATTAACAATTTAACAACGATTTTATTATAGCGTTGCAATTAATTTTGCAACTAGATAATTTGATCTATTGTCAACGTCATTCCATTACCAATATTTACCATAATTAGTGACCCTGTTATTATACTAAACTAATGTGATTCAATATTTATGCAAATATTTTATTCTTGCGGACGAATTTCTCCCTCAATGTGGCCCCAAAAGTCTTATTTAATCAAAGAGTGCTCCGAAGAATCAAAATGTGGTAAATAAATTGAAGTCAACTAACGCATTTTCTATTCGACAATTCCATGGAAATCTCACATAACGATTGCCGGTAGTTGAATATATCCAGCTTGGGTGTACCGGATCTTATTTACATGTGAAACGTAATATAATTTGATTCGGGTCGAATGCGAATGATGTCGAATTAATGAATCCATTGATTTCATATCCAAAGATGATGCATGAGGCCAATCGCAGAGTATTGATGGAAACAAAGGACCAGGACGTCTTATATATGTGAGAAAAGGGTTTTCCTATCAAGGAAAGTCCTTGAATCCATGAAATTGAACACGTTATTCACGTGCTGGTTGAAAAGAACAAAATTATTTTACTCCAAGAATTATATTATCTCAATTATACTTGCTTGGGTTTCCATTAAGTAATTGTGTAAACGCAAACTTGAAAAAAATTAAAATGATTCAATATTACGCTTGGAAAAACGAAATTTTTTGACATATTTTAAAAAATACGCTATATTCTTTTGAGACCTGAATTTTTCGAACCATTAAATTATTTCAACTTTCAAAGGTGTTCAAAGACACCTTTTACCATTTTAATTCAGAATTAATTTCGAAATTTAATTTAATCATTTTTCGTTAACTAACTTTTCAACATCAACAAAGGGAAAATGATTAGCATCCGTGGAAAATTTGGTAATGAATAAGAAAATCTATTTTAATGCTATATTTATGGTTACTATATTTATAGTTTACCATTAATCAAGAAAATTCATACCAGAGATTCCCGTGCTGTGAGAGTAAATTCCGAGTTGGATTGAACGCAAAATTTTCGAAATAGTTGAATTTGAAAATTTTAATGATCTCCGTGAATTTCTTTTGACTCCATCCGGTTCAATTTTTGTTGAATACCTTGAGGATACTCATGAGAAATTTGCGAACGTCGAAGCTTGGAAATGTGATGCTTGTAATTTAGTTTGCGGTAATTGAGCGATAAATTAATTTCAATAATGTCCAATAGTTAGCGATTTTAGTATTTGATGATATTAATATCACTTTGTGTTATGCGAAATTTGGATGAAATTAGTAACGCAGCATATTTGCACGTAATTTTCTGAGGACGTTTCTCTGTCTCGCCTGACTACGGGAAGACACAGTATGCGAGTAAAGAGTTGAGAAATTTTTTTAATAACAATTCCCATTTTACCAATATTATTAAACGATGTATTTTGTAGACATATTGATCGGAGGTCACACCAGAATTTAATAATATGCGCACCGCGGTCTGGCCCCTTTCTCCTCTCTTTCAGAATCCATAAGTGAGTTTACAATTTTTAATATATCCCCAATCATTTATTTCCATCGCAATCGAAGCCAAACAGTTTTACCGGTAATCCGTGGATATTCACGATTTTCTGATTATTACAATATTTCGCATTTATGTCGAAATCTAAAATTATTAATATTTATCATCCATTTTCTATTTATTTTAGAGCTTACTGGCGATACTCGTGATACATAAATTTTAATGCAAATTCCATTCCATGCCTACTTATCACTATTTTTACCGCTATTTACACGTAATCAATAATTAGTAACTATAAATATAGCATTAAAATAGATTTTCTTATTCAATACCAAATTTTCCACAGATGCTAATCATATTCCTTTTGTTGATGTTGAAAAATTAGTTAACGAAAAATGATTAAATTAAATTTCGAAATTAATTCTGAATTAAAATGATAAAAGGTGTCTTTGAACACCTTTGAAAGTTGAAATAATTTAATGGTTCGAAAAATTCAGGTCCCAAAAGAATATAACGTATTTTTAAAAATATGTCAAAAAATTTCGTTTTTCCAAGCGTGATATTGAATAATTTTAATTTTTTTCAAGTTTGCGTTTACACAATTACTGCCTTTAAAAGCAATTTTTAGGTACTAATTTTGAAATCAAACGATAAAATCTGTCTTTTGACCCGTTTGATGGAAATCATTTTAAAATTGATGTTGTTTAATAGTTATAAAAAATCACATCTCAAAAGAATATAATATATTTTTTAAAAATATCAAAATATTTGATTTTTCGATGCGCAGTATTAAATAATATTGGTTTTTTTTCAAGTTTGCGTGGAAACAATTTTTTTTAGCTTTTAAAGGCAATTCAAAGGTAATGCGATATTTCCCCAGTTTTTCCATTTCCCAATGTCAGGTTGTTGAAAGTTTAAAAGCCCTGTTGACTCATGACGCCAGAATATTTCATTTCCCCTGTATAAACAGATGAACGAAACGATGAATTTTGGGAAAGAATTTCGACTTTATCATTCATAGTTTGACTATTGTTTCTGTAAATACAATTTATAGAGCGATTAATAAAACTCCTTTTACATCACCAACGATGTTTGCCTGAAGCGTAAATTGATATGTATGCATTGCGATTCTATTGTATTCGAGTGCTCTTTATTGTGATAATCTGTGACATCCTCAAATCTTTAACCATCGCGTTTTAATGAATTTAAATTGTATATATGTACGTGCACGTATATTTTGTTTGCTTGTTCGACTTGCATCCGACAACTGCATCAGCGTTACAAAATATTCCACTATTTTTCCATTTCTAATGAAAGAATATTATCAACCATGCATTTGCTGATTGATTGTCAATGAATATTCATTATTCCGGTGGATTTGTACAAATTATTGTTTATACTTGCAAATCCAACAAAGGAACTTTTTTTGCACATAGAGAATTACATTGAAAAATTTGCAGCTTAATAATATATAATATATATAAAATGTCATTATCACATGAATATGACGTATTTATTCAAAAGCTTGGAGACTCTAATTTCCAATTTGCAACTTTCAATTTCCTGAGCAACATTTCAAATTCGGAACTTCTTGTTTAATTTAAAGTTACAAGTCTCTAGTTTGTATTCCAAGAGTCTCAAATTCGCGAGGATACACTTTTAAGACAATTTCACCGTATATAAGTGAAATATTAGATTTCTTTTTTTTTTTTGAAGTGATAAATGTGAAATTCAATAACATTGAGAAGATTGAAAAACAGAAACTAACGAATTTTATCTTCCCGTGCTTTTGAACTTGCTTCCTACGCTAAAGAGGTTACTGCGGTATTAATCTCATATTCACAAGACTAGCTTTTCAAATTTTTTACTAACAAAAAAAAATTAGAAACATAGAAAAATATTCTAAAAACATAGTATTCTGTAATTTGATTTCCACATGCTACCAAATTACTGCAATATACTGCATAACCCCCGTTTCCTACAAACTGTAAAATTGCTAAAAATTGCTTTTTTTCCTCAACCCAAACTCGAGAAATGTGAATAATCGAGGAAAACAAATTAATTTATAATGATCTTATTTACTTTAGAAAGAGGACCTGGATTTGCTTATTGGATTTGCATGTTTTCAACTGTACTTTGACGCTGCTCATTAAGAAAGTGTCAGAAATTCGCAAATCCTTTGAAAAATGTACGCGAAAGTTCTCGATGACTTTGAAGAAAAGCTTCCCTTTTTACACGGAGGGAAAGCTAACATCTGCGGTGGGAAACCCGTGAAATCTACCCTAAGTAATGCAAAGAGTGAAGTATAAATGAAGCTTTTACTTAATTAGACGTTTCGGTTGTGCGTCAGTGTTCCAAAAACAACGGTCGTTTTGGATCGCTCAAATATGAAGGGCTTATAATGAAGGTATTAGTGCTAATGAAATGCTTCCTTCCGGTACGAAGAGAATACCCTTTGCAAACTATTCATGAAACTTGATGAGTTTATAAAGCTGATTGAAGGATTCGTTAATGTCGACTTTTAGGGCACTCGAGGAAAGGAACTTCAAATCGGTCGAGACTATGGATCTCGGCATAGGCGAGGGAAGGCAGAGCTTTGAAAATGATGGGTTCGCGCAATGCAATCGGTAAGATTGATTTGGCCTCTTTCGCGTAGCTCGAGTTGCGAGATGCAGCTAATCTAGCCTCGCTCCACCCGTCTTCAGACGTGACGGGTATCAGCCACGCTACATTTCCGTCTGTAATCGAGAAATGCTTGTCGCTTATCGCTTCTGGTCTTTTACGCCAGCATAGCGAGAACCGCGTGAAGGTATGCAAGCTTCTCAAGACGTTAAGAGCGAAATTCAGTTGCACGGAACAGATCCGAGCTGCAGTCTCCACGAGTCATTGCGCGAACGTGTAGAAACTTTTATTTCTTGAAAGCCTCCTTCATCGTGCCCATATTGAACCGTATCGAAATAACTGGAAAACGGCAATAAAGCCTCGGAGCCTCGTATACGTCTCTATAGGTTTCCAAATATCAATAAAATCGTTGCGACACTTTTCACGTTCCACCTTTTTTTTTTAAAGGAAGGAAGGCAGGCAGGATGCATAGATGGATGGACGGTTGGAGGTTTCATTAGAAATTGGCAGTATCTGGTGATTATAGTCATGAAATTCATTACTTTGGCATCGCATCGACGTCATTTCCATGTTATGCGATAGGGAACTTCAAATGAAATCCATTACTATTCAAGCGTTGTTCCAGTCTCAACTTTATATTAGATTTCTAATAAAAGTTCGGAACAAACTGGAGTAGAAATAACAGCTGACGGGAGGAAAGTTCTTGGGATAATTGTTTTCATAGAAAATAACAATACTTTCATTGCGTTTATTATTCGTATAGCAATTGCGTTAATTTTATTTATGCATTTTGAAAGTTAGGACACGGCTAACCTGTGTCTAATTTGTATAAATTTGGAAAAGAAAATTTTGTTTTTCTTTCCAAAAAATATATTATTGCAAGTTTGTAAATTATTTTTGTTTGATTTAATAACTAAACCATTATATTTTAATTTAATTATATTATAATAATTCAATAGAGATTTATTTCTAATAAAAATTCGAAACGAATATATAATTTTTTTCATACAAAATTACAATACTTTCATTGCGTTTATTATTCGTATAGCAATTGCGTTAATTTTATTTATGCATTTTGAAAGTTAGGACACGGTTAACCTGTGTCTAATTTTTATAAATTTGGAAAAGAAAATTTTGTATTTGTTTCCAAAAAATATATTATTGCAAGTTTGTAAATTATTTTTGTTTGATTTAATAACTAAACCATTATTTTAATTTAATTATATTATAATAATTCCATAGAGATTTATTTCTAATAAAAATTCGAAACGAATATGTAATTTTTTTTTTACAAAATTACAAAACTTTTATTGTATTTATTATTCATATAGCAATTGTGTTGATTTTATGTATGCATTTTTAAAACCTTTGAGTGGCAAAAAGTCGGAACATGTCGAAATTATGTCAAAGTCGTCTCAATTTGAAAACGGAAATAATTTACTCCCACGCTTGTAAATTATTTTTATAACTTTATAATAATATTATTATTTTAATATAATATTAATAATAATTTTAATACAGGTTTCATAAAATTTCATTTAGTGCAAGGACAAACGTCCGCGGCTACAAGTTTAATTATATTTCCTTATTTTAATTAATTTTCAATTACGAAAATGACACAATTACCGGCTGCGAATGTGTTAATGATCGGTAATTAAAAATGTTTTTAATTAAAAGCGTGAGAGATTATCTCATTTTAAGATACGTCTCATTAAATTAGGATACCTTTCGGTGGGAGAGAAAAAAAAAATGACGGAAAATAAAATACGAATTCTAGACGTGGCTGCTGCATTCGAATCTTAAATGCATTCTCTGAAGAACGGTGAAAAATGTTGAAGTTAAAAGTTACGGTTCCAAGAAACACGACCTCAGAAATAAAAGATATCGCATAAAATGCATCTTCATCCGATAACGTATTCACACGGAATGGCAAGGATTTACTTATGGGTCTTGAGAGTTTCACCATAACACATTTCTCTTTCTACCGCACACTCCCTTATTTCAATTATCTCCCGAGAGTATCATACCGGTAAAACAATTTTTCCTTTAGAGTAACCTGAATGCAGCATGAATTCACATTTGTAACCACCTTCCCTGACTCGAATAAAGAGTCATTTGGAATCCAAATCGCACATGGAACCTCTTTATATGTTGATTTTGAAATCCCTTGAAAAATATTATTTTCATCATCCAGGAATTCTTCAACCGCGAGTATCAGAATTTTTATCGGGAATGTTACAATTACATCGACGTTATAATTATTATAACGAACGAAATAATTTATTTCAATGGCACTTTCACGTACGTGAAGCCACTTCAGCATTCGTACGAATAACGATGAGTTAGTGGCGTCACATCGCAGGAGCATTGATTGCGTTCATAAAACGCAAATTATCTCGGTGAAATTGTTTCGCACATGGTATATAAATTGCGACCAGTCGACAATAGTAACCGTATGACAGTAACGTCGGCTGTGTATGCGCGTACGTCTCATTGCATTGACATTTTTATGTCGTTTCATTAAACTCTTTGTTTTCGTACTTCTTTCTAATTTGAATAAATCTAATTATCCTTGAACTGCATTTTTATGGCGTACCGCTACCGTAAAAAAACAAAGCCCTTCATACAAACTATTTATTTCGTGCAATTATACTATGCTGGCTTGCAAGAATTTCCGCTTCCCTTTTGGGGACACGGAAATTCTTGCAAGCTCTAACTCGGTTTACAACGATTCGCAAGTTCAGGACCAAAAAACTCGTAACGGTACTCCCTGTTGGGTTGTATTTTGGCACAATAGTGGTCTGAGTAATTAGAGCTGGCCATTAACGAATCCCTCCAGGGGTATCGCAAATGCATCAGACAGATGCACAAAAAAAGGGGGGGACGTAGAAAAAGATAGATTTGACTAGATCACAGCGAATCCTGCAATGTAGAGAATTGATAGAAAATAGCAATAATAACTTTTTTTATCTGGAAAGCAATTTTTTACTGCAATATTATAATTTTTATAAGGTGGACAAGCTATTTTACAAGATTTTAGCAATTGCTCCAGCGTCAAATGCAATTTTTTTATTTTGAAGGGTTCTGGTTGTTCATTTATTTTATTATTTAATTATTGAAACAGTTGCAATCATAAGTACTTTTAAAAGGAAAGATATTTTTCCACAATAAAAAAAAACTTGTTACGAAAAACATATCACAAAAAAAGCCGAGAAAAAATGTTGGTACAGACGAAATAAAAAAAGTTTCATGAAACTTTCTTTCACATGCACATTAATTGTCTTAAAGGATCATGAAAAAAAGAGTTAGAAGCCTTCTGCCGGAGACGGAAGTAGATTATTCTGCAAAAATATTGTTACACCCTCGAAGAAATTTTCCTAACACCGGCTTACCCTTAAAATATGGTGTTTCCTATTCACTCCGTGTTTCTCTTAACAAGTGCTTTCAACGAGTGTAGTAGGTTCCGGTGATGAAACACACACATTACCAAGTATTTATCCCGGGCAACCTTGCGATGAGAAAAAAGGAATAACCCAACCCAAGTGGGTCTGAGGTGGATACATGTTGTCTTAAGAGAAAACGAAGTGGCAAGGGTGTGATGGCTTTGGTATAGATTAGAACTGAAAGTTAGGGATGGCGAGGAAGAAGGAGGGAAAGCATAGATCAATTCGAACTAAGTGTGGAGAAAAAGCGTATAGAAAAAGGAAACAAGTAGAGAAGGGTCTAAGGAAATAAATAGGATTAGTGTTGGAGCATACCTAGCAGGCACAGGACGCGTTTGATAGCTCATAAAATTAATGAAATTACGAAAAAAGATTAAAGGGAACTTTTATAGCAATACAAAAAGAGATGAGATTTCTGGAATTTATACCTGTGAAAGTCCAGAAGTAATTCTAATGGGAAATCACGGGCTTCACCTGCTGACTCCGAGAATCGCTTTGCCGAATCGGAAACGGGGTCAACTTTAAGTCTCACGCATCGAATAGCGACTGCAGCCGGACCTATTCGTTACGTTTGATGGCAACCTTGACTGGCATGTAGTCCTTCCAACTATCACCACCCTCGAGATGATTGCCGAGTGTTGGTTGATTCCCTCCCCGAGCGTAGCTTGTCGAAGGGCGATACTAACTTTTGATTAGCCAAGTAAAAATTCGCACCCATCAGCCTGGGCGCGGTTAGCTTTTCCTTATTGGTGCAATTAAAGGCTGATCGGGGTCCCCATGGGACCGGGGTTGATACGCACAAATCTCGATCCGAATGACCTAATAGTCGGCGAAACACCATTAACTCCCTTATGGGGAATAAAAATTGTAGGAATGTCTCTTATCGGCATGAACGATCGTCGAATTACCCTTGAAGCGTTTCTACCTATAACCGTTGGAGGGAATGCACGTAGGTATAATATAGGTAATGGAAAGACAATCCAGTGAAAATAAAAAGGGGAAGGAAATGGCGATAATATTTTGCTATCATCGCGGATTTCTTGGCGCGAAGTCAGCGGGTCCAATTCCATTCCTTGGTGCATTCTATAATTCCAAACGGAACGGGGGCACGAGGATTGTCCGTGTGCATGTGGGTATACATGTAACGGGGGTTAAACTACCTTTTTCTTCTCGTTCCTCCTGGTTCCACTCGAGGAAAATTGAACCCTCAAGCGGATTAGCGCCAGAAAAGACGATGTACCTGTACAAACATCGACGCGCTAAACTCTCGTTCCCTGTACGTATACGAACGGAGAAAGCACATGCAAGGACGTATGGGAAACGAGCTTAAAGGGGTTGAAGCAAAAGTTAGTTTCATGACCTCTTCTCCGATTCCCTTCGCACCTTGTTCGTCTCTGTTGCCTTCACCTTCTCTTTCTCTCCCTTCGCTGCTCTTTCCTTCCATTCGCGTATTTGCGGAAGATGAAATGTAACGTAATTGAAGCCACGGAGATCATTTTAACGACTCCAGGTGCATACGTCTCAACCTTGCACTTAGTTACACGTATAAACCTATTCCCCTACCGAATTTGTTATGTTTCCAGAGCGGAGAGCTCGTTAAAGTACGGAGGAAGATCAAAGACTTTAATAGCGATTTTTCGATCGAAGTCTGTGGAGGTCAGTATTACCTGAATGTTGATACAGGGTGTGCGGTATGAGAGTTCGAAGCCGAAAGGGGGTGGTAGAGGGTGAAAATATGAAAAAACAAAATATTGTACAATTTTTGAGACTCGGAATAATTACCGAGTAATCAATTAAGATGTCGAAGAGGCTCAATGTGCGACATAATACGGCCTTTGATTGGCCAAAACATTTTAATTAATTACTCGATAATTATTCCAAATTTCGAAAAATTGGACATAACTTTCTTTCGCAAATTTTCACCCTTTATCCACCACCTTTCGATTTCGAAGTCTTATGAAACACACCCTGTAGATATACAGGGTGGGTCACCACATTTTGCCATTTTGCCATTACGCATAGCAAAATGATGGCAAAATGTGGTGACCCACCCTGTATAATATGACCCTTTTGTCAAGAATTACAAAACGAGAATTTGCGGAACAATTTTTTTCGTTAGAAAATAATAAGAGGGTCTCCGAGACACTTGTACCCTTATGAAGGACAATAATCACACACGATTATACCCCTACTTATGTATATGAAAATGTAACCCCGAACCTCTTGGAGATAGATTAAGTGGAGAATCACTATACCGATTTCTATAAATCTTGTTTCACATCATTTCTTAACCTTCCAAGACATTCTTAGTGATTAATTATCACGGTATATTATCAGAGGGTTGAGATAGCCGGAAGATAAAATGTTTTATCTTTCCGTTTCTCCATATAACAATGTAAGACGATGATCACTGGTTAGGGCTGCAACGCATAGCAGGGATATGGTGTGACTCCACTTGAGGGGTCCGAGTGAAGGAGGATATCAATGGTGTTAGTGCTTTTTCAGTTGAAAGGTAACGTCCAGATTTGAAGTTACCTTTTGATATGAAGCGAGGAACCTAAGGATCGATAAGGGACAATTTGTTGGACACATACATCGTATCTATGAGTCACCTATTATTATTCTTGGATTTAAGCCTTCGAGTGGCAAAGGTGGAGACGTGTCGAAAATACGTTATAGTTGTTTTTATTTTTGTGCACTTACTGATTTACCCTTTCAGGGGCAGGGGAACGTGTGCATTTGGCCTACTAGTTTTTAATTTTTTTTTTGTTGCACAATTTTGATAAAAATGCATATAAGAGCTTTTCAGGGGCTTCGAGATCTAATTTCTGCAAGATTAAACCAATGGGCAATAAAATGTTTCTTGATTTCATTATGTGACAAAATTTATTGCGTTCTTTTTAACAGTAAAAGTTTACACCTGGAGAAAATAGAACCTTGGGCAAATATATAGTACATACCTACCTAGGTACCGTAGAAATCATAAAATTTTCTAAATCCAGTAAGAATTTATAGCAAACCAATACTGGCTTAAACGTTATTAACCCGGTGCTATGTACTATACCTTATTGATTTTTCTTCCCTTTTCATTTATCTACTTCTTGTACAATTTGCAGTTTTTCGAGAAGAAAGTTTACCTTTTGATACTTTCGAGTACCTTGATTTGTTCATCGGTACCAGGATTTCTGGAGTGGCTGACGCGAGTTCGTTCATGTACACATATAAAAAAATCAAAATACACCATACAGAGACAGACGTAGAAGTTAGCAAAGTTATTGAAAAGGAAATATCTCAGTTTTCGGGCTGGCATCCCGTTCGAATGTATTACATTTGCGTATTACACCTATGACGTCTAATTTTACGTTTCTAGAAAAGTTGAAAGAAACGCTATAGAAATACCGTGCAAGTGATAAGTATTACCGGGAAAAAGATGTTGAAAAGTTAATTTCAAAGTAATAAATGCGTCAGTCGCAATGCAAGCTGTGACTGTTGAGCATAATTTGAAGTGCATTGAAATTATTACTATTGATATACCGTCACTAAGAGCATTGATGCGAGAGACGTTACGGAGAGTTTTTATTTTTCTTTTTTCATAAGCTTTTGCGATTATTTTATTTAATGTTATTTTATTTAGCATTAAATAATTATCTTACTACTAAATTCCTAGTAGATTTTTTGTATTATCAAAATATTGGCACAAAAGTGCAACTGAATCAAAATATTTAATAATAAAGAGATAATATCCAAGAAAAGATTTCTTTCCAAACACAGGTACACTTAAATAAATCTCAGCGCCTGCATGCACGTGTAAGCACACCAATGCAGTCGCTGCCAGACTTCCGAGTACAGAATACGGTCCTCCAGGGGTAAATTGCACAGTGATTCTTCGAAACGTTAGTTTTACAACAAAATATAAGTTTAAAATTAGCATATTCAGAACGAAATGAGAAATCATCTGAAACGTATGTTCTGGGAATAGTCGATCGAGTAAACGGCAGGGTATGCTTAAAGCGAGCAAATTTAAAATAAATAAAATGCTAAACGTGGATTAAAATAAAGTAAATTGAATATATTTTTTTCAGCTACAAAAATATAATTTTCTCAATGTCAAACTCCAAAATCTTTACGTCACGATTTAACTCAAAAACGTCTAAACCGATTTTCATATATCTTTTTTTATACAATTCCTCAACTTTCCCGCAAGGTTTACAGCGATTAAGTACCAAAGTGCGTTATTAGGGGGCTCAGCAGAGAGATAAAGTGTTTTATGCTTCTCATACAGTGACAGAAAGATATCACTACCACACGAAAAGCTAAAATAGGAAAATGTGGGAAAGAAAGTGCTTTCTAAGGGTAATTTGTCTTGGCCTTTCCCCAAAAATGGGGAAAAATTTATAGTAGCAAAAATGGGTTGGGCTAACTCACTCCTAGCAGTAATTTGACGCATGGAATCGATTGTGTTAGTCCGTTGTAATGAAATTCCGGCTTGAGTTATTGAAAACCTTATTTTTCATAGGAAAATTGTACTTGCGATAATTAAAGTACCATTTAAATAAATTCTTGAGAAAAATACACGAGATAAAGGATTTCCTGGATTACAATCTAGTAAATATTTTAACCTGTACTAAAAAAAATGTACTGACAAAAAAAAGAGTCATTCAAATATCAGAAATTGTTACAACAAATAATAAACTCGAGTCGCCTAACTGGAAACAAAATAACAGAAATAATGGATAACAAAATAATAGATATTCAGAGATAGCGAATAATTTGCGAAATATTTGTTGAAAGTAATTTTCTAATTCTCGAGATTTCCTTCCTTGTAACTCTTATTATTGTTACACCCACATAATTTTACTATTAAATACTTGTCATGAGCTTATCTACGTTTACTTCACAGCAAATGTGAAATAGGATATCCAAAAACTTTTTGACATCGTCGTCATTGTCACGAAATCCATATTTTCATTTATTTGCGCTGAATAAACCTTCCAAGTCGATCTATTGAAACTAAACTTGGCGTGTAACGAGAAGCCCTTTATTATTAGTGACTGAAGCCGTTTCGATTGCTTTCAGAAAATCTCACGAGAATGGTACTCGGCGCTCCATTGGGAATGGCATCGATCTCGCAAAATCCGTACATAGAATTACAAAACAGCGTTTTACCGAAGACCGAGTTCGGTGGAAACCAGAAACAATGGTTAGTTTATAAATACGAAAGTAACTAGGCTGAAAGGAATTGTTCTCCTTACCTGTCGATGGAGATGGCCATGAGCGTGAAGACACTTGCGCAAATAGTCAGTACAGCGATAAATTCGCTAATTTTACAATACAAATTTCCAAAAGGCCAATGACTGTTCAACATGTACGTGTAATTGAAAGTAACGTTCAACGTGGAAACCATGGCGTCGGCGATGCTGAGGTTCACCAGGAAATAATTGGTCACCGTGCGCATCCTTTTGTGGGCCAATACAATCCAAATGACGATAAGATTTCCTCCCGTGGCCACGACCACCATTCCAGCGAATAACACCGTCCAAATCATTTGTCTCCACCATGGCAATATAAATTGATTACCTTGTATATCCGTCAAATTGGAATCGTTTCTCGACGTTACGTTGTCGTACCAAATTCCATCGACGAACGCCGTCAGGTTCCACGGATTCTGCGTTAGAGGATTGAGCGATTCTTCTTCCGTAGACTGCATCCTTCTTTCTCACGAATTGCCTCGTCCTTTATTATGCCTTTTCGGTTCTACGACAACTTATGGCTGCACGTCTACCACGGGATGTCATAGCTGCTCCTTCGAAGGTGCGCTATTAGAATCGAGAATGCAGACGGAGCATAATTCAACAGGAAGCCTATTTGGGAGTCAAACGACTCGGGTCTCGACTTGGTTTAACATGTCGCCGAGCGCAAAGACAGCACGGTTTGTCCGCAAAAAGTCGGCACTCCGTATGTTCGATCCTGACAAACGGTCCTGGAACATTTGCTATCGGAATTGTAGCTCGGTTGTTGTATCAAGTCGGAAGCTGAACGACCGAAAGTGCAGTTTTCGAACCCTCCCTTCAACTATAGACACAATTCAGCGATTTCATGACAAGGGTTCGCTCTTCTACGTCACAACCGATTACATTTGTACGAGGGAATTCGTCTTGAGTGTGTACATGAAAACATGATGTGTTATTTTTTTTTTTTTTTTCATTCGCGCTTCACCTCGATTTTACCGAATTCTCTGTTGTGTTTTTTTCAAAACCAGGCTTCTTTTGTCCTCCTTCCTCTTTTTATCGGACGAGAATTTATCGACGTAGTTTTTGTATTCCAGAAAAGCAAAGAAAAGGTCGTTAAACTCGGATTAGGTGAGATATCTCTTTTCTCTCGTTCTCACAATTAATTGCCAGAAGAATGGGATCAATGACGTACGCAACATTTCTGTTCTGAAGGATAATAATTTTCCAAACCGCTTCCCTCTTTCCTTTTATTACCTAATATGGGTTCTTGCTTCTTTTCCACTTTTATTGACTTCGTCGTCGATACACTGGAGCGCGGTGGAATATTCTTGTATGTTAAACCGATTCGAGTAGATACTTATTTCCCGAATCGCAGTGTCGGCGCGGCAGATGTATTTAAGACACCTAAAAAATAGGTCGATAAATACGTTTTCTCGCTTTAATACGTTTTTCCAAGTCCCACTGGAACTTTTGTTTTCATGGATGAATAGATTTAACGAGGTTCCAAACACTCCCTTATTCTTCCTCTTGAGGTTTCCTCCCCCTTTCTGCCATCACTTTTTATTTTTTATTCGCGGGCCATTTACCCGCAGGGTGCCTTCTCGGATGCCTCTTTATCCAATATCGAACAATGATGTCAAACAGCAGTTATTTTTCTAGCCGTTAAACAAAGAGCCTTGGCAACTTTTTTTTTATCTTTCTGCCAAAAGAAGTTGGTCCACTTTCGCATAATGCGCGCTACCCTCGAATTCTCATGGTACCCATTTGCTTTTTCATTCGACGCAAAGCAGAAGATATTTTTCGGAACCCAAAACAATTTCTTATCCTTGTTTTTTCCCTTCCAGTTCCAAGAATTAGCAAAAACTGGGTGACGCGCTTACAAACAATTTTGAAAAAATGGCAGATATCGAATCAAGGAATTTTTGACGATTGCACACGGTCGCAGACTTTCTTGGTTTTTATCGTTTATATTTAGCAAAATTATCTGGCGTTAATACTGACGACATTAATTGTGATGGTACAAGTGATTTCGATGTTTCGTTGTATCATATATAAAAATAATGCAAGATCATGTTGAAAGAACTTTTTTCCGACTTCCTCCCCTCTTTCATTGTCAATTCAATTGTCCAGTTTCGTTACAAAAAAGGCTACATTTAGATGAGCGTAGCATAAAAGCCCTTAATGTCCTGATCCTTTGCATAGTAAGCTTGAAGACGCGACAGCTCTGAAACATAAATGAAAGAAAAGACAATTTAATATCATTTTATTATTCCAAGACGCGGTCAATTGTTAAACATTTTGGTTTATTAAAAAAGAAATTACTCTCGAGCAGCAATTGTATCTCGAATTCGGTCAAATAATGGAAAACATTAGAAGACAGAATAACGATGTGTCTGGTTACTTTTCATTTTGAAACAAGTGTACGTTATACGATATTCCACTCCACGCATCAAAAGACTTCTTTTCAAGTTACGAGTGACCTAAAAATGGTCCGAAACATCCTCCTCACGATACACTCTTATTTTGTTTGATTTGAAAATTACTGAAGTCTATTTTTAGATACGTCTAATCAAAAGTGGTTTCAGAGTGAAGGGATTTTATAAATATACTTATATTTTTATTTCTTAAGCTTAAATCTAAGAATTCATAAAAAATGTAACTGACAAAAAAATTCAATCTAATTCAACTTTAATTAAATTGGGTACTTAGTTTGCCGTTCCTTGGGTTACAGCGAGACCAAAATAATTAAAGGAATTCCTCGCAATCGTCCTTTTCATTTTTGCGATAATTTATTACCCGAGAGTTAAAAGTGGAGAACCGTATGATATAATTCCAAAAGAATTATAAATATTTATATAATTATATAATGTATTAGTAGTAGCTATAAAATTATATTTTCACTAGATGTAATTAAATATGTATCAATTTTAATAATTATGATACTATTGTTACATATATTCGTTATCAGATCGCTTAGTTATCATTCCCCACCTGGATATTGCCACAGTGGGGTACCAGTGTACCCCGATACAATTTTCCATTACGATCTACATATTTATCTCCTTCCTAAAACACGTCATATCCCAACTAACACGCTTTAATAGTCTCTTGAAGATCCTTGAATCGACACATTGGGTCAACCACTTCTTAGTCTTCTTACGATATTCAATCTTAGTTCGGCTCAAACATCGTAAGGAAACTTCTAATTTGCTCTTTCTTAACTGTGCAACTAGTTGGCCCCCACATGCGGCGCTGATTGGCGTGTAATCAGGACCTCGGTAGTACCCGGGTGATGCCTGGAAACCCTAGAGAAGTCCACCTACGTAGCCCACCACATTTCAGACCTCTGATGGACTTCGAATGGACGTTCGATAGACGTCTTGCGTCTTTTTGTAATAAGAAGTTCGTGAAACGTTAATTAAAATTTCGCGCAACTAACTCGGTTTCAATTTTCTTGCTAAAAGGATTTTCTTATGAGATCTCGTGGCGAGTGAAACTTTTACCGAGGTATGTCAATAAAATGGGAGAAAGAGTTAGCGCGTAATTCACCGAAATAGGGAAAATTTCAAAAGTTCCTCGAGCCACGGAGATCGATGCTGAATTTTCTCTTATACACAGGATTCGCGTAAGTTCACAAAAGACTGCGCTCGACGTAAGATACATGTATGTACGATGGAAAGATTGTATAAGGGATATCCGGGGGACTTATATCGATAAGATCAATTAACTTCAGTCATCTTTAATAGATGATTTAATCGAGAAGAGTAAAATGACTCCGACTATCAAGGAATAGCCTCCAGTGTGGGTATGTATGTATGTATGTATGTACACGTATCTTCGGGGTACGTTTATCTCTTTTTTATCGATCCTGTGCTTTAGGCTAGCACACGTATAAGACAACGCCCGAAACTTCGAAAGTCGAATTTTCTGCCTCCTGATTTTAGATATTTCTAAACGTATCCGGAGAGAAGGAAAGCCCCCGGGAGCGACGTAAAAAATATTCACTTATTTAGGAGCTTCTTCAATTTATATTGAAATCATTCGTCTTCTCCCGAGATCTAATGGTTGTTGCGGGGACATAATACTCCGTCATTGTCCGCAATCGGAGTGTGTCGTTATTCTTCTCGAGGTTCAGCAAATGCCGCTGCGACGTCTCACGTTAGATTTAAATTATTGCCTATCCCGTGTGATGTTACACCAAGTTACCAATAAGAACTTTAATTTCCTTTGGAAAAGATAAGATTATGGTGACGTATGATTTCCAGCCCGGGGGTAGCTTTGCCGTGACTTCGAATTCTTACCCTTACGTCGATGATACATTCAAAGTAATCGCTGAAATGACGAGATTTGTTGGGTCTAAAAAATAACTGACGTGCGCTGTTGTAAAATAATGAAATTTGTTAGGAAACGAGTCTACATTTATAGAAACCTGGTAATTAATAATAATCTTAATTCTAATATTATTTTAAATATTACTTCGATTCGAATTATTTTCTTGTAATTTTTACTTTTTTTTGGTATATAATTTTAATACATTTTCTGAATAATTTTTTCCACGTGAATAATAAAAATATTTTTTATAATAATTACAAAAAATAATAAACGTACATTCGTAACGGAAGGTAACGAAATTAACTAGAACAATAGTAGATATTCATAGGAAATTAATAAGTAACTTCAATTTAATAATAAACATTTCTGTTTATTGTTTTCTTTGTTTACAAATTTATTGTTTTCTTTCATTAACAAATTTTCAAATTTTTCTTTTGAATTTCTCCATTATTATTTTTCATGAGCAAATATTTATTATTTTGCTATTGAATTTCATACATTATTTTCCTCCGTGCACTAGATAATTTTATTAAACTTTACATCACAATGTTGAATAATGAGGATTTTATAGAAGAATTTAAATTACCTTGCGGAAGAAAATTCCAAAATATGAGGTTATAGAAAATAAATCAGAAAATAACTTATTCCAATCGAATGGAAATTTCGAGAAGTGTTGATCCCTAGAATCAAACTCGTTGTCTAACTTCTAACGCAACTACCGCTCTTTCCACTACAGCAATGCTTGCGGGATCGACCCTTCTTGGTACAGCGTAATTTTCCTGTGTTTTCACAATCCTATTTAATTGTTCACCAAATACATTTCGCTCTGACTTGTTTATCTGTTTATGATACTGCTACCTATACCTACGGTGTTCATTTCAAAACTTTATAACCAGCTATGACAGCTAGGCATTCAGTTTAAAGTTCGCACCATTACATCCATTTGCAGTTCGCATTCGCAGTGTTACCCTGCAACACTGACACGAAATTTATTAAAAATTATACATCAGAGCTGCGAAACTTTGGCGACAACACGGGACACCGAGGTAACCAAAAATCACTATAGATATATTTATACTTGCATTCTTTTCAGACCGCAAAAAGGATTCGGGATCTGCAAAGCAAAACATCATTCCCACTACTCGCTCGCTCCGTAGCATTTGAAACTCGGAAGTTTATTCCCGCATTCACGTAAGCTGGCCAAACGTCCCTATTCTGAGCTAATTCTGTCCGTTCCCTCTTGTAACATTCTACCTCCCTTAAGTCCATTTTAATAATGTCTTTAGATGTACGTCTTGGTCTGCTTAATGGTCTTTTTCAGATGGGTCGACCGATGGGTTAGCATTTCGTATGCAATCCCCGTTTCGTCCATTTGCGCTACATGTCCCGTGAGATTTAATAACACAAACTATATCGGGCCATGCATACGGGATGTGTGATTTGAGATTTTGTTGAATATATCCATAATATTTCGACTTTTATTAAGGTTTAATGTATTATTTACCGTACCACAAGAATTGTTTCTAACGTTAATTATATCTACCCTTATTAATAATTAACCAATATTTTATATAGTAATATTTAGTTATATTTATTACTATTATTAGTTATATTTATTATCTATGGCAAAACAAGGATTTTTTTTAAATTTAATTATACTCTTATAAACGTTAATTACATATTGTATGTATTGATCATTAACTATATACCATTATCTTTATTAATATTTAATCGATTATTCATCACTAAACAGCTCCCCTATTTCTTCATAGCATTTTGGCCCATATTCTTTTCTTAATACTTTTTTTCGAAAGCCTTAAACCTCTTTTCGTTCCGAATAATGTGAAAGATCAAATTTCACCCCAATATAAAAAAAAATACCGGTATAATTATTATTTTATATATACTAATTTTTTGGTATGAACCACAACGGTAGTTGTTTATTAACAACAAAGAACCGGACGCACCTAAAATATATTCGTTTTTCAATTTCTCCTCGAATTTTATTTTCGATGATTGAACTCGTTCCGAAGCTGGTTAAACATTATTTTCTTTTTTCGGCATCAATTTTCAACTGGCTATTATTTTTTAATGGCAGTTCTAATGTTGACACTAACCTAATTGAAAAACCCTCGATCAACATGAATTTAAAATTAGCATTGTTATCGCCAGGGGTTATTTCCAATTTTCTTTTTTTGTAACAGTACAAAGCAAATTTTTCTCCACACGTTTCATAAAATTTCAAATTCTTTCAGAAACTTCAGTCTTGTTCGTCTTCAACGTTCTTAATAGTTTCCCAAGCGATCCTGGATAAAAAGAGACTAGCGAGTTCGAGTAATACCGGAAGAAAGTTCATAGGATTTGGGAGGAAAATCCTTCGGACTTCCTGGAGCCGCCGTGCAACTACTCCACTTCTGTCTATATATCCACCTTTCAGCGAAAACCTGACTTGAATAATGCTTAACAATTAGCACGAATTGAACAGGAGCTGAGGCGTATCACCGAAAAGTTTGCGTTATATACGTATCTGCCGAAAAGTTATAATTCGCTACGTCTGATAACGTGTTTGCTGAAACGGCAGGATTTAGGGGATGATTTTCAGAAGTGCCCGTACTTGTACGTTCAACGAATATCGGATACGAGCATTTACTCAACTTAGTGACTACTGTACGCCTTGTAAGTTTTCAACCCTCTTTTCTTCAACACTCAGTGTTTGCTCAGCCGAAGGAAAATATCCGGGGAAAAACAAAGTTACGAAATTCGTTGTTACGAGAATAATGAAGATGCACGTACACTACCGGTCAAAAGTTTGGATCCACTTCACAATGTTAATGAAATATGCAAGTGGACCCAAACTTTTGACCGGTAGTGTATGGCAAGTAGTTGAATGGATCACCTCAAAAACGTTGCAAGATACAAATTGGAAATTGTTCAAAAAAAAAAAAGTTCCCCCGAAAAGAAAAGAAAAATAACCTGCTGGTGCAATAATAATTGTTTTACAAAATTTGTACCTTATAACGTTTTTGAAGTGACCCATTCTATTATAAAATTGTGTATAAAAATAATAAGACTTGAGTCAACATTTGTTTATAAAAAATAATAAATAGAAACGCTTACAATAAAATTAATCCCTTTTTGATTCGACGAAAAGTAGCTTTTCATACCAAAAATATCTTAGATATTTGCGAAAATTAGAATTTTCGAAATTACACAAAAATATCAGAATTTTTATAAAATTCAATTTTTTAATTTTTTGGGTCGTTATATCCGAATCTAAAGTTAAATTTTGCTATAAATATTTGCTATTTCGCTGGTAAATTTTATTATTTTAGATCGCAAACGCATATTTATTATTTTCCATTATTTTCCAACAGTTTCCACTTGGCGATTCCTTCTTTCTCAACAAATTCCATTAGACTCATCCGAGAGCGAGTCCTGGGAAGATGAGCAAAGTCAAAATTCTAGCAAATGTAGGCGCAAAATTCTCGCAAATCATTAATCAAAAAACAGGAGATTTCGTTGAAATAAATTTGGAAGTTCAATAGCATTGTAACGCAATCCAATAATGCGGTGAGCGAAATGTCAGCTGCTGTCGCACGACAAGAAGGAGTTTATGCAAAATTCGGCCGTGTTGAAAATGATAAATGCGATACTCGATGAATATTCAAGCGAAAAATGTACACTATACTCACAGGTAAGTACTCTGAAAGCGGCACTTTTTCTAAGCATTATTCACAGTAAAAAAGCTTAAATAAGGATAGCATAGATGCGCAGGCGTAGAGTGGCGCGAAATATTTTCCCAGAACATTATTTGTAATTATTTCGAAAAAACATTCAATTTTAAGTATTGAAAGTTTTCAAAGAGATAATCAGGGAGACTTCGATAAAAGCCGGTTTCAAAGCAAACCCTTGGGACCCCTAGTAAGTCTCTATAAACTCAAAGTTGCCATAAAATTTCCCCTTCATAATTATAAACTTACCCTTACTAACTTTCACACTTGTGTATTTATTCATGTATCCGACAAGAAGGAACGAGCGTTTTGCGACTTACAGGAATGCCTAAAATATCTCCTTTATTTTTAGTGATAAAAAAATTTTATGGAGAAATATATTGGATATAAAGATTCATGGGTAGATGACTGATATTTGAATTTTTTATTGTTACAATTAAATATGGATACCTAAAATATTTCCGATATTTTCGATAATAAAAAAAATGTCAAAGAAGAAATGCATCGAATATGAAAATCCGTTCATGGATGTCCAATATTTGGATTTTTTTATTATTCTAATTAAATATGAGTACCCAAAACAATTTCAAAATAATTTCAATAAAAAAAAATATCAATGAAATAATATATCCAATATGAAAATCCATTGATGGATGACCAATATTTTGATTTTTTATTATTCCAATTAAATATGAGTACCCAAAACATTTCCGCTAATTTCAATAATAAAAAAAAAGTATCAAAGATTGATTATCGCAATTAAACACAAATAGCTAAAATATTTTCATTCTTTTCACTACTACAAAAAGTATCAAAGAGAGAATAAGTCAAATACGAAAATCCAAGCGCAGCTGATTAACATTTGGAATCAATATTACTGCGACTACACGTAAATACCAAAAACACTTCCTTTGTTTATAATGATTCGAAAATGTCAAAGACAAAATACGTTACATGTAACAATCCATACGCGGATGATTAATATTTGGATTCGATATTATTGTAATTAAACATAAATACGAAAAATATTTCCCTTGCTTTCAATGATACGGAAAATATCAAAGAAAAAATACATTGAATATGAAAATCCATGTGGAAATGATTAATATTTGGATTGTCTACTATTGCAAGTAAAACAGCAAGTTCTACCCTTTCGTATTTACCCCTACAAACGTGTTTCATTTTCTTCAGGGTGTAACAATAACAGTGCCAGTTTTGCGACGATTTCTGATTAATCGGACAAAAGAACTACAAATAACGATATTTCTTTCGGAAAAACTTTCCCCATACAATTTCACAGTACGCAATGAATTTCCGTCAGCGTCATCATGCATGAGTGTCTACTTTTCCCCTTGACTGCGTTTCTTGACTGCATTGCCCTTTTGATATATGTGCCCATGATGATGAAACTGGCGTAAGTCATTTTTTTTTGTTTCGATATATTTCAGGGTTTGCTTTTGCATCTAAAAAAAAAATTTTTTTTTAAACTCTCTGATCAAATATTTGCTTTTATAATTTTAATATTTTCTTTGATTGTAAAATTTTACTTGAAACTCAGCAGTAATTGTGTGTGTGTTTTTTTTCTAAACCCAAGTGTTGTCAAACATTTTCAAAATTATTTGAATAACTAAAAAAAATAAAATGTAACAATGACAAGTCATGATTTTTTATTATGAATTTCTTTGAGATTTTTCTAAAATAACTTCAAAATATTGAAAATCAAATGCATTCAATACAAAATGTGCGATGCAACCATTCTTCCACAGTGTTGGTGTATAAGAAACTCTGTTGTCAAATATTTGTTTTTTTAATTTCAACATTTTCTGTGATTGTTAAATTTTATTTGGATTTCATAAGTAATTGTGTTTTTTTTCCACTCTTAAAATTAATCAAACAACCGAAAAATGAAGCGTAACGATGGAAGGTAATGAATTTTATTGTGATTTATTTTTTTTTTTGTAATTTTCGTAAACTAATTTCCAAACGTCGAAAGTTAAATCCATTCGATTGCGCATTTTTCACTTATCGTTGGATCCCCTTTATAATTGTCAGAATGACGGATTGTAACAGAACGACAATGCAGGCTGGAATATGACCATGATAACAATTGTAAGACCATCTTTTGATAACACATTTGCAAAAATGTTTACGAACAGAAAAAGTGAAAGAGAGAGTCGATCGGCAATAATCAATGAGACTCGAAATTTCATCCCGATTGTTTCCAGTTCATTACTTTCACACTTTAGGTATTCACAAACGAAGTTTCAATATTAGACCGTTCGTTCGCTTATCTGTCGTTGAATGCCGGCTATGACAATAGCGTCAACCAAAACAGGTCATATCGATTAAGGAATGATTGACCCATAATAAGCTTGATTAAAATTAATGACCTGGATTGAAACTTGCTCCGTTAATCCTGGTACCTGTTCCATGCTAAAAATCTCTCCTTTTACTGTCATCAAAAATAATGGTTGTTCGCGTTAGGCGAGCTATCCTGTAGAATACCTTCGCGAATTCACAGTTATGGGATTCGATATTGAGAATTCCACTTAAACATTCGAAAATTGCGAAGTATTTAGCTGAAATTATGCAAAGAAGGAGCTTTTAAACACACACACACACACGCCCACACAAAGAAGAATGCGTTAACGGCAGTATACAGGTCCAGTTGCACTACACGTCAAACCGGAACGATCAAAACAGTATTGTCGATCGTAGTGGCTATGGTCGTAGTGTAATTGAAATTCCGTACGAGCTTCAATCGCAATCAAAATGTTTCAAGACCTATTACTTGGCAGAAAAAGCTTCGGACCCTCGTTGATCCTTACGTAGTGTCGTCCAGAAACCTCGAACGAGTGTGAGGAGGACTTATTGTTAGCATTAACGATTTTAATTTGACAAACACAGAAATTTGTGTACACTCAAACCTGTTTTTGGGCGGTCTTTTTTTATGCGTTTTTCTTTTGTTCGATTTTTTTTTGTCATTTCATTTTTCTGCGATTTTTTTTGTGGCATATATTTTTTCGTGCGGTATGTGAATATCGAGAAAAAAAATTGCGCAACAGAAAAACGCGCAAAAAAGGACCGCACAAAAACAGGTTTCAGTGTACCGGCATTGCAAAAACGGGGTGTCAAAATTCTTTGCGTGAGACTCAAGGTGTCAAACAGCACTTATTGTTAAGTTGGTGCATAATTAACGGCGATTGTTTTAGTTAAATTGACGCAAAGTACTCGTCGTTAATTATGCACTAACCTGATAAATCCATATTTATAAGATCTGTTTGAATGATAGGCTTAATTTTTTTATGCTTGCAGTACAGTAGTTGTTAAATTTAAAAATTGTCTACTCAAAATTAGCAATGTCATTTATTTAAAATTTTCTGCATCCCAAAAACGCGATAATGTTTTTCAAAAATAAATAGTTATTGTACATAAGTACCGTCATTTTGATTATTTTCAAATAAAATAAAATATAGATTATTGATTTATTGATTATTGAATTATAGATATAATATAGATTATTGAATTATAGATTTATTGATTATTTTCAAAGAAAATATAGAAACTTCTGTTGTCTCGAAATCACAAATACAAAATTTCTCATTTTTTCACGGATTTGTGATAAAATAATTCGGAATCTTGATATACTTTGATTTAAAATTCATCATCTAACGGGTTTGAAATTAAAATTAAAAGAAAACCATTTTTTAATTAATTTAAAATCAAAATTTAGTTTTATGTCGATTAACAAAAAATATTTTCCAATTCATCATTCGTTTTTTTAAAGATTTTCCTAATCGTCATAAGTAGAAATACATGTTACAGGTAAAAATACTGTAACAGTATAGAAATTTCCGCAATTCTTCAAATTGGAGAAATTAAAGTTGGACTATTTCGAAAAGAATTTAAATCTTTCCTATTTCGTTGCACATGGGGAAAGTTAAATGCCTTCTTTTTGTGGACACCCATACGAAAGATAGAAAACAGGCTGTTACACGGATACGGGAATAGCCGCATTTTTGCATTAGAGACGGAGAAATGCTTGAATTTAAGTACAAGCTCCCGATCTTCCGCAACCACTGAGCTTGCATAGCAGTTCTTTTCCTATTACAGGAACTCGCGTGATGTTATTCAACGTCTTCGAGAGCGTAGGATTGTCATTATTAAATTATTTACAGCTGCTGAAATATTTCGTTCAAAGTATTATAAATTGAAAGAAAATTTAATAGATTCGATAAAATGAAAATTAATATAATTGATATTAATATCAATCCGGAGAAAAATATGTGTGACGCTACCTATTTATGTGCGGACAAATTCAAGCGCAATTAAACAAACCAGCATTTAATCGCAAACGTTAAGTGGAAATGGAAAATGTCAAATAAAATGATATTTTAATCTGAACGGATTCAATTCTCTTTCACCCTACGAAATCGAATTAAAGTAACAAATTGACATTTTGTTCAACGAAGAAAATATTCAACTTAAGTAAATCCTTTCGTGTGTCGTCAATTATGAATCAAGTTCCTCTAAAAAGACATTAAATACTGCCAAATTTTTTTTGTTTTCAGAATAAAAATTACAGATACTAACTTAAATTAAATATTTTTACATTTTCATAATAGGGTATCTAATCCTACTTTTCAATAAAATATATTAAATTAATTATTATGAAATAATAATTTATTAAATTAATTAAAAGAAACTTGTTTGTATAGTATTTCCAACTACATATTCGTTGTCGAAACTACGGTTAAATCCATTTGAAATTTTTCCTAAAATGTAATTTTAGGAAATTATGCCCCGAATTATAGAATTAGTCCAGTTCTACCATTTTTGAAATCTCGACAAATAAAAAAATAAAATGAATTCATATTAATTAATATAAAATAAAAAAAATTGTTCTTAACTAATAAAACCTTGATTGACTCAATAAAATCCATAAATTGAAACTAATGCCTTATTTTACAAAATAAATATACCGTAATATATAAAAATAAATATACAGAAATAAAAATAGAAATCAAGAACATAATATGTAATTTCAAAGAATTCCCTCAAATCTAATAAAACCTAATTAAAAAATCCCTAATCAGGAAATAACGTTAAACATGCGTCATTAAATCCACGTTTGAGCTGCGATTGGATGCGAAACTCCTAACAAAGGGTGTAACTATTGTACATCTTCCGCGCAAATACACGAATAATCCTTTATCAGTAAACCAAGAGGCTTCGAGGCATCTGCTTGTTATCGCAAAAATAAATCCTACCCCAACATGAATAATTGCGAAACCGGCTGAGAGTTGATAGGAATCGGTTTCTGGCACTTGAAAAATTTATCGCGTAACTTGTCACTCCGGGGGAAGTTCGAGAGCGTAAGTGACATTTGTATCTTAGTGGGAAGTTCTGGTTGCTTTCAATCACGAGGTAGTAACGGTATGGACAGTGTCTTGATAACATAATCAAGCCATACTCTCGCTGCGTGTCTCAATGATGCAAACACACTCGCTCACTAGTCCTCGCGTGCTCCATTACCATGAAACTAATCATATTAGCAGGCCCTGCATGTATCTATTGTATCCCGTGTGCATCAAATGTGTACGTTATAGATCTAAACGTATCTGCAACAAGAAAAAAGCAGACGCACTCTGTTTTCCTTTATTGAAATGTACTATCTCTCGCCGCATCTCTTACCGTAAAGTCTTCGTGAAAATCTCCAACGGAGTTAGAAACTTTACGAAGAAAAGTGGGTACCAAACAACTCCTTTAAAAGCTTTGATTCTTCTCCTCCATTGAGTACCACAGCTTTTAGCGTAACTGCAAAAAAGTTTACTTTACCTTGAAATTCTAATCTCTTCGACTCTCGGGAGCGAACTTACTTGTTTCGGTAATAAAATAGTTTTAATACCCCGTTTACAAGAATGATTGAAATCGGTGTAACGAATTCCAGACTTAGCTGGGAAATTTTGGTTTCTCCGTAAATTTCGAAGTTTCGAAGCCCCGCTGACTCCGGGGGCAGGAACGCAAATTTATTTGCCTGAAAGTAACTTTGATCGAGTCCCGATCGATAATTTTATTAATTTTTCGTTAGTTTAAGGATAACGATAAATTTCTAGAACTTTCTGCTTAAAATAATTTAAATTCAGTTGATTAACGTCGAAATAATAACTTCCAGGATCTGAAATTAATAAGGTTTCGGATTTTACGGTAAAAAATAAAAATTTTTCATTTTTTCTACGTTTTATGTTTAACCAAAAAAAACTTGTTTTCAAGTAAACTAGAAGAAATTCTCCAAAAAAGTCGATTTTTGGTGACGGAAAGTGGATGAGAATTGAATTTCTCTGGAATTTGGTGAAATTTCGAAAATGTTACTTTTTTATTTTTTATATCACAGGTACATTTTTGAAACTAAATAATACGTTTAAATTGCAAAGTTGCAATAATTTTTTTACGGCGATATTAACACGAAAATTTCGAATTTATTACTTTCTCTTTGAACTCATTAGAAATTATTCTTCATTTTTAAAATTATTCCGTGGTTTTTAAAATTATTTTGTTAAAGTGCCTCTTTAACGAAAAAGGAAAACGATTTTTGCAAAATTGTTGGAAACTGCAGACTGCATTGAAAAATGCATCTTTCCTATATTTGTCGAACATCAAATTAGAAAGAGACGGAACGACCCTCGCATTCCCAATAAAATTCGTCGACATTTGAAAAATTGCAGAACGGGTCCCCAAACTTTGATCAGTTATAACGAAAAAAAAAGATCATAAACTGAGCGTGGAAATCTTTCTAGGAAATATGATTTCTCCGGATTTTCCAGTTTCAAAGGTACACGCTGATGAACTATACCGACGTTTTTACGTGCATGAATCGTAATTAAAAATATATTCAATTAAATTCTATTGCTCGCTTCCAGTGTAATTCAATCTTGGCGGAAAAACCGTCGTCTTTTTAAAGACCGAATAGAATGTTTTGTTATGGCAGCCCAGATAGCTGGTCCCCTTCCTGCGCGTGTTATCAATGTGGAAGCGATAGAATGGGAATTTATAAGTAAATTATTCCTGCGATTTAACATTGCTGATAAAATCCGAGCTCTCCCACCCACGAAATAAAGGGGGAAAAAAATATACAATGGATGCGAAGAGGTTCGGAGACGCCGACCCACTTGATAATAACAAATATGGTAGATCAAAAAAAGAGCAACTGAAATTGTCGGATGAAAAAACAGCTACACTCGAAATGGGGGAGTTAAAAATGACATATACGAGAGGGTTTATCGAACCAGGGGCTATTTGAAGACAGACAATCTTCGCTGGAGGAAAACGCTGGAGAACGCTGCGTTTTGTCTCTCCTGGCTGAGATTTTGCTGGGGTAAAATAAAGGGAGACGGAGAAGAGAAGGGTGGTTACATTTGCTTCCTATCCACCCTGTCTGTGTCTTTGTCTCTGTCTGTTTCTGTCCCCACTCGTATCAGATGTTGCTTGCCTTCCGGTTCCCTTGTACCTCTCTTTGCATTGTTCCAAGTCTCGAAATGGAGACAAGACGGCGTGCAACGTACATACGTATGGCAAATGAAGCTGCAAGGAGTGTCTGTCACTGTGTTATTAATAACTTCACCTGCGCTTCCTCTCGCAGGCTATTCCCCGTCTCTCACCTGGTAAAAAGGGAGAGGTCAATTCTCCATCAAAAGCTTAAAACTGCATCAAAAGCAAAGCCCCCCCCCCCGCGTGTGTCTCCATCCTTCTTCCCCATTTCGCCTACACGCTTCTCAAGCCCAAATTTACACACTACGTATGCAGAAATTCTAATTCGACCGCCTGTATTTGTCGTTGGCCCCAACTAGTTA
Source organism: Gasteruption jaculator (assembly GCA_949825005.1). Classification (NCBI taxonomy): domain Eukaryota; kingdom Metazoa; phylum Arthropoda; class Insecta; order Hymenoptera; family Gasteruptiidae; genus Gasteruption; species Gasteruption jaculator. The sequence goes on from OX463761.1 coordinate 3,230,470, forward strand.
TATGCTAAGCTACCTCAAAGTACCGAATACACTCAAGGACCTTATTTCAAGCTGCATAATGTCGAGAGTGAAGCCTCCGCTAGGAAAACAGTTTTCACGGGAATTTGATATTGACAGAGTCCAAAAAAAGATCGCTGGAACAGTAAAGGAAATGAAAATGGGGGTTTAATGATCAGAAAATTGATGTAACTGGAAAATTGGGACGATTCAAAAATGAGAAACTAGGAATTCGGTTTCAGACTTTGTCAAAAAAAAAAAAAAATTCTTCCCTTGGTGGGATTTTGATCCTTTAGACCAATGGTTCCCAAACTTTTTTGTCCTACCGTCCCCTTTCCAGAAAAAATATTACTTAGCGCCCTCTGGAAATTAATTTTTCTTTAATTTTACAGTTATTCATCGCCCCCCAAATGCACCTGTGGCCATCACGGCCCCCCTGAATCGTTGCAGCACCCACCAGGGGGCGGTGGTGCCCACTTTGGGAATCACTGCTTCAGACCTTGGAGGAAATCATGAAATTGTAGGGTGTTTTTTTATTTTTGGCAATAATGAGTCTGGAAATGATATCATAGATTTTTTAAATGTTATGAATGTATATTAGAAATAGAGAATAGCTTAATTGGAATATTGATTTTGAGATATTGGATTTGATATTAAAAGAATTGACGCAATGGAACAATTCGAAATTGGGACAGTTAAAATTAAAAAACTAGAAATTCAATTTCAGACCTTGTATGAAACAATTCCTTTCGTCGTTTGATTTTGACTCTTTGGACGTTGCGTTAATATTATTTCTACCAAAGGTATTAAAACACACCTTTTGGAATTTTGGTTTAGAATTATTTTCGAGGTTTAATTTGATGTTTTTTTTAAATCCACAAACGAGAGGTGCTTGGTAGAGCCATTATGCGTCTGTAAAAAATTTGGTATTAATTAAAAAAAATCTATTTTGATTATAATTCTATATTTTTGGTTTTGGATTTTTGATTGTGTATAATTAGCGCGGTAAAAACAGTATTAACCAATAATTTCATGATTCGAAACATGATATTTTCGTATGTTATTTTTTTTGGGCAATATTGAGTCTATAAATGATATCATCGATTTTTAAATGTAAATATAAACTAAAAATAAAGAATAGTTCCATTAGAATATTGATTTCGAGAATTATCGATACAAATAATTTTAAACAATGATCTTTTGACAGCAAACGTTTGAATTTTAATATTTCTATTTATTAGCCAGTAGTAATAATATTCATACAATCACCTTATAGTCTCTGAGATTCACATAAAATAATTCAATTTTATATTAAATGATTATCATAATTATTTTAAGAAAAAATATAATTCAGTTTTTTTTTAAATAATAATCATCTATAAAAATTTACTTTGGAAAAATATAGTGAAAAAAGACGATAAAGTCAAAGAGCAGAATCACGATTGCCTGCGGTATTTTTAAACCATATTTTATTCCTCCCCTATGTCGTTTTCCAGCGTCATTTTTTAGCAGGGTAGTCTTCCGATTCCCTGAATTGCTGAGCTAAGAAACAGGTAGACAAGTTACCCGCAGGACGAAAAAAAAAGTGAATTATAAAAACCCTGAATCAAGATTTGAACCTATTACATGGAAGTCTCCAAATTTATACACTCAAACCTTTTTTTGTGCGGTCCTTTTTTACGCGTTTTTCTCTTGTGCGATTTTTTTTCTCGATATTCACATACCGCAGGAGCAAAAATATCGCACAAAAAAATCGCAGAAAAATAAAATGGCACGAAAAAGAATCGAACAAAAGAAAAACGCATAAAAAACGACCGCACAAAAACAGGTTTGAGTATACATCGCTGATAAAAAGAAAAATCCGATCTATCCGGAAAAACCTTTATTTCAAGGCCTGCTAATAAAAGCTCCGTCGATTTGAGAACCACCTATAATTTGAAAAAGTTTAGAAATTGCAGTTTCTTGTTATTTATCCAGAAATGAGCGTTTTAGGTCAACATAATATCCTTCGGATCAAAAAAATAATTACCAGAAAGCGCTCGAGTGAATGTTCCTTTCGCATAATCGAACTTTTTGCTCGGCTTACGCGAACCTCACACTTCTCGATTTCGAGTCGAAGAGAGTTTTTATTTCCACGACCACCAGCTGGAACATTCTGGAGCACTCGAAAAGTTACAATGGGCGAAGAAAGCGTTTTTCCTAAATTCGCTTTGTAATCGTCTCATACATAAGTACCGAGTGTAGTACCCATGCCGGGTTTAATCCTTTGTGTCTTCGATTCAATAAATCATCCGAAAAAAAAAAATGTTCGAATAATGGAGTAATTGATTACTCCTCCGTTTTGATGGGTAAATCTCGAGACACGTTTACCGTAATCTGCAATATACATATCCATAAGTAGGTTTTATCCCACGATCTTTTCCATTTTCCGTCTCCCCTAATAGTGCCTACTTCGGTCCACGATCATGACGTCTTGGTTAATTTTATTTTCGTGAGAAAATGGGATGAACGACACGTTGGTAAAAGCTCCCGTCATTTGAAAGCTTTGGCGCTCCGGTAATTCAATTAATGTAAAGTCGTTCGATTCATCTTCTTTCAAATCACGCGAGCTTTTAGTATCTCTCTAATATAATAAATGAAATGCCTTTCAAACGGCTAGGATGGAATATTTCCACATTTCCATGACAAAAACGCACGGGAACTCATCTCGTCACGTTGTAGCCGAAAAAGTCTTTATTTTAAATATTTCTCATTTTTCTTTTCCGAGCTAGGAAATTGTCGATTCGATAGTAGCCAAAAGGTGGTGTAACAGTATCTTACGGAATTCGAAGAGAAAAAAGAAGATCGCGTGATTGATTAAATTAAAAATAATATTCATGTTAAATAATGAAATTTTATGTTAAAATCTTAAGATTTTCCTAATACCAAATTTTTGACAAACGCATAATTGCTCTGTTAAGCGCCTCCCGTTTGTGGATTTCAAAAAAAAATTAAATTAAACCTCGAAAATAATTATATATGAAATAAATGAAAATTCTAAAAGGTGCCTTTTGTCACCTTTGGTGGAAATGGTGTTAAATAACAAATTATTTTGATTAAATATAATTGGACTTGGTTTAACAAATAATTATCCAGAATAATTTAATTTTGTATTAACGACAACGATGGTGTAACAGAATTTTATAAAATTCGAAGACAAAAAAAGAGTATGAGATTGATCAAATTAAAAATAATATTCACATGAAATAACTGAACAAAGTATATTTATTTCGAGTAAACATGATTCAATTTAAATTAAAAAATAATAATCCACGATATAATTTAATTATGTAATATTGATACACACAATTGACATTTCTACGTATTCTGGAAATGGTTGAGGTGGTAAATGTGTGCGGAGATAGATGTAAATCTGCCGTGCATCGAAAGTGCATTTTGCAGCTATACAAAGCAATCATGTAGCCGGAAATACAGTGACTTCCTTCTCTGCTTAAAGGGTAAGCTTTAAAGCACGAGTTGGAACCATTCGAGCTCGGTTCGTCATCTTTATCAACAAAAGCGCTCGTTCCAAATGTATTTTCTATTTCATAAGTCAGTATAATGAAGGCTTTTGAAATTTCGTGGGCTTCAAAGGCCAACGTGGAGACCTTTGTATGGTACATATGGAAAAAGTAGCAATATCTGTACGTACAACCGTGGAGATTTAATACTGTATAAGCTATTTTCGACACGATAGCTTTTTATCATCTTTCGTCTTTACAAGCGCTATCGTAAAGCTCGCGTCAGCCGGCAGACTCTACGGCAGTTGCTCTTTAAAAATCATATCAAAGGGAATTCTTACATATTTGAAATTTGCAATTTCCCCTCGTACACGATATCCTCCATTCGCTGGAGAAAAAGAAAAAAATATGTTGGACTTTCAACCGAATACGAGAAAATATCTATCCGAGGCGTATTAATAAGGTCAAGAGAATTATGCAAAAAGTATCAATTGCATCCTGGATATATTTTTATCGAAGGAAGAATCCATTGGAAAATTTTTGATGAAAAGTAACTTTCAGAAATGATGAATCGCGAATTAAAATAAAATACGTGTACTAGTGGCGAAAAACGGGATCAAATTGATTAAAGATTTTTTCGAATTTGTTTGCATTCAATTCGTTATCTCTTGCGTCACGAATTTCTGTTTTATAGTCCTCCCTTATTTACATTTGTCACGTTCAGCAGCAAACGCAAGTGAAAATAATTGTAAAAGTCCCGCGAATCCGATCCAGCGTTCGGCAAATCGGTTTCTATGGCGATATAAATATGAAAATGTAATATTCCAGTCATTTATTGTTTGAATTAAAAGATTCGCATTTTTCCCCGGCGACACACCCGCGTTGCCGTCGCTTTGAAGATTTTACAATATTGCTTTTTTACGAGGGACAATTCGAATCGATGGAATCGAATTGTAGTTTCATTAGTTCCTTAGACGCCCCGTTTTGCTTCGGTCTCCCCTATGTAGAGGGGAAAAAAAGGGGGAAATATGGGTTGAAAATGCGAATTGACGAAGAAATATGGCGGAAGTCGAGGGATCTGATTAGCTAGGCAGTAAAGTAGCGAACGTTGTAAAATGTTACAACGATATTAAACAAAAGATTGTTCAAGGAATGGAAACTTTCAATCGAAGAAAGGCCCTTTTGTCCTCAAGAAACGTAAAGGTGTGCATTACAAAGAATCCAGCGAGAGTACACACGTGGAGCATGGCTTTGTGTGGCCCTTGAAGGCTGGACAATGGGAGTAGCCGATAAGAAAAAATTAGAAGCAGTCGAAATGTGGTACCGGAGGAGAATGCTGGAGAATCAAATGGGCCGAGAAGTTCACGAATGAGGAGGTCTTGAATAGAATTGAAGAAAAACGATGACTCTGGAAAGACGTTGGAGAAAAAGAGCAGACCAGTTGGTGGAATTAAAGTTATAGTTATTTATTTATCGCTCTGGGACGAGTCCCCTCAAGCGCGAAAGTATGATATACCTGCGGGAGAGAGAAACCGCACGATAAAATGTGAACGGAAGTGCATTTCGGTATTTTACATTTATAGACGGAAAACGAAATGAAAAATAAATATGAGAAAATTACGCGGGTGCGTGTAATACATAAATAAAATTATAGTTAAAATGAGTACAAATAGAAGATAAGCGAAGAAAATTATTAAAATTGTCTCTTATTTTTATAATAATTATATTTATATATAGTCATTTATGGTCGGTAATCGGCGCTAATTAAATTTAAAACTATTGCGACTGGTAATTGCTACCGTCGAATCAATCAAATCGAAGTAATGCGTACGTTAAAACCGTGAATTTGTCGCCAAATGATTTTTTTAATGGAAATATTAACATGAAAATATCAAATTGATTATATTCTAATTGAATTATATTCCTATGCACCATTTCACTGCATCCAACCACTTTCATCAGTTTTAGATCAATCAAGCTTTCGTCGAATTCTATTTCTAGATATTCCCGTTTGAAATCTGCTGCGATACAAATATAAATAAACAAATTGCAAGCGATGCCAATTAAAATACTCATTCGGAAATGACAATTTTTTGATTTTCAAAAAACACACTCTAACATTATTTAAAATATTAAAACCATTCGCAAAAACGATAAATGATGAAATTTAAATGGACGCTGCCATTTGCGAATATCATAAATAACATATAGTTAATTTCCTTTTAAAAGATCCCACGGAACAGTGAATCGAATAGGTTTCTATCGCATTTCTATTCGACCTATTAGGAATCTATTAAAATTGTAACAAACCTCTAACGAGATTTTAACGCTTTCAATTACACGGTTGCAGAATTTTATTTTATCTTACAATAGTCTAATATACGTTCTTGAATAATTTATCAATTTTTCTATTACTTTTTTTAAGGGGTAACACCACTCTAGGATTTTGAAAAAATCGAATTTTTTTGTTGTTGCTTAAAATATACTTTAGTGTCACAAAAACAATGTACAATTGGTCCTATATATGGCGCAGGAATCGCAGATTGAAGGTAAAATAAAATTTTCAAAGACTAAAGTACTTTCGAAACTTTAAACGCGATTATCTGGAAACCATGTTTTTCGAACTGGGAGGACGGATTAATCGGAAACCATTGCATGGATCGGTTTGAAAATTTGACAGTAGCTTGACAATTACATTCATTACAAAAGTGCGTAGCCGTTTTTTGATTCGTTGTACATTTTTTTTATAAACAATTTACTGCTCATTTTTTTGCCGAAAATCGAATTTTTTTTTCAAAAATCTGCTATTTTTACAAAAGTCAATTTAAAAAAAAAATTCCTACGTACTTTTCTGGGCAATGTCATATAGATTAAGAAATTTTGTGGTTTTTTGCTCCTGGTCTTTGACTTTCGGAGAAATCCGTCCTCCCGTGGAGGCCCTTAAAAAAAGGGCGATTTCAAAAAACGACTGCAGCACCACCATTTTGCAACAAAATGTCAATACAACAATTTTTCTACGCTTGAATACACGTTTGATTAATTGTCCGAAAAAAATTTCGATTCCTTTTTCCGTACTTTCTAAATTAATTATCAAAGTTTGGCCTTTTTTCGGACCTCCAGAGCGGTGTTACCCCTTAAGTTTCAGCAAAGAATGTAAAAATAAAATGCAGAATGTGTAAAAGTCGGTAATTCTCGCTCTCAGCTCGCATATAAAATTCGTACGCTTTCTTACAGTTTTTTGGCCATAAAATGAAATAATTTGAGCCAGCTGGGGGCAAGAATTTTTCGCTAACCTTCCACTTTTATCGAAATTGTATCCGTATCGATCCACGCATCGACTCTCCAACCCTCGCTTGAGTTATTAACCCTTTCAACGAAGGCGCTAGAGTTTTGCTGCGAGAGAACGCTCGACGGCATATATTTCAATAATAAGGAAATTCGCATTTTATTGTTAGATATTCCAGTTACTTTTCATATCGTTTTCTCTTCATGGGAGATTCCCCGCTATTCCACAAGGATAGGCAATAAACTATTTTATCCTTTAATTATTCGCTACTAAACTTTATACCTATGGCATCCTTCGGCTATTAAAAACACGGCCGATTATAAAACTTGCAGCTCATTTATTTTCTTGGTTTAAATTCAATTTCAGGCAAACGACATTTCGTCTCGATAGTTTTCCCTTGTTTGCTTTTCTACAAAATAATGTTTGGGATCGAAAAGCACCGAAATAAAATCCGACGTACAATTTGTTCCATCCTAGACATTTATTCAACCCTAAAAAAAGGTGCAACAATAAAGGCCCAACAATCGGAACCCAAAAATCAGGGCGCAACAAATAAATTTTGAAATACAATTTATTTCATTTAAACAAATGTTTGGATCCAAAGGCGCCAAAAATAAAATTTTCAAGTAACTGACACAGCAACTGACCAAAATTGCAAAATTATACAAGTTTATTTTATGTTTAACATTACAGGCATGTCCACATCTGCAAAGGTTGTAAATGAGTGGATCGTAACAAATTATTACCCTGGGTTAAAATTGTTTCCTTTTATTTATCGTTTAAGAAAGCTTATATGTGTGAGTACAGTCTGATGAGAGACCTAACATTTACATAATCGCAGGCATGAATATATTATTTAATACAAATATTTAGAAAATGTTAAATATTAAATAATTAATACATAATAGTAAAACAGGGAGAGAAAAAGCATGGCGAGGTTGGAAATTAGATTATCAGTTTGAAGTTATGAAAAGTATTGATGGTGCAAAGTGCGATGACCTGAAAAGGTAGCCGAGAATGGAGAGATGCATCAAAACAGCCACAGACTGATTAATGGATGATGATGATGATGTTGCTGATGACGATGATGATGAAATGCCTAATTGTAATCATGAAATTTAAACAAAATTGAAAATAAGAGCGACGTGCTAAAAAAAAATATAAATTCGGTGTCTTGTACGAACCCGGGCATTTATTATATACTTTACTCCATCATTTACATACTTAGATTCCTATTTAGCTATTTATACACTTGCCATCTAAGAAATAGCTGATGAAGAAACACAAGAGCTTATGATCTTAAACACCTCGAGTCACGTAACACCTGTATCGTTGTACGTTTATATATAGCTATACCCATCCACGGTGAGGAAAGGAAGAAAATTTCTTATTCCCTTTAATATTATTTTTCCCTTTTCTCCTCCCTTTCATTCTCCTTTTATTGTCTTATTTTCCTCCTTCTTTCCATTACTTTCCTTTTTTTTCCTTTTTTTCATTTTATTTTATTTTCTTCTTATTACGAAATGAACTAGAAATTATATTATATACACCCTAAACAGTTACAATAAAGAAAGTACGTATTAAGGTCTGATGTAAGGGCAGATACTGAAGAATAAAGGCGTTATTCTATCTTCCTATATTATTTTCTAAATAAATTTCAATTTATAAGCGAAGACTTTGCAGAAATTACTCGATAGCCCTGTAAACACGAATGTATGGCGGAAGTCTGGTTGATAGTCCACTTCACTGGAATAACATAGTTGGCAGACTGGAGTTTTTCAAACCCCGGCGATAAAAAATTGTATTATGTGGCAGCTATTGATTTCTTTAACTTAAACAATATTGTATAATTGTTAAATGTTGCTTCAACGAACAATTTATGTTGTTTAATAAAAATATAATATTTAGTATGAAAAAAAAATTAAGGAATTTTCTTAAGTGCTTTAAAAAAGCTTAAATTGTAGCTGAACAAAAGTGGGGTGTATCAGACCCCACCAGGCCAGTCAAGGGTGAAGGATTTTAAAGCAAAATGCTACATTTTTGGGAAATACATATTTTTAAGGTGATTAAATTCAGGGAATTAATTGAATCAAGTGGAGAGCGTCATTATTTTTAATTCCCTGCATTAATTACTTTCTTCCAAATGATATCTAACATCGTGTAGCATCATTTATTACAGCAGTAGTTGAAATATGAAATTCCCCCAGTAGTTCTAAAATAAATATAATTGCTTTTTACAAGAATAGAGTCACGCGAATTCCATTCTGAAAAGGTAAAACAAACGTATAACAGAAAAATTAATAAATAAATAGGTTTGAAATGCTCGTCCAGGAAATTTTCGGAAAACGCGTACCACATAGTTTCAAGACATTCATCAAATTTCCGAACAATCTCGGTGTTTTATTTTTTGGGTCAAACCATAATTTCTCGGAGATTTTGTCGTCGGGAAATTTAAAAATGTCTCACAACCATACTTCATATTGATACATTTACCCAAGAATTCTGGCAGTTTATTATACTTTTTCAATATGTTCCGGTACCATAACGCTACCTAGTTTATATATTAACGTTTCAAGAGGAAAAGTCAATATCACTTTAAATTGTAAATCCCACTGCTAATAACTATAATTGAGTCGATTACGTAAAAATTGGAGTTATTAAATTTCAATATCCGATATATTACTGCAATAATTAATTTTATACCACTACAATAATCAATCAATTTTATATTTCGGGATTTTGAAATTATTTAAACGCAACATTCTATGTGATAATAGTTTTTTTTAAATTTATTCTCTATAATGAATTTTTATTAAATATACCAGAAAATTAGATATGGTTTTTGTTTTTAATTTTTCAAATTAAATTAAATTTATACAATTTTTTGCGCTAAAAAATGAAAATACGTTCGATTTCCTATTATATTTTTCACTGAATTTCACTTTTAGGATAACACTCAATTTATTATGTTGTCAAAATTATTTGACTATGTAAAGGTATTACATATTTTTATTTATCTGCGTGGCATGAGACTATGGCAACATTCATGAAGCCACTCCTCCAATTAATTTCATGAAATATGAGGGAATCTATCATTCGGGTTTGGAATATGTAGAACATAACGGGTAATCGGTTTTGCTGTAAAACTTTATTAACTTATTAATTTAATACCCGCGGACGTACCAGAAAAAATCATAAAAAGTTTATATCATTGACAATACCCCGATGAAATTAGCGAAACATTTTATACCCGACTATGAAGACCATTGTTAACGATTGTGATTGAAAAAATCACGATAGAAACTTATTATCGAACGAATTATTTATCAAAATATCTTATAGCAGTTAAATATTAGTACCTAGAAAAATATTAATTAAATAAATAGGTAAATATTTAAAAAAAAAAAAACAAATATTAATATCCATGAAAATATTACACTGGCTAATGAATTTACTGAAAAAATATGTTAAAAATATATTCTGTTGAAAAATAGATATTTTTCAATAATTACTGTGTTTAAAAATAACAATTTTATAAAAATGTGTCAATCACTCACTTGAGCTTTTGCAATGTTTGAATTAACAATTTTCAAATTAACATTACTGTATCTTAAAATACGTATTTTTTATTCTCCGTTCGTAGATATTCAAAATAATATTTATACCCGGTACTATAATAACCAAAATTAAGGGAACATAATTTCCCCCAGATTTCCGTTTTACTTTTTTCGAACTCACGCGGATAATTTGTAGTATCGGAGAAACCGGGTCAGCTCCGCATCCTGATTTATGCTTTTTATTGGAACAAAGAAAAGGCAATTCTTGGAAGAAAAAAATCTCTCAGGAAAATGAATCTACGCTACAATAATTTTCAAGAACTGCAGACTTTATACGCGTCTTTAACGCGAGAATAAATTAAAGAAGGAAATTCTATTGGTTCTCGCGTAATTGCTCATTTTTTGTTTCGAGTCATTTATCTCAAAAGCATTCCATCTCGGTTATTTGAACAATTTGCTTTGCTACTGTTGATTGATCGTGTAATAATTCTATGTTTAAAGCAGAATCCGCTTGTACGTTAAAACACGCCTTGCACTCGATCGCTCGCTCTACAAAGAAAGAAACACGGAATTAAATTGTCGATCAAAAGTTCCATTTTTTATCAAATGTTGCACGTTTGGCAGCAATTTCTGCTCAGCGAGAAAATATTCTTTAGGCATTTCCTCTAAACTTGGGAGTCTTGGAAGGGCAACAATGTAATGCAATCTGTCGGAAATCTCTAACTAACGAACCATCTCTCTTTGTATCGTCGGCAGAAAAATTGATCCAAACTTCGTCCTCGTAAGTTCCAGGATTTACGAGAGGCGTGCAGTCTCCTTAAACCTGACGACATTTTTCTTCGACACCTTAAAGTTGCACAAATTGACTAACAAAATTCTCCAGCGTGTTACGCGAGAGTCAAAGAGATTTGCCGGCTTTACGTTGACATCCTAAATTTCGCCAGTTTTACGCCCGTTTACTCCTTAACACCCTGTTCCAAAGGTGCACAGCCAATGGAGCTTCAAAGACGCTAAAAGCGAAGCTCCGGAGATATTATTTCCGTGCAGCGAGAGGGTAACTCGATGTAAGACTCTTCTCCGAGATCTTGAGAAAAATGTATTATATATTTACGTATAAAACACGTCAAAGAAATGCTCTTTTGACACTACCGTGGCTGGAACTACGGGCAAACCGTTCTTTTCCTTTTTCTCCCTTATTTTTACACCCTCTTGTTTCCAATGTTTCAAAAAGAGACGGTGTAATATCGTACAGTGCCTACACCCTGGAACTCTATAGAAACTCTCTGAAAGTTCGGAACTTTTAGTTAAAGCAGAGGGCTCTTCGCTGGCTTACTTGCATTTATGCATGATCTGCAGTGCCAGTTTAATTATTCTCGCGAAGAGGAGGCAAATCCGACTTGTAACTACTCGTATCAACGTAACTGTCTGTCAATACAATTTGGGAGGGTTAAAAAGAACCTGGAGTGGCAATGCGAGAGCTTTAATTCAATATTGAACTGTTGTTTTGAGTCGAGGGATTTGTCTTTTTTTTTTTTGCGGAAAGACACCCGAGCAAGGAAGCTTTCGAAAGTTCTCTCTGGTACTCGCTTGTTTTATTGAAAGAGACACCTCGAAAAATGGGACGGCGTTGGGAGAACACGCGGATAGGAAACGATTGTGGAGATTACCATGTAGAATTTTACGATACCCATGCCGGGTTTGAAATTGAAAAAATACTGATTCCAATAACCAATTGTCCTTTTTCTTTTTTCAATCATTTGGTATTTGAGTTAATGAAATTGAATCGGACGGAACGACGCTTTTGGCCATTTCACAGGTTGCTCTGCAATATTTGAGCATTTTTCACAACCTCCACTTTTTTTTTTCCGCGTGAAAATTATACATTTTATTTTCTACCGGATTCACTCCATTTATCGATTGACAGCAAATGAACAAGAAATTAACCATTGGTTATTTCCTCTACAATCACTCTTGTGGTAAACCAAACCTGGAAACCCATTAATTTTGAGAAGACTCGAAACTGTAAATAACGAAAGTATCATGAACTAGAGTGTAATCACGATATTTTGTGCGTTTCGAATTACCTATGCTGCATTTTAATAAACTTTAGATAGTTCAGCAGATAATTATAGTAACGTGATTTTGTTTTATATAATGTAGAATATTCCTTCATCGCTCATTTTTTGATATATTAAAAGAAAATTAGTTGTAATAATTGTTTTAATGTCAAATTTGTTATAAATGTTTATGCAGTTTACAAAATAATGAGAAGAAAGTGCGTAAGATAAAAATCAAATTTTTGCTTGTTGGTAAATTATACTTAAAAATAATAACGACAATAATGAACCCAATTTTTTGATAGAAAGTTTCCAAAAATCTTATCGGAATTATTTTCAATATTTTCACACAATTCTGAAGTTATAACGAAAACTTTTTTTTAAATAAAATTCCTTTCATACAGAAAATTCTTTTCCGCTTCCAAAATGAGATGAAGAAAACATATAAAGTAAAGAAACAATCGTTGGTTGCTGATAAATTGTAAATAACAATAAAAGTAATGAATATCAGTAGCATAACAATTCCAAAAATTTAATTGCAACTATTTCAGACTCAAATTTTGTCGCAGTTTTGAATTTCAAACGATCTTTTAAGTCTATAAAACATAATTCGTAGTTGCTGATAAGTTCTAAATAATAATAAGGGTATTAATAATAATAATAATAATAATAATAATAATAATAATAATAATAATTTGTAATAGACAATTTTCAAAAGTTTATTTCAAACAATTTCAGATTCAAATTTCGACGCATTTCTGAACTTGAAACGACCTCTTTTGCGTCTATAAAGACACAATATATGGTTGCTAATAAATTATAAATAATAATGAGGGTAATAATATTTGTAAAAAAAAATTTCCACAAGTTTAATTAAAAGAATTTCAGATTCAAATTTCGTACGCGGCTCTCTTTTCTGACTCCAAAAACCTGATACTACTTTCCTCTTGATAAAGGAGAGGTAACAGACATTTTTACAGGAACCTAATTCAGTCATGCCACATAAAGCACAACTTTCAGTTTTTACTCCGTGCAAGAAACAAAACTGGAGATTTATGAGATCATACGATAACGCCACGCGATAAGTTTCAAGTAATGGATTTAAAAACTTGTAAGACCATAAAATATATCCCTCTGAACACGTAAAAAGCCTTATGATGTGACGTAAGACATTTACGTGGTGTAAAATAAGCTTTTTCTCTTCCTTTAATACAAGTACACTCCACAATCTTTCCCTCGCTATAACTCTTGTGCGATTTCTGTTACAGAACTTATATATCCGCGAGTGATGTAAATACGAGCCGGATCAATTTCTTCAGAGAATAAACATTGCGCGGAGTGTAACTCGGGCACGAATCCCTGAAGTTCGGGAACATTTCGTCGCCTTCGGCGGCGAATAAGAAAGGACGATGGGAATCGTGGAACATGTTAATCCATTTTTCTTCGGAAATCGGTTAATATCGGTGGAGCAAATAACAGCAACGATAAAACACATTTACTTTTTTCTTGCAATTCGCATCGGTTGCATCGGTTTTATTTGCATCCGAGGAACTTTGCACCTTCTAAAGTTTCTTATTGACCCCAGCATATGGCGCTTTGAGCCCTTACACAAAATAATACTGCATTAATTGTGGTCGAATCGAACTATCGTCATGTTTGTACCAGTTGTATTGGGGATTTTTTTTTAAATTATTTTAGCAGATGCACACTTTTGCATGATTTTGTTGCGAGAAAAGTTTGCAAAAGTTAAAAACTGGGATATTTTTTTACAATAAACAATTTTCTTAGTGACAAATTTGTTTAGCGCGTTAACTGTCGCGTCAAATTTACGTGAATCCCTATTCACGCCGCGTGGGTCGCAAGGGAATACCCTATTGCATTTGTTATAATCAACGTGGCCTGAACGGAAAGTTTAGTGTTTTTTTAGCTTTTTGACATGAGAATTAATGTTTTAAGAATAAATTTCCCCTATCAAGAATTCTCTGAAAGAATAATCGACCAAATAAAAATAAATCCAGCAAACGCGATTTATCAATTTTTCGACTGAAAAAAAAAGTTTTAAATAAAGTATTTTTTTTTTCAGACCCGAAAGCTAAAGAAATACATTTTTTAAAAATATAGTTTCGAAAAAATATATATTTCCCGGATAAGTAAGTTCTTGTTTCAGTCCAAGGAGGTCGAAAATGAAAAAAAAAAAAAAGCGGTTAATTTTTATTTATCAACAAGTAAATTGTTTGTCCGGCTTTCTCTTTAATTACGCGCTTCCGTCGTCAGCTTATGTTTGAAATTGCATTCCCAGCTTTTAATCCAAAATGAATACTTCCGACTTCGGTCTTGACAATAACTTTTTTCCACAGCTTCATTCACGAATTCCTCTACTTTTTACTACCTCGCGTCGCTGTAATTCTAAGCGTATACGGAAATCAAGTGTAAAACATTCCTCGGATTTTCTTGTGAAGTATCGGTGGATCGCTCTCTTCAATGAATTATCGCATCCCACTATATTTACTGGGTTTTGATATTTTATGGATACTCCTCCAAAAGGTAGTATTTTATCCTTTAGTCTCACTTACATTAGAAATCCCTTCATTTGCAAAACAAAAGTGCCACGTTTCGATTCCAATATTGGTATATTTTAATATTAGAAATTTTGCACTTACATTTTTAACAACATTCAGAAATTAAACATTTCTTGGAAAGATCTAACAAAAAATTAAAATGACTCAAGACCGTAGAAAATTTTACTTCGTATTCAAACTAATTGAAATAATAATAAATTGAAAAAATACAAAATTGCAAATAAATTGTAAATTTCTAATCAGTATTACATATTGAACATTATATAAAATATCATATAATATTAATATTATATAATATCAATATTTATATAAAATATCGAAAGAGGAAAGAATAAAAAAGAAAGGATATAATCTGAATTATTTACGGCATTGATCTGGATGGAAATATAAATTTGTAAACGTTGTAAATCAATAGTTGTTAAAGTAGACGTTTCGAAGGGGTTGAAGTAGAATTACGAACTTTCCTCTCGTATTTTGAATAAATGTTTAATCAAAAGAGGCAAAAAGTTGAGAACCGAGGAACCGCTGAATCAATTCCCAAAAAATCTTGAAAGGATCACATAAAAACAGGATCTCTGAGTTTCGATTTTTGCCAACCCTACTAATAGTACAACTTCTCTAAAAAAAAAAGTTACAGTTTTTTTTTCCTCTGAAAGACAGCCAGATAAATTCCGAATATTTATCATCGTCATCGTGCAGTGACCATCTCGAAGATTGACTTAATGCATTTTTTCATCTTTTACTCGACTTTCTCGAGTCACTGTTCCCAGGGCAGCTGACGTCTCTTATAATTCGAGATAAATACTCCAGCCTCGATCTTTTCCAGCTTCTTCATTCTTCCTGTACCTCACTTTCCGAATGTTGCTTCGAATTTCTTCGAGCCTGATTGCATGACTTAGCGCCTTTCTAGGATATTCCTCCATGAATCTTTTTCTCCTTCGACCCTATTTAACATAACAGGCGGAATTTGTCCAGCATAAAATGCGAAGCAGTAACGTAATGACGATACTTAACCATGACCCCAATCAGAGCATGAATTCGGGTCAGAAAATTCGGTAATTTTTTAAATATACACCGTTTTCACTGCGTATCTCGATCCGCGGATTCTCGAATCAAGGTGAAATGACAAATTAAAAAATTTTGTTTATTGGTCCCATAAATAATAAAAATTTCTATAATATTTGGCTCACCTTAGGCCCACCTACGGTCGCCATAGGGACCCCGGAAATGTTCAAAAAAGAATTATTTTGAAATCTGGCATCCGCGGGCATGTCTTGCAGCCAAGGAATGAAACCGAAAAGCCTCGGCAACCTTTTTACACGAATGTGTCGAGCGTTTAAACTAATTTTCGTTATCATAAGACATGCATATAAATACGAGTTCTCTGCAACGTGTCACTCGGAAAAATCCAAGTAATTTTCACAAACCATTTCTCTTCGTATACGTAAGGATAACAAAGCGCTTACAAATGTTCTTTGTTATACATATAACGCAGCTTGTAAAAGGCAGGAAGGAACTCCCTCTCGCTAGCCTTAGAAATTACTTATCTTTTACTCGAGAATAGCGTAACGGATAGATGAAACAATTTCCAAGTGTACGTGTGTACACTTACACGGGTAGGATTGAACCAAACGATTTTTCTTTCGAGTTAGTTTCCTTACGTAGGATGCCTCAAATTTGTCTCGGGACGTTCCCTTTCTTCTTCTTTTCCTATTTTGCCGGTTTCGCCACTAAAATGGTTTTCACTCCACCCACTAAAATGGCAGTAAATGAATGATGTCTCATGAAACTTCATTCTAGTTACTTTCTTCGATCCGTGAACTCCAATTTGATTAAGGGGGAATTGCGGTGTAACAGCTTTAAAAATAGCTGATTTTCATGAATTTTTTTTTGGAAAACTATTAATAATTCCCAAATAATCTCTCTTGGGACATGAAGAAGCATCCATGAAATATTGAAAAAAAAATGGTTTTTCTTGCCATTTTCTGTATTATTTATTTAGTATTCATAATCCTGCCAAACACTTCCGGATTGTTGGTGTCTAGTATAGCACCTGTTACAAGCATCCGATAACTAAAAATGAAAAATTTCCTTAAAGGTAGATAGTTTATGCTGGGGTTATACCACTCGTTAAAAGAAAACACGAAGAATCAAAAAAGTCCTAGGGTTTTGAAGAAAAAATGAATTTTTTGACACAAAAATTGATTACATATTGCCAGTAAAAATGTCGTTAAATAATATTAAATTAAATAATTCTATTTAAATTGTTGGTGTAACCCCAGGAAAAATGTATATCGATTGGATTGAGCCTTCTGTGAAGTTGATCGATTGATTAGTTTTTGCGCTATCCTAGACACCGATTTGAAAAACGTAGTTTCGAGATAATTGCGTTTAAACTTTTTGGCGAAGCTTTACGATACTTACAGCTGCTACTTAATTGCGATACTACTTTTGGAACACATTCGTGAAACATTGTACTTTTGATTTATGCAAAGAAAAAAAAAACATTCGATTTTTTGAACCTGTTACACCGCAATCCCCCCTTAACGATCATTCATTCGACACCTGCAAATGACACTGTAAGTACGAGACTGTCCTACAGAAAGTAGTATTCCAATTCCCCATTGGGGTTGAATGGAAACGCTGAAACACAGCTTTGCTGCATTTGCAAATCCATCCAATGGGTGTAAGAATATGCGAACAGCTTTAATACGACGGTACATGCCGGTTTCGCTACACCCTGACGGCAGAACGATGTGTCAAACAATAAACTGCCGAATAGGTACTGGTACCAATTCGCCCTGCAATCGGTACACGGATAAATTTACGATGATAGGGGAAACTAAAACCAGAGGCTGTCGAAGGACATGCAGGTGAGCATAGGCCCAGAGACATGTGCGTTTATAGGCGGTTTGCACATGCACATCCATGTATGCACAGCAGGGGAAGTTTGCCGAAGACTCTCTCGCTATCGGATCCTAATAAATCTTATTATCTATATAAACGAATTCAGGAAGCTTATTGGTCTATACCTATACTTAAACTGCAGCGGTGTATACGTATAGAGAGTACAGCTAATGCAATAGCTGCAACAGCCTGCAAGTATAGTGAGTTCGTGTGCTACCTACACTAGGTATACCTATACCGAAAATTTTCTTAAACTGAATCGGGCTTATCCTACGGCGATATCCTAACATCGCACCGAATTTAAAACCAACACCTTAAACGAAGGATAAATCCGAAAATCCGGATTGCGGGAGATGTATCATTTCCCAGGCGGAACTAACACATCTTTTAGGTCTGTCTCACGCTTCTCATAAATAATAATTTCCTAATAAATATCGCTAGGGATTTCAAATAAAAATGTTTGTAATTGTGGAGTTGGTTCTAGTGAAAAAATGGATTCAATCCATATTTTGTGTTAGATGCATTTAATTTCTTGGGTTCGTGCATAATTATCAGGTGTTTTTAAACGATATTATCGGGCAAGGAACGCCTAATAATTATGCACCAACCCAATACAATCTTATGGAGTTAGAGATTTCCGGAAAATTACATAATTTGTATAAGATGGATTTATTATAGATTTTTCTATTTTATTGATTTCTTTATTTTATTACAGATATTTTGACTTTTCATTATTTGTAAGTCATTTTTTGGTCAGTCCATTAATTTTGGAAATATTCTAAGTCTGTTGATGTTTCAAAAAATCTTTCTCTAATTCAACAAATTTTAAATGCTCGCATTAAAAATTGTTGCAATCGTTAAACTTTTCTATATAATGTTATTCTCTAGTTTATGTTTGTATTATGATAAAATAATATTTTACTGCATCTTATCGAAACTTTTCACATCCCATATATTTATTTCATTTAATAATTTTCATTTGTATTTTCTTTCATTACACCATGTGCACCATAAATTATATGACTCCAGAGCACAATAAATTATATTGACAAAAAGTTGCTTATAAAATACAAATACAATTTTACGAATGAACAAAAAATATACGTTATAAGTACGTATAATTGATTACATAATTTACTGTTATACCAAAAAAATATTTTTTATACACACAGATTTGAAACCTTAAACAAAAAAATACATGATTTAGGATACCTTTATAATTACCAGCACATTTAATTGTTCTGTGGTACTAATTTCCTATGAAATAGTAAAAATAGTAAAACCTCATTTTCTAGCAAAAAGTCGCACTTCAGCCTGGTATGGCACCGATTACACAGTTTTAACGGACTGTAAATGTGAAAATGTATCAAATAAGTTGCATTCGTACGCTCTGTACCAATTATTCTTCCGCGAAGAACCACGGGCTTGGTGCCAACTTCTCTTTTTCTTTACATTATTTTCATTCTGACGACAGACCCGGCCAGAATTAAACCGTGGGAAATCCAAATCCACAAGGAAGTTGCTTCCTTCCTGGGGCTAACTCAACTCCTAATTATAACTAACTGCAACGACACATTATTTTATCGAAATCCAAACGCGAGTTGCTCCATGCGAGACGCATGAATGACGCTCTGGGAATACAAAAGCGGTACAGTTAACACTTTAATCTTCGGCTGCTACACGGCAGGTCATTATGAAGATGATGAGCAACTGCATCCCGGGCGTGGTGGCATTAAATTTTCATTTTGCTGAAACGCGTAATTGTCTTTGGTATAATTTTACACATCCATACATACACACCCAGCCTACGCTGTTTTCCTGCACTTTATTCCCGCGACGTAAGACAGGAGAAAGAATGTGTTTGTATGAGACATGCACATGGCTATGCAAATATAAAACAGCGGCAAGCTGTTACGCCATTAACTATTCAAAGCATCCTTTAATGGACGTTACGAAGGTACTGCGCAATATCATCCTATTTACGAGCCCAAATGAGACACGGGTGTAGAAATTTAGATCCTTGCCGGCAAACACGTATTGTAGCAGTTAACCCCCATTGATGCGAATGTTACTTAGATTTGTAAGGGATCTCTAAATATCACGGATACGCTCGAGTTGTGTTTGGAGGGTTGCCATGTAACGGCGGACTATGAAATGAGCGGGATTTACGTGTGCATCTCAAATGATATGTGTTTTGTGCATGTGTACCTATGGAATGTAATGCGTTCCACAATCGCCTTACGATCTTGCACGCCTCGGTTCTGAATCTAAGCCGGAGTTTAGGGCTTCGTTCTACTTTATAGCAGCTTCGCTGCATGTGCGTACGTACTTCTCCAGGTAATGACTTTCGAACAAGTGTTTCTTATACCCGACGCGTCTCTATACGGAGGGTAATGGGGAAAAGGATTCCAAGTTCTGCTTTTTGCGTGATCCCATAGCGATATCAGTAGTCAGCGGTTTGTGTAATCCCTTCGTTCCACTTGAGACTTGGATTCCAGGTCTATTACCGTGTAGATAACGACGAAATACCTCACCTACTTTTTCTCGAAAAAAATCAGAAAAAGTGTCGCTTCTTAAATACCAAGAGTAATTGTTCCCTTAAGGGGTAACACCACTCTAGAGGTCCGAAAAAAGGCCAAACTTTGAGAATTAATTTAAAAAGTACGGAAAAAGGAATCGAAATTTATTTCAGACATTTAATCAAACGTGTATTCAAGTGTTGAAAAAATTTGTGTATTGACATTTTGTTGCAAAATGGTATTGCCACAGTAAAAAATCTTTAGTTTAATCCAATCGATCTAGAATTATTATTTCACCTGCTTTGAGGTTCTAAGTCCAAAATTGAAATAAATATTGCCCAAAAAATTGGTCGTCAATTGAATGGGTCACCTCAAAAACGTTATAAGATACAAATTGCAAATTGTTCAAAAACCCCCGAAAATGAAAAAAATAAATAACCTGATGGTGCAATAATAATTGTTTAAAAAAATTTGTACCTTACAAAGTTTTTGAGGTGACCCATTCTATTATTGCACCAACAGCTTATTTTTTTCATTTTCTGGGATTTTTCGAACAATTTGCAATTTGTACCTTACAACGTTTCTGAGGTGAACCATTCGATTGTTGTAAAAATAAGTTTTCTTCCCTTATGTCTCCAATGAACCATGTAGAACGTGCTTTATCAGTACTGACAATAAAGGGAGTCGGAAAAAGATTTCTCAGCGCACACTGTAATGCATATGGATATTAAACGAACGTTGCATGTTATCCCGCAAAAGCGTCCGTTGCTTATGGAGGAACATTTGACTGTGCTTGACAGTACATCCTGACCGATTCTTTCACTAAAAAACATTTCCTCATAACATTTTTTCGAAGTGAATGAAAGGTAGGGAAAGAATAATTTTTTTTCGCTCTCTTTCCAACCTGTCCATCCTCTTCTTCCTTCCTTTTTTCTCCGCTTTCAACATATCCAATTAACAGTACTTGAAGTTTGCAGGTTTCAGAATGCACAATTGAGCCGTTGCTTTCGAAACTCGAGCGAATCCAATTCACAAAAAAATTATTACAAATTAACATAAAACGTATATTTTCAAACAGAAATCACTCTGGTAGATTTTTTTTGCTTCGATTTTACAGTTTCACGCTAAAAGCCAACAATGTGATTCCCTCTAGACCCCCGCGCGTTCAAAGGAAAATTCTACTTTGCAACGAGGTAATGTAAGTATACGGCTTAATTGTTAATGATTAAATCTTAAGATTCTCTCGTTGGACTCGTCTCTTTCCGGCAGCGAACAAGAGCTCGTTATGTATATCTAATGCTACCTGTACCCCTGGACATGAGTTTTCCGGCTTGCTCGCCTGAGTTATCACCGCTATCACTCTCATTCCACTCCATAATACTTTTGTCTCTCGGCATCAACATCTCCTATGTCGCTTTCTTTCTCAAAAGAGTAGGTCAAGTGGTCCCAAAGCTCGTAAGCTACCATATTGTCTTTAAAGTCATGGCCATAAACGCCGAGGAAATACATTACATTTTAATGGCCCAACCTTTTTCAAAATATTCCACGTTCTTATTTATCAACTCCGGTACAGCGTCTCTCGCGAGATCAAAAATTCTATTACTAAGTAAATGCACGTCCTTCCCAACTTTGGAAATGGACTGTCAGAAATGTCCGCGTATCGGGAGACAGTCGAAGATTTGTCACGGACCTTTTGTGGCAGAAAGGATCATTTTTCCTTCATATTGTATTTACAGAAATGGTCTACTTCTTCGAGGCAGTCGATAACGACTTTACGTCTCATTGATCATCTGTGTTCTGGCTATTACGTAATAACTTTAGGTGCGTGATAACGTTAAACATCAAATTCAATGGTGGCACATAAACATATAAGTTTAGGAGAACAGGAAGTTTCTTATCTTGCAGAGAATGAGTAATATCTCGCTATGATTATGGTACGGTGATGCTCCTTATGGGGGTACACTGCCATACAGGAATAGGTGTGCGTCCCCATAAGTTCCGTATTACGTGGAAATTTTTATTATTTTATTTCCTGTGGGGTACCTGGTCACGTTACTAATAAATTATTGAAAATTGTACTGGGTGATTATTACATGAGCTTCTTCTTCTCCTTTTATTTTTGATTCCTTATACTGAACTTAGTTTTTTATTTTTGATTCCTTACACTGAAAAATAGTTGAGATTTTTCTGACAATGAGTGGATGTTTCTTATCCCTGAATGTATCCTTTCGCCTTGAGCATTCTAGCTAAAAAAAAGTCTACAGTCGTGGAGTCTGGGATTGGGATGAAAAATAAATAAATCTGTATTATATGTAGATTTATAAGTCTACAATAAATCTATCTTATAAAAAACGATAGACTAAAATATTGTTTAATATTTTACACCGAAAAAAATTTATAGTAGTTCCAATTGAATAAGGCGCCAACCATATATTTCTGGTAATTTTAATTACATTTATAGTTATTCCAAATTCTTTCATGGTTAAGTCAACTCAAAATTAAATAATTAGTGCCTTAATTTTTTTCGGTACAGTAAAGCACCTCTCCGTCAAATTTTTTTGTTTAACAGTGTCAATACCTTTTGACATACAGTTATATTACTTTCTCTGTATAGAAATTATTTTTTTCATTATTATGTAACATGACCTGGACTATTTCATTTATACTTTATTTTTTTATTTATATTTTAATTATTACTATTTCAACCGTTTGAGTGCCACGGGTTTTTGTTCTTTCCGAATCGAGAATTACAAACCGGCGCGTTAGCGCTTTTTTTATTCCGTCCTTCAAAAATGCTGGAATTTTTAGACACGAGACAGTATCCCACTATGCACTCAAACGACGGATATTTATTATTTGTGCAAATTCCAAACCTGGTCACAGTGGACCTCCGTCAAAAGATTAGCGATTTACAAGAGCATGAGGTCAACTCGAAATTGACGGAATCTGCGAACTTTCCATCGTCCCTGAGACCTTAAAGTTACGATAGCTCCATACTTTTTTGGATGCATTCGGTCGACAGAGATTGGTATGCCAGTATACGTGGAACGATAGAGAGCTGCTTCATTGTACAAGTTTCGACGGAGTACACAGGGCGATAGCTTACTATCTATATAGGATTACCGAGTTAATTACGGTATAGCTCATTAAGTATATGCTCGATAATCCCCTTCACCCAAGGTATGTAGCATCAGATTCACTGTTTAATTTATTCACGGCGAAGATTTCATCCCATGCATATCCTGCACTTTGTTGCTAAACACATTAGAATAGCTATCACGGTGTACCTTTATTCTAGGGGAAACAAAACTTTACCCCATCCATTATGCCATTACTAGTGTGCACGCCGGAACATAGCTGCGGAACAGATATTCACCGGCACCTGTTTTATACCCTTATGCCATTCGACAAGTTCCACAATTTATAACTTGAAGTAAGACAGACTCCTTCGATGCAGACTTTACCCATGTTGCATTTTAGCTTCGCACTGCAACTACCTTATAAGCAACATTTCTTACTTACAAGTCCTGTAAATCACTAGTCTCTGATATATTATTCCGGGGAATGGTGAATTGTATCAAACAACTAAAAGTAGTTTACCGGCTTTGCTTCGCTCGTTTACGTGTAAATGCAAAATTACACGAACCGGTTTTGGACGCGATGCATTTATTTTTCCCTTTTTTTTTTCGTAGGTTGCGATTAACACATTGACTGCCACGTAAAATTTGCCTGACTCCCTATTCACGCCGCGTGGGTCGTAATGGTATACGCTATTGCATTTGTTATAACCAGCGCGGCTTGTACGGAAAGTTTAGCGTCGGTCACCGGTAACTAACGTGGCAGTCAAAGTGTTAACGAGTATCAGTAATTAGCATTGAATTGAAAATCAAAGATTGGCTGAATCTGGTACTGACTAAACTGGACGCTTGTGTTTGAGAATAATAATACACGAAATTGGCGGGATAGGAATTATTCGTTTAAATTCTGAACCACCCATTGGGGATTAAAGTGAGGTTATTTATTTAACACTTTGGGACAAGACCCTAAAGCGTGAATACATAATATATAAATATTGATACATAGTAAACTTGGCTATTTAATTTACGCTTTTTAATTAACGAAAAGTTAATTAAAAATATAAATATAACAAAATCTACCTACGTATAAAAGTTTGCTGACAAGAACTTACAAAGGGCTTTGGAAGTTTGCAATCGATCATTGACACCCCGTAGAGATTACATAATTATTGAAATTTGTTTTTCAAAGAGTCTGACGTTGGTTCACGCCTTGGGGTGGCAAGCAAAGTGTTCCAAAGTTTGTTGCCTACACGGGTAAAAAACTTTTTACAAACTTCAAGTAAGTCATTGGGACACTTTTAACTTTCACCAGGATGGAATAGTTTCGTAACAGGTCCAGATGCAGAATATCTGAAATTGACCAATCTTAAATGTTTCATGACTTTTTATTAAGCCGTTTTCCTCAGTTATTTTTTACACAAATTGTTACATATCATTGCAAATATTATTATTGTTATAAAATATTTTATCAATTCGTTTTCTTTTTTTCGTCAGCTTTTCTTCTTTGTTTCCAGTACTGACATACATCAGCAATTTTTCGTAAATTATATCACCATGTTCCGAAATTGCATTATTTTACTACGCTCACGTTTGTTTGAAGATTCTCCGAAACTTTTCTATTCGGTTCTACTGTACTCAGCTTTTCATTTGTCTCTTTGTGAATTAAAAATTTCTTCTAACACTTTTTTACCATTATACGAGTCTTTGCTTTGTGGAGCAAATCCATTTTTATATTTACTGTAAATTGATTTAAAAAAAAAACCTAAATCTTATAATTTAGCAAGAACTAATTTTTTTTTTACAAAACGGACTTACCCCACTTTCAGAAACAACGGCTCACATATTTTTATTCCTTTTTCCAGGATATGGAGACAACAGAATTGACAGAACAATTTTATAAACTAGCCATTTCTCCTCTGAATTTAAAAAAAAAAGTGGTCTCAGGGTACTCTTCTATCCCGGTAACGTTTAAAATATCTGGACCTGCTCCACTACTCCTGCCAATGATTTCGTTCCCAACCGGGGCCACAATTAAAGCAGGAAAAAAAAAATTCCAGCCAAATTGAAGCTCGGTCAGAATTTCCCCACGGGAAAGGTCGTTTTTTTCGCCCGGTAGTTGCTCCAATCTGGAAATATGTGACGTCGAATTTTGCCGTCCTTTTTAAAAAGGGAAAAATTCTAGCCGTTCTTCGGCTTTCAGGAGATCAAAATGTTTATATGGTCAGCTTCAAATCCTATAAATATCACCGCAACAGATATTAAACACAAACGCGAGTATTGTGATAAAAATTGGAAACGTTGCTCTTCTTCTCCTCGAATGGAACTCCTTCGGCATGGAAACCATTAAGTTTGCTCCAAGGGCATTTGGAATCGAGACGTAAATCACGACAAGTTTACAGTACATCGCGAATATCGACGTTATTGATTGTTCCGTCAAAAACGACAATGCTCGTTTGTTTCTAACGAAAAAGGGTCGAAAGCGAGATATCGTCTTATCGTCCATTATGACTATTGTTACGATTATTGTACAGAACGGTACTGTACGCATCTTCCACTACCCGTCCGGCAATTGTTGTATGTCCTATTTACTCTTCTACCATCCAGGGGGTAAACAATCGGATGGAAAGGAGATTTCGATTTTTCCCAAAACGTAGTCCCTTAATTTCGGAGAAACGCGTCTTGACACAAACGCTTTCCAGATAGAAATTCATGAGGTCGAACGATTCAGCATTATTGCTGTTACAATGAACTTCCGCTATAAGGCCTGTGGGGAAGCAAAAGTCAAAGAAACCATAACCCCTCACTATGTGGAATGACAACCCCTTTGGTCAGCAATTTCCTCGACTTGTTCTAAACTTTTTTCGGGCATAGTTGCTCCAACGTTTGTTCGTTTTTTTTTCTATAAATAAAAGGATTACAAAAGAAGAAGCAGTGGATGGGAAATAAAAGGCAGGATTCAAATGTCCGCACATGGAAGGTGATATATAGTGGTTTAAGAAAAATATGTGATATTTTAACAATAGGTCACCGCACCGCTGCACATGGCAAGTCGTACCGCGACCGTGCGCCAAAAATGAAATTCAAACAACTTTTCCTTTGTACGACTACAGGTATAGTTACCTAAGACATAGTATAGATGCGACGGATTCCTACTTTCCTCTATTTTCGTATAAGTCGGCAAATAAATAAAGCAGTTTCTCAAGTTCCCTTTTACCAGTGGAATTCGTTCTTGGATCTTACACATCGTTTATATTTTTCCCCGCAATTCGGTGGATAGGAAAAATGCATCGCGAAGGATATGCAATTCCCTACTAACGTAAAGTACCGAAGGAAGATGAAATTTATGTTTATTTGAAATGCGAAGCATTTTAGAAAATGCGTTATCCTATTGTAAAAATAATATGAAGAAGGATATTAAAAGTAATAAATTTTGATTTATGGGAAATATATAGGCACAGGAAATATTCAATGTTTCTTCGAAATAAAAAAAAATAACAAACTTTTTTAACTATACACCGTGTAGAGTCATTTAATTTCGCTCCAAATATTATTCCTTTGAAAATATATTTGAATATAATTGAATCAAAATGCATTATGAAAAATGTGCAATACTCTAGTAACATAAGGTACCGAAGGCAGATAAAATTTATACTTATTTGAAATACGATGCATTTTTAGTAAAAATATAAATCCTGTTGTAAAAATAATATGAAGAAAAATATTGAAAGTAATAGATTTTGATTTACGGGAAATACAAGGACTCAGAATATTTAATGTTTTTTTTTTCCAAAGTAAACCTACAAGGAAGCAAACACTTTTTTAACTAAACTGTGTGGGATTATTTAACTATACCTCTACACATGTTCTATTTGAATGAAACTGCAGTTTCATTGCATTTCTAAAAAAAAAGAAAAAAACTAGATCGGAACGAAAGTGAAATTTATCTGTTAAAAGTAAACAATTTCAATAAACTCGCAGACACAAAATATGCTTTGATGTAAATACAGCAATTTTCGAAATGGATGGGGTTGATTTAATCCCACAAAGTTCGCGAAGAGTCGACCAAGGGCAGTGTAATAAAGTTTTACAAATTAAATTAGCAAAATTCTAAAGTTAACGCTAATTAATATTGCTTCGTGCAAAGGAACTTATTTTCTCAGTCTTTGGTGTCATTATTCTCTTATTACAGCCACCGGGACGTACCAATTTCTCTTGATCATTTTCGGTAAAGATAATTTGGAAACAATTTCATAATAATAATAATAATAATATTAATATCTATTAAAATATTATTAATTTCAATGTCGAAAATAATCGTAAACATCAATCGTTAATTATTAGGATCACCAATAAAAATAACCTTTTCTCCAGGTATTCTTTCAATTTAAGAACAACACGAAGTTCATTCAAGAACAATTCCACGATTAAATTTCGAACCGGGCGATTACCGTCGCGCCTGTAAAATAGCAAAAGTAGGCGTTCGCGTTCCAATCCGGATCCTCGAGGCATCGATCCTTCGCGTTTTTGTCAGGGAAGAAGGAATCTATTGCCTTAACAACAACGATTAAATGCGAAAGCAAAAGAGAAACGTAACGTGGAATTACGTTAATAGCTGGGATACGTTAATTTAGTGAACCTGGTATAAACTTGCAATTATATTATGGTTGTCAGTGATTATGGTGTAGTAACTATGTATTAGAATTTACTGCTGCCACATAATATGCATATGCCGTTGTTTTCTCTTATTTGCATTACACAGCTCCTCACCATGAAGTTTTCTATAAACCAAACTTTGCACTGCGATTTGGTAAGAGACCCTTTCTCTCTCTCTCTCTCTCTTTCTTTCTCTGCCTGCTTTTTTTCATACACAGTATTATATCATTGATAAAACCCTAACACTATCATCCCACAGTGTGTATGTATGTATATGTAGGTGTTCGAAATCAATAACCTTTGACTATGAAGAACCACGACAATGATGCCAAGTTTTATCATATTTTATCTCGAAAAGGGTTCTTCAAAGACATTTCACTGCAACTGACATTGCTAAAACTTTCTTTTCCGACGTGGGTGTGGAGCTATGGCGGCATGTATACGCTTGGGAGACAAGGAAGTCATCTCATATCGACAAAAATGAAGGGTAACTGTTGCTACTATTCCCTGTGCCAAAGTTACCAAATTTGTAAATTTGATTAATGACCTCTTCGAAGCATCAATGATGAATTGCTGATCACCAGTACTGTGAGTCTAATTTTTCTATATGCATAAATTACAGATTTTATATAATTAATTATTTCAATTATTTTATATAATTAAATATTTGAATATTTTATACATTTGCATTTTATTATTCCAACCAATTTTTAACTGCTTCTTTATGAAGATTTGACAATTTTATTTTATTTTATTGTTAATTTGCGTTATATAATTCGAAATGAATTTATCACAATTTTAATTGATTACGTATATTTTCTATATGACACACCGAGAAAAAAAGGAATCGTCAAAATAATGAAACTTGCTACAAAAAATAATTAAATTATATAATTAATTATTTCAATTATTTTATATAATTCAATATTTGAATATTTTATACATATGCATTTTATTATTCCAACCAATTTTTATCTGCTGCTTTATGAAGGTTTGACAATTTTATTTTATTTTATTGTTAATTTGCGTTATATAATTCGAAATGAATTTATCACAATTTTAATTTATTCCGTATATTTTCTATATGATACACCGTGAAAAAAAGGAATCGTCAAATTAATGAAACTTGTTACAAAAAATAATAAAAATGCGCCCGTGACGTAATAGTTCATTGCGCAACGAGGACGTAAAATAGGAGATTATTGCACGAGTAGGATTTGTCGCCCGAGCGAAGCAAGGGCGCTAAATGAGACGAGTGCGTTAATCGCCTTACGCTCGAATCGCGTATTCCACTTTTCCTAACGAGCGCTTAAATTTCATTTCATTCACGCTAAATATATTTCACGCTCGCTAAATATATTTTACGCACGCTAACTGAACGAGTGCTATAATCTGACATTTTACGCACGCCAACGAGTGTCCAAAATAAAATTTTACGCCCGTTGTTAGGGAAAATAATCAAATGAATTGACAAATTTACAAACATTCGTGGAAAAATAATTAATATCTGCAATTTCATTGCGAAAATCAGCATTTATTGATTGATATTTTTTTTTTCCTTTCTTAGGTTTACTAAGCATTAAAAAAATGAATCTTTGAAAATTTCTTCAAACTTTTATTATCGGCAGATAATTTTATTATTTTTCATCACGAGGGCGTGTTCATTATTTTCTCACTATTATCAAATTTTTTACCCATTTGCATCCAAGAGCGGAATAATCCGCGAGCCCGCGATTGTTTTTCATTACCGGTCGCAAAATGCAAATGGGTTAAAAATTGTTTATTCATTGTATATTCTGTACTCGCGTTGTAGCTCGAAAATTCAAGAGAAGTAACTTTCTCTGCATGCTCCCGCGAATTCTGAAGTTCGAGCTTTTACGTTGGAAAGGTGAAAATCGCGCACAAAAATTGCTGCTTTTCTTCGATGGATCGTTGGAGTTTGATTTTCAGCGAGAAAACGAACAAAATGGAAACGAATCCCTCAAGTTTCGATTACAGTCGCTTGAAATGCCAAATATTTCTTCAGTGCAGAGTTTGATGAAGCGGCCTCGCTCCCGACCACGGGAACGAGCTCTTCACAAAAATAGATGTAAAAACGTGAAATCTGACACAAGGAGACCGCAGCGAAATTGTCCCGATCGAAATATGGAGTGGAAAAGAAGGTAATCGTAGGATGCGACAGAGTTTGCACAAACTCGAGAATAATAATAAAAAAAAAAAAGGATCCATTAAATTCACTCAATTGAGTTTTCTTAGCTCCCTCGATAACGTTTCACATTGAGTCTGTAAACACATATATTCTTTAAGTAGATACGCATCATCCATGTAGGTGTGTGATGTACGTCATCATCATCCCCCTTGCGATCATCCACCCCATTCGAGTGTGTGAGTGCTCATTCAATTGTTGTATACCGCAAATACACACAGTGTGTATACAAACATATACACACCACTGACACAAAGGCTTTGGCTTTGGCTTTGGCTTTAGCTTTGCCCTTCATTTTTCCACCCCGAAATAGCTTTATGGCTTTTTCTCCATTTTCTTGTCTTTTCAAATACTCCTTTTTTCGCCTTCTGGAACGAAAATTAGCTTTTTCTTACATCTCCTGATATCCGTTTGTAATGCAGACACGCGTTAAGACTCGGTAATTTCCGAAAATAATGAGACAGCCGAAAAACAGACGTTCCATTAAATATTCCGGCTGCGAAGAAGCGAGGAATTGAAAAAAAAATATTGAGAAAAAGTGGAAGGGAAAAGAAATAATAATAATAACAAATATATATTTATTTATTTGTTTGTTTTCTTTTCCAGTTTTTATCCATTCTTATACAATATTGATAAAAACTGAAAATGAGAATAAATAAAAGAATATATTTACGAAGATATATTTATTTCTCTTTCAGCTGTTATGATTTTTTTTGCAATTTATGTAAAATTAAGAAAAACCGGAAATTAAAAATGGAATTTCTAATATTGAGAAAAATTGAAAACGAAAACATATAAATTCATATTTTTACGAAAATACATTTATTTGTTTATTTTCTTTTTTGGGGGGTTTTCATCAATGTTATATAAATTGCAAAAAAAAAAGTATGTCTTCGTAAATATATTAATTTGTTCGTTATCGTTTTCAGTTTTTATCAATTCTTTTTTTGCAATTTCCCATCCCTTTGCGAATACAATATTTTATAGAATTCCCTGTTTTTCAAACAGAAATATTAATTCGATATATCGCCTCGAGATGTTACGATTTCTAAGAGCAAATAAAGGAAGAGTGATATTAGCCCAGGACGTGATAATTGGCCACCGTATTTTATTCATTCCGAGCCACGCCGGGTCAAGATTGGTTGTAAGCATATATGCGGACAAACACATTAGGTCTGTGACCGATTGGCATATAAAATATTGCGAAAAGTTGTGGAGGAAGAAGAAGAAGGGCTGTTTCCTGATTGGAAACGTTATTGTTTACGTCAACTTATGTAATAAAATATATTAATCAAACTACATTTTTTTCTTCTACTGAAATGAGTTTGTTGAACCCGTTTTTCATATTTCAAATTCTTTCCTATTTTTGGGGGGAAGGCTTGTGGATGGTATTTTCAAAAAAAATTCATAGAAATTGTTTCGACGATTTTCAGAAAAATGCGAAACCTCCCTAGAAAGTTAACAAAAAAAAACAGAGTTCATGGAAGTCGATGCATGATATTTAATAAATAAAAAAAAGTCGTATCAACCACATCTACTAATATAAAAATATGTCTCGAAATTTATAATAATAATAATAATATGAAATATTTACATATTGAATTCTTGGATCGACATTTTTTTATTAATTGAGACTATTCCGCTGGAATTTAGTCTGGGTCGAGATTCAGATTGGAAACTTAATCTAAATCAAACAATTCGCATTTTTTAAGCGAAAAGTGACAACATGGAAAAAGGAAACAACCCAAAAATAATAATAATAATACGTAAATATAATAATAATAATAATAATAATAATAATAATAATAATAATGCTGATGATGATGACAATGATAACAACCATATTCATAATAATAATAATAATAATAATATTAAGGGTTGTTTATTAAATTGCTCTGAAATCGATAGAATAAATTAACTTTAAATTAAATAAAATTAAAAATCCCTTTCGAATCCCGAGTAAAGACACTGCCGAACAGTTTAACCGAGAAACTTTTTGATCCTTTGCATTTTTCCTCTTACCCCAATCGTTTGGAAGACACTCGGGGTTAAATGCGGCATGCAACGCTGCAGCGTCCCCAGCGATAACATCAGTGATTCGAGATTGCCTGGGAAAGTATAAGTAGGTAATGGAAATAAATTCTTGAAGAGAGAAAGAAAGAAAGGAAAAAAAAGAGTGTCGTACAGTCTTTGACGAGCAATCTTTCGTCACTCATCAAAATGTAGCGGTAACGATAATCGTTTACGATACTTTTTCACGTGGAAATATGAAAAGCGCTGCTATCTGTCGCCAAACACGAGCGTCGAGACGATTCGGCGATGGCTGAACGTCGCAATAGATTACCGCGAGCAAATGTGGGAGAAAATTTAATTTCTTTATCGGACGTCTACAAAAATGGAAATATTAACGCGAGGGAAGAACGAAACGAATCTTCCTACAAGAGCAAATGGATTGTTCGAATAAACCATCCGTGTAATCACGTTCCATCGGCTGATTCAAATTACTCCCTTTTCAATGGAACATTTTGAGCGAAAGACAAGACGAACTTCCACTTGTTCCGTCCATATCCGCGTCCTTTGTTCAGCCTTTTCTTTCTCGTATCGCGTAATAACTCAAATAATTTCAGGAAGAATGGAAATAACAAGATTGTCTTCGATCGCTTCTCGCGACAAAGCAGCACCAGTCTCTCAAATTTCAAGTTCAATTGCTCGCTGTTGGTCTTTGAAACATTAACGAGGTCTCGTCGCACACCGCAAACGTTAACCCTTGAGCGGCAAAAAAAGTTTCCGTACAATTAGATGAAAAGTAAATTCTTGTAATCCGGTATTTCCTTGCGGAATACAAATTTAACGAGCAATCCGCCTTGCTTCTTTCTTTTTGCTATTATTTTTCCGAGCAATTAGTCTCCGTTTACACGCTCAGAAAAAAGGAATCGTCGAAAAAAGAAAAATTTTTACGAAATATAAGAAACCTGCACCTGTGACGTAAACAATGTTATTAAATAACAAAATTGCAAATATTCCTATTGCAGAAATTTGAAAATAAATACGAATTTTTGTGTTTTAGAAATTTTCTTGTAATTTTTAAATACTATGATCGCGCGTAATTTTTATTATTTTCTTAGCGATTTTTACAAATCGTTTTTTGCCACGTATTTACAAGAGCAATAAAAATCTTTTTTTTTTGTTCTTCGTAATTAGAATTTTAAATGTATAAGGAATAGATGCTGAAAAAAAGGAATGCAAAAAATAATGAAAATTATTTTTAAAATGCGCCTGTGAGGCAAGTGATGAAATTAAGTAACAAGATGACAGATATTCCTATTCTAGAAATTTCAAAATGAATTAAAAAATTTATAGTAAACGTTTGTGATTATTATTTCAAATAAATTACTTTTGCAGGGGAATTTTTATGTTTTAGAAATTTTCTCGTAATTTTAATTATTTTTCTACTTAATTTTACTATTTCTCACCTACCCGCGTTATCAAGAATCATTTTTCTGCACGTGCACTCCCACTTCCGCTCAAAAATTCCACATCGTTTTCAACAAATTCGTAAACGACAATTGTCCGAATTTTAATTGGCAATTGGAACGGAAAATTTGGCAACTGAAACTTTTTCGAAACCGTAGCAATTTTTGACGTCTACTGTTTTTATTTACCGCTTCTATTAGCAGAGCATCGTCTGGAGTTTGAAAATTGCGGAAAATGCTATTTGACACTGCCCGGTAAGCTTGAAATCAATGAAGGGAGTGATATCAGAAAAAAGCATTCAATCGCAATTTCTATGGATGCCCGTATGTAACATAGAAGGAAAGAAAACGATGGAAAAAATAGCAGCGCCGAGGACGTTCATGGGCTGCCGTTCTTTTTGTATAGGAATCCATAGGAAATTGCTTTGGGATTAGGATTGCCAGTTTGGGAATATTCAATGCCTTATGATGTACATATTTTATGTACTTCAATTTCTCTCGTAATAGCAGCAGTACAGGTAACATACGGAGTGGCTCCGGCAGTAGCAATGGTAGCGGTGTCTTGGAATTTATTGGCTTCGCAATGGCTCTGATCTGCTTCTCTTTTTTTTTCTTTTTTTCAAAAATCATGGAATCACGTTTCCCTGCTGGATTTTCGCTACAAAGAGTCATGGGTAATAGCCGCGCAAATTTCCATTTTATGAGTTTCTGGCAAATTTGGATTCCGTTCCTACTGTCAACACGAAGGGCGAAAAAAAAAAAAATTGTGGAAATCATTGTTTACGATTGTTGCTTCCAGAGCCAAAATTGCAAGAAAATGGGATTTCAAACGGTCGAAAGCGGGATTTGGAAACGAAAAGTTGAAGTATGGCGACAATTTCCCTACCTCCCGTAACTCTTATTAATATCTGAAAGTGTAATAATTGCACCTGTGTCAATTTTTTTAGAACAATTTCGAAAATCTCTTCCAAGCGGATAGTTTTGACGATAAAGCCTTGACTATTTAAATTCAGTAAAAATTATAACAAATTGTATAAGGTAATGATTTAAAAAATATATATTTATTTTGTGCAAATATTGGATTGGTGCATAATTAACGACGATTAATTTGTATAGTTGCTGTGAAAATAATCGTCGTTAATTATGCACTAACCGAGTAATAATAACTAACCTAGTAATAAATAAAGACACAACTTTTCAAGAAAGGGAGAAAACAATTTCTGGCTTTACAAAAATTCTGGAGAAATAAAGAAAAAATATATTCATCAGATTTTCGTTTCAAAAAACCTCCTTTCAATTTTATTTTCCAAAGAATTAGCAAAACTGATCAATTATTATTCGAACGATTCCCTCTAACAAAAAATAATCACTAAAGAGTATAAAATGGGTTATTTAAATACTGTTTCACGAATTTACTTTATTTATATCATAGATTTATTACCCCGTTACTATGATTAAAATACAAAGTGGTGTAAACAAAATACGAATTTTTCGTTAGACTTATCCCAAAAGTGTACCAACTCTTTTGGCTTTGTAAATTCAGCAAACATCACTTTTTCCAAAAATTTCCGAAATTGAAAAAATATTTCGAATTTGCTATTGCGCTCGCCTCCTACTCTTACCAAACATTCATTTAGGAATATTTGTTAACTGACATGGAATCAAAGTGAGTAAACAAAAATCATTCGGGGACGTTAAAAATACTCGAGGAAAAAAATTTGACGTGTACCGGTGGACGTATATTTGTAGTACACATAATTCATTTAATAGGAGTATAATTTTGAAATTTGAATCGACATGATGAAATTGATGAGATTGAAACCTCCCAGGAAGCTCCACAGGGAAACTGAGAGTTGCGAGTTTAATTGAACATTGTATTATAGGGAAATGGCTTTGAAAAGAGAGAAAGAGATACTCTATATCGCGTGTGTTGAATGAATGAATGAGTGAGTGAGCCAACGAACGAACGAACGGACGAACGACCGAGCGACTGAGCGACTGTTATTGAACGAATGAATCAAAGGGGAAAAAAAGACGGAAGACCGGTCATTTGGAGATCGATTAAAAAAATAACGTCTTTTAATTAGAAATATATCGTCGATGTCGGAATACCTATACGGACGCACGTGTGCGCGCGGGCGCGCGCGCTTTTCAATGCAGCGCGATAAAGTGGAAGCTCATAAAATATCGAATTAGGAGGAGTAATCCGTGGACGAATAATAGCCTATTTTCATTCCATTTGATTTCCGTAAACGACGCGAGGCGACTCCTGACAAATGCCATAAATGTGGCAGTAAATACGTACGCTGTAATTCATTTCGCATTCCACGTAACGTACGTGTGTCCGCGAAATGTAACAACGAAGCTCGGCCCCATAGCATTTTCCAAATTTACGAAGCGAAACGCTGAAAACCTCCCGGAAAATTCCCCGTGCCATTCGCAATTTGTCAGCTCCTCATTTGCATACCGTCGAGCGAAAGGGGTACCGGGTCGAGGGATGTCGCTGCTACCAGGCATCAGTCATTTTCGCAGGGGGTGGATGAAGATGAGCGACCGTTATGGGGCTCGAGTTAGTCGATCTCATTGAATCCGGCATTACGGGTCGTGATTTATCAGCCTACTTAGGACCATAAGCACGTCCACGAGAAAAAAAAATGGATGGATTCCTCCCTATTCCTAACTACCCCGAATTCGCATTATGGGGATAATGTCGTTTTCCTTAACAGGCCATGAAATTTCATCCAAAGTTATCTCTTGCTGAAATCGTATATCCCCTCGAGCAACGCTCATTCCCTGGTATCGCTCATTCCCGGAAGCTCCGATTTACCTGTTTGCGCGGTGTAAAGAAGTACCTGGACGTATGAGTGGTACAAGCGATGTACTTTCAGCCTCGGGTGGTGTTTTAATGCCCCGAAAGAGTTCAGGATTATGGGAAAGTCGTATGGGATTTGTTTTGTAGCGGATACGCTAAATGTCTCGGCGAAAAAAAAAGGAGCTTAGACATTAATTGCGAAAATAGGTATGATAATATGTATAAAACAACAACACGCAGAATCCATTGCGCGTGAGTAAACCGCATCATCACTGACGAATCATCGGACCTGTTGAGTCCATATCGACAGTATATGTTATTAAGATGGCGAGAAAGGTTTTTAGTTAGGTTTCGTTCCAATAGGTGGCGCTGGAGCCTAACCTTTATATCTATAGGCTAATTCTAATCATATCACTGAAAAAAAATACTCTGGATTTCAATTACCTTAACGTAATTGAAAAAAATAAAATAAAATTGATTCAGTAGCAACAACGGTGCGTCAAATATTCGAGAGATTTGTTTAAAGAATTTTTTTCTCCTTTCAGTAACAAAAGAAGAATTATCACTATTATGTTTGTGGCAGCCCGTGATAATTTTTTTGTTGATTTGATAGGATCTTTTTTTCTGTGTACTTTCAAAAATGTTTGTCGGTCGGAAATAAATTGTTTTAGTATGCTTAGCATTCGGTAGTGGGTGCTACAGTCGTAATTTAAGCAAATCGTGTTAATTAACATTAACATACACAGAACAAAAAAAACATTTAACATATGTATAGTCGTGTAAATAGCATATATATAGTGATGATGACGTATTATATGGCCAGGATCTGATTTTTGGAATTTGTATTTACTTAAAAAGAATATTCCCTATTATCGAAATATTATTAAAAAATAAAATTTCCTTAATTTGGATGAAGGTTTCCACATAAGTCACGCAGATGACGTCATTCAAAAGGTAAATAGCAATACGATCGAAAAGTATATAAAAATGACATCAAGGGGTAATTTAGTACATGACTATATTAATTTTTGTTGTAACCTATTGTCCAAGAAGTCACCGAGAAATTTACCGTACGTGAATAATGAAAGAACCAGGCAATTTTTTCATTCACGTACCTACAGTCTGAAGGTGAAGACTACAAATTTCCAATTAGAATTATAGGGTATCGCGATGTAAGTGAAGCAATTAATAAAAGACAATAAACAGAAACAAAGAAGATTACGTTTTAATTATGTCCCATAACTACCAGGCAGGTTCATAAATTTCCCTTAGAAATTTTTGCCTTTGACGATAGCGAATCATAATTAAAAGAATCCATAAAAAGCTTAAGAAAATGAACGATTTTTTTTTAGGTTTTCTCGAATTTTTAATTCTTTTCAATACACTTATTCACTTACAACGTCAGCTACAAATTACTATTGTCTCGAAATGCTGCAAGCTTTGAGTCGCATTGAAAAGTATTGCTGAGATTTCTTAATAAAATAATTAGTAGAATTGGAATTTATATTTTGTAGAATCTTGCAAAGAGAATATATTCTTATGATTTTATCAAAAAAGTGTCATTCTGTCGATTTACTGTTATTTTAATTATTATTAAGTCGTCACATCCTCAGTTTTTCGAAATTCACTTGATACTTTCCCTGCGTAAGTGCAACCGCTGATCGTGTGAAAGTTTTTCACATTTGCGTATATTTTTGTTTAATTTTTGTTTACCCTGGGTAGCCAAAAATTGTCCAAAACTTTATTAGGTACGAGGTCAATAATACAAATATTAGGTTGGGAAAAAAGTAATTTCGGCTTTTCTCATGTTTCTCAATGGGATAAACCGAAATTACTTTTTCCCCTACCTAATATATTTCCGCAAAAAAAAAAATATCAAGACAATTTATTTTTTTGTTATTTCAAAAATCAACTCACGCAGTGGGAGCGTTAAATTGATAAGAATATTTGAAGGAAGTCTTGAAATTTTAGGTTTTAAACAAAACCCAAATAATCTTTGACGAAAAACCATTAAAGTTAACAAAAACAAGGAAAACTGTGGAGGAAAAATTGCGTTGGGTTTATAGAAACTAAAATAAGTTTATTTCGCCACACTTTGTTGCTCCAAGAATTTATACCCGACAGTCAAAATTGTATTTTCAATGGAGAAGAAAAAAAAAACACAAACGCAATGGAATTAACCAAGAGTTACTCGGAAATGCTAAACGGCTGAATTAAATGTGACGAGATAAATGTTCATCTGGTTGCAGCAAAAAAATGTTATTACAGAAATTGAATCTAATTTTAACTGAAATCAATCGAATTTCATTCGAATCAAATGAACGAAGCGATCAGCTCAATACTAATTTCGCTATTATTAATTTTTATTTATTGCTGAGTACTTTCATTTGGTATAATTACGATTCCATTCGTTCTAATTTCGATTTTTGGAATGAAATACATGGATGAGTCGACCCCTCAATGAAATTTGGTGAAGTCAGTTGAGTCGAATATTGTCAGGTCAATTACCGTTTCTTGCTCATCGTGAGTGTAGAAATCGAGTAAACGTCTGAACGAAATCTGCAGATCGAGCGATCCCTATATTCAATTTCATAATCCTCCCTGTAACCATTTCGAGAAAGTTTGCTCTGCTCATATTATTCAGTCTCTGATCATTTCGGTATTACACTATAATGGGATCCTGTTTTAGCGAAGTATACATATATATGTATATCGAAGAGGAAAAATAGTACAAGTAGGAGACTTCATTCATTATTAACGTTGTTATTATTATTTGTATTACTATTATTATTATCATCATCGTTGTTTGTGTTTTTCTTGGGATTTTCATTATTATTAGCACGTTAACTGCCACGTCAATTTTACGTGAATCCTTATTCACGCCGCGTGGGTCGCAAGGGTATACGCTATTGCATTTGTCATAACCAGCGCGGCCTGAACGGAAAGTTTAGTGTCGGTCACATGAGTTAACGTGTTAATATTATAATTGTGATTATTACTACTACTATTATTATTATTATTATTATCATTGTTATTTATTATTATTATTGTTATTATTAGTATTATTATTATTATTATTATTATTATTATTATTATTGTGAATCTTTGGAAAAGTACCGTATATAATTTCTTGAATGAAACATTAGCTGAGAGCAAAAAGAAAAAATTTGCTTCTCAAAATGTTGACAGATAATAAAAGGCTTTTCTACACTGCTCGAGTTGCATGGCTATTGTTGGTTTTATGAAAGTGCACCATTCAAAATGTGCGTTCCACTTATTAGTCTTGAATAGCTTGAAATACTGCTCGTCTACAGTTACACTGTGGTTACACCGCCGTTGAATAAAATTATATCTTAATACCTATGGTATTGTTTATTGGATCTCACATGACAACCTGGGGTAATATTGCGAGGATCAAAGAAAAAAAATTAAAATCTTTGTACTTCCTAATTTAATATCTTTAAAAGAATTCGAAGTCTTTAATTGTTAGCATGTAAAAATGTTGTGAAAAAAAATATGCTTCTTGAATCTAGTTTCCGAATTCAAATAAAATTTCACAAATATTGAAATTGATAAAGCTTTAATAGTTAGAAAGTTGCTAGAGTTCCGAAGTTTTCAGAACTTCAAAGTATCCGAACGAAGCGAATGTGGTCGAGTTTCCAACTTTTATAAACACTAACAATAAGATACGTAATATTTCAAAATTGTAACGACCTCGAATTCGAAAAATGCATAATTCGTAGAACTGCAGATGCGCCGAAATATACCCAAACCCTAGCAAATATTAAACTTGCAATAATGCAATTTTTTGTAAAATTGCAAAATTTCCAAAACTTTTCAATTACAAATATTTCCAAATTTGGAATATCCAATACATTTCTATGTTGGCATTATTCGAAAAATTAGCAAAACTTCAGAATGGAAAACTTTCAAAAACCACGAAGTTCGCATAATTTTCCGTAATACGATAATTTCGAAATTGAAGGAGTTCAGGCTCTTCAAAAGTGCAAAAAATAATTCGTTCGCAATATTTCAAAATTACAACGTTTCAATATCCTTCCAATTGCAATTAAAAGAAAAATGAAATGACCAAATTCGGACAGTAACAAACACTACAAAATTTCCTCAAAAAATGTTCATCAATGACCAGTATTAACACTTTGCCGTCCGCACGTCTGATCGGAACACTGTCGTTTGGCGCCGGTACAAATCTTTATGTACGACACCAACGTGGTGCCACCGGACAGCGTAGTGTTAATGACCCCAATTTCACTATTCGAAAGTCAAAATTCCGTCCTAAGAAGCAACAGAAAATCTTTCACTGTTTGTCCAATACCTTCATTTTTCCGAATTCCTTGAAATATATACAAACATTTTCGTAATTCGAAGAAAGATGCTCGACCTCGGTGGTATTACCTACAATACGTCAATGAAATTCAAAGAAATTTCAATCGAATTCAATTCGCGCTATCTCACCCTCACCCTTACCCTCACCCTTACCCTTACCCTTACTCTACTCTACCCAACCCCATTCCGTCCTACCCTTTTGCTGTTGCTCTCGCCGCTCTGTCTGGGTCCCTGCAAAAATGACCGAGGCAGTAATTGCCGTGTATTTAGAGGAATGAAATTTGTAATTGTGACGTGGCTCATAATAAAATTGATGACTCCATACGCATACAGATACACGTACCCATAGGCTGCATCCCACACGTTCCCATATAGAGTATTGAAATTCAATTTTCTCCATATCCGAACTCGTAGCAAGCTCCTGAGTACACACACATGTACCGAATATTCTGCGAATGGAGTACCAACGCGATGCTTCGTATGTTTGTGATGTTTATGTACACACGTACGTACATACACCCCGTGAATACACCCGTCGAGGTTTTCTAGCCAGTAAAGTTCGCTAAAAAAAATACCTATTTCTCAGTTTATTGCCGCTCTTCCCCACGATCTCGTAGCGCCCCGTGTATTCCTTCCGTTTTGCTTTGCACGTGGAAAAACGATTTTTTAAATTTGTTCAGAAAATAACGAAGATGCGCCCGTGACGATAAATAGTTAAGTTACGTTAAAAAAATTTATTTATTTTTATTAACCTTATTTTAATCATTAATTTAAGCTTTCTAAAAATTAACTTAACACTTGGCCGTACGCGCGTCTGATCGGGATTCTTTCGTTTGGCGCCGGTATAAATCTTTAGGTACGACACCAACCTGGTGCCACCGGCGCTTGCCCGATAGTTTTCGCATGGCACCAACGTGGTACCACCGGACGGCGTAGTGTTAATTATGTACAAAAATGATAAATTTGTAAGAAATTTTCTAGATATACTCACTTTTTTACTAAAATAAGTCACTATAAAAATGGAGTTAACTGGAGTTAATTAATATTCCATGAATATGTAATATTGTTAAATCATTTCGTTATTTACGTCACGGACGTACGGTTATTTTTTCTAAAAACATTTTTCGTTATAATCATCATTCTTTTTCTTCTCTGTGTATTAGTTATACATGCAAAATTCAAATTCATCAGCCTTTTTATTATTCTTGCGAATGCACGAAAAAAAAACAATTTTAAAATTTGCTAAAATAATTCAAAAAATTACATACAAAAATAATAAAAGGCACAAGAAAATTTCTAAGACATAAAAATCTCATTGCAGAAATTAAATAATAAAAGTAAACGCTTCTTATAAAATTATAATTAATCATTACCTCTCTATGAATAACTACCATTTTATTATTTAACCTGATTTCTTTACATCACCTGTGCACGTTTATTATTTTTTTTCAAAATGTTCATTCTTTTGTCGATTTCTTTCTTTCTCGGTGTATTCATTATAAATTAACAATTCTAATTATGAAGAGTAACACGAGCTATTTTTTAATTACCTTGTAAGTACATGGAAAAAAGCGATTCGAAAAATTCGCCAAGGAAACTCAAAAAATTACATACAAAAGTAATAAAAGTTATAAAAAATTTCTTTGAAAAAAAATTCATAAAATAATAAACGCGAACGCTTCTTATAATATTATAATTAATCATTAACTTTCAATGAACATCAGCCATTTTGCTATTTAACTTTATTACTTTACGTCACGGGTACACGTTTATCATTTTTTAAAACGATTTTCATTCTTTTCTCGATTTCTTTCATTCTCAGTGTATTCGTTATAAATTAAAAAGTCTAATTATGAAAAACAACGTCAGCTGTTTTTTTTTATTCCTTTGTAAGCAAATGGAAAAAAGCGATTTGTAGAATTTGCTAAAAAAATATTGAAAATCACATACAAAATTGATACGATACAATAATAAATAGTAAAAATAATACATACTAAAATAAATAATTTTAAAAAATTTCTTTGCACAAAAAAATTATATAAAATGATAAACGCGAACTTTTGCTATGGAATTACAGTTAATCGTTCGATTTGTATGAATATTTTCATTACTTTACTTAATGATGATAATAATAATAAATGTCATTTGCAACAGTAAAGCGGGAATATTAAAAATATAAATATTACAAACATAAATAGGAAAAAATAAATTTTTATGAGGATGTGAAACAATTAATACCAAAAAAATTTTACTTTACTTTTTCGTTAAAAATATAAATATTACAAATATGAACAATAAGAAAGAAATTATTATAACAATGCGAAAAAAATGATACCAACGAATTCGTTAGCTTTTCGTTAAAAATATAAATACTACAAACGCGAACAGTAAAGAATAAATTATTACGAGAATGTTAAAAATGATTACAAAAAAATTCTTTAGTCTTTCGCTAAAAATATAAATATACCACAAACATGAACACCGAGGAATGAATTATTACAAGAGTGTGAAAAATTAATATTAAAATAACTCTTTAACCTTTTGATAGAAAGATAGGCTTCCTGTTTCTTGTTTTACAAGAACATACGTTTAGTGTCACTGAAAAAATGAAGCAAATGTAGAAATTTATGGCGATTTCTATGTTTTTGGGGGAAAGGTGCTCCAAGACAAGATCTTTTTCACAAAAAACGAAGGAAAGAAATTCATTACTTTATTTTTCCTAATAATTTTCGTTATTTCGACGATTCCTCTTTCCTCGGTGTTCGTGCTAACAGTATCTACGTTTCAGCGCTAAAAGCTGCTTATCAAGCGAAAGTTGGAGCTCCTGCAAAACTTGTGAAAAAAGATAGCGAGTGGAAGTTAACGTCGATATGACACAGATACTCATCGTTCTCTCCTCGTCCTTCGTAAATAACTCAACTATTGGGTAAAATGTTACTTAAATTTGCAATTTACAGGGGTCCAAAGTGGACGTTCCGCAACGAACGTTAACGACGTAATGTGGTCTGGACTAAATGCGGTCCGCTTAAAGGCGTTTTGTCGAACGCGAAAACTTGGAAATTCGTATAACAAAAAAAAGTTTGGTGGGCCACAATTTCAACCCGTTATCGTCCATTAAATCGAAGCAGATAGAAACTTTTATTGGAGTCGACTTCCTTTTTCTGGTTTCCGGAAAATAGATTTCCCCTTTAAAGAAAAATCGCCACTTTCAAAGGGAAATTCGTAAACTCGCTGCGTCCTTTTGGATTTGTAACACTTTGAAAAGGAGTCGAAATTAAACTTCGGCCAATTCCTTTCCGGCCAGACTTACGCGTTTCAACCGAAAGTGCTTCACTTTGTAACTGTCTGTCCTGTACGTACGCGTGCGGAGCCTGGCAAAATTCAATATAAATATTTCAGATTTTTCGCTCGTAATGTCAATTAAATAGAGCGTCTTGAATTTCCCTTCCTTCGTTTTTTGTGAAAAAGATCTTGTCTTGGAGCACCTTTTCCCCAAAAACATAAAAATCGCCATAAATTCCTACGTTTGCTTCCTTTTCTCAGTGACCCTAAACGTATGTTCTTGTAAAACAAAAACCAGGAAGCCTTTCTGTCAAAAAAGGTTAAAGAGTTATTTTAATATTAATTTTTTCACACTCTTATAATAATTCTTTTCTCGGTGTTCATGGTTGTGGTATATTTATATTTTTAGCGAAAGACTAAAGAATTTTTTCGTAATAATTTTTAACATTCTTATAATAATTTATTCTTTGCTGGTTTGTAGTGTTTATATTTTTAACGAAAAACTAACGAATTCGTTGGTATAATATTTTTTCGCATTGTTATAATAATTTCTTCTTTATTGTTCATATTTGTATTATTTGTATTTTTAACGAAAAAGTAACGAATTTTTTTCGAATTAATTTTTTCACATCCTTAGAAAAATTTATTTTTTCCTATTTATGTTTGTAATATTTATATTTTTAATATTCTCGCTTTACTGTTCCAAATGATATTGATTATTATCATCATTATTA
Source organism: Gasteruption jaculator (assembly GCA_949825005.1). Lineage (NCBI taxonomy): Eukaryota > Metazoa > Arthropoda > Insecta > Hymenoptera > Gasteruptiidae > Gasteruption > Gasteruption jaculator. Next base: position 3,275,456 of record OX463761.1, read on the forward strand.
ACACTATTATTATTATTATTATTATTATTATTATCATCATTATTATTATTATTATTATTATTATTATTATTAATTATTATTAGAGACAGTTTTATTAAATACATGCGAAAATATTAATACATTCCGTTTCCAGAATATTAATTATTGTAGCCGCGGGAATTCTCAAACTATTGTTTTGAATGACCCAAAATATTCTGGAAATTTTCAAAAAATTTTACGGTAAAGCATAAATGCTGAAGCGAAAGAGAACAGCGAAAATTCCAACTACCAAGCGGATACCATAAGATTTTAGCGTAACGTCAAGTATCGTCAAAGTTACACTGAGATATGGTTCATATACAACATTTTATGGCAATTCGAATCATAAAACGGCAGCCATATACATGTTATGTAGATACACGGTTGCTTCGATTACGATTATACTTGGAAGAAATATAAAATCTTAATATAAACTTTCCCGATTTCACGCTTTTCCGACTCTGTAACGTTACCATCCTACGAATTATCCTACTGTTATTAACAAAATCAATCGACGATATCGTTGCTCCATTCGAGACACACTGAAAATTAAAAATAGTAATTCCAACTATAACTATAGTTGAATCTGGCATCGACCATACATTTATAGTAATTCTAATCGTATTTACTGATTTTGCAACTATCTTCATCGTTGGGTCAACTAGAAATTTAATAATTCGTGCCTTTATATCGTTTCGCTGAAGAGATTATAATTAATTGAAAAAAAGAGCATTGCAACTCACTTGAAATCGTATCGAGTCTTTGTCTTAGTTTTCAATGACTTGTTCTTATCCGTTTTCTTCTAATTTCAATTGAATCGAAGAACAAGGGAGGCACCGATAAACGAAACGAAACGAAACGAGACGAGACGGAACGGAACGCGCGCCTCGACCATACTGGCAGCTTTGAAAATTTTCATCGCTACGCTTCCATAGTCTCACAAGCACAGCGCGTACTCCAGATTTCTCGACCTATCGTACACACGATATCGCAGGACTCGGACCACTGGAGGACAAGGATCTTTCTGTTGGACCTTTCTTCCAAATTTGGAAACCTCGAAGGAAGGAAGAATGATGCTGATGATGACGATGAATTTTAACTAAAACTTGAAGCACATGGAGAGCAACAATTTATGAAATTTTGTGTGAGAATAATAAAAATGCGCTTATGACAAATAATAATAGAATTCAGACAATTAATTATAAGATACAAACAAAATTTTACAATCATTATAAACTACATTATAATATACAATATAATTCTAGAAGGATTCTTCGTTTTTTTAATTAGACCCAATTTTTCCAATTTATAATACAAAAAAATTTTTAATGTGTTCTTCAACATCGAAGAACACAATAAAAAATTTTTTGATATAAATATGAAAAATTGGGTCTAATTAAAAAATTCGAAATAATGTTAATTAATTCGCATCTAATTAATGATGATAATAATAATAATAATAATAATAATAATAATAATAATAATAATAGTGTTAATAATGATGATAATAATAATAAATGTCATTTGGAACAGTGAAGCGGGAATATTAAAAATATAAATATTACAAACACAAATAGGAAAAAGTAAATTTTTATAAGGATTTGGAAAAAATAATTCGAAGAAATTCGTTACTTTTTCGTTAAAAATACAAATATTACAAATGTTAACAATAAAGAAGAAATTGTTATAACAATGCGAAATAATAATTTTTCCAATTTATATACAAAAAAATTTTTGATATGTTCTTCAACATCGAAGAACACAATAAGAAATTGTTCGTATATAAATTGAAAAAATTGGGTCTATTTAAAAAAAAAAAACGAAGAATCCATCTCGAAAAATTTATCACCTATATAAAGACCACCGAAGAATATTAAACTACAATATAATTGTAAGGTACAAACATGATTTGACAATCAAAGAAAATATTGATATCAGAAGAGCAAATATTTAATTAAATAATTTCTTGCTGGTAAACAAATATTATTGTACAAGAAAATGAAAAACTGTAAGTACGAGCAGCTTTTTTTAAAAGTAGGGCATGTCCATTTTGCTAAAATAATTAGTTAAAGCTAAATCTAATTAGAAATTACCGCAAAATTTGTGATTTCAATCGATTCACAATAAATATAAAAATGGGATAAATTGAAGCAAAGGGTTAACGAACTAGACAAAGACAAAATTTGGTTTTACGGTTTACGGAGCGAGTGACAATTGTGACATCTAACATTTTTTTCAAAACTTTTGGGGTGCAACAAAAGACTTGGCGTATTTTGGCCGAACTTTCATAGCATGTAACATCCGAAGCTCGTTAAACGCCATGAATTCCTGGTTTCGCAAACAATTGAATCTGATGTTATGAATTGCCAGAGTGAGAGAGAGAGAAGTCCTTTGGGAATTTGCGAAGAGCTTCTCTGCTCGAGCACTGTAAAAATTCGAAGCTTCGGGAAGGAAAAACCACATCCAGTGAAAACTCGCTTGATGTGACGTAGGAAAATTCCAAACTTATTTAGGTCGAAACTCGAAATTATTGTGGTTATTGCAAAGGACTTTGGTAACAATTTCTAGTTCTAGTTTTAGTTTTACACATGCACAAAATATGAAATGTATTTACTATAGGTGTATAAAAATAATTAAAAAAACTGAAACGTGACAAATTCGTAAAATATATATATTGCATAAATTCACCAAGTTTAGTAGGTATGAAAAAAAAAAAAAGGTGAACATAAACATTCTTCTCTTGCAGTCGTCCAAATTTATGTATTTATTTATGTATACATATACATTTGAAAGAACAATTAGTTAGAACAATTAAACAATGTAATTTATAAAGCGTGGTTTCATCCGAAGACTCCTCTGACTATATTGCAAAACCGGAGGGTCGTGAGTATTATTTTCATAAATTTTCAGAAGCTCACATTTCAGCAATTAGGTTAGATTTAATGAATTGGTTAAATACACGCTACACACGGAGAACATTGCTCAGTATTTCTTACTATGAAATTTGGTTGGTTTGGGCTGGTAACTTAATAGCAAATAAATTGTAACAAAGCGCAATTCGTTATAAGTTCAACATATTGTATTTTATTACAAATGAAATAAATATATTTCTAAATAATTCATATCCTAATAAAAATAACTAGAGGTAGGTATAAATTTCTCTCCTTTTTTTATAAAGTATGAAATTTAATGGCAATTTGTGCCGTTCTACTTTTTCTACAATATTTTGTTTACGGAGTAAACAAAATCTTTTTAATAACTTTGGAATCTTCCTATCGGGGTGAAAATCGATTAGATGTCTGAAGAAAATCTGCAAGTAAGACGATCTCGATATCCAATTTGTTTGTTATTAATCAGTTTCTGACGATTCTGTTATTATATAACGCGATATTACGTAACTCTGTAATGAAGAGAAACGCGAATAACTGAAATAAAATACCTGAGCATCTTATTTGCAATAAATTCTAATGTAGCAAAGCAAATTTTTAATATATTTAATATATTTTAGAGTAATTCGTTTATTGAGAATACATTCTATTATACAATTATTGAACCGGTAAATTCGATTTCTACTAAATTTCAATGTATCATTATTTTTTGATTTTTTTTTTTCGACCACATAAATTTTTCCACAACAGAGTATCAATTTTATCACCTGGAAAAACACAAATCGAAGTATTTTGAGCTTCAAAAAAACGAGCGTTATTTTTTTATTTATTTTCATATTTGCCACTACGAAATTTCGACAGGAGCAATTTAATCCTCGGGAATATTTCTAATTATTAAAATCATTGAACTTTGGCATTTAGAAAATTCGAAAATTTCCACGAACTTCTATTGGAGCTTTTGGGAATTTTCTTACGTTATTATATAAAGTCAAGCAGCTTTTAATTCAAAAAAATACTCAGAAAATGCAGTTGCATCTACCAAAAAAAGGTCCGATTGGAGTCAACAGCTCCGTCCTTTCCTCCAGAATTTCTTGAACAACGAGTATCGGGAGGCTGCGATAGGTTCAAAGTATCCGTAATTGCTTCTGAAGCAGCGGAAAAGAAAAAGGCTTTAAAATAAATCGATTAGATTAATATTTGTTATGGGACTGACGTGAATAAAACGTTTTACCGCGATTTTTCCTCGTGAACCCCCGCGTGTACCGTTATCTTTTATAGATAGCCATATAATTACATTTGAAACTGTAAAAAAAAAGGGGGGAAATTCTATATCATTCGGTACCTGAAGTACCACGCTACCCCTTAGTTATCAAAGTTACTGGGAAATTATATTACAAGCATGATTTTCAAAGGAGCGCCTGTATAACGTTTATTTCTACACACGGGGACGCGCTGATGCTGTTGCAAACAAATATTTCCTAAAAATTGTCGCGTTAATTGATCCGTGAAGAAAAAAAGCTCCCTGAAATATATATTTCTCGTTTTCTACTTCCCTTTCATCTACCGCTTTTTCATTTCTGTCACATTTTTTCCGGAAAATTTCCGCAGCAAAAGGGGGAAGTTCTCGAAGAAAATTTAAACGAGAAAAAAGAAGAGGAAATATGAGTCGGTTCACAACTCGAAACGTTCGAGATAAAAATCCAAAGCTCGGCAGGTCCTCTTGGAAAGGAATCATCAGCGAAAAAAATGTTTAAGAAAATACGAAAACGCGGAGTCCATCCTCGGGTAGGTATACGATTATCCTCTTTTTCATGTGATTATTATAAAAATAATGATGACTATGATCTTTTTTTCGCTTACGAACACACATTTTTGGTACAATAAAAAGCAAAAATCTTGTCAGCTCGAAAAGCGGAAGTTAAAAGAGTCGGTACTCAAAAGCTCAAGTGGAAGTGCATGGACACGAATTTTTTCTATTTCAAAATTTCAATGTTTCCATTAATTATGAATATTTCTAAAGATAAAATTGTCCCTGCCAGAATAAATCCTGATATTTATAAGGATAATAATTAAAAAAATAACGCTTGTTTTTTTTAGCCCAAAATACCACAATTTATGTTTTTCCAGCTGATAAAATTAACATTCTACCGTCAAAAAATTTATGAGGCTCAAGGAAAAATAGAAAAACTGGTGATACATTGAATTTTCAGTAGAAATAAAATTTGTTTGTTCAATCTGTTTTTTTTCAGCTCGAATTATCGTAATTTGTGTTTTTCCAGCCGGCAAAATTGGCATTCTGCTGCAGGAAAATTTATTTACTTGGAGAAAAATAAGAAAATAATTACATATTGAAATTTATAGTAGAAGTAAATTTCCGAATTAAAAAAAAATAAGAAACTATTCCCGTGAACGTAAGCGACTGGTCTATATTTTTGGAATTTCAAGTATCTTCTCCCAGGAAACGTACAAAGCCAGCAGGAACATTGGAATCTTGGAATTCGCCAACTTTCTGCGTTCCTCACCTGGAAATTCTACTTGACTGTTGGAAATGTTCTGGAGCGCACTAAGAAAAATGATTTCCTATGGTAGCCGAGGAAAGCTGGTATAATTATAAATTTTTGTACGTAACGAATACTTTAACAGTAACTTTACAATTTTTTTCTTTTTTTATCTTTTAAAATCCTGCCGCTACAATATGTAAAAAGTAAGCTGCGATTTTTTGAAAAATCTCGAAAACCTCAATTTTCTGGGAATTTGAGAACCTTAATTTACTGTTCAAAATTTAATCGTTAGGAATTGGAAGTTTTGGATTATCAATAATTCATATATAAAATGGTTATTTACAATATAGTCAATTATAAATTGTAATAAGTCTTTTTTAATATACTTATTTTATAGTGAAAGGGGGTTTCAACTTTTCCACATGGAACCGTATATGTTTATCGCACTTTCCAATTTATTTCTTCAACAGGGTGTTGTTTAACGCATATTTAACACGTTCTAAATAAAGTTAGTGGTTTGTTTGGCCACATTTTTTTGCTCAAGACAAATTCTTCATAAATTATGATAAAAATAATAAATGCCAAGATGATACTCGTGGGGTTATTTTGTAGGAAGTTTAGTAAATTCACCGAGTAGCATGCATGCACGGAGGCTGTATGAAGCGTTCATATAACACACTTTACATAGTTTCCAACAAAAACATAGCCGATGTACGTACATTCACGTGTGGCTTGGTAGAGATATATATATATATATACACTGCATGTAAGTACAAGTATGTACATACACTGGGCCCTCGGTTTTTTATCACACAGTTATCAATAAATCATAATGATTAAGACGCCCTGGAGACTATAACTAACTCCAAACAGCGATATTCGAAGAATTTTGGAATTTACATGTTGAAAATTAGAGGGCTTAACAATTAAAAGAGGATGTTATAAATGTTTATAATTTTATATAAATAGAAATCGAAATTCCAAAACTGGAGCAAATTACATATTTTTTTTTTGGGGGGGGGGGGATTTTTAAATTGTAAAAGATGGATATTTGAATTTTGTTAAACCGAAATTCAAAGACATTAAATTTCAAAGAAAGTTTCGATGTTTTTAAAAACCTTGAAGTGTTCAATTTTCTGGAAATTTGGAAACCTTAATTTAAGGTTCAAAGGAGAATCGTCGTGAATTGGAACTTTTGCGTTATAATAATTCTTATATAAATTGGTTATTTAAAATATTGGTCATTGATAAATTGTTATAAATCTCTTATTTTTCCTTGAATGGACCAAAACGCCAGCAGATAATTTTCGGAGCATTTAGAGTTTTCGCAGTTGAAAATACAACGACTTCAGAATTAAAATCAGAAATCTCGAAAATTTTACCGTTCCTTCCTGCGAGTTTCTAAATTCAAGCAAAAATTGTAACAAAAAACTGCATGATATTTTTTTATTCTAGGACCGTATAATTTTAAAAAGCGAAAGATTTAAAAAATCAAAAATTAACGATTCGTAACAGGCTCCGGTGTTTTTGAAAACTGGTAAAATTCAAACTTTGAAATTAAGATTTAAAGAGGATACACTATCAATTAAAAACTTTGCAGTATCATTAATTTGCGCATTTAACGAGGATCGTTAATCGTCAATAAGTCGCAATTATTAAAATCCTTTTTATTCCTCCGTTCTGAAAATATAATTTTCCGAGAATTCGAAATCTGCATAATTTTTGTTGAGAGAGAACTCAGCCATTGAAATGAACTAATATGAAAGACTTTGCAATTCTTTCTTCCTGAATTTTAAATTTCATCAAATATTCCAACAGAAAACTGAGTCGTATTTTTCCTGTAAAACTTCATAATACTCAGAAACGAAATTAAAAATTTTGCATAGTTGAAATTAGACACTCAAAAATATTTGTAAAATTCATTTTTTCGCAATTTATGGATTTTCATTCCAATGTCAGTAAAATTCAGGACACCGTAGGTTAGAAGTCGATTTTTGAAAATTGGTCGAGAATTTTAGTTATTGACTGTGGAAACAAATATTGTAATTTCGAAAGTTTTTTCCATACAAGGTTGAGCATCGCAGAATTCTGAAACTTAAATTTGAGTTTCGGGATAGAAAGTGCGAGCAAATGGAAAGATTCCCACTGTCATTAATCCGTTCGCTTAATAAGCCGCATACTTTTCTCATTTGTCATTCGGAATCGAGAAGAAAAAATCGCACGGAATGCTGGAAGTTCGCTTCAATCGAACTTTTATAAAGAACTCTTGTAATTATAGGAGAATGTTCTAATGTCAACACGAATCACGTACTCCCTCGTAACAGTAATTTCAAATGATAAAGTTTCATTAATCATAGGGAATTCTACATCGGGTCAGGTATATTTCAATTGATGAGATTCGATTAATCACATTTTCAATTATACCCGCGCCGACCGTGTACATTTATACAGCTATTCCAATAGTGCGATCATTCGATGAAAGATAATTGATAAATGAAATTCGTAATAAGAGGAACTACCCACGAACTTGAAAACACGCGCTTCAGTTTGATATTATAGAATTTCAATATTTTCGAGTTTTCCACCGATTCTTATTGATAAGCGTAGTTAATAAAAAAAGCAATGGTAATATCTTTCGTGGAGAGACTAAACAATAAAGGCTGCCGTGCCAGCCCACGCGAAATACAACGGTGATGTACCGGTGTTATTACCGAGAAGTAGCTTACAGGTAACATTTACGTCGAAATTTCTTGCTTATGAACGTCATGTATTATTTTATGTGGGAGTAATATAATTTGATTTAAAATCCGTAAACATTTTCAAATAAAGAAATATTTTTTCCATTTATCGGTTCGTTCAACGGATATTTGCAATAAATGTAAATATTGTTAGTTAATGGTTTGAATGTATTCCTTTTCCCTGCAAAATTAGACTTTTTTGACAAATTGCCACGGTTTAGTTAATAATGAAATTCAAAGTTACCGAAGATAATACTTTGTTTAACGAACTTCACGCGTTATTTTATGTAACAATAGTAGAATTATTTCAAAACCAAAGTGCAGATTTTGAAGAAATTAATATTTTTTTATTCATCAATTAGTTCAACAAGTTTTTTTTCTACTAATTACTCTGATTTTGTTAATTGTAAAATCCAAATTTATCTAAAATAATAATATTTCATGTATTATTTTACATAACAACCACGTAATTGTTTCAAAATAAATATAAAAATTTTCAAGGCAGAAATATTTATTTAAATCATCAATTAGTTCAGTAAATATTTGCAATAAATATAAATATCGTTAATTATTACTGTAAAAATATTCCTTTTCTCTGTAAAATTTAGATTTTTTCCTACTAATTGTAATAATTTAACCAATAACGAAACCCAAGGTTACCCAAAAAGATAATACCCCAAAAACTGTCCTCGTCAAATCACTTCACTTAATATCATCAATCAATTACTGAGAAAATTTGACACGACAAAATACTGGTTCCGATCAAACATTGCTCTTTATTTCCATGTGACATGAAACGTGAAAAATGTCAAATCCCAATTCACACCTATGTGCCGCGCTTGGGTGCGGAAATGGGGTGTGCCGTTTACGGGTTAATAAAATATTACGTTACATTATTTTTTTTTTTACATTCTGGAACGGAAATTTTTGACATAAATGTTACGTGCAAGCTACTCTCTGGTGATATTACCCGTGGAATAACCGTAATATGGCCTGTGTCTCCACCGGACATTCGCGAATGAAAATTTCCCACATAAATGTTGCACAGAAGCTACTTTCTGATTATATTTTATGTAAAATAATTCCACAATAGCCTGTGTGCCGAGCCGACAGAGAATGCAACATTAATGTACCGGCACTATTACTGAAAAGCTCTGCATAATATTAAAATATATTATAAATTATTTACTATTCATGCATATTTATTTCACCGGAAAAGTATTGATTTCTCCGTTAGTGTGGCACAAATTGCAATTAAAATATGTTAGCTGCATTTTATGAAATTCAATTTCCATCAAATCCTGCTGGAATTTGATGGAATTAAATTTTCATAAAATCCAAAAATTCAAATTAGGTTCCCAATATTTTTTTTTTTATAAAAATAGATTTCACTGGCAGATTTAACAACTAATTATCCACATTTGTGTCGAACCAGGAAACAAATATGTTTTCAGTCAATGACGAATTATATAAAATTAATATGATTGTTTGAAAAACAAATATTTTATTTATCTTCTTTTATGGTGGTTACTTTGATTATTGCAAGATTGCATTACAATAATTTGTTACATCCATCAAAGGGAAATTTTAACACAAATGTTGCATAGAAGATTTTTCTTTAATAACGTTAAATGTAAAACAATTTCACAAAGACCTCTGGCCCAGCCGATACAAAATGTAACATTGATATACCGGTACTATCACCAAACCGCACTTTCCATATAATTTTCATAGAAACTTTATACTTGTGAACATAATGTTATATCTTATAAGTTATACAACAGTCGTAGAATTGTTTTAAAACAAACATTGTATTAGTGTTTTATAACAATATTCATATTAATACAACGTGACAAAACATTAGTTCAGTACATTCACGAGCTGGAAGTTTCCACATGAATATTACACGGCAGCTACTTTCTAGTAATGTTACCTGGGTATATATTAATTTAACAATCGTACGTGTGCCCTGCGAACGCACAATAAAACGTTAACATACTGGGGATGTTATCAAAAAGTAGCCTTCGCGTAAAAAGAATGATAAGTTATATTTTATGGGAATCCACGTGTTACGCTTTTACTCAAAAACAATATTGTTTCATCTTAGAATTTTAAAATTCATATAAAAAATTAATTTTACCTTTCCAGTCTAATATTTCGAGCTCCATACGTTTCTTTGAGTAGCATTTGTAACACATTTGCTTAAAAAAATATTGTTCCGTCTTAAAATTACGAAATATTTTAAACAAATAATTCTGCTGATTTGGTCTAAGATTCCAGTCTAAATTCGGGTATAACTTGATACTTTTTTTTTGTTTAAAAAAATATCGCTTTGTCTTAGAATAATAAAATGTTTAATAGAAATAATTATATCAATGAAAATTAAGTTTCCAGTCTACATTTCCAGCTCCCTACATTCCATTAGGTATAACTTGTTAGTTTTATATTTAAAAAAAATAACGCTTTGTCTTTTAATTATAAAACGTTTAATATAAATAATTGTACCAACTTAAATTAAGTTTTCAGTCTAAATTTCCAGCTCCCTACATTCCATAAGGTATAACTCGTTATTATTTATTTTAAAAAAATAGTGCTTTGTCTTTCAATTATAAAATGTTTAATATAAATAATTCTATCAACTTGAATTAAGTTTTCGGTCTAAATTTCCAGTTCCCTACATTCCATTGGCTATAACTTGTTACTTTTTTGTAAAAAAAATTTTTCTTCGCCTTGAATATATAAAAGATTGAGTGCAAATATTCCTACTGCTTTAGATCAAATTTTCGGTCTAAATTTGGAGCTCGACGCATTTTAGTATTGTTGAAATCGTAAAGTAAATAAGCTACAAATACGATCGATTCCAAAATGCAAAGACTTTAATCGACAAACACAAGGAAACGAACCCAAACAATTGAAATTCCATTTTACAGAAGACTAATGTAATTATTTTCAAAGAAACGTCACCTTAAGGCTCCCCTACGTTGGTGATATTACTACCCCCTTAACTTCCGACAGTTTGTTACGTTCGAGAGACGGAAATTTCGACATAAATCTTTCGTTGGAACTGCTCTCTCTCTTAATATTACCTATACGTCAACATTGCAATTCTGTATCGACTGGGTACCATGAATATTCATTGAAACTTCGTAAAATCGAGCGAGAAGACGTTCGAGACTTTGACAAAGTTTCGCTGAAGAATAAAAAAAAGTTACCATTTACTCGAACTTCATAATGCCGTTCACGGAATGGCTCTCGAGCATCTTCCGAGTCATAAAATTTTGCCGTTACACCGTGGAAGTACGCTATATCTATACACCTATGTCTCAAGTACACGAAACAATTTGTTTATAAAATGAAAAGGAGCAAAACTTTTCAGATAAACATTAATATTTACGTTTATGGGATATAGAAAATATACGTTTCTCCATTAATGAGATATATCCTGGCGGTTCGGTATCAAAAAGCTTTCATGCGCGATATACCTTGAGGGCATAAGCGCATAAAAGCTTTATTGGATTTAAACCGGGATCCGGGAGAGGCTAAGGAAGGCCGAGTCTCCGAGGTGCTTTGAGTTGCCCACTTTCCTGGCCGTCTGTTTCTTTCCAAAAGGTTTGAATAAGAAATGCCGAGGTTCTCCCAGAAAGGATTTAATGGTAATCAGTTCCCTTCGCCAAGGAGAGGAGGACTTTGTATTCCAGGACTCGTGAGCGTTTACTGCACTTTTAAGGTGTTCGAGCGAAGAAAAACCAGCACACAAGACGGCAATTGAATAGGGGAAAAATTCTATATAACTCGCCACGGAAGTTGAAACACAAATTATCGAACCCTCGTGTTTCGCATGGAAAGGATTTCCGTTTGTCCCGTGGGACTTCGCCCAGACTAATTTTGTCTACTTTGGAATAATAAATAACGGAAAGTTTATTTGTTTCGTAGAGATTTTTCTTCTCCTCGTTGTATCAATGGCGGGGAGAAAAAATAGATTTCCCTTTTTTGTTAGATTTTTTCCTCAAAGCTGCAGACTCATGGACCATTTTTCAATTTATTTTGAAGACTCGTTAAAATTTGGGTGACAGAGACTTCAGGAAGAGACTTCTCTCGAGTAAGATTCTGGGAAATTTCGGAACCATAGAATTTTTCTTCTTTTATCCACCGAAAATGTAGTTATTTTCAAAATTGACATAACTCAAAAATTGCATTCAACGGAATACCAAAATTCATCCGGACCAAATTCAAATTGGAGCTAGAGGGAATTTTCTTGTATGGAATTTTGAGAAATTTCAGAATTCTCTATAATAAAATTATTTTTCTATACTAAAAGTTACCCCCAGTTTAGGAAATTTTAAAATCCTCTAGTAAGCATTGCTTCCCCTTTCTTGTATATACAAAAATCTCGCATTTTGGGCCTTCCAAGATTGAGAAAAAAAAATACATTTCAGAATATTAGAATTATGTAGGCAAGACACAATTCAGAATAGAGTTAAAAAGATTCATAAATTCTAAATAAAGATTATTCTTATTTTTCCTCGTTTGTCCTGAATTAAAAAATAGGGATTACCTACATAATAATAATAAAAAGATAAATAAGTGAGATATAATAACATATTTTTTTTGGAATTTCTAAAATAATACAAAATTACTTTTAGCAGAAAACCAGAAATACATTGGTACCAAAATTCAAATGGACTTTTCCCATCCCAGATTATCGAAAATTCTTGAGTTATTTTATTTTTACATTTTTATTAAACAATTATTTTACTTCTGGCGCTTCTTCGATTATCCCGCCAACTTGTGAATTTCAAAATCGTCAAAAATTACATTTAGCAGCATTACAAATTCCATTGTGAAAAATTACATTTTGCGGCACTACAAATTTCCAACTTGAAGAATCTACTTTCAACCCTGGTGATCTCAGGCTCTCCGCAAAAAAGATCGCTCTTGAAGATACGACTGTTCGAGCGGAAAAAGATTTTATCAACAATTAAGCCATAAAATTTCAAAGTTTTCTGGAATTTTCCCAAGTCAGATAACTCACGGAGCTTCCTTCCGATTTTCCAAGGGCGCTTAGCAAATCCGTAAACGTTACTGGATCCAAAATACGGTAGGACGTTTCCGGTGAAAGGAAAAACGGCGGATTCATTGATTCAACGAGCTTTACTTCCACGTAGGTTCCTACATTTAAGTCCACTTTTTCAGCCATTCGATCTTTCCTTTTTTTGAGCCCGCTTCTTCTTTTGTCCCGTTCTTTCTCCTCTTACTTTTGCCTTTAAAAGAAATCCTACCATCGCAGCTCGCATTGGCCACCCAGATAGAAATAGGGGTAGGAGAAATGACGAGAATGGGCTTTCCTGTTCTACTAAACACGTTGGCATTTGACCCCATAACTACTTCCTTGCAATCGATAAGATATCTTCCATACCAAGGCATATTAATATCGTACAGGAATAACGAAATGCTTGTAATAAAGGCACACACGGTCTGAAGCCTCGCACCTTCCACCCTTCGAATCTCGTCAATAAAGGGACAGAAAGGGAAAAAATACAGATTGAAAGTGGATCCCGAACCGTTGCTGCATTTTAACGCGTTAAATTTCGTGTCGATCACCGCTGACCGGCACTGAATTTGCCGTTTAGGCCGCACCGGTTATGACAAATGCAATAATGTATACCATTGCGACCCACGCGGCATGAATGGACATTCGCGTGAAGGATGAGGGTCCATAAGGCGGGTTTTTGGCCCCTAGGGAGCAACATCTTTATTTTTACATGTATGATGTGCTTTCATGTCGTTTACAACATACACAAAAAAGAAAGTTGCGCGTAATTGCGCTCATACTAAAAAACGAGGTTGAATGTGCGAAAAAAGTTATTTTTTTGTAAATAATAAAAAGATTTAAGTTTGCTCCAATAAAAAAGGGCCTAAATTAATTAAAGAAGGCTTAATACTGTTCCAACAAAACATTGAAATTATTAAAAAAAATTATTGTTATAGAAATCCGAGATATTATAATTTTTGATAATTATCAGGGCCAAGATTCCGCCTTATGGACCCACATCCTTTGACTCGGCGTTCAACGTATCAAAAATTTTCGGGGCATAGAATTATTGAATGCAATTGTTATTAATTTGGAGTTTCGAAAAATTATAAATTTTCGCTTTTTTCTTGCACTTCGCTTACGATCGGTTTTATATTAATTTATTATAATTAGGTACTTCGCCCAAAAACGTTATTTCATTTCCTGTTAACTCGAGCTCGAAAATCGTAGATCGGACCATTTTTTCTCTTTTGATTCCTCTCTTTTTAATTACTTTTTTTTTTATTTTCGGTATTCTATCGATAATAGTTTTATGACTCGGCTTTGGGTGGAAGGTGATATGCATGGAAATTGCTTTACGTTAAAACCTCTCGATACACAATATTTGTGACACTTTCGGTGTCGAGAGCGAACACGAAAAAAATTGTTTCTCCGAGCTCGCTCTGGATCAGACCGCGTAGAATTGACCGTGAATAAAACAATTCTGTGTGAGATCGACTTTTGCCACTTTTGGTGTCTGCCCCTGAGCTTTATTTATCGTCATATCGAAAATTACACAACTTCACCGAAAACTGCCGACCTTCGAACTCCCAGAGATAGTCGGATACGATCATCGAGATTCGAGAGATGGAAATGGTTTAGCTTCGTTTCGTAGTTTTTCTTTTAATTTCAGAAACAATTTATGTAATCGGTTATTAGAATAATAGTACAATTATATACAAAGTTGACAAAAGATGGAAAAAATTTTTAAAAAGAGCAAAAATTGCGTTACAAAAATAATATATATATGTTAATAATGATAAGTTACGTTTCCTGACTAAATTTCCAATTTCCACATTTTACGGGTATGATTTGTTATTTTTTTGCTGAAAAAAATATTGATTTGTTTAAAAATATTTACTTTGTCTTAGAATTATAAAATATTTAATATAAATAATTATATTGGCACAGTTCAACTTCGATTGGTAGTCTTTTTCTTTCGTATTAATAATTATTTGTGCAATTCGCTATTAAAATAATAGTACAATTATAAATAAAAACGATGAAAGTCAGAAGAATATTTCAAAAAAAGAAACACGAAAATTATAATTGAATGGGTCACCTCAAAAACGTTGTGAACGTAGAAATTGCAAATTGTTCAAAAACCCCCGAAAATGAAAAAAATAACCCGATGGTGCAATAATGATTGTTAAAAAAAAAAGTTGTACCTTACAACCTTTTTGAGGTGACCCATTCAATTATAAAATTAATCTAGGAAAAAAATGTGAAAAATAGATTTCTAATGAAAAATTGTATAAAATATCCAATTGAGTTCATTATTGTTCATTCAAATTTAAATCGTTGTGATTCTGAAAAAAAAAACACAATTATTTACAAAATATAAACAAAATTTGACAATCATAGGCTGAAGCGAGAGCTTTTTTCAATACTGATTAGTTATAAATAATTTACCGTAAACGATTGGCTACGAAACCCCATGGAAATGTTTAAAATAAATATTAAGACATTTCAGAAAATTTCAAATTCAATGAAATTCCTGCAAATGTTACTTGGGCGGTACACCCCGTGCCTGAGAAGTTAACACAATAAATTTCCATTTCTTTTGCGCATAAGTAATTAATTATTAAAACATTCGGTGATATAAATATGGTAATCCAGGCTAAGAAGAAGAGGAAGAAGAGGAGGAGTTAATATAAGGATATACTTTGCCGTCTCATTATTCCCTCTGACTTTCTCTAACAATAAGTAGTTACTGGCTCTGACAACTCCTTCAACTTTCAGGAAAGTTGAAGCAGCAGCCAACAAATGTAATAATCTGCCGCCAAGTTCCAGCGATCATAAAAATCCAGTAATAAAACTATTTAATTCCGAGGATGGACTTATTAGCCCGATTTTTATTATTAGCAGAATTACACGGGTAAACAAGCAGCTCCCGGTCTGAAAATTGATCCGCACCGAGTTTTCACGACGCGTTTGTTCTTTTTATTTATTATCCCGGTATGGAAATAACAAGTTACTCGAACTTTCCTCTCGTCTTTCTCTCTGTCTGTGTAAAAAAAAGTTTTAAACTTCGCAAGAGTTTGAATCCCCAATGTCTTAACTTCTGGCTTCCTCCTCTTTTCTTTCGTCGAATTTTTCCGACTTTTCTCCACGCGATTCTTTCTTAACAAGATGGGACGCATTTTGTAACGCGTCTCTCGAGTTGTAATAACTGTAGACGTATTTTGTCTCGTTAAAGTCCATCATTTTATTCACGCTCCAATCATTTTTCCTACACTTTGGTGCTCCAGAAGCTAGTTTCCAAGCTAATTCTTATAACAATCGTATTACGAACTAAAACGATACATAAAAAAAATAGTTTTTACTAACAAATTTGTAAATTGTAAATTTAAAACTTCAAATAAAGTAATTTTTATGAAAGGGATCTAAACATTTTACAATAACAATCGAAGAATCAATATTTTACGGATGGAAATTTGGCTAAAAAAATCGATATTCCAATAATTCTACTTAATATCCAAGTATTTTTTACCAATTTTATCCCATAGAGTTGAAAAAATCGGCTTTGCGTTATAATAATCATAGCATTAACGACAATTATAAGCTAAAACGGTATAAAAAGAATTATTTCTACTAACAAATTTCGTATAAAGCAATTCCTATCAAAGGGATCTGAAAATTGTATAGTACCAAGCGAAGAATCGATACCTTCGAATGGGAATTTTGCCAAAGAATTAATATTCCAATAATTCTAATTAATATTCAAGAACTTGAAACGCATTCTAGGCGTATTTTACGCCACTTTTATCCCGTAAAATCGAAATATTTAATGCAGAAACCCTGCTCGCACAATAACGATAATAACGATAATAATAAAATCCGAAACGGTAATAAAAAGAATTGCTCCTACTAACAGATTTCATATAAAGCAAACCCTATCAAAGGAATCTGAAAATTGTATAGTACCAAGCGAAGAATCGATACCTTCGAATGGAAATTTTGCTGGAGGAATTGTATTCCAATAATTGGAATTATTATCGGACAATTTTAAATGTATTGTCGGTGCATTTTATAACAATCTCACCCCATGCAGTCGGAAATATTTGGAAAATTGCGTAGAAATGTTTTTTTTTTTGGTTGTAATAAAAAATATAGAGGAAGAATCGCAAGGTAATTTGGTAAATGGCGCTTTTAGCACGTTCACAAGGTACTCAAGTGTTTCCCAGAGATTTCTTCAAGCACATGTAAGGGAATAAAGGTCCCATCATTCGATTAGTTTTATCGGTATATATATACACTCGCCAGTCTCCCCATTTTTGAACTCCTATACAATATATATAAAAGGAAATATGTATGTTATGCCCATCTTTTTCCTGACGTATCTCTACCGGCCATCGCCGTCTCTATCTTTCGGGCTTATCGCACTAATAAAGAAGATAACATAAAATAACCACTATTTCCTTTGAACATTTTTCCATTAGTGACTATTACGAAAATTAATATAATTTCCAATCCATTAAATAGATAAATAATTACAATAAAAAATAGACGAGTTCGTTATAAGGGATTTTGTTACAATATATTTTCAGTAGAAAATAGAAACGCGAATAAAAATAACGGGAAGTTTTCGCAAAAATATAGAATTTGTATAATTTTTTTAAAATTTGCGTAGAAATGTATGAAATAGTTAGGAACCGTTATTAAGACAATAATTCAATTTCCAGGAGTTCTGGAATTTTTCACTGTACAACCTATGACGTAAAAGGAAATACGATATCTCTCCACGTCAATCAATAAATGTATTTGCATATTTTTCAATCTATTTCTTATTTCTTTTCGTCTACGCTGTTTATTTTCCTCTGTTTCTCGTGTATTGAAATTCATATCCCGACATTCAATATCCAATGATGTCACTGTTTTTTGTGGTTCAACTGTTGTCCTTATTTCCTTTCATAAAATCACCAAATAAATGTATTATATAAATCCACTCTACTCTTCCTCTATTCGAAAGGAAAACTTTCATTTTTATTCGATTCCCCGTCGAACGATTCCCAAAGAAATTAATAAAAAAAAAAGAAGAAGTTTCCTTTTTACGGCTCTACTACCGCTCCTGATATATGACTATGAGATGAGCGACGTGTTTACAACAATAGATTCAAGAGAGAAAAAAAAACCTGCAACCCTTCATTCGAAATCCTACGGGCTAGTAATTTCCTTCGTTCCATTATCTAATTCTTCGGCCGGAGTCAAATAAATGGAGTCCAAAAAGAACCTCGTGAAGTCTCCAACTACACTTCGATCCGGGATACTTTGGCTCATACCGTAGACCGCCAACTGCAATGCAAAAGGCACATTTTAGGCGTATGCTCATTTTTTTTTCTCCAAAACGTATCCTCGAGGGACAATATCGTACCTTTCCTTCGACGGGAACTTCGGGATTCTCCAGAACCTTGGCCAAAACGGTTTTGACATCACTTAAAAATTGATCAGCGACACCCGGCTCGGTGTGTACGTGTGTTATGCAAATATGTATCCCACTTGGAAACTGGAGGGAGTTCAGGTTCCACCCTTTTGCACTTAAACCCTCTGATAAACGGTATATGTGGAACGTATCAGATCCAAGAGCTATTACGGATGTTGCCGGTGTACCAAATATAAAAATGCCATCCATTTTCCTCAGCCTGAAAAGACAAGAGAAATACATTTGAGCTCGAAAAATCTACAACTCTTTACGATTGCGATATTACTGTACTTAAAAAAAAAACCTATGGGGAAACCATAAAGATTTTATAGGAAAGTATAGCAGTTGTACAGTAAAATCGTTTAAAAGCCCTGTAAAGCAACGTTTCAATCGCTCTCGAAAATTTTTCTTCTGGGAAGAGTTGCGAAATTGTACATATATATATACTTTATTCCCACGTACGATCGCTCAGCCCTTTAAGAGGATCAAATCCCACTTTCATGTGTTTTACATTTAACATGGTGCTTTAAATTCTGAAATTTTAACACGCAAGGAAATATAATCGCAATAAAACGAATTGTGATGAACGGACATGAAATGAAATAAAAGAAAGAACAAACTAGGATATCTCACGAACTCGTGAGAAAAGCCTTTAATTAGGGAAAAGTTATTTCTGTACTATTATAATTCTATTTTTGTCAGTCCTTTCCTTCACAACATTAATTTTTTGTCCAGACAGAAAAAATTATTCGAAAGTCGAATGAAATAAATGAAACCATATCCCTTACTTTCTGTAATTTATAACTGAATTTATGAATTGCACCTAGAATAATTATTTCTATCATAAATTGGATTCGCAATAACTGAGAAAGCGATCTACCTACTTTTTAATTTGTAACCAAAAAAATGGTAAAAAATATGCGTCTGTAAATTAATCAAAACAATAAAAAAAGCCAAAATAATCTAAGCAATTAATTTATACGACCAATAAAGAATTTGTATTCATTAAAAAAATTAATTGGACTCTAAATTAATTGAATAATACTATTTTTTAGACGACACACTGATATTCATTCGTGTTCATTCTATTCTATAAACTATAAAAAAAATATGACGTATTCGTTTTTCAATATAATGATTTTTGATTTTTGGACGTTTCGTGTAAATTTGAAATTTTTTGGGGTCTTTTTCGCATCAGATGTGCTTTTTGTAGAGATACTACTTTTCATACATGAACTTGTCTCGATTTTTTGCACCAGAGGTGTTTTTTGAAGGATTCATAATTTCTTCATCCCTCTTTTTTCATATCCTGCAATTATTTTCATTTGAAACGGCTTCGACATTCTCTTGCAATCTCAAAAATCTTTTTCTAATCTCCCTCTTAATACACTGCAATTAACTCACTCTTGCTCTATATATTTAGTCGTTTCGATAATTTTCTTCGTGGATTGCAGATAACCATCGTATCCAAAGTACATTAAAGTCGCCCAACAAGCGGCGATGATACCACCGGCTCGAGAGCCATTTATTGTAGGTGATCCATAAATACCGCCCGGCCAATCCGTAGTTACTGAATACTGATGATGGCGTAATGCAATATCTCTGTACAAAATAACTGAAGACCCTTTCGGTGCGTAGCCATACTACAAACCAAAAAAAAGATTGTGATTATTTTAATTGACTTATCACTCCGGGATTCCAGATTGTTTGTTGACATTAAAATTTGTAAAGCGAAGGCCTAACAAAAAGATAAGATTTCAATGTTAATCGATTGGTTTCTTAATGACTGATGATTCGAATTCGGTGATAAATGATTGATACATATTCTTTTTTTACTCAATGCACTTACTTTGTGAGTATCAGCGGATATACTAGTAACTCCTGGTAGACGAAAATCGAAAGGTGGTAAATCGTAACCTGCTTTATCCATAAAACATATTAAGAATCCTCCAAGACAAGCATCCACGTGAACTGGAATGTTGTATTTTACTCCCAAATCCGATATTGCTTGTATATCATCCATCGTACCGTATGGGAAATTCGGAGTCGATCCTACCAGCTGTTTATTTAGAAATTATTCTATGAATTATTTCTCAGATTATTTGAACGTTACAAATTTTTTTCAATAATTCTGTGGTAGTACTGTTGTCGACAATTTTTGTTAATTATAATAGCAGTAATAAATGTTTGTAAAAAAAATACTACCAATGATATTGAAAAAGCTTATAAAATAAAGGGTACAAGTGATTGCATTTAAAGTATCAAAAAAATTATTGCAAAAATCCAATTTTTCCAGTCATTCTTAAATAATTATTTGCTCATACGTGAATTCCTTTCAGATTCGTAAAATTTCTTGCAGAACAAAACGCGTTTTTTCAATTATAATTATTTACAAATTAGTGACATAAGGTTTTATGCAGGCAATTCGAACTTTAACACTAAACCTACCGTGACGTCACCTAGTGACGTCACATACGTATATTTTAAATGGGCAGCGGGTCATTTGACCCGCTCACGGTAGCTTTAGTGTTAAAGGAAAAGAAATTGAGAATTCCTTCATTTCATATAATTTTGCTCCTTTTCGAGATCAATAAAATATTATTTGGTAGATTTTCCGTCATTTAACTGAAAGACCTCAAATTTGTTATTTTACTGCTACTGACTTAACACGGCATTTAATTTCGCTACTTTAAATGCTTTATAAATTTCGTAATATCATTTGTGTTTATACCATAATAGTATTTCCGGTGATGGCCTTCCTCATAGAGTTTATATCAACGGCATAATCACTGGGATTAACGGGAATACTTCGTATTCTGATATTTAAATACTGGGCGGCTTTATTAAATGCAGAATGCGCTGTAACAGGCATCACTATTTCAGGTTTTTTTATACCTTTCACTTCCTTCGCGTAATCTCTGTAAGCCTTGCACGCTAACACTATGGACTCCGTGCCACCGGTAGTCATCTGAAACAAATACGTTCATTAGACGTAACATAGATGAATGATAAAATTTCATAAATTGCAGCCAATCGTTAGTTACCGTGCCACAAGTCGAGTCATTTCCATGAAATAAACGGCACGCGATTCGCACGACTTCAGCTTCCATTTTACAAACTCCAGGAAACACATCGGGATGCAGGGGATTGGTATACGATGCTATCCCGTAAACGTCTGCCATCAGTCCCATCAGATCCTTATCGTGTCGATATACTGTTCCTGACACTTTACCACCCTGCCAATCGTAGTCACCTATTTGCATATATACGTAACGATTGATTACGTTATCAGAAATAGCTAATACCAACGATAAGACTTTAACTACTCAGGAATAGGAGACAAGCAGAGTTTGAGTTGTTCAATAATGAGATGCTTGGAAAAAAAAAGATATTTTTTATAATTAATTCGTCTCGTAAAAAATTTGAATTCTACAAATAGAAATTTGTTTTCAAGTATTTCTCTACTTACAGACTGTTACGAAATTAAAAAATTATTTACATTTTTGAGAATTTGGAAATTGTAGAAATATTAGTTTGATTCAATGTTAAAATGTTAAAGTTAAAATCTGAATGGTTCGTTAAAAAAACTGAATTACAATAACAAACCGGTTTTTGCTTCAAAGTGTTTATCTATTCACTTATTGTTACAAGAATTTATTTAACCTTTCAATAAGAAGTCATTTAACCTTTCAACATTTATAAAAGTTGACAATATTGGTTTAGCGGAATTAAAATTCTACAATTTTCATAGAAATTTATCTCCTTTTAAAGCATCCACCATGTAAGTATTGGAAACCAGTTTTATTGAAAAACTGGCTTGAAGTAACAACAAATGAATAATATTTTTTCTTTGCTATGCAAGACTCCTAAAGTTACATGACTTGCGTGTAAGATTAGATAAGGAAAGTTATATTAAACTCTCTTTTTAGTACATGTACATAAAGATCCCCAATGCTGTGTAAGTATTGAGATTTTATCAGGTGAAATTATAACCCAGTGATCTGTGTTTTGTATGTCGTGGAAGCGTCTTTGTTGTAAGTTGAAGTTTAACAAAACGATAGTTGTAATTAAAGTCGGGGTAAACAAACAGAGCTATAAACTAAGGATTAACACGCAACTCACACGACACAGGAAAACAATACTAAAAAAGCAAATGCATACCTATATGAACGCATCGTTCCACCATAGATACAATTTCAGCTCGAGATAATCCATTTTGCGGTAACCGAGTAGTAAATGGAGTATTTTTAAGTCGATCCAGTGCATCTTTAGTGAAACTGTCCCTTGCTTTGCTTAATTCCTTGTCCACTCTATCCCTTATAGAAGGAATATAACGAAGAAGATGGAACAATCGCTTTTTTCCACGTTCCAACAAACCTAAAAATGGTAAACATTTTAATAAAATACGGCCGATATAACCTGTCACCTTAAAAGTAAAAAAAAGTTTCTCATAAAGCTTCAAATCACAACTTTCGATACTAATATTTTGTACTTACTTTCGTTCTCTTGGAAGACAAAATCCCATATCCATATCGTCGTTAGAACGGTCGTAGTTGTTACGGTGACTATATACCATGGTTCCTTCTCTTTGAATAAACCATTTACAAATCCCTTTACAGAATTTAGTCCCAAAGTCGACATCCTTTCGAACAATGTCTGCCGATGAAAAATACTAAAAACGAAGTTCAATGGAACTAATTCAAAGTTTATATTTTTATATCAGTTTTGGTGAAATGTAAATTCTTCATTGACAAAATAATTCAATAAAGACTTGAGAATTTCTTATGTAAAATAACACACGCAAAGCAAATTATAAAAATATTTCGTCCTCTTTTGCTCTTTATATCTGTTTGCCGGTATCGCCAGAGATGGAGTGTTTCAAGGCTTTGTTAATTCCTTAATAAGAGATATCAATGTAAATGCAAAGCGCTAATAACACTCCGTTACACTCTTTATCTTTTGCTTTGACTCACTTCGAAAGAAAGTTTAACGTGGAATGGATTGGTAATAATCTTGAGCGAAAGGAAATGAAGAAAGAAAGAGAGAAATGTCCATTTTTCATTTTTATGGGGCTCCAAATTATGTTTGTAATATTATAGTTAAGTTTTGATTTAATAAAGAATTTGATAATAAGGAATTAAAATAATATTTGCTAGAAATTGTTGGTAGAAGATTGTAGAAAATTTTTAAAAAGAGCAAAAAGATTCAAAAGTATCACAAAAGAAGAATTCTCATTGTTACATACAATTGTTAGATTAAGTACTAGAGAAAGGATGAGGGTCCATAACGCGGGATTTGGGCCCTAATGATGGTTAAAAAAGATAATATCTGGATTTATATAACAACAATCTTTTTAATAATTTCAATGATTTGTTGGAGTCATATTGAGGCTTTTTTAATTTACTTAAGCCATTTTTTAATGGACTAAAACCTAAGTCTCTTTTTTATTTCTTTTTTATGTATGTTGTAAAAGATATCAAAGCACATCGTATATATAAAAATGAAGATGTTGCGACTCTGTGCTCCCTTGGGGCCAAAAACCCGCCTTATGAACCTTCCTTCTTATTAAGATGTGTTATATACACATAATATTGAAGAATAACATAAATTAAGCACAGGGACGTAATGATAAAAATGTAATTCTTGTCTTATTATTTGATATCACTATTATTTAATAATATAGGTAAGAGTAAATTAATAAAATCAAATAGAACAAGAATTTAATTTTAAAAAAGAACAAATATCTTCCTTTTTCGGTGACGAATTGTGTTCTATCAACAAAAATAGTTAGCAGAACAAATTTAGAAAAGGTAATTGAATTTTACTGATCAGATGATTTTCCTTAAAATATTCAAAATTTTTAAGGATTAGGTTTTTCATAAATTTTTATTAGATATTTAATGTGGAAATCAAAGAGAACAAAAAAATTGCTTCCAAACTCTTAATTTTGAATGTTTTCTGCAATTGTTTATCATTTTTTATCAAAAATTTACAGAATGAATTCCACAAAGATAAATTAAACAAAAAAGGAAGGAAAATGTATAGTTGAACTTTCATAAAATGAATATAACTTAGATAGAAGAGGACTAGAAAAATACCTGTTGACCATTACATATACTGCATTGTATTTAATAGTTATTAACAAAATAGTCATAATAGTTCTTTTTACTTACTGTAAAATCTACTCTACTGCTACCGCTACTTAGGAGACTGACAAAAGTGACTACAGGTGACTAACTGACTAGGCCGTATTTATGTATGTATATGTGTATAATGTACAATTAAGGTTAGAAAATTTACAAAGTATGTATGGCTTATAGTGCTATACACGTGAAGTAGATGACGTTGTTTTCAATCTTTTTTGCTACACTTTCATACTTAATACGTACGTATGTACACACCTACATACATAAATGAATTTTTCGCAATTTCTCGACAGATGGCACCACAAAAACGCTCTCGTTCTTTGCCCGACTGATGGATATTATTATCGATGGATACTATTATTTAATAATACAGAATACAGATAAGAGTATATTAATAAAATAAAATAGAATAAGATTATAAAATTTAAAAAAAAAACAAAATTCTTGCTTTTTCGGTGACGAATTGTGCTCTAACCTCCGACAGATGGCGTTATATTCCTTAACGTTATTTATCCATGGAAGTATTCGAATATCACAAAATTGTTTTATCCAAATTTGCATTTTATGGAAACTGGGATTCCCCAAATAACCTTTTAGATGGCTTGGAGTCTTATGCTATCTGGATAATAAATAGGACCAGTTTCTTTCCTAGTGGAATACACAAAATTTATTGAATAAAATAAATAAATAGAAAAGAAATTTTTATGGAATAATAATAGCATATGTTACCCGAATGTGGAGAATTGAAAAACACATTTAATTTTCAACATTATTAAAGGACTCGAATTCAATATAAAGTTTCCTTATTTGAAATAAGATTCTCTTCTAATTTGGAACATTAATATATACACGGTGTAGTCCTTGAAAAGAATAGTGATGGAAAAATGAAGGTTTTAAATAAACTTTAGTGTTTATTAATGTTACTTATCATCGTAATTATAACCATTTATTTCTACAATTTAAGGCCATAATTGTTCGTGTGTGTCACTTTTGTTTAGAGACAACTTGCCGATAAGATATGAATGATTCCTTAAAATATCTTAGTACTTAATTAAAAAAAAAAGGATGCAGTTAATACAATAAGTACAGAAGTAAAAACGAATACATGGGCAAAAAGGAATCAAAGAGAAGAAATAGGAAATTATATATATCGTCTTTGCAATTAGTATTCTAGTTTTTATATGCGAAGTAAAGAAAAAGAGTACGATATTTAATATTTACTTCAATCCAGTTAAAAACACTTCATTCTTTATTGAAAACACATACCATAGTTTTTTTTTCATTCATAAATCAAATTGGAATTGGATAAGTACCTATTATTTTCTTCAGACCCATTCACTTTCTTGTTTCCATATATACTACCTTTTGTTATTCTTGTATATAAGTTGATTCGAACTCTACTGTCTGGATGAAAACCAATTGGATTTTTTTTGGAAAAACCTGTTAAAAATTCAAAGTCTTTTCCCATTACAATAATATCCAAGTAAATCATGATGTACTTTAAAATTCCAATCAATTCAACAACACAATTTCTATCTTCATGTAATACAATATATAAGAATGAGTAAATACCACAATTTGTCTACAACAAAGTCAAAGATTTTTGTTTTTGTTTTTCCTTCGATATCTTCCTTCAACAAATTTTTTGTTTCAAGTAGAACCGCATTTCAAAAGAAAAGCTGTTAAATTTCTATAATTGGCATTGAGAAAAAGCAACTTTTGAAGCAATGTTGTTCAACGAAATGTATATTTCTTTAATATGATTTATTTATGCTAACCCTTTCGCTGCAATGAGCGAGTAACCGCACTCCCAATAACTCGGCGAAGAGCTTTTTGTCACTTCGCCCTTAATAAGTGAACGATAATTTGCGATAAACGTTTATTTACAGCCTGAAAAGTCGATAACCGTTTGTGAAGAACATGTGACAAGATTATAGCTTTTCTATTAATTTCCAAGGCAAAAACGAATGTTAAAAATATGTTGAGACTTTTAGGATAATTTTCCAACTGGATAAAGTCCGCAGCGAAAGGGTTAAAGTTCAGGAAATACTTTATTCCATTATTCCCTGAACTTCGAAAATTTGTTTCTCTTTGTCTCAGCGCCGAAATGTTTTGGAGTAACTTTGGAAATATCAAAAGGGAAAAAAATACCAAGGTATCGAAGAAACTTTCGCTCTTGTTTGTGTATGAACCTTTTTTTACATGAAAAAGGTATTATTTGTCAATAGAGATCAGGCCGGACAATTATTAACTTGTAGATTGAATTTTCCTTATCTTATCTACTGATTTAGAAACATTCACAATGAAATAACGCGTGTAAATCGTCGTTAAGTACTTAAATTTCTGTATACGTACGCGAACCCTTTTTAATATAATTAGTATTTAATTTAATATAATTACATATAAAACTTGGGTACACATTGCAGACTGAGATAACTATAGTAACTAAACAGAAACAAGAATTACCTATTTATATTTAACAGTGGTAGTAAACTTTTCAATTTAAAAGTACCTTCGTCTCTCTTTTTTTATATAAACTATAATGAGAAAAAAGGAAAGAACGCGATAATGAAAAATGACTAGATTAAAAAAAGGAGGCAACTTTTTTAGAATAATGGATTTCCTTTTCTTGTAACTTCAGCCTCATTTTTCAAATGAGTGTAAAAATGAAATATTTCTTTGGACGGTACAACGACGAATATATTTATATACTAAAGCACAGAAAAAAGTAATTAATCCTTTTGTCAAAATCAATTTTGAGTTATTCCAATTAGAAAGAACAAAGTCGCTCAGAGCGAAAACTTTTCCTGTGTACTTTTATAGCTACCATTCGATAATCGGAAATTCCAAAAATATGTGTGATCCAAAGAAATGTACTAATTAAGCCTACAGCTGGGTTCTTACTTTTAGACTTTCTAAAAATCGAACAGTGATCCTGACATGTGGGAGTGCGAGAAAAAGTATTACTTTTCTTCTTTCTAGAATAACAGCAAAATTGATAGCATTGAATTTGTCTCCCGTTGCGTCGCACTAATAAGTTATTGTTCAACGTTTTGTTGTTTGACCAAGCTCTTCGAAATCGTGTCGGAAATTAGTGGATGTATAAAACGTATCGTGACGACATCGACATCAATCGTACTTTTCATTTCCTTTTTTCATTGAATTAACACATACGTGGCTTCGTTTTTACAAAACCACACAAAAAAACACTTTTCAAAACCATGTTTCTTAAATCACTATAACGTTGTTTTTTTCTTTTCTTTGTTACCGTTGCGTTGTTTTAAGCATACTACAACATATCGCACCAATAAATCTTTCAGCAATAGCTTTATACGTGCAAAGATACTCGTTACAGAAGTAACTCTTTACCTCTTTTGTTTGTAAAATACGTTCTTTTTTGTGCCGGAATAATCGAATTTAATGAAGTTCTTCTTTTTCTGTATACTTTGGTAAAACTGTGAAACCTGAAATCAAAAATGGCAGGGAATTAATATGAAAAAATAGAAATACCGAACAAATTTGAAAGGTATTTTTACAAATTTTTGTAAAAATATAGAAAATAGAGACTCACGTATTGGAATTAAACGAAGTAAGATTTGCATTACTTTAACCGTTGAGTGACGTTCGCTAAAGCAACGGCGAAAGCTTGTAAAGCGCTAAAAGGATACTGAAAATCTAAGGTATAAGCATTTCCATCGATTCGTCCAAATTGCATCACCTGAAAAGAAAAAAGAAATCTTATTAAAAAATGATTTTTCTTATATATGCATAGAAACAGATCCAAAATTATACGCATAAATATATTATGAATTATATTTTGATACATTTCCAGGACTTTACCAATTTGAAATTATCGGTTCTGGAAAGTAAACTTCTTTTGAATTGATTGAAAAAATATGGAAAATGATAAATTTTCTACAATTGATTTCATCGTCTTGTATTTTCCTCCTAAATATGATTAAAAAAAAATGTATATAATTCACCTGTTTGCCTTTAAATTCGATTTGAAAATTCTTAGCGCTTTCTTGAGTAACTCTTCCGCCAAAGTCCAATTGATACACTTGACTGGATTCATTCCACATGGGTGCTTTATTATGCATCACTAATTCTCTCCTTATCACTTCTGGCCGATGAGTCGATGTACTTGCGCCTCTCTGTTTCAACTGTAAAAAGGAAAACTTTCAATTCGGTTTTCAAATTTTTTAGAGTAAAAATAGTCTATGCAACAAGTCTATCCAACGGATCCTTTATTTAACACGACTTATAATATACATTTAATAGCAATAATTTTTTGAGAAACCCGAAACCCTTTTGGTCCCAATTGTTTTGAGGAAATTGCCTTGTCACACACATTTTAGTGAGGTTTCCACCCTACAGGAAATCGCCCAATGTGATCTTCTGCCCCCTTGGTCGAATTTCACTTACGGATCCAATTACCCGGTAAAAGGTGGTCAGTTACCAACACTTTTTAGGCAAGACTCGTTTAGGTAAATACAGCTCTATGCTTCTTTCAACAAAAAATTAAAAAAAAAAAGAGCCAGTAGTTGTAAATGCAATCCAAATTTGAAAATATAATAACATTTTATTATTAATAATATAAAAATATAAATAATAGTATAAATATAATAATATATAAATATAAATAACAGCTTAAAGTAAAAACCTGGTGACTCCCGTTAGATTTTGTCTGATGCCAGGGTAATGTAACTACTTCTAAAATTGTCGAAAATCAACATATGCATACCTTCTGACGTAATTGAGCTTTCTGGAATGTCTCCAAATCACGATAATGCGCCACAGAGTCATCCGGAATCAATCTTTCCTCGTCGGAACTTTCGCATCTACTTTTACGTGTCTTTCTACTTAATAGTGGACTAGATAAGAGTCTTCTTCTGATAGGAGAAGCCGATGCCGGTCTTTTACCCTTTTTAGATGGTGCTGGACTACTCGGTGAACTTCTAGGAAGCCTTTGAACAAAACGTATCACCATTTATCATGACAAATCCTCCTTCTAAGATACGACAATTTTTTTATCCCTCTTTCCGAGAACGCATTCTAAAAAACTACCCTGTTTATACCACCCATTTCGAGATTATAGAGTGCAATAAATTTTTTTGATGGGAATTCGTTAATTACCAACACATTTTGTGTAAATACACAGAAAGTTAGATACACTAGGAATTCTCGAAATTTAAAAAAAAAATCTATGAGGATTTTCTAACAAATAAATGGACATTTATTTTTGGAAAATTGAAAGCGTGAACATTTAATGAAGTAATGAAGTTTTTAGAAAAAATAAGATATTTCCTTATTTTTTAAATTTTCCAATTTTTTAAATTATTTTTTCAGACAAACACATTTTCGCAATATCCGTTTTACCAAAAAGTACTCGTACCTTGAAGAGGACCTTGAAGAAGATTGCATCGAAGGACTATCCTCGAATTCCCAAAGTCTCGCTGCTAATCCATCTAAAGAAGAAGCTAAAGAGCCACTTGGACTGGAATCTCTGAAAATGCAATTTTATTCGTAAGTAAATGAACGATTTACATTTCACGTAAAAGCTTCTTTCGCTCTTCTGAGTAACTGGAGGAATAATACTAAAAGTATAATACTAAATTCAGCATTATATTCAGAGAGTTAAGCTACTTATAAAAATGAAAAATTGAATAACTTTTTATTATTTCCTTCTTCCTGTGACATTTCTTTCAATTATTGAGAAATAAGACGTAATGTGGCTTGTAAGTAGTAACGGATTGAATTTTTTCCAAAGCTCAATCCGTAGTGTAGACACACTGGAGTGTAAAATCCTGAGAGTACCGTAGGTTTAAAAAAAATCTTCTATTGAATGAAAGTGGAAAATTGGGACAAAATTTTTCAGTTACAAATTTATCAAACTTGAAAATATAACAAAAATCAA
This sequence comes from Gasteruption jaculator, assembly GCA_949825005.1. NCBI lineage: Eukaryota > Metazoa > Arthropoda > Insecta > Hymenoptera > Gasteruptiidae > Gasteruption > Gasteruption jaculator. The sequence goes on from OX463761.1 coordinate 3,306,157, forward strand.
TATTTAAAAGAAAGTTCTTTATTGCATGAAGATACAAAATTTAAAGAAAAAAAGGATTATAGGAGTTACAAATTTATTAAATTTAGGAACAGAACAAATTTCAATATTCTAGCAAAGAAAAGTGTTAAACAGTTTTTTACGTGTAACACCTTCATCCTACTTGTTAGGCATTTGAAAAAATTGAATTGACTAATATTCAACAAAACTCTCTTTCTATAATTAATCTCTTGACATACAAATCCTCCTTCTAAGATACGACATTTTTTATTCCTCTTTCCGAGAGCGCATTCTAAAAAAACTACCCTGTTTATACCACCCATTTTGAAATTGCAGAGTGCAATAAATTTTTTTTATGGGAATTCGTTAATTGCCGACACATTTTGTGTAAATACACAGAAAGTTAGAATCACTAGGAATTCTCAAAATTCTCTCCAAGAATCTCTGAGGATTTTCTGACAAATAAATGGACATTTATTTTTGGAAAATTGAAAGCGTGAACATTTGAGGAAATAAAAAAGTTTTCAGAGAAAATAAGATGTTTTTGAAATTTCAATGTCATTCATTTCACGGCTTTACTGTACGGAATTATTATATTATTATTTTTAATTGTTATTTAGATATTCTTTGTTAACATCAACCTGATTGATAAAAATCCAAATTTCAAAATAAAATGTACTCTCTCTCAGCTTTCACGTAACTGTTCAGTTGAGCGAAATTAAATAGTATTTTTCGGTCGCATCAAGTTCCATTTCATTTGTATGTCAAGGAGTTGAAAGCTGCACTGCACAATGAAAGGAAACGAAAAAATTGCTTCGTAGAAATAAAAATAGATTTTTAATTTCTACAAACGCCTTTACTCTTCCCATAACGAAGTACCCCAAACGCATAATTATTATCAAGAATCAAACAAACCTTGCCGGAGATTCGCAAACTTCCCCCTTGACGCTTGCTACCGCAACATCCTCGTCGATAGTTTTCTCGATCGGATCTTGCCGAGCACTCGCCTGGTCAGGAACGTCGGTAGATTCCCGTCTATCGACGTCTTCGGTGCGCTCTTCCTGGAGATTCTCCGCTAAGGCTAGTCCTCCGGCGGATTCCTCGGCGTATTCGGGTAGCTTCGGCGGTAGGGAAATTTGTTCGTTACTCGGAAATAAATCGCTGGAGTCTAGACTTTTGGATTTGCCACAACTCGTTAGTTTCGGTGGCTTCAGCTGCTGCTGATGATCCGCGGCGATATTGACGTCGTGGTGCGCTTTGTTGCGTCTCCTTCTCCTGGTTTTCCTGGAGACTAACACCAGTCTTTTGTTGGGGGCTTCTCTCCTAAGCATCGTCAAGGCCACGTCACAAGGTACTATTTGAGCATCCACCAGGTCCAAGTAACCGACGCTGCAACTCCTGACTATGGAGTCGTTCGGGCAAAGTGGACCGATACTAACTACAGTTGGTGTTCTGTGCACTCCCCGGAACGGCGGTTGCTGCTGCTGTAGCTGCGGTTGCGGCAATTCCGCGGGTTCGTTATCGACGCGCGTCTCGTCGTCGATATATCTCAGCTCGTCGATTTTCGTAGGTGCCACGCACACGTGATTGCGTCTCCCGCACGAGGAGGAACAGGAGTGCGATTGCGACGGCAATTGCGATTGCGATTGCGATTGCAATTGAGATTGCGAGTTCGTCGGAGCGTTACTCCACGGATTCGTTGAATTGTTACTAGTACTACTTTGCGTTTGACACGTCGTTGAATAGTTATTTGTAGTCGGGTTACCCTTGGACACGGGGTTAGCTAAGCATACTTGCGTCGTTGAATTGGAACCTTCGAAATTGTTGATGCCGTTCAAGTAAACGGCCTGCGAAGTTGAGTTCTGCGTGCAGGAGGTACCGTCGCTCTTCGTGACGTTGCCGTTCTGGATCGACAGAGGGATGATGCTGGAGGAGAAGGTCAGTGACTCCTGATTGATCCGGTTGTTCTCGTGATCCTTCCTCGTGGATATATTCGTGTGCGGGTGATCCGTCGATGCCAGCGCAGTCTTCATTCGTTGAATATTGGTAGAATAATCTGTATTGGAGTTGGAGGTCGCTATCAGCGTTTGCGTAGGTGCCACCGCGTTCTTGGGTGACTGCAGAGTAGGCACGTCGCAGCATCTCGGTACGTTGTAACGAGACTGGGTCCTGTTAGTCCTGACGCTCTCGCAGTAGTTGACGACTTCCTGCAAATCGACGTAAGGGAATTCGTCCTCGTACGTTGTTGTCGCGGCCGTGGCTGCCGCTGCCGTGGCTGTGGCGGCTGTCGCAGCCGTTTCGTTGCAAGAGGCCGCGGACTCGGTCGCTAAAGGCTGATGATTCGTCGTAGAAGCCATTTGGGATCTGCCGCTACTCGAACTTGGACGCGATGCGCTCCTCGGGGTCATCGGAGCTATCGGAGATGCTTGAGCTTCGGTCGTACACCGAGAACTTCCTCCTTGCGGTTCTTGGAAGGCTTCTTCTTCGTCTTCCGAGAATAGGTTTGGGTTGAACGATGGATCTGGACCTGAAAAGGACCGGAATCAATGAAAAACGTTGTTTTTTTTGTTCCTCTTGTTGATCTTGGCTGTTCGAAGCTCATATTCTGTTCGCGGAAGGAATACTAATTTAGGACCTTCTTTCAGGAAATTTTATACCATTGGAGTTGGAAGCAGGTGTCACTGAGAGATGCGATTGATTTTGAGCAGATTAAGGGACCGAGTACCGTGTGATATTTATATTAGTTTTCTTAAGATAATTGGATATGTATTTGTAGAATCCCGTACGAGAATATATAGTTCGGTTCCAAAAATTGGGAGAAGTTGGAGATCTTTCCTAAATAAAGACAAAAAAAATTCATAAAGGGAATTTTTTGAATTATCCCTTCTTTGACCGTAGGTTTTAATTAAATATGTATTCTTTCTTCAATCTATCGGTCTTATCCTTCCATCTTATCCTCCTTCCCTTTTTATCAACTGCTCAATGTTGAATTTTTTACATTATCCCTTCTTTGACCATAGATTTTAAATAAATATGTATTCTTAATTATTTAGAATACATATTTACATATTTATATTTAGGATACTATTTATTATATTAGAATACATATTATAGAGTACATATTTATTTAAAACCTACGGTTAAAGAAGGGATAATTCCAAAAATTCAACATTGGACAGTCGATAAAAAGGAAAGGAGGCTAACATGGAAGGATAAGACCGATAGACTGAAGAAAGAATACATATTTATAGAAAGAGAATAGAAGGCAGCAAATGACGTCATCAAACGACAGGCTCACACGGGAAATTACAGTTAGGTTTAGATAGATAATAGTTGCCGGTCCATTCTGATAACTACTTTTTTGAAATTACCTGCAGGAAGATCGTCCCGTAGTTCCGTCATGACCAAGGTCATTTGTCTCGGTTGTAAATGCAACAGAGAGGTCCGGTACGTCACTTGCCCAAGATTAGCTGGTACAGAATCCGTCAATCCATGGATCTTGAACTTCGTACCCCAGATATTTGACGTTACCTCCACCAATCTCGCGTGCTGTGTTTGTCATGCAAAGAAAATATCAATCAATATTTCAATTAAAAATAATTACTTCAGAGGAATATCTTTAAAACTGATTTTAATATTGAACTTTCAAGATCTGGAGTTTTTGTTTATTTCTAATAACTATTTACAATAATTTTTATTTATAAAAATCCAATAGAAATATTACCCAAAGTGGAAACCAATTTTTTTGTTCTCTTTTCCATATTTGTGAATAATATCAATTATTTCAAAAACGATACCTTAAAATTTGCATTGACTTACTTCTGGCAAGGTATCCACGTAAGTTAAATCATCCGATTCGGTCTCGTTAAATTTATCTTCTCTTCTCCGTCGATTCTTCCTTCGATTTCTAGGAGAGCCGCATAATTCAGCCGTGTCTCGTTCGTTATCGGAACTATCGCTGAACGAATGACACGTTGACGTGCATTCCGAGAATTGTAAAGTTTCCTGATTCTGAGGATCGAATATAACGAACTCTGGTCGTATTTTACTAGTTCTTCTGCCTTTTAAAAGAGGTACCAAACCCCCTAAGTACTCTAAATATAATGTATAACAAGGTGCAGGTTCTCCAGGATGTCTGAGCATTGTACAGTGAAGGCGACCACCTCCAGGTGGTGGTCTTGATACAAAACGTCTTAATTCTCTCGGTTCTGGTACACAACATCTAGATGACAAGGTTTTATGGTAGTACAATTATTGCAATTTCATTGTCGTATATTATTTCAACCCTTCGGTAGGAATGTATGTGTCGGTAATTATGAAATGTAACATATAGGAATTATAAAGTAGTGTACAGCAAAAATAAGCAAAAATTAATTTACTCTATATTTTGTGTTGAATATATTTAAATTATAATAATACAATAATAACTAAATAATAATTCTAATAATATAATATTACTTTTACTAATATATATTTATACTATATAATTATATGTCATTTTCTAATTATTTAGTATTTTCAAAACTGGTCAATGTGTCAAAAAAAATTACTTATAATTATTTACAATTATTTACTTATGGGATAGAAATAAAATTTTACAGTCAAAGAAAATATTTATATCACAAGAACAAATATTTGATTTCGTAATTTGTTGTTATACCAATAAATAATTTTTATACACGTAAATGTAAAACGTGGAATATCTCAAAACAAAGAATACATGACTTGGGTGGGCCCTTTTGATAATTACCGACTCATCTATGAATGTATATATATATATATTTATTTACTTTGGAGAAAAGTACCTTATTGTACTGGCAAAAAGAGCGGTTACCAATGATCTTAATCTTGAAGGTATAGGTAATTGATGAACACTTGATTCCCTTGTTAAAGCCGCTCTTACAGCTAATCTGGCGAGTAATTGAAGAGAACCCACGCGTCTGTGGAATAAAATAGACATGTACACACACACATATATACATACTTTTCGAAATTAACTTTCCGATAAAACGTGAAGAAAATTGCTTTGAGGGTTGAGTGAAAATAGAAAATAAATGAGGTCTGTGATTTCTCGTACCGAGATTATGACATAAATTCTTCCCCGCTTGTTTCTCGAAAATACTCAATAATAATTTTTAAAAAAACAGATAATCGCATTTTGGATCTTGCAGTTACATATTTATTCCCCGGAACTATAAGTCAGTCTAAAATCTTTTTACTATAAGCTTTCAAAGTCAGTTCTGTATTTTTCTATATCCGTAAAAAAATATAATTGGCAAGAAAAATCATGAAATCAGTAGGGATGCTTTGCTATTAATTTAACGCTTGGATATGTCGATTGATTTTGCTACTGTGGTTCAGAAAAAAGCTCACATATTATATTCCTGTTTAAATAAAAATGCAGCAACAAATGACAGAGGCCAAGAGTAAAATCTGATCCAAAAGAAAAAAAATCGCAGCCTATCGTAATTCGAATGTTCGGTTCGATACTGTCCGTTTGCTAAAATTTCACAGGAAAGTTGCATCTTCTACCGTAGCTGCTATTAGTTGATGCAAGTAAATTGTTGCGAATAAATCCGCGTAGAGTTTGTGCAGTGTTCTACCGAACGAACGATACAGCGAAACTAACAATAGGAATGTCATAAACATGAGGTGGATGTTATGCTGTTCTACCACACATTTGTAGTGTTCGTAATATGCCTGACTAGTACTAATGACACATTACCTGGATACCCAAGCTGCATGAACACGTGCACCAGTCGCTATGAAAAGTCGTCTATCGTTATGACCCCAAGTAAGTGCGGAAACTGGAGACTAAGTACAAAAGTTTATTACTTGATCAGTTCAATTCTCCGCTCATTTTTTATCCCGCATCGAAAAAGTAGCTTTGACGTCGAAAAGCAACTAAAGAAACCCGAAATAGTTGAAATAGCAATTATTTTATTTTTTTGTAGGAATAGTAGCACCACTAACCACCAATAGTCGAGTCGCAAAAGTGAGGCCTTTCTTGCTACCATCGAGTAACAGCATAGGTGGCAATTATTTTTGCTGGATCTGAATAATTATTAAATTCGAAAAGCCAATAGTCGATTATTTCAATTCCGCGGTAAGAATCTAAGAATAAATACTAAACAATATTCGGTGGCAGAATTTCTACACGATGGCAATGAAAAATGAAGTATCTCTAGTCAGTTGGGTTAAGGGGTAACGCCACTCTGGGATTTTGAAAAAATCGAATTTTTTTGTTGTTGGTTAAAATATACTTTAGTTTCACAAAAACAATGTACAATTGGTCCTATAGCGAAAAATGTATGGCGCAGGAATCGCAGATTGAAGGTAAAATAAAATTTTCAAAGACTAAAGTACTTTCAAAACGCGATTATCTGAAAACCATGTTTTTCGAATTGGGAGGACGGATTAATCGGAAACTATTGCATGGATCGGTTTGAAATTTTGACTGTAGCTTGACAATTACATTTATTACAAAAGTACGTAGCCGTTTTTTGATTCGTCGTAAATTTTTTTTTTTATAAACAATTTACTGCTCATTTTTTTGCCGAAAATCGAATTTTTTTTTCATAAGTGTGCTATTTTTACAAAAATCAATTTTAAAAAAAATACCTACGTACTTTTATGGGCAATGCCACATAGATTAAGAAATTTTGTGGTTTTTTGTTCCTGGTCTTCGACTTTCGAAGAAATCCGTCCTCTCGTGGAGGCCCTTAAAAAACGGCGATTTCGAAAAATGACGGTGGCACCACGATTTTTCAACAAAATGTCAATACAAAATTTTTTTTTTACACTCGAATACATGTTTGATTAATTGTCTGAAAAAAATTTCGATTCCTTTTTCCGTACTTTTTAAATTAATTCTCAAAGTTTGGCCTTTTTTCGGACCTCTAGAGTGATGTTACCCCTTAATAGTACGATTCTATTGATGGTTAATAATAATACTATTGCGTATGAAAGGGAATGCTATTGTATCAATAGCAGTACTACTTAACTTCAACACTAATAGTTTTACTACAGCAATAATATATGGAACGGTATTATACGAGAATGATACTATCATGGTTACTATTGGCAAGAGAATTTCTAACAGTAATTCCACGAATATTGTCAGCAGTAACCAACGGTACTTTTTTTATGCGGAATACTATAAGAAATCATAAACAATCTTAGTAACTAAGTACAATTATATGTAGACGTCTATGAGAATATACAGTAATTGGTCCCCTGAAAATTTCGAATTTTTTAGGCTAATATTTTTTGTAGAAGTTAACGTCCCAATTGTTGTGTGTACGTAATTTCTATATTGAATCGAAATGATGAAAGAAAGATAAGAAACACGCGACCGTGACGTAAATAAATGAAATGAATTAACAAAATCATAGATATTCGCAGAAAGTTATGGATTAACTGCAATTGTATAATAAACATTAGCGTTTACTATTTTAGTTGTTATTTTTATAAAGAAATTTGCGTGTCCTAGAATATTTCTTGTAACTTTATACTAAGTATATATATGATCAAATGCAAAGTTTAGGGTTTATAAATTTCATACATTATATTTGTAAAAAAATTTGCATATCTGGGAACATTTTTTGTATCTTTATAAACAGTTAATGATTAACGGCAATTTTATAACAAGCCTCAAAGTTTATTTTTTCTACTTTATTTTTACAAAAAAAATTGCATAGCCTAGAAAATTCTAACCTTTTCTATTTTTGTACATAATTTTACTGTTTTTCGTCACGAGCGCATCTTCATTATTTTCATAGCCAACTTTAAAAATCGATTTTCTTCTCTGTCTGGTAATCTGAAATTTCAATTTCGTGAAAATTGTTATCAAGTAGAATGGTAGAAAGGACTTTCAAAACCACTGTTGAGAAAATAACAATTGCGCTTGTTTCTCATAGACGACCGCATATTTTGGCGATAATGTGGAATGAATTATCGTAGCTAATCGATTGGGAGAAAAGTTACTTGAGAATTTGGGATTAAAGTTGAATAAACAAGGGTCCCCGTATCCGAGTAAAACTTTAAAAGGTTGGTGAACTGCTCTTGGGTGCCCGTTTGTTGTTGCTGTTGCTGCTGCTGTTGTTGCTGTTGCTGTGGCTGCTGTTGAGTATCAGTGTTCCTGATACCGGCTATAGCTAATAGTTTTCGCGAATTACTCCATTCCGCAAGTAAAGGCATTTTTAAATTAGTTTGAATCGTTATAGGAGACACGTCGTCGAAGGAACGCAACATGACGAGATTCCCATCGGCTAAGCAAACGGCTAGAATGTAACTTCTTTCATCTAAAAATGACAAAAGCCAAAATTATTAAAATGAATATTTATCTTTTTGGGTGATTTTCGATCAAAGGCATGAAAAAACGTGGAAACGTGGGAGACTTTGATTTTAGAAATGTCGTTTAAATTTGCAATGGGTCCAATTAAAACAGAAATGCAAAATTTGTCCATTTCAATTTTCTGTTTTATTTTTTTAGGTTTTTCAAAATAGAAAATGCATTCGGTTTTCAAACGATTCTGTTCAAAATTAAAATCGTAGGAATTCCGATGTGAAATATTCCGGTTTTAATTTTCATCCTGAAACTGCCATCACTACATGCAAGATTATCCAATAAAAAATAAGTAACGTTCAATTTTGCCAAAACGTCAATAGCTCGTTATTTCTTTATACGAGCTCGGTCATCAAATCAATCAAGTCAGAGTTTCCTATCTATTTTAAATAACCCTGTGTACAATACAATAGATATTAACCCTACACACTGCAGTTGGTATTAGGCGTGGATTGTTCACATGAGAGGATAGATTTAACCTTTCATGAAACAAATGTTCATTTTAGACTGCATTTCATAGTTTATTTGTTACAAAGTAAAAAGCATTTTACTTTAAAAACAGTTTTGAAAGCATCTATTTTCCATTTCACATTTTGTGATCAAAACCCATTTGCATTTTGTGTTTTTTCTCGCCGGTTTTCAATTACCATAAAAGTACGAAATTAGGGAAAACTGGGAGTGGTATTTTTTTTTATAAAACAAATGGTTGCATCAATCTCTTTGTAACAGTAAGAAATATGTATTTTTTTAATCTATGGAATATTTACCTCCAAAACTGATTTATTTGCAATCATATTCGTATATTTTTATCAACATTTCGAGTTTAAAATGATATTTGTCATAAGCAATAGATCTAATTGGGGAATTTTCTATATCATATACTTTTAAAGGCCTTTATTCCACTATCATACAATTAGTAGATATTGTTCAATAATTTTTTAAGTTACAACAATTTAACAGGTGCAGTCTTTTAAAGAATGAAATGGACTTTTATTTGAAAAAAACCTAAAAAATGCCTAAATCTTAGCAAAACCCTAGCAAAACCCTAGCAAATCTCTAGCAAAACCCTAATCATTAAAAATTAATGAAAATTTTAATTCTGAATTGCTTTCCCCAAAAAGTAAACGCAAGGGTTCCAGTCACTACGACATAATTATTAAATTTCAGGTGTTGTCCTTGCTTAAAACATAAAGAATGTACCCTATGGTGGTCAATATGGGTCCACGTTTCTTAGTTTTCTTCACCTGATTGAACAGGTGAAAAAAAACCTGATTGAACAGGTTTTGAATACTGTCCAATAATTTTTCAACGATTCACTAGGTATAGTTTTTTAAATTACGTCATGGGCTTTCAAATCAACAAAAAAGGCTAAAAGAATCCTAATAAACCTATTTGTGCTCCAGATACAAGCCAGAGAAAATCATGGTCCACTCATGTGACCCCTATGGGGAAACCGTAGATGAGAAATACGTGGGGTTACTGAGGGTTAATAAAAATCACCTGCAAGATCATCGTCCCCTTCCTCCATTTTAAACTTTTCTGCACTCCAGGCCATGGAGGTCACTCCAGACCCTAATTGTACTTCAGAAACCATGGCCCCGTGGACGTCCATGACTATGAGTTGTCCAGTGGTCGTGCCAAAGTAAACCTGTGCAATACACATTGTGCATACGTAAATTGCTTCTGAATTATTAACGTCTTGTTGTTATAACGAAACTTTGGGAAATTCATTTACTTGTTGATCGTCGGGTGTCCAAATACCGCAAGTTATAATCGCTTTATCGTTCAACATCGAAGACCAATACCTCTGTCCGGCAACACTTCCGACCAGGACAAAACCGTCCTACGAGGCGACACAAGTACGTGTGTTTACTCGAGAAATTCATAATTTATGTGGACTCGCATAAATACTAATGAAAAGCTTACCCGGTAACAAATCAAAGCCATTCGACCATCGTGCGACCAAGAGAAGTGAGTCACCGGTGTACTCCTGTCGTTAATTAACTCTATGCTCCATCGTCCCTCGTATTTGATCCAAACGAAAATTACACCCGAACTGTCACAGGACGCTAACTTTTGGTAAGGTTCGTTCCATTTTACAAGAATTACCTGGAATTTCAGTGCACATTATCGTCGCTGCAATTCATGAAAATCGAATTCCGAACCACCGAGATGCCGTGACGTATTAAACTAAAATAATTGTCCTGGATACACACTGCTGTATTTTCTGGTTGAGCATTTCTTGCTAAATACGTAATGAGATATTTGAACTGCATCTGTCACTTTGGATGCATTTGACGTCATGTATTCCCAGTCGAAATTTTAAACCTTATTTAGTCCCGAAAATCGGAACTTAATTTTGATTATAATCTCTATGATAAAGTTTTCAAAAATCTTGTGTGATCTATTTTTTTATTATTTATTGTTAATATATTTATATGTGTACTCACAAATTAAATTATTTTTCCATTAAGTTCGAATTTTCAGGGGAAGTAAAACTGATTAACTAATTTTTGCTTTGAAAATGATATAATAATTGAAACCTACATGAAATTAGATACAAAAAATTTACATATAATTTTGTGGTATAAAATTCTGGAATAAATTAATATAAATTTTATTTCAATTCTTGTTCTTGTTGACTAAAAAACTGGTAAAATCAAAAAACAAAATTTATTATTATTGTATAAAGTATTAATAAAATTGGAATATAAGAGCAATATTTGTTATTATCATTATTTTAGAAATTGTAGAAATTCCTGATTCGCTAAAGGCTTTAAATCAATCCTAATTTAAATTTCTAAGTAGCAGCAATTGAAACATTTTCCACTTTCATGATTTTAATTAGGACTAATTTCAATAGTATTATCATCAAGCGGAATATTGGTAAAATCAAAAAACAAAATTTAGTCTAATAAAGTATAATAAAATTGGAATATAATGGCAATATTTGTTATTATCATTATTTTAGAAATTCTAGAAATTCCTGATTCGCTAAAAGCTTTAAATCAATACTAATTTAAATTTCTAAGTAGCAGCAATTGAAACATTTTCCACTTTCATGGTTTTAATTAGAACTAATTTAAATCCTACAATTTCGAGGTCTAAATAATGTTTAAGATTTCAAAATTATTGCTGAAAAGCTACATATTGAGCTTTTTGGCTATTTTCTAATATTTAAGGCACCCATTTCCAACAATTTCTCTACCCTAATGAAATATTACATTATCATAGCAATGTTCTATAAATTTTAATTGGTAAGTAGAGGCAAAATCTGCTTTAGTTGTATCACAATTCCAAACCGGTGAAAATAGATAGCTACACTAAAGCTTGTTGAAGCAGGAAACCGGATCCTGCTTAGTCTGAATGACACAATATTATTGCTTCAGGTACATTAGTGCAACCCTATTCGTACGGGTACTACGACAAAATTTCCGGCTGTGGCTACGACAACCAGAAAATATGGCTGATTGTATCTGAATTATTGCCAGAGGGATTACAAATTGTTTTCAGTGTATAGAAATCGAATAAGGAAATGAAAAATGAATTGCAATAATTTGAATCTTTGATACAATCTTTTCACATGATCATGTTCTATAAGATTTTACTAATTTTTGTAACTAAATATGAAAGCATGGAATTTCAAATAACTTAAAAAATCGATTGCACTTCTTAGTTGTAATAATTAAAATCTAAGAAAAAATTGAATTTTAGAAACTGCATTTTCGATATCGGACGCATGTGTAACATTTCTACATTTAACATTATTATTTCGCGGTTCATTTTTTTTCCTGCAAGTGAGAAAAGTATTACTGTCGCTAAAGGGAAAAAATAGAAATAAATTGCGAAAGGGTGAAAAACTTTGAAATCTCTGGAGTCGCTACATTCGTTATTAATACAACGTTGGAATATGAAAGTTCAAATTAAAAATTAATTTTGCAGATCAATGTTTAGAACATTTTTTTGTTATACAAAATCCGATATGAAAATTTCAAAGAATGTCAAAATTCACTTTCTAAATATTTTCAATCTATTTTTAAGCATGGTATTTCTTGAAAACTTTAGAATTGAGAAAAAATGGAAAGTAGTAAAAACACCAATTTGTTTGGAAGTATTATCATTTTGCAAGTTACTAATTTCTGTGGAGGCGAGAAAGTAATAATCGAAGAAAGATTAGTAGATTACAAGAAGGATTAAAAGTTAGAAATCTCTTAAATTAGTACCGGTGTTATTACCACAACGTTGGAATATGAAAGTCCAATATTTCCTAATTATACAGAACAATGTTTTGAAAATTTTTTTATTATATCGGATGCGAAATGAAAATTTATAAGAATGTCAAAATTTACTTTCTAATAAGTTTAATCCAAATATTTTGAAAACATTTTCTAAATATTTCTAAACTATTTTTGAACACGATCATGTGTTTTTGTTTAAAGTTTAGAATGGAAAACAAAATGGAAAATACTAAAAAAAAACAACTTTGTTTGTGAATATTATTATTTTGCAAATCACTACTTTGTACGTAGGTGAGAAAGTAACACTCGAAGGAAAAAAGAGAATAATAAATTACAAGAGGGATGAAAAAGTTAGGAATCTCTTAAGTTAGTACCGTTGTTATTAATACAACGTTGGAAGGCGTAGGAGATATAATAAAGGGAAAAAAATGGAGAAAAAATGAAACGTACTTCGCTACGGTGCCCTCTAAGATTGTAATTAGCCCTGAGTGGAAGTTCCGTAGCCCTTGTTCGACAATGTGATGTTGTAAAAGTAACTCCGACCAACCCCCTTGCATTTCCAGTAGCCAGCCAACCCTCTTGATAATAATTTGTACGATTCAATTTCCAGCCTTCATCCTGTGATTCACAAAAAGAGAAGAAAAGTTTTGATTAATGATACATGACCATTTACTCTCCTCTCTGCCGCATTCGTCTATTTTGTTTTTCAATAACAATTCACATTTCCGTAGTCAAGCTTCTGCTGAATATCAATTATATAGATGATTCGAAAACTTCTGCACGAAAAAAAAAACTTGTACGCTTTTTTTTCAACACCAGGGAACTGTTTTTCAATATGAAAGAAGTAATGGAAGAAAAACAGAATTTTTTTGCTCAACGACGCTCGTCTTGGCTCAACATTTTTCTTACACAAATAAACTTTCTGTTCCCGTTTTAGCAACATCCTGTATCTATTCTGGTAAAAGCTATGCGAAATCCCGAGAATCTTGAAAAATTCATGATCTCGGTAATTAGAAATATTATATTTATAATTGATTAATAATTAATTAATTTATAACTATTATTATAAATTAATTTGTAATTAAATTACAATTAATTTATGATTATATACAATTTATATTTTTAATTTAAATTTTGTCGGTAATTTGTTAACACGCAAATAACTCAAGTATAAATTTCTTGACAAGGTAAAAGGTAGAAATGGACTCCAAGCAATACAGAAAACTTCGAAACCACTTAAATTGATGCATTATTGATGCAACGTTGCAAGACCAATAATTCTTCATTTTCAAGGGAAATTTAAAGTGGGAACTCCAAATCACTTTCGAATTGAGTGTCTCTTATGACCTTCTTCTACAAAATCGCGTATTTGCAAAAAAAAAATTTCATCGCATGCAAGTGAGACCTAGAGACACGAATTATTAAATTCCTGAAACACTTAACGAGGAAAAAAAATTGGAAAAACAATATACGTGGTTATAATTATCGCGATTACATGATCGATGCCGTATTTAACTAAGGTCGAAGTTAGAATTAATGTTTTTTCTCCTCTTTTCATCCCCTTTTTTTATCATCCCAATCTCTGTGTCTATTTAAGAGAACTAAATTTGATTTTGCGAACCTGCACTGCCGCTAAAAGCATATGAAAGGTGTTTGAGAATCAGCAAATTGTGAAAACACTCGTATACGTATACACACGCTTACAGACTCAGGATGCGTTCAATTTCAATCAAAGGTACCATTAATTTGTTTCAAACCAGTAGCGATCGCAATTTGCTTTGACCTCCGATAGAAAGTTAACGGGTATCAGTAAAGGGTTAATAAAATGCTGAGAAAGGAACTATTGTCCCAAAACGTAATGATTCAAGTAAACACCATTTGTTCTTTAATTTATTTTTTTATTGTATTTTAATATTTTTCGTTGGTCTTTATATAGGTGATAAATATTGTAGATGGATTTTTCATTTTTTTTAATAGACCCATTTTCTCCAATTACTATACAACAAAATTTTTTTTGTGTTCTTCGACGTTTCGGTCCTATCTCTTGTCTCTCTCTTGAAAATCTCTTGAAAAAGGTCTGGAACATAGGACCGAAACGTCGAAGAACATAAAAAAAACTTTTTTGTATATAAATTGGAAAAATTGGATCTATTAAAAAAAACGAAGGATCCATCTAAATTATTTTTTTATTTTTAATGTGATATAAAAGAATTAAGAATTCTTTCAATTCTACCCTTAAACCTTCCGAAAATTAATATTAACTAATCTTGAAAATTACCCCTTTCCTGGCCTACTGGGGCTTAAAACACCTCAGCCTAGGTGTAAAAAAAATGCTACCTTAGCATTTTGCCACTATCTGCTATCAGTTGAAGAATCTCATTTTTTTAATAAAAATAACAATTTCTCCCACTTTTTTCCTTCTCAAATTTTATTCTCAAAAACCTTTAACAATTATCGTACATTTTTTGTAGGATAAAAAAGACAATAGCTCCTACGCAACGCAAATTTTTATCGTTCGGGTCTGAAAAGCGCCAGTGTGCCAGCTATGTCGTTTTGTTGACCCGGGCCAGCTGAACTCAGTCCCAACACTTTGACTGCAATGTTGGTCACCGGTGATCGACACTAAACTTTCCGTACAAGCCGCGCTGGTTATGCCAAATGCAATAGCGTATACCATTACGACCCACGCGGCGTGAATAGGGAGTCACGTAAATTTTACGTGGCAATCAACGTGTTAAACATATTAGGTCACTTGAGTCCCGAATTTGAAATTTCTGTTTCGAGTTCCCAAGAAACTTCAAGGTTTAGGGGATTTCATTGTTTCTCAGGAATTATTATGATAATAAAATAAAAGAGTGATGAAATTGTTATGAATTTGAAATAGTCTATGGTTAAAAAAATTCTTTAGTGACTCTTAATAGAGATATAGTAGAGATACATCTTTTTAGAAAATAAGGACACGAACCAAGCATTTTTTTAAAAGCTACTTCGGTGCAAAATGACACGCCTGCCCATTCTATGATATTAGCTTAAAAGAGATCGATTTAGAAGATTATTATAATACCGTAGGTGTTTAACCCAGAATACCATGTCAATATGGACCGAATACAGATATGCTTATCGTTAAATTTGTCTTCTAAGGGTTCGCTCCAGCTATGTAACAATTACTCATACGTACACGTCTACCGCGTACAATGAGAACTGAAACCCTTGTAGTATTAAAACACCCTCGGGTAACTACTTCTCCTTTTGAGCTCGAAGTTAGAGATAAGTGTTACGTAAAGTGAAGAAAAAAAAAATATGACGTCTTATCTTATCGTCTTATTATTTCAACTTGAATTTGCCCATCCATTAAATTTGCTCTGAAAGAACGCGAGTAAAAATTTTTATAAAAAATAACGAATTGTTATAAAAATTAATCGATTTCTTGATAATTATTTCACAGCAGAGCTTTTACCTCTCAGCTTTCTCGAATAATAAACAGGATTTGCAATTTTCTTTTTTACGTCCTTTTCGCAAAAACTTTCACCTCAAAATCTTATAATCATTTATTATTAAATTATTTCCACTCGTGAATTCTACCGCTACCCCTAACGAAGTTGCTCCCTTCTTAATTCTTCAGACATGCGCTTTTTCTCTTCCTCGTCACTTCCGTTGCCTCTCCGTCACGAACGAAATTATAATTCAAATTTTTTGACGTTGAACGATTCGAAAAATGATTCACTTCGAAAAGAAAAGTTTGAGAATCTCGATATCTGGGCAGTTACGTTGCGTCTCCGTCACGAACGAAATTACAATTCAAATTTTATGAAGCAGAAGAATTCGAAAAACGATTTATTTCGAAAAGAAAAGCTTGGGAGTCCCAATATCTGGGCAGTTCCGTTGCGTCTCCGTCACGAACAAAATTACGAATCAAATTTTATGAAGCAAAGTGATTCTTTTCGGAAAAAAAAAGCTCGAGGATCTGAATATCTGGGCAGTTCCGTTACGTCTCCGTCACGAACGAAGTTACAATTATAATTTGATGACGTAGAACGATTCGAAAAATGATTCATTTGGAAAAGAAAAGCTTGAGAATCTGAATATTTGACAATGAGCAGTACCGTTACGTCTCCGTCACGAACGTAATTACAATTCTAATTTTATGAAGTAGAACGATTCGAAAAATGATTCACTTCCAAAAGAAAAGCTCAAGAATCCCAATATTTGGGCAGTTCCGTTGCGTCTCCGTCACGAACGAAATTACAATTCAAATTTTACGAAGTAAAACAATTCGAAAAATGATTCACTTCGAAAAGAAAAGCTTGAGAATCTCAATATCTGGGTATGTGACCTGAAAGACAAGTTCCAAATACTTTTGAAGTGTCGAAAGCCGAGAGAGGGAAACTAAATGAGTAATTCTATGTCCCATTCTTGCGCCAGGGTCTCGGTTCTCGCTGAAAGTGCCATTGTGGGCCAAACACGCGCTGATCTCAACCTATCTCGTTGAAATCCGGCGAGAAGTGTCATTACGGGCCACTCTTCTCGCCTAAAGAACCTGGAATACCTATTCTCCCGAAACTGACGCGAGCCTAGATAACATTTGGGCTCGTATCGACTCGCTAGGTAGGGCAGCTGCAGTATTTGAAGAAGGTTGTGTGTCACAACGACCGTCCTGAAACACCCAGTGACCAAAGCTACCCCATGACGTCACGAGGGTGTTGGGCAATAGTTGGTCTCTCCGGTTGTTTGCAATAGATTCCCCGGACTCTTCATTCCGCTCCCAATTAATTGCGAACTCGTATTGAAGAAAGGGAGCTGGCCGTACTTCCATTATTTTCTCCATTATTTCGCATTTTTATTACTTATTTCTGGATCATTAAGCTTAACCTTCTGTAACGGCATGTGAGCTCCAGGTCACGTACTCGTATATATATCTGTGTTTGCCTGATTTAATTTCTCTCTTTTATCACCGTGAAACGTTGCAACTATAAAGTAATAATATCGTCATGGAAAAATTTCATCGAAAGTTAAAAATAATTTTCTCAATGGAATATTAGTAAATATATAGAAACAATAGCAATAGTGATAGTAAATATTTATACAGTATTTGTTAATAATAATAATAATAATAATAAAAATATTATTGTATAATAATTTTGATATACACTACCGGTCAAAAGTTTGGGTCCACTTCACAATGTTAAAATAAAGCAAGTGGACCCAAACTTTTGACCGGTAGTGTAATTTTTCCGAGTAGATAGAGATAATATGAAGTATTTTTAATTAAGAAACTTATTTTAATAAAATGCTCTGATTTCTTTCTCAATAAAAAAATATTTTCTTTAAAGGATAAAATGCAAAAATCAATTGAAAGGGAGAGAAAATTTAGAAAACCACTTAAATCGATGCACCTCTGCAGTGAGAAAAGTCCAATAATTCTTCATTTTCAAGGCAAATGTGGAGCAGTAACTTAAAATGGCTTTAGAATTGAATTTCTGAACAAAACCCCGCATTTGCTAAAAAAAAAGATTTCTTTGCATGCAAGTAGGACAAATACCATGTTCGTTAAAAAGTGAAAAACAGAAATCAATTTAAACTGATGCATTATTGATGCAACATTAAAATAGGAAAAGTCCAATAATAGTGACTCTTCATTTCCAAGGAAAATTTCATGTGAGAACTTTGAAAATTGCATTAGCGCTGAAAAGTCTAAAAAATTGCACATTTGTAACAATTATTTTTTTTTTTGCATTGAGAAAAATCCAAAGGTTCTCCATTTTCAAGTGGAATTTCAAGTGAAAATTTAAAATCGCTTTAGAATTAAGTTTCTGGTCTTTTTCCACTCACTAACACAAAACGTTTCATTACTTTTCCCTTCATGAGCCTTAAAACCTCATAAAACTTGAAAAATTCATGAATTCGGTAATTAAAAATATACTATTTCATAGTATTTTTAAAAAATTTATTTTAGTATTTTATAAAAGGAAGAGTTTTTATGAAATAGCATTTCATCAAAAATACTATTTCATAGTATTTTTTTTATAAAATACCATATATTTTTCTAAATAATATTTTGTAAGAATCTTTTTTTAATGGAATTTTTTAATTGGAGTTTCTTGTGCGCAAATGTGACCAACATCACTTTCGTTACAAGGTAAAAGACAGAAATCAATTTTGAGGAGGAGAGAAGACATAGAAACCACTCAAATTGAAACATTATTGATGCAACGTCGCGATAAGTGAAGTCTAATAATAATTTTTCATTTTCAAGGCAAATTCAAAGTGGGAATTTAAAACCATATCAGATTTTAATGTTTCTATAGTCACAGTCTATAGTCACTTTGTTAACGCGAAAGTTACGTTTTCTTATTGATTATTTATTAATTAATTTGGAACTGGAGGTGATTTTGCTTCTTCCATTTTTCATAAGATAACAGTTTCAAGCTGTTTATTTATTCTGTTTATTTTATAATACATTTTATCAAAGAAACTTCAAGCCTCCCAGCATAGGTACGTATTATTTTATAAAACATAGCACCCAACGTTTAGGTTTCCTCTTTTCATAAAACTCTTTGTGATCCAATTTTCTTTTATAGCGGCATTATAAACCAATGTAACCATAAAGTAATAATATTGCCGTAAAACTGTTTGTTGAAAACTTTTTTTCACTATATTTCTCAATAAAAAGATACCCGAACAAAAATGAAATTTTATGTACTAAAATTCGGTTCACAAATTGTTCCAATTTGAGCATTTATTATTTTTCTACTAATTAACTTTCCATTCAGAAGCAACAATTGCAACTATAAAATAATCAAATTGTTTAAAATTGCTTTCTCACTATATTTCTCAATTAAAAAAAAATAGCTGAATAAAAATGAAATTTTATGTACTAAAATTTGGTTCTCAAATTGTTCCAATTGTTCCAATTTGAGCATTTATTATTTTTCTACTACTTAACTTTCCATTCAGAAGCAACAATTGCAACTATAAAATAATCATATTGTTTAAAATTGCTTTCTCACTATATTTCTCAATAAAAAAAAAATACCCGAACAAAAATGAAATTTTATATACTCAAATTTGGTTCTCATATTTTTCCAATTTGGAAATTTATTACTTTTCTACTACTTAACTTATTGTAACCATAAAATAATATTATTGCCATAAAACGATTTGTTTAAAATTACCGTTTCATTTTATTTGCTGATAAAAAACACGCGAACATAAATAAAATTATATAAAAAATCGACTTTGCTTCGTTTTAAAAGAATATAATGAAAATAAAAAAAAATCAACAACGAAATTGTCATGAATTAGTAGCAGTTTATTATACTGTTAGATTATCAGCATTCTTCTGAGGCTTCTAATGGCAGAATAAGAGAGCTCTTGAGAGAAAATAGAACTTTTCTCTGGACTAAAAGAACCAAATGTGATTTCGTGAAGCTCCACTAAAGCTAAAAGCGTATAAAAGGTGTTTGAGAATCAGCAAACTATGAAAACACGAGTATAGGTGCATGTACCCGTACAGACTCAGGATTCATTCAATCTCAATCAAAAGTACCATTAATTTGTTTCAAACCAGTCGTAGTCGCAATTCGTATTGACCTCCAACGGAAAATTAACGAGAATTAGTGAAGTCGTGGAAGTTTGAATCAGATAAGTAGAGTAATGTTTTAAATGTTCATTAGGTTTCATTGTTTATAATTCGATAAAATAGACATTGTCATTGGCAACAACTAATTTTAGTCCAAATGGTTTTGAATTAAAACAATGAAAACAAAAAATCTATACTTATGATACTTTAATGTAAAAAAAATACACTTACAAAAAATTTTTAACAATTTTTAAAGTTGAATCCATTATTTCTAGTATCGAAATTTTTTGATTGTTGAAACTTTACTATTTTGCAGCAATTTCTTTTATGACAAAATTTTACTCTCGACAAAAGAATTTAAAAACGTAAATTTCAAAAATGAAAAAAAGAAGATATGAATCTTTTTAAATTAGTGCATCTGCTAATAATACAACATTGAGGTAAAATAAGTCCAACAGTTTCCAAAAATAAGTTCTAATCTTCGAAAATAACGAGTTTTTAAGTAAAAATTTAAAACAGAATAAAATTTACACATTTTTACTGAAACCTTGGACCTTTGGTATAATGCAGAAGACAATTATCACTATTTACCATCTGATTCCAATGGACTTCTTTTAATTGTTAATATTTTCGTTCCTGGTCCTCCGGGAGGCTTTTGAGAAGGAACAAAATTCTGGAATACCCTTCCTTGGAAATTTTATTATGAAGAGACACACTTACAAAAATTTTTAACAATTTTTAAAGTTGAATCCATTATTTCTGGTATCGAAATTTTTTGGTTGTTGAAACTTTACTATTTTGCAGCAATTTCTTTTATGACAAAATTTTACTCTCGACAAAAGAATTTAAAAACGTAAATTTCAAAAAAGAAAAAAAAGATATGAATCTTATTAAATTAGTGCATCTGCTAATAATACAACATTGAGGTAAAATAAGTCCATACAATTTCCAAAAATAAGTTCTAATCTTCGAAAATTACGAGTTTTTAAGTAAAAATTTAAAACAGAATAAAATTTACATATTTTTACTGAAACCTTGGACCTTTGGTATAATGCAGAAGACAATTATCACTATTTACCATCTGATTCCAATGGACTTCTTTTAATTGTTAATATTTTCGTTCCTGGTCCTCCGGGAGGCTTTTGAGAAGGAACAAAGTTCTGAAATATCCTTTCTTGGAAACAGTAAGAACTGCCCCAGAGAGAAACTCAAATAATTTAGAAGCGCTGAACCTTGAAGCCATATCGAGAGTGGAAATTCCCCAATTAGCGAGTTTATAGTTCTTTGATAAGTTCGAAACAGTTACTATTCGCTGTTTTTGACCAGAATTCACACGAGAGTCAAGAATTCCCCAAAGAAACGAAAACGTCAGTGGAACTTTAATTTTCAATGTTACCCGATAGGAGAAATCGCTGAAATATTTCACTGCAGAGAACCATTAACCACTATTGGCTGTTGCGAATTTTCGCCTGTGAATGGAGTAACGTTATTTCCATGTAAATAAGGTTATTTAGATAACGTTTTAGGAAATTTCGGCGTCCATTGATCGGAATTAAACATTTTATCTTGGATTAGGACATTTTTTCGAAACCTCGGCTTTTTTTTGGAAAAAAGAATTTGAACCATTGCTACCATTACGAAGTCCATTTTTCTCTGTTATTTATTTTATTATTGAAATTTCACTACTTTTCAGTAATTTTTTTTTATAATAAAAAAATTCATCTCGTGAAAGGAAAAGATGAAAGATATTTTAAATTTTATGAAAGAAAAAAAATGTATCTATAAATCTTATTATTAAACTGTTAATTAAATATTACTCTCGTCAAAGAAAAAGATGGGGAACGTTATTAACTTTAAAATGGAGAAAAGAAATATAAACCTCATTCTTTAATTAAAAAAAAACAGTTCTTCAAAAGAAGAGGAATTACGTCAAACATGAAGAATTGTTATTAAAAAAAGAATGAAATAAAAATCCGGTAGGAATATACGGTAACAAGGCAGAAAAAGAGAAAATTGTGAAATGGAAAGGAAATACAAGAAAGAGTTCTTCTTTTACTATTCTTACAATTAACTAACTTTCGTCCCCTTGTCTCGTATAGGAAGTATCAATCGGATAGAAAAATTGAAATTGAAATAGTAAGACAATAAGACAAGACGTCATGTTTTTTTTTTTTTCTTCACTTCACGTAACACTTAACTGTAACTCTAAGCTCGAAGCAGAAGTAGTTTAGGGTTTCAACCCTCAATGTACGTCGCAGACGTACTCGTGTAAGTATTTATTACATAGCTGGGAGGAATCCTAGTAAAAAAAAAATTAATACTTATTGTATCTGTATCCTACACAATTTTACTGTACATAGACAAATTTGCTACACAAAAAAGAATTGGAAACCAAAAATAGGAAACCGAGTTACAGCGAAAATAATTGTCAAATGTATGGAAAATTAATTTTTTTTGAAACATTACTAATAACAAATCCTAATTGTTGTTGAAATCCGAGTATAAAATATCCATTCGCTGGCTACTATTTTTCTCAGCGATGCAGTTACGAATTTATTTCACCTTTTTTTCTTACTATTTCTTCTATTTTGCAGAATATCATTCTCGAATTGCAAATCGATTGTTTTTAGAAATAATTTCAAGCGCTAAGTGTTACTTTCCTCATTTGTGATGAAAAAAAATTTGAATTTGCCCAGAAAAATTCCATTTACTCAAACGAGTATTTTCCAACTTTGTTGCAGTTATAGGAATTTTCTAGAAATTCCACTCAACCTAATAAAAAAAGAGAAAAGGGAGATGGAAAAAAATATTGTCACTTGTTGCCAAACGATTATTAATAATGAAATAAATATATCCTGTGGAAAAGAAAGAAGAATGCAAACAGCTTTCTTCATTACATATAAAAGATAGTTTGAAAAAGAACAAAAGCTGCCTGATAGTTTAACACAAGAACAATGAACGCTTGTCGTGAGTCCGTCTATGAAGATCCTTTACTATAGATTTTTCAAGAAATGGAAGGAGTCAAAGAGGGCTTTATCTCAAAAGCGAGAGCTAATAAAACAGAAAGCTTTTGACTTTAGAAAGCTTTAATTGATACACTTGTCCTCTGGATTATTTTAATTAAAATTTTTCGACACTTCAAAGTCAAATAGTTATTCCACACATACATAGTCATTCCTATGCGGAAATTCCTACACATTCAAAATTCCACGAATTTTTAAATTGAGCGAAAATCAAAGCCTTGGTACTACATATTTTCTCGAAACGAACGGATTCGCTCCCTTTTTTGAATTTGTAAAATCAATAGGCTTGTAATTCAAGCTCAAGAAGAACAATTCCGTAAAAACAAAAGTTTTTGAAATTTACTGAAAGAAAAGGAAAAATTTGCACAGCTCTTACACACAAATATTGACTTTCAGGTTCTCAGTGAAAAAAAACAATTTGTGAAATTCGCTAAGAAGGGGAAAGAACTCATACTTGAATGTAAAATAGTAAAATTAACTGTAAAAAAAATAGTAAAAGTCATAAAACATTTTCTTAAATATGAAAATATTTTTTGCACAAATAACGCATATAAAATAAAAATTGCAAATGTTTATTACGAAATTAAAGTTTTATTATATTTTATGTTAGTTATATTTTCAGTTAATTTTATTTGTTTTCGTCACGCCTTCATTTTAGTCATTTCCACTATTTCGACGTTTCCTCTTTTTTTTCAATATACATACCGAAAAAATAATTACACAAATTATTTAATTTTTCTTTGGCTCCACGATCGAAATGGATGGGATATCAAAGTTACTACAAATTATTACGATCGATCCCGCAATTATTATAATTATTATAGTCATGGTTCGAATTACTATGTCTTTTTTCAGCGCAGATTTATTTTGTCATAACATATTACATCCCCAATCAATTTCTAAAACCAGTAATTAAAAACTCTGAAGCGGATATTTTAATCAGTGATTTCAAAGAAGTAACTTAGAATATAATATATTTATTATATAAAATATTATTAAATAATTTTTAACAAAATACTTAAACATCTAAAATTCTCGAATGAATTCTATCATCAAATGAATGGGTCACCTCAAAAACATTGCAAGGTACAAATTGCAAATTGTCCTAAAACTCCCGAAAATTAAAAAAATATCCTGATGGATTTTTTCAAACAATTTTTTTTTTAAATGGATGGATTTTTTTTAAAAATCCATCGGATTATTTTTTTAATTCTCGGGGGCTTTTTCACACTAAAATCCCTCAAATTTAGAAATTTGAGGATACAGAAAATTTGGAAATTCGTTTTTCGATAATTGGGAGTACTTATTTCCAAAAAAATTGGATTGCACCATTAAGGTGGTCCAAGCGTCAGGCTTAATATTAGATAAGTCCAAAAAACAACTTTTAATCGAAAGATTATTAGTCCCAGAACAATTTCTAACAAAGAAAACCCCATGTTATCGACCATTTAAAAAAGATATTAACAATTAAAGTTCGTACATTTTACACAGTCTCTTATGGCGCGTTTGAATTCGCGACGTCTATTATGAATTTTTCACCTAGAAAACGATTAGACCGTCTACGTATTAAAAGTTTTTTAAATTCTTTAAAGTTTAAAGATCATCTTAGAACAAAAAAATATGGGGATTAACGATAATTTGAAAAAGATATCAATTAAATAAGATCGATGAAAAAACTAACGCCCAAATTGAGATACAAGGTGGCAACGTCGCGCCATCTGGTAAGTGTACTATATATGTATATGCCCAGAGTCGGAAGCAGACGAAAACAGTACCAACACACACGTATCAAATACATCAAATCTCGAAATGTTTTTTATTTAAATAAAAATGGTGAACTTGCTTACGTTTATTTTGCTTGTGTTTCTTGCGGCTTTCTCTTCGTGTAAAGGACTAAAGTGTAAATTAATATAACATGTGAATGTGTGCAAAACTTGTGTAAAATTGAAAAATATAACCTACAAATATGATAAAATTTTGGGTTAGGCTATACGCTCCAACCAAATGTAAACAGTAGCAGACGAACAGTGCAACATACATATGCACGTACGTGTACATGTATACACGCACAAAATAATGACTTTGAGAAGTTGCCAAGTTTTTCTAGAGACCGTTCTACCGACATCAAGTGCAAGTCTATTGTTAATTAAATAAATTATTTATAAAACTCTTATTGAAAACGAGACATTTCATTCATAATTTTATAAATTTTTCAATCGTTTTTGAACTCTTGTACATTTTTTTATTCATTTACAGTACATATTAGTCTCTTATTGACTAGTCTAGCGCTTGGACCACCTTAAATCGTGGCCGTCGACCGTAGTATCCGTTCCCAGCAAAATTGATAGTGATACCTAGATTTTGTATTGGCCCATCAATTTCTTAAGTTTATCACGAATCAATATTAAACCGGCGATTGCGTGCGATAGATGCTGTAAAATAGCAAAATCTACGTCCTACGCAGTAAAATGTGCTTCCGATACTAGATATATAGAAACTCCTGCAACGCCCGTAATTGAAATTTGCATTTCCCTTTCCTTTCCACCCTGTAACTTCTCGCTAGCTGTCCGTCAATACCATTTTCTAATATTATATACTCCCTTTTTTCCCGAACCGAGAATTTCCTTTCGATGGAGTTTCATCGAAGTCCCGTTTTTTGTCAATAAATTCGTGAATTCGTCCAAAGAGTTCCCGTGTTTGCTAAACGTAAGGGAGGTAATGGTTAGGAGAGTATTTATTATCCCGTTTTGTGACGTATAACGATGTCAAAGAAGTTTCACTTCAAAAGAAACTTTGATTTATATATGTACCAAACTCCTGCAATGTGTGTAATTGAAATTTACATTTCCCGGGTACCTCCCTTATTTCTCTCTGTAAAATCTCGCCGGCTCTTCGTTACTACCGTTTTCAAACATTATGTATTCCTTTTTCTCTCAAAACAAGAATTTTCCTCGTCTGGAGTTTCACTAAAATAACGTTTTTCCTTAATAAGTTTGTAATTGCCTTCAAAAAGTTTAACTGTGTCATCCAAAAGTAAAAATAGCTACGTAATAGCAATGATGGTGGTGGTGGTGGCAGTGTTACATCATTCCCCGTTACGCACTTCCGTTGCACATCCGTCACAAATGAAATTACAGCTCAGGTTTTCTAATGCGTCACAATTCCAAAGAAACTTTGACTTATGTAAAAAACTTCTACAAGGTGTGCAATTGAAATTTACATTTTCTGGTTACCTCCCTTATTTCTTCCTGTGAAATCTCGCTGCCTCTTCGTTATTACCGTTTTCAAACATTATGTATTCCTTTTTCTCCAAAAACTAGAATTTTTCTCCTCTGAAGTTTCACTAAAATGACATTTTTCCTTAATAAGTTTGTAATTTCCTTCAAAAAGCTCTACCGTGTCATTTAAAAGAAACAGCGCAATGTAACAGCAATGGTGGTGGCGGGAGTGTTTCATAATTTCCCCGTTACCCATTTCCGTTGCAAATTCGTCACAAACGAAATTACAGCTCGGGTTTCCTAATGCGTAATAATTTTATAGAAACTTTAATTTATATACAAAACTCCTGTAACGTGAACAACTGAAATGTACATTTCCCTGTAAAGTCTTCGTCTGATTCCCCATTATTATCATTTTCTAATATTATACATTAATTTCTTCCAGAAACGAAAATTCCCTTTCGCTGGTGTTTCATTAAAGTGCCGTTTTTCCTTAATAAGTTTGCGATTTCCTTCAAAAAGCTCTATAATATCATCTGAAAGCAATGGTGGTAGTGTTTCATAATTTCCCCGTTACGCATTTCCGTTGCAAATTCGTCACAAACGAAATCACAGCTCAGCTTTTCTAATGCGTAACAATTCCATAGAAACTTCGATTCGTACACGAAACTCCTGTAACGCGAACAACTGCAATTTACATTTCCCCGTAAAGTCTCCATCAGATTCTCCATCATTATCATTTCCCAACACTACGCACTACTTTCTTCCAGCAACGAGAATTCCCTTCCGCTGGAGTTTCATTAAAGTGCCGTTTTTCCTTAATAAGTTTGTGAATTCCTTGAAAAAGCTCTACAGTGTCGTCTGAAAGCGAGGCTGGTGGGTCTAAAGTAATAGCAATGGTGGCGGTGGCAGTGTTTCATCACTCCACGGCATATTCCTAAGGCTATGTATTTTTGGTCTTCCTTCCCCTGCTCTCAAGAGCATCCTTTTCTCCTTAATGTTAGGTGGCTTGGATATTACACCCTTGCTTTAGGGCATCCTTATCACCCTGACGCTACTTGCCTTTCGAGTGCCATGCCGGTGCACCAACCCTCTCTTCCCTTTTCCACTGCCACCTTATGTCCCTTACACATACGCTCCGGTCTATACGTCTTTACAGCATGGCACATGCCAAATATACATAAGTATGTCTATGTACTTCCGCCTCTTCTTTATGCACTAATCTCAAGATTCCGTATAAGTAAAAAGCGTGTGCGTGTAGGTACAGTCATAGTCTGCACTGTACTTGCACGGTACTTCACTCCACTCCACTCAACCCAAGCCAACCCAACCCAACCCAATCCAGCCTAGCCCAGCCCAGCCCAACCGAACCCAACCCTTTTCTTCGCCTCCCTTCTTTTCATCCCTTCATCCCTTTCCTTCTTTATTTTCATTTTCAAGAGACGTGACTTTTTACGCTTATTTCCCCATTCGCAAAGGCTACATCGAGGCTTACGACTCCATGCCCACTCGAAAACCCTCAAAAATTCCATTTTTACCCGATCGCTCTTACTCCCATTGCCCGGTTAATCGAACAATAAATCTCTTTCTCTCGGATCATCGTTTCGGGACGATCCATCATTTTTCGCTTTCCCTTTCCTTTTCGGGATCCCATTTATCGCCAGGAGATAACGGTGAAAAGTGACGGCAACAATTGCTACACAACTGCCCCATCCCTGCGCGTACGGGAAAATCTTTGGATCACCCCCTTAAGAACTTCCATGGCCTCCCTTCGATTTTTCTACTTAGGGTTGGGTCACGTGAGGAATTTAGGAACCGTTGCTGAAATGGGAGCAAAACTTGGGATATATAGAAATCGATAATTTTGCGCCCACGGTTTCATAAAGGGACGAAATAGCGTCTCCGAAACCGAGGAAGAAGCAGAGAAGAGTAGAAATAGTGAAGATAACAAATTCGAAATGCGGTTAAATTCATTTAGTTTTTGTTTGAGATATTCCAGACCCGCGGAGGGATGGTAATTAATTCGAATTTTATAGCGATCGTTTATTTTTCGAATTTTCTGTTATTTTGGAGAAAATTGTTTCATAAATGTTTTTGTAACTTTTATTATTTTTAGAGTTAATTTGAATTTTCATTTGAATTTTGAATAATATTGTAATAATAAATACTAATACTTTAAGAATATTTGATTTATTGTTGAATATTAATTTATTATCAATTTATTACTTAATAATGTTTTGATAATAAATAATAGCACTATATCTTTCTTTGGTTCTTTGCTAAAATATTTTATAAATCCGTATTTTCAAGAAAATACTTGAGATTTCGTTTCTCTAACAATGAGAAAGAAGAATATTTGAAAATTCTTGGAAAATCCAATAATTAAAAGTATTGATTTCTAAAGGACTGTACATACATATGTATTATTGAAAAAAAACCAATAAAGTAGAGGTACAATAGTACACCGAAAGATAGTTAAATTAAAAAAAAGATAATTCTATTTTCTTCCATTAAAATTTCGAGTTTTCCTTTTCAGAGGAAACTACTAATTAGATTTACTTTGAAAGTTCTACCATGACTTTATTTATCGTTCAATAAACTTCTGTTATTCCCTTCATTCATTTTTAATAATAAATCCAAGGGTGAAGTGGAACAATAAAACGAAAGTTTATTGTTCCACTATTTTTTTGTTTGTTGAGGAAATGCGAATTTCTTTTATGTACAAATTTTCACAGCAAAATTGAAACTTTTATTCGAAAGTTCATCAGTTCTGATTTAACAAATTGAAGCTACATGCATATGCATGTATGATAAAAAATTCGGTTTTGTTGTTCTGTCCCGGATTATGTAGAAGGTAAATATCACGCACACCAGTGGTTAACAAACTTTGATCATTGTGATATTCCATAACTTTTGTATTTTTTTTATTGTTAAGAAACTAATGAAAAATAACTGAAGCTTGTACGATAAATAAGCCGTGGTACAAAATTTATTTAAAAAAAAAACAAAATGGTAGATTATTTAAAAAAAAAATTCTACATTCTAATATATTTTTGGCTAGGACTTTTAGCTGGAACTCTGAATTAAAATAAATAAGATCGTATCTTAAATATAAAAAAAAAGAATAAGTTATAAGAAAATTTCTGAAATTTGAAAATATTGTCACAAACCTAATATACTTTTGTACTCATTCCTTAGAAATTAATAATCTCAATCATCAGCTTCTAAGGAATAGATTCGCTAATTAACTTTTTTATTACTTTCATTTTAAGGGAAAAAATTAAATGTATATTTATTATTTGTCGCATTAAAAGCATTTTTTTTTTAATTTTCTTGACGAATTAAAAAAAAATTTTTTTTCGCTATATGCGATTATAATTTTTCAAAGTTGGGGAATTAAGGATAATATTTGCCCCGAAACGGGGAAATGGAGGAAATTGTATATATGTACTTCCATTGGATACTCCTCAAAATTAGAAATTTTGAAAGGACCCTGAGAAGATTCCAAGCAACGCAATCTCATGCGTCGTGATTTTAATCTGTCTACAGAAATTTGAGGTTTGTGTTATCGTATTTCAGAATGATAAGAGGAACGGACGGGATTATTAGGACACGAGAGTCCATTTCTCGTGGCCTCTGTTTGTTGCGCCCAAACTTAAATTCCGTCTCGACTAAACTTTAATCGTCGACGATAGACCGAGATAGCGCATAATGTTACTGGAATAATCTGAACTCATAGTAAATATTCTAAACACATACCGTGCCGCGGTTATATGCAGCCGTTTGTTGCAATATCCGGAATGTTCGCAATATCATCTCGAATATTCTCATATTATGCCGAGAATATTTGAAATACATGTATTTCGAATATTACAGATATATTGCAATAAAAAATGTTGCTTGCACCGAGGGCTATTGGTATTAGTTTTTCTCCAAAAGATCGGTGGAACCTTATATTGCATCACCAATTTGCTAATTTTATTAATGATAAATGCCGAAACCCTCCGAACGTGTATATAAAACAGAATATCCACACCAAAAAAATAACAGACAGGAATTATTTATAATTTCTAGTTCACTCAGACATCAAAGCAGCTGGAAATAACGATAAATCCCCTAAGAATTACTGGAAATATTTGGCTGGTGCTGCATTTAACTGAAAGATAGTTGAAATTACCGTACCCTTTTTTCTATATTCCTTTTTCATTATTGTAATTACTTTTATTTATTAGTATATATTTTTTACTACTTTTTTTATTACTAAATGTTTATTCACTATTTTACTGTTCATTTACTTTAAGTATTTATTAGTTTGCGCCTACTTTACTAGCTTTAACAATAAATATACAGTCCTCAATTAGTTGCTGAAATATAATTATTAGCTTTTACTAATTCTCCAATTTCATTATTAATTATTTATTTCACTTCATTAATCATTTATTAATTAAGTTACAGAGAAAAATAGTAGAAGCCAATAATTCCCCAAATGATCCCCCAGAATAATTATCAACCATCGATCAATGGAATTCGAAAAAGAGTAATTTCGAGAACTGCAAAGAAATGCATAATAATAAATAAAAATATGTAGAAATTTAATTGTTAATAATTATTTGCATTATATTTATATATATTAATTCGAGTTCATAATCTGATACTAATTAGTTTACGATAAAATCGCCCAATTAATTAATAATACCCGAATTTTCCTATGTTTCTATACAACTAATTAATTTGTATTGAAAAATGGGAAAATTTCGAGAACTGCAAAAAATGTGTAGTAATAAAGAAAAATAGTAATAAATATATAGTAAGAAATAAATGGCATAATAATAGATAAAAATATGTAGTAATACAATTATTAATAATTATTTTCATTATATTTGTATATATATTCTTAATTTTTTTTTCTACTTCTTTTTAAGTCATTACTTTGATAGCAATTTTCATTGTTTCAAAAATCCCCTTATTTTCTCACATTCAGTGAAATTGATGCATTTTCTTGTTGAAATTCCCTGAGATCTTTGAATTTTATCAAAGACATTGAAAATTGGTCCTACTGGTCCTCATTTGGTGGCCAGGGTGTGTACTTAATCTGCGCAGATTAAGTACACGCCAAATTGAGTGTGTACTTATTGTAAGTACTTATTTACGTATGGTACAAAGTTGCAAAGCTAGAACCGACTGCGAACTAGCTGACACCGAACATATTGCATTCACGAAAAGCTGTAAGATGAAACAGCTAAGCGAAATGTTTATTGCGTTTACATATAAACTGCCTCAGCAGCATTCGGGTTCGTATGCAACTGCAGACATACCTACATGTGTAGCATCGGGTATAGGCACACACAGGTGCTATGTATGCGTCTTTTCTTGACAAAGCATAGCTGTATTCTAGAACGTTAAACACGTGTTTGTTATAGGCACTCTTGCATTGTAGATTGTGTTTGAATCGATAGTGTCATTATTGAAACCCGCTTCGCTTAACACTATGCTTCCATTGTTCTTGTCAAAATTGAATAGCGCCTCGCTATCTTCTAACACTGCCGTAGAAAAAAAAAAAAGAGGAGGAAAGAAGAATGCCTAAAGCAAAAGAAAACGTGTACTGGCTTGAAAGTGTTTTGTTACAACAAACAGAAATAAACGGCAGAATGGCGAAACGCAAATGGAACATTGAATGACAATGTCAGCCAATAACGACCTGGAATTGTTGCTGGTCCGAATCATGCGAATTTTAGGCTACAGTGATTAGGTATTAAATAATGATATAATTTGAAAGAAGTTTAATAAATTTAATAGAAGTGATATAATTTGATGTAAAATGAATTAAATATAATTTAATTTGATTCAATGAACAAATTATTTAAATGAAATTTTACTCTTGGGTAAAAAGACATTGTTCGTTTTTATTAGAAATTTAATTTTCTGAGATAAATCCACGTTTCTGTTTGTTTATAACAAACTATGTTCGGAACCCCTTTGTTGTAAATAATAATATCAACCAACAATATCGTGAAATTATCGCAGACTTGAATCCTGTAAATTTTGAGTTTTGATCCGCAGGTCGCAGTGAAATTGTCGTTATTGTGGAGATACAATGATTAGACATTAAATAATGATATAATTTCAAAGATGTTTAATAAATTTAATAGAAGTGATATAATTTCATATAAAATGAAATAAATATAATTTAATTGGATTCAATAACATTATTAAAATTAAATTTTACTCTTGGCTAAAAAGACATTGTTCGTTTTTATTAGCAATTTAATTTTGCAGTTTCAACAAATTTAATTCATTCAATATAATAAAATTTGATATAAATTAAATAAAATGTAATTTCATTTCATTCAATAACATAATTCAACTTAAATTTTACTCTTGAATAAATAAAGATATTCCTTAGTTGGTTTTTCTTATTAATTTAATTTTGTAGGTTAATATTATTGGATTCATCGCCGTTTCTGTCCTTTTCATATATTAATAATATATTAGCAATTAATGATAGAATATATTGAACAACTGTGGCATCAGTCGAATATTCGTTTCTTTACATATGTATATAAATTATGTAATGTTTGAATAATATATCTACATACATTATTGCTCTCGTTTACAGTATTTTGGAATTTGCACTTATTGGCTATCATGATACCTATAATTGTTCACATAAATATACAAGAATTGATTATATTCATTAGCCGGGACGAGATAAATTGATAAATACAGATTGTTATCGAGCTAGCTATTAAAATTAGTCAATCAAGGGTATAAGAAAATTTTCATTAACTTGAATAATCAAAATTATTCATTGCTGAGTGGGACACTTTTTATTTCACAACGTTATCTAATTATTTACAACGTTCCAATTGTTTTAGCCAATGAATACGTTGAATATAAATTCGAACGTGAAAAAACATCTTCCAAATAAATAAATAAATAATAAAAATGCATCGAAGCTGTAATTCCTTACTTTATTTATTCATGGCTTGTTTCTCTCTCAGGGAGAAAAAAATTATAATCAAAATATTGAAAATTGCAAAAAAAAAAGAGGAAACACGAAGTTGTACCGTGAAGTCATAAAATTAACAAACAAAAATAGTATTTATTTATAGAAACCTAATTTTCAACTGTAATTATAGTGACTCTATACCTTTAATATTTAATATACCGCCATTGCAAAATTGCCTTCGTATTTTTACAAAACCATTCTTGTAATATTTCTTATTTTTATTGTCAGGTTTATTACTTTTCGTTATAAGCGCATTTTCATTATTCTTTATCGAATTTAACATCATTTTCCTCTGTGCAGCTTCCATTCAAGCCGCATTCTAGCTTATATGCGAATAGAAATACGAAAAATCACTATCTCATCTTTATAGCCGCATTATACAGGGTGTTCCACCGAAAGTGTTACAAACGGGTTTTTCAGAAACTGTTAAAGTTGCCGACAATAGTTTTTTGCTAGTATCTCTTTAATGGACGCATATAAGCGACCAGAGCACTTACCGGGACATTGTAAACTATCGTCTTTATAATATTTTTGTTTATAGCACTTGAAGGGTTAAAAATCCAAGAGTACTAGTAACAATGAAACCTAAAGTTATGGTAAAACAATTCTATTATTAATTTGAAATTAATTGTTGATATTTTTAAAATCGACAGTTATCGATTTTAAATCAATTGTTTTTTTTAATTAATGATTATTAATTTAAAAAGGAGCTGTTAATTTTTTCCAAATTAACAATTGATAATTTAAAAAAATTTCAGTCAATTGCTAATTTTAAAAAATTAACAATGGATAGGATTAAAAAATTATTGGGAAGCTGATTTTTAAAAAATTTCTTTTTTGAAAATCGAGTATTTATTTATTAATCGAAAATAAAACTAGAATTAAAAAAAGGGAGTTTGATGCACTTTCAGGGACACTTTCCAC
Source organism: Gasteruption jaculator (assembly GCA_949825005.1). Lineage (NCBI taxonomy): Eukaryota > Metazoa > Arthropoda > Insecta > Hymenoptera > Gasteruptiidae > Gasteruption > Gasteruption jaculator. The sequence continues at coordinate 3,340,492 of OX463761.1, forward strand.
TTGATCCGCTTGTGTTTAATAGGGTCTTTTAATTAATAGGATTTTGTGTTGTATTTGATAGGTAATTTTTAATAGGTTTAAGTCAGATTTTAATTCTCAATAGAAAAACAAAACCTCGTCAATGGGTATTTAATTCCTAAAAAAATCAATAAACAACAATACCTTTTTGTTAATAAATTATTTTGTTCCTATATAAAATTAATCGATTGAAAGCTTGAGTTTACTGTTTCAGTATTTAACAACAATTGAATACTTTTCTGAATAATTATCCGTTAAACTTAAATTTGTGTTTGTTTATTAATTCAGGAAATTAAGAGGTAATTCATCAATAACTAATTTTGAAAGTTTCCAGAACTTGGGAACTGTTCACTTATGTAAATCCAAGTCATTTTTTTTCGGTTTGAAGCTTGATTCGGTACTTCATCATTCCATCGAATTTATGTGACTTTTGCTTGTGTGCCTGCAAAGGCGCTGATAAGTGCCCGACATGACATAAATAAAGAAAATCCATAAATACTTTATAATAAATCTAAGGTGCTTTGAACATCCATTGACGTGCTTTTCGTTTATGGGGCTGACATTTTTGTCGTTCGTTAGGATGGAAAGAAGAATTTTGCAATATTTTATTCATTATGCAAAACGACTATCAAAATAAAATGCAAAAAATAATTATCACGATAGTTTTTCCGGAGAAAGTGCCAGTTTTGAAGAACTTTGTAAGAAAAATGCAAATATTTCTGCATTTTTCTATAAGCAAAGAAATAAAATATTTAAAAATTGTATAATATTAATTACTTCGTCGGTCAATTTTCTTATATTATTAATGAAATTTCTTCTCATTTATATTTCAGACCTCTCATTTATACAAATTTTTGTTCCAATGACATTGAAAAAATTAGTGTCGAAAAAATTAATTTGAAACCAATTATTAATATATTGAAAAATTAATAATTGATAATTTGAAATCAATTGTGAATTTCTTTTTAATTAATAACTGACTGTGAGGCTGATTATTAAAATAATGTTTATCAAAATTTGACGATTTTTATGGATAAGTTAAAAATAAAGGTGGACAAAAAATTAGAAAAGCATTCTTCAAAAATATAAATACAATATCAAAAAATATTTAAGAATGATTAATTCAAACAATCCTGAATTGGGAGTCTCCTAGACTTTTCCATCCGGATTTGTTATAAAACTATTCTATCCTGGTGAAGATTAATAGTTTCACATTGTACCATTATAGATGTAACACATTTACTGCGTAATTGTGGAAAACGGCGCTAATTAATTTATAACAACAGAGAGAGAGAGAGAGAGAGAAAGAGTTATAGGTGGTCCGATGAAATCTCGGGAAAAATTTTGCAAAAAGTAAGAAAAGAGAAAAAATATCCATTGTTCCTTTAGGCGCATTCTAAATGCGGCACTATTAAATTCAGTCTAGTGTTATATTTGGTATGAGATAATCAATATTTTGCACCTATTAAATACAGTGTCTAGATAATGCTGTATAACTATTACCAATGCAAAGAATACAGCTGTTATTCTACCTTTTTTTTTATTATCAAATTTATGGAATGATGTTTTTTTTTAAATATTGTTAAAGAAGCAGTCAAAGAAAGTTACTCTTAATTAGGCTTCGAGAATTGCAGACTAAAGGGGAACAGACAGAACATTTCAAAGAGAGTGAAGTAAGAGTAAACCTTTACAAAAATCTTCGTCGTTTTCTTTTCTTCTTGAGGGCATTTGTCAAATAGTCTAGGTTTATACGTGACTGTTTGACATTTTGAAAAACAGTGGACTTGTTTGAAACGAGGGAAATGACTTTCTTCTGAAAAGAAAAAATGGAATTTTAGTTGAATTTGAAATATAACCAAAGTACATTTGTTTATAATTTCAGTCTTTTTCATTATCGTAGCAAATTTCAGAATTAATTATTCTCCGTGTAATTACAAAAATAACGCTACAAAAATAAGACATATCCATTCGTGACCTCAAATAATGAAATTAACTTCAAATTGATATGAACATTTGCGTAAAAAAAACGAATGGAATTTTAGTTGAATTTGAAATATAACCAAAATACATTTGTATTTAATTTCAATCTTTTTCATTATCGTAGCAAATTTCAAAATCAATTATTTTCTATGTAGTTACAAAAATAACGCTATGTACAAAAAACAAGAAATATTCATTCGTGACCTCAAATAATGGAATTAGCCTCAAATTGATATGAAACATTTGCGTTTCATATTTCCCATATCGCACCTGTAAAAAGATATTTATAATATAGAAAATATCTCTCTACTTTTATTTTTGAAATTTATTAAAATACAGTTTTCAAACGTTGATTGAAAAATTCGAAATTCGTTTTCGAAATTTGACTGTTTCAGAAATAGTAATCGAATCTCAGATCTTACAAATTATTAGCAAAACTTAGATTTCAAAAAAATAGTTCAAACTTCTGACAATAAAATAATTCAAGCAGGATTGAAATTAACGTTTTTTACAAAACCTCCAATTTCGCAAAATAACAAATATTTATATGTCGATGTTTCTAGTAGTCATTTGTGTGTTTGTTCTCTTAATAACAAATTTCCTTAAACGTACGAGACTGTCCAGGAATAGTTCGCTATTTTGAAACTTTAACAAAGTAAGTAATTGAATTTTCCAATTGAACTTAAATTGGTCCGCAAATATATGGTGAATTAATTAGTCACGATTCTACAAATTGTCAGAAGTTCTAAAAGATGTTCAAATTAATTTCCACATTGGAATCATTTGCATTTTTAAAAATGTACGAATTGTTATGTTTATTGAAAATTTAGAAACAAATTTTGACATTGAAAACAACTGAGTGGTTAATTTTTTCCAAATTAACAATTGATAGTTTAAAAAAATTTCGGTCAATTGCTAATTTTGTTAAAATTAACAATGTGTAGGATTAACAAATGATCGTGAAGCTGATTTTTATGCACTTTAACTATTTTTCACCATGAGCACATTTTTAAGATCACCATAGACAATTTCAAAAAAAAAATTTTTCTCCGTGTAACTACAGAGAAACGATGCAAACTTCGTTCACGCATTTCTTTCCATTCCACCGATTCGAAAATCGTTTGCAATGGGAATGAGAATGTTCTGCAGCTAGAAACGCAACCTGCAGCTACGCATATATTTGTTCTCGTAATTAATAAAAAAAAGAGAGAGAGAGATAGAGAGGCACGTAGAAGTGCCGATAAATATAACGAAATAACATATTCCGGTGTTATGCTCGGACTAAAAATAGCCGATGACCTGCAAAAAAAAAACGTCCCTCCCGTTTAACCACCGGTAAATAAATAATACACATTGGTCGATAACGAAAAAAAGGCTTTTTATCAGCACAGGGGCTTATCTCGACATTCCACATATTGAAATAAGCGCACAAGCTCGGTGATATAATATTTATATAGCGCTAATTACACGTTAGGACAGCATTCGAGCGTTAGGCGGTACTTTGGGAGTGAAATATTCGTTGGGGGATTAAATAGAAAATAGGGGAGACAAATAACGTCACTCCAAAAAATTCCAATTTGAAGAATTCTTCCTTTCATTTTTTTTTTAAATTTCTTTTATCGAATATGGGATTAACTTTTGTCTAAAGATTCCAGTTTTTTAAAGAAATTTTGGAACTACCCTCACTTAGAAGGTAGACCTACTTTTTCTAGGTTCAATACAAAAATTTAATAGAATATAAAATTTGTAAATTTTATATAATATTTATGTAACATTTAGATTTCGAATATGACGTTAATTATTGTTCAAAAGTTCCATTTTTTCAATGAAATTTTGGAATTACCCTCACTTAGAAGGCAGACCTACTTTTTCTAGGTTCAATATAACATTTAATAGAATATAAAATTTGTAAATTTTATATAATATTTATGTAACATTTAGATTTCGAATATGACGTTAATTATTGTTCAAAAGCCTCAATTTGTTCTAGAAATTTTGGAATAACCCTCATTTAGGAACTAGACAATATTTTTTAATGTTTTACACGATCCACAATCAATCTTACTAAAAATTGACTTTTCTATATATTTTTTAATTACATTTAACGACAGTTTGCTAAAAAATATCGTGTTTTTGTTGTGTTTAATTGGAAAATACATAGAAATATAAAAAAAATTATTAATACAATTAAATAGCTACCAAGAAATCTCTGCAAAGTACAAAAATCGCATTTTTTGTGTATAATTAAAAATATCATGCAAATAAAAAATTTAATTAATATTCAATTATTATTATAAATTACTAAATAAATTATTATATTATTATAAAATTTGATTAATAATGTATCCATTAACCACCATACAAATTCTAGAAAGTACGAAAATCTTATAGGCTGTGTACAATTAAACATTGCATAGAAATAAAAAAAAGTTGCTTAATTACACTAATCAACAACCAGATAAATTCTGAAAAGTATAAAATTCGTATTTTTTGTGTTTGATTAGTCGAGAACCAGATAAATTCCAAAAAGAAAAAATAATAAAGGACCATATCCTACCTCGGGTAGCTCGTCCGGGACTTTCCCCATCCAACTTAGGGACAAAATGTTGCAGTCACATTTTGCGTTGTTGTTTTTTTCGAAATGTAGATGCATGGTCGTTGTAGCGAGATTCTCATCACACACCCATGTACGAATGAGCTCCGGGCATACGTGTACCAATCAGTACGTATGCGTGCATGTAGGTGCAGGATATCAAAAATCGAAATTCCTCATTAAAAATCCTTATTCAGCCGCGACACCTCGAAGGTCGTTTCTCTCGTTGCATAAGTTCTACGTAATTGTGGATACTATTATTCCCCTTGGGTTGCAATCCGTCTTCCTTACTTGCCCTCGGCATCAATAAGATAACGAAAAATCAACTGCGAATGGGTGCGAGTTGGCTGAGAAAATTCGAAAGCACGTACCCACACACATGCACATAATTATTATCACGACCAATCTTCATTTTTAACAATCAACTTTTCTCCCTCTCTCTCTATACATATATATACTTTCAATGTTTAAATCGTCGCGTTGACGAATGTCCGATTAACTCGAAGGTTGATAAGACGTTCGGTTTAATCAATTTCTTTAAAAAAACAGTCGATAAAGTGGCGATAGAAATACCTCACAAGCTCGTTTTCAGTTTTATATATTTAAAAATCTCAACGTCGGAGTGTTGTTGTTGCTTATTGTTGCCGTTTTTTCTTTTTATTCTTTTATTTACCGATACGTATTTATTTTTGTGACTTCCCTTTTGTTTTCTTCCTTTCTTTATTGTTGTTATTAAAAATCAGTGGTAGTTAAAATTAACTACATTCCATTTTTTTACGTGTCGTGTAGCTGCTATGTATATGCATGTGTGTATATATATATATGTATGTATATGGATGTTACTCGCTCTTATAGTAATGCCTTAAAACACGAGCTTTTCCACAACCAACGAACATCGAACTGAATTCCGAAAGCTCAGTTTTTCTCGTCTAACACGAGGCGCCCCATAGCTTTCCTTTCCTACCGGACTCGTATTGATTCTTCTTCCATGATATTCTACAACCGTTGGTTGGGCCTCCTAACGGAACCTAGATATACTATGACGATTTATTAGACGAAGCTTCGCAAAGCTTGATAAGAGCTTTTTTTTTTAAATTTTTAATTGTTCCTCCGCGCCAACAAACGAGATCTTGTAAATTATTATTTATTTATTTGTTTGTTTATTTATTTATTTATTTATCGGTTAATCGAGTTCAAATTATTTGCGCGATTTTTTGTTTACTTCCATCCCCCTCCATCCCACCCTCTTGCGGTAAAGCGGTTTTAAATTTAGAATCGTATTTTTTTTTATTTTTAATATTATTGGTTCATATCAAATTTCGAAATCCGTCGAACGAATGGGAAATTTACGTGCGAAAAAAAGAGTATTTTTGGAATTACATTCGTTGGTATTTATGCATAGAAGTGCACACCTTCGTTTATTTATTTATTTATTTTAGGTATTTGTTTATTTATTGGAAATATGGAATTGTTCATTAGGAATACTTTGAAAAAGTATGAAAACGTGGTTCACGTTTTTGAAAATTTTGGCAGAACGCCCGTAAGAGAGAGACAACCTTCTACGTCTGATAACGACAACGGCATAGAGCGAAAAGTGCATCCGCGGCGCTGCAACGTTGTTAATTTCGCACTTGCGGCTTTCTCGCGCTTATCAACGCCCGGTACCGACTTACTTCTGTATTACCTGCATAAAAAAGCACGTGAAAATGTCGGATGCGTATTGATGCGATAAATGAATCTTTTTTTAATACTAAACAAATTGCCCACCACGCTCGGTCTTAAAATTCGATTTTGATTTTTACTTTTTCTTTAACTTTTTTTTGTTCATTCTTCGCCGAGAATTTGCTTTTAGAAAATTACCTGGGCCTGAACCTCATTTTCCTTAGAAGCAAAGCAATAAAATGTAGAAACCCATAATTTGCAAAAATTATGTAGGATAAAAATGAGAAATTCAAATTCAATTATTGCACAGCAATTGTGAATAATCGATAAATAAACCGATCCCAATTTTCTTCTGGATGACGCGACTAAGAATTTCCAGAAATTATGGAATTCAAGAAAAAACTCAACATTTTTAAAAATACGGAAATTTCCTAAGTCCGTTTTCTAACGTTATCGGATTGTCTCCGAAAAAAAGCATAAAGTTGCTTCATTTGTTTGATAAGGGCAAAATGGAAATTAATATTTAAAATTCACAGTAAATTCTAGTCACCGCTGATAAGAAGATAAAAAGCTTCTGTAAAGTGACGAACCAAAAACAAAAGACTAATCACTAAAAACTAATATGAAATTGGAAACAATTTTATTGAACAACACAACGGAAATAATATTATATCAATGACGGAATTGATATTAAGAATAAAAAAATGTAGGTAATGTGGCGTATATAGTTGTTATATCTTTAGAACACAATACAAATAATGATCCTCGCTTATTTTATGTTCTACATTACAATTTTTCTTGCCTCCGTTTTATTTTTAATCTACAGAATTTACCTACACAAACACGCCGTTCATGCATAATCACCCATTCATTCGATCTTTTATACGCTGATTTTCAATTTCGATTATCCCACATTCACTGCCGTTCCTCATTCTTTCTCTCTTTTATAATATTTATGCGGTAAGTAATAGTGGTTTGTCTTTAAAATATTTATAATTTTTTTCCTTCGTTTTACCAAATTTCAACGTACATCTTCTGGACTGCTTCTTAACCATTTATTTGTTACTTTTTCATAGCAGCACAATTTCTTATGCTTAAAGAACACTAGTAGCTATTGTTAAAAATAAAGCTAAAGAAAAAGTGTGTTCGACATCCGGTTGGTGGTTATGTACACATTTACATATAAATTTTTAGGTTTCCCCATATCCGATGATTTTCGTCAAATCTATTCGTTTCCTCCATTGCTATTTCATTCGAAGCAGTTCGAAAATGTGCCATTTGCGAGTCGCAAGAACGTAATATATATTCCTCTTTGTTTAAAGTTCATTTTAATCGCGGATCACCTTCCTTCAGTTTGCCCAAACACTCGTAAGGCATATTTGAATTTGGAAATCAATTTCTGCAAAGATACTCGATTTTATCTTCGCCGCAAAAAACTATTTAAAAAAAAAGTCACTGGGACTAACTTCTTTCAACGAACTTCTCTAATCTATATCTGAAAATTTGGTAAAATTGTTTGGTTTGCATACAATTTTGTCATTTATACTTAGTTCTTCTCCTCCTTCTTCTCTTCCTGAGACTCTTGTTGTTGTTGCTGTTGTTGTTGTTGTGAACTCTGACCACCTTCACGTTCCGCTGCCATCTGCAACATCACAATTATCATCATCACCTCATTCGCGATTAATCAATTTTTTTTAATGCCCTCCAATAATAAATAACCAGTTAATCGGATCAACTCATTCTGGTTTTTAAACACTTCGGTCCATAAGGCGAGTTTTTGGCCCCAAGGGAGCACAGAGACGCAACATCTTCATTTTTTTTTATATATATGATGTGCTTTGATGTCTTTTACAACATACATAAAAATGAAGGTTATGCGTAATTGCGTTCATAATAAAAAACGCGGTTGAATGTGCCAAAAACGGTATTTTTTTTTGAAAAAATAATAAAAAGATTTAGGTTTGCTCCAAAAAGGGCTTCAATTAATTAAAAAGACTTAATATTGCTCCAACAAAACATTGAAATTATTAAAAAGATTATTGTTATTTAAATCCGAGATATTATAATTTTTAACAATTATTAGGGCCAAAATCCTGCCTTATGGACCCACACCCTTTTGTCGCGATGAATGGCAGAGAGAAAAACCAAATTATTTATTTAGTAACTAAAAAAAGCGCTTTGATGAAAGCAGATTTGCTTTATGGGTGTAAACTATTACTTTTAAGGCTTAACAAAATTTTAAGTTAAAATGAATTCGTAATCAAGCTTTCAATTTGGATCGTCCACGTAATCGCAATTTTGTAAATTTAAAAAAAAATGGATTTAGCGGTAATATTTATTGTTGAAGAAAATTGGTTATATTGTACCTTCTTGTATGCCATTTCGAAGAGTTTCAAACTAGCTTGTTGAAGTTCGGTCGTTTGTTTCTTGATTTCTTCGGGATCCATTTCGTCTTTCTTGGCTAACGTCTCCCTCATTTTCGCAACTTGTTCTCTCAGTTTGTCACACTGAAAACGAGAATTGTTTATTAGATCCATAAAAGTATTCATTTACACCATCCACATTCTAATTGCGTTAGTTTGCTTCCAGTCGAAGCAAAAACTCAGTGAAGTCTTTCCACACATGTAACACAGTTGTAAAACAGTGACTTTGAGAGACGAAAAATAATCACATCATTGTTGTTACCGATTTAGGTACATTTTAAGAAAATCTTTACTGTTTTTCTCTTGTCAGATGTATTATAATAGAATATTAATTACTAAATTAATCATTATATGTAATAATTTAAATATTGTGTTTTAAATTAAATGACACTTATAATTTAAATTTTAATTATTTAAATTAAATAAATTGTATAATCGATTAAATAATTAAAAACATTAACAATAATTATTTGTTTGTACGTAAAATTCGCTTAATACAAAGAAATTGTTAAACTTGTTCTGCTTTAGTTACCCGCAATAATCTTACACCTATTTCAAAATTTCGAAAATCAGTGATATTTTTGAGCTTTTGAACAAATAATAAGCCGTTACTTTTTAAAATAGGGAAAAATCCATTGAGTGAACAGAATTAGCTAATTTTAAATCTTATTACAAGCGAACATGGAATTTATAGTTTCAATCGATTCACAATAAACGTAAAAAATGGACTTGCCCCATTTTTAGAAGCAGCGGCTCAAATTTAGTACCCTTTCTCCTTTCTTACCTCCTCTTGTGGCAACTGCGCTTTGAATTCTTCCATTTTAGCTTCGGTATCGTGCATGATACCTTCGGCTTGGTTGACGGCCTCCACTCGTTCCTTCTTAACCCTGTCTTCTTTGGCATACTGTTCGGCTTTCTTGATCATGTTCTCGATTTCGTCCTTGCTTAATCCACCGCTGGATTGAATTACAACTGAAAAATGTTCATATTTTTATACATCTAATAGATAAGTAGGAAAACAATTTATATAAGTCACGGTAAAACTCAGGTAAGTTTTCCACACGTGTCGCAACGATAAAGGAGCGACTTTGAGAGACGAAAAATATTAACATCATTGTTTTTCTTTCTCGGTTGAGATTGTTACACTAAATTTCAAAAAATATGACGACGGTGACTTACTTTGTTGTTCCTTTCCAGTACCCTTATCTCTAGCGGAAACGTGAACGATACCATTAGCATCGATATCGAAAGTGACTTCTATTTGTGGCACTCCCCTCGGCGCTGGTGGAATTCCAACAAGAGTGAATTGACCTAAGAGCTTATTATCGTTCGCCATTTCTCGTTCTCCCTGATGTACCTTAATTTCTACTTGAGTTTGACCGTCGGCAGCTGTCGAGAATACTTGGCTCTTCTTCGTGGGAATGGTTGTGTTTCGAGAAATAAGTTTCGTGAAGACTCCTCCGAGTGTTTCAATACCTGAAAACATTTTAGTTTTTGCAATTCTAATCCATCGTGAATTTTTCCCTTTCCTTCTGACTCGATACAAATGGAAATAAAACTCAGGGTCAATCGTCATCTTCACTAGAGCTTCAGAGAGAAGATTAATCTATTTTAAACATCATCGTTGCATAAATAGTAAAAAAAATGGGAGTGAGGCAAAGGTGCCAATAGTTGACCATTTTCTAAAAAACTATAAAAAATAAGATTTTTATAAGATGTGTTATTTTTATTTTGATGAAAGTGCAAATCTTTTAAAAATCTTATTTTTTATGGTTTTTTAGAAAATGGTCAACTACTGGTACTTTTACCTTAAAATTGTATTTCAAAATTTTCTGTAAAAAATATACCTAGAGACAACGGGGTAACGTCCAAAAGCAAAACGTCGGTAACGTCTCCGGCAAGGACTCCTCCCTGTACAGCAGCACCGACAGCTACAGCTTCATCGGGATTAACGGCCCTCGATGGCTGCCTTCCGAAGATGTCTTGCACGGTTTGTTGTACTTTGGGTACCCTCGTCATTCCTCCGACTAGTAGAACCTCGCCGATATCGGACTTGGAAACCTCCGCGTCGGAAAGTGCTTTCTGACAAGGCTGTATCGTTCGTTTGATCAGATCGCCAACGAGACTTTCGAATTTACTGCGGGATAATTTCAAGTTCAAGTGTTTTGGTCCACTCGCGTCCATCGTCAGGTAGGGTAAGTTAATGTCAGTTTGTTGAGAACTGGACAACTCGATTTTCGCCTTTTCCGCAGCTTCCTTCAGTCGCTGCATAGCCATTGCGTCTTTGGCTACATCGATTCCTTGCTGCAATTATTTCAGAAAATGATTAATCACGTTTACTGTCATTCAAAAGTCGAAAATTGAAATTCGAGCGCTATTTAGCATTAGTTTAGGACCCCTCTTCCAAGTATGATCCATTATTCGCCAAAAATTGGCCTGTCTCTGGAATTTACGCCAAGTTTTGGGTTGGCAACTAAGTAATTGCGGATTTTGTCATTTATTTGCTTTGAAAAATCCGAAATTACTTAGTTGCCAATTCAATACAAGTTAAGTTTATGTGAACTTTGTGTTATTCTGGAATATTTGTTTTCTAAAATCACTGATTCTCTTTTATCAGAGTTGTAAGTATACCATAACGCGACAAGATCAAAATTTTATAATAAAAAAGATCAAGACTACACAGGAAATAAACGACGAATGTTCTTACGTCTTTCTTAAATTCAGATGCTAGATAATTCACGAGAGCATTGTCGAAATCCTCTCCTCCCAAGAAGGTATCTCCATTGGTGGACTTGACTTCGAAGACGCCTTTCTGAATTTCGAGAATGGAGATATCGAAGGTACCTCCACCCAAATCGTAGACAGCGATGCTGAAAAAAAATTGTGAATGCTATTATTGTTATTCGGGAAAAATATTTAATAGAAGTTTTGTAAATTCTTACATTTTATCATCAGTCTTGTCCATTCCATAAGCAAGTGCGGCAGCCGTAGGTTCGTTTATAACTCTAAGGACATTCAAACCAGCAATTTGTCCTGCATCCTTCGTGGCTTGTCTTTGAGAATCATTGAAATAAGCTGGTACCGTAACAACGGCGTTCTTCACAGGGGTGCTCAAATACCCCTCAGCCGTTTCCTTCATCTTCATTAAAACAAACGCTCCTATCTGACTCGGGGAGTACATTTTACCGTCTGCAGCTTGTACCCAAGCATCTCCGTTTGAGGCTTTCACGATTTTGTAAGACACAGTCTTCCTGTTGAGTGAAAACATAAAATGATAGTAGTTCTTCAAATATTTCTTAGAAAAATCGTATTTTAACAGTTTCCAAAGACGGCGTGCTTACATTTCTTTCTTAACCTCAGAATCATCGAACTTGCGACCGATCAAACGTTTAGTAGCGTAGAAAGTGTTGGCAGAATTTGTAACAGCTTGACGTTTAGCTGGCATTCCTACTAATCTTTCTCCGTCTGAAATAATAAAAAAAGAAATGCCTATTATCGTCCTGTATATTATTACAGCAACCATATACTCATTTGTTGCAACATATTGGAAAAATATAGTCATTCAAGAAGAACGTCTCTCCTATTTGCAAACAGCCGCTGAATTTCTTGTTATTTTTAAAACTCGAAAACAATTCTTTTCTGTCAGAGCATGAGTTACAATTTTTGTCAAGTTTACATTCTTACTGTGTACCTTTTGTAAAAGCTACATAAGAGGGTGTCGTTCTTGATCCTTCTGCGTTTTCTATAACTTTAGGTTGCTTTCCTTCCATTACAGCTACGCAAGAAAATGTTGTTCCAAGATCTATTCCAATAACTGCACCTTTCACCCCTTCGGACCTGAAAATCATTCAATTTTAGGTTTCTTGTTTTTTAAAAATCTATTTATAAATTCCTTTTGTTGTTAAATGAGACCAGATATAAATAATTTCTTATATCGATATACGTTTCTGCTTTAGTTACGGGCCCTCTTTGGTACAATTGTTTACAATTGTATTTTTATTGTCATTGCAATAATTGATTTTTATTTTTAATTATCTCGAAGACATTAAAATACAATTGTAAATAATTATATGGAACAGGGTCCGAAACTAGCAACAAAATTGTATATCGATATAAGGAATTAGTTATATCGGACCTCACTTAAAAACAAAAGGAATTTATAAATACATCAATTACATAAAGACTAACAAAATGGTTAACTATATTTTATAAAAATCAATATTTTGATGTAATAGTATCTTCTTGTATAAAAGGAAAATGTTTTCCTCTTGGAATTACTTCGATGAACACACATCACTGACAAATGAATATTTTTATATTATTTGAAAATAAAAATCTACAAGTATAATATAATTCGCAATCTTCCTGAATAAAAATTGAAAAAATTGAAAAGAATATACAAATCTAAGAAATTCAAATCAAACATAACCTTCCACACCCATTCCTGAGCGGTAACCTTATCTACTGAAACAATAGCGTATTAGCGTTAGCTCATGGGTCCCGGAGTAACCGCTCTTAACACTTTACCGACCGCTAGCGATTCAGCAGCATTTGCACGTCCGACCGGCTGCTCAATGATATTAATGCTAAATTATATTTATTAAGCATTGGCGACAAAAAGTCGATTAATAGGTTATTGGTCGATAAGCATTGGCGACAAAAAGCCGATTAATAGGTCAGCGGTCGGTAAGGTGTTAAAATACTTCCGGCACACAAAGTGTTAAAATTCTTTCCAAATTTATACATTAAAAAACAAAAACGTACTTATAACGATACTGCTGTACATCTGCAAACCTCTGAGGAGCACAAATTGTAGGAGCGACTGTTGCCTGCAAGAGAACAAAACCATTTTAAAGTACAAATGAAAATGAGCACGACAATTTCGATATTACATAAAAAGACCCTTACCGCATCTCATATTCTTTCCCCTTATAAAAACATAAAGTATGGCAAACGTTGTTAAACGTTTATAAGTTACCATGATGTTAAAAAAATCTCTGCTTTAATCTTTGCAATCTGAGAATTTTACATTTAATTTTTGCCAACAAATCTTACCGATCAGTAGCCTATTGGTCAAGTAAGTGGTGAAATATATGTGAAATGTTCAATCGCCACTAATCGGTAAAGCGTGATATGCCTTTTTGTTTAAATGCTATATTTCTCAGCATAATTATAAATTATAACTTATATATTACAGACGATAGGCAATTTCATGTTCTTTATTTGCATTGTTTTTCTCATTGTTGATAATATTCTCAGAATAAATTATCAAATCATGGTGCTTGAGAAAATATCATTTTTCCTACTTATGGTTGGGTAATATTTGGGGTCATACCAACCACACATGTTTCCGAGTGTGATTTTTATTCAGCTGATTCGCAGAGGGCCAAAGGTAACTCATTGGTTGGGCAACGAGAAAAACAAAAAAAAAGGAATTCGTTGAGTTTATAGACGGCAAGCAAATAAAAAAAAGGGAAAAGAGACATTAATACAAGGAAACCTAAAAGAAAAAAGAACGGGAATGTCTGGAATGAACGACGAAGTTCTCGAAGGGCGCAGCGATTTCCACGTGCCGGTCGGTCGGAGGAGCGTCATGGATCCTCCGTTGCCGCAGAACGTTCGCGCAAAGAGGAGGAAGACATGATATAAAAACCCGTGAATTCGCGACATCGGGAATCCGCGTTATGGAAAAAAGCCGAATTACAGCGGGCACGGCGCAAAGGTCGGGCATGTTTCCTTTAAGAAAAATGTTGCGGTCGTTCGTGGACTTACATTTTTGAAGATAGTACTGAACTGTTGCCTCCTGCCGATATCGCACGTGATACCGGTGCAACCACGGGAAAGCAGTCTTGCGGCAGCCAACATTTTCGTCTCCTGATATCGCACAAAATTCGCAACTGTTTCTTCCTCTGGTTGAAAATTCCTCCCGCAGCAATAACGTAGCCTAGCCGGAAGCGAAGAATACCAGTTACCAGACTTCACGTGTAGTGATGCAACTCTCTCCCTTGCCCTCTCTTTTCCGAAATACCGAAAAGCAGCGACGAGTATCCGAGAGGAGTAGCGAAGTGCGCAGAAGCAGTGCGCACTTCGCTCGGTAACCTGCGAACGCGCCGTCGACCAATCAGCGCCTCGATACACGAGACGCGGACGAATGAAACTTCTGGAACGTTCCGAACTCCATGGAACAATCCGGAATGTTCCGGGAACTCGCGAAACGGGGAATAATCGAGGCGAACTTCCATCGGAAATCGAGAATTTTTCAAACGGAAACGAAACGCGACACTTTTGGTAATTTTCAAAATATCGTTTGTCATCTTCAACAAATACGAGTGAGTTGGAGAGAAGCTGTTGGAGAGTAAATGGAAGTCTGAACCGTACCGGAAGTAAAGCCAGTCGGGTTCTTCCGGGATTCGAATCGCCGCATGACGCAATGATTTTGGACTATTGCAAAATAGGAATTTAGTCGAAATTTTTCGCGGTAATTATGAAGTTTTCTGCTTTTCTATTATAACTATACATATAACTTATACATAGTAACTCTAGCTTCAAGTTGCGCTTGGAGTCATTTTGACCCCTAATGACCTCTAAGGGTTAATATACCCAATTAATAAAATTAGTTATTATAAGACGAAATAGAAACATTTTTTAATTGTAAACCGGACATGACTATTTCATTCTATATATTTTTATCAATATGGAAAATCGGACCGTAACGTATTGAAACAATAGAGTTACTGGCCATCTACGAGTTGTTATAAAACAACGTTAGATTGTTATATAACATTCAATCTGGTTGATACATAATGTTAATGGAAAACAATTAAATAACATTATAAAACAATAATTTATTGATTCTTTAAACTCTTGAGATATAGCGACGTGTTAATAGTAAATTCATAATAGACGTTAGTACGCATGAGTAATAATTCAATAAATCAAACGTGGGCACGGGTTAGGATGATCGAAACCAAAAAAGAAGATTGGAAGAGAGGGGGTAACCCCTCCCTTCCGAACATAATTTGAAATTGGAGTTGTGACAACGAATAAGATATTAGTTATTAGCAAGTGTCGACAAGAAGACGAGGTGTGAAAATTGAAAAAGATGTGAAAGTCGTGGAATACAAATTCTTTGACATTCTTTTTCTGCTCTTCAATTACATTACCAGCCCATTAAAAATGAATAACAATACAACAATTATGAATGAGTCCTTCTACATTCCTGGTATTTTTCATAATTTTTTTCACTATATTATATCAATTAGATCAATAGTATGGTGATTTTGTTGTATTACTTAATTTACGTTGTATTCTAATTAAGTAATTTATTTGTATTATTCATAAAAATTTATATATATCATAAAGTATATATTTAAAAAATTTAAACTCGTGAATTCAAAAATTGTTATACGAATTTCTCAACATTTTTGTTTACCATTTAGCAATTTTTTTGATAAATTGATAGTAATAAGCAGAATTTCAAACAGATACATAGAAAATTAACTAATACTTTCAAAATATTGAAAACACACAGTAGAGAAAAAATTAGAAGTAACTTTATTCAGATATTCAGATAAACAAATTGCCTGTTTGAACAATGCATCAAAACAATTTTTTTTCTTGTTTTCTTGTAATCAGCGGTTAGTCATATAGAACCTGGAAATCATTTTACCGTACACTCTATATATCATGTGAATACCAAAGTGTCATATAAATACACAGACGAAATTCAGTCAGACAAACATCTACCCGTGTGTATTGGAAAGCGTACATATCTTCGAGCATATGATCATGTTTGAATTTCACAGTTGGATTATTCTCTCCTCTTGAGAATCTACTTCTAGAGGGCAACCTTTTCTTCAACTGCTAGGTTTCACTTTAAACAAAGATATTTTCTTGTATATTTTTGTGGATTCTATTAGTTTAATTGCAGTTTTCTTACTTTTAAGTTACAACTTATTATTAGTATTTCTTATTTCTTATTTATTCTCTGTTTTGCTACTTTGGCCCATAATAAATAATTGGTAATGATACACAAAACGAATTTTTTATGATTATTTCAATGATTTATAATTTTCTTGCATTTTCTCTGCTTACCAATTTGCAGTTCTGTCGATAAATAAATTGTTAGTAGTGCTAATAATAATAATAATAATAATAATAATCATTATTGTTATAGAAGATTCGTTGGTACAGCTGACCCACGATGATTCAAGCATTCTTTCTGGATATATTCAACGAAGTAGTTCTGAAAATGGCAGTCATTCGAGTAAATCGCTGCAACGTAACTCTTCCATCGTCTCGGGACACTTCCACCTACCCAGAAGCTCCTCCGTTCAGGATGAGGATGTGTCAACTGATATTAGCAAGATTTTGGAAAGCAGCGACTGCATAATGCTAAATCGTGAAAGTTTTGACGATTCGGAGAAGAGCAGCTCCGTATTTCCATCAACGTCTTTTCATTCCTGCTCGCATTCGGATGATGGATATGACAGCACTCGGTGCCTTGAATATTCAGCGACCAATAGCAAAGTGCTCGATATCCTAACGAGATACGAAAACGAACGAGAAGGTTCGCAATACAGTTCTAGCGATTCAATGGAAAGCTCGGTCAAGAATCGAACCACTTCGAATTTCTTCCAGAGATTACGCCAAAACTCTACTACGAATAAAGATTCGAGCGAAGGAAACGCAGTTATTAATACACCATCTGTATATATAACGCCCAAAAACAAATTGGGAAAAACATTAAAAACTCATTTTTCGAACAAACCGATGGAGAAAAGGCAGTCAGGAGTTGGAAAACAATTTGGTATATATTATACCATTTTTTTTTTTCATTAGCTGCTGATTTATATATATTTTTTTGAAACTATTTTGAACAAACTGAGAGATTTCTTGCTCGAAAACCAAAATTAAATATTTATTATATTAATCAAGTTGGAGCAAAATTATTTGCGGTTCTTAAGCATAAATTCCAAAAAAGAGAAGACACAGTTATTTGTGCAGCATGCTAATAGCATCTGAAAAAAAATTAGATTAATCCATAAAACGTAATTTTTAATTACCCAGCTATTAAGAATGAGTCAAAGGTAAATATTTCATTCTAGCCTCATTAAAATTCGTCACTCCTCTACCGAATGCCAAGAAGAGAAATATAATGAAGGAGAATGTCCGGAAATCTCCAGCAATTGGAATGAGGGTTCATTCACCACGTATTGATAAATCGCACATTAAACCTGTATCTATGTTGAGGGAGATGTTCATGGGTAAAAATTAATTTTATTTAGTATTTACTGGAGGATTTTAGTTGAATTGATAATTAACCACTGAATTATTTTTTAACAGGTTCAACGAAACTAGTCGAAGAACGAAAACCTTCGCAACAAGTCCGAAGTCATATAAATTTGAAATCTCCGCTTACAAAACAAACGGCTTCTTCGACGTTAAGGAAAAAGGTATGACACTTATGTATGAAATAATAATAATAATAACAATAATAATAATAATAATTATAATAATAATAATAATAATAATCATCATCATCATCATCATCATCAAAGTAACCATAGTAGTAGTAATGGTATTATTTTTCAAAATTAAGAACTTTTAGTGCATTTTTAGTATTAAATAATGTAAATCATATGCAATTAATATTTATTACTATTCTTATTTTCTTATTAGAATTTATAACACTGGATTGGACGCTGTCATGTCATTAATGCACAAAAATTTGTAGTTTTTGGCTAAAAAAAATTTTACGCTTGTTTTCTGAAATTGTACATGGTACATTTTCTTTACAGAAAACTCCATTGCGACCAGCACGTGGGAGGATGTTGGAAGTACCAAAACTTAACATTATTCCACCGACTCCTTCCCCCAGGATCGCGAAAATGAAAGAAAATGAATTTCAATATTTGGAATGTTAATTAAACCGACGAAATTTAATATTACGTTTATTTTCGGGGTGATGAGGAATAATATAAAATGTCCCATCATCAGCGTTTATGGCTGTGTGTCTTTTTTAAGCCGGCAAGTATTTGGTTTATCTGGAAAAGAAATGAATTTGCTGGGCAAAATTTTAAACATAAATGTACATTATTTTTAAGAGATACATGTTAATAAAATTAAAGCATCAAAAAGGGAACTGTTATAAATTAATACAGAATTTTTAAATTCGTGATTATGATGATTATTTTTATATTTATTACTTTCTATTTTTTGTTTCTGTAGGTAAAGACTTGAAATGTAGATTCTTCTAATCAGACTTTGGACAGAATTCACGTTCAATTATTGGAAATTTTATCACTTAATCTCTTTTTATTATATTTACAGGCAAGCCTTAAACCTTTCGTTGCTTTTCGCCTCCAAAGTTTCATGATTCGATCACAGATTCGTAAAATGCTGTTGGTTGACAGGCAATTTAAAAAACGATACTATTGGTTTTTGGCTGTGATCAATTTTTTTAATAGTTTTTCCATAGGAACTATCCAACTTCTGATTAGCAGCTTTCAAATAAGTTATTTGTATTTATCATTTAACATCACACTTACATTTACATAATAAGATCGTGGGAGATAAACCGTAAACATAATTATTCCTGGAACTGCACGGATCGTATTTTCATATTCAATTTGAGGTTAGGACTTAGGACGCGCGAATCGCGATTTGAAATCGTAGAATGTTTGAAATGCGTAAGATAGGCGGCACTGCGCAAGCGCAGTAGTCTGTGCTAAACGCAACGTGGTGAGTCGGCAACTCTAATTGGTCTATCGGTATTGAGCATGGTAATGAAGGATAAAAGAAACACGTGCGTAAATGTTTAGCTTCCCGTCGATAGAAAAGAAAAGCGAAAGGTAGAAGTAATTTCGGGGTACAAAAGTGTACAAATATAGTATTTTAATCGATACTAATATTTTATACAAACAGAATATTAACAATGGAGGAGTATTTTAGTAGCTACGAATCATTTGACGTAGGTGAACAATTACAAATTTATAACATTAAAATGTTTTCCAAAACATTAAGGATTTTTTGTGATATACCACACATGGCCTAACCAATTTTCATACTCTAATGGAGAAGATAATTAACCCTCAGTTATCCCATATATTTTTGTTCATCCTCCCTTGCCCCACGGGGATCGAAAGGGGGCTACGATTTTTTCTAACTTGTAGTATCTTGATTACAAAGAGGTCAAGTTCTTTTAGCCTTTCGTCAATTGAAACCTCATTTTATGCTCTAACTGATCGTACCCCTTCAATTGTAAGTTAAAAAATGTAAAAGATATTAACCGTTTGAGTGCCAAGCAGCACAATCAAGCTTCTTCTGTTCCACGTCCAAAAATGCCAGCGTTTTTGAAATAAGGAATGAAAAGAACGCTATTGCGCTGATTGGCAATTTTTTATTTGGAAACAAAGAAAGACCTCTGGCACTCAAATGGTTAAACAATACGTAAAACTTGTTCGCTCAACAATAGTAAAAAAACTGAAATAAAAGATAAATTGCACAGTATTTACATCACTATTAATCTTTGCACAGAAATTCATAATTTATTTTTATAGAGTCATGGATATAAATTTCTTTGACTCCTTATATTGTAATACGGGAATAACTTTTGGTATAGTAACATTTTTAACTTACAGGTTCACCATCTCATGCTGAGAGACAGCAGAAGAGTCCTGGCCTATAAAAATGCCATATTTGACTGTAAAAATGAAATTAAAGATAAAATTGTAATGGATGTCGGTGCTGGAACTGGTAAAATTCAATATAAAATCTCGTAAATTAAATATTACGTGTATGCAAATAAACTGAAGAATAACATAATTTCTAAAATTAATGAGATTTCACATCTATGGATTTTAAAATCTGAGGTAGCGATCTCTCGCATCTTAAATGGAAACCATATTTCAAATCTTCATTAACCTTGATTATTCAATGCATCCACTACCAGCAATGAAAAGTTAAAAAACCTTAGGATACAATGCGGTAGCTTCAAGAATAATATTAGAAATTCTTTTTATGTCTCTTTACTGTTACTTGTATATACTTATACACTTTTACTTTTATTTATAATTTTTATATTAAAACATGTAGATATATAGCGACAGGTAATTTTTTGCTTAAACAATTGTTTATAAACAAAACACTGACATGTAAAAAAATTCTGTGAAAAATAATATGATCTACTGTATATCCACAGTTTTTTAGATTGCCACATTGAATCATGAGGATGACATTTCTAAAAATATTATCAAAACACTTATTCTAATACTTAAGTTTCATCAGCTATGGAAGTTTATACAAGTATAATACATTAAATCTAAAAATAATAATAAGAATTGACAGACTCCCGTGTGTCATAGTAGATTATACGTTTGCGCAATAATAATAATTACTGAAAATTTAGAATGGATTATAGTACCATTATAGTACCTTTATAGTACCTTTTATAGTACCTTTCTTTTTGGATAAGCATCCTTTAAAAAATTTAACTTGCTTTGAATTACCATACAATTCAACGGTTTCTACAACATGATTAAATACTAATTACCAAATAATTCGATAACGAACTCTCATTTTCCATTAAAAATTTTTCAGGCATTTTGTCAATTTTTTGTGCACAAGCGGGTGCTAAAAAAGTTTATGCAATAGAAGCTAGTGACTTCGCTAACATTGCAAAAAACGTTATAGCTGAAAATCAATTCGGAGATTGTATTGAAGTTATTCAAAAAAAAGTTGAGGATTTAGATGTAACTGATATTAAAGAGGAACAAATCGACGTTATTGTTTCCGAATGGATGGGTTTTTATCTTGTACATGAAGGCATGTTAGACTCAGTTTTAATTGCGAAGGATAAATTTCTAAAAAAAGGTGGACTTATGTTTCCTAATGAAGCTCAGATATTTGTGGCACCTTGTCAAGTACCGTCACTCTTTCAATTTTATGACGACGTTTTCGGCGTTAAGATGAAGTGAGTTCTTATTTTTCTTTTTTATGCATCATTTCTAAACCTTTGTAAAAAAAAAATAATGTTCTAAACAAGAAGTAATATAATATATACATAATTAATTGAGACCATATTAAAATTTATCACTTCAGATATTTATTCTATCGTGTTTTCTGCTTTCAGGTGTCTGGGAGCAGAACATAGGAAAACTTGTAGCAGTAAGCCAGAAGTATTAACTGTTGCCGAAGAAGATATTTTAGCAGAGAAAAAAGTATTAGTGTATTTAAATTTGGAAGAACCAGATATAAATTCGAAGGATTTGGATTTACTTGGAGGTCAAGAAATTGTAATGCCTTGTAAAAGAGATGGATTGTATCAAGGAATGTGTTTGTGGTTTTCTGTAAAATTCCCTAACGGATCAGAATTAAATTCAGGACCGTATGAAGAAGAAACACATTGGAAACAGACAGTAGTGGTGTTTCAAGATGAAATGAAAGTCGAGAAAAACGAACCAGTAGCTTTTAAGGTAACATTAGAAAGAAACAAAGACAATTTTAGAAGATATAACATCCTTTTTGAAATGTTGGAACCTGATGAAGTTGACCATGAAATTCCGTGTGACTGCTGCTATGCGAAATGCAAAATCACTAAAGCTTTTATAGAACAGACTGAAAATCAAATGGATGTAAAAGAAATTTTGGATTGATCTTTTATAAATTGGAAAGAAACAAGAAAAATATATCTATTTATATTAACTTTAACGTGTTGTTCTTTCAAACTTTTCATTTCCATTTGCGGCATTTGTTGATTTCATTTATATTAAATAGCAACAATACGAGGGCTTTTTACGTCTTTCTCGCGACAACGTAAAAATTTGAGTGATTCTAATTTGAGATGTATTAAATTCGAATTGATTAAAAATTGCCCCGACTGGCTGGTACTCCCAGCCGAATAATCCGCCGACCGCAAAAGGTTAAAAAAAGGATTTAACAGGCTTAAATTTCTAGATTCTATTCACAAAAATTAAAAACACTTTAAAATACATATAAAGATTTCCTTTATTAAAATAAGATTTTCCATCAGAACTTATAGTATTTTCTATTTTACCATTTGTTAACTTTGAAAGCAACTCTAATACGGGCTGAGCGCTTCTAGAATCTAACGACAATCCATCTTTATATAAAACGTATAAAACTGCAGCTCTATCCATTATTTCTGCGTAGGATATCACTGAAAAAAGAAGAAAAGAATTTGATATAGCAATATTTTAGTTAACATGGTTTCAATATACAATAAAACTGACTGATTGATTAAGATTAATTATAAATCAATTAAGATTGATTATAAATCAAATTGATTATAAATCAAATAAAGAGGTATGTAAGATTTAACCCTTTGCACTCGACCGGTGCCAATACGGCACCCGACTGATTCGAAGTGCCAACTCGAGCGGCGGCGCTCGGCCGAACTAATTACAGAGTGTAATTTATCAAATTTTGTTGTTTTCGATATAAAAATAAATAAATTGGTGAAATTTTATTATTTGTATACGTTTGTTTGTTCATAACTGATTTGAAAGTATTTGTAAAATGTTTTCCTAATTTGGCCGAAATCGTCTCGAGTTACTGGTTCGCGCAAGCGAAATAAGACCTTGACTGCAAAGGGTTAATTATAACTTACGTATAATTATAATTTAAATAGGCTGAAATATAATTGCTAAATGTACAAGCAACTTTTGTTTTAAACTTGTTTTGATGTGAAATATTGACTAACAATTTCTAAGCTAATTTACAAAATCTATTAAATCATTGTAATACCTCCAGCTGCAAAACCATGAATGATATTGGGTTGTTCCAAAGCAGGTGCACGAAGTGGTAAAGTTTGAATACTTTTTGTAGCAAGACATCTTAGGAATGAAACATCGTCCGGTAAGGTGGAGCATTTGTATTGCGAATAATGCATGGATTTTATTGTAATGGAGGTTTTCACTTTGGCTAAAACATTTGACATCTGAAATGCAATATATATTATCAATGTCTTAGATTCATTTTTATTTGGTTTAACAATTTACTGGCAGATCCTAATAAATTTTATTCCAACACAATGAGAAATTTTAGTTTATATAATCACCATGTATATTGATTTTCTAAATTACAACATCAAAATGGCGACATATAAAACAAGGCCAGGAAAATCTGCTTCAATCCAAAGGAAAGTTATAGATGATTAATTATCTATTATTATTATCACATTATTAGTATGCAAACAAGATTAATATTATTTAAAAATTATTCTAAAAACAATAAACAAAATATTTATTAGTAAACTCTTCTATTTAATTAAATTTTAACTAACAATAAAACATTAATTCCTTATCAACTTGATATTCTGGAATAATTTATCTATTATGACTCTAAAATAAAAGTTGAAGTATACCAACATATTATAAAAGTAAATCTTACATCGGAGATAAATTTTCCAGCTAGCTTCACATCCAGATCGGCGCTGATGAAACACACATATAATTGTAGAGAAACTTTATAAATTAATGTAGAGCTTTTAGAAGTTCCATAATTCACTTTACAAACTTCTTTAAGACTATTACATAGACATTTTTTTACAAAATCTGTAAAATAGTAAAAATATATTTTATTATCATAACAATAAATTAAATCAATATTTTGATTTTTGGTTCTTGTTTTATTACCTTTTAAATCACTTCCCTCGACTACTAGAAAGGTCTCAATATTTTCGGGTTCATTTTGTATCCATTCGATTATAAAATTTCTGTGAAAAAAAATTAAGTACCTTTGTTTTATTGTTATTCAACCAATAAAAGAAATATTTTTAAGGATTTTTGGCAGCACGAGTATTTGCAACAAAATTAGAAAAAATTAAAAAGCTCAAAATATTTAAAATAGAATTGATTTCTTTTCAGACAGGATAAGTCTTTCTTAGTAATGAAACAATAACCTAAGTTATTTTACAAAGTGTCTTGTTATTGACAAATCTACCAATGAACTATGTTTTAAGAAACATGCGTATTTAACCACTTGCGCTATAAAGATGTGTCCCGGACATCGAGATACTTTTGTTCCAAAATCGCAGGTGACGCAAATACCACGTCCGATAGTCATTTATTCGTGTGTCATATTGTAGAGCAAGGCACAGCAACCGAAAGTAAAATTGTAGCGCAAGTGGTTAAAATAATTTGGAAAAACAGAAGAAAAAAAACCTCTGTTACCACAATCCAACTAAATTTTATTCCTGCTAAATTCTAATTCTTGTTTTTTTTTTAACTTTCAGGGTTCATCAATTCCTATGTCTGTGGCTTTCATAAAAATTATATATTGTTTTATATATTTGTTTATGAGAAGATACAACATGCCATATATCGGATTTCCTTCAAATTCCCTCAGGCCTTAAAGAATAATAAAAAATACCGGTATTTGATAATATTCAAATTATCAGTATTGGAAAATTGAAAGGTTAATTTAGTAAACGCTATACAAACTCTGTTGAAGTATTTGATTCTTCTGCGTCTTCTTCGTCGGCCCAAAACGCTCTTGAACTGGGAAACACAACTTCACCAAAAAAGCTAACCATTTTATTTGAATTCCCAATAATATGTTGCTGACAATCAAAACTTCTGCTTCAAAATTGAAAAATGTTGTGTTTTATTTAGATGTAAATATAAATCGCATGTCATAGTTCAAACCGTAGACGAAAAAATATATAGACAGAGTGCGAGAGACTGCAATGAAAAGAGAGTGTGTCTTTTTAATTTATTTGTTACGTCTTAATCTCCAACAGATAGCAGCAAACGCATAAATAGCGGGAAAAACAAATAAAATTATTTGGTTAAACTAATTAGCTTGTTACACACATAATATTAAATTGTAAATCTAAATAAAATAAAGGATATAATTTTCCAATACATTTGTTGTGCAGATGTGGGAGTAAAGCTTTGTCATATAACGGCGGAATGGTTTATGTAACTAACAATTAACAAATAATACATTTTAGAAAAGAATGTATTTAAAGAAACAGTATAAAAAAGGAGGACATGACTGGAAACTTTTTTTCAACATAAATATAAACTATAATTATTTCCACAGTTACCGGTCATTTGACCATTTGAATAATTGAGTCTAAAGTCATAATTCTAATTCAATCTCGATAATATAATTATTCTATTGGCAAGATTGTAAGAAACCAATATAGAAGAACTAATCTTTATTCGTTCATTGAAGAAACATCTGTGGAAATATTTTGAATGAATAAACAAGAAAGTTAAAACAATCGTGAATGTCTTCATATTTTACTTTAACGTAAATCTTTTGTATTTATACAAATGTATTTCTTTTAATTCATTTCTAAGACGTTAACGTTCATCTCTAATTTGGCGCTTTTACAGAGCTGCAGGAAGGTACAGAAGGTAGTCAGCCATCTTGAACCTTTTAAACCTTTTTAACTTTGTGCCGCTTTCATACTTTTTGATAATAATCTAACATTAACATTTTAGAGTCAATGGTATTTATTTATAGAAAACTATACATCATTTAAAGTAACGTCGGCCAATTTCTTAATTTTATCGAAAATTAGTTCTCTGGTGTCGCGCAGTTGGTGGGAAATCTTTTGATAGCACAGTCCACGAACCATGGTTACAAACGAAGACCTTTCATTGGTTAGTCCCTTTCTATTGTAGGGTCGCACGTCGCAGTCATGAGTCGTTTTGAATTTAGAATTTGAGTAAACACGGACTTACCGTTACATTGTTTGGTTGTAACGTACGATAAAACCTGAAACATACGTGCCTTTAGAGAAATTTAGAATTTCGTTACATTATTGAACGTGCTAAAATAAAGAACAAGCAGTTGAATTTTGTCTTAATTCATTAAAATTTGTATTTGGCATCTGCAATCAAAATGTCTGGAGTATTTGGAATTTTTAGCGGAATTGATGACTCCACTCGATCATCACTTACCAAGGGTAAGATCCTGACATTGTGTACATTTTTGCATGTGCACTAAATATATGACATTTTCGCTTTGTTATAAATACATACAGATCTGTGTCGTTTTAATAATAAGTGATGTATTGAGATCTATAGTATGATTTTTATCACCTTTTGTAGAAGAATCTTTTTAGAAAGTGATCTATTGTGAATTTCTGTAGAACAAGTATTTGATTTTATCAATCAAGTTTCTATAACTTTCTTTAGAATTAGAGTTAGAATTACTTATCTGATGCTTTGAGACAAATCCTTAAAGCGTGGACATAAAATGTACAATTAATAACAATATATAACTTTACGATACAAAAATTTATAGCACTTTCACCTCCTTACTTTGGTGAAACCAATGGTATATAAATGTTTCAGTTAATGAATTTAAAGACATAAATAGAAATTAAATAATAAAGAGAGATGAACAAAAACATTAAATCGTAGATTAACAATTTTTTTGCATTTCACATTTTTCATTTTTCCCTAATATCTCGTTAATTCTATAAACATGATTTGTAAAAGAGATATTTTATATGAAATTGATTCATGAATTGATTGATACAAAATAAAAAATCTATTTAAATCAAAATGTTGATAAGAAACGATTTATATTCTATTATCTACTTAAAAATTAATTTACCAAAACAAAGTAGCTCGAAAGCGCTAAAACGAGTCAACTTTTTCAAAATCATAGGATCCAATCTTGAGACCCTAAAAAGTCGTACCACTAGTTCAGGTCATCTAAGTGGTACTGCAGGAAAAATGTTTGATCAGTCAACTGCGCCTAAACCCAAAGGTTTATCGATGCGCCCAAAATCTGCTTTAAACATTCATTTAAATACTGCAAGTCCGAAACCTAATCTAAAGAAAGATACCAGCTTTTTAAAACCCTCCATGACTCAAACTGATGTATCGGGTAATAGAATTTCTCCCAGAAAGGAAAAAACTAAGGTAATTATATAAAAATAAATAAAGATTTCTTATTTTTGTTGTTACTCTTGTAATGTACTTATTTTACAATGAATATGAAGTTTATTAACATTTTGTTATAATGATTCCAAGAATTACTTTTTGTTCATTATTCATCTCTATTCGTTTTTTATATATACAATATTTACATATCTTCTCTTTATTTTTTATTGGAAAGAGATTAAATACATGAAGATATTATGTAAACTATTTTTTGTTTGATTTATATAATATCCTATTGACATCTTTTGAGGTTTTCAATATATGTATACATATATCTCATAATTTGTATTAATAGTAATACTGCAATAATTTAGAAATATACTTCCAAACTCGTGCATGATTGTCATGTATCTAAAAACCTCAAAAAACTTCAATATCATATTTTAATAATTATTTATTTTAAAAAATACACAAAAGTTATATATATCAATGCAGAGTTAATAATATTAATCAGCTTTTCATCTCTCCGAAAAAGAAGATTGCAAGACAAGATTCTTTGTTTCAGAGCATTTGTGTAGTTACAAATTTCGTTTCAAAATAACACTACTCTTGACAACTGTGCGATTTGTATATTTTTTAATTCAGGTTTAATACCAAAAGTGTTAAAAATTGCAATTTTAATATTAGCATAATCTCAGAATGTATATACAGCTTGAAATAAATTTTGTGAATCTTTCAAAGCCGCAATATTATTATAATTCATTTTTATTTTGTAATAACGTATCAGGATATATGATACACAATATAATAATTGTGTAATTTAGGTTCGTGTATTTAAGCCGTTAAAATTGAAGAGCTCATCGCCAAATCTTGAGTCATCAGAAATAACAAATAAACCGGTAAAGAAGCTGTCAGATCCTGCTGTATTCAAGAAGCCAAAAACCCCAATACGAAACTCGAAAAAACAGGATCATTCTAAATACCCCGAACCCGAAGTTTTAGCTCCGTATTATGATGAAGAAAAAGCTTTCAGTTAGTATTTATTTTTTAACTTTCTTATCATTTTCTGTGTCAATATATTTGCCAATTAATTAAAATTATTAAAACAATCAAATTCGTATCTCATCTTTTTTAGATGATATACGTATGATCAAATTAGATTACGATTTTAAGCACCTGTTGAAGAAACAAAGCGAATTTTCACGTATGGATGAATTGAAGCTGTCTCCTAGTAAGTGAACTTTCATTTCTTCATAATAATATCAACAAGAATTGAAATGAAAACATTATCGTAAACTTAGGCCAAGATGTAATCAAAGATTGAAACCTTTTCAATAAGTCTAAATATAGTGATTTTCTAACAGATGGAAGTTATGACAATTTTTTATATTTTTTTGCACTAGTAAATATTAAATCTACCACGTTTAGAAATATTTTTTGAAACACGGAAGAAAGAATATTCTGTAAGTTAATGTTCCAAATCGGAAAACGTAAAAATTTGGGTCTTAGACCTCACAATAATTAAACTTTTAGGTTGATTTGCTACTTATACGTCTTTTGTTTATGTAGAATTTGTAAATAGAATTTGATACATTTTTTATTAACTAGTCATTAATAAAATAGTTTTTCTGTGTAAATACGTGATCATTAATTAAGTTATTGATTTGGTTAGCTATAATATTGCTCTGTATCAGATTTCACTTGTTATCCAAAAATATAAGTTTAATAAGATTTAAATTAAAGTCCATGTTTACAGAATTTGTATTAGAATATATTTTAGACATTCTTTCGAGGTTCAAATGAGTTAGTATCTGACTAGTAGTAAAATGTGTTTTTCAATCATTGCTGATTTTTATCAAATTTTGTATATGTAAGAAAATAGTAAAAAATGTAATGATGAAAAACAGTTCCGCTGTAAATGCCGATTTTCCAGTCAACTTATACAATTTTCTGGGGTTTGAAATTAAGATAAATTATTAATTTATTTTAATGTAAATTAACATATATTGTTATAATACATATGCTTAAGAAATAATTAACAGTTTTTATGTTAACAAGATTATTTCAAATATGAGTAAGCTTATTTTTATTACTTTTAAAAACTAAAACGCACATATCTTAAATTGCAAAAAGCGTTTGCGAGGTGTGAGTTTTATTCAAAATAAACATAATACAGACAATATAATGTACATTAATCTTTTGTTTAATAATTTTAAATAATTGCATTTTTGTATTTTAGGTCCAACACGGATTACACCGCCTATGAAAATTCCAGTCTACCATGATTCAAATGAAGACAAAATTTATCAAGATTTTGAGACCAGTCTACCCGAGCTTCCAAAGATTGAAGACGTATTTTAAGACTTATTCCTGTTCCTAAGTTTATCAATTTGTTTGTATGAAATATTTTCTACTATCTATATGTACGTGTTTTTCTAAGAATGTTAAATTAGAAGTATAATATATAGTAGTTATAACAATAATGTTAAAAGGGAGACACAGACAACTGTCGCCGAAATTATAATTTCTTTTTGGTCAACCATCTGAAGAGATAGAAATTGAAACTATAATAACTTTTGTGATCAGTGTGAAATTCTTTTTGTAAACACATTAGCACAAACCTCATTTAAAAAATTATCTTAAAATATTTTCTAACAATAAGACCTGCAGATGACGGAAAAAGATCCACGCGCTTTACTTCATGATAAAACATCGGTTTGACACGAAAAGTAAAAATTAAACCAAACTTACGGTGCAACATATCGAAAGTTGTAATTTAAGTAAATAAATTGACTACCTTCAAAAGTAGGAATGGATAGAGCTATACAAATTTTCTCTACATCCACTACTCTACGTCATATAGTAATACTGTAAGAGTTTATTATATTGGAATGTATGCAATCGCCAGTTCCATATTCAGGTTCGGCTTAGATTTACTAGCTACGACTTATTAACATTGGAATATTGGAGTTCTTAATGTTTGATTCCAAATCGAAGCTTTAGTAATACAGCTTGAAATATCATTCCAGGCGATGTAAGCCATTCCAATAGAACTTAACAATTTTTTACAATTACAACAGAGCGTATTGCCTATTTTGTTAGCACTGTAACAAAGTTAAGAGACACCGGAATTTGATCTAAGGTGAAAATGTAATTCGTTTGATACACCACTAGTCTGAATAATCTTACGTTTTTACTTTTTAAGACATTTTTTAAATGGCATTTTGTTGCCACAAAACGAAACCTATTTTCATTCACAATTGCCAAGTAAATATTCTGCGAATATTATTAAGAAATATTTAAGTTCCTAGAGTTGATGCAACATTAAAAAAGTATACTTCATTCTCTTATTTATTAAAATGTTTGTGATAACAAATAAAACTACGTAAAACAATGAAATCTTTTTTTTACTAGATACTATCCAATGCGAATATTAACAGAATTTTCGTATAATATTTTAAAAGAGAACAAATTTTTTTTTGCTTTCTCAAAAACTTTATAACTTGAAACTACAATAATATTTATTTTACTTCGCACAATTCTTGAATTTTTATAATGTGTCGATCACTCATTGTAACTCATATATAGCGATAAAAGATTTTCATTGAATTACTTTAAATAAAATTTATGCTTTTTCTTTGCAAAACTGACTACTGTTGTTTCTCCGCTATGATAAAATTTAGAAAATCGAACCTCTTTCCAAGTGACTTTCATTTCAAAGGTTTCTGTTTTCTTCATCCGAATGGCACCAGTAATCCTCATGCCATAAGGTTCTACCGAAATATTTTTCAAAAGTGGATTTGTTGTAAACCAATTGTTACAAGTGGTAGAACGTCCAGTACCATGAATTCTTACCATCAAACAAATTACGTAACAAACCTGTTACGTAATCAGAAATGTATTAAAAATATACCCATTTTAAAATATTCTAGAAGCAGTTTCAGTACTTTTGCATTTTCCTTCATCGTGATTACCTTGCTGACGATGCTGGAGTAATTATTAAGTGGTTGTAGAAAGAAACGTTTATTAATAATTTTGGAAAGTACGATTTATTGATAACAAACACTCACCCTACAACGGAATTGCACATAATAAAGTGCACTTTTAAAACTTAATAACAATTGGATATCTTTTTAGACACTGTTATATATTTTATTTGATTATGAAAAACCGTGTTGCTGGCCACTGTAGGACAGGATTTTTGAGTCTTCGCTGTCAAATTTATCTCACAGACGTTAACATCGTGAAGTACGACACAGCTGCTTGCACCGTCTTTAAAGTTTAAATAATACAGGTAGTATGTAAAGACTTTGGTTGCAACAAAGAAACTAGTTAGCAGTAACTTTTTAATGAAATCCAAATTTATTACAAGCTTGCTTTTTTCAAAATCGTTTTTTGTAAGAAATTGGAATATTTCTCTTGCATTATTAAACGCTAAAATCCAAACCTTGTACATGTTCAGGTTAGAATCAAAGTATTCCATTTCCCATTAATATTCCACAAATTTCGAGTTATTTGACCTATTCAATAAAGAAACTTACTGTCGAAAAGCATTCCATTCCCATAATGAAAAATTTCCCGGCGCTCATCTCGCATGGTTTCGTGCTTCGCATCATCATAATCCATAATAACCTTCTAGATCGATAGGATAATTTAAACCACAATGCGTGTCCGTATCTAATGTAATAATACATGAAGAACAAGTTAAGTACAGTTAAAGACTTGCAGTAAAAGAATTTTTAAAAACGAAGATATAATTTATATTTGGGTCTGTGATGGTTTTGTACTCTTTCTTTTTTTTTATCATTTACTTGATTTCAACAAATTTAACACGTTCAACCCGGCGTGAACCACCGGTGGTTCACAGGCCAATGCTTTTTAAATGGCTTAAAAAATGCCCCGGGTTGAACGTGTTAAACAATGTTGTCTCGTTGTTCTCCTTTGCAAAATTGTGCAATTTAAGGGCGAAAACCACATTAGGAAGTTCAGAAAATCCAATTTTTGTATTCCATGAATTGTTTGTATAACTATTCAAGAATGCGCTGTGAACATTTTAAAATGAAATTTCTATTGCTTCCTCCTAAAACCCGACATCGGGAGCTTTTATAGATAAGTCACTTATTTTTTCGCTTGGCCCAATACCTTCGTATATAAAGGGATATTAGGAGTGGGAGAAGAGGGGTCTTAGAATGGGGTCTTTTCCAGGTGTTTTTCTTTCCGGAAAAGTAAAGACTGGTCCAAAAAGGCAGACTTACAAAGGTCCTAGACAAAAAGCTCAGCACTTACTTACAAGCTAGCGATTCGAATGAATATAATAATGAATGAATATAATATTGATAACTTTATAAAATTTCTAGTTTATCGGACATTTTTTTCAACGACACTTTTCCGATTCACGTGCACTGTAGTCTAATGAGTTACTACTTACGCAGCATAGCTGACGTACTGACTGTGACTACTGAGCATTTGTCCAGGCAATGCATTGAAGAATAAATGGAATATTGATCCAATTACAAATCCCATATATCTTGTAACGCTCATGAAGTCTTCAACGCGTAGAATTACCTTTAGAGAGATAGAAAATCTATAAGTTTTTTTAGAATTTAAAATCAAATCACATCTCTTTGTAATCGTGAAAGATTTTAAAAATGATGGCTTTAATAGCATTTATTCTGAAAACTTTCGACATTAGATTCAAAGTGATCATTCTAAGATCGACAATTGTTTAAACGTAATCCTAACTAAATTAATGTTATTGGATATTAATTAATGAATCAGCTAGTACTTTATGAAGTACCAGAACAGTATAAGTACTTAGATAATACGAAAAATATCATGGGATATGGAATAGTACAGACCTAAAAATTTCTTTATAGAAAAAATTATTAAAACTATGCTATACGCAACTATTAACCCTGTGACTTGTAACAAGAGTTAGTTGTGGTATTTACATGTAGTTTGTAAGCGATCAATAAATACCTATTTGATGAAGAATGAGGAAAAGAGATCACCAATGAAGAAAATAAATTGGAGAATTGCGATTAAAAAAGAAATGGATGCCTTAAAGAAATATGAAACTTGGGAAATGGTACGACTCCCTTCTGGTAAAGGACTGATCGATAATAAAATAAAATGACAACACAATCTTTAAAATCAAAAAGAATGAAAACGGAAATATCAAGAGATGCAAGGCTAAATTAGTCATCGAAGATGCTTTCAAAGAAAATTGATCGTTCAACTGTAGGATATCTTAAAACTTGAGAAATGAATGCAAAAAATGCAACAAGACCTGATTTGGGAATAGTAATGAACTCTTTTAGTAAACATCAGTGTCAACCAATAAAAAGATTGTGGAAAGGACTACAAAGAATTTTTTACAGTTAGATACATTAAAAGATCCTGCACCTAACATTAATTATCACGAGATTTACAACCATATTGAATCCATATTGAATCGGGTCTATATAAAAAAAATTAGTAAATCATTGCAAATATTCACCTGTATGCCACCAACGCTAATAACTATCACACTTATAATGACTGTACATAAATAGAGAAATGAATGAGCAGCTTGGAGCCTCTCCGCATACCTGATAGAATTATAAGTAATCAATACATAAAATAGCAATATCCAATGTTATGTCCAATTAAAGTAGCATAAATGTGTAACTTGTAACGTGGCGTTTCGCACGCTACGTTACAAGTGTCTATTTCGGAACATACCCGTCCAGAGGAGACGTCAAGTCGGTTGGATCGGTATGTATCTTGGCTACGGAATCGTGTAAAGGGCTAGATCCCTTAGGCTAAGCTTAGGATAAGTTTAGATATAAGATAGCGATAAGCAGCGTATAGGGGAAGCCATAGGATTCGATTGGTTCGTCTTGTCGATCGGAGAATAACCAACCAATAGGGCACTCACCATTGGAATCACTCGTCATCGGTTAACGAACATCGGTTGGGACATCTGTCGGAATCTCGGGAAGCAAGGACGATCGGTAACCAGGAAGGTACCGATTCCTAATCAGTGGCAGCACCTCCTTATCGCCAAGCAAAGGAGTGCAGGACAGCGCAAGCGCAGCCACGCCCCGAGGATGTAGACGATGAAGAAGAAGAAGATCGGCACTTCTCCCTTGGACGGTGCCCCGATCGGACAGCTTTTGACAGACCGCGAAAGATAGAGACGAGGCGGACATTTTGGGTGATCCGGACTTTGGATCTTTTTGGGGATTTCCTTGGTTTGGTATTCTTTCGTTTGGTGAGTGCCCGCGGGCTGATTTGGTTTTTGAGCGAGCTTTTCTCTTTGCTTTCGATTTAGTAAGAAAGAGAAAAAGCTTCGCTACCTCTTAGAGAGATTGATTCGGTCGGTTGGGTGAAAACCACGTTTTCCCCACAGCCGTTAGAGCCACCATCTTGGTTTCGGTGCCTGGGTGGCTTACGAACGTAGATCGGCTCCGAACGTTTTCAGATTTGGCTTCCCCCTTTTCTTTTTGTATTTGATTTTTGGATATATTTGGAAGCGACTATTTTCTTTTGTTTGTTTCATTCAGATTGGTCCTTTTTGATTTTTATTTTTGGTTTCGCCACTTAGTTTTTGGTTGGGTCCAGTTGGGGACCACGTGGCGAAACAGGACCCGAATTGCTAAAGGGGTTTTCCCCAACATTACTATTGTTATTATTCATATTTCTTTTTTTTTGTTTATATTAAAGTATTCATTATTACCAATTTTTGGCTTTATTCATTTGGGAGGGATTTTCCTGTGGGTTGACCTTTTCTTTTCAGGTTAGGTCGGCAGTCGGCGGAGTCGTGGCGGAACCTTCACGTCCCGGAGATAAGAGATAGTCGGTTTTGGGTTTTAGAGTTTTTGGGTTGTTTCGGAAAGTCCTTTGGGACTTTTAGAAGGTTAAAAAGTCCCTGGCGCCCTTCTGGCTTTTGATCTCTTGGGAAAGGGTGTCAGTTTGTGCCGGGAAGCTGCTCCCGAGGTTCCCCGGTTACAAATTTGGCGCCCAACGTGGGGCCGGGCGTGATTTTTTCGGAAATTTTGGATTAAAAAAAAAAAAAAATAATTTTTTTTTTTTTGTGATTGAGAGACCCCACGACTCCTACGACTTCGGGAGCCTGACGAGTTCGGTACTGGGCTCACAATATATTTTTGGATTGGAAATATAATTATTAATAAAATAAATAATAATACAAATTTGGAGCCCAGCGAACTTGGTAACTTTTGGAAATTGAATTTTCTTTTTTTTTTATGTGTGTGATTTTTGGAAACCTTGGGATATCTTTTTTTTTTTATGAGTGGGATTTTCTAATTGTGTTGCTAATTGTGTGCCCTTTTCGTTTGAAATTAAAGTTTTGGAAAAATTAAATAATTCTAGGTAATACTTGTTTTTGGAATTTAATAAATAGAAATTAAATTTAGATATTTTACAAATTTGGCGCTTTGTTTCAATAGAGTTTTATTTCAGTTTTTGGATATTTGAATTTCACCTAAGTAAATTTGACAAAATTTTTTTTTATGAGTAAAGTTTTTGAATATTAATTGAAATATTAAAAATTTTTTTTTTTTTTTTGGATTATTGGATTAAATTGAGATTTTGGGTAAAACCTAATAAAATTTGTTTCTATTATTGCAATTTTTTTGGAAAGATTGAATATAAATTAATTAACTAGATTTTTAATATATTAGATTTTGGATATTTGGAATAATTTTTTATTGATACCTTTTACTTTTGGATTTGGGGCACACAATAAAAATTAAATCATATTGAATATATATTTACGAATTTTGGTGTTCTTGTTTTTGTTTTGGATTTATTATTGAATTATCGTGGATTTATGATTGATTTTGAAATTTATTCTGTTTATTTATGTATCTTTGGTGTGTTTGAAAAACATTTATATTTGTGTTGAGCCGTCTAGGAGAGAACAATATTTTGTAAACATTATTTCGCGATTCGGATTTGTTACGCAACGAACAATTTTTCGGAAAGTTGCGAATAGGTTTTGCCAAACTTTAGGTCGTTTTGGACAAATTAGGATACAAAATGTCGACGGACGCGACGATGGACGTTTCCTGGGTGGAAAGTCTTCCGGAACCGGCGGTTAAAATGATCTTGGCGTCGAATGGGTTGGCGACCGACGGAAATGAGAGAGACCTGCGGATTAGGTTATCTCAGTTTTGGTTAGAAAAAAATGGTTTCGAGGACCATTATGAAAATTCGGTTGCTTTGGAGAATAGGGAAGCGACATCTACCCCTACCCAGAACAGTGTCCAGGTTATACACCCTGTGACCGTAACCACTGCCACGATGACGACAACTAGCACATTAACAACAATGGCCAGTTCGGTTGTCGTTACGTGCAGTTCGGTTTTTGTACAACCGCCCCCTCGGATATCATCGGCAGCGCGACCTTCGGTTGGTCCAATTCTGAGGGAGCCTGAGAATCTTGGGGATCTTTTGGATCCATTTGCAGACCCTTTCGTGCCTGCGAGATCTCGGCAAGCATTAGGAACGAATTTGGAATCCGGTAGGGTACATTTTCAGCCGCCAGCAGCCTCGACCTTTGCTGCAATTCCGACGTCCTCGGTTGGAATTGAGCCCACCCCACCAGTTCCACCCGCTCGAACCAGTCGTAAATTGGCGGCGGGAGATATTATTCGGAAATGGAACTTGACGTTTACGGGGGGCTCGAAACCAAACATGAGCGCGGAGGAGTTTCTGTTTCGGTTGCGGGAAAAACAAGATCTTTGGGAAGTATCGGATTCGGAAGTTCTTCGGGGTTTGTCGGATCTGTTGACTGGAATCGCCTTAAAGTGGTATAGGTTGGAATTCCGAGAGTGGGCCACTTTAGAACAATTTAGGATTGCCTTTCGAGATAGGTTCGACTTCCGGGATGAGCAGCGTCGGTTAGAAGAGCAGGCGAGGACGCGTACTCAAGGCGTAGGTGAGTCGGCGAGGGATTACCTCACCTGCCTATACACCCTTCTATCTCGGATGGATCCGATGTGGAGCGTTCGCCAGCAGCTCAACTTGGCGTACGACAACCTTAGGCCGGAGTACAAGGTCCACATCGTCCCGGATGATTTCACCACTATCAAAGAACTCGGCTCGGCTTGTGCACAACGAGAAGCGATTTGGGCGACAACTAGGTGCTACAAGCCGCCGCCAAACCCATCGGAATCGGCGTATCCGGATTTGGCTTGGGAGGGAAACCTTATTGACTTCTCAGAAGAAACGTCGGCTTGGGATACATCGGTACATGTCACGAGTTTGTGCGGAGGTTCACAGAGTAAGAAGAACAAGGCTTCGGGGAAATCCTTTGGTGCGGCGACCAGCCGGAAGGACCACGAGCGGACCTACGTAGCAGCCGTGACAGAGCAGCCAAGGAGTACGCCGAAAGGAAGCCAATCGGATCGGTGCGATAAAGACCACAGGAAAACATCGTCGGGTAGGAACAATTCCACAGTAGAATGTTGGAATTGTAGGAAAAAAGGCCATTTCGCGAAAGAATGTCGGGGTCCGAAAAGTAAGCATTGTTTTGGTTGTGGTGCAGCCAATGTAATTCGGTCTAACTGCACCAAATGTTCGGGAAACGAAAAGAAGAGTCAGCCATAGAGGTCCAAACTGATTCTTCCGTTCGTAGGAAGACCTCAACAACCCCTTCGGATAAGCTTTCGGTAGACTGGGATGATTCGGATTTGATCCGTCAACTATTGGATGTAAAAGAAGATCATACTCCAATTAGTTGCGGCCCGATTCAAACTTTGGAATTAGGAAAGCGAATCTTTCTTCGGGTTAAAATTGGAAATGTCTCGGTTCGAGCATTGTTGGATACCGGTTCTTCCCGAACTTTCTTGGGTCCTTTAGGTAAGGAAATTGTTTCCAAATTAGGTTACTCGGTTTCGACACCGAAATATCGGTCAATTATTTTAGCAAATGGGGACATGGAAAGAGTCATCGGACAGGTTACCATTCCTGTAGAGGTAGATGGAGCCTCTCAGGAATTGGAAATTAGGATTGTACCCCATTTAGCTGCAGATTGCATTCTTGGTATGGATTTTATCCGAAAATTTGGTGTCGTGATCGATGGCAATCGACAGGTTTGGTATCTCACCGATAAAAAGGTAGAGCATAGTTGTGAGGAAACAATTGGAAATACGGAACTCTTGGAATCCTCGTGTTGTGGAATTGTGGAGTTGACATCGGACGAACAGCATCGGTTGACGGAATTTTTGGATAAAGAAGTAGGTCAACTCCCGGAGAAATTTGGATGTACGGATTTAATTAGACACAGTATTGATGTGCAAGGCCATGAGCCGATAAAACAGCGGTACTATCCAGTTTCTCCGGTAGTTAAGCAGGCCATGTATGACGAGGTCAATCGGATGTTGTCGGACGAGGTCATCGAACCATCTAGTAGTGCTTGGTCTACTCCAGTAGTCATGGTTAGGAAACCCAATGGCACGTACCGTTTTTGTTTGGATTTTCGGAAAATTAACTCGGTTACGAAGAAGGATGCATATCCTCTTCCTTATATGAGTGATATTCTGGACAAACTCGGTGGTGCTCGGTACATTTCGACTTTGGATCTTAGCCAGGCCTATCATCAGATACCTTTGGTTGATAGCAGTCGGGAAATAACAGCTTTTACCGTTCCAGGAATGGGTCTGTTCCAGTTTCGTCGGATGCCCTATGGTTTGTCAAATGCTCCAGCCACTTTCCAGCGGCTTTTGGATAAGTTGATCGGTCCAGAAATGGAACCGCATTCATTCGCGTACTTGGACGATATTATTATCGTTACCAAGACGTTTGAGGAGCATTTGGTTTGGTTAAAACGCATTTTAGGGAAAATTCGGGAAGCTGGTTTGGTCATCAATCGGGAAAAGAGCGAATTCTGCTGTCAAGAGGTTCGGTATTTAGGATTCCGAGTTAATAGGGAAGGTTTGCAGGTGGATCCGGAGAAGATTGGTCCAATTTTGGAATATCCACCTCCAAAGAACATTCGGCAATTAAGACGTTTTCTTGGTATGGCGTCTTGGTATCGGCGTTTTGTTATCGATTTTTCGGCTCGGAGTGCTCCACTGACACAGCTATTAAAAAAGGATCAGGTTTGGGATTGGACTTCGGAGAGATCTGCTGCATTTGAGAAGTTGAAAAAGGCATTGGCAACTGCACCAGTATTAAAATACCCTGATTTCTCGCAACCGTTTGTTTTACAAACGGATGCGAGTGGCTTTGGTTTGGGTGCAGTATTGGTCCAAAATATTAATGGTAAAGAACACATTGTAGCCTGTGCCAGCAGAACTCTCACGGATCCAGAAATGAAGTACTCGGTTACGGAGAAGGAATGTTTGGCAGTTGTTTGGTCTGTTAAGAAATTTAGGCCCTATTTAGAGGGATACCATTTTACGGTAATAACAGACCATTCCTGTCTTCGTTGGCTCCGTAACCTTAGGGATCCTACAGGTCGGTTAGCTCGGTGGGCATTAGCACTCTCGGAATACGATTTTGAGATCATCCATAGGAAAGGCGCTCTTCATCACGTGCCTGATGCATTATCTAGAATGTACGAAAGAGAACCCGAAGAGCTCCTAGCCATCATCGAGGAAAAGAAATCGGTTTCGGAACGTTGGTATGAAAGTCGGATTAAATTGGTAACTCGCTTTCCAAAAAGGTATGTTGGTTGGAAAGTTGAAGATGGGTTACTGTATCGGCGTCGACCTTTGGCTTTGGTAGAATCGGTTGGGATGGATCCGAATCCTTGGAAATTGGTTCCACATCCGGAAAAACATTCGGATATACTCACGGAAGTTCACGATGAGCCAACTGCTGGTCACTTAGGTGTGGAGAAATCCTACAATCGGGCTTCGGTTAGTTATTATTGGCCCGGTATGTTTAGAGACATTCAAAATTACGTTCGGTCGTGTGAGGTATGCGCACAAATTAAGCCAGACCAATCCCAACCTGCGGGAAAAATGGGAAAAAGGGAGGTAGATATGCCCTGGACGGTTGTGGCAACCGATATTATGGGCCCCTTTCCCCGCAGTAGGTCGGGATTCTCGTATGTTTTGGTTTTCGAAGATCTCTTTACGAAATGGATTGAGGTGATACCGTTGCGTAGGGCTATTGCCAAAAACATTGCGTCGGCTTTTGAGGAATTTGTATTGTGTCGTTGGGGATGTCCGGAGGTGTTGCTTTCGGATAATGGGACCGAGTTCTGCAATAAAGTCATTGAGACTTTAGCGCAAGAATCGGGTATTAAGCATACTACAACTCCTCCGTACCATCCCCAAGCGAATCCGGTAGAACGGAAAAATCGGGTCCTCAAAACAATGATAGCGGCGTATGTTGAGTCGGATCATAGGGATTGGGATAGGGATCTCCCTAGATTACAATTGGCATACAACGGTTCGGTACATAGTTCGACTGGGTTTAGTCCCTGTTTTTTGAATTTCGGTAGGGAACTGAATCCTCCCAATTTCGTAAGAAGAGTTATCGAGGGTGAGGTTGACATACCACCACCAGACAGAGGACAGTGGACAGTACGATTGGCTCGGTTGCAAGAAATTTACGATATTGTTTGGCAAAATCTAGAATTGGCTCACGATAAACGAGCCCAATACTACGACCAAAATAGGCGCTCGGTTCAATATAAGATCGGTGATCGTGTTTGGAAACGGAACCATGTTCTCTCTCAGGCAGCTCAACATTTTACGGCGAAGTTGGCACCAAAATTCGTAGGTCCCTATGTCGTTTCCAAGAACCACAACGACATAGTTTATGAGTTGGCTGATGAAGAGGGACAATCCATGGGAAAACACCATATAAAGGATTTAAAGCCTTATAAGGGAGAAGCCGAAACATAGATTTTTAACTTCAAATCGAGTCAAATTTGGGCCTCTTGGACACTCACCCGGGAAATTCGTGTTAAGGATTCTTTTTTTTTGGGTTTGGATTAGTAGTTTCCGACTAAGGGTGGGGGAGTTGTAACGTGGCGTTTCGCACGCTACGTTACAAGTGTCTATTTCGGAACATACCCGTCCAGAGGAGACGTCAAGTCGGTTGGATCGGTATGTATCTTGGCTACGGAATCGTGTAAAGGGCTAGATCCCTTAGGCTAAGCTTAGGATAAGTTTAGATATAAGATAGCGATAAGCAGCGTATAGGGGAAGCCATAGGATTCGATTGGTTCGTCTTGTCGATCGGAGAATAACCAACCAATAGGGCACTCACCATTGGAATCACTCGTCATCGGTTAACGAACATCGGTTGGGACATCTGTCGGAATCTCGGGAAGCAAGGACGATCGGTAACCAGGAAGGTACCGATTCCTAATCAGTGGCAGCACCTCCTTATCGCCAAGCAAAGGAGTGCAGGACAGCGCAAGCGCAGCCACGCCCCGAGGATGTAGACGATGAAGAAGAAGAAGATCGGCACTTCTCCCTTGGACGGTGCCCCGATCGGACAGCTTTTGACAGACCGCGAAAGATAGAGACGAGGCGGACATTTTGGGTGATCCGGACTTTGGATCTTTTTGGGGATTTCCTTGGTTTGGTATTCTTTCGTTTGGTGAGTGCCCGCGGGCTGATTTGGTTTTTGAGCGAGCTTTTCTCTTTGCTTTCGATTTAGTAAGAAAGAGAAAAAGCTTCGCTACCTCTTAGAGAGATTGATTCGGTCGGTTGGGTGAAAACCACGTTTTCCCCACAGCCGTTAGAGCCACCATCTTGGTTTCGGTGCCTGGGTGGCTTACGAACGTAGATCGGCTCCGAACGTTTTCAGATTTGGCTTCCCCCTTTTCTTTTTGTATTTGATTTTTGGATATATTTGGAAGCGACTATTTTCTTTTGTTTGTTTCATTCAGATTGGTCCTTTTTGATTTTTATTTTTGGTTTCGCCACTTAGTTTTTGGTTGGGTCCAGTTGGGGACCACGTGGCGAAACAGGACCCGAATTGCTAAAGGGGTTTTCCCCAACATTACTATTGTTATTATTCATATTTCTTTTTTTTTGTTTATATTAAAGTATTCATTATTACCAATTTTTGGCTTTATTCATTTGGGAGGGATTTTCCTGTGGGTTGACCTTTTCTTTTCAGGTTAGGTCGGCAGTCGGCGGAGTCGTGGCGGAACCTTCACGTCCCGGAGATAAGAGATAGTCGGTTTTGGGTTTTAGAGTTTTTGGGTTGTTTCGGAAAGTCCTTTGGGACTTTTAGAAGGTTAAAAAGTCCCTGGCGCCCTTCTGGCTTTTGATCTCTTGGGAAAGGGTGTCAGTTTGTGCCGGGAAGCTGCTCCCGAGGTTCCCCGGTTACAAACTGATACATAAAATATGAGTAACAGAAAATGAAAACTTGTTTCGTAACAAAAAAGTGAATTGTTATTGAAATTTTTTTCAATTATTATGTGAAACAAATGTAGAAAAAAGAACGTAATTTGTGACTCCTGGGTAATGTAACATTTGCATTTTTGTGTTCACTGGCTATAACAAATACGTATAAAAAGCAGAGGCTAGGTGTTAAAAAAGCAATACTTCTTGTTTCTGATAAGAAAAACGTGAAATAAAACTACAATGTTTTTGATGTATTAAAAGTAAAGCAAATAATTATAAGCAATAGTACCTACAAGCCTAACAAATCATTCTCTTCGATATTCATTTGCTATGCATGTATGCTTTAGACAATTTTTTGAAAGTTCTAACCGTAGTATCTCTTGATGAAGTAGTATACAGTCCCGAATTAACCAGTAAGACCTATCTTTTTCCATAGGTATATTTATCTCTGTATGAAGGTTGTTTTCCTTCGTGATCATACTCAGACGATATCTGAAACATAATTATTTGCCCTGTTCTAGTTATCTCAGTCATAGAGGCAACTTGCTGTTTAGGGGCTGTTTGATTGCATACATTTTAGTTTTTGCTTTCAAGGATAAATTAAATAACGCAAAAAGTAGAAAATACCTACCAACAAATTTCAATATTGA
This sequence comes from Gasteruption jaculator, assembly GCA_949825005.1. Taxonomy (NCBI): domain Eukaryota; kingdom Metazoa; phylum Arthropoda; class Insecta; order Hymenoptera; family Gasteruptiidae; genus Gasteruption; species Gasteruption jaculator. The sequence goes on from OX463761.1 coordinate 3,384,013, forward strand.
AATACCTTAAAATATATATACATATATTTAATTGTTTAAAGCAACAACTGTTGAGTTTCAAGGGCTTACCAAATTGACATAATTTGTATTTTCTTTCGGGTAATTTCAAGGTCATTAAAGGTCAACTTTTATTTATGAAATAGAGATTCATATTTCTTATTAGGGAATCCTTTTCTTCAGAAAAAATCAAAGTCGACCTTAAAATGACCTTGAGAATTCCTCAGAATAAAAACTGGACCATATACGAATTTGTTAAGATTTGCAAAATCAAGCTTTGTTTGAATATTTTATGATACTTACGCTAATATAGACAGTAAAGAACAAGGGTGAATTATAAAAATTGTTATAAACGTATCAACAGCTATAACAATACACATTGCGGTCCATGCGCCAAATGCACAATGGGCATAGACAAGATCAAAATAACGATCCGAATCAAATACATAATATTCCATTTGATATAATTGTTTTATTGGACGCTTTTCGTCTAGTGGCATAACAATATCTAGTAACGGTACTAAACGTGGCATTACGTTAAACCAGATTGTAGCTATCCATATAAAAACTAGAAGTTAAGTGAAGTATTCGATTAGTAACTGTTAATCTTGGCTCTCCTTATTCATCTTTCCAAAAGTTTGATAAAAGGACAATACGCTCTATCTGTTCTGATTATTTTTATATTTTGGGATTTAAACTTTTTTGAAATTATTATGTGGCACAAAGCATGATTTATAACTTCATTCGTGATGATAGTGCAGTAGATGTGCGTAATCAAAGTGAAACAGAAAGAGAAATGGACAATGCGCCAAAGATTGGGAAGGAAAGACTACAAGCAGCCGGTACAATAAAGTATTGCGTCGTTCGGAAAGTAGTGTCGTTGTTTTCCGTAAGATGTCACAGAAAAAAACGAAATTACTTTCCGAACAATCCAATATATGGTCGAATAATTGTAGTTGCCGAATAGATTATTTCGCAACGTAACGTGAAACGTGACGCAACAAGAATTTAAAATTCTTTATCCATCAACAACCCCCTTTTTATTAATTTAAGAATCGGATAGTTCAAGAGGTGCAAAATTACAAGATTATTTTGTAACTACTTGAACACTCTGGACTTTGACAGGTATTTTTAGCTGTAATTTCGTTTGTGACACAACGTGCAGCGTCAATGAATTACCATGACGAAAATGAAAAGAGGAAATATATATACTAAATAATTAAATCATACTTCAATAATTTAAAAAAAGTTTGTACCCTTTAAAAATCATTTCAGGGATAGGCACCCTAGTGAAATTTTTTCTTGTTTTCGATCCAATAGAAGCACCCAGAAAAATAATAATAAATTAACCCTTTCGCTACGGAGTGCTTGTGACAAAATGTGATCGCTGTGAACGGGAGTGCATTACTGAGTAGTTGACACTGAAGTACAGAACGCTACGAAGTAATTAGAAGTCCTTCCTTGTTTTCTAAATTTGCGCCCACTTTTCCAGAGCATATATATATATATATACGCTCTTTGTACATGAATGGTCATTCTTCGAGGACGTATATATACGCCCGCCGGAGCGAAAGGGTTAATAGAAACATAATTCGAAAGAAAGGTTACAACATTTAACAGGAAGAGGGCGAACTTATATACTGCATTTTTTAAAATATGTAAATTCGTTTCTTCTTGACCACGTGAAAAGAAGTTTAAACCAAATTACTCTGGCTTTCTTTTTCAGATGAACTTACTCCAATAAAAAAGGGTTAGAACCCTGACCAATGAAGCATATTTTTGAAGGATTTCTCGTTCTTCTTTGACTTTTATTGTTGCCCAATCGTGTTCAACTTTTGATATTATTTCTATGACCTAAAATATTAGTATTCTAATAAAATATTATAACGACAATAGAAAAATAACAAACAAAATCATTTTTTTTAAATATTATACATCATTCCTGTTATACCAAAGAATCATGAAATTTCAAATGCCCCATTTTTATTATAATTCCCAGAATAGAAACGACAGCTGGTACACTATCGAGAACCATATCCATATTCGGCCACGCTGTTACAAAACCTAATGTCTAGGGAAATACGAATTTGTTCGGAATTAGTTTTCAACTGTATTTTGTTAGAACAAAAGCAGCATGATATATTACCAGCGGAATAAATGCCGAAAAAATCACAAATGTTGATACGAATGAGTAATATCTACCATTGCTTTTTAATTTAAAGGGCCACAAGCCCAAAAAATATAAAAATCTCCTATTAATTTTATAACATCCTGTGGCAAAAACGGACATCTTAGCGTTCTATTTATCGCGCATTTCACAACAAACAGTACTGCCATCAAATACTAATTCAGGTCACTTTCATTTTCAATCTAAGTATTAGAAAAATCGTTAGAAATATCAATTATGGAAATATGTCAATCTAATTTGTTACCGTCTCTAGCTTTATAAATAACAATCAATACAAGAAAGGGTAACCATGTTCATTTCCTCGTGTAGTAGCTTTAATCGACATTTATTAATTCCTTACCGAATCGAAAATAAGTGTTTATGGTTTTAGAATCTCAATCTAATACAATTCGTTCGAAACTTCAGTGAAAAGAAGTTTCAATTGAAGATTGGAGATTGTGTTAAGTAATAAATTGATTGTTAGCAATAACACAAATTTTAGACTTTTCATAACATTGAATAACCAGAAGGTTCTTTTCTCTCTTTTCCGTTTTACACAATCAAGTTTTCTCTCAAGAAAATAAAAATTCGTGAGAGGGAGTAAAAAGCAATATGATTATAAATAATTCTATTAAGAAACGCTGTTGATATGAAAGGTTTCGAAAAATACAAGAAAAAGTAATGTGTAGAAGCTTAAAATTATTTTCTTATTCTGCTTGAATCCTCCCTTATTATGTGAGAAAGCAAACACATAGATATTATACAGCAACAGTATTTGAAATAGGTATTACACTAAGCGTGGAACGAAAATTAATACTTAATGGTAACTGTCACTCATTACGAACCGCCTTTTACATTTCTTCTTTCTGTATTTCCTTATGTAAAAATTATCGAACAGAGGCAGACTATTTTATACCTTATATCAAAAGCAATAGAGGTTTTACTGTTGGTGTAGTATTCCGACCTGTGGTTTACAAGTGTTTAGTTCATAGAAGTGAATACGTGAACAAAAAAATAACACACTATTTCTAGTTTCTTAATTATCCCTTCATTGACCGTAGGTTTCAAATAAATATATATTCTTCAGTCTATTGGCCTTAAATTTATTTTTTTCAATTATTGTGTTGACGTTTCGTCAACTAATACGTTGTCATCTTCAGAACTATATAACAAAATAATTTTCTTTAGTATACAATATTATAAATTGAGAGTTATTACATATTAACATTTTTTTATATTTACCACTAATTTGAATTATTACTTTTGTAATCGGAGAACCTCGGGATCGGCTTCTCGGCACAAACTGACACCCTTTACCAAAGGTACCGAAAGCCAGAAGGGCGCTAGGGATTTTTTGACCTTCCAAAAGTCCCAAAGGACTATCCGAAGGGACTAAAAGTTCCAAAACCCCAAACCGACTTACTCTTACCTCCTGGTAAAAACAGAAATTTCATAACAGTTTTTAGAAAAATTAGTAACTTAGATATCAATTTTCAGTTTCCGATACATATTAATATTTTATTAACGTGTATTACTGTGCTCTCACCATTAAGTAACAAATGTTATATCAGTAGATCATGTTTTGTAACATTTCTCTGAATAATTGATAACAGTAATTATTAATATACAAAAGTTAGTAACCTGCATTGTATTAAATATATGTCAATGGTATATACTGATAAAAATATTTAATGTTTCACAATTGTTATGAATTTTTCATAGCTGTTCAACCCCGTTTTTCTCTGTGTACTTGTGGTACTCATTAATAATAAAGTTACTATTTATTAGTAATCTTTTCGGAATGGGATACCCCTTGACAATATTTTTAACAATTTGATTTTCTTGGAATTTTCCGTATTTGTAAATATTTCAGAAATAATTAAATAAGTTTTTACTTTCTCAACCATGCCCGGTAAACCTTATAAACATAAAAGTCATATTTATTAACAATAGACACTTACCCTACAACAAAATTCTACGTAACAAAGAGCATTTTTACAACTTTTTACTTGCTGTGACATATCTCATTTGTTGGTAAATGAAACACTACGTTGCTGAAGAATAAAGGCAACGTTTTTGGTCACTTTCTGGCGATTTATCTCACAGATCTCAACATTGTGAAGTAGGACATAGCTGTTCGCACTGTCTTAAAAAATTAAATAATACAAATGGGATATAAAAACATTTATAGCGATAAACAAAACTAGTTATAAATAATTTGTCAAAAGGAATTGATGAGTTTTTATTCCATTATTATGAAATAAAATTCAAGTCTTGTTGAGGCCATCCAAAAGATTTAAAAAAGCCGTAAAATTCTGTTTTCCGTTGATGATAAATAAATATCATATTATTAGAACTGGTTTGTGAAAACACTTACTGAGGAAAAGCATGGCATTCCCATAATGAACAATTTGCCGGCACTCATCGTAGAACATTTTAAACTTCGCATCATCATAATGGACAATAATTTTCTACATCGAAAGGATAGTCTAAACCACAACGCACCTCCATATCTAACATTTGATAACAAATAAGGAAAAAATTCATTATCTTATTGTTTAGGAAGTAGATTTATTTAAAGTATATGTACAGGGTCTGTGTGGTCCTTTGCTTATTAGTTTTGGCCTATACTGGATTTTAGAAAATTTCTATGAATTAACAGTGATTCAATACAATATATTTTAAAATATGTCTAAACTTCAACTATTCATCTCCAGACAGTACTTTAAAACTTGCTATAATACATTATTCCATTTTTCTTATAAAATTATGTAATTTAAAAAGGACAAATTTGATAGAATCAGGTACTTTTATAGAGCAAATAAACGTTTTGAACAGGCATTTCTAAAAATTCGATTTTTATTAATGTAATAAAATTTATAATTTTTAGCTTAATCCGTCATTTCCTATAGTGATTCCAAATAAAACAGTTATTGTCTTGAAAACGAATTATTTTGGTTCTCAGAAATTTCAAATAATTTTCATAACAAACTCTTCACATTTGAATGAATTAGTTTTCAACCTGTTTTATTTCAGAGCATAGTCTATTTCAATTTTCACTTACACAGCGTATCCAACGTTCAGACTCTGATTAATGAGCATTTGTCCAGGCAACGAATGGAAGAATAAGTGAATTACCGTGCCAACCACATACGCAACATACCTTGTAACGCTCATAATATCTTCAACACGCAGGATTACCTTCAGAAAAAATTAAAATTCACAAAGTTTTTTTGAATACCTTGAAGTACAAAATTAAACAAAATTCATTCCTCATTGTGATAGATACTAAAAATTATGATCTTCAAAGTTTCCATTGATAATTAGTTCAAACTGCAAACTTATTAATACTATCCAGAGCCTACAAGCGATAGAAGCTAATTCCAAGCTAACTGGCGTTATGTACATGAACAAAATGGCAATCTTTATCCTTACAAATTTTTTTGTAACCTTACTTTTATTTTTACAGCCGAAAATCGAATAAATTTTAACATAAAAAATATCCAGTTTTAATTAAACCACTACTATTTTGCCCAAAATCAATATTTTAAAAAGCAACGACATTATTTCATATAGTTTAAAAATATTATTAGTCTGGTTTGTGTCAGTTAAGTTTTGTGTGGGCTACACCTGGTACTCTGGAACACTTTTTTCTAAAGAGATCTTATTGTGAGGGAGATCCCTGGGCTCAGTTATTGCCGCTCAAAAGAACAAATAAAATATTTTCATAAAAGAATTTAATAATGAATAATAAAAATTTAGAAAATAAAAAAGAGTCTCCATCTGGAGAAGTGGAAAAATACCACGTCACAAGGTATATATTTACCTGTATACCTCCAACGCTGATAACTATCATATTTAGAGCAACGATCCATAAGTAGAACAATAAATGAGCATCTTGTAGCCTTTGTGCGTACCTGGCAAAATAATATTTTATAGAAATTTATTTCGTAAAAAGTGAATAAAATAAATTTAATTTGATTCACATAGATTTGTCGGAAAGAAAGCACATTTGGTACAAAACAACGAGACAAGTTCGTTGTTTGAAATTGGTAAAATCATTAAAAAAACCTTACCTTAGAAAGTAGTGAAATCCGGTAGATACTAATAAGTTAGAATCTATACTGAATTTGACGCACCCGTAAGGCTAATTTTTCAAAATAATAATACCGATTACAAATGGTGTGCCTTAAATGCCTGACAAATTCAACGCCGGTTCTAACTTGTCAGTAATTAAATATCAAATTATTTATTTCAATATTTGTGTTGGCGTCTGAAGATGACAGCCTATTAGTTTTCGAAACGTCAACACAAATATTGAGTTTAATAAAAAAAATATATTTTTTTACATCCGATTGTCAAAGCACGGATATTTCTGAAATTTGTTAGAAATTACCAGATTTCACTACTTTCCTGAGCTGATAGTTTTTTTTATGATTTACGGCAAATCTAACGTTTTTCGAAGAATTCTCTGTTTTCAGCTAATAATAAATTATTGAAATAGTATCGGGTTGAGATTTAGAAACGTGCAAACGCTCAGGAATCTCCCCGAAAACACAAGGAAGTATCAAATTTATTATTATTATTATATTTTGGAACTATGTTTCTTGATTTGTAAATCTAAAATCTAAATTGTCAAATTTCCTATCGACATTCCTGTACCTATTCCCTTCCCTCTACGTCCCCTTGCCAAGGGACTCATATGGAGATCCGCACAAAGAGGAGATACGAAGAAGACGAAGAGGACCTCACCTGCGATCTTACGAACAACGAAGAAGGAAGGAAGACTCCTGCGCCAAAGTACTACCGTACTCTTGACAGCCTTATCAGAGAGAAAGAGAGCATTGAGGCTAACTCTAGGGACCGACAATAGAACCGGTACCTAGAATAGATCTACGTACCGGAAGTCGCAGTGTTTTAAGGCCACAATGGCCATTTGACCCTAGCTATGACCCTAGCTATTTGACCCTAGCTTTTAACCTAACCCCAGCTACACACTTAATTGATTGTTTACTTTGTTTTTAGTTGCTACGAAAAAATGTTATAGAAAGTTCATTAAAAATTCTGACCGTAGTATGTCTTGATGCAGTTGTATGCAATCACGAATCATCCAGTAAGGCTTGTCGCTTTCCTTAGGTATATTTACGTCTGTATAAGAATCGTCGTCTTGTGTAACAATACTCAGACGATATCTGGAACATTAACACGAGGCATATAATTATTTGTCCTACTTTAGTGAAAAGTGTAGAAGTAATTAACTGTTGCATATTGGTATCCTCGCTTTTTATAATTTAATATATCTTTCTCTCACGATTCGACATTCTACTTAGTTTGTCTCCTCGAGAACTCTTGTCTCAATGTTTAAATGAATTTCTCACTAGATCACCTCTTATCTCTCTCACTCACCTCTAATGAGTTCCTCACTAGAGGATTTGTTTTTCTCATATACATATATACTGGAGACAAAATGCTAAATGCTAATTGTGGAATCATTCGAAAAGAAAGTTTCAGTTTATAAATTGTGGTTGTGGTTGGATGTTTTTTTTGTGAAATAAAAAAAATAGCAGTTACAATATGAATAATGATTATAATAAAATTGAAATAAATTGGTAAGGAAATTAAGCATTCACTAAAATTTCATGATATGTATGCGACAGTTCTGCGTGTTGCAAACGGCCTTTCAGTGTTTGAAGACATTCCAGCCGTGTATGTATACACAGTTACCGTGCATAGGAAGCGACAGACAGCCTTTGAATGTATTTGTCGTGTATATACATAGCATGCTTCGGCTATTTTTCATGTGCCCGCAGCTAGTTGCTTCGAGAATAGATACACGTTAGCGCCCGAGCCCAATTCATACATGAACTTGTCTCGAGACACTGCCGTGTCTCTTGATAAAAAGAATGCCGTGGCGTCTTGGACAAAACATGATTTCGGTGTGGCAGTCAAAGGGTTAAAGAGTTTTAACATTCTAGCTAAATACTCGAAACAAATAGTCAATTTTTTTTCGAGAAACCAAAGTTGTGCAATTGACCAATAAAAAAATACGCAATACTAAAATTACAGAGAATTGCAGCAAACTATGAATTTTTGAGAAATTATTATACTATGTTAACTAGAGTCTCGCGGAACAAATACCAATATATTGTTATACTCACTGTAATATGGAAAGTAAAGAACAAGGGTGAAATATGAAAATTGTTATCGCTGTATCAACAGCTATAAAAACATTAAACAAGATCCATATGCTAAATACAGAATGAACGTAAACGAGACTAAAATAATAATCTGCATCAAATACATAATATTCCAATTGATACAGCTGAAGTGGTGGACGACTTTCATTTAGCGGCATCGTAATATCTATTAACTCTATCACAAGTGGCATCAGGTTAAACCAAATCGTAGATATCCAAATGAATGCTAAAAAAGTTTAGTGAAATGTAGAATTAGTAACTCTTAACGCTTTATTGCTTTATCTCTGTAAGGCGAAGCATTTTTTCAGATGTTTTCAAATTCTTTTTGACTAAATACAGTGTAATTTTCATCAGCAACTTTTCTCCCTATTGGTTTTCGTTATAACTCTAATTTTTCATATTTTCTAAATCCTGTTTCTTCCATTTTGTGGCTGAGAAGTTAGGAAGTTGATTGATATCAAATACAATGGGAGTTTTTCTTTTCAACTAAGAAAAATTTAGTATAGAAAAAATAAAACATAAAAATTACAAAACATAATTTTCATATTATGGGAGATTTCTATTCCGTACTTTGTTCATTATATTTTACAGAATATACTGGGTGCTTTTAACCATCCTGCGGGCGCGCTATCGTAAAATTTACGACAAATGCGCATTATCGCTTCCCCATATTTAAAGTGTTTGTTAAGAAAGTCAAATATATATTTGCTTGAATGCGCCTGAACTCCTTCGAAATCAACTCACTCCAATAAAAAAGGGTTATACCCCTGCTCATTGAGGCATACTTTTCAAGTATTTCTCGTTCTTCTTGTACATTGGTTGTTGCCCAAATATGTTCAATTCTTGATATTATTTCAACGATCTGAAATAGTTTTTCGTAAATAATAAAGTGTTATAATCGCAAAATAGAAAAGCACGTAGTTCTTGTCATACCAAAGTATCGTAATACTTGAAATGAGCGATTTTTATAAGACCTCCTCCAGCAGTAATCAGAATTGGTATACAGTCTAGAACTAAATCTAAATCCGGCCACACTTTTATTAATCCGAATATCTGGAAAATACGTAAAATTTTAGAGCTAATCTTCTTTTGTATTCAATTGAAACGAGAAAATGTAATACCGTTGGAAAAAAGAATGATGAAATCAAAAGTGTCGATCCACAAAAAAAATATCTTCCATTACTTCTCAGGCTAAAAGGCCACAAGCCCAGAAAATATAAAAATTTCTGATTAATTCGAAAACATCCCGTAAGAAAAACAGACATGGTGGTCTTCTAATTATTACACTTTTCATAACAGTACAGCATTTCAATATTATTGCAGGCTACGTTTTGTTTGAATCTACATGAAAAAAATCAGTTGAAAAATTAATTATTAATGTATTTTCCTCTAATTTGTTATAAACAAAATTCTAGGCATAGAAAGAAAACGGGTTTCCTTTACTCATGTACCTAACTTCTATATCTATTACCTTTTTACCCATCTAACTGATCATAACATTTTTTAGGGAACTAACTAACCAGAAGCTTCTATTTCTCCTACTGCTACTACTACTACTACATACTCCATACTCCAGGTTGTATTTCGATTACTATCAAGAGGATGAAACTGCATGAGAGTAAACACAACATGCATAAACTGCTTCATGCAGAAGTCATTGCGGTGGTAAATAATTCTGTGAAGAACCGTTGTTAATATCAGTGGTCTTAAAAAATACAACATAAAAGTATGAAGTAGTTTAAATTTTCTTTTATTTCTGTACCTTGGATCGGCCACTATTAGGTCGGAATATAAACATACATATTACAGCAAAGGTGTTTGAACCGGGCGACATGTCGCGCGTGGAGTGCAAATTAATATTTAATGATGCTGTCACTCATTACGAAACACCTTTCCCGTGTTTTTCTCTTGTATTTCCGGTTGTAAAAAATTGTAACCAGAGGTAGACATTTATGACTTCACTGCTGGTATAGTTTCTAGAAAATTGTGTTATTTTAGAGCCATTCAAATTACTGTAATATTTTGTGGCAGAATAAAATACGCTACGTTCAGAAGAAGAGAGTATTTTCAATTCATTTTTCATGTTTGAATGGCGAAAAAACAGATTCCGTGTGAAAGATGACGTGTAAGTGATAAAGGGGGTAGCTTATCCCCTTAATGTTGCTACCCTATCAATAAGCAGAGCAAAGTGAACTGTATTTAAACCCCTACTTTTGAATGGTATGTATTTTATCAAAATCTATCGGTAAATCTGCTTATGGGGGGTGAGAAAAAAAATTGGGGGATGGTCCACCCCTTAGAGAGACATTTTTGTCTTAAAGTCCACATGCACTTTTTATTGTTTTTCATAAGGATTATTTTCGTTTCTGTTGTATTAACCCTTTGCGGACGGAGCCGCTCGGCGGGCGAGCGTCGCTGTGGACGGCAGGTAGTGGGGAGCGCGTGAGATTCGGGCGCATATATCCGACACTCGTCCGCAACGGTAAAATGCTTGGGCTGCTGTCCGCAAAGGGTTAAAATCGGACAATCCCTTCTATGCGAAACTGCATTATCATCCTCAAGGTACCCAACTTTGGAGGGTGATTTGACCCCTTCAAACCGTTTTTTGGCCGATAAAAAATCATAGCCAACAACATATCCAAATTTTTGCCAAAATCGCAGGGGGACACTTTGCAGGATTCTCATGTCAATTTTTCGTATCATCTACCAAGTTTCCTGCTCTTTTCCGTTTCCCAGACCTTCAAACGACTAAGGTTGGAAAAACCTCGTCATAACATTAACAGGAAACAAATTTTTAAATGACAAAATAGAGCAATGCTTTTTTCCAAAGTTTTTGCCTATCAAAAGTATCAATGAAACGCAATGGAAGCTGGCTGTGATAGATGCATTTTTTAAATGTCTTTTGTTTTTCCCTACATCTGTAATAATCACCACCAGACAAATTTCTTCCTGAGAAATCTATTCCTAGCACCAAAAACGGCGGAGATATTTATAGTTGTTTAGTTCATTACGGTTCGCTCTATGTTACAAAACTCTAAAAAGATCCACTTTCATTGAATTTTAAATGTGTGAAATTTAATTCTCTTACTTACCGTTAAACAAAATTAAGAAATAAGTAATACCTTGAAGAAAAGTATGGTATTGCAAATTCATTTATTTTCACCAAATAAATCATCAAACCCTGCGATGAAATATATCTTTGATTGTACATTTCGTTTACAGATTAATTATAAAAAGGTATAAAAAATTGTCTTAAAATCTATTTGTGACAGATCTTTCTATGTCGTTTATTACTTTTCATTCTTGACAATATTGTTGTCATTCTGATTTCACATTTGCATAAAGCTTAGTTACTATTATACATATGTATTGAGCTAAACATCACTTGCAAGTATCATGAAGGCTGTTTATAAAGTCCGAAAGATAAAATAATAGATATATAAAAGGAAACAAACATAAAACTATCCTACTTAATTAAAACTAATGAGTATTATTTTACTCAATATTCTACTTAAAATTCATTATATTTTCAATTATTTTGTTTGTTTTTCATCAGGTATTTTTTTAACATATGAACACCCCGCCTTCTCCTAACAAGATTTGTGATTACTTATTTAAACTTATTTCAGATCTTTTACTTTTTACTTCGAAATACGTTGGTATTCATTTTCTTAACTATGTACAGTGATTGATATCACTCATAATTTTCTTGATTATGTTTACTATTGGGTTATTTCACGTGAAAATGTACACCTTTTGGAGTAACGCCTTCGATTTTGTTCCAAGTTTTTAAGTGGTTTTTTAGTTTCAAAGAATTTTCTACGATTTTGCAAATTTTTGGTTATACAGCTGTTTGCAAAAAAAGGGTAACATTTTTTCTTAAATTATAGCTTTTGAACTTACAAACAGACCAGAATAAGCTTTTTGGAGCTTATACTGAAGACATTGGGTTACCAAATAAGAATTATTTCAGCTTTAAAACATTTTTTTGCATATTTTAATAATTGTTCTAAACAAATTCTTTTAGAGCAAAAAATTAAAAAATCTGAAAATATCAATGTAGTTTTATCTTAAATTTAAATGGCATAATAATTTTTTCAAGATTTTTCAAATTGTCTCTGCTACAAACAATCATTTCAAACAATTAGTAGTGAAAAATAGTAGTAAAAAAAATTGTTTTTAAAACTTAAATAATTTTATTTGGTATCTTAATATGTTAAATATAAGCCGACAAAAGCTGTCCAGTTCAAGAACTATAATTTTTCAAAACAAACGTAGTTCTTCTTTCAGACAGCTGTACAATCCACAATTTTTAAAATTTCAAAAAATCTTTTGAGATACATTTATATACCACCAAAGACTGCAAATAAAGAAAATTGAAACAGAATCAAAAATGTTACTCCAAAAGGTGTTTATTTTGCCTGGAATCACCCTAAATATGAAATTTTCATAAAATAGAGACTATGTTATTTTAAAAAAGATTCTAAAATAATTTAAAAGTAGATGAATAATAATATTCTAACAATCTTTTGTTTGGTCTTTTTTGTTCGTTAATACATTTTTCTCAGTATTGTTAACTTTTCAATATATAAAAATAGTAAGTATTAACAATACATTTTTTCCAAATACTCGCATTCTACTCGATTTTGAAATCGTTTCTGATCTCGTAAAGCTTTGATTACATTTTTTTAAAATACTTTTATAAAATTTCACTTCATAATAATTGATTCAGTTATACACGTACAATTACATTTTATAACGCTCCCTTTTTACTTGATTTTTTATTCATTGTTTTTACGAAACATATAAAAAGAAATATCAGTCGCTTTGATGAATCACGCAGTTTAAAAATTTTCGAAAATACTATTTTAGAGCTTTTTAAATAAATTGTTATTCTCACATCAGTTACAAAGATACACTACATAAATTTCGTCGAAATGAAGTAAAACATTCGATACTGACAAGTTGCATATCGAGAGAAATATTTTCTAACACACAATTTTGTTCATGAAAGAGAACCGCGGATTCATAAATGAGTTTTCTAAATACTTTATTACCTTGAGATTGTCTGCTTTGAATAACTATTACATTTTAACTATCTTAAAAATTTGGATATAAAATTAGATTTAAGAACATTATAGTTCATAATAACCCCCTACATAATAGAAATGAGAATATTTTCAAACAAAAAAGAGGAAACAACAGTTTGAAAATATCCTCACTGTAATAATAGAAGATTTCATAAAAATGGGAAATTGAAATTTTCATAGAAGGAAAATTTTATAAAAGTAAGAAAAAAATGGTTTTTTTTTAATAAAATACAAATTTTGTGTTCTTGAACTCACGTCTCGATAAATTCTAGAAACGTTCTGTGAACGTTTAAAAATCCACTTTTTATGTATAAACTTTGTGCATTTTCATAGCACTGATATTAAAAACTTTATTGATTTATATTTTAATTTATCAATACTTTAAGAGTCTTTATACAAGTCTGTTTGGAAAAATAAAACGTATTTCGAAGTCGTTTCGTCGTATATCACTCTAGAATTAAGTCCTAAAAGTTAAATATCATAAAGAAGAGTCCTTATTAAAGAAATGTTTAATCCAATTAGATAAACCAACAGAGTTTTATTGACATAATGAGAATCTGTCAGAATAAATGCCAAGGAAATTCTGTTGAGTAATTAAATGTTAATTCTTTTATTGACAGTGTTTAATAATCATGGAAATTTACTCTGTTATTCATTTTTTAACCCTTTGGATAAGAAAACGCTATTTCGAAAAGACACTTGACAAAATGAGCTGTCTTTTATCTCGGAAAGTAAATCTTAGAAACCATCCGAAACCCTTTTAAGCTTGCTTTACATAATAATCATTACGTCCTAAATTTTCTTAAGGTAACGAGAAAAATGGGGACATTTCCATTTTTATCCCATCAAATCAACTGACACTCTCAAAGCTAAACTTTTACATTTTATGCCCAAGAAACTTTTAAGGAATATTCTAAAAATTTCGTAATTCTCAAAATTAAATTCTAAATTATTATTTTTGGGTGACTCGGAGGCAAGAAATGAAGAATATCATGAATTTTTATTTCAAGTTACTCTATTAAAAAATAATTTACCATAATAACAATCTAATAATAATTTACAAGTTTCAAAACTGTTGAAAAAAAAAAAAGGTCTGAAATTAAAACTTTTGTAACTTTTTGCTTCAATAGATGTTCGTAAACATCTTAAAAATTACTTCTTGGCAAGTTTAAATTTAATCTAATATGGACTATAGATTTAAAAAAGAGAAACATAGATATTCAAACATCTATTAAAGTGCCTATTACTAAATTGGCTAAGATTTACTCATCCGACAAACTGGTCCTATAAACTTGTTTCACATCCAAAGACGTAAAGATCTTTGAGACTTAAAGATCTTAAAAACGTAAAGAACTTTTCATGTATTTACTGCTCACTGCCTTTTCCCGAATAACGATGTGAGATTCATTGAAAGAAGAAATCGTTTCTAAAACACATGCCTTAGAATCATGTACTTTACTCGAGAACAGTATTGTTCCCAGGCATAACCATATCTCTTGTTACAACGAGCATTATCTCGAATTGCACGGTACATTAAAAACAAGGTGCAAAAAATCGCGGGATAGTATGGTAAAATATTGGTTGTTAAACAGATGCTCGAAATTGCCCAGTGCATAATGATATCTCCCAAATAATTTGGGTGTCTTACATAACCCCATAAACCAGATACTATCAATCTTTTACCTCTTTGTGTAGGAATCGTATCATAAAGATTTGGTGTTATTGGATTCTTTCTAAACGCATCTTTTTGTGAATTACTTGCTCTACACAAGATATAACCGGCGAAGAATATTATAACCAATGGGACCAAGAAATAATTCGAATGTCCAAGTCTGAAACGAGAAAATAAAGTGTTGATAATGAAACATTGAAAAAGTAAATTATTTCTTTTATACAGAAATAAAGCAATCTCGCTCATTTCGAACTTGTTAACACGTTAAACGTAGCATTTATGTTAAGACTTAATAAACAAAACGCAATATGTGACACGCTTAACTTTGTTTAAGTGGCGTTGGTTATAATTAATGTAGTAATTAGTACCACTGCTGAGTCGCGCGGAATGATCAGAACACCATATAAACGCTTAACATGTTAAGTACGAAAAAGCGTGAAGTAATTCATAAGGGTGATAATGTCAAGAAAAATTCTATACAAACCTGTTCTTCAATAAAAATCGGGTAACAACACTGGGAATAAAGGGGTACATTAGATACCCAACAGCTAGCATGTAGCCAGTTCCTTCGTATTGAATTTCGAAAGATGTTACGAAACCCGCTTCGAAAATAAGAAAATCCAGTGCATAAAAAATTTGCAGCGATGCCGCTACAACAAGTGATAAATTCAAATGCTCAATGCTTAAATGTTTTGTGTCTGTAATTTCCTTTATTAATTCTGCTGCATTGATAATAATCTAAAAAAAAAGAACAAAGCGTTAAAAAGAAAGAAACGGGAAAGAAAAGTCAATTTTTATTTTAAAAAGACTGAAAATAGCTGGGACATTATTTGTTTTGTTCCATTACACAACAGTTAATAAAATTTTATTATAAATATGCAAAATCAGAATACCAAAATACCATTTTCTTACAATGTAAGAAAATAGTATTTTTCCTCATCGCTTACGTAAAGTCACGCTTGAAAAAGTTTAATATTGAAAGCTTCCTGAAACTTACCAAGCCAATAACTCCGGCGCGAAAAAGTAGAAATTTAAAATCCAGTGGTCCAATTCGGGGATTAATTTCACGTCCTTGCCAAAAATCGTAAATGGCATTATGCGTTGAACCATAAATGTTCAAATTTGATACCGGTGCTCTTCCGCCCTTGATATAGAGCATCGTAGCAAACATCGTACCAAGAATCCAGCCAGCTACTGCCAAAGCTACTGATTTGTTTAAAATATAATCGATTACTTTAAAATCTTTATATACAGAAAAACTCAGAGCGCTTAAAATCAAAACGGCTGCTATTATTCCTGAAAACAAAAAATTCATTACGTTAAAAATCACATGACTTACCGAGATGAAATATAAAATACAAATACAAAAATCCTTGAAAAATAAAATACAAATTGTTCCTCTCCTTTATTGGTTAACAATCCCTTGTTTTATCAAATTCAGTTTTTTGACGGCAAAGAATTGTTTCGTTGGTGCATAATTATCGGGCGTTTTTAAAACATAGCACGTCAAAGAAACGCCTGATAATTATGCACCAACCCAATAGTTTGATTTGTTAAAATTTAATTCTTATTTCTCTACCTTTTACATTTTATAACTTTTTTATTTAAAAAATTTCTTTAAGAAACTTTACTCTCTATTGTAAATTGTATACATACTACAATTAGACTAATAATTAACTTATTTAATTTTTAAAATCGTTCGTTACCATTCATGCGATATTGTAAAGTCCCGGTTCGACTCTGTTGTCCATCAATACGTCTTCCAATGGGCAACGCAGAGATAATAGCAAGAAATAAGATAAAGCCAGTATACAGCAAAAACGCTTCAAGCTCGAAATAAGTTTTCCAATTAGTTGGTATCCGCATGTTCCATACATTACATTGATTATATGTACAGGCAATTTGTGGTAGAATCACCATAACAGGAGTCGAAATTATTAAAAATAATGCACCTATCCAACCACCCCATTCTTGCGGTTTACTGACCAGATCTATTTCTTTAAGACGTTTGTTTGACGCACTTTTAACTGCGCTATTATCTTCATACTGCAATGTTGGAAAAAAAAAAATTAATTAGTCTAGAAAAATTAATATGTGACCGTAAAGATAAAGAGAATAATATATTTGAAAGAATTATTAAAGAAAAAGAAAATACAAATTTTTCATAAATGCTGGCTTAAGAAATTACAGCAATTCCAATAAGACAAGACAAGAAATTATTAACGTACTTGTTCTCTTTGCATGGAAAGCCCTCGCTGTTCTTTTTCCCCAAGTGGTAAATCCAAAGCCTTTCTTTCCACTGGTAGAGAAACTGCCCTGTCTATATTACGGTTTAATATAGAAAATTTGTCACTTTCCGATTGAATTGTACTGGAAAATAGTCTCGTGGTTCTACGTGTCACTGGGCCTATATCTCTGAGACGCAAATGAAGAGGTAATACTTCAGAAAAATCGTCATTTTGACTGGAAATTTTTGTTGTGTCAGTTTTTCCACTTTCACTTGTATCATCTGCTGAAATAAATAATTATTGTACAATTTTTCCCAAATTTTAGACAAAAAAACAACTAATCTCTCCAAATGTAACGGAAATACCATCACATTTTCTAGCTTTCTAAGTGCATGAGAAACATCAATGACTTTATTACTACCTCCTTATGAATTGGATTATGTTGTTAGAATTTATAATGTTATTGTTTCTTTTTTTTTGTCAAATAAATTTTGCTACAAAAATCATGGGCTGAAATATTGAAGTACCTTTGGGAATTTCTATACGAGGGATAGAAATTTTGGCAAGTCTTGCATTACGTGGTTCAGTACGTGTGGCCCTTTTTGAGCGATTACCAGGTGATCTTGCAGGAGATCGTCTGCTTGGTGATTTTCTACCGGGAGAGTATCTAGAAGGACTTTTCCTATTTGATCTAGAGCTTGTTCTAGTCACACTCCTGGACGTTCTCATAGCCTAATGGAAGTAATAACTTTAAAACCCGAACTATGCTTTCTTTAAAAAACCACACTTACTAAAATATTTTTTGTACCTTAATATCACTAGCTGAAACATTTTGTAAAACTCCTCCTTGAAATTGTACTGTGTATTGATCTCCTTTCACAGCGACAATCTTTCCTTTAGAATAATCGGAGCTACTTGTTTGCTTCGCTAGAATTTGGTCACCAGAATTGAATTTCATTTTTATATTTTATTTTTGGCAACTGAAAGAAAAGATTTTATTTTAGATTTTCTAACTGTAATGTACTAAATCTTCTAAATTGTATGTTACTGTTCTACTGTCACTCATTTTGGCACAAACATTGTAAAGTTTTCGTGAATTTTACTACAGAATAAGTATTAATTTATGAAACTAACTTATTCAAAAATTGTTTTTTTTATTAATCATTTCGAAGGTAGCGCATAGTCATGGCGATACGTAACAAAGAGGACTGGCTTGTCAGCTACTAGCAGTTTTCGCATAAACATCAAAGATGAACATACCGCATTGGCTGGTTGGCAGTAAAAGGGATATTAAATAAATTGTTTATAGTAGGTAAGAATACAATGAAGCTAGAAAGTATGGCAAGTTTTTTGAATTTACTTTTAAAAGCAAAATGTAAGGCTGTAATGTGCAACATTTCTTGAATACAAGCAATTTTATAAATGCTATGATCAAATATATTTTTAAATAGTTTTATAAATAATTGGGAACCATAAAAATAGCGTTTTAAACAAAATAAAATTTCTTATTCACTTCCAAATATTTTACAAGAGCTAAGGACTTTCCTTTTGTTGACATCAAAAAATTAGTCGACAAAAAATTATTAAATGAAATTTAGACATTAATTTTAAATTAAAATAAACAAAGATGTACCTTGAGACTTTCGGTAAAAGTAATGTTAAACAATAATACAAGAATCATTTTCAACCTATTTGCATTGGCATCCTTCGGAATGTTTTAAATTAGGGATTTGTAAATTTGGCATGTCAATTCTTGAAAGTGCCGGAGTCGATTCGGAGTTCAATAAACTTTATAACAACAAATTTGTTACTATATTGAATATAGAAACATGAAAATGTTATGATAAAAAGTTATCATATCCACGCATAAAATTAGAATTTGTTAATAGTTCGAAAAAAGAAATGAAACAAAAACTGATAAAATGATTAGCCTTAGACTAGAATAAATAATTTGGACTAAAAACAAATTGAAAAAAACTTCATAATAAATTAAAAGAGAAGACTACTTGCATACTTTTTGAAAGTTTTCGTGATGCTGAGGAATAATAAATACAAAAAAAATAATTGCAAAAAAGCATAAACAATAAACTTTAAAATCGAAAGTGTGTTACACCATTAAAATATTTCTATATGCAAATGTTATGATAAAAAATGTTTAACATGACTACGTATGAAATTAGGAATTATTACTAATTAAGGAATAATCAAAAAACCATAAAGCTTAAAAGAAACAGATAAATTGACTTGCCTTGAAATTGTAATTTCATAATAAATTAAGGAGAGCTACTACCCGCATAATTTTTTTTTTAAATTTACCACCAAACTTATAAATAAGATAATTACAAAATATACATGGCAAACTTCGAAAGACAAAAGTTTATGAAAATACGGAATTTTGCATAAATGTGAAGATGCAGAAATTAACGTACCCGCACAAAATATTACGGTTTGCTGATTATTCATAAAACAATGAAATAAAAACCACGAAACTTTGATAACTTGGAAAGAAAGCTGATAAAATTATGACTCTTAAAATCGAATACGTAATTTAGATTCACACAACTTGGAAAGCTTCGCGATAAATTAAGGAGGGAAATTGAATTTGGGTACTTTTGGAAATTCGAAATATTCACTGATAGAATATCGTGAAAATAATGGTGCAAATGGAAAGTTTTACTAGTATTTCAACGAGTATTTGATAAATACGAGAAAAAAAGACTAGACTTACGTGATTTATTTATCGGAGTAAAACGAGGTTATAATTACAACTTCTATTTTTTTTTCGCATCACAAAACTCTAAGCTGTAACCGACGCGCAACGATATAAACGTCCACGCAGCGCGTCGTGCGTCGCGTCCTCAAAGTCATCGTAGTTAAACCACGCGGTCTGCTGCTGCGTTCCAAAACAACCGTTAAAGACTGTTCAGAAATTTACCAACAAGAAATCCGCTCTTTTCAGTAACTTTGCATACAGGCAGAGTGTTACGTCTTGAGCGCCAACAGATGGCAGCAAACGCATAAGCAGCGGGAAATGCAAATAGAACCTAACTTACCTTTCTTTAGATTAAGCTTCTTTCAAAGCATATATGATCATTTAAATCGAAAACGAAGAGAAAAATATTATAAATATTATATCCAAAAATATGTAATTGAGGTTAAAAGTCCGGATAATGATGAATTTTAGATCTCCTAATGAAGTAACGAAAAAATTCGACATCTGAGTTTGTCTTCCGTCGATTTCACAATTATGGAAAGTAGGAAACTTTTGAACGTTATAAATTTGGATAAACATCAGGCCATTGAGGTAAATGTATTTATAATATATGTTTTTTTAATTTATTGTAAGAAGAAATCAAGCGTTAACTCTCAAACGTACGGTTTGTGTTTGTACAATTTTTGTATGCGATTTATGAAGAAAATCAAATAATTTATAAACAATTGTGCAACGCTAAACAAGTTTCCTATAATTTTTCTAGGAATGGTTGTCAGATTTTGATAAATGCAAGGAAGATGTTGATAAACATTTGGGAGAAGTTCCCCAATCGTTTGATGATTCTGGAGATGTAGAATTGGGCTTGCTTAAACAAGAAATGGAAAAACTAGATGTTAAAACACATACTTTGTTAGACTATTTTTTAAAACGCCAAGAGGGTAAGTATATGAAATAAAGGAATTATTTGTTTTAAATAGTTAATCAAAGTATAGGAAGTAATTTTTCTCACTGTCTTCTATTTCTAGCTAGATATGGATTTAGAACGATGAAGTCTTTCTAAAAAAAAATAGCATATAAAATATATATATATGCATCTATATACATAAACGTATAAATTCACAAAAATTTAGACTAATTATTAAACAAGTAGAATAGAATATTTCCATATAGTTTTTGAATGCCTTTGTTATTTCTTGTTCGGCGATAGTTAGAATTGAATATAACAATTTGCTAGAGAAGTTTTAACTACTCGTTCCAGCGACAGTACAAAGATTTTTGAAGGATTGTCGATAGAAATTCTATTTCTTTTAAATTTGTTAATTAAAATATTTCATTTAATCATTCAAGGTGTAAGAAAATTATGACAAAGAATTTCTTCTATATATTTTTTAGTATTAAGAGAACTTAGTATCATTTTTTATTGTTTCACAGAAAATGAAAAAGAATTGTTCGAGAAGGAAAAACAAGCTCAAATAAACCAAACGTTAGTAGAATTTAAGGCACAAGAAAATCGGCTAAATGAGATTGTACTAAAGTTCACAACACAAGAAACTCAATTGAAAAGAGCTCAAGCAGAAATCATGCACCTCAAAAAGCAGGTTGAATTTCATATCATATGTATAGATAAATATAAACCTTGTCATTTTTCACACTATTTGTGTTTAATTGTGGAAACCCGATACTTTCTTATAACAAGAAAGTATATAGCTTCATCATTTTTGTTGGATTTAAAATTATTGCAGTCATACATTAAAATTTTAATTATGAAACATTTCAGCTTAACTCTTTTAATGAAAATTAATACGTTTAAATCCATAGCAATTTGTAAATATTTTGTTCAAAATTAAGATTGCACACACTGGATCAACAAATATTGTTGAACCTGATCTTTATTCCAGTATTGTGAAATTTGAAATTATCCATTGCCGGCCGCCTAGCTATTATCTTTATTTCAAATTGGAGATGATTTAACTTTTATAGATCGAGCATCAAACCACATATTGTGCAGGTTTGGGTTCAGTGTTGGGAACATTAATTTGGCGAGCTTCTCGTTCACCACAAATTGTAGATACCTGGTTACCAGGGGTAAGAACAATAAAATTATTTTCGTCTATGTTAAGTTTATGATAATACCCTTAAATGAAAATTGTGATGCTTTACATTGAAAAGTATACAAAGTTTATATTCATAAAATTAGTAGATGTCTACAAGATAATTAGAGACAAAGGGGCATTAACCCTTTGAGTGCTAAAGTCGCATAAATACGCCCTCACGAATTTATCGATATATACGAAAGGCGTATATATGTGCCGTTAATAACTGACAAAAGTAAGAAGCACTTACAGGGTTAATGCTTTACAATTACTAATTTTTAAACGTAGGACCGCAATATTCGAATTTTACTGCAGCAAATTTTGAAATTTGTTCATTTTGAAACTCGCGTTATAGCAGTTTTCTTTTATGAAATGTTACTAATATTAATAAAATTGTTTCATAAGAACATATTATTGAATATTTTTAATACTAAATTTAATAATAACACATAAATATAAAATTTAACAATAATAAATAGTCATTAAGTTTGAAAAAGGAATAATCCGCGAAACAATTACTTGTGGTCCTGTAACTTTAAAAATCACATGTTAACAGGTTTTATAATATAGACATTATTTAATAGAGCATATTTTCCAAAACTTACATTAAAAAATATTATTAAGTTTCAGAATAAAATTGATGAATTATTGTCAATAGCAAACGAAGCATTGGTTTCATTTATAAATACATATGGTACAGTTTTTCCACCGATTACAACAGATGTTTGTCAATTTATAATGTCGCTCTTGGGAGTTGTTTCAAATATTTCTTCAACTGTCGAAGGAAGACAGTTTATAGTAACTAATCCTAATGGAATAACTTTGATACAAATTATTGTCAAACGGTTTCCTAATATACCAATATCCTCTGGTTCTTCCTTAAAAAGGTAAATTATCTTTCCTATTTATTACAAAATTGAATATTTACAAATATTAACATCATTTACGTTTACGCTTTTAATATCTTTGTATGTATACACTGTTAAAGAATGTAAAAATTATAAAGAATTGCTCCAAAGAAATAGTGTGTTTCAAAAAATTTTTTGACATTAATTAGAATGAATTTTTTAAGATTTTAGTTCAATAATTGTGCCAAATTTTCTCTAATTTAAACCTTTTTGTAATTTGTATTAATTTTTTATTGCAGGCTTATGCTAATATTATTGTACAACACAAGTATAAACAAAACAGGATTTGAGTACTTGTACGATCTACAAATAGGAGAATCTTTGAAACATTGTTTAGAAGACTCAATGCCAAGAGAAATACAATTGCTCTCTTTGAAACTTTTAAATTCATTAACTTGCGAATACATTGATGAAAAAAACATGATCACTTTTTTTAAAAGTATTCAAATTGAAATGCTACACTCTCTTAAGAGAAGTATTAAAAGTGACACTGAATTAGTCCCGTTGGTTGAGGATGTTCTTGAGAATCTTCATAAATGGAGAGTAGCGATTGATAAAAAAATAAACAATATGCCCACCTGAGAAATTTCGACTATTCTTTATACTACTCTTTATTTGTTATGAATTTATAAAAGGTGTGTGACTTTTGTAAACTAAAGAATAGGGAAATTCTTGCAAAATTTAGGATAGTTAATTGAATGGGTCACCTCAAAAACGTTGTAAGGTACAAATTGCAAATTGTTCCAAAAACCCCGAAAATGAAAAAAAATAACCTGACGGTGCAATAATAGAATGGGTCACCTCAAAAACGTTGTAAGGCACAAATTTTTTTTTAAAACAATTATTATTGCACCATCAGGTTATTTTTTTCATTCTCGGTGGCTTTTGAACAATTCGCAATTCGTACCTTACAACGTTTTTGAGGTGACCCCTTCAATTGTTACCTTCAAAAAATGTTTGAAATTTAAATACTAAATTTTATTGAGATGTTGGTATTTTCAGATTTGTAGAAATTTACAAAAAACCTTGAGACCTTTATCACACGACATTCTGGTAAATGAAAACATTCTTGGTGGGGAGAAGAGAAAAATTCTGGATATTAGCATGGTAAAAGTTCTGTTTTACAGAATGTCATTTCATTCTGCATAACGAGTGGAAAGAAAATCATTAAAAAGTAGCTCTTTTATTGATTTTTTTCTCTATAAATGAACATTCCACAAAGTGAAAATCGAACTGTAAAATATAAAAGTAGTGAAATTATGTTATTAAAAATAAACAAGCTGCAAGAATAACTAAAATATACAACTTTACGCATATAACGTACACATAGATATGCAATATAACATACAGGGTGGCTGAAAAGTTCCCGCAATTTTCGGAAACGAGTCAAAAATTGTATTGAAGCCAATGGAGGCAATTTGGAACATTTCTTGTATTTTTTCTTGCTCAAAATCATTGTTATTGTTCTGATAAAGTGTTTTACTTCTTGAGTGTATTTGTTTGTGGATGTTGGTAGTTGTAGCCTCTAGCAAGATCTAAAAAAATTGCGGGAACTTTTCAGCCACCCTGTACATATGGATTTGCAAAAAATAGCCTCTAACTATTTCTAAATAATTTCCTAAAGAATTTCCAGTCATTTTATTGGTTGCAAGGAGGACAAAATGGTTCAAGTGAAATTGAGGAACTTGAAGCAGCAGCTATCTGTCTGAAATAGTGGCGCAATGATTGAATTTTGTAATATACGAAAAAAAAAAAATAAAATAAATGAAGAGCGAGAAAAAAAAGAAAGAATGGTGTGTGATTAAGAAAGAAACACAGTGAAACATATTCGTGACTTGTTTTTTGAAGGCTCTCGATTATCGATCAGTTGGAAAAGATATATAGGATGTGAAAAGCACGAAATCGCGCTTGCTTGGTAAAAAGTAGAGGGGTTGAAGCGTCGCGACGACCGGCGTCGCTGAAATCTGGGGAACCCCTCGTTCGACAGGATGGGTAAGAAGGAATAGTAGAAGGCGACGGCCGGCGTCGGTTTATTGATCCCGGGGCGCCGCGGCGCTACCCACCCGCGGGATCATTTCTACAAAAAAAAAAATCCTAATTTTTTTATTTCGTATATCCGTCAAATAGATTTTATGAAAATCTATATAATAACAAACACTACTTGTTCATTCACAAGGTTTTCAATGGACTTAACGTAATATTTGTTGAAAACCTGCTAAAGAAAGGAACACCCAATCTTCACGAACACTGGATCAAGGAAGCTTCGAGGATCCGATCGAAAGGAGGAGAAAAGAGACGACTTTTGTTGTTATTGTTCGAGAAACTCGTGAGAATTTTGCCAACGGAAGTACCGCAGGGGAAGGATAATACGAAGTTTCACAAAAATTCGAACGGTTATTTGTTTTCGTTGAAAAAATAACGTTACAATCGAAGCTCTGCGCTGCGGCGCTGAAATGGGACCCGCCAGTAGTCGTGAACAAATTGGAGAGCAGATTGGGGATGACGATGGCCTACAAATTAATCCACGTACTACCGCTAATAATACCGTGAGTTGCTAGATTTTAACGAACCTTTTTAAATTTTTCATAATTTATTTATGTAGAAACCATATTTTAACAGCATGAAAAGTCCTGCCTGAAAGTGACCAAGGCTTTTATCAGCCAAAATAGAAAATTATGCGAAAACTAATCCCTCAAGGGTACTCTGGGAGCAATTTTAATCAATATTTTTCTTAAAACCATTCTCTCTTTATTTTGAGCAGTTGAAGAACATACTTGAATTTTTATAATTTGGAAAAATGCATTTCCTCAATACAGTGGGTACTCAAAGTAGTGTTGGGTCAATTTGATCTGGTGTGCTCTTTATGTTCTATGCAGAAGGTGTGCCCTTTAAGAGTTAATACAGAAATGAAAGGAAAAAAAATTACGTTTATTTGGTAAAATTGGTAAAAATTGGTTTTACGTAAATTTGGTAAAATTACGTTTTTCAAAGCAATTGCTCGACTTAGCGGTGGTTCTATTCTGATACATCAACCCTGTAGCCAGTTTTTGTTGTTTCCATAGGCGGCTTTATTATTTTTTGTAGAAAACAATACTATACCGTTTCTATAAAACATTACCGTTCCTTCCTGCCCACGCAAGGAATTGTGCATAACTGGGCGAAATTTGGGTGATACACATCATAGAGTTTGACCTACATTAAATATTTCCGGATGAAAACGTATCAGTAGGTATTTCAATCTATGAAATAGAAAAGTATTAGGTTACAAAAGGACATTTGCACACAAAAAAAAGATATAACTCCAACCATACGATAGTAACACGGTTTTTTATAAAACTATACAATGTAGCGAATCAATTTTCTGTTTACTTTTACCTATATTTTGTAAAGACGAAAGGTGCAACGTGATTCTGAAAGAAATTAGAAGCCTTGAAATTGTTTTATGGCATATTTTAACCTCCTGTAACGTTATATGAATTTTTGATCATAATCTAATGTTTTCTCAGAATTTTCTTTATTCGATTTCTCTTTCTTTTAAATTCTGAGCCAATATAATTACAAAGTGATAACATTGGTGTAGAATATTTTTTTTTAAACAAAATTCATTTCTTGAAATTTCTAATCATTATTGTACATGTTATTATACTTTCTAATTGTATAATTGTAATTGAATTATGCAAAAGCCTATAACGCAGGATCTGGTGCTTTTGTTTTTCATTTTCATCAAGCTATACAAGGGTCCCAAAAAATAACGGACTACCTCAGTAACTCAAGGATTTTCCTTGAAACTTCAATTCCGAAGAGTTATTAGAGTGGTCCGTCACTTTTGGGATACTCTGTATAATTAAATAAAATGTAATAAGATTTTTTTTTCAATATATATAATATTTGTATATTATTGTTTGAACAAATATGGCTTATGTTAGAAGGACAGATAAAAATGACATCAAAGTTTTTGTGAATTTCTCCATAAAACACTTAGTTATGGTGATAATTAAATGTAGATACTTTCCAATTCCAATCTTTTAATCTCATACTTCAAAAAATGACCCCAGCAGTCTAACTAAGGGTTAATGGCAACAAATACTTCAATAATTCTTCATACCTTTTCCATGTATCATTTTAAATTGAATCAGTTTTATAAAACTTCCAGAAGTTGTGGCATTAATATCGTTATATATTCATCTCATAATTTTTTTACATTGTGATAACAATATATACCACAATTAATTATAATTATAACATCACGAGTGAAACACGAATTTAGATTCGCAATTGTACTAAATCCCCAGATTGAATCTGTAATTATCAGGCTGTTATATTCTTGTGAAATAATCTTGGTTTGCTTGAACCATTTGGAGTTAATTTCACCCTGAACATTATCCATCTAAAAAAGTCATAAATGAAATAGAAAGGCACTTTAAAACAGCGAATCACCCTTTTTGTCAGGAGGACAAACTTAAATGCAATACAAAACTATCCTCTAAACATAAACGATTTTTTTCTTATGAAATCAAAAATATAAAATATATTTTAAATAAGATGCAATAGTTCTAAGATTATTAGGCTTAATTTGATCCCATGTGGTTAGCGAGTGAATAAATAAATAATTAATATATTCCTAAAAAATAAATTGTTTATTTAGTACAAGGTAGTAAGAGTTGTTGATTTGAATAATAAATGTTCAGTTCAAATTTCGTTCATGACGTCACATACACCTCTTTAGCTTTTCTATTTACTTTGTAACTTAGTAGAATATCGTTTCGGTCATGTATCCAAAAAAAAAAAAAATACGTAAATCCAATATATAATTTGTAATGGCAACCAGAGCAAAGTTCAGTTCACACTGCTATTTTAAATAATAGCAATGCTCTACTTTCAAAATGTTATTGCATTTTCCTCTTTTCTTTATTAAAATACTATTCTAATTTCTGGTTGCTGAGGTGCACCTCAGCAACAAACAGTTGAAACAATATTTCGCTATGGGTCCAAATTCGTTAATCTTCTAAATTACGATAATTGGGTCACGACAAATAGTTTAAATAACTTCCATAAATTATCACCTTTCAATATTCGGTGTTTACATTTATATTCATAAAATACTATTTTGTTTTTCTTGAAAATTTTGCAAATCATATGAGTCACGTTTCAAAAATAGGAATATAGCACTGCGTTTATTGATTTAGAAACTTTTGATGACCACACAGTACACTCCTATCTTCTAAACGCGATACAGTGGAAAGGAAAAGATTGATTGCAATCTGGAGAAAAAAAGAGTCAAAGGAACGGGGTGTTTGGAATGAAAAATATGTTTATCGCCAAAGAGGAGTAAAATGGAAGAATAATAAAAGCGTTTCAGTATATACAACGACGTTACAGATCTATTGTAGCAAATATGACTCAAACATGAATGGCTGACCATTGATTCATGGAAAGCCCTAGCTAGAGGTACATCCACCCTACTTCCAGCTACAACTTATACAACTATTTTTATCATTTTTATTAAATTACACAAGCTGTTGTTATTTTCTCGTGGTATTTCCCTTCTTGCAATAACATTTTTAAGTGAAAATAACAGCTGTTAATTCTTTGAACCCTTTAACAAAACTTTACTATTGAACAAAATAGGTTTTACATACAAGAGAAAGGTGGGACGCTTGTTTTATTATGTCGTTAGGTTTTGATTCAACGCGAAACGAAAATGAGTTTGGCTCATTTGATTAAAGATGAAACTCCGCACATGAAATTTCGTTACATTAATAGTAATATTAATCATGTTACAAACTGTATTCCGCGTTGTAAAATTATTATTGTTATATTATACTATGTTGTATTATATTATTATTATTATTATCGTTATTGATTATTATTGATGGTTTTAAAATTGTTTTTAATAGTTCGGATAATTGATGTACATAGAATAGTTCTCAAATATTAGATTTTGCATTATTGCTATTGTTGTTAAAATCATTATGTTTGCTGTTGTTATTGTAGATTTGAGGAACTCTGGTTTTTATGGTATCTTTAACGAGATTTTCAGAATAATTTTTCAATTTCAATGTGTCAACAGCTAATTTTAAATGATCTTTTCCGAATTTAATACGTGATAGTTTGAAGGGTTCTATCTACTGTATTATATATCGTGCCAATTTTATATTAGTAACATGTTGGTGCGTGGAAATTTAAATACTTTCCTGGAAAACGTGTAACCTCGTGTAACTGGGTAAAAAAATACAAAATTGTTGTAACTCAATGTTACATTTTAAGAATATGTTCTTGAAGTTACGAGCTGAAACCGATGCTGCGGCGTATTGTACCCCAAGCATACCAATGGACACTCGATTATAACTAAATTTGAAACTCGGTTTTTCAAATTTTTTGTACAAACGATTGCAAAAATTATCCCCATGTACAAAATCTTGGCTTTCTATTATTTTTTGTCCGATATATATTTTGTTTATATTCATTTTACTACTTTAGCTGCGATTGCTTTCAAATACTTTTGTAACAAATTTTCTCTTTTTCACAGCAAATTTCCTTGAATTTATAGTTTTCTTCCTCTTAATGTACAAAGTGATGGATTACACTGATTGTTCTATAGTTCTATGTACAGACACTGAATCAGACTGCACAAGCATGAAACGCAAAAAACAAAAGAAACACATCAGCAATCATTCTCCAATTAAAAAATACCCTTTTTTTCAAATTTTACTGTTTTAACCATAACAAGACTGCCGCAAGTAAATAACGCATCACGACCCAAAAGGAAAGATTATGAAAATCAGTAGAATGTAGGTAGGGCTTTATCGGGGAAGAGATTAAGCTTCTTTCATAAATAAATTTCTTTGACCTAAAGAAAATTTTGTTTTCTTAATAATCTCTGCGCTTATTGTCGGCGACAATAAGAAATGTCACTGATAATACTTCCTATAGAGATAGTTTTTCATTATGACATGCAAACCGAGGGGGAAATCTAAAAGGGACCTGGAACTTTGCACTTTCATGCAAAGCTTTGTTTTCTCAGAATACAGCATAGCATAAATGCAACAAAATGAGTAATCCTACAACGCGTGTATGAAATATATGTGCGTATGGATAAGGCTAGCTTTTAAAGAGAAAGACAAAACCCAGATTCTATATTAACGGAGAGGGAAAAATGCTTGTTACTTCGTTAAGATGAGTGGGGAAATATACGGATGGCACTTGAACGTCCGTTCAGTGATAAAACTCAGTTCGCCCGCATTTTAATATCACCCGATCACGGGTTAGCTGGACACTGTCCAGTTTTTGTGAATTTCTTTTTTTTTTTCCTTTTTTTTCTTTTACTCTCAAAGTGTTTTCAAATTTTTTTTTTTTCTTCGGGGTGAATCAACATAGTTTGTAGTGTTCATCTTCTGCGTTTTATCGGTGCCCGTATTCTCTTTCTTATCAAAACAACAATGCCGCAAAAGAATAAGGTACGTGCCAGGTTTCCCTATTTCCACCAAATTCAATTTCATGGTTAAAAGATACATAATGCACAGCGGAGGTGCGCGAATTTTCCTCCGTTGAATTGAAGATATTGATACGACCTTCGTGAGAAATATCTTGTGTACACTTCTTACATTTATTTATGCGACCCCCCCCCCCCCCCTCCTTGCCCCCCATGGTGATATTTCTTTACGATTTTTCCTTCAATAGAAATCGATGTGTTGATTGCATAGACTACAGAAACTGGGCTCAATTGATGGTCTTCGTGGAAAGAAACTTTGGAAAAGTATGCGCGTTTTACAATTTCTCAAGAATGAGCAAAGTTTATCCTCAATATCGTTATCAGAAATCTCGTTAATTGAGAAGAGACCGTTCCTTCTTTCATAACTAATTCAACTATTTCTTTAATTCCTAGCAATTAAAACATTTTCTCTTAAGGAATCTTTTCCTGCAGTACTGAAAACGAAACTTTACGTCAGTAGTGCTTTTTTAGCTCCGCTGGAAACGCAAAAAGAGTTCATATCGTGTCGATGAATATTCCTAAAAATTGCGGTTTCAACGTCAGGTGTTGCTAAAAATTTACAAAATTCGTTTTTCTATTAAATTATCATGTCTTTGCGTCTCCTTGAAAGTGCAGTATTTACTAAGTATATAGCTTTGAATGATAAATGTAAACATTTCTTCGATTTTTACTTAAAAGTACAGCGAAATTGCTATAAACCTAGAATTGGAGAATATTTAGAGTAGGAGACTATTTTTTTAATAAAAAAAATATTTTTATTGTCTGCGAATCACCAATAGTTGGACACCAACAGTTTCATCAGGCATCCATTGCATTTTCTTTTGTGGAAAGTATCGCAATTGTTTTTTCTCTATGAATTATTTTGTATAGAAATTTCACGCATCACTTATAGAGTTTGAAAAATGTACATCAATTTTGTTTAATTGTTCTACAAGTTATTGTATCATTTTAATAGTCCAACAAATATTTAAGATAAATTAGGAGGTAAGGCTGATGATTTGAAAAAAGGTCATGTTGGAGTTCTGAAGGTAATCTTGCAGCAGCAAATTTTTGTTATCACTTTTGATAACAGAGTGTAGAATTTATTGATAAGACATGTTCGATCCTTTATAACAATCAAATTTTTTGATAAAGTCGAAATGGAACGTTCAATTCGTGCAGCATTCAACAATTTCGACAAACTCTCTGAAATACTTATGTATATAGCTATTTTTCTGGGACTTTGCTATTTTTATGTCATAGACACCCCCTAACTTATCTGAAATTTACAGTAATTAAGATAACAAAAGGGGATAGTTTTAAAAATCACGTTTATTTCATTAGGGCACTTAAAAAGGCTTTTAGTCAATCGTAAGCTTATGATTGAAAGATATCTCATATTATAACTGGAAACTATTATAATGAACCTGAATGATTATTTATTTAATTTGCGCTATGATTATTTATTAATTTGCACTATCCAGTGAATATGGCTCCTTTTGAATGACAATAATGACTTAACTATTTTATTTAATAATCATGGCTATTTCATATTCTTTTTTATACATATTTTTCTCACATCTCACATTTATCACAGTAAATTTTTCTGATCACGAGTGATCAAACGAAAATGCAATATCTGTTAAAAATATTGTTATTCATATTTTAAGCGTGCAATGTTATACCATGAAAGAATTTGAGAGAAGTATTGTTAAATTGATGAGAGGCACTGATCAACAATGACATGTATGCACATATATGCGCAATTAAATAATAGCAATTCAGTTCGTCCAATTAAAATGTTAACCAAATCAAGCCGATGCATGTGAGTAAAATTTTAATTGATTTAACTCCAGTGGAATCGTTATTTTTATTCATACAAATATTTCATTACTAAGCAGTGACCCTTTCATCAGTGTAATTACCTAATACTGTGTATTAATAGGAAAAATTAAACGCCCGTAATTTTTTTGCTCGTAAATTTAGGAACACAGGCATTGAAATTTGTGGATTTATCGGAAATTATATGGGTACATTTCACTTTTTAACTAAAAATCTAATTACAATTTCAATATGAAAATAATGGGATCTTACATCGTATCCAGTTACGGAGTTAATACTGTGGAATTCTTAGTCTTATATTTTTATGAAACACACCCTTTCCTTTTTGTGTTCTTTTGAGCAATAAATACAAACAAAATCTAACATCAAAATTGTTTGTTGTAGATTTTTTTACATTGTCCTATATATTGCGTGTATTTTAATTTTCTAGTTCTTCAATCCTTAGTTGTCCCACTATGGTTTAAGATGCCCCGGCCTAGTTCAACTTCAATTTAAGTATCTCCATAGTAACACAATTCTACACATTTTCCTTTTATATTATATATAAATTATTATATAAAAATATTTAAAAAATATTTTAAAAAAATTATTATATTATATATAAAACAAAAAGTATTTTATTTATATATAAATATTACATTTTTATAAAGTAATTTATAATATCTATTAAAGCAACATCAAAAAACTATGATACAATTTTGTTTAAATTAGAAGAGTCAGTAGCTTTCATGCAATGCAAATCTTTATCGCTGGGTTTTATAAAGTCCCAACATGCCAATTACGTTATTTTGGTGTATTGATGAAGTTAATTGATGAATTAAATTGTACGACCTTAAAATATTTCTGCTATGTCCATCTAATTCGAGAAAGAAGATCTACTTGATTACAAATTAGTTAAAAATTAAAATATGAGTCATTGCTACGGATAACATTTTTTACTAAATGTGCTGCAATTGACTACAAAACTCGTTGAATTCTGTTTATTTAATTCGACCTGAATTGTATTAATTGGAAGCAAATTTCTATTCGTTCGACTAAATACGTGTCAAGTTAATTGAAAATCCCTTTATTTACTTGCATCATATTGGACCAAGATATTGGACTTATAGAAATTGAGCATTCGTTATTATTTCATTCAAAATTATTGAATTTCTCTTCAGGAAAATTTGGTTGTATAAAATATGTCTTAATAAACATTATTTCAAATATTGTTTATAAGTTATTGTCAATACATTATATAAAATAACATTATTGCATTATTCCACTGTTTATCTTTTTATGAATTGCATCAGTTGAATACTATAATATACTACTATATTACTACTATATATATATACTACGTAAAATATAGTGTTGATATGTTGATTGAAATAGGATTGCATGTTACGTTAACAAAAATATTTCGGTTTTTCCAAATTTGCGTGCAGATTTTCGATATAGTAAATTTCTGTTTTCTGAAGCTCAAATTCTCTGCGAAATATCAATAAAACCTTCAAAAAAGACCTAATATAAAAACTCTCGCTAACATTTCCCTGTATCTCATCGTAAAAAGCGATGTTAATACAAACGTTAATACAATTGGTATCAAGATAAACGTGGCTGGTAATCAAGAGTACGATAAATGTAACCTATATGGCATATCGCAGATTCAGGAATCTTGTTATTTTGTCTTAAGTGAATGTAATTATTTATTGATTATTGGAAGAGAGCAATAAGTAGGACAGGTAAATCGTTTAAAATCAAGATTGGGTGTCAATTACAAAATTAGGGAAGATATAGAGGCACGATATCAACTATTAAGGCCTATGCCTTAATAGTATTAGTCTTCACGGCATTTATTTATTTATTTCACAAGAAAGAGGAATATAGAAAAAAAGGTAGCTCATTTTTCAGAAAATTTTGTCGTAATTCGAATCCACTAAAAAATAAGTGCTTCAATTATTTACTAATTTCAACTACTTATGTAAACTGTTTATTTTTTTAATTTACTATTTGAAAAGGAAATTGTCAAAACAATTCAATTAATAGTTTAGCTTAAATATCAAATTGTTAATAATGTTATCGGAATTCGTCACCAAAATTAGACTATTGATTTATTGAACACCGCCTATGCGTTCTTATCTTGTTTTCGATTAAACTGTACAGAATACTAATTTTCAATTAAGATTGCCTGTCAACATCACATGCATATTATAATGTGAAAAAGTAAAAGAAGGGAAGAAATCATCTAAAGAAAAAAGAATTAACTTTCTTCACGTTAACTCCCTCATATCAGAAAAAATTTCAACTTCTTGCGTCACTACTCAACTTTATATCTTTTGAACGATTAAATTGAGATCAAAATCTTACAATTCATTGCCTGATATTATTTCTTATCATTTGAGTGTTTATTGGGCACCTTATCGATATCTTGGTGTTAAATATTTCACTAAGTCTATATCTCCTAACTTTTTGAAAAAGGTATTATGATCAGCTTACCTTCTTATTTTTTATAATATTCAATATTAAATAATTTTGTAGCTAAAATAATGTTGAACTAACCTTACAAATTTTATCGTTTGAGTTAAAAGACATTTTATAACAATATCATTTCTAACGTTTGCTTCACACAATTTTGTAAAATGTACCTGAGAAAAATTAATACTTCAAGCATTTCCAGTGAAATATGAAGTAAAATTTTTATGGTTCAGCCTAGTTACTTATACATGCTTTGACAGTAATGTATTGTATTTTAATTTTTATACAAATTTAGTACTAGAACTACCATTCTGGTAAAAATTCATGTTTTTAATAGGGATTAATCCATTTAACCCATTTGCATCATACCTATATGTATATGCAATCTGGTATAGTGACTATACAAAATTGCGCGCATATATGCGCTTATGATGCAAATGGGTTAAAAGTTGACGGTAGTTCTAGTGTTAATCTAGGATGAAAATAATCTAGTGCGAAAAAAAGATTTCGAAACTTGGAAGGTGTTAAATGTAGTGCAAATAAATGTCAGTCTGTGTAACTGAAATTTTAAAAGTTTTCGAAAGAAGAAGAATTCGAAGGATACAGAAAGAATTCGAGGAATTGCATCTTAACACGTTTACTTCTACGACATGTTGTTTCTCAATGTGTTTTCTGAGACTCTTACTTAGGATGCAAGGAAATCTTCAGAATAATTGTAGAAACTAATACCTTATGTTCAAAAGATCCAATTTTCGTAAATCTTGGTTTCAACATTTTGTTACTTTTAACAGTGCTTTCCTGAAAATGATATATATTTAATATTTGCTTGGAAATTTGCAGAAAAAAATGTTTCATATAACAGTAAAATTGGAGCAAAAGTT
The DNA here is from genome assembly GCA_949825005.1 of Gasteruption jaculator. NCBI lineage: Eukaryota > Metazoa > Arthropoda > Insecta > Hymenoptera > Gasteruptiidae > Gasteruption > Gasteruption jaculator. The sequence continues at coordinate 3,419,729 of OX463761.1, forward strand.
TTGTATTCATTATTGTCTAAAGTGAATAACGAACAGAAAAGTAGTTTCTAACATACTTTCTTGTAGAACTTTTAAGATCACCAACAAAGTTTCCAAGAAGTACTGGGGGTACTCCACAAATTGTGTGGGTTATTTCCCCAATCTGATAAAAGAAAGAAAAAAATCGTACAGGGAAAAATAGAATAGTACGATATTTTTCATACTTTCACAAGATGAAAATGCACTTTTGCTTGAGATAGAAATGTGCACCTTTTGTCATTCTTATCAATTCCTTAGGACATTCTGCGTAAAACGGTATCAAGGTATAGCGTTTGAAAAATCTATACATTGTGAGAAATTTGAGATTTTTAATAAGTCATACGTTTTATGTTTACAATTAAATACGCTACTGATGTAATTAAAAAACTCTTACTTTCGTTCGAAATTATTAATTCTATTTGTAAACAAAATCGTAGTGATTAAGAAATTGTAATCAAATTTAAATAAATTTTTTTAGCTCCGTCATATCAGAGCATAACTGAAATATCAGAAATGTTTGCTCAAAACCAGATACTTCCCTTCAAATAGTTTTGATTGTAGTGAAACATTAAAAATTGCCATTCTGTTATTCGAATTTTTATTTTGTCTAAGCGTGTTATAAATCTAGATAATTGAATCATTAGTACTAACAAAATTTCGTATAACAAATAAAAAGTAGCAATTTATTCATGCTATGTTCGGGAACGAATTTGATATTATTAACTCCTAGGCTACCGCTTGGCTACTGTAGTGGCCAACATATTGGTGCATGGGACCTTTCCTCTAACAATTTCTCAAACTCGCATATACATTTTTTCCAAAAACCTATGATTTTTTCACACTACAAAAAGTTTCTCATACTATTTATCACATTGCTCATTCGTTTAAGAATTTAATTAAACTGCAGTCAAATTTCATTTCACTACTTCTTACTTTAGCGTTTAGCTTTTTTTTGCAATTATTTATAAAAAAGCATAATAAAGTACCGAGCGTCAAGGAAATTACAGAATACAATGATACATTTAATTATTGTCTGTCTATCATTTAGAAAATTGTCTGTACCCATTTTCAATTACAAATATAAGCATTAATCTCGTACCCGATGCTTTTATTACTCAACAGTCCTAAATAAACTGAAACTGCGTTGATTATTTAATATGTGTATGTGTGTTAAATGGTATGTACTGTCATAAATGAGGAAGATCTAAGCCTCGGGGAAAACAATATGATTATATATCGTAAACATTTGAATCATCAAAAAAAGAAACGGCAGAGCAGAAGAATAGACAAGGAGGTGGCAATATTTAATGTGTTCAACTTTTGTAGGGAAAGAAAGAGAAAGGGTATAATTGTACACAAAAAGGAAATAGAATGAGAAGCAGATGTTGCCGCTGCACGATATTTTTATGCGTGCTTGTATGATGCACAGTTTAATTGCCATTGTCTCGTTATCTAATTAATTCATAAGCTTCTCGTTTGTATTTTAGCTGCAGCAACATTGTATAACATAAACGAGACATACTTCTGTTACATTCGAGAGCTCTGAAACTACTTCTGCTCTTAACTCATTACCAAGTTTGCTTTTAAGCTATTAATTCGCTTTTCATGCTTAGTTTAAGCGTTTTGCCGCATAAACATTTTTAAATGAGGCGCGAGGTATTTTTTTTTTCTAATTTGCACAATTTTAAGCGAAAGCAAGGAATCGATAAAATTAGATTTTATTGCCATGTTATAAGGCTCCAAAATTGCCTTTTGTTTCACTAAACGGATCAATTGATGGTTTACGTCTACTTAAAGTTTTCAAAGCCCACATTTTTCTATTCATAGCGGATGGGTTTACAAAATGCTTAGTTAAATTTGAACCTCGTCCGTGGAAATACAACGCAAGCACTCACCAAAGTGTAGGCTTATATCATCTACAGAAATTTCTGAAATTTCGCAAATTATTTGTTAAACATATTCTGCAATCGAACGTCAAGTATTATTTTTTTATTGCGGGGTTTCAGAACGACTTCATATTCCTGTTATAAAGTTCTATTGCTGAAAATTCCTGGATTCTTTTATCGGTGAAACGAATGTGTATTGAAATCTACAGATGATGCAAACTTGATAAGATGTGCCATTTACAAATTAGTCAAATATTAAAAGACCTTTAAATTTTCTTCCTTCAAAAATAGATTCATATTGTATATCAAATATAACTGCAAACCATAGAATTTTCGTTTCCATGTTCAGCTGTTTAGGAAATCATCGTTCAAAAAGTCTAAAAAATGTCGCATCAATTGTACTTTTGTGAAATTGTACCTTTTGCTTCAGAAATTGAATTCAAAAATTTTGTCCAATAGAATACACACACGCGACTCGACGATTCCACACGTCATTCTCTGAAAAGAATGCAAAACAATTTCTGGGTGTAAAAGTGGACTGATTTCTAAAAATATCTTTTCTTTCAATTTTTGAAAAATTTCTTTTTCATTTTTTCCCTTCACAGAAAAATAATTAGACTATTTTTTTAGATTTACTACACTAAATCTAAATTCCTATGGATTTTAGATTTCCTTTTCTATTTTCCAACTTCCTCAGAATGTTGGAATATGTATACGTAAATTTATTTATTTTTTCAGTTGTTGCATCATTTCAATATTACTGGAATGGAAACTATTTAAAAAAAAATTATTGGCATCAGCTCTCATATTTATTTCTAGAAGTAACATTAAAAATATACGTACAGGGCGAATAATTTTTTCCATATTTTCTGGAAATAATTTCTAAATCTGTTTTTGATACAAATTGAAGAAAGTAGCAAAAACGATGTTTTTTTTATGAAATGAGAAAACCCAGGCGACGAATGTTTTTAATACCTTCTCTTCGCCTGTTTTGTACCAAATAGAAAATGTAAAGATCACAGAAATAAGTCAAAGAGTACATCATTAAATTTTGTGGAAATTAAAAGATGCTTGCCAACAAATGTTTTCTTAGTGAGGTAACCAGTAGCTTACGTATAACGTCGCGGTACATTATTTTCACGGTTGCACATCAAGTCCTGAGGTACTTTTAAGAATAGTATTTGAAAGTCAAGATTAAGCACTAGCGTGCGTTCTACACATTTCACATGATTTTGTATTATGCCGCAATACAATCGCCGATACAAGAATTACAATGTGAGTTTCCATTTTTAACATTTGAGTGTAAAAGACAGATTATTGTGGATAATATAACAACAAAATTATAACAGCGTTTTTATAATTATTTAAAATATTGTGTTAACACCTACATACATTTTACTTCAGATATTTCAAACTAAAACAAAATGCATTTAAAATATTTTACATTACTCCGTGAAGATATCTTATTTTTCGAAAATTTTTTGTACATTCCGAATATGCTTGTCGATCTCTCTATGTTTTTTTAAAGGTAGTGATGAACCCCAGAATGCTACAGAAATTTGAATCTTTATAGTAAGGTATCAGAAAATTTTGCATGGAGCCATTTCAGAATTTCCTAGATAGATTATATAGATCATGTTGGAGGTATGCAGAAGATGTTGCAATATTTCTCATAGCATCTCTTGTAGATACAAACCTTTTCAAACTCAGGTATATATTTTAGTGAAAAATAAAACGTGGCTTCAGTGGCAGCTTCGTACAAGCTGTTTGTGAACATTGCATTCTAAGTAAACTTTGAGATATATTTTAAATGAAAATTCTACACAAAGGGTAATGAATTTCTACACATAGATAATATACAAAACGTGTTGACGTTTTAGTTTTTGGAATTATGAGGCTTGAAGAACTAAAAAAATTTATTTGAATGAAATATTTCTTACTGATTGTAAGACAATTTTTGAATAATGAATTTATTCTTTTCGCACATGTTTTATAAATTAATGGAATAAATTGGAAAATACCTGGTTTTCTTTTACACATTATATAGCATATTTATTTCCAGATAAATATTCTCAATTCAATGGAATCACCAGGTTTGAATTAATTCTATTATTTTACAAGCAGGCGCACTAAAAGAAAGTTCAATCAAAGCAATCCATTTTATGAAATCGACAAATCCTTCTTTTCTGAAATATCTTGGAGTTAAATTGAAAAAGCCTGTTATGGAATCAAATAACGTTCTCCTCAATCCAGAACAACGTACTAGATTCAAGGGAGATAATAATCAATGCATCTGTATAGTCTTACATAAATATTTGCTTGTTGTCAGATCATTGATCTTTCGCAATCAAATCGGTCTCCAAGAAGAATGAGAATTAATTTAGCAATCTTAGATTTTTTTGGCTTTACGATATTTATTTCATACGACTATTGTACGATATAATTTAATTTCAAAAAATTGTTTTCCGGGTTACTCCAATGCAATTAAAATAGCAGATTAAAAATTAAATAACGACTTGAAAAATTTTTAACACCTTTAGAAAGACATCATTAAGTTAACACGAGACAAACTTTTTGAAAATAACAGAATATTTAGGGCAGTTGCATCAAAATCTGAATCATTTTGGTAAAACATTTGTTATTTAGAGCAATTTTCAATAATTTTGAATAACATTTACCTGTACCTTCTTAATATTTTGTGCAAAGCAGCGATGCGTAAATAAATTACATAATTTAATATTGCAAATTCTAGTAATTTTTTATGTCAATGTGAAATTTAACTAAAGGATAAATTACATTTCATGCAGGAAACGAATGTTTATTCTCGGTCGAATAAAAACCAATACAAGGAACCACATACCAAGATAATATAGTACAAAAAATATGAATAGCATTCAACAAGGGTTTTGCTAAAAAAATGTTTTCTATTTTTATTAAATTTTTTTTAGTCGAATAAGCTATTATTGGTTCGATATAAAATTTATTTGATGCAAAGAAGTTTCTTCAGTACAAATATACATTATCTTATGAAATGTAGGATTCTTTGTTTAAAAAACGCGTTTTCACGATTCCAGAACATTTACTCTCTCTATACAAAGTAGTTTGTATATTTCCAAATACACATTTCACTCGTTTAATTGATACAGAGTAAATCTTCCGTGATTCAAACAGAAAGTATCAAATAAATGTTTTTTTTTTCACTGCGTGAATATTTAATCCGCTTACTTTTTAAAAGTTTAAAACCGAGGTAAACGAAAACTGTAATAAAACACTAATCACGGAAAGATATTTTTGCACTTCTAAAAATAAATTATGTAACTCTTATTTTCAAGAGATTGGATACTTTTTATTTTAAATTTCAACATTATCAATTTATAGTAAATTCTCAATATGTAAGTCTAAAAATTTGAGAAAATGGTAGAAGCCACTGAATTTAATATTTGTTTTGATTAAAGCTTTTTTTAATCAAAAGACCTGTTTCCCTAGACCAAAGTGTAATGTTTAAACGATAATCTCGAATCTTTGTAAAACTTTATTAAATCCTCTTAATATGTTAATTTGCAAAAACTTCATATTTGCATCAATTTATTTTAAAATTTTTTAAAAATCCCGCCCAATTTCTTTAAAATGCTGGAATGCAAATATTTTTTGGACCCTATTTAAATCATTTTTCATGTAAAGAAACGTAATTTATCAATAAAAAAACTTCACTCGAATAAGAAAGACAAATCATTGATTGAAAAAACGTAGGTATATTAAGTTTCACAATCAGATCTCAACAAACATTTGCTCATACACAAAGATAAACTATGATTTTATTTAATTAACACGACTATTGAATAGGGCCTTTTTTTTTACATTTTTCAAAAAATTGCTATAGCAAACTGGTTTTAAAATATATAACTGATAAGCGATCATAGTAGTCGTTGTAATTATCATAGGTGCTGTGTATATATAATTATAATTCCTGTGCATTAAAATTTTTCCTTATGCGAACGTTCCATTTTTCACATTCCATTGTATATTGAAGAAGTCAAATGTTGGTGAAAATTTGGAAAAGAGTTTATTTATTAAAAACCGTGTCATGTTTTGAAAGCTAGATTTTTATGCCTCTTGAATCTTACATGAAGAAGAGTCTTTTCACTCATATACGCCTTTAAGAATTTACTGATTTCAAAATCTTCTTTTAAGACAATGCAATAAGTTTCTAAGTTGTGAAGATCTAAAATTATATTCTGATATGTTTTTTTTAAAGGATACTAGTAAATTTGACCAGCTTGGTTCTTGTGAATATTACAGATACTGAAAAATCTTTTGCTTTAATATTTGCATTCTATGCTACCTAGTAAAATTTTCATTTTTTGTTTTTTTCAAAACATAAAAATAAGAATATAGGACTTATGCGTAACTGTGTCACGGTTTGGCAAACCGTACCTTTTACTATTACATTTGTAATATTGTAAAATTCTGAAAAGGTATGTAAATATTTTGAAATTTTCCCTGAAATCAAAGAAACGAACGACACACAAGTAATGATAAGCAGTAGACTCTAAATTCTACAAGAACATGAAAACGTAATAGTTAGCGGTGTAAATTTGTTTGATCGTGATTGCAAAAGTAGATTACAAATACTTACTAAAATCAAGTACTAGTGCGTCAGTACACTTTAAATTTTAACTAGATCTTAAACCTTTACACTATCGTCAAGGTTGCTGTATATACTTTTAACGATATTTTATGCTATTTCTTACACTGTCTTCATTGTTTTTGCACGTCTTAGATACTTTTTATTACTTTGTTCACCCTTAGAATAATCCCGTTATTTTTAGAAAAGCTAGTGTTAATAAAAATAAAATAAAGAAAAAGCAAAGGTAAGAAGATCTAATGTGTTTATGAATATCAAAAATATATACATTGAAAAAAAAGAGTACAAAAAAAAGAATGAAGTTGTAGAAACACAACAACAATGCTCTAAAAGTCCGATGATGGTGAATTATTCATAAGTTATTAATTTAGATCCCTCCTAAACTGGAACAAACTAATGCAAAATTGCGCTTTAGTCGCAGCAAAAAGTTTCTTTTCGATAAATTTGAATGGACGAACAAAATTGAATGGTATCAATTTTGCAGCATTGAATCTTATCACGAATCAAAGACATTTGAATCGCAGATATATGAAAATCTGACAAACTAAGGTTAAATGCTTAATTATATGCTATCATTATCTTTTTTTTCAATACTGGAATGAAAATATGTGTTAAAATACATGTATTTTACTGGTATGGTATAATTAAAAAAAAAGTATCTTTACAAACTCACATAGCTGATGTAGAGAATACTTTCACCAGGAAGACATTTTTAATGGGGTAGCATAAACGTATGATTTCGTAGCAAAATATGGCATTAGAAAATTCTCTTGATCGCATTACAAAACAACAAAAGCTACAAAGATTGTTATTTCACAGAACTTTAAAAAATTATGAAATTACATCACCTCTCCAATCCTAGAAACATTCAAGGTAATAATAAGTAAAATAAGGAAAACCTATTCAACAAACTGATCTAGGCACAGATGAATATAGTGATATTTTTTATTTGACACTAATTCCTTAAAATATAGTTGAAAAAATAGTTAATATTGACCAAGTAGCGTATTTGAAAATGCCAATATTAAACAAAAAGATTTCTAACTAGATTAAATTATTGCACTGTTTTGAAAGATAACTTCAAATCAGTGAATTCTTGAAGGTGTAAATGAGGAAAAAGAGTTTTATTCATGTAAAATTCAAGATGCATAAGAATCTGGCTTTAAAAACATGTCAAGGTTTTCGATAAATAAATTCTCTTTCATTTTACTTCTTGAATGAATAATAGAATTTGAAGAATGGAACGCTTGAATAAGGGAAAATTTTAATGCACTGAAATTATAAGTATCGAACATACCTACACCCTTCCAATCTCTTTGAAAATCTTGAAATGATTTGTGAGAACTTGAAAATAATATGAAAGTTGAGGTAAATTATAAAACCTTCTCTCTTTGTTCACAAAAATCCATACAAAATTATAATGATAATAATATGAGAACAGTAGTTCATGGGATTTTCATATTTTTATAGGTTTCTGTCAAATTGTTTAAGCTACTTTCAACATTTATATGTAGTGGCATTTGCATAATAAAATAAATTAAAACTTTCTAACGGTTCAAATTCACAATAATTGTCAATATAATTAATATACCGCAAGGAGATATTTACAAATATTTGGGAATAACTATAGCACAATTTTGAGTTTAAGATAAAATTTTATTATACATCAGTGTTATGATTAAATTCAGTTTAATTGTTTTTATTGGTTTTATATTAATGAGTTTATTTATTAATGTTAATAATGTAATTCGTATGTCGTTTTTCTTAATTATTTTTATTTTGATAATAATAGCTAATAAGATAATGACAGTTATTGGATAATATTTGTGGTAATTACATTATAATTGATAATTAGTTTAAATTTATTGAGAATGAGAACTTTGTTCTTGAGTTAGATACAAATAATATTATTTTATGAGTTTATTAGTTAATATTACTGGTTTAATCTTATTTATTTTAGTCAATATATTATTTTGGAATGATATATTTATTCCTTTTTTATTTACTATTTGAATCAAGTTTGATTCCTATATTATTGATATTTGGTTAGAATGTACAAAATAGCATGAACTGACGAGAGCTTGTAACAATTTTCAAGAAAAGATTATAAGATAAGAAAAATTGTTGTCCTTTTAAAAGCATAAAAGTTTGTAACCTACACTATACTTACATCAAACCTTGTAACGTGAAAAAAAGAAAGGAGGGGAGTGCCATGATCTTACGATGGACGACGATACTCGGATACTTTCGAGGTTTAGAGTTTAGTCAGTATTTCTCGTGTACAGTTCTACAGTTTCCTGCAGGAGGTAGAGTGCAACCTCAGTTGAAGTTTCAAAATCCATCGATTCTTTCATCGCATAGAAAAAACTTGGTGTACACGCAGGGGAAGCGTTTGCAATATTTACGCAAAAACTTGAAGCATATTTTCAAAATAATAATAGACAATGGAAATAAGGAACATAACCTTTAAATAAGAGAGTAACCTCCAAATCTTGAAAATCTGACGAAGTGGAAAGCGAATTATTGATAGTAAAAAGAGGAAACCATCCATCGAGGGATCCATTTGAAATTCGTCATCGCGCGATTAAACAGTTTCATCAAAGCATGCTTTTCGAAACTAATAAGTAGGAGGGAAAAAGGGGGGAAAGATTCACTGACAAGTTATGCTTTATTATCGAAAAAGAGGAAGAAAATGAAATGAGAGACAAAAGGAGCTTTGTTGAACTTCTGGAAGGAATTACAACAAAAGTGTAACGTATTCGAAGCGTGACAAGTGTCTTTTCGTTGTTTTTTTTGTGGCTTTGTTGAAAACTAGTATTTCTCGATATACTTTCAATGCCTCAGAGTGCATCCGTCGAATCGCGCAGCTGCGTACAGTTAGTGGATGAAACGCGACATTATAAATAGAAACAGAAGTGAAATACATATAAGTATAGTGTACTGCTGCTGTTCTTTTATGTTTTTTCGCCATCGCTGTCTCTCTCAATCCTTTTACTGAGAAATTTCAAACACGAATGTCATGACAATTCGGGTGTACGAAAAACGACGTTATGGGTACTGGCGTATTTTACCCAACGGTTTTTCTTCGGTATTCTTCGCTGTAACATACGAAACATTATTTTACTCAACGCTACTGTTGATGTTATTATCGTCGTCTTACAAAAAATCCGTTAATATATTGCAAAAATATACTGTAATTTGAAAAAAAAGTGTTCCTTTGTTTCGTATTCTGAAAAGAAGAGGAGGTTGAAGGAGAATAGGAAAATCAGATTCATCATGGCAGTGCTTTGTTTGATATATTGATGACCGTGAGAATAAAGAGAGTCAATCAAAATTACATATACAGACATGGCTGCAGATTACGACGAATAGCACCTTTATATATTTTCTTTTAATTGATATCTGTTAGATATCTTTTAGTTGCTATATCCCTCCCTCTCGATTTACTTCTCCAATTCTTTTTGTTCTCAAGATCAATTTATTTGTGCTTCAAGTGTTCTTGGAAAATCTTTGCTTTGTTAACTATATATTTTGGAAGTGTTAAATCGTGTCGGAACGTATAGTTTCGTTTGATAATATTAAAGAGAAAAGGAGACATCATTTTTTCAAGAAGATACGTCAAAGAATGTCGAGGGTTTCACTCAACAAGTCACAGTACGGCCAATACGGCTCTCGTCGTGTTCGAAAAATTAGCACGGTGCGTTATTTTTTATTTTTTATATCTTTCTTGCTTTTTATTCTTTGGGAAACAACATGGCCTCTGCTTTTACGTGCTTTTTTCTTCCCAATCATACTTACCATAAAAGCATTTTTATTGACAATATTAGGTGTTCAGAGAAAAAAAAAATGGAACATGAAATGGCATTTCCAAATTGGAATCTGCAATTTTACGAGTCTGAAGAAAGTACCCGTAAAGTTTTTTTGTTGGTCGAAGGAAAAACCCAATGTTAATATTCTGCAGTTTCATGCTCTTGGCAAAGAAATAAACGAAATGTCAGTCAATTCTCAGCGAAATTGGTTTTTATGAAACTCGTGCCATTTTTGACATTTTAATGATTCACATGTAAATGAGTAATCTTTTGTTTTGGATATATAATGATGAAAAATTATTCAAATTTATTCATTGCAGTTCAACTAATTATGTTTAATGTAGAATTAACTATAAAATACACTACTTATATGTCTGTCATTTTTTCATAAAGGTGATTTAACTTTGCAACTGGTTTAAATATAGTGAATACTTCATTATTGGTCTTTATTTAATTATACATTGACAATAAACTCTGGGGAACAAAGAAAATTTAGCAATATATTAGTGACTTGTTTATATAATCTTACAGTTTACGATTGAAAAAACAATTACAATTTTTTTTTTAAATTACACTTTTCCCAATATGTAAAAGCTTGTACTAATTGTGTTAAATTAACTTTTCAAAGGTTTTTGGTACATACTTTTTTCAAAGTGGTTGCGAATATTCAAAATTAGGAAAAAAATGTAAATATTCAAGATCTTCGTACCAATTTAAATTTTACAAATGTCCATTTTATAATTTTCTTTTTCTAACTTCTGTTATAGATGGGTTTTGAATTTCATTTATAAATTTATTTTTTATTTCAGTATTTGAATTTTCAGAGATACTTATTTAATTTTTATTTTATGGTAACGGAAAACAATGCCTTTAAAAAAATTGTAGCTCTTATAAGTCACTTTTAACATTTCCCAAAAGGCCTTATTCAAATAATATGTTTTAAATATTACTTATCGTATAAAATCTTTATGTTTGCAACAGCGCTAATTGTAACAATTCATGGACTGCAAAATATTTATATAATTTTTGATCCGTGAAACTTGAAACACCAAACTACGTTAAAGTTTTTATCATCATTAAACTGCAAGGAGATTATTTCGATTTTTGCAAAATCTTTTCAAAAATATTGTTGATATTATTATTGTGATATCAAAAATATGAATACTTAAATTTTAAGAGTTGTTAAAGGTAGGATTTATTGAGTGAATGTTACTGCAAACTACTTTTATGATATCAATGTTTGTGATTTTCTAAATATGGAACTCAAGAATTACTGCTACTGATTCTCAAGGCATTTCATGCTACAAAGTGTATTCAAATCCACACTGGATTTTAATGGGGCGCATTTTAATCTGAATTTCAACTATTATTTAAAATAAGTGACTTAGATAACAGTATTTTATTTTTCAAAAGCATAATTTACACGTTTTCAATAAATATTTGAATCTTAAAAGTGATAGAGGAATACAAAATTACATTATCATATTTTGAGTTTTAACGTCCTTGTAACTTTAATCCTATTTATCAGAAAGAGACTCTTCGGACATGAGTGGCTAATTATGTACCATTGACGTTAGTTATGCAAAAGTTTCTCAGTTGAAGTTTCAAAATCCATCGATTCTTTCATCGCATAGAAAAAATTACTGTACATGCAGGGGAAACATATGCAATATTTACGCAAATCCTTGAAGCATATTTTCAAAATAATACACAATGGCAATAAGGAACATAACCTTTAAATAAGAGAGTAACCTCCAAATCTTGAAAATCTGACGAAGTGGAAAGCGAATTATCGATGAAAAGAGGAGACTATCGAAGCATCCATTTGAAATTTGTCATCACGTGATTAAACATTTTAATCAAAGCATTCTACTACTATTTAAAATAAGTGATTTAAATAAGAGTATTTTATTTTTCAAAAGCATAATTTACATGGTTTCAATAAACATTTGAATCTTAAAAGTGATAGAGAAGTACAAAATTACATTATTATATTTTGAGTTTTAACGTCCTTGTTACTTCAATCCTATTTATCAGAAAGATACTTTTTAGATATGAGTGCCTAATTATGTACCATTGATGTTAGTTGGGTAAGTGAGGGTTGTTACATTTTTTCAAGAGGAATACTTTCTAAGAATTGTGGAGAGTTATATGTATATGAAATTTGACGTTGCAAAAGATAAGACTTGTATAATACAAAGGCATAAAATCTTGAATTGTCCTCAAATCTAAAAATTTTATGATTTAAAAATGTTTTAATTGGAAGTTTTTGCCATTAATGTTTTGACCTTTAACTATCTTTTTATTTATGTGTATTCCTAGAATAATATCAAGGAGGTGCTTAGGAATAAAATTTTCTCTTCTTCGCTTTATTGGAAATCAATGTATTTCCTGTTGAGAAGTACCTAAATTACATCATTTTTTCATTTTTACAAGTAATATCGACAACATTTAAAATTCTACACATAAAAAAAAGTTATTTGTATGTTAGGGCAAGATGCTATGAAAATGTTTTTTTTTCGAGTAAAGTGGCTTCTTTTCTCGAGGAAGAAAACATTTTGAACATTTTAAATTTACACAGATGAGAATTTGAAAATTCCTGTAGTTGCAGAAGTGTGACAAATCTTTACGCAAAAATATGCCAAGTTTTATAATAATGCACTTTTAAACAATTTTATCATTTTGTTTGTGGAGGTGTTGAAATTGTGAATTGCATATAATTTCTTCTTATAAACTTCTTTTGGATTGAATATTTTATCTTAAAAATATTTATTAATTTCTATTCAATTATGCACAGAATTTGGAAATGGGACAATTTATATTCCAAACGATTTTGATTTAGCACACCTGGTTTCATTTATTTCAAATTCTTAGAAATATATGTCGTTAGAGAATTTGTTTCATCCTATACAACTTTAATCCAGAAATAAACAGTTGTAGCAAAACATATTCTATAAACACACCATAAAAGATATTTCAAAATGAGATTTAGCGATATCAATACTTTTCTAGTTTCATTTAAGTCTTTTAAAGGACAATTACTATTTGCTATCGTATGAAAATTCGATGTGGATTAATAGTATTCTGCACAAACAATGTACCTGCTATGTAAATAAATGAGTAAAGCAGTTACCTTGTTTTTAAATGAGAGTATGACACACATTTCTGAAAAATCCATTGAAATAAAAATGAAGGTGAAGTTTGGAATTCCAGATAACCAGGGCAGCCTTTCTCACCAGCATATTATCGGCAGTGTCGTGCAGAAATTCATCCGTTTTATGTTGAAGGACGGATTGGAGCCACGTAATGTTGGCAATATGTTGATTTTAGCCGCTCTCAATATTTAAGATATTTTGTAGCATCTTCCAAAATTATTAAATAATCAAGTATGAGAAAAACACTCAGCTTATAAAAATTTAGATGATGAAAAATTCTTTAAAGGGAATAAATGGACAATTAAAAATGTCATAACCATGATTAGCGCTACAGTTTGACGCAAATTTCACAAAGTCTGAAGGTATCCTTTTTCTGGACTTTGACTTTATCTAATTCTTCTTGGTTTTTATTTTGAGACATTAAATCGTGTTTCTTCAATGTAACAAATGGTTTATTTAATTTTAATAAATTATCATTAAATCGCTAAACAATATTGTTTAGCTGCATTAATGAAATTTAAACAAAACCTCCTTTCTAATAGTTAGCATTTCAACCTTTACACTACTCTCGTGCATCAGATATTGATTTAGTGGAACCTTTTCCCTAGTAGTTTCTCCACGTGTGTATTTTTTTTTCTAAAAAAGCTACGATTTCCCGAATCCCGCCAGCGGCGCGCGCGCCCCGCGAGCGGGGTATAAGTAGAGCCGCAGAGCGCTGAGGAAATTACTCCTCTGCCAAGTGCGCTATGTACTGAGTCATACCGGAACATACGCATAGAAGGTAAAGACTAAGGGTCAGGATGCATAACTTGTAGGTCCTCCGTTGGGTAAACCGACGGATTCGATCGTTGGGTCATACCGACGATCCTCGAGTTAGAAACCCTCCGTCGGGGTCAAACCAACGCCAGAAAGCTGGGGTGACCGGCATCCCAGAGAAGAGGGACAAGCGTCGTTGGGTAATTCCGACGACGCCTAGAACAGGAACTAATTTTCCTTCGTTGGGTATAGACCCACGCCAGGAGCTGGCTAAAACCGGCAACGGAGGAAGGTTCCAGGTAGGGAACAACTCCGCTGGGTGGTCAAACCGGCCGGGCTCGATATCCGGCACGTGGCTCTGGATTGTTATCGGGGACCGGAGGCTTCCCATACTGGAATTTCTCACTACTAAGTAGAACTTCCGAGGGAAAACCGGCGAGAAATTTAAATCTCCCGCCACTAGAAGAGCGCGCTTCGGAGCAAACGGCGGTCTTAGTATACAGATTTGAAAAATCACTGTAAGTATTTTGGTATAAATCCTGTAAATGTATACGCTTGAAACCAGATATGACTTGTCGTACGGTGTAAAATCCCTTACTTTCCTGGACCAAACTACCGGCAGGAGCCAAGAGGCTTATAAGATCCCCAAAAGGGTCGTGTTCTAGAGGAATACGGGGAGCACATCGTGCCCGGTGGTGGCCGAGAGAAGGACCAAATAGAAATTGGGAATAAATCATACCGCCAAGTTCGTGACACTCGTATAGAAAAGTTCATTATTGCCGCGTTTTCTGCCCCTAATTTGATCTGTAACCTTGAATAATCAAAGTTAAATATACATAGAAAGCGATATTTCTATAGAAGTATACTATAAAAATTAGGACTTATTATTCAAAGTCATTAGGCTTGGTTTTAACCAATGTAATTCAAAATGGTGGTTCAACCATGGTTGGAACCACTGCTAAAAACCGACCGATTTAAACCAAAAAACATTAATCACAAACTTCCAGGTGTTTACAAAGGAAACTAGAAAACATCAATTTTCTAATTCTATGAAGATAGCCTTTTAATTTTGCATGTACTCTTACATAATGTCGGACACTTTTTCATTCTACTGAGAAATATGCTCAGATTAGTATCTCTAAAGGTGTAAAGAATGCTTCGTGAGAGAAGTTTTTGTTTGCATAGAATACCAATAGATCGTAGTAGAAAAATGGTGCTTTCAACTTCACAAAATGTTGATATTTGCTATGTCTCACTTTTATTATCAGGTAATACACTCTTCTAATAATAAGTCGCGTGTAATTCATATCTCAGCAATACTATACAGGTATACCTTTGCCATAATTTCTCTTATACAAATAATAACAAATTGTAAATTAAATTGTCATTACTGGTCAACGATAAAAACGAAGAAATATAAACTTCAAATAAAATCGTAAAATCGGTCCAAGCATTTGCTCTTATATGATTATTCTTCATGATATTTTTATTCATACTCTTTATTTTAGTTGGTTTTACTCACACAGTAGAATATAAGAATCTTTTTTCAAAACTGATGAATTTTTAAAGTTAAAGTATTGTTGGATTCATTCCAAAACATACATATTAAAACAATAATAAATAAAGGCGATTATTAAATGGAAGTTTTGGCAGTGTAGAAATAAAATGTTTCTATTCTCAAAGGTCGACACAAGCGCACAGTTACTTTACAACGACGATCTTTTTAATATCCATTTGGGATCTTGCACAGATTTAATTTATCCAAAAATCATACGCTTTAATGCAGAATAACCAATATCTTCTTGGAAAATATTTCTGGTTTGAATAAACAGGTTTTAATGGTAGAATTATTCGGTTTTAGCATTGCTTGATTTGACTACGAACTAAAACGAAAGAAACTGCATTTTCATGTCGCTATGACGTTGGTTGGTAATTATGTTCTTCTTACCGTGTTAATAATAAATTACTTTCTGTTTTCTTTAAAGTTTGGTTAAAAAAAATATTTTATCCACATGTGAGTCATCAGTCTGTATTATTACTCGATTCCTGGAGTGGACACTGTGATAGAGTTATAGAAGAAACGATGCCAGAAAATAAAATTGTTATCGCAAGAAAATACCGAAAGGAACAACAGGAAAGATTCAACCACTTGATTTATATGGATTTCGCATCTGGAAAAATTTTGTACGACATTTTTCAGATCAAGTGACTTTGATGGATTATGACGTAAATTTACATTTAAGAAATAACATCATAAAACTGCAATCTCTAGTTCATAATCAGCTCTCTTCGTCGAGATATAAGAATATGTTTAAATATTCCTGGTACAAAAGTGGTTACATTAATGAGAAACCAGATAAATTTGAGAATCCTATTGAGTTCTCTTTTGGGGATTCTTGCAATGTACGGTGCCAAATAGAAGGATGTAACAATATTGCTATTATGCGATGTGGTTGGTGTAAAAAGTCTTTGTTTGAATAATTTTTTTGAAGATAATCATTATTGTCAACACTTTGAAGAATAAAATACTGTAAATTAACTATAAAAAGGAAAGGAAAAGGGATAAATCTTCTTTTATAAATTTTTTAAAAATATTAATTAGAAGCCGAGTTATGTTAAAAAACGATTTTCGGATAATACTTTAGGGGTTATTTTCACCCGTTGAAAGTGTATGTCGGCACAAAAAAATACGTGTCTCTTATTTTTTCGAGTACTACAGAATATCAAATAATTACTGAAATCGGTGAGATCCCATTGGGAACTCTTTCTTGTCAGTGTGTAAATTGCAGATTGAACAATCAGAAGATCTTTTACTACATAACACTTTTACTACCTAAATTGGCCTGTGGATTTTCGAATCAACCTAAAACATACATTTTATTTTTCTCAAAATTTAGTTTTTTTTTATTTGCTTGATATTTGCTAATTGTTTTGATAACATTGGGCCCATTTTTCGTCTGCTTTTACTCATCATAAGCATACAGTTTGACGAAAAACACACGTACGACCTGTGATCGCACATACGTTTATAAATGTGTTAAGTAAATCTTTCTTACATTATCCCAATTCGATTCCTTCGGGTCTGCAAGAATAAATTGCAGCTTCCGTATAAATTATACACGTTACAAAATGTTTGAGATCAGAGTCATAGGATTTCTAATATTTAGTATTATGTCCATTTCCTCGTGTGCTTCATGCATGGCGATTGAGAAGTCTATACAACGATTCTCAATGTTATACCATTAAATGATGTTGTCTAGGATTAAATAATATCTATCGAATCGTGATACACAAGGTCAAAAGTAAAACATATACTTACAGCCATATATATTCTTATTTAACATGCTCGCTTGTTAACTCATTAGTAATTCTAATGACATCTGATCAACTGATCAGCTGATCCGACTTGGGGACCTTCGTTTCCTTTAAAGATATACAGTATCATTGTCGATGAAGTCGCTTTCGCATAAGCGTGTACTTGGGACATTCTTTATCTGACTGTTTGTAATACAAAATCGAGGTCACTGATCCAACTCTTTAATACTGTGACTCTTAAGTTCAAATTTTATTAATTCTTCTCTTCTATTGTTTCGCAGTCGAACATCACTCTCACTTTTCTTTAAGTAGCTCATTGTTAATATTGTCATATTTTCTGACTCCTTTATTTGCGATGCTTACTAATATTCATTCACATTTTTATGCTTTTTAATATAATAATAATAATATCACGTTCTAAAGTTTAGCGAAAGTCAACAAGAAAAAGTAATACCTGAAAATTAATACAGATTTAACCTTCCTCTTCTGATTATCTTTTATTAGTATGTTGAATTGCATCACATTGGACGAAGAGTAAGAAAAACAACATTTTTTGGACTATTTGTTGTTCTTTTTAACGGTTCAGAGTTATTTGTCGACCAAAATTTTCCGTTCATTTGAAATGTAAAAGTGTTTACCCGATTCTTTCTGAACAAGACAAAACGATGATGTTATTAATATGAAAATATTTAATTAAATTTTCTCTCAATTTTCATACGATTCTGTTTTCAAAATTAGAGTTTCAAATAAACTGATACACTTGTGTGTGAAAGTAAACGGAGAGATGTATTTTTAGTTTTCAAAGCTACACACTTGCTTCAGATGCTTCTTCTGTTCATTTTTATAGCTTTTCGCCTTGTAGCGAATTATTTTCCAAGGATTTTTAAACTGTAAAACCTCTGCAATGTTAAATTGAATATATTTAATCAGAAAAATTATCTCTCACAACCCTAAAAATATTTTTGTGAATTTTTAGGTGCTTTCTTTCGAAAGCAAAACGGGAGATATTATAAATTCATGATTAAGTCGATTAGAATTTAAATAATTATTTTTTTTTGTTTTTCGGTGTATCATCTATGGATCTCTTATATGAACTGTATTACTACGACTAGTCTATATCTAATTTTAAGTTATATACAATGGAAGATTTACTTTTTAATAAACCCTAAATATAAGCTTGAGATTACAAAGAGAAGGAGAAAAGTTATAATTTTATTTAATCTTTTCGATCATCATATTGTTTGGAGAGGACACTTCTTTCATTCAAGAGTCTTCAAAAATTTTAATATAAGTGATTTTGACCTTCAATCTCACTACATTAATTAAACGATTATTTTTCCATGTATTTATCGATTGAAAACTTTTAAATTCTCTTACGGCATTTTACAGTTAAATAACTAGAACAGGAAAATACATACCTGGGCTTGAATTATTTCAAATAATCTCTATGTTATATCTAAAAGAATATATATCATATATTTTGTTTCATCGTCTCTCCTAAATCATGACTAAAACGATGAATTGAAAATTGATAAACAAAAAATAATTAAAACTTCTATGTGCAAATTAATAACAGTATTGGCGTCTATAAGTATAATTTCTGCTGAAATGTAATAAAACGTACCATAAGTCACTCCAGTCCGCATATGACACACTAACAGGATGTGTAAAAACGTGTTATCTGATCAGTATAAAACCAACCAACTTCCACCATATTTCTCTATAGTAACGATAATAAACAGTCATGTGTGATTATTATTTCTCTTAGTGTAGATGTAATTAAAAGTTGCAGATAAAATAGTAGCCATAGTTGCATAAAACTTGAATATAGTGCTCACTTAATGCGTAAGACCTAACTAATGTAGTTAGAATTACAAATGTCGCCATAAAACTGTAAAAAAGATGAAAATAACCAAAATTTAATTTCAGGGTATTATAAGCGTTGTAATTTTTTTGAAGAAAAAAGTACAAAGAGTTTTGGAAGAAAGTTAACATTTTAAACACTTTTTTGTATGGTATCTGAAATTTGAAATACCAACCTGAAACTGTTTTGTGGTTCAGAATTGTAATATAATATATTTAGGAATTGTAAAAAAGTTCAAAAGTCATCGACGACTACGAAATACGTCAAGTACGAGTATCTCCTAATGTCATGAATCGAAATTCGTAACATTATAACAGAAATATATCATATTTTATTAGGATTTTATGGTAAATTTGTAGTTAAGAGTTTCCGTAACTCGGTTAATCACTAAATTGAAGAAAAACAAGAGCGAAACAGTAGTTACTAGAACTGTCTTCATGTTTGATTAATTCATGAAGACATAATAATTTTGCACCAAACTAAAATCAACTAGTGAGTACTTGCTTTGTCACAAAATAGGTCAATTTGGGTCTTAAATGTTTAGCAAAGGAAAAATTGTATTATTCTTAACGATCAAAGTAGTTGAGTAAAAAACTAAGATGTTATATGTCTAGCAGTAGTTTTCGAGCTAGGAACACTATTTTCCCAGCTCTATAAATTACAATTCGGCTAGTTGATGTTTTTATTTTCCTCACTGGGCATAAGAACGTTACTCGACAAAATGCTAAACCTATGTTTTGTAAAAAGTTGTCTTAATTCAGAAAGAAATTAGTACTTATATCTCCCCACACTGTATTCTTGTATTAATGATGTTATATAATTTTCACTAATTATGCAAGCGAAAATATAAAAGAAGTTACTTGAACTTGAACTAGATAATTGAGATTTAAATCATATCTTTGAATGAGTTGCAACACACTAATTCATTAATATTCTGATAAACACTTGGTAGTTTGTTTTGTTTTTTTTTTCAGGATGGGTTATCATACAATCATTTTGCGTATTGTATCAATGGAAATTTATTAAAACACGGTTGCATAAATAATGATTGTAATAAAACATATTTCAAAATTCAGATTTCTTTGATATTTGCGATTGTTGTCTTCGATTTCAGGGGAATCACAGTTCTTTTATACAGCTACACACACAAGTGTTTTATAAATCATTTCTTCACGTTTTATATGGAAGAATATTCTAGTATAGCCTGATTATGTAAAAGTTATACGTTATCAGTTTTGTTTCGGGTATTTTTCCCCTATAGTTTCTTTTATTTAGAAAAGGATTTCTTTATCGTTCAGAAACGTACCGTAACATTAAGCAAATATCACTCTTGCAATTATGATATTATATCAATGAATATACAGGTTTCATACATCTAATTGAGTTTATTGAAAACGAAATTCACCTTTCTTTTTATATTTTGTGCAACTTCTCGTAAATTGTAAGATTTCCAGGTAACTTAAATGTCTATATAACTGAGGTCTATGCAAACATTACCTATTTAATAAAACTAGAATTTCTTAGCAATCAATTTACATTTGATTTTGTTTTTATCACAGATACTTGAAAACACGATTTTGCAGAACAATTTGATTTGCAGAAAGTAAAATTTAGAATAAAAAATCGATAGTAGTTCCCATTTTGCTCCATTCATCCCATATCAATTGTTTTAATTTAACGCAGTCGAATGCTTGTCACGTCGCGAATGCAGTTGTGGGGGGGAAAAATTTATAACCCAACAAGAGGTATGCAAGAGGTATTAGATAGTAAAAAGCAAGAAACTTTTCGCAAACAACGTCATCAAGCGTTATCACCAGCTTACTCTTTTGCAAGCATATTAACACCAATCTGCTCTTTAGGTTTTCTTTCATCAGTAAAACTTTCAATAATAGAGAGTAGTATAGCAACATAATTATTAAAGGCGTTTTAAACTCGGTAGATAATTTCTCCCAATATAAATAATAACATAGAAAATAGGATAATTAAAATAATTTTATAAAATGTAACTTTTCCCATTTTTTATAAATACAAAACTAGAAACGTACAAAAACTTGGGTATAGGATTTGTAGGATATTCCTGAAATCAAAGAAATATTTTCTAATTTATATTTCAAAGAGTAAAGATGAATCTTTTCCAAGGAAGAATGTTATGTACCTTCTTAGTTCATAAAACGATTAATAAAAGACTTATTTATTAGTAAAATACTTAGTAAACGCGCAATTGAGTTACGGAAGTAGATGGTGTTGAATCTCTAATTGGTTTACTTTAATCAATCACGCCGTTTATACCGGCAAGAGGAAATTCAGTTTGACTGATCATAATGAATCGATGTTTTAAAAATAACTAATATGTTATTTCTATGTTAGTTCATGTATTAGTTATTTGACATGATTAAATATTCTTTTAATAAAATTTTCTTATAATATACTTCTCATGATACGCGCGTTTTTCCTTTATATTCGAGTAATGCTGTTAAAAAGTGTTAAAAAGTATTATACAATTTTCCTGGTGATGTACTTGTTTCTACTATGCAAAAGTAAATTTCAATTTGTATCATTTTCCTCCAATTCGTGGACAGTTTGAGAATCCTATAACTCCTGAAATTATTTATTTGCGAAAATATGTAGCACAAATATAAAATGTTTATAACTTAGTTAATGAAAGAGGATTTTATTGACCCGATTTGAAACACGTTTCAGTGGTTATCTTGTGAACATCTTTGTTTTTATATCTACGGTAAAGTACGAGCAGCTAAGTCTAGCTGATTCTAAGATGACACTAAAGACAAACCAAACTATTAAATGATAATGATGCGGAGATTCGTGTATATACAGTTTTATTATTGCATTGTTGCATAAATGTCCAGCAGAAAGTTGCGTTGCCACGAATGCACTTCTTAACTACGTATACAAAATATTTCAGAACTTTTCAAACGCTTCAGCTTTTTGCTGCTTGTAGCGTTACTGAGAGGCATTAGTTTTCAGCTGTATCGGCGTAATTAAAAATGTCAAGTATTATCATAAAGAAATCTTAAGACGTGAAATTTAAGATCTATATTAATCATTGCAAGCGCTTCTATTACGCGAAAACTGAGACGAAAAATTTTAATCGAAAAAGAACTGTGCGGTAGATTTACGATATGATTCTTGTCTTTGTTTCAGTCTTTCACCAGGAATTTAAATGTCCTTCCAAATATATTTTTAACATATTCTCATTATAAACAACAAAAGACTGTATCTCAAAAGAGGTTTCACCATTTTGAAACACAACATTTATTCAAATTACTGTTAAAATTGATCACCCGCAAGGAAACATTCCAAATTTTGATTTCATTAAAATTTACGAAGAAGTGAATAGCAATAGAAAATTTGCAACTTTAAATCTAATTTTTATGCAGGTATATTTATCTAATTTATTTCCTTCTTTATTATTTCAAACCTTTCAGCTCGATTAGTTTTAAAATCGTTGATGCTCGTGATACTTATGTTAATGTTAACGTAACGACTCACTTATTTTTGTAAAAAGAACAATAACATGAATCATATTTTCTCTCATAAAATCTTCTCCAAAACATTCGTTATCTGCGTTTCAACCATTTCACATCGCCATTAGTCTTTTTCTTCACATTTAACTCTTGCACATCGCGTTATTCAATGACAAATTTCCATACGCAGCATATTTAATAAAAGAATGAAGCTTGAATCCATCTCGTATTATCTATGTAACGCCTGGAAATTTTGGAATTTTCCAACTAAAATTAATTAAATTTTAATATTTACATTTTATAGAAAAAAATGATGAAAATGATCTAGATTTCACGGATTCCAGAAACATATTTTTTCATTTTCTCCATTAGTTAGTATTAATTCAAGTTCAAAGTCAGCTACATATGTTTAACAAGTTTTTCAATTTACATACTGACTCATTGGAAAAAATAGACTTCGTATTTACTTGTACACTTGTACATTTACTTGTACAATTCTTCACTAATAAATATTGAAGTTAGGTTTACGCTACTTAATTTGGTTCTGATCTTCTACCGGTTAAACATGTTCTTTTAAATAAACATTATTACTTGAAAATTAAATTAATATGTTAAGTTTCGCCTTAAAATGACGAAAATGTAGTGCGAAGGGTATAAAATCGAGTAAAACTCTAAACGCGTATTTCTCGAAACTGTTTTTTTGCCACAGATAGCACGACAAGTTAAACAGTTTTTAATATTTCAGTATGTGCCTTGGTTTACCACTTTCAACTCGAAATTTGAGAGATTAGCTTTTCAAAATTGCGACTCTGGGTCGTCACTTAAGTGCATAGGATTGAAACGTTCAAAATTGGTTCCTTTATAGTCCGACAGACCACTTTTTTATCGGCGATGATATCGCCACAGATTTTGAAAAGGGCAGATACTGTCATAAATGTTGTAATAAAACTGATTTTAAAAATTACTGCACATATTATTTACCAATTTTACATCTGTATTTAACTACAAGGATTCTGGTACCCTAGCAAAAATTTGGGACCATTTCATGGTCAGAGCAAATCGCTAGGAAGACCCTAGCCAGTCTTGCTAGCGTTTTTGTGCCTTTGAAAAAATGTTATATTCTTACCAGAGCACCAGAGGATTTTTTAGAAGCAAATTTTCCCAGAATTTTTCTTTGTATCTCATGTGGGTAAAAACTGGTATGTACATTGATTAATGTGCTTGCTATTGGGTAACTATTAGCGTACAATTACGTAAGAAAAATTGTTAGAAAAATCTGTAGCATTTATTTTGATATTCATTGTATTTATTTTGCTTACAGACGGAGAGTGAATATTCGGTAGAAGAGCAAGCGCGTTTAACAGGAACTGATGCTGGAGCGGATGAAACATCCCCTGACGATGAAGGAGGATCGCTTTGTGAATATCATGATATACCACCACCACCTGATGGTGGCTATGGTTGGGTGGTTGTGTTTGCATCATTCATGTGTAACATGATAGTCGATGGCATTGCTTACACTTTTGGAGTGTTTCTCAGTGAATTCGTCAATTATTTTGGTGAAGGCAAGGGCAGAACTGCTTGGGTTGGATCCCTACTTTCTGGAATGTATCTTAGCGCAGGTATGGATTATTCAATTTCAATTGTTACAAAATTATGCTGGACGGGCTGGCTCAGTGGAGTGGAAATTCGATCCTCGTGTTAAAGAACGTGGGTTCAAACCAAATGGCGAATATCGTGCTGGAAATAACTGTATTCAGCATGCCCGATCATTAAATTACAAAATAGTAGATTGATCACCGGCGGATTTACATATTTTTATGCACTAGTGTTGTGAACTAGAACATGTTGAACAAATTTCTTTTATCGTAATTTTCGACGTATTTTGCAGTTTTGCTTGTAATTTACGTATACAGTCCAACAACCAAGAGACATTTTTCGGAATTATAGCTTGTGCATTGAGTAGGAACCACAAAAAAGGAGTAGCTATAGATATAACGTAAATAAATTTTAGATGAATGATTTCATCTATTGCTTTCACTTGTTTAGGAAATTTTAATGTCTTAAATCTTTCTAAGACTTGAACGGTCCCTTTCAGGTCTTGGAAAATTACCTAAAAGTACAAGTGGTCCATGAACTATTTATAACAGAATTGCTTTCTGAGAAGTTTCATACTTTCACTGTGTAAATTTTTCCATGAATTACCGAATTAACAAAGAAAAGTCAATTTTCGATTTTTTTCTGGCGAAATTATAGCTTAATCACCGTATTTAGCAAAGAATTTCATAATTTTTTTAAGCATCTTTGGCCTTCCCATGGTCCCCATATGCAAATACGAAGAACTCCCGCACATACCCAGTGAAAATATTGAGAAGGATTAGCAAGAGGAAACGCTTAACTTTTTAAATGTTGCAGAAATTTCGGATAATTTGAAATCAAATATTAATTTTCATGAATTTTATTTTCAGGTCCTGTGGTTAGTGCATTAACAAATAAGTATGGATGCCGCGCTGTTTGTATGGCAGGTAGTTTTATCGGAGCAGCAGCATTTGTACTTTCCACGTTTTCAACTAGCGTCAATATGCTTATGATGACTTACGGGGTAATGGGAGGTAATGTTGATTCTTCAGTTTTCGTTTTGCATTAATCATACACAGAAACAGAAAATTATTGGACAAAGTTTACGTAAGATTTAGGATCTGTACGCAAGGCAATGGTGATAGTAGTAATATATATTAAACATTTGATTTATAAATTACCTTATTAAACCGTTAAAAATTTCTTTCGGCATTAAGGAAGAATTGAGTATCGTTGATAGTTACAATTATTGTTTTTTTTTATTTCAAGACATAAAATAAAATGCTGACTATCATCTCGTACAATTACGTGACTTCTTCTGAAAATAAATAAACTTTCTGAAAATTTGTAATAACAAATTATATATCCTCAAGATCTCTAATTTAAATATGAAATTCAGTTTCAAGCTATAGAGGAAGTATTGTGAAAATAGTGCTAGAATATTTCTCAAGCATCACGAAATCTTCGTTTTTACTATTCGATTTTTTTACTTCAAATATATGTTTGTATCAAAGCCAGAGTTATAAATGAACGTCCGTGAAATGTACTTTGTAGCATATAATTTGTTCAATATCACGTCTTTAGCTACACCTGGAATGCTGCTCTTAAGATAACCATTTAACGTGTAGATCCTTTTTTCTTTGTTTTCAAAACGCGTGCCAGCATAACATATTATTTTACTTTACAGAGATTATTAATATAATATGACTTACGCAGTCGAGTCCTAGAATGTTTCAGATAAAAAATTGAAATGAAAAATTACATTTTTAAACATTCCACGAAGCTTACTTCTGACGTAAGTGAAATTTGGAATGATTCTTTCATGGTAAAAGAATATCCTCCATCTTATTGAGAAAAGTGTTATCGTCAAACTCGACAAAGAATCAAATATTCTTTTAATTTGTTATGCAGTTTAGAATTGTATACAGAATTGTAAAGATTAGAATTGTACATTCCAATACTCGTGACGTATTCATGATGAAGTTTAACAATAGGTGTGCACTATTTTCTCAAATGTTGTCAATGTGTTGGAATGGATTAGTAAGAACTTAATTATCACAATGAGTCATGAACGAAATTGGTAAAGGTACAGGAGTGATTGTAGAAGGTTTTAAGGATATTTATGATTTCTTCGGAATTTGTAGAGTATTCTTAAATGTAAAATTTGAATGAAATGCAATGTCATAATTTTTTTTTTACCGAAGTGCGACTATAACAAATTATAAATGCATTAAACACGTACTTACATAACTATCGTCGTTATTAATTGTGAAAATTTCAAAAATTTTTCTTTATGGCATTTAAAGTCTCTATTTTGAAAAGAAATTAAACAATTGTTGAATATTACTTTAATTACATGACTAGTTTTCTATAATTGCGAAGCAATGTGTATCATATAACCAGTAAAACGTGGTTTAATAATTTGAAAAGTGAGAATTACACAACTCTTGTTGTATGTGGTATTAAATACTCTTTTGTTCCTTTTGCATTTACTTTAATATGCCTTCACACTGACTTGTCTTTGACTAGCAAGGCTAACAGATAGACAAAGGATAGAAAATCTACTTTATTGCGTCATTAAAATACTGTAACAATTCTATTTTCCTACACATAAATAAGGAAAACGAGAAAACGTGTTTGTAAAATGGGAGTACTTTTATTTTCATTTCCTAACTTTTTAAATACGATTTTTCAAATGGAATTCAAACATTGATTTAATTCGATAAGGGTAAAAATAATTTCAAACTTAGATACGTTAAAATTTCAAGTCCCACTAATTTCAGATTATAAATAAATGTACTATAAAAATGTTCTCTTTTTCAATATATATTTAAGGAGTTGTGATAGTAAAAATGGTTTCAATTTATGTTTTTAGGGATCGGCTTTGGTTTAATATATTTACCAGCTGTGGTATGCGTAGGATATTATTTTGAAACGAAAAGATCCTTAGCTACTGGTATAGCTGTGTGTGGCTCAGGATTTGGCACTTTTGCCTTTGCACCATTAGCAACGATGTTATTAGATTCATACAGTTGGAAAGGCGCAAATTTAATTTTAGCAGGATTGATTCTGAATTGTGCAGTAAGTACTAACAAATATTTATTTATGAACTGCCGTTGATAGTGTGCACCTCGTAGTTTTTAGATTGCTCCCGTTTAAAATTTAGAATCATTCAAAGTTTATATATGACTATATGTCAATTGAATAATACTATTTCATATTAAAATAACTATTCCTTTCTAATTATTGATATTATAAGTTAAATACCAAAATGTAAGAATATGTTTGTACCTATTAAATTTTTTTATACACATTTTTATATTTAACTGTGTACTTTTAATTCTCTCTGAAAAAAAATATGAAAATGTTTTGAGCTCATACTTTTATAATAGGAGATCTTTAACAATTAGTACTAGGGCATTTCAATGATAGTACCGAGCGAGATTGGATTCAAATTTTGGTTATCTTTTTTGAAGACAAGTTATTTCGTATTTCAAAAAATGTTTCTATTTTTATTGGAAATATATTAAAATTAAAAGCTTGCTGACCGTGCGATAATTTCAACAATGTTGTTAAATAAGGAAACGAGGCATCCCGAGGGAAAATAAATAGTTCTAAAGTTCCACCAACTCTACATTCTAAAACTTAACATCTTCGTTTCCTTGCTTGTATTGCAACGGGAATCACCTATTTGAAACATCAATGAAACACCTATAAATACTATTGTCATTTTGGAGAATTACTGCGTAGGCTAGTTAATTTTGCAACACGAGTGTTTGCCAAATTTCGTGGAAACAAAATGAAATGTATTAGTTCTTTCAACGAATTATTTCTAATATCAACATTGTAATTTTTATTTAACCGCAAAGCACCGATTTAAAAACTCTTAGAAATCGATATCTTTAAGTTTTGCAATTTTTTTCAAAAGTAGTTTTATGAACTTAACGGATTTCTGAGTCTATCCTTTGAGCGCCGGCCCCATGATAATGCGGGTTTATAAGTTTGTCGCATATGCCGTCAGCGCTCAATGTGTTAATGTTCTCAGTGTTCTTTCCTTCTTTAGAAATATTCAGAACACTGAGAATGAAGAAAGAATTATTTATTTTCCCAAAGAGAAACAGCTGAATATGTGCAAATCCTGTTATCCAAACCTTGTTGTTTTTGTATACTAATATAATGAATTGTTTTACGCAGTACTGAATTTTATTTAAGGTGTTTGGAGCAATGATGAGGCCACTGGAATATCCCAAACCATCATCGGTCAAGCCGTTGCTCCAAAGAATGGCAGAAGAAAAAAGATACCAAATGGAACGTGGTAGTATCGGGGGTTCATATTTTATGGTACAGTTACCAGACGGTTCGATGGAGAAAAGAATGAAAATGCCAATAAATGTTGACCCTGGCGTTCATTCAAGCTTTAATTTAGACCAATTAGTGCCTGGTAAGTATCAGAAATACCTTCATCCCCTGAAAACTGACTTTTATCGAGAAAAAAATCGAATGAAAAAAGTTATGTTTAATTGTCCGTTTTATGTGTAAAATATGAAATAATAACTATTAAAGGAACTCCTTTAACGCCAGTTCCAACTGTGCCAACTTTGCCCACGATATCGGAAGTTAAAGTACAAGAACATTCATCAAGTGGAGCTACGAGCATTAGCGGAAGCAATATGGATTTAAAAAATGCATCAAACAAATCAAGAAGTAAAAAGAATATCGATGATACCAAAGATAAAGATAACGTTGAAAAAAACGAAAATGAATTTAACAAATCGATTATACCTAGAAATGCTTCTCAACCTGCTTTCACAACTCATGTACAAGGCTTACCCAAGAACGGATCTGTACCATTTTTCGATAGAATACGTAAGACAAGTACTGGTGAAAGATATAAACCAAGTCTGAGCGCTATCAAGAACTCGAGAACTATGTTAAATTCAAATGGAGATATCAGAAAAAGTTTACACTTAAGACTTTCTGCTAGTAGTATGCTGGGATCTAGAAATAACAACGCTGAAGCTGATGTGAGTAAAAATATCCTGTTTTTCTTATATTGTCAGACCAGCTGTGTCGAACATAGATGCTTAACTTTCAATACAAAAATGGAATTCTCCCTTGCGAATGGGTATCAGCTGTATTTAAATTTTTGACATAAATTTATTTCGTTCAATGAATGTTCAGCATTTGAAGCACATGTGCTTCTTATATAACTTTACAAGCAATTTAAGATCATAAACAATATTTGAAAAAACTATTAAAATTAATTTACGCGAAATACTCTTGTAGGACTCGTCTGTAATAGAAATATGTAGAATCTCATTACTTTCTAATTACTCGGATGTAACCATAAAAATATTTACTCTTATTAACTCAAAATAAAGCGAATGTTGAAGTTGTGATCACCTATGTACAAATAAGTTGTGTTTCTATTATGTAAAGAATTATTTGAAAAGTGACAGTAACTTTTAATAATCACCGTTAACAAAAAAAAATTCCACATTAAATATATTATTTCATATTTTCAGGATACTGAAAGTATAACATTTACGACAAGCAAACAAAGTATTCCGAAAGAGAAGGCTTTAGTGGTACGTCCCCTTTCACGAAAGGATATTTTTTACAGCGGTAGTGTAGTTAATTTACCTGAATATCAAAGTCAAAAATCTCTTGCTAATTATCGTCAAAGTGTAATATCACTTTCAAAATCTGTACGTGGCGATCCGAAAGATGTTGATGTGGAAAAAGCTTCACAACGTAAGATATTATCTTTTTTTCTCTCTTCTTTCTTCTACTAACACTTCTTTCCATTTTTGTACTTTGCTCTATTATATTTCACTGTGTAAAAATAATTGTTGTTTTTAATCCATTCAATTAATGATTACAGATAAAGGCAGTTTTATGTCCGTGTTATTTTTCAGTTTAAAATATGCAAAAATACCATTTGGTCAATAAGGGAAACTACCTTTAAATGTAGATCCCGTAAATTTGAAATTTAACTCCGAATGTACTAAAAATATTGTTTTTTAAAAGTGTATCTAATTTAAGGAATATTTGTATCGCTCCTATTTATGCTTTGACAGCAATTTTCTTAAAAGTTGTAGTTGCGTTTTAGTCTACTTCAAAAATAATTTCTTTCATAGCACAACAAATCTTGGTAATAATTACTATGATGTGTATTTTCGCTTTGATCTTCTGACTTCACAAAAGTTCTTCACTTGTAGAAATATTCTGTTGCGTTACGATTTGTTCCATACCTTGAAATTTCTGTTATCAACGCAATTACTCTTAGACGTAGCAGCTGCTAGAAATTAGGTAAACGCATTGAAAAGCATTAAATTTTGTAAACATTAATACAGTTACTTCTGCATATTATAAAATTACACTTCCTGCTTGAGGTGAAGATAACATATTTTTCTTCCGAGAATAATTAAAAGTTTCGAAAATCGTGATGATACTTTTCTTAAACAAAATTGAAATTAAAATTGTTTTTGGCCTATTGAAATATTTGGTATGCCCATAATAGGAAAGTACAATATTTCTTACATTTAATTGAATTTATGAAAATGTAGAAAACTAATATTAAAGTTAAGACTTGAGGTACCGTAAAGAAGTTTTGAAGTACACCAACTGTTATGCTTTTTACTAGATCAGTAATGAATATCAAAAGACACAGCAAATAATGCAACCATCTGGATACTGTTTATTCTTAAGATAAAAAAGGATATTTTCAAATACTTAAACAATTTTAAATTTTGCAGAACCGTTGTGTCCTTGCCTCGTCTTACCTGAATCGTTTAAAGAAGCTTTAGCAACAATGATGGATATGTCTTTGTTAAGAGATCCTGTATTTCTCTTAATTGGAATCAGTAACGTCTTTGGAATGGCTGGGTTGTATGTTCCTTTCGTGTACTTAGTAGACGCTGCAGCTGAGGACGTAAGTTTATTCATGTAAATAAACTTTGCATTTAAGTAATGAGCGTGGAGTTTAAACAACGTCGCATGTTCTAATTAAAATATTGGATTTTTCGGTTTCAAAATGCGACAGAATCTTAAACTTCATTATGTTTAGGGCTTTTATCCTGGTTTTCAAAATATTCCAATTTTCTAACCATTTATAATGGTGATCGTTACGTAAATGTAAACCGACTTTCAGCTTCAACGAACAAATGTTGAATTCAAGTTTGTGTTAACATTAAACTTTGAAAATTAAAGGAGACTATTTTAGGAGACACAAGTATTTGTTTCGACATTAATTGAATCTCCTTTAATAACAACTCTCTTGATAATTAATAGAAAATACATCAGAATATGATTTTCAAAATACCCTATTTTATATTTTGGGTGTTATTACTTCTTTTGGTTTAACGACTTATTGTTAATATTTACAGATGAAGTAACTTAGTTGAGACTATCCCGATGGAATGTAGTCTGGGTCGAGATATAGATTGGAAACTTAATCTAAATCAACTAAAATTATTTTGATTAGCAAGTCTTGTAATGCCAAGACAAAGCTATTTAATTAATTTGCAAATCTTGAATTGCAAGACAAAGCAATTAATATATATCCCTTTTTACCCGCATTTTTTAAGCGGAAAGTGATTTACTAAAGCCGTTTTATGATAAAAAAAAATTTGAGAAACATATTTGTGATACCTACAAGTAACAAAAGACTTATTACTGCCATATTTATTGTATTAATGAATGCAATATCTTTTTTCCAGGGAATCGATACCGGTTCAGCATCATTTTTGATCTCTGTAATCGGTATAACGAACACCGTAGGACGTGTTGCATGTGGATACGTAGCAGATTTCCCACAAGTTGATTCTCTATTACTGAATAACATCTGTTTAATAATTTCCACTATCGCCGTTGCTTCTACACCTTTTTGCCACTCCTACGCTGCTTATATGGTGATGAGCGTCTTCTTCGGAATTGCAATTTGTAAGTATCAAACTTCGATTATTATACAGCCGATTAATTTGGTGCATTCTCGGTGCGAATTTCATTAATTTAAACAGATAAATATTAAACGTTTTAGAAAAATAAACTCCATATGGTATTGATAAAACAAATAAACATTAATTTGTAAGGATACATTTTTACTGATGTTTTTATGTCATTTAACAGCTGGATATATTTCATTAACGTCAATAATTTTGGTGGACCTTCTTGGATTGGACAAACTGACGAACGCCTTTGGACTTTTAATTTTGTTCAGAGGAGCTGCGGCAATTGTTGGATCACCTTTGGCGGGCGCTGTTTATGACTCTACGAAAAGTTACAGTATTCCATTTTTCATGGCTGGTTTCTTCTTTCTTATGAGCACTATTACGAGTTTCATGGCACCTGCCATGAAAAGATGTACTACTCCACAAGTAAGAGAGCCATAATTTTATCAGTAATTTACTATTGTTTCCGTAGTTTATTTTTATTAAATTTTCAACTGAAAACTTTAACAAGTGATTCACATATTTTCTTAATTCTTACTATTGAGTTGGTGCATAAACCCAATATAATTTATTTTGTGAATATTTGAGTAACTAAACTTAAACAAGCAGCGACTGGATTTTTTGTCCGAGTTTAAACATTTTTCGCCATAAGAAATTTAAAAATTGCAAAATTTTATCGTTTTATGAGAATACATGTACAGTCTATAAAATTCTTTAAGATTCTCTTGTCTCTGTAATTACGAACAATTAACTTAAATTAATCTTCATATTACAGTTTGATTTTTTGAAAATTAATTGGGCAAAATGTAAATAATTTAATAAGTGAATTAGAGCGTAAACTATTAATTTGAATATGACCCTTTTCAGAAGTTCTATTTACGTTCGATTAAAACTTTAATTGATATAATATTATTTTTATAAGGTTTTTGATTGGAATTTAGCATTTCAGAATAATCAAAACAATGCCGCTAATTCACAATTACGCGATCATTTAACGCAACATTCTAAGAAGGCAGTTATGATTATAGGTTCAATAATATATATATGTATTGAAATGAATACATCTATAAATAGATGTGTCATTAAAGGATGTATAACTTTTTGATTTCAAGACACAACCAGTGGTATTAGACACTTTAACACCAATTGATGAAGATATCGAAGAAGAAAATGAGGAAGAAATTCCAGAAATCGTTGAGACTGCACCATCGCCCCAAGATCCACCTGAAAAAGAAATAAAACAAATTGAATCTGTTTTGTAAAAAGAGGAAACATAGTTAGAAAATCCAGAGAAGCAAAGGGGGAAGGAAAACGTTACATTTTCAAAAATAACGTTTCTTTTAGTACTAAATCTCGAATAACATTAATTTCTTTTTTCTTTAAAAAAGTGTAAGAAGGTAAAAAGTCGCCTTCACTCCGAGCCACACTGTGATAGGAGCTGCCGCTGCTGCTATTGACAAAAAGTCTTAAGTGAAACAAAAGAAAAAAAAAGGTACTTTTTTTATTTATAAATTCTTTCTATACATAATATAATTAAAAAAGCACAAACAAATGTGTAGCCGAATGATTGTTACTTGACGGAATTTCAATATTTTCTCCTTAATTTCCCTTCATTTGAAGTAAAAAGGGATTTTTCCTTTTAATCTAATTTTGCTAATTTCTATTTATTGAAATTCCGGCAAGAATTTTTTAAAATGAAAATCAATATTCTAGATTTTTATTTCTCGTTATTTCGAGCATTCATGAAATTGTGTCAATCGTGACTTTAACAATCGTGAAACAGAGGTGAAATAGATTTTACATTTGAAACTTAATCAGTATCGTTTAAACAGTATATAAATGAAAACAATTTCTTATTTTTTATTTTCATTTTTGTTCTTCATATTTGTTTAAATAATGCTGCTTTTTGCACATGCATATCGAAACGATATATGCAGTTTTATTCGTCTTTAACAAATTAATACATTTACGTTTTTAGTAATGATTAAGGAAAAAAAGAAACAAAAGAAGACAAAAAAGTTACATTTTAATGACAACTTAATTAAATATGACCCAATTTAATTAGGATCTACTCGCCTATCATTCGCATTATAGCAAATTTAGTGATTTTTGTCGTCTTAATGATCCTTAAGGTTTTTCATCACTTTCCTTTTTGAATGATCAAAAAGAGACTGTTCTAATCTTAAACAAAGGAAGCGTTTCAACTTATGATTTGTGTTTTAATGTACGTGATACATATTAAAACATTACCCTTAATTTTATAATAAAATATTTCCTTTTTTTATAGTAAGAAAAATGATGTCAAGCCATTTTATACGTTTTTCACCAGCTCTTAGTGAGGTGTCAAATATAAGCATAATTATGCAGAGTACGATAATTCTTCGGTGAAATCTTAATTTAGGTAGAAAGTTAAGTAGGTGCGGAAACACGTAATTTTAAAGCCTTAAATAATTGCCCATTTCACTCAAAGTGCTTATGCATATTCGAGTACTTATTATACAACACATTTAATTGTTTTGAGAATTTACAGGATAAAAAGAGGGAATTCTCAGACGATAGAAGTTTTATTTTAGTTTCTCCCTTTTTTCTAGGGAAATAGAATACTTTAAAGCAAATGAAGGCTTAATTAGCTTAATCTTCTTTTTCTATAAAAACTTTGCCCTTATATCTATTTCTCCAAAATGACTTCTGCTTGACTGTAAAGCCACGTTTTTCTCTCGACCAATGTAATATTCTCTTTCAATTACTTACGCCAATCGAGTCCTAATATTATAAATTATTGGACTTAGTTTTGTTTATTCTGAAGTAAGTGCGTTACAAGAAAGTGAATAACTATACTGTAAT
This sequence comes from Gasteruption jaculator, assembly GCA_949825005.1. Lineage (NCBI taxonomy): Eukaryota > Metazoa > Arthropoda > Insecta > Hymenoptera > Gasteruptiidae > Gasteruption > Gasteruption jaculator. Next base: position 3,455,036 of record OX463761.1, read on the forward strand.
AGGTTTTTGCAATTATTTTTCATCCAAATTAAATTTACCATATAACATTATTTAGAGTCTCCATAATATTAATTTTCCATAAAAACAATTTTTTTGACAATTCTAAGAATAGGTTTATTTAAATTAACTTATTTTTGGATGTTCGAGAAACTCTTAGAATTTTTTCTTGTTATTTACGAAATTCCTAGAGACATGAATACTTTTCAAATTGTGACATTTGTTGGTTTTATCTTGACTCATATTTTTTGTAACAGATTATGTCGGCTTCAATTAGAAATATTGACTTTTACAAATGTAGATTAGAGAAACAAATTTTTATATTGAATATTAATATTCTTCTATATAATTGCTCTGAGTAATTACTTTCTTGAGTGTGAAGAATAAGCGTAAGAGTAATTTGTCAGCATTAGAGAAATGTTATACACGAGAGAGAGCTAACGTATAAATTAACCAGTTTTAATAGCAACGTTCGTTATTCGTTTAGAGAAGATATAAAGTACAAACCTGCAAATCTAGTAACTGTGGCCACAAAATACTGTTGAGCAACTAAAAAGGGAAGACGAAATGTTGTACAGATCTCAATTTTAATGTAAATATTTTATTATTATTTTCTTGACATTTCTTTTTTCTTGTAATAGTTATATTTTTTTAAATATAATTTATAGGAAAACAGAAGCAAATCCTCTTGTCAGAAATCCCAAAATACAACATCTTTTCATTCAATGGCGCATAAGGTGGGGAAATAAAAGGTACATTTATACAAATATGCCACTAAAATTATTGTTATTATTTAATAAAACTTAATTAATTGATTTCCTTAATACAAAAATCAATTAATCAATTTTTAGTACCTGCTACTATTTTTGTTATTAATCTTACGTATAATTATTAATTAAAAATCATTGGAAGTAAAAATAATTATCAGGTTACTTATTAGTGCTTTTAATACATTTAGTGAAGTAAATCAAACTGATAATGATACAGCAAAAAAATAATCTTAAGGATTCTAATGAAATGTTAAGACGACAAAAAGTTAAGAGAAAAAATAAATACATAAAAAAGAAAAAAAAAGTCATACATATACACTTCAAACTTACATATATATACACACACAGTTTACGAATAAAGAAACGATATTTTTCTCGTATGCGTGATACAAATAAATGTAAATAATTAAGAAATACAATAGTTGAAGATTGAAACTCGTAATATATGAATTATATTATAATTAAACAGAAAAGAAGAGAGAGAAAATTGTATGATGTGCAAAAGAAATCGTAAAAACTTCTTCTAATCATAGAAAACATAGTAAGGTATAATAAGGATAATGAAGTATTTTGAAATGAAGTAAGAAGGAAAAGAAAATTAATTAAAACGTAGCAGGATACATGAAACAAAAGTCGAATCGTTCCAGTATTCGGATGAAAACAAAAAGAAGATTTGTGGGAGTTATATAAGGATAGATTTAAAAATATACGAAAACTGGAAAAATCGTCTTTTAAATTATCCGGTAATTAATACCTTTATCCTCTGCAACTATAACATACTGAGTATTTTAAAGTGGACATTTTAAAACGGTCACTTTTTACACTCTCCCATTCTAATTACCAACACCTTTTAACCGATTCTAATCTAATTTCTAAGCTTATTATGGTTAAAAGCTGTCAGTAATTGAAACACTTGTGTTATAGGATTATTATCATAAATTTGAATGAAAAAATGGTTTTCTTTTCCCTTCAATAGACAGAAATACTTCGCACAAAAAAAGAAGTTTAATATAACAAATTTGAAAATATTGTTTGTGGAAAAATTATTGACGAGTTAATGTTATAAATATTCCTGTAAATATAAAAAATGGTTTAGTGATTTGTAAAGAAAAAATTGATATTTAAAATAACAAAAAATGAATTGGATGATAAGAAAGCAAAAAAGAAGAGTGTAAGAGAGTAATGGTGAAAAATGCAAAACAATATTATTATTACTATTATTATTCTTATCATTTTTTAATATAATTTTTAGTGGTCTAATAACTTTTAAAATTTTTTTCTGAACGCAGGGTTCTACTTGCAAGAACTCCGAGAAAAGAAATAAATGAATGAAACAATAATTCATGAGAAGTATATTTAATTTTACGATTTAATTAATGTTTAATGTATCCAAAATATAATTGACGACTAACTACATAAGAAATAACTATCTCGTGTTTGTAGTTGAACTGTAATTTTGTTATTAGTGTACATTACAATGATCAACAAAATTGGGGGTAATGAAGGATTTTTGAACAAAGATCAAAAGCTTAGCATTTCTTGATTTTCTTCTCTAACTTCGGACTTTTTAAAAGATTTTTTTATATGGTTTGTTTAATTCTGTATCTTTTTAATTTATTTCAATGCTTTGTGACTACAAAATGTTTGTGACTTATGAAAAGGCTAACAATCAAATTAAATGAATTTTATGTGTTAAAAATAAAGTATTACTTGATCTAAGTACAGTTTAGTTTATTTAATTCAAATTTTGTATGAATGTGATACCAGATCGACAAAAGAAATTGTTATTAGGACGCTACTAATTTTGTCGTCAGTTTTACCACTGAGTTTAATATAATCTAATTTTTACTATTTTTAAAATAAACGTAAATATTGATTTTTTTTATTATCTTTTACATTGAAAAGAATGAAATCACAGTTCGTGAGAATCTTTCCTAATCGTTTAAAGAATCTGTATTTTATTACTGTTCCTTCGTCAGAACACTTTCTTGATTTTACTGTTTGTTAATGTCACGTCATAAAGATAAACTGATTTTCATACGTTTTATTATTATTTTTTCCAACCGATGTGTTTCTGAACACGGTATTTAGAAAACTATGTTTGAAGAGATGTTCAACATCACAAACATGTAATAATAATTATTACAAAAAAAGGTATGAACCTTTTTTGTAATAATTCTAATATTAGATAATTCTAATTAGAAATAATTCTAATATTTAATATTATTTTTTCATTCATTCTTTACATACACATTTCCTAGAGAAATATTAAGTATTAAATCGTTTTTTATTTCTATCTTTCGAAGTTTTTAAATTATGATAGAGCGTAACTGCCTTATAAATCTTTAATGGAAGTTTAATTTTAACTCCTGAAAAACATGACACCCGACCTGAAACAAAAATATTTAGTTGGCGAAAAAGTTCACAATTTTCGTATTAAAAGGGAAAAATTATTTGCTACTTTCAAAGTTTGCAGATTTTAAAAATAAATTTGGAGGGACTTGGAGAAAAAGAAATAGCCTTTAAAAATTGATTGTTGACATTAGAGAATTCATAATTATGCCCAATCCATCCATTCTTGGAATATCCAAAAAGAAGCAAGTACTTTTAAACTCGTGAAACGACAGAAACTGAAAACCCCCGACTTCTTTTTGTATAAGAAAAGCATTAAAAAGACTCAATGAATATAAACTACCAAGCTTCGATTTTTGTTAACCCCGTTTACCCTAGCAAGCTTGAAAGTGATTAAAACAGAATTAATCAAACGGTATAAAATCTATAAAAATGATAGCAATGCGTAAGTGGTTTTATGATTTTGTTAATTTTTAACAATTACAAAATTATGCATTTTTATTGGGAAGAATTCAGAAAAATGTTGAATTTACATATTCCCTATAAACCAAATTGAAAATTATAATTTCAATGTACTAATAATTCGTATTTGTGTACAAAGTAAAAAACGAAAAAGGAAAAAATCCTCGAACACCTGAGATTAATCTTGAACAAAACGAAATTAAAAAAAAAACCGTATACAGTTTGTGTTAATTAATTAACAAATAAGTGAACCAACAAACTTAATTAGATAGCTGAATTAACCATCGATGATGAAAAAAAAAATATGTATAATTGTATAAAAAAGAATTGACTAATTGTTAATATTTAAGCGACTATTTAAAAATAAAACGAGTAATTATTAATTAACACAAACTTACGATGGCCTCTCTCTCTCTCTCTCTCTTTTACTTTATACTTCTATAAGACAAATAAAGTAATTTCTTTTACTACTCTAAAATATAATTAAAAAAAAACAATTAAGCAAGTTCTCTTTTCTTGCTTTAAATTACAAATACAATCCGATGCAGTTAAAATAAAGTGAAGGAAAATAATTCCTCTACAAAACAATACAAATGTAGGAATATATTCCTGCTAATCTTACTTTGCTAAACATGCTCTTCTTTTAATTTTTATATTTCAATTTAGGACTATTGCCTTAATGAGTGAATTGACACCCGCTGTATTCGCATGCGAAAGAAGAGCTTAATTATTTTTCAATTTTTACATTCCGACATCATGATTAAGAAAAAGTTACAGATTTCATTTAAAAACGCAATATTTACTCGACGCTGCTTTTATTCTATGTCGCTTAAGATGATACACATTTTTCCTAAGAGAGAGGAGAAACATTTGCCGCAATGTAGAAATATATGATCGACAAGCAGAAATAAACATCATCAACAGATAACAAGTAATAAGATGTATACACTTTTTTTCTAAAATTTCGATTCCAATTTTTTGTAGCTCCAAAAACAATTATATGTAGCATCGCATATTCCAAAATCATATACTTCTTAAGGAGGTAGTTTTATGTGGATCCCCAATAAAGCAGCATTTTTGAAGAATTTTCCCTCAAAAACTGTTGCATGTAACGACGTGAAACTTTTTTTTTCATTGAGGGGAATTTTTTAACAGAATACAAGAAGAAATTGTTTATCCCGTAAACAAAAAAGATTTATTTATAATAATGAGCGTAGTCAAGTGAAAAAACGTTTTTGTTCAAGAATGGCTTTTTATTTTATTTTTTTTCGTTCCAGTTGACAATTTGTTCTTACAGATAAGTCTTTTTTCGAGGATTAAAGTAGTAAAATCAAGATTTCAAAATGATCCTCCTATGTTGAAATTTATATCCCTCTATTGTTCTAATTTTCTTTTACTTCTGAGCAGCAAATGAAACCCTTAGGTGGCCACCTCACCAGAATAACATAGCTGGCACACTAGGGCTTTTCAGACCCCACCCATAAAAGTTTATATTGCGTAAAAACTATTTACTTTTTAAGAGGAGAAATTAAATTAAGAGGATGTATATACGCCGCATGTATTTATGCATTTATCTATGTATGTATGTATTATCTATTTCTATCGTATTCTTGACTCTGTTTCTATCCAGATATGCATCTCTGATATTATTTTACTTTCGTATCATATTTTATTATATTTGGCAAGAAATCAACCATCAAGAGATAAGCAAAAAGAATTAACACTGACTGATATTGAAGAGGTTCGTGATTTTTGTGATATATGACGTACAGGGCGGGACAATTTATCTCCTATTACATAATTATATAATATAATTATGTAATATCGTTATAATTTCTTCAATTTTTAATATTTTTCAGATATTCTTTGTTCTCATTCCATAGCTGAGGATAAAATACATTGCGAACGTTTATTTTTGATTAGCTAAAGTTCAGTAAAAAAAATAAATAAATAATTCCATGTTTTACATATTAACTTTCACAAAATATTCTAGGAGCTATTTGTACCCCTTGATTGCACAAATAACCAAAACTCTTGGCAATTGTGCAAAGGCCACTTCGAGCGTTCCCTAAAGCGTGGCCAAATCTGTAAATGGGATAGAGTAGCCCCGATTTTTCGAGCCAGCCCTAAATAAAATGCTACATGGCATAGAGTCAGGTAAACAACCTTTGTTACTGGAGAATTGCAAACCCACGATGGTTTTGATGAAGAACCACTGTAATCACATTGCGTTTCAATTTGGGTTCCGGTAACGGTTCAAATTGATCAATTTTCCAGCCATAGTATTTACCTGAATCTATGCTATGTAGGTTTTGTTATTCAGGACTTGGTTTTGCTAGGGTTTTGGTGAAAAAAGGGGGTAATCCTATTCAATTTGCAGATTTGGCTGCACTTTGGGGAACAATTGAAGCAGCCTTCGTATAGTTACCAACAAATTTGGTTGTCTGTGCAATTGAAAAATGCAAATAGCACCTATTGTGTGGAATTCATAGACAAACAAGGAATAGAAATTTGCTGCGATTATGAAACATTTTTTAATATCAATTAATGTCCTATTTCCACAGTTACAAAATAAAAAAAAGGAGAAATTGAAAATTTAAATAATTTATGTTCAAAACTAATTCGGAACAAAATAAATTTTTCTTTAGAGCCTTGCACAAGGAGATAACGACGGAGATTACAATCTTAACAATTAAAATATCTAAGAGATTGTTTTCACTGTTGTAATAAATAACTATTTGATGAGATGTCAACAATGTGTGTGTCAATATGTCCCTTATTGTTCTGATAAGATATTTCGCCATCGGATGGTGATAGACATAGAATCACCATCCAAATACTCATTTGGGTTGTGGGTTTCTATTTGATGTAAATATACAATCGCCAATAATCTCAGAAATTCATACAACGTTATATATAAACGGAATTAACGTCACGACGAAGTTCAAAATTAGAGCAATGTCACGAAGTTCCAGGGCCATGGAAAAGGAGTCAGAGCTCCGAGTTTTTTTCAGCAGCAGTGAATCCGATGCTGGAAGAAAGAAAATGTCTCGAGGTATTTTTGCAGCAATTCCGGCAGAATCGTATTTTTTATTTTTACTGAAAATTGCTGAAGGTGTTGACAAAAATCTGAATACACTTTTCCGAAATTTTGCCATCATGGTTAAAATTTGATAGCATTAACGGATAATTAGTATTGGAAGAATCTTGTGTATTTTGTTTAGCAGCTTGCAGAAGGAAAACAGAAATGTAAATAGGGTAAAGCAACCATGTATAGTCAACCATACAACACAGTTCAATGAGCATTAAATTTTCAAATGGATAATTCAGAATAGATTTTTAAGATTTCCTAGGAGCATTCTTCTCCAATTGTTTTCCAAAATTCAGAAATATTATAAAATTTGTCTCCGTCTAAATAAAAAAGGGTTTCTATATTATTTTTCTGCCTGTTATTTTTGTTATATTCTTCAAACCTCGATTTTATCAACTTATGATAATAATATTAAAAATTTTCTGGAATTTTCTTAGCTCAAAAATATGGAATACACTCAAACCTGTTTATGTGCAGTTTTTTGTACGATTTCTTTATGCACTTCGTGAAAAAATGTCCCATTGACTGCGAAAGGCGTATATATACGCTTTGACAAGTTCATCAATATATACGAAAGGCGCATATATGCGCCCTTAATGACTGACATCTGAACATTGCCGCATATATTGATAGTTTCGTGCAAGAGTAAGCCGCAGTCAAAGGGTTAAAGAGTAGGTTCGCGATGGTTCTACATTAAACGTTTTTATTTGCAAAATCGAGGAAGTTGTAGAGGTAAAGAAGTGGATTACGAAATTTGTTCCGGATAAAGAAGTTACATATAATTTGGTTTTTTTTACACAATAATTATATTTCATTGATAGATGAAGAAAAGGACTTTGTGTGTAAAAATTGAAATTATATATAATTTTCTCCAATAGGTTTTAAACAGACAATTATGTCTCTTTAAATGTATATTAAACAATCAGATGCAAGTCTTATTAATCCTTGGATAAAAGTAAAACAAAAAATGTTGTAACACAGTACGTTGTAATTATATATACATTTTAACGGAATGATGTGACGAACGGCAAAAAAGAAACGGAATAATATGCAATAATGTAAGAATTCGATTGTTAACTTGTTAAAAAATGATAGTCCTCAAAATTCTTTATCCACTTCTTTTTTTAATATAGAATTTTTCCTTATTATCCTGTTTACGACTATTTCATTTTCTATTCTCTTTATTAAACAATACACGCACATGTTTAATTTTAAGGCGTCATACCTAATCGAGGAGATCGAAAAAAGCGATTTTATAAGATTTTCTTTGGAAAGTCCTTTGAATTTATTTTCTTGAGTTTCTTTCGAAACTGTGGAATTAAACATATCTTTGCGTATACACTCATTTTTTTTTTTTGAAAAATTTTTATTTATCGACATGCCACGGCCGGTTTCCAAGAGCACCTCCAAGGAAAGGAGTTTTGCGGCGACCAAGGTATCCCTGGAATGGATCGTTCGAAATAAAAAAACAATGAAGGTTTAGTTAATATAAGCTACAACCTTGTCTTTAATCGAAGCGATAAACAAAATATCACATTTGAAGAAGGGGAAATAAAAAATTGTATTATTCGCTAAAAAATTTCGTCCTAAAGCATTTATACACCAAGTAATGTGGGTCTGATCGAGAAAACCTTTGATTAAAAACTGAAAAATAAAGTTCTAAAGCTTGTGGAAAAATTTAAGTGCGATCGGTTAAATCGTTTCCGAGGTATCTTGATCGTAAATTTAAGGGAAGACTAAACTGAAAAATGAAAATTCGCTGCTGTTTTCTCTAAACCTTTTTTTTTAATGGTTCCCTAGGAGTAAAATGAGGTTTTTAAGAGATTCCACCTAGTGACAGCCCCCAAAACAAAGATTTATAGCCTACAACCTAAATTTCATACGTAAAACAGGTGTCAGAGAGAATAAGCCCATGCGCAAAGTGAGAAGGTATATATGACTGCTGGACGTCTAAAATAATTAAAAAGGCCCTAAAAAATAATAACTCCAGATTAGAATTTCAATTTATACCTTATTTCAAGAACAAAAAAAATTTTTTCTTATATTTACTTGTCAGCGAATTTTTATTTTTCGGTTTAGTCTTCCCTTAAAAACATAGTTATGAGAAAAACGTCGAGACGTCATTACAGATATGACTGTTCTCTTCGAGAATATTTTTCAGATCACCATAAAATTTCGTTGGGTTGCAGTTCAGAGTATCTACCAAACGAAAATGGAAAAAACTGGAAAATCGAGTTTTTTAAATCCTGGCTAGGTGTAACCTTTTAAATAAGACTTATTCTCGTCCGCAACTTTTCTGTAAGACTTCCTTTCAGGCTAAAGGAGTTTATGAAACTTTTTTGAGAAACAGTCAAATGCAATGATGATATCTTGTGTTAGACCCCGAGACCTATAATAAGTATAACAATTTAGGGTTTTCTTAAAGTTGGACGACAACTTCTCATATCAGAGCATTATTTTTACAGTTCGAACTATTACTCCGTATATTGAAGGGAACTCAGCTCGTTGGAATCTTCCTTGTATACAAAATTGCCCGATATGCGATCGTTTAATAGAAGGTAAATATTAACAGACATATCGATATGTTGTAAAATTGCAAAATTCTTATTTTACTCATTTTACGCTCGTGAAAGAGGGAAAGATTATTTTATCATGCAATAAATTATCCAGAGATGTTTTTCTCAACAAGTTTTATGGGTGAATATTTTTTATTTTCATGGAAATGTTTGTTTACTTTATTGTGCGTTTCATTATTTTAATGGACAAAAATGACTACATGAAAATGTTTATTGCTTACTGACAATTGCAAAAGCGTATTTTTCCCTAGTTTTTTTTTTTTCAAACAAACGATTTCAGAGATAACGAAGCGTGAGATTATTGATTGGTGCAAAGAGCGTTAATAAAAAAAACGTATTAGATTATTTATTTTATGCTACATAAAATAAGTTTATTCCGAAAAATATTCTATTGGCCACGAGAATACTTTGACGTAAAACTTTGTCATAAATGCTATCAAATTACGTCGTAAGTTTTTTTTTAATACATTTAATCTGTTTTTATAAATTCAGCAAGATTGATGAAATTGTAAAATTACTGTAATCAACAGTAATTAATTTTTAATTTTAAAATTCGTGGTTTGTCGTATATTTAATAATTTATTTTTCTGCTAGGTTTTGAAATTCCACCCGATCAATTTGTTATACCTGCTTTTAGCAACAAGTAACATCAAAATCATTAGGTGAATCCCCAAAACTAGCAAGAAAAAATGGATTCGTAATCAAGTTTATGAAAATTTTGAAAAATAAAACTCAAATTTTTTGAATCTTTTGAGAAATCTCAAGTACAAAATTTCAGTTGTGTGCTCTTCCATCGAGGGTAAGATGTGCGTTAAAAAAACATACCATTTCGCTTCTCTACAATTCTACCACCTGTGTGTACTGCGTTTGTAGCAATTTAATGCTTGCCTTTGTATCCCAGACAATAGTCAATATTTAACTAAAGCGATACTGATGAGTTTTAGACGTTAATTACCGTAAGGATTCCGAAACCGTGTTGCAATGACACTTACAATTAGTGTCACTTGACGTTTCTATCTGTTACGCTAGGCACTACATATCTATACATGTAAGACATTTGTCCTACCGTGTTTCTGTCGTAATTTTAGTGGCTTCAATTCCACTTTAATGGTTCTGTCATCAGAAACATTAACAGGAGGCAGTGGGAGCCCACCTCTTATCAATCGAGAGACAATTACAGTGGGAAAGGGGATGAGAGACCACCGTCTTACGTGCTGCTCTATAACATCTATATATTTTCTCATTGACTCCAGTGGAAGAACTATAAGATCTCATTAATTTTGCTTTCGACAATTCTTCTAAAATAGTTTTCCTTATTTTCTACAAATTTGTATAATTTGTTTTTAACCCTAGAACAGCACACCTCCAAACTCGAACGTAAAGAGCGCAATCGATTTTCCAAAAAAGGTAATTATTTTGAAAAATGAAGGGTGTGATTTTTAGAGAATTACTAATTTTCGTAATATCGCACATAATTACAGATTTGGAGTTCGGACAATTTTCGATTTTGGACAATGGAGTTCGAAAATCGCGTGGGGTCATATCGACCCCATGTGCTGTTCTAGGGTTAAATCGAAGTGTACAATAAATTTTCTCATTTAAATAGTTTTAATTTATACAAAAATCGTAATTTTTTATTTTGAACCGGTAACAAATCGACCTGTTATAACAGAGAATTTTAATTATATATTAATTGTAAATGCCAAACCTTGGCACTTATTGTGAGGAGTACTTCGAGTGCGTAAGGTTAAAATATAATAAATAAAGATTCCATCAATGTAATGTATTATGAACGACCTGAATGAAGGGTTTTGTAAAATTTTGATTTTTACAAAAACCACAACAATTTTACGAAATGGTTCATTTTTCGAAGTGAAATGATTTTAATTTTTTTTTTACTAAAAACAATATAATTTATTAACTTTCTATACAAAATTTAAGAGTTTTTCGAATTTTCGCCACCATATTGGATTTACTATTTGAAACTTTTAAAATGTAACATAAAAATCGGATTTAGCGGCACGAATACATTTCGTTCCAAAATTTTTGTGTCGTTTTACAAAAAAGCAATTCCAACGCATTAATGATATAAAAAGCTACTTTTCGCCCTACTTCGAAGGGTTAATCGATTCAAAGTTTCATATCATCCTTCAGAGGATAATACACTTGCATGAAAAAGTCCAATTATGGAAACTTTGTCGGCAAAATTTTTTTCACAGTATCCCGTAGTTTCTTTTTAGACATGTTTTTGCAAAAATTGTCATGTATACGAAATTACTGAAATTCCATTTAATTTATAAAACTCGACCTTTCTTCACATTCCATACCATTTTTTTCCATTTGGTCGTTATAAACTAGAAAACTTGATGAAAAAATAATATTTTGAAACTGTCATAAATCATGACAGCTTACTAAACGCCTTCGCAACGGTAGATTATTTCTTTAATTGGATAGCACAACATGTACAATAAATTTAATATTTGCTGTATATATATATATGTATATATGGAGGCAGCGTAACAAGTTTGGTTTCTAGTGAAAGGACAGAATAAAATAATTATAGGTGATAATAAAGGTCAATTATTATGCTTATAGGTGATGATAGTATTTAACTTTGAAAGCTACATAATTTTTTCGGTGTATGCTAAAAACGAGCGGTAAAAGCTAGGGTTTACATTTTCATTGTTCGAAAAGAGAATGAACAAGGAAAATCAATAATAATTATTTAAAATTGGGAACACTGTGTATTACAAGGTATTTTAAAAATATTTTTCATTTCTCTTTACAAGAGCGTCAAAATTTGCTGAATACTGAATAAGTCTTACATTTTTTTTTTCTATTAGTACCAGTTATTATTTATTAAACAGCAGTCTGATCGGACAGTTAGTATTTTTTTACACAACACGAGAGTCCCCTTTTTATGTGAAAAGAAGACGCAGGTTTTTGGAAAAAAACTCATACATAAACTTGGGAAATTACTAGTTTTTGAAACAAATGAACCATCAGAGTGGTCTAGCGGCAGTCTAAAATTTAACACATAAAAAAAAGAGTTTTCCTTTGCCTTCTCCCCCCGATTACTCAATTTATTTTCAATACCATCGTAAAGTACGAGCGTAAATGGTGATTTCGATCTTCAAGATGTTAGTTCCTGCAAGAAAATTTGATTGAGTTGAATCGGATTAGTCACAGCTGTATAATAGCTGTCCCAAAGGACAACCGCTGGTGATTAATCAAATTCAATCCATTATTACAAAAGGAGTTGCGGTTTGTTTTTATTTGCCTTCCGATCTCCAAGGAAAAGGAAAGGACTGTTCGTTATTCGAACGTATATGAAACTAATTAATAAAACATTGAAACTTCAAACAACTGTGACCTTGAGACAGAAAGGGAATAAGCGTCGACAAAGAATGTTACGTCAATGTACAGGTAATATTACCAGAAAGTAGCTCCCTTGGACTAATTCTGAAGAAATTTCCGGGTTGCCAATAGGGTAAAACAGATCTAATTGGTCCACAACAGAGACGCCGCTGCACGCAGAAAAACGATTTTTTCATCTCGCTAAGAAAGTGACGAAAATGTGCCCGTCACAAAAAATGTTAAAATCACGTGCGAAAATAATGAAAGTTTCAAGTAATTTTTTGAGAGTTATATACAGGGCGAGGCATTTAACCTGAGAAACCTGAATAATCATCTACTTGAAAACGTATGGGTTTCTATTTAAAAGAATAAAGTTAACCTCGAGATGAGCTTAAAAACCTTCACACGGAATCGCACAACTTTTTTACGAAACATTATTTTCTCAAATCATTTTTTTCCGAGTTATCGAGGTTCGTCGGGTTAAATGCCTCACCCTGTAGGTACAAATTTCTTTATAAAAATAACGAATAAAATAACAAACTCTATTTCTCACTATAAAATTGAAATTATTGTTAACTTTCTATAAATATTCATTACGTTCTTATTGTTAGTTGATTCATTTATTTTACGTGCGGATGCATCTTTATTATTTTGCAATAATTTTCACGATTTTGAGAATTCCATTTTACGGATGTGAGATAAAGATATCGCGTAAAATAAAAAAAAATCTAATTTTCACGATAAAATTGTGGTTTGTTCCATTATTTCAAATCGCGGGAGCCCCCTTATTTTTGGTACTAATTTTCATTATTTTGACAATTCTTTGATTTCGCGGGTGTGATAACCACTTTTAATACATTATTACATGGTGCTTTAAAAAATCGATGAGTCATTTTTAGCGGTTCGTCACTTCCTAACAGACGAATGTTTATTTTTAAAGATATTTAGTTAACGGAGGAAGAGCCCTTGTAGCTAAATATCACTTTTCCGACAAACAAAAACTTTTATTTACAAATATCACTCACAAAGAAATATTATGAAACCAAAAAAAAAAAGATGAATTTAAATACGACATCTTTAGCTTCCAAAATTTCAAAGCAGCCACGATTTGCGGAAGTAACGAAATTTGTGACCTCATTCAAGAGAGCCATCGTATAAATTACTGTTTTTTCTATACAGCCACTCTGTTATATCTCCAAAATAAAACCACACTTATGAAAAACTAAGTTATAAATAATAGATGAAGTATTTTATTTCGCCATTTTCCTTAAATATTGAGTGAAAGAGTCGACGTACCAAAGCAATACTCAATATCCCGTCTAGTTCAATGTCATTCTATGGGATTTCTTCATACGTCCTAAAACATCTGAGGTTTTCAAGTTTTTCCATTTAAATGGAAATGTAATGAAAATAAAAATATCGTGTCAAAACCGGTAAGACGACATACAAACGAACAGTAACTTACAGTTAATAATTATGGAACCTACAAATTATCTTTGTTGCTAATTTCAACATGAAATTTGTTACCTACAAATTATCCTTGTTGCTAATTTCAACATGAAATTTTTTACCTACAAATTATCCTTGTTGCTAATTTCAACATGAAATTTTTTACCTATAAATTATCCTTGTTGCTAATTTCAACATGAAATTCTTGATGTTGCATTTTCATAGAAAAATGGAGTATAAAATTATGAATAACACTGAACGACAGTTCAGCACATGTTGAACAAGTTCCGAACTACCTCATTATCAAGAAATGGTACTAAACACTCATACTCAATATCCAGTGATACGCATATATGTAGTTGTAATAGGAATGTATAGTAAAGTATATTTGTTAGTAAATGACCTCTATTAAGTAAATCAACTTCCACATTCATTTCAAGTCATTTGCTCAGAGATTTTCACAGCAGAGAAAGATAAAGGAAAATAACGCGGCTATAGGTACATTTATATGTACATGATATAATGCACGTCTGCACTCACTTTGCAACACTAAAGCTTCGTTCCACCAAAGTTAGGTCTTATGCCCGTTAAAAAATTATAAATAACGTTAAATTAATTAAGTGCTCGAACATTAGTTTAATTAATTAAGTGCCTTCTTAACAATACACAAACTATAGATACACGGGCAATTTTGTGTTAAAATGAGTCACATGAAATTAAGGCATTTCTCAATTGACTCATCTCTAAAGTACATCGTCACACTAGTTTGCAGTTATTTACAGAATAGAGATAGGGGAAATGCGGAAGATTTCTCACATTGTTTCCATTCAGTAACTCGCATGACGCATAAATGAAATCGATTTTACAAAAGGTGCGTTACTATAATAGTACAGTAAAAGGACAATCTATGATAATTGTGCATTAACAATATACGACCAGCAATCTTGACCCGGCTTTGCCCGGGAATGGAATGATTACACTGAAATAAGTATTTATACTCAAATATGTGTATTTTTAAGCAAATTTCATATCTTGACGAATCATTTTTCGGTTGTCTTTGGAAAATCGTATTCCTTGCTGGAAATTCTGGAAGACACTGTATTAGTTTGCAAAGCCTCATCACATTTTTGAACAAACTAACCTTTCGACCACAGATTCACTGAATTTTATTTCAGTAATTCAATGGGAAAGGAGGATTTGGCAAAACAATGAAAATTATCTTAAAAAATTGTAAATTAAGAATTTTGACTGTGAGACAAACTACCTAGAGGTGGAACAACCGGCCCTCAAAAAGTTAAAAAATTAAGGTTTAAAATTGATATTTCATCTGAATGTTATGTCAAAGTTTTTGGTACCACTGATTATGAATGTCATGACGTATAACTAGAATTTGACAGTAGACACTTATCAATTTCGTAACAAACTTTAAAATTTCATAATTTTTTCTTAGAAAAATAGAGTTACACTAGGGTTTCAAATGTTGCTGAATGTGCATTTCATACCGCAATGGAGATTTGGCAGTTGAAAAAAGGTAACTTAAAGAAGAAAATATTCTTACAGCAAAAATACTCTAAATTTGTCTGGGCTTGCAATTAGATGTCAATTTGTCATTTTCATGCAACGAGTATATTCACTGACTTTTAAGGCTCTGTTTCGTTTTTGTCCCTCGGAGAGCACACACCTATTATTCTACACACACCTATTAACTAAAACTACTCATCTGATTAAGTTGACAAATTCTCAGACAGTCTTGAAATATCGTAGAATTAATCCTCGTAGTTCAAATGCATCGTTAGGGATATTGAATTGTGCCCATAATTCTGAAACTGGTCTAAGTCATATTTCTTTGTGTTGATAAATTTATAGGATTTGTTTTAAATAAAATAAAATATGTTTTTACATTCTGCAACATTGAAAATTGGAGTTTCATTAGTCTTGATTGATGAAGAAAAAAAATGTATTGCAAGATAAAATGATGCGAGATAACTATAAATCTCATCTTTTTCAAATCTTGACTTAGACCACTTTCATAATTATGGGCACAATTATCAAACGAAATTGTTCAATGACAAATTTTCCACAAAAAAAGGGGGGATTTTTATAGCACCCTGGAGGGCCAAGGTTGGGCCAGACCCAAAGACCCGAACCTTTGTAATGTACAACTGAGTCATACAGAACCAGGTAATACGACCGCGATCCCTTAGAGTGTTTGGATATTTTCGAAATTCTGTCATAAAAGAAAACCTTAACTTTGACTCTCGAGTGTGCTAAAATATCCGTCTGCGTTTTTACATTAATATTACCTTACTTTATGAAATGGGTATTACATAAAAACAAGAAAGATCCAAATTTTGCATGTTCAGCAAACAAGGGCATAATCAAATTAACCTTTAGAGTACCGGCATGGCTCCTTTAGACGTCATGGCCTAGAGTAACTCATGGTTTGCTCCAGCATCCGCCTGTGGTTTGGTCCTAAGTAGAGGACCTCGGAACTCATTTCAGTGTAAATAACATAAGGTTTAATGATTTTCGAGATGCCGGTCCTCTAAGGGTTAAATTTATGAATTTTTATACGTTAATGCCAATTTATTCCAATATTACTGTAAAATCCACATAAACTTCTTATTTTTGAAATGATTCAAACGTGATTATTATCTAATCATTTTCCCTTGTGCGCCTTTATTAATGGCCGTTGAACCCAGAACTAACTACATTGAAACGTACCCAACGAGGATTATTTAGAGAACGATAAGATAACAAATATCAAATAGTATCTATGTTTTGTGTAAGTGTCTACGGTTCTCACATAAGCAAACTGCTACTTTCTCAAATTATACAATCTTAAAATGCGAAAGGTATTTGATGAAACATAAGAAACCTTGAAAAAGTTGATTTAAAATAATCTCAAAGAAAAATATGTAATAAACACATTTTTACTATAATATTTGCAACACCATATAATGAATCCAACCATGACTAAAATCAACTGTATATTTTCAGACATTTTAACCACATTTATCGTTATTTCAACAATTTTTATCTGCCATTCAACTGGATATTTAATATTTAACGTTTTTGCTTTTTATAAATCTTACAAATCTTAAAAGTTAAAAATGATTGTTATTATAGTAAAATAAGTATTAGGCGAAAGTAAATGTCATAGAAAGAAAAGCAAATTTATTTGAAATAATGGAAATGTTATTAAAAACTTTGGAAAAAATTATGTTACAATTAAATACTAAGAAAATATTGTTCTAGAACAATTTACAAAATTTGCATATCAAAAATGTTCTAAGAAATAAAAGAGAAAAAAATATCATTGACTTAATATTTAACCCTTTGGCTGCTAAAGGCGTATATATACGCTTTGACAAGTTCATCAATATATACGAAAGATGTAATCATTTTTCTATTGAATTTTCGTTTTTTCTTCCGAAAAATATAAATGCCAAAAACGATTCAAAATCCTAAGTGTTACATTTTATACGTGTGCATAATAAACAAGATACAAGAAGCTTAATTTTATAAATTATATTTAAGTACATGTACCCCCACAATTCATTTTTCGAGAAAATACTTTAACCCTTGAAATTTTTACATTTTGAATGTATTTTCAATAACATATATATTTCAGACTTTACAACTATCGATCTATATTAATATTTATAAAAATAAAAATATATTGGAACATATAAAGTAATAACAGCTTTTGAGATATTTATATACGTAAATTTTTGCAACAGATCCAGACATTTTTTGGATGATTTTAAACAGCGAATCTACATTTGTACATAAAAAAAATTGTTCGAGAGATGGTGATAGCAAAAAATACTGAAAAGGCTAATTGATTTAGCATTTTTTGGAAAGTTCCTGTTGATGTGTAACTTTTTTTACGATACTTGGACAGAAAAAAATATGTTTTGAATTTTAAATACCCTGGACTTTTAAATACATTTTTAGATACAAGGAAAAGTAAGTATTTAATTTATACAATCTTAGTAAAAAAATCTCGTATTAAAAACTATACTTTTTTTTACTGTTTTTGTTAGAAACGTAACATGTTATACTAAGGAATTTGTATATCGGCAATCCAACGTCAGGAAAGTTGAAAATAACGTTAAAAAAGAAATAAATATTATTGGCAAAAATTCTAAATGATAAAACTTATGAAATTCTCGAGTCTCAAAGAGCATTCAATGCAAAAATACATTCAAGTTAGTAAATCTCGTGCATAAATTGTGTAGCTTAAAACAGGTGTTATTTCATAATTGCTACAACATTCCAAACTACACTTCCATTTCAATAAAAGAAAAATGAAAAAAAAAAATGGGGAATGAAAGTGAAGTTCGAAAAAGCAGAAGAAAGTAAAGGTTTTCCGGTAACCAATAACGATATATTTAAAAATATTATTGTGATTCGGTGGAATCTCCAACTTTGCATGCCAGCGGTTGACTTTTATCGTCCTTATCACCAAGTGGAGGAAAGTTTACTCGTGCTTGGGATAAGTTAAAAAGAGGGAGTCCAGTAACTCTACAAGCTACAAGTAAAACCAGAAGCAGAGTATCGCCTTTAGCCAGTAATATAAGAAACACAAGACATTATAACACAGTGTGCCTTAAACTCTTGGCTTTCTTGGCACACATTTTTAGTTTTTAGTGCACGCGCACGCATTACGTTGCACAGACGAGTTCTGTTATACATGAGTGGGACTTGTATCGTAGTGTTTTTGCGAGTGCCGTTCTTAAGGAGACAAGTTCATTGGGATTTACTCAACGTTAGTTAGTTTGGCAGAGATTTATTTTCGACGGAAGACAGGCTGGGCACAATAAAAAGAAGGCAAGTCTCTAACACGTTACATTTCTTTCACGATCTGGCGTTAATTCAAAAAATTTTATTTGCTATGAACGCAAAAACCGTGAAGGAGTGAAGTTTCGTGCATGCAAATGGGCAGAATTGTCATTCATTGCTTTCAAAACGTGTTTATTCCTTATTTTGATTGAAACCATTATGCGTCCGAGTTACAGCTTAGTTACAAAATTAGATTTTCGGGCGTCTCTTTAGCGAAGAAGTGTGGAAATTGATGTAAAAATAACGTTGAACTTTCTCTCATATTGAAACTCGTGGGATGAAGGTGAAACGCGTGTTGGGAAGATACAAAAGTGAAATGAATGGTCCAAAAATGTTTTGTGCAGATTCGAAATGCTCCGCGGAGCAACGGCGCGGTTATCTTTTAGCACGTGGCTTTAAGGAACACGTGTTCTTGACTACATGTGTATACGTACTCGGCGGGTATTTCTTCTTCGTCGACTTTATGGGCCCCGTTTACGGCCTTTGGGAATTACGTTACCTTTTTTTCGATGTTTTAACCTTGAGAGATTCCAAATTTCCATACTTCGACGGAGTTCGCGTGATGCAAGTCGAGACTCGCCAAAATATTCCTCAAATGATTTTTAGTTTATCTTCTGTGAGAACAGAGTTTATCGCGTCTTATGTCTACGGCTTCGCATCATGCTTCGGTTGCGAAGATAAAGAAAGGAGATGAATTTAAAAGGAACCAAAGGAATGAAGAGTCTAATTTAAACTTTACTTTGTCGGATGATACGGTTGTCTTTTATTTGAGAGTTTCCGTGTATTTCGGTGGAACGACGATCAAAATTCCAAGGATTCGAAGAACCGTCATCGAAGTTGATCCGTTTGCCGAAAAATGTCAATATGCTTTTTGTCAAAAAAAACTAAAGAAAAAGAAGAAATATTAGTCGAGAAATTAAAAAAATGTTCAGAATCAAGAAAATTTCGTGCCTTTTGTATTGGAATTCCTAATTTTTATACGTGTTTTTCAAAAGTGTACGAAAAAGTTTCAAACTGTTTGTGTGTGCAAATATTTTTACTTTTTTTCAGGAATTTCATATTTTAAAAATATTATACAAATAAAGTCATTTGAAGCACTTGCAATTTTAGATCAATTTAGTATGATTCTTTTGAAATGTTTGGAAATCAAATATTTTCACCAAGACTCTTTTTAAATTTATCCACGCAAAGAAAGTAGTGCCTATTTTTTATCTACTCATCAAAGAATATGTTTCTAACTTTTTTATTAGGTTGGGGAAAAAGTAATTTCGATTTATCCCATTGAAGAACATGAGAAAAGCCGAAATTACTTTTTCCCCAACCTAATATTTACCTGCTGTAGCTTCTAATACGTTCTTAATAAAGTCGACTTTTTTTAAAAAAAAAGAACAGTAAGGAATCAGAAAAACAAATCGACAGATTCCCAATTGCAGTTTAATTCCATTCAAAAATATATGTATCAACATTTTGAACATTACAATTATTTACACACAACTTGGTTACTCTAAAAAAAATATTAAGGACTTTTGAAGTACATCGTTAAAAAATTGTGTTTACTCGAGAGACGTCCTTCTCCTCAAACCTCCTTAAACAATTAAAAACTCCTTTTTTAATTGGTCACAAAAAGTTTTGGAAAATATTACCTGTAATGAACACGTTGATCATTTGTTTGATTTCTTCAATAAATTTCTAATTATCATTTCTTAAGTAATTAGATATTACTTGTTAACGCCTTACATTTTTCTCTTCCTCTTAGCACAGATTGACTGTATTTCATTATTAGAGGGCAAATATTATAAAGCATAGATTAACGTAATTACTTAATCTTTGATCGTCTGTTGAATGCGGTCTATAATATCACATTGCAATTTCACGGTTTACACATCTGCTGGCTTTTATGTAACTAAAAGTTGTTAGCATTTAATTAACCTTAAACGTTAGGGGGCTACATACACCTAGCGACGTAAAAAATGAGATTTTTTTCAATTTTTTTAAAAAACCGTAATGTATGTAATATATTTAAAAAACCCGTTATGTATTTTATATAAAACCCGTAATGTATTTTATATAAAATCTAATTCCAATGACATATATATTTTCTTTAATACTTACAGTAACTTTATTTCTTATTTGCCTACATCTCTTTAAAAAAACATGTATTTCCCCAACTTCAAGGTCTGTTTGAGTCAGCTTGGGTTCATTAGAATATATTATTGGGCTACGCCTCGGAAGTAAAGGCTTACTAATGTCATTGCCATCGTATTTTTTTTTAACGGAAATGTAAACTCATTGACATATGTTATTCATAAAAATGTGTTACTTATGAATAGCCTATACGCTTATAATAATTTTCGAAATAGGTAACCCCCAAATACCAAGGTTCTATTGCAACTTCCCAATAAAATCAAGTGATTTTTACAATACTATCTCTCTTTTTTCAGTCAATTTTCTTGATTTTGGAGAAGAGGCAAGAGAATAAAAGTCAACTTTTGTATTATGAATGGAATAAAATTATAGGAAGAAAATCTAGCAAAATCCTAGCAAAACTCTAGCAAAACCCTAGCGACACAACTCAAAAACGCAATTTTTCAGGAAAGGAAAAAAACTTTTCTACCTTTGGAAAAAAATTGTGGGGGAATATAAACAAACAAGCACCGATCAGATTATTGCCCCAAATAAAGCTCTTGCCAATAATCATAAGACTGGTTTTTCTTGTTCTAATTAGTAAATATTTTTTAGAAATATCCTTTCTTCGACCGTAGATTGCAAATAAATATATATTTTTCCTCAGTCATTTGGACTTAAAATTATTTATTTCAATATTTGTGTTGACGTTTCGACAACAGGAGATAAATAAAAAATTACATTTAGCACGACAATATTATGAGTAAAATACGATATTATTTCAACTATTTATTTCAATATTTGTGTTGGCATTTCGACAACTTGTACGTTATCATTTTATAAACTGTACAAAAAATTATATTTAGTATAACAATATGAGTAAAAAACGACGCTGGATTAACCAAATTACATTAAGTAAATTTTGTTAATCCAGCCTCGTTTTTTACTCATAATATTGTTATACGAAATATAATTTTTTGTGTATTTTTTAAAATGATAACGTATAGGATGTCGAAATATCAGCACAAATATTGACATAAATAATTTTGAGACTGATGGACTGAAGAAAAAAAAATATATATATCTAATTGAGTAATATTTAACTGATTCAATGTCAATTATTCACAATTAACTCGGAACCAACGGTTGAATTTCAAAAGCATAAAATGGTAATTTGCAATTTCATACTTTCAAAGTTCAATCCTTTGTAACTATGGAGATGACCATTGTTATTCCGAATTTATGGAAATCACTGGCCTTGACTCATAAAGGAATGATGAATCTTCATAATATTATTAACAATACCATTGATTGTTCGTAATTATCAGAGCGAGAAATGTTGCTTTGCCCTATACCTTATGTTAAGAAGTACTTATCGTTACCCTTCTTGTATATCTTATCACTGTACTAAATGTGGCAAAAATTCCATTTCAAGTAAAATTTGTATATTGGTAATTACCGTCTGTCATAAATCATTTATTGAATATCTTCAGCTAAAATTCTTTATAAGAATATCGCGAATTTTAATTAGCAGTGCTGTGAGTAATTATTAATTGGTTACACGCTTTCTCTGTGCTTAGTTCCTTCATTAGATTGGGCAGTAAGAGTCCGAATACTCATAAACAGGTAAATGAATAAATTGTGACTGGGGATTGACACACAATTTTGGTCTTGTTGTAACTTTCCTATAGTAGATGACAGAAAGTTTATTTCAAAATGATTTCTGTTTTTATTGAATTTATGCAACAATAAGATTTTCAACCGTGGTTGGAATCCTATTATTTTTGGTGGTTTGGTGTAGCTTTTATCGTATTCCGTGGTGTTATATAACTTTTATATATACTGACATTTTTGAGGACTTTTGTAACACGCGCCTTTGAATTTTCATAAAAGTCGAAACAGAATTTAAGCGTAAACAAGCTCCTTTTCAATTTTTTAAATATCCCAATGCAGCTATAACGATAAATAATATTTAACACCTTCTTGCATTCATTAGTGCATCGTTACGATATGTGTCATAAGACAAAGAAGATTGCACCTTGTCCCAATGAAGCGTAGTAACGCGAAACAGCGCAAACATTTCAGAAGAAACAAAGAAATGCTACGGATCAGTTGGTTTGGCATAAAATATTTGTATTTTTACGTTTTGCTAAGGTTTTGCTGTGGGTCGTAAAACAAAGAAGATTGCACTTTGTCCCCACGAAGGGTAGTAACGCGAAAAAGCGCAAATATTTCAGAAGAAACAAAGAAATGCTATGGACCAACTGGTTTAATATAAAATATGAGTATTTTTAGTTTTTCTTTTATTACGTTTCGTATCTTGACGTGAAAGCAAGCGACGATGGAGAAATGAATGAACTTATGTATGTATATGCAATAGGATTTCTTTCTGTATCAAATAGTGAGATGAATATTAGTAAATAAAAGCAACGCGAGTAATAGGAAATTTAAAGATAAGGTTTTCCCGGACTTTGACCTAAGCACGTGATCGCTAATGTACAAATATGTCAGAACTGAGTCTGAATCCATCACTGGATGTTACATTATGCGCGCATTCATTCTGATTGTAAACAAAGACTTACAGAAAGAAAAAATGTAAGAGATACTATTTCCATGATACGCATTTCCCCTTTGTATTTTCTCAAAGAAAAATGCATATTCACTTTTGTTATCGTGGTAAGGAAACTCGCTTGAATTATTTTTAGCTTGCATTGCTATAAAAAATACACATTGGGAAAATGATAGACTAGATACACTCTTTGTGTAGAAGCTAATAAATTTGAATAACACTTTTCGACACGAAGCATCCTTAGGTGTCATAAAATTCCACTAAAGTGTGATAAATCTTGGAAAGAGAGATTGTTATAAAGTGTAATTCTTATAGAGACGTCATACTCTAATATGTAAACTAGGAAAAAGATACACCAGTGCTTAAATTGTTCAAAATCATCCCTGTGTCATGAATAATATTAAATAAGAATATTAGATATGTTATTTCGAAATTTCCCTTGGATCATGGCCAAAAGGGTTATACGTTTATTGTAACAAATTTATTGATAACGACTATTTTTGGTATTATTGAGGGATACAATTGCGAAAGACTGTCCCCTGAGCTTGGCACCCCGGCTAATTCGTTAATAATATAATATTAAATTATTGGTATTCACCTAACATTTTTTATATCAGTATTTATAGAGTATAAACCTATAAAGTTGCAAAATTGTACCTAAAGAGCATCGCACAAAGGGGTCGACACGTATGCAGACATTATAAAGATTAATAAAATCAGATAGAACAAATAAAAAATCTGGTAAAAAAATTACTTAAGAATTTCGTTTTCGTCTCAGTCATTTTGAATTGTGATCCTAGGTTCTATTTTAAAATCTATTTTTTTCTACAGTATATTCATACGTTCTGATTCGTGTTCAAAATATATATTTATTTACTCCCTCACTTGCAGTCAGAATCGTATGTTCCGGATCCTGTTGTATTACAATTTATGCAACAACATACTTTTGTTGTTGTAAATAATACAATACATTCCTTCCCTTGGTAGTCTCATTTTTAAATTAACTAAACTAATGAATGAAACATAATTACATATGAAAAAACGTAACTTCCGAGAAAGATACATATATCGAAGGAATAGAAACATTATAATGTTCCATGCTATTGAATATTTTCAGATAAACATTCAACACACTGATAGAATTTGTTTCAGAATAGTACACATTTATTAAGAAATCTCACGAGCGTGAAGAAATAATAATAGAAGAAGAAAGAGACAAAAAGTGTTGGGTAACTGTTTGATTAACATCATTATACTTGAAAGAAACAGATACGTATCATGCAGAAAAAACAATGACGTATATCAAGCTTGCGATAGTTATCAACGTATTTTGATTATTATATAAAATTAAAAGTTATCTCGTTCAGTCAATAAAGCGTTCGTGCTACATTTTACACTCTTTTCTTATCGATCGTTATTTGATACATTGTACAGAGTTCCAAAAAAAAGTTACCCGTTAGGCAGATAATCGAAGCAAAAAAGCAACTCATTTTCATACCTTTCAGTAGATGTTCCACTTAGATTACTACGTAACTGACACGAGCGAAAATGCGAACAATGACACTCACTCCAGTTAGTTAATTAGTGTTGTCACATTTGTCTGAGAGATTTTCTTTTATAAGGCAACTTCTTTTTCGGATAAATTAAGTCACATTTTTTAAATTTATACAAGATTTGTAAAAAGTAACGAACCCACTCTATGACTGGCGTCGAGTCATTTTTTCCCAAAATCTATAGGTTCTGAAATAAGGGGTGGGTACGTTACTTTTTGAAAGGCTGTAAATGTGAAATAGGAAAAGTAGAGTCGGCTTCGTTTCCAAAAAGAAGTTTTTACGAATTCTTGACATAAAACTTCTGTAACATGACTTTTTGGTTACATATTTATAATAAATAATGAATGATTCATAATTCCTCGCTTTTACCGTCGTGAAACAGTGTACTTATAAAGTAATACACTTATACTTGTAAAGAATAGTTACTTTATAACTGCTATCTCTCTATTTCCGAATAAAAATCATTGAAACAAAAATAAAGTTTACATAGGTACTATAATTTGATTTTTGAATTATTCCACTATTAATTCTAATTTAATTTATTATTTAAACCTTAGATGGCCTATTGGGGTCTGAGACGCCTCTGTCAAGTTCAACTGCGATTTAAGTATCTTTATACTTAGAATTAGTACGAAAATTCTAAAATTTTTTTCATACTATTAATATTGTATTTTCAAAATTAAGGTTTTTTAAGTTAAAAAGTCAGTCAGGTCTGAAAAGTCCCAGTATGTAAATTACGTTATTTTGGTGAATCGGAGCAGCTAAGAGTTAAGCATTTGATTCTTCAACTCTTCGATTAGAAAGAAATGAAAATGTAACCTATATGAAGATCGGGAATAAGCTTGTTCATAATTCAACTTCCTATTGAGGTACAAGTGAGTAAACCGCATCATCACTGACAAACCACTGAACCTATTTAGGTCATATTTACACCGTATGTTACTGGGGTTGTGAGTAAGGTTTTTAGTTAGGTTTCATTCTAATTGGAGACGCTAGAGTCTAGTCTCTGTATTCATGGATCGATTTTGCTCATTCTTGAAAGAAATGTTTATTGATTTGAAAAGAAAATGTTTTAGTATGATTTACATTCAATGGGTGACGCTACATATTCTTGCAAATAATAAACAGTTAAAATAAAAAGAAATTTTACAACCCACAAACCCGTTTTTTAAAATGTACATCTGTACAGTTGAAAGTGTCGTTTTCAAGTTGAAGTTTTCTGAATACAACCAACTGTTGTTTACACTGTAGATACGTTCCTGAAAAAATTTTGTAAAAAAAAGATGAGTTTCCTTTAGTAAAACTGGGAATATGTTTCATGTTATCCGAAAACCGTGTAGGAGGAAATAAAAAATTGTACCAGACTTCTATGGCCAGGCGCAAAATTATTAGAAAATGACTTTGAAATCGTGTTAGATCAGTGAAATTTTAAAAAAAAAGGAAGTCTTTTTTCAATTGTGTAATTGAAGTTAATTGAATAATGATTCGTATAAAAATAAAGCCAAAAAAAAGAGATACACGTACTCCCTGATAGATAACCTTATACATTCCAAATTTGTAATTTCAAATTTTGTATTTTCAAAAATCCGAAGAACATTCGTCGAAGTGAAGTACACGTCACGAGCTCGGAAAAAAGCTAAATTTGGAAGTTTTACGAATTTTTATGGCAATTTGATAAACTCGGTATCTTTTACAATCAACGAGATCGAGAAAGACCGCACGAACTCCAAATTTTATGTATACGTATGCAAACACACACACATACATCTCGTACGATAAAGAGTACAAAGACCTTTGAATGACGTATTTGAATCAAGTATTCAATTGATGAAGTGAAAGCCCTTGAAGATTAAAACCTTATGTAAAAAGATGCTTATCACTGCCTGAAATATTACTATTTCACTCGCAAAAGATAAGAGAAATCGGTAGAATCAAAGTACATTGAATAAGAGAGCACGTTTGGATTATTCAATAATTCAGTCAATGTTACAAACTTGAAATGTGTGAAAATTTTATGTCATTCTTATCAAATGTATTTCTTTTTGATTTATGTAATTTGCAAGTTACACTACAGTTATCATAAATAAGTTAATCGGTTAGTAGGCGTATTTGTTGCATACATTGACAATTCTATTATATACAGTACGTTCGGATAATACACGTTTCCATACGTATGAGGATGACAAGCACAATATAAAACACCATCCTAACCTGTTAAAATTCTTAATAGTGGTAAGCGCTATTTTAAGGAGATGATTTTGACTATATATAGGTTCATTTAGACGAATACCGCATTTGAATTTCGTGCGGAAAATATCAACCGGAAGTGGGCGGTGCCAACGACAAAAGACTTGAAAGAAAAGTGTCGAAAGGTTCAATGAAAAAAGGTTTAACCCTAATTGGACTAAAGTGTGACTGAATTATATTTGAACCTTGAGCATAAAGTTTTTGATTATTTCATATTGCATTGATAAAAATAAATAAACGAATTTATACTATAAATAAAAACTACAACATTTTCATTGTTCCCATGATTCTCATAAATGACTAAAGTCACATCGTGGTATGATTTCTTATAAGTACGTGATACGATTAGGGTTAAAAGTCGAGTGTATTATTATAATTTTAATTAAAGTTAATCGTGAAAATAGGTGAGATAAAAACACATTCTGTTGATTTTCAACTATTATAATAAAAGGATGACTATTTTTCTTTCTGTCGTAAAAATAATTTAAATTTTCATTATTTTTCTTTTGGTAATATGAAATATAGAACGTCCACAGAATAATAATTTACCACAGAATTCATGTTTTCACCTAACATGCAATGCAGCTCAAAAAAAAAATCTCAATACCAGAGGTTGTAAATTATGGCAT
Organism: Gasteruption jaculator; assembly: GCA_949825005.1. Lineage (NCBI taxonomy): Eukaryota > Metazoa > Arthropoda > Insecta > Hymenoptera > Gasteruptiidae > Gasteruption > Gasteruption jaculator. The sequence continues at coordinate 3,483,060 of OX463761.1, forward strand.
ACATTTTTGGAGAGGAATTATACGAAGTTTCGGTCGTTTTTTTTTTTTTTTCGAAGCTGAACATTGATCATAGAATAACAGCAGCACTGAATGAATGGTTTCCATTGATATAACGACTGAATGAGCGACTAGCAACTGGAGCTGAATGAAAAAAGTTGTTAGAAAAAACCTAAACTAAGGTCAGTAACTTCGAGCGTAATTGTAGTTAGGGCATGTCTACTATTGTTGATATTAATTAAAGCTCTTGTGAATGTGGGGCGTAGGAATCGGTGTCTCCTTTGAAATTCTCGATTCATTATCGATAAAATAACCATAAAATAGTTAACTTACCGCAGAATACAATTCTTTCTATCGAAATGCTACAGTAGCCATAAATCAACATTATTTTGTAGGAGCGATTTTTTTACAACCAAACATTTCTAATTCCATACTTCTTTGTATGAAGTTCAATTACGCATTTACAATTTCTTATACAATTGAAGTTATAAAGGCAAATTTAAAAATAAATTATTTTTTTTTTTTCAAATTCCTAATATCAAAAGATAAACATTGATATATAGTGATGTATAGGATGTACATACATACATACATTTATGTCATGTTGTTACACTATCACTTCATCCTATGATAAATAGTTTGCTTAGCTCATTATGAACTACTGCGTCTTTCAATTTGTATATACACATTACACATATATGAATGACATTTTATGTGTATTATTGCATTACTATTGATGGTACAATGACCTCTTCAATAATGTTTTAATACTATAGAAATCGAATAAGACAAGGACTTTATAGCTTTTTATTTATTTTTCACGTTTCCTTGTCACGTTTTGCGATCGTTTATATTATATTTAAGTGAATGGAATAACACATTCTTTTACAAGGATACGTTTTTTATACATGTATTGTTGAAGAGGTAGAATCAATTATTTTTGAAGCAAAATATACAGCAAGAGTTCCTGCATGCGAGTAAAAATATTCCCTAAATCAAGTACAATGTTACGAGGAAATTACATAAAATATAAAAATTTCATTTTTGAGTTACTATAGAGATGAAACAGCGGTAATTAATGAAACATGTTTAATATTATCGATTCAAATAATATAAATTAAATCAACTCTTTTACATTTACATTGATTCCAATGTTCAAAAAGTAGATAAAAGAAAATACTTTTAACGGCAAGAGAACTGTGGGCGGTCAAATTTATAATGATCCACTTAACCCCTTCGTTGCGAATGCCACTTTTGCTTCATGACCCATGTATGCCCTTTTTGAAAAGAACATTTTTATGCTATTGTGATTTGATTGTCCTTAGGATCCATCCTTTTTGATTTTGAAAATCTGATATTAAATTAGAGCTTCGCGACCTCGAACACTGCAAAAGGCCAATTTTCATAGAACTCAAAATGTTTTTCGAATTTCCTTTCTCCATATTGAATTCGCCATTTCGAGATTGTTTGTCCGCCATGGGAACACCTTCTTATCGAGGACTCGATTTTGGCGCCTTCTGAAAATTGAAAAAAAAAAAACGCTGGACCATGTAAACCATTTTTTTTTCCATTCGATAAGGGTAGCATCATGTCCTCGAAATTGTTGTAATTGTAATATCTAATAAAGAAGCTGAGAAAAACGTTTTCGAAAATAAGCTTATTTTTTCGCTCTCTAGACTAGACACCTACCTTAAAAGGACGTGACTCCTATATTCTTACACATCTAGCTTGACTATAATAATTGTCATTTAACGCTATTGTCACAATAACAATTGGTGTAGATACTTTGCACGTGGGATCAGGTACCTTTTCTTACACTGCTCGCTTCACTATAGCCGTTGACCCCATAATTGGTACACGTTGCTATAGGTAAATACCTACCGCTTTCGCTGTTTTGCGGTGCACCTGCAGGTTCTATACCACCATAAGAAACCATATCACCGATTCGTCATTGAACCAAGGTCTCGTGAACAAATTCGATACCAAACTTTCACTTGTTGCAAATGAAAAATATCTGTAATGAAGAATAAATTTGTCGAAAATTTTCTCTACCCTCTCATTCAAATTCTACACGAAATACAAATATAAGTTTATGAACTAATTTGCATGTAAAATTTTTTGGATATTTCTAGTGCTTTCTTCATTCTTTTTTAAGACAATGAAGCGATAACGTTCAAAAAATCCAGCAAAACGATAATGAATTAATTGAGTAATATTCGTAACAGCATCATGAAAATTATCTTTAGTCTGGATCGAATGAAAAAAAGTGTCGTGGGAAATGATTACAAATTAGTGTAACAACTACTCCCTGTATGAACTTGATGGACCTTAATGATATCTATTTCGGCTTCCAAGAATACTTAAACCACTTGTATGAAATACTTTATTATATCGTCATGAAGAATGTAATAAGTAAATCAAAATAGTATTTTGACAATCCTGCTCGCTAATTCAATGATAATTTGAAAAATCAACCTTGACCTTTAATAAAGATTTGACCCACGTTTAAATAAAGTTAACCAACACCGTATTCGTTCACGATAAGAGTGCCAAATGAACCTCGCTTCCTTTTTTCTTTCGTCACCATGATTAAAACTATATATTCTTCTGCTTTCAACGTTAAAACTATCGTCTTTTACTGATATTAAATTTTTGGGGAAGTGCATATTACTCCAAAAAAATTTTTTTTTTGACTCATAGACATACAGGGGAGGTGGGACCAAAATAAGGATGTTCAGAAATAATTACTCTGGAATACCATATTTAGTAATGAATTGAAAATATTTACAATATAAATAAAAAATTTTTAATTTTACAATGAAGTGTCAATATCTCTTTGTCAAATGTAGGAATTAATATTTGAACTTTAATTTAGGACCAATTTATTCTTTGGTGAAAATCTGAAAATTCTAGTTCCCAATTGCTACGCCCTTAATAAATGATTAATCATTTTATTAAATAATTTAACAAATAATATACAATTTAGAAAAATTGTCAGGTAAATGTAGACAAGTTTATGTAAATTTACTCTTATGAATTCGTTTAACAAATCAAATCAATGAATCCACGTTGTTAAAGAATGTGAAAAAAAGCCTTTTTTTAAAAATTTGATGACGTTACTAACTATTATTGAAGTAACACAATTTATTAATATTAGCTACTATAAAAATTAAAATAAACCTAAATTTGCATTTTAAATATGCAAAAAAAGTCGCAACGAAATTTTGGGTAGATATTTTTATTTTATGTGAACAGAATAATAATAGAAGCCTTTTTTGAAATGACTAGTTTCAACAAATGTCCTTACCAAAATAAATTCAAAACCAGAATTTTTGTTCATTTATAACTTTTAAATGTCATGTGTATTACGTTAGAACACTATAAAAATGACATTAATTCAGTGGGATTTTTCCAAAGCTTGTAAAATTTCAATAAGTTACAATTAGAGATGCATAAATAATCGTTTCTCTAATAACCAACTAACTAATAATTATGTCTCTCTCACTTTCACCTTCGGCGTCTTTGCAGTCTGTTTAATTTCAAACTAGATAGCGGTAGCTTATCAGTACATATGAACTGATGTGAATAATTAGTTTCAGAAAAATATGAAATTTTATGGAATTCTTAACTCGCATGTGAATGATAAAACAAGTTTACGCAAACAAATATTTATATTTATACCGGATTTGTATTTTCAGAAACATTTCAGGTCTTACAAAAAATCGCATGAACTTTCTACAGATTTTAAACTGTGGTCTTTTAAAAAATATTGATGACAAGTGTCGCGAGACTAAAAGAAAATCTCAGCAATTGAAGTACCTCAAGTTTGGAAACGATTGGCGTTTATTGTCAAAATCTCAAAAAAATTCAAAAAAAAATTGTCAAAACTTCAAATGCTTGTTTCTCAAAACGACATTCTTGCACCTGGCGCAAAAACTACTTTATAAATCGACTTAAAACTTTGGCACAATATTCAGCATACTTACAGCTATCGCATAAACCTCAACCATGTTAAAATTTTGATTCTAACCTATAATTTTGCCTTTCTTGTGGCACAAAAAACGTGATGTTTTGTATTTTTCCGAAAAAATGCCACTACTTTTTTTGTATTTTTTTTATGAAATCTCAAAAATCAGCTTCATGCTTTGGAAACGATGACACCCTTTCGATTTTTTAAATTTAAAATTTTTTTAAATATCGAGGAAGGCCAGAATCACCTGCGCCAGCAGATTGAATATTCTTTGATCGGTGTGAAACCATCTTTATCCTCCTAGGGCCCCTTGTTCAAAATTTTGTACATAATAAAGTTCAGTTTGGGCCCTGAGGCCCCAACATAAAGAAAATTGCATAGTAATAAACGCCTGCAGTACATATTTTTGTACTTACCACTTTTTTGCAAGGTAAAGTGTCTCCGGGACTGACAGCAAATATTTATTATGTACAAAAAAATGTACAAGGGGTGTCTAGCACTTCGACGTCTGAAAAATCCTGGGTCTTGGGAGGTTATAATTAAATAAACAAATATTTTTCAATAAAAAGAAAATTTTTTTCTACTTTCCTAATTGTAAGTCATACCTTTTCGGGAAAAAAGATTGTCCAATTACATGCAATAGTTTTTGATTAAAAAAATGTTGAAAATTTGTGTTTTTTTTTGAGGTATTGACATTAGAATAACCCTTTGCATACAATTAATCTTATATCTACGTAATAAACTGTAAAAAAGTCTGCATTCGAAAGATTCCATATTGATATGTATGGAAACGTACTTCGTTGTTTAAACTTTTTTTTTTTATTAAAATTGAAGTTTTGATACCATCTGCTCAAATAATTGCAAAATAAATGTATATTAATAGCACAACTTAACGATAACACTTTCTCAGTAACTCATTAACAAGAACGAATGAAGAACAATGTTTACAATTTACGAAATGTTGTTTGTAAAAAAAAAAATTACCCGTCTTTCCCTTTCACCACAATCTAAAGTATATATACTTTCTTTCATAATATTCGCAAAAAAAAATATATCGTGACAATGAATTCTGGCAGTAACTTAAAAGATAGTGAGAAATATGCCGATGGAATTTTTTTATCTCATTACTCAAACATTTATTTGCATTATCATTTTCAATATTGTACATACACGCGCATACACATGCGTCTGAAATACATATGCACATTTATAGTAATATACATGCACATTTTCCCATCTTTTTCAGTATATTTGTTCCAGATGGTAAAACCGGTTGTTCAGATTTGTAATTGACATTTTTTCTTCACCTTCTCTTTTTTTTTCTTTTTCACATGTAATCTTTCTGCACAAGCAAACATGGCATTCGTTGACATTCATATTTGCGTTCCTTGTTTTTTGCTCTTCCCTATAAAATTGTTGAAAGATGCTCTCAATTTTCATTAAAGTGCAGGACAGGAAATATTACGGTAGAGGGGTTCCTGTCGTCAAATTCCGTAAGTGTCCCATATATGTATGCAGTTAAAAAAACAGATAACAAAAGGGTTTCGTGATAACATGTGATAGAAATAGACTTACTTGTGATATTTTATGAAACTATTATTGTTTTGTACATTTACAATTTGCAAAGTGGACCTGTTTTTATTGAAAGAATTGTCGTTTCTAAAGAATAGATTTTTTTTACGGGACCACATGGCTGTATCATAAATCTATAAGACACAGATATTTCAATTTTTAAACAGAAATATAAATTTAAATATAAAAAGAGAAAAGAAATACAAAATTTTAATATAGTCACGAAAATTTTGGCGATCCAAAACACAAAATATCATAATTGGCGACTTAACTGATTTAATGCCAGCAAAGATTATAAATAATGACTAATGTTATATAAAAAAATGCATAATTGGCTAATCTTTTGTTTCTAATGGACTACTCGAAATTTTTTAATTTTCCAGTCAGCAAGGAATTCTTACAAGATGCACTATTTATCACATAGAAATAAACAGTACGCTAATTTTGGCTCTTATCACCGACACTACGAAATATGAAGCTATACTTAGGAAGGGTCTTGAAAATAATATAATTAACATTATTAAGCATTTTTTTTATGTTCTCATTTTTTTATCAGCTTTATTAAAAGTTCTGAGAAATAAATTCCTTTCTTTTTCCCACATTTTATGTCGGGATTTTGAATCGACTATCGATAAAACACATCTTTCGAACCAAATCTACACACTAAGTTACCTCTAAAAGCGAATTTACTAACCACATTTTTACGCTTTTAATTTTCACTTCATTTAAAAAAAAAACATAAGTTGATAAAAAAATTACCCCTTGCGAATTAATTTTGAGAAACTATCGAAAAGTCTTATCTGATGTATTTTTTTACCTGTAAAACAGTTATATTATCAAAATATCCAATTTTTAAGCACAATTGTGATTTTGTTGCTGAAAGCATGCTTTTCACTAACGTGCGTTGGACTTTCGTTATATCAGACCCATGAAATCGATTATCCTGAAACTTTGCTTCGCTTACTTCTGAAATTTTCACTGCGAACCATATTTTTTCTAAGAACTTGGACGGTTTGCATTTTGAATAATATTAAGGACGTTTATATATATATATATATATAGGCAAGTATTCTCATAGTACAACAAAACAGCATGTGACTTTTCGGTTAATCTGTTTCAATTCCAGGAATAGGAACAGCATTTAGGAATTTCCACTGTATCAAAATCTGCAATTTTTGGCCAGACTAAATTTCACACTTTCGTCATCTGTTAAAGAGATAAACATGCCTCCATGTACATAAATGTGTATCGCAGTTGACGTTTAAGTTGTGATCATCGGCCGCCATCCGCATTCGCGTCAGTTTTTTTAAAGAAACTTTCTCGTAAAGGATGAAAATCTGCGACTGATCGTATTTGAAAATAGTATTTTTGCTTGGGCTTCAATTGACATTTTTTTTTAGTTTTTAAAGTGAACAATTTTGAAAAACGCGCACTTACTGCATAATCTAAGTATATTGTACGTTTTATAAAATATCACCACACTATCGGTAAAATAATAGTTATGACATTAAAAATAGATACAGTTGTGTGACTTTAGTTGTATATTATAAATGCCACACATTCTTGCTCAAGTTTGTACAAAATCATCACTATCAGTGGAAAATTCGAAAAACTTTTTAAAAAGCCTTGGTTCGTTTTATTCAAATTGCTTAAATGTAACTCTTGCAATTTCTGAAATTTCGACTGAACGTTTAGAAAATATATTTTTGTGATCATAAAATTGAGGAATATGCGTTGAAGGAGACCACCAGTGTGACGTTTTTTGAAGATCGATTTTTTTTGCATTAGTTGATTGTTTCTAGCCTCTAGAAAAGCTAGACTAAAAATATAGTGTTATGATTAAAATAGACTTTCTTAATTAATACCAAATTTTTTATAGACGCATAATTGCTTTACTGACTACCTTCCGTACGTGGATTTCAAAAAAAGATTAAATTAAACCTCGAAAATAATTCGAAATGAAAATTCTAAGAAATGTCTTTTGGCACCTTTGGTAGAAATAGCGTTAACTATAATTTGGAAAATTATCTTTTTTCCAAGCGATTACACCGATGGTCCCCCTTCAAAAAAAATACCAAATATACTCGTTGAAGTCATCACAAAGTCTCTAATATCAATAGAAAATCATTGCTAACAAGTACCACCTGTGGTTTGAAGGTTACAAACGTATTACAACAGTGATTCATGCCAGCAATTTTAATTCGTTTAATAGTAAAGTTAGAAAAATTAGTGTAAATCGCCGTTTTATCTCCAACTTATCTCCAATCTATCAATCAACTGGATGCAACTATCATTAAGTAACATTAAAAGGTAGTTCACCTGAAATTCTTAGAGATAAATGCGTTTTAACTTTCAGTTTCATTTCACGCTTAAGATGTATAAATTAAAAATTTGCAAATCTTTCAAAGTCTTCTCAACGAGTCTCTCGTTGATCGACAGGCCTACCTTACGAGCCTGGCTTACAATTAAAATACCGGAAATATGTATATTAAATCCCAGTAATGTCATATTGCCAAGATGTAAGCAATGTGTGACGAAACACTTTGTGAACCTGTCGTGGCAACCTATTGAATAGTGTTGACAAATGCAATGAATTATGCATAAAACTTGAGGATTTATAGGTACGAAGAAAAAAAAGTGACACCGGGTGATTAGATATGCTTTTTTAACCTTTTAAGGACGGGACTGGTCGATATTTCGACCACTCGAGTATCATAATATTTTCGAGTTGTTTTGAGGATAAAATATTATGTGTTTGTATATAGGAAAAATAGTGTAACCATTCCAACGCATACAAAAACGCGAGGGTACCATTTTCGGGCTGAAATAGAAGAAGCGATGAATTTGAGTTTGAAATTCAATTTTCAAGATCAAGGACGTCTCCTGAACATTTTTCATTATTTTTTTTCGTATTCGGCGCATCCAATTACGTAGGAAAGCACCCCTAACTCGCCAAATCAAATTTTTGACATTGGACTTTACGTTGCAGACGGGAGTGGTCGAAATTTCGACCACCAATTTTGTCAGGCACTCGACCTGACGAATTCTTTGATTTTATGTAGAAATATCAAGTAAAAAAGAAAAGGCCAATTTCAACGTAAAAATCCCCGTCCTGAAAAGGTTAATAAACTTTTTCGAAAACTCTGAACGTCCAAATATGGAGTAGCTATCTAGAAATTTGTCAGACACGAGCGAAGATGCTGATCCTCCAATGCATATGCCACCGCTATCTTCATTTACGTGCTATTGGGTTCTCGTTTTCCGCATCAATTGTGAACCCAATCATTGTTATATAGTTATACTATAGCTTTACATACAACTACACTTTGGAACTAATATCGCAAGATTATCAATGAGTGCTGAGACCGATGCTGTTCCAACGATTTGTAATCTCTATATGTTTTTTTTTTCAAAATGAATCAAATCTAAACGAGTTCCATAAAATTGAAAATCATCCTTCACATTAATATTCATGAAATTCATAATTATTCGAAACTAGTTAGGAAAGCCTATTGCGAAAGAACCAGGTACCAGGTATTCTGTCATAATAATTAAAAGGAAAAATGTTCTCACGGAGTTGTAATACCGTACACTTTTATAAATATTCTACAACGAAAATGATCATTTGATAAATTTTCCTAACGAATGTTGTACGTCTGATACTTTTTTACTATTCCGATAACATCGCAACGATGTATTGATGTAATAAGTAAGTTATTTTAATTAAACAAAATTTTCAATGTGAAATAATAGTAATAATTCCATTTAGGAGAAGTGTCTATTTTGGACCACTTAAGTAAATTACCTGCCCGCGGGCCTAAAGCGAAGAAAAAGGTAAAAATCAAGGTGATCATGAAAAAACGCGCATTTAACTGTAATTAGAAACGTATGAAATGTGCATTAACGGAAAAGTAAAAGTTCTATTAGGAAAATAGAAAAACACAATCAACTGAAAATGTCAAAAGTACTTGCGGAAATTGGACCACTATTTTCCTAAATTAGGCAACTCTGCCACTTTTCCAAAAGATATTATTAGTAGCTTATGAATGAAGGAAACTAAATCAAACAATGTATGAAATTTTCAATAAATGCATAGATTAAGGAGACAATAATTCAATTTATTGAATTTTAATTGGGAAGAGCCGAGCACTCAAATGCGAAGCAGCAGAAATTACAATATACCGCGTACTTTCCTAACAAACAGCTGTTGTAGGAGACGCAATTGCTGAATTGCCGTTAGTTTTTATTTTTCGATATATTCGAAAAATAAAATATATCATATAAATATATATAGATATAATAAAATAAATATAAATATATATATAAATATATCGAACAAAATTTTAACGTGAATTATTTCATGAATCAAGAATCGGTCCAATTATGCACAAAATTTTACTAATCTAATATCGTTTTTTACTTATAATATCGTTATACTAATATTGTTATACTAAATATATTTTTTTGTATAGTTCTGAAGATGATAACGTACTAGTTGTCGGAACGTCATCACAATTATTGAAATACATAATTTTAACCCTAGAACAGCACACCTCGAAACTCGAACGTAAAGAGCATAATCGATTTTCCAAAAAAGGTATTTATTTTGAAAATTGAAGGGTGTGATTTTTAGAGAACTACTAATTTTCGTAATATCGCACATAATTACAGATTTGGAGTTCGGACAATTTTCGATTTTGGACAATGGAGTTCGAAAATCGCGTGGGGTCATATTGACCCCATGTGCTGTTCTAGGGTTAAGACCGAAAGACCGAGGAAAAAATATATATCATTCGATACAAAATTACTGTTTCGTACTATAAAGCCTAGCTATTTTCTTGTTACTTCCATTTTCTTAAACTTCGACACTCTTTGGCAATTCAGTTCTTCATATCTGCGTATATATTTATGCCTAATTATTTTTTATTCTTTGCATTTTTTAGTCAATCGTTGTGAGAATGGCAGTGGAGGTGAAAGAGGATGCTTCAGTTCTGAAAAACCAACAAAATGGATACACTTGTAATATCAAAAACGCAGAAATAGCTTTGAACGATATCAAGAATGACAACAATAATGAGGTGAGTAAAAAGTCATAATAACAAAGTTTTGGGCACGAATGATATTTATATCTGCAATGTGTACATGGAGAATAATGAAGTTAATTTTATACAAAGTTTTCTCACCAGATTTCGTAGTCAATCCATTCTAACTAGGATCATTGCTTTATTATTGGAAAACAAATGCGGTGATATTAGACTGAGTTAGAGTTACAGTACTTATTGAAACGCTTTGGGATAAGTCCTAAAGTGTACAGTATAGCAAAAATAAAAAATTATAAAATATTCAATTCTCCACTATTTAAAATAATAGTACAAAAATGAGAATAACATGATATGAAATGAAATAAAATAAGATACATAGATTAAAATATAAAATAAATTATTATTTAAATAAAATATAAAATAAAAATATTATTTCTTATTTTGTTCCGTTTCCTAACGAGATCGTAAATGATACATTTTTTTCGTTGACATTCAGGTAGAAATTCTTTGCACTTTCAATTCCACGCGTTTAGTACTCTCAAAAATGAGCTTTATATGAGATACTATATTTTGCATTACGTGGGAGCTTATGTATTGACAAAATGGTTGGTGCACCATTATGTAAACTTGACACTGGAAATACTGTTGACTTGGTGATGATCATACGCTGCTAAATCGCCACTCAAATACGTCTTGAACAAGTATTCCGAAATTTATACCACCTTGAAAGGAGGAAACTTTTCTTAGATCCGTAAACACTGTCTACAGGTCACATTGTAAATTAATGATTTTTTTGTCGAGATATAAAACGTAATATCGAGTAAACAAGCGATTAAGAGGATAATTCAAATACTCGTTCAAAATATATGACATCAAATAACTACAAAACTTTGTTGAAATTTTCGCAAACAGACGACTTGGAAAAATTAAGTCAAGTGCAAAGGAGCTGCTATTTTCGAAAAGTATTCGTCAAATGTAATCGCGATTAAAGATTGCTTTACCACACAAGTAGTAGAGAATCTTGCGCGAATGAGGCACTGAGCTTTCGAGTTCCAAGTGCCACACAGTAGGGAAGTAAATAAAGGAATAAATATGAGCTTGAAGGAAATAAAACAGATTACTTACTTTTTGTTTTGTAATTCGTCCACAAAATTTAAGAAGAGCTTTTCGACTTCTTTTGAACGAAATCTTATAAATGTCTATTCAAAAACTCGACCTAATTATTATCATTGAATAAAAATTGGAACTGCCGAGTTAAGAACAGATCATATTTTTCTTTTCTCTCAACTATATCAAGTATTCTTGTCGATGCAATGAAACGGTAGGTACGACAACGTTCAAAAATTGAAAGCAGAATTCGTTTTTTCTCAGTGAATTGTCGATCCTTAAAGTTTTAAAATTTTTAATGAAGTGCCTTAAAATATATATATATATATATATATACATTTTTTTAAATACTTTAACTCATGATTGAAACTCTTCTTTGCAGTAAAATTCTGACCCGATAGTTCTTGGTAATGCATATGTGTTCCGAAATCGTATTGAAAATTGTATTGCATGAAATCTTGAATTTAAGTATTTAAATCAATCATAGATAAAAATGTTGCTCCGAATCGAAATCTGTATAAGTTATCTTTCGATATGATAACGTACCGTGATTTTTATTAGCTATAAACCGTCTTAAAAACTTAACGAATGGTATTAAAACGGTGGGTAGTGTTCTGATTTCAGCTTCCATTTTACAATTAGATTAGTGGAGTTAGATAATCTTACAATTAATTGGAAAATTCTGTTTGTAAAAAACATGTGAAAAAATGAAAAAGTGCCTAATACCATTGTATTAGGTTGGGTAAAAAGAAATCCATTATTTTTTCAGTAGATGGCTGTAGTACAAATAATGGATTTCTTTTTCCCCAACCTAATATTTGTTATTATTACACGGCGAATCACGCTGTGAAATTCAATAATATCCACACGATACGTTATAGAAATTTGTACATAAAACAAGCATTGCTATATTTCATATTTTTCTTTTAACCATTATTCTTCAACCAATCTTATCAAAAATTAGTAAGCTCTTTTATTTTATATCGTTACTGCTAGATAAATAATATTGTCGTTGTATTAACATTGTAGATCACTTTTTGATTATTGCAAAATATATCGACATTTCTTATAATAAAGAAAGAATGAAAAAGTAATTTGGTATCTGTCACTTTACACAAATTGTATTATTCTTTGTTTTTGTTGCAGGCTATTGAAGTGGAAATGGTCGTTCCACCGGATGGTGGTTGGGGTTGGGTAATAGTTGCTGCTTCTTTCATGTGCAATCTTTTTGTTGATGGCATTATCTTCAGTTTTGGCGTCTTTTTAAACCACATTGCTGATGCCTTTAACGTATCGAAGGCCAGAGTTGCCTTGGTCGGATCTCTACAAACAGGATTTTATTTAATGGCTGGTTAGTTTTACTAAAAGATTTTCCATACAATTTCTTACGATGCAAAACGAGCTTCTTAAAGTAAAGACACCGGTATGCGACTACTCATGAAAATTGTTAAAGCATAGGAACTACATGCTACGGTATCCCAACAGTTGTGAAATTATAAATAATTATTTGAATAAGTTTAGATCTAATAAGATTACCAGTTTGAAAGAATTTACATAAATGTTTCAATTATCCTTTAGACGCGTTGGTTCATTTCCAACTACATAAATATATTTCAGATTCAGATCTGGACATTTTTCATTCAGCAATTTTTTCATTAATTTTTAATCACATATAGACTTCTACATCTAGAAAAATAAAAAAAAAATCAATCAAAAAAATGCATTACTTAGTTTCGTTGGTCGATCACGGCTATAATAAATAAATTTTTAAATACTTGTTTCGGTTTGTTACTGTAAATCTTCTTCAGATGAAATCGAAATTTTTTAATTTATACATAATAGTATCATACATTGTGTTGTTATCTAAAATTTTAAATTGTATACAGTTTATAGAAATTTCTTACAAATATTTTTGAAATTTTAGACTCCGTCTGAGGAAGGCCTTGGAATAACACACCAAAAAGTTACATATTTCAAAATTAATTTATTATAGTCGTGTTCGATCAATGAATCTAAGCAATAAATTTTATAATATCGACGAGAAACGAAAAAATATCGACTTTATATATTGAAACTTGTTTAGTTCGAAAATCTTTTCAATGTTATAAGCATAAAGCATCTACTCCGTAAATGCACAACTGATTTAATTTATTCTTGCTGAAAAATTTTGGATATCGTGAAACTTTCTGTTTGCTAGTATATCGCAAATTTCTTTTTAAAATAAATTTGTTTATCTCAATCGCAAGATTTAGTTAAAGAAATTTTTCTTTTTATGCTTCTTAATTTTTCCTCCCAATTCTTTGTAAATAAAATGAATGTAAAGAGTTTGAAATTTTTTAGAAGTTATTGAAATACACATTTTTGGCTTAGTTTTCTGATCCTTTACTGTCAATTTATACTTTTTTTTCTCTAGCATGAAATTTTTAACGTTTTTTAACGAATTTCAGGACCATTCGTATCGGCGCTGGCAAACAAATATGGATTTAGACTAGTCGCGATTGTTGGAAGCGTTATAAGTTGTGCAGCTTTCGTACTTTCATATTTCAGTACTTCCATTGAGTTCCTTTACGTTTCTCACGGGGTCATAGGTAACGTTTTCTCTTTTTTTGACAGTTCATTTTTAACATTACACATTCTTAATATTACTAATCTATGTTTTTTAAATGTTTTTTGCAACCCGTAGGAGGAATTGGTACAGGATTAATTTACGTACCTGCCGTAATAACAACAGGTTTTTATTTCGAAAGATGGAGAGCTTTAGCTACTGGAATTGCAGTTTGTGGTTCCGGAATTGGAGCATTTTTGCTTGCACCAATTACCGATTTGTTAATAAAAAATTATGGCTGGAAGAATACTTTACTACTTCACGGTGGTATGTATAAAAAAATTGAAAGATAAGGATGCGCATAAGAATACTTGTAATATAATAAAAACACTGCTAAAATCGGTTTGAAACTGAAATTTACAATATACTGTCTTCTAAAAAAATCTTAAAGACAAAGAAGTTTCCTAAATCTTCATAAATTTTGAAAGATTCCAAAATATTTACAGGTTCTATCAATACACTGATATATACCGAACATTTTTAGTGTCTTTTGGAAATCGGTTAAAACAATCCTCGAACATGTAAAAAAAAAAATTTGTAACTCTTCATGCATTTTTGAACCTAACAAATTTTCTAAAAACTCGTAACTCGCCAAATATAATATCGAGAATTAAGACTTTCACTTTGTCTCATTGAATTCCGAAACTACATCAACCCCTTGTTCTGCAATTGGTAATACAAACACCAGAATTGATCTTCGAAGTATTCGATAAATTCTATTTGTACTTGTCACAACGTAGAGTTAAAAAAGAGTTAGAAAAGTGCTTAATTCAATTAATTAAGAGCAATTCTCCTTCATCATAAAAATAGAAGGCTCTTAATAAATAACAGAACGTAATAGCTTTAATAGGTACTTAATTTCTAGGTATGTTACTAAATTGTGCAGTATTTGGAGCACTATTTCGGCCGTTAAAACCTACGAGAATCAAAGTAACGCCGACGCAAGAAAATACCGCCGGTTTAGATGTCAAAGCCTCGCTATTAGGTGTCTCGATGGTGTCTTTACATACAAGCCAATCCAATAGGAACCGTTTATTTGGAACTAATAATAATATGGAGTATCCAACAGCTGCTGAAGTTATTGGTAGCAGTCCAGACATTGCAAAGTAAGGAAATGAACTATTTTTAAAAAAAACGTGTTTTTTTTTATCTAATTCATAAGCTGCATTGTGACTAGCAACTTAGTAATGCCATCCCAAGGGCCTACCGTCTAAAAATGTTCCGTTGACCTGATTAGTGACCTGACATTGCAAGTGCTCGGGAACGTGCATCTTTGCTTAGGAGGATCCATAAGAACTGGTAGAAAATTAGTTTCTTTAGTATTTCCATTGAAACTAAGGGAGGTTTATTAATTTTATGATAAGGTTTTAGAATTTTTAACCGTAAAACTATTGACGCTTTGGACTCAAACTTTTTCTCACCTAAAGCTTTCAGCAGCTCGGAATCTTTTTTGCTGTGATTTACTTGAAGGTAAAAATTTGCATGTAAAATTTAAAAAGCAAGATATTTTAACGTTATTTTATTATAACCATATTGTGAACGTTTTGTGAATCAAAATTTCAAATATAACTTATTTGGAAACGCCGAATTTCGGCAATGCCTGTGAGGAGTACTTCGAGTGCAAAGTATTCAATTTGTCTCCGATAAGTATTTTGAATAGCTCTTTTACATCTTTTAATGGCTTTTATAGAATTTTTCTAAGTGTAGTTATTTAATTCAATATTATAAAGATTCGCAAGGTTTGTAGGAATTTATACAGGATGAAAAAGCGTCACAAGGACTTAGAGATTCACTTGGTGGAATAGATTGTTAATAATGAATAATTTGTGATCAGAATTGACGCTAAACAGTTGTTACTTTGCAAATTGGAAGGAATGAAATTACAATTAATTTTTAATTAATATAAGCAAATGCTTTTAAATAACTAATAATTATCTGTTTCACACAACCCATATCATTTGACACGTCTCAAATTTTCCCCTTTAACAGTTTCTGAATTCTTTGTTTTTTCTCTAGTTCGGAAAGTTTGACCTTAAAAAGTTTGTAACGAAAATTCTAAGCTTGGATGAAAAAAATGTTCATTTCGTCATACCATTGCCTAATTTTGAATCGAAGAATTTTTTATAATCTCATAAATTCAATTTTGCTTTTCAAACAAGATTTGCTTCTTTCACTTTCTTTATCTCTTATCACGAAATCCCCCAATATATAACTCACACAAAAAAACAAGATCGTTTCATTTCCTTATCACGAGTCATTAAAGAATACAGGTAATTCTTCCAGATTATTGTAGATTAGTGATGTCTACTACTGATTGCTGAGGATTACATTAATATCTCCAAAATCAGAACGCTTCAAAGATCATGCAAAAATAACATAAGATCTCCTGGGGTTTATCAGATATGTTATCAATAAACCAAATTATATTACTTTTTCCTTTGCAAATACTTGCCAAGCCAATTAAGGAAATTTCTAAAGTTTTACGTAGACTCATAAACTTTAGAATTTCAAGTTTATACAAAGTTTCACGGAGAAAAAAGTATTCAATATTTTTTAAAATTTTATTTGTTAGAAGCTAATTGAAAAAAAATTTTAAAAATACACATTAAAAATATGTAAAAGATTTATAAAAGAAACGGATAATTTTTAGAAATGTTATCTGGACTAATAAAAATTCTAGATTACTGCAACCCTATTGATACTTGATATTCTACTATAACATAATGATTTATCTGTTTTTCCCTTACCGGAAATATACTAGCCAATAGTGAAATTTGCTTGAGAATTAGCGCAAAGATTTGTATAATTTCGTTAAGATTTGCATTATTTTAAATTGGGTGTTATTGTTTTCTGAAAAATTAAAAAAACAATTTGTTTTTATTATAGCAGCAGATCGTTACATTCATTAAACAAAATAAACCTCGGAAGAGCTATAGAGAGGCAATTAAGTACTTCGGAGAAAAGATTGTCTGTACCGATATATCCAGAATTAGATGTCGTAAATAATGGAGAATTGAAATCCGTCGAAGAAGAAAATAATTTACTTAGTGGTGACGTGGAAAGACTGAATGGAAAGATTCCAACAGTAAGTGAAAAATTCATTATTGCCTTATTAATTATTTCTATTCTTAAAATCAGCATCATCATTCGTTCTATTATTTTTACTGATGTTATTGTTATATAGAGAGAAAAAAGGAACAGGACAAATTAATGTAAATTTAATTACTCTAGAATGACTGTATGAAAAGTAAATTTCAAAATTTCACAGCTTTTTTATGACTGTCTCATTTCAGGTTATACCAACTTCCACGGTTTTGCGAAAAATTAAGCATTTTTTTTTGGTTCTGTCTATTGTTTTGGATTTCACATTTTAATTCTTGTATTATAAAATTAGTAATTTCATTCAACATATTATAATATTCTATTTGTAACAGACTGCAAATACTACATATTTTAGAAATCTTATATCTGTTCCTTGTAAAACATTTCAAACAGGAGGTTTGAGTATTTTCGATAGTAGATAAACATGCAGAATAAAGATTAATAAAAATGCTGAACGTATCTTCTTGTTACTAGATTCGAAGGCATACAATAAGCGGAAGGAGATTACGAGCGGACTCGGATTGTAGCCAAAAATCACTCAGGGCATGCAACAGGCGGAACCCATTGCCAAAAGATACTCAAAGACCATTTTATAGAGATGATATATTTTATGGTGGTTCTCTTAATCGGTTACCACACTACAAATCTCAAGTATGTATCGCTTTTCTCTAAATTAGTTGCTCTTCTATGTGACACTTTACAGTCCCAATTTTATTTTCTTTCATTTGATTTTTTTTTTTCGAAAAATCAACTTGCGCGAAGGCAATGAATACTAACAAATACTAATAATTTTTTAAAAAGAAAATTTTAGTGTATCAGTAGTACTTCTGTTGAAAGATATAATTTATATCGAAAGATATGAGACAATTGACAATTTTAAGATATAAGACCATTAACAATTGTTAACAAACCATTCCGTAGCAGTATTATTGCAATTGTTAGAGGTGACAAAAAAATTGTAAAAAGGAAATTTTGGAAGTGTAGGTATAGGGGTATGCAACTAAAAAAGCCACGACGGGTTATGGAGGGTTAACTCTCTACCATGTATTGGAATATAATGTATGTGTATAAATATATTGGTGACCGTATTGGAAATGTAAATCGGTATGGGATTCTTAAAGTATGTAAGCTGGAAATGTGACAAAGTAATTTTGAAAATTGAGGTATAACGACTGACGAATAATTTTCGAAGTCTGCCACAGCTTTCGTTAAAATAGTATTTCTCTGCTACTGGGACCAATTTTCGAAGGAATAATAAAGCCCTTCTTCCATAAAATACTTTTGTAATCCAGACGCTCATTGTCAGATATTTAACCAGGTTTAGTTGCTCTCTGCTTTTTTAAAAAATCCTTATTATTGTTTTTGTTTTTGCAAGTAACTTTTTGGATTTTGTATACCTTAACACTTTCAGGGACACATCTCTTTCTTTACGTGAAACATAAAAATCATCAGTGAGCTATAGGTTTTCAATGTGTCTGATTACATTGTTTACTAAAGTCGAAGTTTTTCCTTCCATTTGTACAAAAATGAATATAAATTCAAATATCACGATTGATATGACATTCAGTCTACACGAAATAAATATACGTCGCGTTACTCTTAAGGCATAAAAATACATCGCTTTAGTTTGACTAATTTACCCAAAAATGACTAATCCGAAAATTTTAGACTATTTTGAGATTACAGACAAAATCTGATACAACGAGATCAAAGGGTACCGGATGCGGATTTAGTGATGCTAAACATTTCATGAAATTTTGCTCCAACCCAATGACAACTGTTTTTAACACCAATTTTTTCTTTAAAAATCGTGTTTTTGATCATTGATTGTTTATTAACAAATTGTTGTAAGGCTATCGAGTCAAAGCGCATAGTGCGCATTATAAAAGTTTGATATACAAAAGTCTGAGAAATTGTAATGCTGAAAAATCGTAAGTACTGGAAAAAATAGAAAAAAAAACGAGTCTCTGAAAAGGTTTATGTAATCTCCTCTTGTTCTATGTTTTTCACGAGTACATGTTGAATAAATAAAAAAATATAAAATAAAAAGACATTATTATGAGCATAGTAGGTATACCCCCCAATGTTAATAACTACAAAACAGTGTTTTTAAAATGGGTGTCGATAATAGGGAGATACGGTCCAAGTTAAAATTTTGAGCAAATTCCTGTGAACGGGGCGGAATGAGGATCGTGACGGTTCAGGTGATACGCACTAGTAAGCAATTTAATTGTCGAGAGGCAGGTCGTGTTCTGTTACGGGATGTTTCATGACAGTAAAAGCCGTGACGTTTCTGTAGACCATAAACATTCCAGACGCTAAAGGTCGTATCTCGGTCTTGAGATTTCTGTAATTTTTGTTCTGATGTAGCCAAATATCTAGGGCATTCAAGGGCTCACAATGAAACGGGGACTAAGGTAGTGAGGGAAGTTGATGTAAATGAGCACGCACTGCAATAAATCTTGCACCTTGGATACAGGTGAAATGGAACCGTCAGAAAAATGAAAATGATGAAAAAGCTCTTACTCTACATCTGTAATATGACTTTGCTGGATCAGAAATGCTTTCTTTTTGATTACAGTGAGCAACATGAAACTTTTTGTTTAGGACTAATCTTTACATTTGATAATCAGTAAAAATTTTAGTAAAGATTAGTATAAGGTTTTAATGAATAATTATTATATTGTAAACAATTCATTACTCGGAGGATTAATAAATTCTAATTTTAAGATTGGTTAGTTTAATAGTTTATCCCACTTTGTCTCCAAATGTTAGGCACCAGAGTTGTTTAATATATTTTACAATTTTTTTAATTTGTATTCCTGGAATTTCTTCTATTATTGGGGCCAAATTTTTGCACCCCATTTTGTGTCAACGTACTTCAAATATTGCAGATTGTTCGTATAATGAATAAGTTATTGTTTATGAAAAAAAAAGTCTAATGTTTATAGAAGGTTGAAGAAAAATCAATTTTAATGTTTTCACTATCTTTGGACATATATAAATCTTTTACTACCATATGGACATGTCTCTACGAGGTCTCTACAGGCACATGGTGATGAAAGGGTTAAAAAATTAAATTCGTGTGTTAAAGAAACGTCAAACTATTAAAATTTTAAAACTTATAAAATTAGCAATTTAGTATACCATAAATATTGGTTTGGTGCATAATTAAAGACGATTACCTGAATTTACCAAAAAGATATAAATCTTCGTTAATTACACACCAATCCAATAATAGTTAATTCTATTTCAATTTTTGTTATTACATATCTTTATCTAAATATATTACTTCAATTTCAACAAGTTGCCAAGAAATCCCAGTTTCGTAAAAGCTGTGGGTAGTTTTCATTGTCTTGAGGTATTTTTTAAAAATTTCTTATTCTCTTTTTACAGCAATCCTCTGTAGGATATCACATGTCAGTTACGAGATTACCAACAGCAACGGATGTTGCTGAAGAAGAAAGTGGCAGTTGCTATTTATGTCCAGAAAGCGTGAGACGTATTTTAACAACGATGCTGGATTTAAGTCTCTTGGAAAGCCCTTCTTTCCTTATCTTGGCTATCAGTGGAGCTTTAACCATGATGGGATTCTATACACCTTTCATGTACCTTCCTGGTAAATATTATTTTCTGTGTAATTCGCATACGAGTAAACTCAACAGAATTCTTTAGATTCCGATTCAAAAGACGAGCACAATCGTTACTAATAGTCACAATCGCTTGTAGTCACTATAATTCAGACACATGAGATTGCTTTTGAAAATCTTACAATTACAATGAACATACCGATAAATGGTAAGAAACATTTTGCATGTATGATTCCCGTATTCATTACTCGTTGAACGCCACGTCAAATTTACGTGGCCCCGTATTCACGCCACGTGGGTCGCAATGGTATACACTATTGCATTTGTCATAACCGGCTCGGGCTGAACGGAAAGTTCAGTGCCGGTCACCGATGACGACACGGCATTTAACGTGTTAAGAATAGTTATCATCGAAAATTGGAGCGCACAATTAGTCGAGTTAAAAGAAAAAAAAAAGATCCAAAAATAATATTAAAACGATAAAGAATATTCCCCAATTATTTATAGAATTGCTTTTTTTTTTTTAAATTTGCCATAAAGGAAGAATAGTTGATAGAATGTATGAAGCAGCTTTGAGTAGGATATAATAAATTTTTACGATATTATCTACATAAATATTGCCATAATGTGCAGTAAAATCTAACATAACATTATTATACGGCGAAGATTAGTCTTCCGTATCGAGTTAGTGAAGGATTCCTTCACTTTTTCTTTTTGTTTACTCCAACCATGTTTTTTTTCAAAATTTTGTAGACAGAAGTGATAAGACGAGAAAATTGTATTTTAATGTAATGTTTTTCTTTGCACGCGTCTGGTTTTCTACTGGGTTTTGTAGATGAGGAATTACATTTACAGACTATTTTTTGTCCTAAAACATTAAAAGCTATCATTTAGAGATAATGTAAATCGTTAAGAAAAAAATCGTAGTCACATTATCGAAAGATATAAACAAAATTAGGAAGTTTAGCAATTTTTATCAGGAAATTGTCGTTAGGAAAGTTTTTTTGAATTCGAATTGATGATTATTCTCGATGAAACTAATGCATGAAGATACGTCCATTATCTTATCTACCCATTTCTTTTTTCGGATTATACATTTTGTCCTTCAAAATTTATTTTCATAAAGATAGAGTTCGGAATTTGTCACGAAAATTCGCAAAATTCGAAATAGTACTCCTTGTGTTGTATTACAGAATATTAGAATCATTACATTAGCGTACACCCATTCGTGTTATTTTTATTTTATGCAGAGAAATAAATTTCTACAACTCGATCCAATTGTGATATTTTTCGAAGTACACATTTAATCGTTAAAAACTCATTTTTATGATTAAAGATTTTTGAATTTGCCCCGACTTTCTGGCAACTTTACATGGGGTTGAAAAGAATTAATGTCGAAATCTAACCCTAACAAGTAAGCTTTCGTGTCCCGTAGTGATTTTTCATTCCTTCAAATATTTAAAAATTCTTTAAAAAGGTAATATATTTACCCATCACAAAATTGCCACGTAATGGGAAGGATATCTATTTAATTTCCTCCGTACATATACGTGCCCATAATTATGAAAGTGGTCCAAGTCATATTTTTTGTTGTTGATAAATTTAAAGGATTTGTTTTAAATAATATAAAAAATGTTTTTACATTCTGCAACATTGAAAGTTGGAGTTATTATTGGCCTTGATTAATGAAGAAAAAAATGTATTGCAAGATAAAACGATGCGAGATAACTGAAAATCTCATCTTTTTCAAATCTTGACTTAGACCACTTTCATAATTATGGGCACACATATAATTGCACGGAACTAACAGTAAAATATATGTATTCAGTCGTAGAGTCATAAAATTCTTATTTATTGTTACAACGATTGTTACAACAGTTGTTTATAATAATCCACCCATTTTTCCATGGGATAATTGCTAAATTAACTTTATTGAACGCTCTAACTCGTTTTATTAAATTGTACTCTAGCTCGCGTCGGAATTTGCTAAATTGCAGAGCAAATATGTCGCTTGTGCAACAAAGGTATGATTCAAAAGAATTGAAGGCTGTGATAGAATGTTTCTATGTAAATCACAACATGTAAGACACTTTGTCCTTGAAATTTATGTTACCAAAGTACAGAGCAAATTTACTTATAAAATGAATAACCTATCGTATATCGCCTTACTCGCTATCTTTTAAAATAATAGAATTTCCTTTTTTTTTTAATTAAACGCTACTACTCTCTTCCCTTATTTCTAGAATTGTTTTATTCCTACAATTCTCCACAAGAATTTTGTAATGATTTAGCTTATAGGGGAAACAAAAAATTTGTCTGTAAAATCAAACATATTTAAAAAAAAATTATATCCGTTCTAAATTATTCGAACTAAATTATTATTATTATTATTATTATTATTATTATTGTTATTATTAGAATTAGAATTAGAACTAAACGTGTCAATGTGTTGACCCCAGACTATACTCACGGAAAGGTATTTAAAGCGATGTCTAAATATATCTTGAACTACTTTAGGATTAATTTTCTCCCAACATTATCAATAATTGTTGAAACACGATAAATTTTAATCAAAAGTATCATACTTATTCGAAAGCTCTTTCAATTATACCAAATTCTTTGATTTTTCACCGACTCATACTTTTGTTCTACAATGGCAAAAGCAAAGGGAGTTGTTGTAGCAGTTACATTTTTCTTGATGTTTTTCTACTGCAATCACACATTTTTCGAATGTTTATGCTTTACATAAATCTTTTTAATGTATTTGAGAAAATTATGAATAATGTATACCCGTTTTCCTTGTGTGCATAAAGATAGAGCAATCAAAAGTGGAATAAAGCCTTCAACATCAATGTTCCTTGTTTCTGTAATTGGTATTGGAAACACTATTGGACGTGTTATTTGCGGCTTGGCGAGCAGTTTACCGGGTGTCGATGCATTAATTGTCAACAATATTTTCATCAGTATTGGAGGAATTGCAACCATCTTGTCTGGATTATCTCTTTCACAAGACTACCAATTTTTTTATGCGGCTAGTTTCGGCCTCAGCATATGTAAGTATATCAATTTGTCAGCAGTAATATGTATATATATATAGAACTACAATTTTCTGCCATATAATATTAACGTGAAGTAAAAAGAGTTTTTAAAATGTTCGATTGAACAATTTTTATTTGCAAATCGATTTTTCCTAATTTACGAATTAGGATTGGACGTGACATTGCTAGAAAATATGATAAGGTACAACCAGAACTCATTCGGATTGTCAGTTTCTGAAAATCGCATGATATGTTCAAAAGAAATTCGGAATGATTTTTCTTCTTTTTGCTAAATGCGTTATTCACGCCGCGTGGTTCGCAATGGTCTACGCTATCGCATTTGTCATAACCGGCGCGGTCTGAACGGATAGTTTAGTTCCAGTCACCGGTGACCGATTAGGGAACTACATAAATTTTCCTGTATTAATATATTTTCTATCAGTAAAAAATAAGCAAATTAGCCAATTAGCTTTTAGTTTCACCGTTTCAGTGCCACAGCTCGTTGTTGTTCCCAAATCGAAAGCTGCCAGGCAACGTGGTGGCGCTCTCTAAGACGACAAAAGCCAACATTCACACATCTGTGCTATCTTATTTGTAATCAATTCATTATGCGTTTCTTATAATCTTGTATCTCACGCTATTACGTTTCTCGCTTTTATTCTCCATGCTTAATTATGCCACACCAATGTTCCAAACATTTTCAATGAATAATAAATATAAATCAATGAAATTTATTTTAAACAGTTTGAAAATAAGTGGTCAATTTATTAGCGTCACGTTCGTACTTGTGAGATTATATCATCTAAGATTTTAGATATTTTTTTTTACCATTACAAGGTGTTAAATAAAATTGTATCAAACACAGAAACTTGTGTGCCAGAACCCTTCAGGCATTGAGATCCAAATCAGTCATTTATGATTACACGAAGTAGACAAAATGCATTTATTGCTTATTTCGTTGATCGAATTTTTTGATTTGTGCTAAATATTCTATATGAAAACTATGTCTAATGCGAATTTTGTAATTATAATATTTAAAGTGAACATTTTCAAAAGACAACTCAATAAAAATTGCTGAGTTGTTCATTCGTGAGGTACTTATCTGCGCATTGATATACGTTGTTCTTCATGTCAACTCCGACATTTCATTGAAAGTTTGTTAACTCTAAT
The DNA here is from genome assembly GCA_949825005.1 of Gasteruption jaculator. NCBI lineage: Eukaryota > Metazoa > Arthropoda > Insecta > Hymenoptera > Gasteruptiidae > Gasteruption > Gasteruption jaculator. Next base: position 3,508,253 of record OX463761.1, read on the forward strand.
ATTTCCTATAACATATTCTACCGCTTTTAAAAAAGAAATGAAACTGTTTTTTAAATATTGACGTAAAATGAAACTTATATCTTCCGTAAAGTTCTTCGATTAAAAGAAACTCCCATTTTTAACGGTGCTACAAATATTTAAATCGCTTTTTCTAGAAGTCTTTCACTCTTGAAGGTGTTACAAATCAAATAATATAAAAATCATGGAAGTTTATTGAGAACTAAGCAAGAAGAAATATTAAATTCATCGGAAGGATGAGATTTCATCCAGAAGAAGAATAACAAAATAAAAATGCAAATATTGAATATTACTGTATATTTATATTTAAAATTTTGATATTGATAATTTATACACGACCTTTCCTAAATTAAAGAAAAAGACTTTGAAGCTGATAGAATGAGTTAAAATAATTTTTCTTGAATGTGTTAACTATATGAATTGTTTATTTTAAGAATCTTACGCCAAATCCTTGACATTTTTCGATTCCACGAGACAAAAATTATATTCAAAAACAAAGCTTTCAAATGGAGACGATTCAAATATGAGAACATTTGTATGGAAAACCAAATAACTGGTCATCCTATCACTTTTTGTAAATAAGGTAGACTTTGATTGTTTCGACCACCTGAAACCCGATTTTTCGGTTGTAAAAAGGAAGAAAAGAAAGCATATTTTTTATCCCAATTTATTTCAAATGGCGAGATCTTGTAAAATAATCTATTTTTTGTCTGGAGAAAGCAGCACTGAAAAAGATAATAACTTTTAATTTGAGTTACCGTCTACGTAATCAAACTAACAAAAGAGCACAAACAGGTAGCCGATGCCATTACAAATTACATGTTAAATTACACTGCACCATATCACATCTTAAGACTGAACTTTCCGTTGAGGCCGCGCTGGTTATGACAAATGCAATAGCTTATACCCTTGCGACCCACGCAGCCTGAACAGGAAATCACGAAAATTTGACGTGGAATTCAACGTGTTAATATTAATTGAAGGACGGATATTATAGAAAATAACTCCCGTTAGAAAACATTGACAGAAATTTTGTAAATAAATAATATATCTTGAATCAGTAAAAAAAATCGTGAATTCTAGTGTCCGAGTGTACTCGGTTTAAAACGTTACGTAATTAAAAAATATCTGTATTCATGTAGAAAATGCTGTCGCTAAAATAGGCTTTTTCTATCGTATTGCCACATGGAACACGAAGCAGTAAAGTTTTAAAAATAAATAGTTAATATTTCTTCGAAATAATATTTTTTTCCAATTTTGGGTGCGAGGAAGTGGAAAATAATTTTCTTACACATACAAAACCTTACGTAATAGATATGACGAGTTTTATAACGAATTAGTAACGAATTCATAGTAAATATACGATAATTCAGTTACGCTGATTCTCAATTATACTTGTTAAATGCTGTGATCATTATTGGATTTTTTCTTTTCGCCTACCGTGAAAATTGCAATCATATGAAACTCGTTTTCTCAACATTTCATACCTATTCTTTCTTTTTTTCAATAAGCGGTAAGCAATAGGTACGAACAAAAAAATGATCTTTTGTTCTTTTCACACTTCCTTGATTCCTTCGTTTCTCTTCATTCGTATTCTTTATCTTTTTCAGCTGTGTTTGCATCTTTAAGATCCATTCTTGCAGTGGAACTCGTTGGGCTGGAAAAATTGACAAATGCATTTGGATTGCTCCTATTATTCCAAGGTGTGGCAGCAGCTATAGGCGCGCCTTTAGCAGGTGATTAAAGAGACAATATTATTGACTTTAGATTAATATTTAATTAACGCGGAATGATCATTTGTCCAACATAGGCATACACGTACCTGGGAAGTGCCTATATATAACAAACTTATCTCTTTATGTCGCTATGCACTTGCACATATTTACATTGCAAGAAATAAATAGCATTATTGTCATTTTCATAGAAATCGCAAAAATTAAATTTTTTCTTTAAATAAGGGAACGAATCTTGTAACAGCAAGAAATATCTTTATGAAAAAATAACTTTATATTCGCTGAAAAAAAAAAAACATTTTTATTTTCAGGAGCATTTATGGACGCGACAGGAAGTTACGACGCCTCATTTTATTTATCGGGATCACTGATACTCCTCTCAGCGGTAATTTGCTACCCATTAAAGAGGATTAATATTTGGGAGAACGAAAGGACTGCAAATAAAAACAGCGATCCCACAAATTCTTGATTGATACTCAAAACCCTATAAGTTTTATAAGAAGGTAATACACACTTTCTTATATACCCTATTTTTATCATTTGTACATTAGCTTCGGTGACATCTCATATATTCCAAAAGATATTCTTTTACATCCGATACAAGAATTTATATTCCCTAAATATGAATTCTGATAACGTCAGTCTTTTTTCCCTCCATTTATTGTTTCCTCTTATAGGCACGCTGTACATACTAATTTAAAAAAGTACCTTATTTAGAAATCTAAGGTCGAAGTGCGAATTTTTCGGTAACATAGGTTTAACTTTGAGATTTATTTTCTCAGAAAAGAGGCATTAGGGATAGGAAAATGCTGGATAGGAAAGAGAAATTTTGAAATACGTAAAATCAGGAGAATAATTACATAGCAAAAATTACTATATTTAAAAATAATTCTATTATATTACATATTTTTTTCTTTTAAACAAATCAAAAAGTTATCTTAAGCTGGAATGAAACCAGGTTGAACTTCATGGTTTTGGCCAATTTGATCCGGTAAAAATATTAATTGTACGTATTCAACATGTTTTGCTACAGTGGTAGTATTTTTTTTTTTCGGAACGACGTACAATGTGCAAATTGTAATACTTTCTGTCCTTTAGAGCAACAACGCCTTTGATGTATTTCTTTGCAGAGCTTTGACAAATTTCTTTCATTGTGCAATGCACAGTTGAATAAAGAAACCAAATATATATGCATCAACTCCTAGAATTACACTGAACGATGAAAAAAATTCTTTGTTATTAATGGTAATGTTTCTTTGGTTGAGCTCTGGGTTTTGTTAAGTTTTCAAATATATAAAATGAAAAAGCATTTTTATTTTATGTGAAGAAAGAATGTAAAGTATTCCAAACGCTCCATTTTTTTTTAACGCCACATCGCTATTGATACGCATGTGTCTAGTAAATTGTGCACAAAGAAAACGGGTTTTGGGAACACGTCATTTACTTATAAACTAAATCCCGACGACGCATCGTAAAATATTAAACAAACTCAACTATTTAAAAGGCACTTTTTTTGTAATAAAATCCTAGTAAGACCCCAATTTCACGTAAAATACATGACATCCTTATTTTTTCGTCTGATTATAAAAATTAAAAAATATTGTTCAGGTACAAGTGATTCGATGATAATTACAACACATATAGAGAAATACATCACTGGGTGTGAAAACATTTTACCACAAAATTGCTCGTTATTTAATATAGAATATTGCATTAACAACAAAAGTCATAATTTCCTTCAATGGAATTTTCGAAAATTAAAATACCTTTCTGTTGCTACGAAAATCCATATCAATACCCGAAATTGCTCTTGTGATACATAAAATGATCACTTTACTCGGTAATTTTCGTTTATTTTGATATAACATCAAATCAATAGTTGGATTTCGTGAATAAAAAAAAAACTTTCGCTATAAATGACAATATGCAATTTATGTGGCAAATTTTCCTGAATTAATTGAAATTTATTTCGCAATTTACTCTAACGACTACGTATTCGTTTAATTTTTGGTATGTAATGTATTCCTTGTTGAAGAGACACTTCGTCGTCAACGAAAAAATGAGATTTGAAGAAATTATCAAAGAGATATATTCTCAAAAACATATTTCTATTTGACGTCCTTTATTTTTAGTTATTTGTTATATTATTGCTTAATTGTAAATTAGATACTTTTTTAAGTTTTAAACTTTTGTTGAATTTTAATAAGGGGCAATTGAACTATTGTATTTCTTTGTACAATGCATAATTAATTTTAAGTTTATGACGATGTCACATCAGTATATCCTTGTCGTAATCGAATCGATATTAAACTTTAGAGCAAACTCAATATGCACATGCAATGAATATAAAATGTGATGTGTTTCTAAGTCAAATGTACAGCAATTGAGTTCAGTACCAATTACGGCTATACTGTGTGATTTTAATTAACCTTAAGTGTGCCGAATAATGTCGAAAATAATTAGTTCTTATATTTTTAATGATAGAATAGTTAATAATTTGTGTGCCAATAGCGCAGAGTATAACATGATAAAGAATTGGTGTCATTAAGAGTCTTCTTTGTAAACAGTAAAGAAATCATTCGTTTCTTTAGCCTGTTCAGTGCATAATCTGCAAAATCGTTTTTCATTCTCCTTGAAAAATTTGAGTTTTTTATTGGCGTGTTTAGCCAATCGTAAAAGGATTTTAAAAAAAATTTTTAATTCGAAATTTTAATTTGAGAAACGTATTATGTTATCATTTTAAATTTGAACAATTTTCAGAAAATGTAAAACATGCATTTTCTACACTTTAAATGAATGATAATAAAACATCAGTTTTGTAAACCGATATTAAAATTTATTCACAATCTGTTTTTAAAAACATGGTAGTTTATATTTCTTTTTGAAAAAATGGACATTTTATACTTCACCAATGTATTTATTACAGTCTAAAACTGTTTTCGTTGAAGTAAACAGGGATGTGATAAATTTTTCGACAAGTCTTTCTCAATGTGACAAATATCCTTTATAATATATGAAAAGAAAATTCTGTAGCAGGTATTCTAATAAGTTTTTATAATTAAGTGACACATATCATGTAAAACTTGTTTACAAAGACAATTAAACGTGTGTAGGAGTATTATATTTATTTCCCGTTCTTTTGCATCGTTATTTTTTATCAATAATACTTACAGGTACTTTAAGTTCTTTAAATTGAAGTTTGCTATATTTATTTTATCGTAACACTATTATTACATGTATCTTTCGATATTTCTCAACATTTTCTGTACCATCTGACTCAATTTTAAACGTGGTAACGATCTATAGTTATACCACATGTTAATTTGGAATTACACGTGCACGCAGCGTTTTTCCAAAAATTTGTATTACTTCTAACACGACTCTTTATACAGATTAGAAAAAAATTATCTTCATTGCAAAACATATTAAGTCTTATTTATATTTAGTTCCGATACATCATTTTCTCCATGTTTGGCAAAACCAGCAAGATACTAAATTTGATGGATACACTCATTTTGAAATTATTGTCTTTTTAATTTTACCAATAATAGAAATTTTCCAAATTTAATTGGCCTCACATTTTCTGATTACATGCACTGCAAAGAAGAATTCTTATGAACACTTACCTTTTCATTTTTATATTTTAGTGCCAAAATTTTTGGTGCCAAAGCATAAAAAAATCCAAGAAATTATTGGTAACTTATTTTTGTAAGAAATAGTTAGTTAAAAAAATACTTCTTACAATTGTTCAAATTCTAGAAAATATACTAATAATTAAGGAAAGAACGGTGTAAGTTAAAAATGTCTCGATAAAGTCAGAGATTTATAGAGATACGTGATTGAGTGTATGAAACGAAACTGAGCTCTTATGAAAAATATTTTCCAGACCTTTTCGATAAATGTAACGTGTCTAATTTGTACATTATTACTTCTGAAAATATGCACCAGAAACGTATCAAATATTCCAAAAACACATTCTCCGAATGAGAGCTCACAAAATAGACAGGAAGAAAAAATGTATGTATATCTTAACAATTCAATTTATTAACAAAATTTTGTGCTTTTTCTGCTACGAGTTTTATAAGTTAAATCTTACACATAGTTTTTTTAATTTTTTTTAATCGAGGCTACAAAATTAATTTAAGTTTTATGGAATTATATTTTTCTCTCTGCATTTCAAACCGAATAGCAATCTAAGCTGTATTCATCAATTTATTTACACCTCCGACGTTATAATTCTGTAGATATATATTTAAACCAATAATTTATAGTAAAATATGTGTGAATTAATATGTTATACAGATTATCTATATATAAACCGAAACTTTCATATGTCATATGATAATTAATAATACAAATATCGTTCCATATTTTGCTGCTCAAAAAAAATCAATTATTAGTTCCTAAAATAAAATGTAACTAAAATATGTTTAAGAACAAAATCAGTGGTTTTGGAACACGGAATTGTTACCGCAGAGAAACACAAAGGTTTAAGAAAATGTTTTGTGTTAACTGAAGAAAAAATTTTGCCCGCTTAATTAAATACTCCTTTATATACCCAAAACGTTTTCTTAAATGCGATTTGATTCAACGTTTGAAAGAAAGTGCATTGCTTTCTTTAGTCTCGTCAAAATATGTATATAAGAATTTTAATTATAAGAAAACTATTGTTACAAAAGAACAATTTTGTCATTTTTTGTGAAGAAAATGAATGTACGCCAAGTCAAAGTTATTTATTTATCATCGAAATTTCCAGATTCAGAAAAGTAAACCGTATATTTTTTACCCAAACATATATTCTTCCAATAAGCGAATATTTTATTCATTATGCAAGAATTTTCTTCAGCAAAACTTTGTAAACACGATATATTTTTATAGAAATGTTCATTCTTGTTAAAAAAAGCATGAAGCTGTATAGTTGAAAAGATGAATATTTTTTACATCATTTAAATTATTAAGTGTATCTGTATATGTCTAGCGAGGTAATTACTTGAGGTGTACTTCACCGATTTTGATGAAATTTTAGTATGTTTGTTTCGGCGGTCAAAGGCTTTTAAGGGGTGAAAACCACCCTCAAAAATTGTAACAAAATCAGAAAAACTCGAATGACTCGAAAAATAATTTGTTAAAAAAAAAACTTCAAAAAGTAAATTGCTTGGTTTGGAGGGGGCCATACAATGGTGACCTTGAAGTTCATTTTCAAGGTAAAATTTGATTTTTATTAATGAAATTTGTATTTTTTTCCAGATTCGTATTCTACGGGAAAAAATACATACATTTAGTATACAAACTTTATTTTGGAACAGCACATTTTGTCGATATTTAATTTATAAGGTTTTGAATAATTTTTCGAAAAGTAATTAAAAAAAAATTTTTTCATACAGAAGTTGCATTTTGAACAGTAATGGTAATCTTCGAAAAAGTGTTTGAAACACAATGACTTTTTGCACAAAGCACAATGAATTGTAGCAACATTTCTGCAATCTTTTATTTCGCAATGCGTTTTGCATTTATTTCCAAAACGATAATCTACAGGATTATCAAATTCTTCAGGTTTTTTTTATTAATATAACTGCTTTTATACCAAGAATATTTCCAAAGTTTTGTGTATCCGGGTGAAGAAAGTTGATTATGTACTAATGATTGCAGCTTAATAATATTATTCCTCACATGCAAGTTCATATCGTAATTCATTAGTATAACATTATCTGAAAAATGCCTAACAAAGTTTGTCCAAATGCGGAAACCAAATACATCTAGAGGTTGAATTTTTCCTGTTGTTCCACTTGGAATTTTTTTTATATTTATAATTTTATTTGTTGGTGTTCCAGCTTTTTCCTGCTTCTCTGCTTTTCTCCTTCAACGGCTAATGTTCTACCAGAATGCATTTCTAACTGAAACCCACTTTGATCAGAATTGTACATGTTTTCTATTCCAATTTCTGCTATACATTCTTTGATATTAGTAACAAATTAAATTGGTTTCCTTTCTAATTCATTACCATTTTCCAATGTTTTTCTGGTGATAAATTTGTTAATTTTTCTTAATGTTATTCTATGTGTTTTTTTAAAACGATTTAGCCAATTGTTTGAAGCTTGAAATCTAAAATCTTCAGATCCTATTTCTTGTTGGGCATGTAACGCCCATTTACGTAAATCCAAGTCATGGATAATTAATCTGGAATCGACAGCTGTTTTAAAATTTTCAAACGTAAATTGACATATTCTAGCGATTTTTTCTCTGTATGTACCGCCTTTGTTGAAATAGTGAGCTCATCGTTTCAACTGGGTCAAAGATGGTACTTTCTTCAATTTATTTTGTACAGTTGTCAAAGCTAAATTTTTATTTTTTTTCCACTTTTCTAGTATTGCACAGCTTTTAATTTATATTCATAAGATAAAACTTCTATATCATTTGTACACTTATCTGGCGGTGAATAAGAATAGTCAGGTAATGATGCAGAATTTCGTCTTCCACTATTTGTGCATCCACATCCTTATGTGGTTCTTCAAAATCCAAGGAAACTTCTGTTATCATTTCAACATCATTATATTCATTAATTCAACCTTTTAAAATTGTTTCGATCTTATCTGCTAGTGCTATTTCTTTATGATTTATAGCGCTGTTTTGTATATTTGACGTTTGAAATGTAGCAAGTAATAAATTGATGACATTTATGGGATTTACTTTCATTATTATATTTGGTTAAGTCTTGTTAAGAAAAAAAAATTTCAGAGTGTTACGAATACATTTCAAAATGTTCACGAAAAAGTTTATTTCAAGCGTATTTACGAAAAGCAGTATATTTAAAATATACTTATAAAGTTATAAAACTCCCCTTATACCACATATAATATTGTTATATTTATATTACGTACTATTATATTACATATTATTTTACATACTCATTTTTGACTTTAAAAGTTTTATCTTTTTCTATATTTCTATGCCTATATAATTTTGAATATTAATAAATTTTAATTTATATATAAATACCACTTACCGTTGCACGTAAATAATATGGAGTACACAAAACTTTTACACATAAGTGTTGTAGTCTGACCTGCACTTGTACTGTGACTAGCACGCGTTTTGTCGTCTATTTTCCAAATAAAGTTTAGATTCCAAAATAAAGTTTATATATCAAATGTATGTATTTTTTCCCCATAGAATACGAGTCTGGAAAAAAATACAAATTTCATTAAAAAATCAGTTTTGACCTTCATTCGACCTTGAAAATGAACTTCAAGTTCAAATTCAAGATCGCCATTATATGACCCCCTTCGAAACAAGCAATTTGCTTTTTGATGGTTTTTTTTTTAAGAAATTATTTTTCGAATAATTCGCGTTTTTCTGATTTTGTTACAATTTCCGAGGGTGGTTTTCATAACATACTAAAATTTCATAAAAATCGGTGAGGTACACCTCAGGTAGCTTCCAGAAATTAATCACTCGTTGTTGAAGGAAACAAAGAGATTGGTAATGAGATAACAATTAACGCCTTTAGTAAGTTTTAGATAAGCGATGGTAATTATTTTAAAAATGTTTCGTAAATATTATCAAATATGTTAAAAACTTGTGAAGAGAGAAGATTATAGTTATGATTCAAGAAAATCTCTTGTTGATTCATCAAAGCTATTTGATATAAGGAAATAAATTGAAGTAAATTCTATGTAATGATTATATTCAATGGATTGATTGTATCACCCTTCCTAAATCATTTTCATTCTCGTCATTAATAAAACAAAATAAGATTTTTAGATTTTACCAAATTCTTGATAACAAGTATTTATATTAAGAGCAGAAAGGGGTCAAGTTGTATAAAAAAAATTGTTTACTTTTAAGTGAAGTTGTATACTTGCCTGTATATTAAAATAAATAAATAAATTATAGTGTGTATCAACGTCTTAAAACCAAACTAAATTATATGTATTTATGCAATAACTAAAAGAAACCGTACCTAGTGCCCTCTTTTAATTTTGATGTAAATATTTATTTTAGACCTTGAAAATCTAAGAAACTCATTTGTACTGACCAGAAAAACAATTTTAAGGGATGATTTTCGATGGATTTTCGATGGAAAAAACTTTTGACAAAGTCTGTAGCTGTTCCGATTTGGTCTCAAAAGTTGAAAAGAGAAATATTTTACACCAAGTGTCATCTTTTCTTCAAAATTATCCGTCATTTTTCAAAATTCCTTTGTACTTTTAGAAATATATTTTCCGACTATGTGTTGTTACAGATACTAATTTAATTATACATTCAAACTTAATTCCTTCATCCGTTAAAGTTGAGCCAAATGAACTTCTAATGGAAAATCGCTTGTATCTAATAATTAATAACTATATACATTTTGCGGTCCATATTCTTCAGAATACTGTTTGACATCGTCCATAAAATTTTCGATGTTTACCGCTTAAGTTGATCGATTTTTTTACAATTTATTTGCTAGGACTTTATTAATTTCCCTAGACATAATTCGATACGATTTCTCAAATTTCTAGAACCACATAGAAGAAGCTTTAAAACGAATATCTTTGAAACCCATTTCTTTTTAAGCTTGTAAAGCTCACCTTTGTAGGTCAATGTCGTGCATAACAACACTAACATCCAGAGCCTCTCGTGAGCTTCTGAATGTAGATCCAAAAATGAGAACTAGTTTTTCTTTATAAGTCCTTCCTTTGTTCATTCGATATACCCACCGTATTCAATTGTAGTACAGAATGTACTCTTTTGAAAATATCCCGAATATATAATTCCTTTTTACGGTATTGATACTGGAATTCTTCTTCTTCTTAGCAGATTTCGAAATTGGAACTGCCTTTTTACTGTAATAACTTCAATTAGATCTTCTTTTTTACCATTTTCGATAGTTTTAGGAATCATTATTTTTACATTTTTTAACATTACGACAGGTATGTCCCAGTAGAACTTATGGCGGATGTGCTTTACCGGCGAGACAATGGGACACTGTTGTCCCACCTGCAGTAAATAGGGGAAAGAATAGGTAAATGGAAATCACGTTTAGAGCAAAATATTGCACTCAACCATTTAATCGTAAATAACAACACCTACAGCAGAATTTTGGGACATGTAAGTCCCACTTTGATGTGCTATTGTTTGGTTGATGTTGTAGAAATCATTTGAAGCTCCGTCTTACTTTGAAATTCGTGACAAGGATATCTCTCGTGTATTTACACGTAGGTGCAACAATATTTTACCAGTGGCCATTCGGCACCTGGGGTGGTGTACTATTGTCTCGGAGACGCTCAAAGGGTTAATTTTGCCAGGACGATAATATACCTTCCAAAAATAATCTCTAGGAAGAAAAATTTAATTGAAAGTACATAATGACGGAATCATATCCAGTGAAACAAGTACATTATTCATGAAAGAAAGTGCCATTCGGCTACGTCGATACAAATATCTTTGGGTGAAAGAAAATTTAATTAAATCAATCTAATATTAAATCGTGTGGGCTAAATGACATTTTGATCGACGACGAAAATGTTTATTTTACGTTACCGTTACTCTTACTTTTTTTCGACAAATTCAATTACTTTAATTAATAATCTTGAATTTTTCTCTTGTACCTCCGAAAAGTAATTCCGAGAATTATTATTGCACGCTCAGCTCACGCCAAAAAATGTTATTCGTGTTATGGAACTGAGTTTTATTTTTATTAATTTCAAATTGAAGATTGGAGGATAAGAAAACTGAGAAACTCTTTTGGCTTACACGTAACAATATTGAAATGAGAAAATACATAATTCATCATAGTGTTAAGATATTTTCTTTAACAATCGATAAAGCGAAGAACGAAAGCTTACATTCATGAATTTTATATTTCAAAAAATACATTTCGCTATTCTATTATAGAATATTTGTTTTTTTATGTTTTCAATAATATCTGAAGACACCTAACATTTCAACATAACCGTCCACGAGAGTAGACCAATTTCTAGAAATATTTGTCAGATATTTTGGTATGTATTATATTATTACAATAGTTCTCACAAATTCATAATTTAAACTATCTCGATATTTTGTTAACCGACCGCTCGTGTTTCGAACGTTTTTTCACTCGTTAAGGCTCTACATATGCAGATTTGCTTATAAAAAATATAAGCTGCTGTAATTTTTATATTAGGTTGGGGAAAAAGTAATTTCGGTTTTTCTCATGTTTTTCAATGGGATAAACCGAAATTACTTTTTCCCCAACCTAAGAAACATATGTAACACTTGTCACTTTTTTAATTAGATGGTACATGTTAGGTTGGGGAAAAAGTAATTTCGGTTTTTCTCATGTTTTTCAATGGGATAAACCGAAATTACTTTTTCCCCAACCTAACATGTACCATCTAATTAAAAAGTGACAAGTGTTACATATGTTTCTTTGCAAGTCAATTAACGTCAATATTTATATAAAAAATTGTATTTGACAATAAGTTTCGCCGCCAATGAAAATCTAGTCCGAGGCTTTACCAAATGAATAGCTGAATTTAATGGTAGAATTCAATTTAACAGAAATTTATTATTACCGTATTAACAATTCCCGTGTGCAATCTCAAAACTGCATGGGGAGCTTTTTCGAACCTCTGAAAACGCCTTCTACAATTTGTAATTTACGTGGAAAGCACTTCACCCGGAAGATATTGGTTTGCCAAAACCACCCGCATTGTTAGCGGTTGCCATCATTTAATTATACGGCTGTTTTTATATATATATCCCTCTTGCGTATGAATTTTTTAACAATTATTCCGACGTTAAATAGAAAAATAATCTTCAATTTCAGCTCAACAAAAACTTCCTGTTTCTTGGTTCTTTGTTTTCCAAAATTTGTGTTGTGCTAAACAAAGTGTTTAAAACAGCTTGTTAAACACAAAAGAATCCCCTTCTTTAATCCTCGGCTTCCCCCTTTTTTTCCATGCTTTTCTCTTACATTATTTGACAAATAAAGTCCTTCAAGGTAGAGAGAGGTACCAGGCTTACTTTCGACTGCAGATACATTGCGACATACAGCTGGAGTTAGTGTAGGGGGTTTCGTGGAGCAAAAGGGCGGTAAGGGGAATCACAGGGAAGGGAAAATTCAAAGAGGGATGAAATGCTGCTTGCCGCCGCTGCTGCGACGAAGCAAAAGGGGGTAGATAGCATTTACCTCCGCAGCATCTACACTTGGTTTGGTCCAGTGTAACCCGAACTACCGGGTACTGGGTACCAAACATTCTATTCTTTCGATTCAGTATCATTTTTCCTTATATTCTTATAACATTTATTACAGATGTTTCGAAACAAATTCATTTAAATAACAGTTTTCAATTGTTCCATTGTAACGCCCGATTAAAGTTTTCAATTCGAACATTTTTGTCTTCTATGTATCCGACAAATTTTTTATTGTTACAACATTGATGCAAGAAAGAGTGTTTTTGCATAAAATTTAAGGTAGCTTTTTTTTTTTAATCTTTAATGAATACTAATCTCGAGAGAGATTTTGGTGTAATTTTGTAACGATGTTTCGGAAATTTTATGAATTTCAAAGACCTACGAGTGTTTCCGATTGACGAATTATTCCTTAAAAATCGGCATAATAGAAAATGTTGTTGTGCTCTACTATTACATTTTGGGAACTCGTTATTTCCAAGGTTTTTATTGAAATTAACAAATAGACCATACGTTCACGAAGTTCATTCTGGAAATTTTAGAAATTTATTTGGAATCGTTTGAATCTACTTAAATGAGCGTCACAAATCAGACAATTTGAGAATATAAAAATGCTCTCATTTAGGACTGAAATGGAAACATTTTTATCTGATTACTTTGTATCATATTTTATTACTTTATATCAGATTTGAGAGGTTTTCGTTTCATTTCCCTCGGGACGACTCGCGAGAACAAACTTTATTTACATGTTTGAGGTTGAGACAAGTTAAACTTCAACTTCAGAGACTTCCAATTTCAATAGCATCTGTTAAGATATGAATTTCTTTAACGTAATTTTAAACTGGGATTTTCCAAAGGAAGAGTTTGTATTTAATTTGGTTTTTAAGGGGTTACATCTATTTGGCGGCCGAAAGAAAGGCGAGTTTTTGTGAATTTTTTTGGGGGGAAAAATTATTGCAGGTTTCGAATAATTTTTTTTTTATAGTAAAGGGTATATCTTCGATTATGGTTGAGTTTGACATGGGACATTCGTGGTAAATAGAAAATTTCGAGGAATGAATTTTTAGGCTAAATCCTAGAAAACAGGAACGAGGAAGCAGAAATGAACCTGCTTTACGTTTCTTTATTAATCTCATTAATGTATTCTTAATGTTTCCTAAGGAACTTATTAGTTAGCAAAAAGTAATGAATAGGTGTCTTGAAATTTCAATGCTTATAAATCTTTAAAATGAAAAGTATCATAGAAAGTTACGACAGGGACGAGTTAAAAGTAGGAAAGTAGAGTATAAAACTTTTAGTTTACCTCCGTTTTTATAACTTTTCGTGTTGCTTTTGAAATATATACGAGCTTTTAAGAATATCATATTTTTTACTTTTGCAATTGTTCAAAAGTAATAAAAACAAACTTTTTAAGTCTTATTACAACCAGTCACATTAAAAGGGTTCAATAAATCGTTACACCGTTTAAAATGGAAAAAAATCATAGTCATTTTAAAATCATATCAATTTTAATTTTTGGGAGCAGACGTAAAAGTTTACAGTAGGTATAAAAATGTGTTTCTTGTCCACTCCTTGTTTAGCTTTTCCTTTTGTAATCTTTAAATCTACTTTATGGTTATTTATTACTATCACTGTCCTATACCGATAGTCGCAGTAATAATGCTCATTTGAGTATTTACTTGCTACTATTATTATGGGACAGCGGTAGTATTATGAAAGATTTCAAAAGCCCACGTGATTTTACATTCTTTCAAAATGACATGAAGATGATGTTACATTTTCCGAAAATTTCAAGCAAAATAATATTATTGTGAAAAAAGTCTTTTTTGAAAGAAAACTTTTAAGAGAATGCAATTTTCGGGAACAGACGTTAAAGTTTATAGTAGATATAAAAATGTCCTGTTTCTTGTTTACTCCTTGTTCAGCTTTTCTTTTTTGTAATCTTTAAATCTACGCTATCCTTTTCTTCTGTTGTGTATCTTATGAGAAATATATGATATCAGGGACACTCGATATTTCAAAAGCCTCTGTCTCTTTACTTCAAGCGTCACTCGTATAAAACTAGTGTAAAAAGCTTCTCAATTGACATTTGAAACCAAAGGAAATATTGCTCTCAAATTGTACTTATAGGTCGTGAAGTAAATGCTACTTTTGACATCGAGGGTTCATGATATCAAATTTCATCTACCAATTTAAAAAAGTTCAAGTACAAAATTAAGTTCCGACAAGACGTTTTCAAAAATAAAACGCGCTAAAACATAGATTTCAAATTAATTCAGGTTAACTAATAACCTACAGTATCCTAATATTTAATAAGACATTGTTATGCTGGTATACTGCGACAGAAATATTAATTGCATTCTGTTTTATGCTACTTCGCGCTGCATTTGAACAAAAAATAATTTTGCAGAAATTCACGGAGTACTCGTATTTGGGCTCCTAACATTTGTTACCAGTAATAATAATCGAAATGCAAACTTCACTTACAGCTGTGTAATATTAATATTGATTTTCCGTAATAGGAAACATTTCTGTCGCTTAGACTGTAATGGTTTTAATAATAATAAACAATGAAATATACAAAAGTCCTTCGCAGATGCACAAAATGTTTCAGTGTAAATATGGTGGAAACATAAAAGTATACACTGATTTAAATTTCAAACGGTTCCTTTTTCGTACTTTTTCAAAACCATGACATTTTCTCAAGAAAAGAAAATGAATTTAGACATTTTTTTAGAAATTTAAGGACCAATTAATTGGCAAGAAAAAATTACTTTCACTTCAATGGTATATTTTCTGACGCGTAGAATTTCTTATTTTTAATGGATTAATTATAACAAATATCCGCTTTGATGCAGAAAGAAGTTAATTATTCGTACAGATACTTACATTTTTTTTGAAAATAATTGGCACACGATTTGAGATTTCCCACTTGCAGTTGTAAGTAAGAAAATTTTCTTTCACGTGACATATTTGTGTCTGTGAAGAAGGCAGAGAAGAAGACTCGCAGTTATTTTTGTTCTAATTAAGTAGTGTCACAGGTACTACCGTGTAGGGTCAGCTTCTAATTGGCAAGAGAAGTAAGCAGACGTTGGGTGCTAATAGCTTAATTTGTAGCAAGAACTTAAATAATACAAGCAACAAAAGGAAATATTCCTTTAGTTAATATATAATAAACAAAGGTATATTATCATCATCTCCTTTTTTCAATGATTTCTTCGGACCCAGCCATGAATGACAAAATCGTAAAAATCAAAAGACATTAACTATAAATAAAATTAATATAAAACAAGTGAGAAACTGCTTTGAAGAACATCAACGATAATTCGTACGACTTTCCTATTATTCTATGACAAGTTCCTACAGTACGTGACGAAATTTACAATGTCCAGTGCACCTAAGAGCAAATCTGTTGTACACACCGATCAACGATACAGTTATACGCCATGCCCTTTGCACGATACCGGTAAGTCTTTCTCCAATTTTTCTAGACATTAGAAGTTATTAGAAAGTGGTGCAGTAGCTGTTCCATTTATGCCGGAGCAATTTCCTTTTTAGGACAGCATTAGTAACTGATTTACATAATATTTTTTTTATTATTTAACATAATATTTTTTTATATAATAACTTTTTAGGATATTAATATTAGAAATATTAAGACACTAAATGATATTCTTTGAATTTACAAAAACACAGTATGAAGAACGTATGCTGCAAATGGAAAACTGTGTTGCGTCGTCGCAAAATTTGTGAAGCAATTGAATTTGCGTCCAATAATCGTAGATGTAACAGAAATATTTTTTATTTGCTCGGAAGGTTGAAACTCGTAAAATTATAATCCCGAAAATCGATTTATTTGAAAACCTTGAGAATAAGTTGGTGCAGTTTTTCACTGGGCCAAATTCATTTATTTCAAGAAAAATTTGATGGTTTTTGTAACAATCTGGAATCCGTATCATAGCAAACGTGATATGATGCAAAACACGCGGTTAATTATTTGATTTCAACATATCGAATCTAACTAATTAGAGCAAATTTCATTACGTTGCTGGAACTTTGTGGCTACTAAATATTTGGTGATTATTCTATCTCTTTTAATGAAAGTATTTAAATAAGCACGTGCGAAATATTTTTTGACGATTTAAAGTTTGAAATATTGTATGCAAATCCAATAAATTTTAGAACTTACTTTTGGAATTTTCACTTCAAGAGAACCAAAGATTTTTCAAATCCGAAACCACAAATTTGACTTCTACATTTCGAATGATTATTTATTACTACCTCCGTCTCTGTCCCATAATAACGGTAGCAGTAATAATGCTCGTTTAAACGTTTACTTGCTACTACTATTACGAGACAGACCTAGTATAACAGATTTCAAAAATTGGAAGCTGTGTTATGTTTACGCAAAATTTATGAAGTAAATTAATTTTAACTACCATCTTTGAATTACACAAATCGGAAGATCTAAGAGTGAGCGTAGAAATATCATCTACGTACATACTTCTCTCCCCGTATGTCATTGACATAGTCTTCGTCATTTAGACCTAAAGCGGAAAATAAAAACACAGCAATGCGCTATCAATTAATTTCCTTGGGACAAGAGTGTAGTCAAATTTACATACGCGTCGCTTATCACGGATGATATTTATTCCGACTCACTGTTCTCGCCTTCGTTACAAAGGACAAAATTCGGTTTGACAAATCGGGTCGTCCGTAACACGTTAATATGGAGCTGGAAACAGCACCACGTCTCGCTTTTGAAATGTAGGTCTAACGTCAAAACCCACAATAAATTTTGTACTACGAATGTGTTGACTGGTTTTTGTAAAAAAAAAAAAAGATGTGAATTTCTCACCATACTGTGACAATTTCGAGATAAAATGTGAAATTACGTTTTTAGGTTAATTAATAATGCGGAGAAAAATCTAAAGCAAATATTAATGTTAAAAGGAACAGCGGTAGTAATAACACTCTTAGAAAAAAATATAAGCTCAGTGTGCTCCGTGTTCCATATGAATTACATTTTCCAATTATTGAAGAGGTTATGAATTTTAAATACGACACGATAATAACGTCATAACACTTTTTGTGCAACTTGAAATGCAACTGTTAATGTATATTTTACTCTTTTATACACTCAAACCTGTTTTTGTGCGTTTTTCTTTTGTTCGATTATTTTTTGTGCCCTTTTTATTTTTCTGCGATTTTTTTTGTGCGAAATTTTTTTTTCGTGCGGTATGTGAATATCGAGAAAAAAAATCGCAGAACAAAAAATCGCGTAAAAAAAGACCGCACAAAAACAGGTTTGAGTGTAGTGGTTAATATATTCGTGTAAAGTGTGCAGTTAGCGATTCCACTGCAGATATTGATCCTTTATCATAAGAAATAAGAACGCCACTTAAAGAAGAAGAGGGGTAGGTCGTGAACTAAAGTATTCTTAAGATTGTATCTATTCCGTGTGTGAAAAAACAAAAGACTATAAACTGGTGTATTAGGGTAAGACTTGCGCGTCTTTTTATCTGATAACGAAGAGCTTTCAAGGTTATAATTGAAACTGTTGGGATCTAAATATAGTTTGTACCACTGAAACTGACTTCATTGTTAAAAATTTCCATAAATAAATACACAAATGTGACGAATTATTATATTCAACATAAATTTATATCTTCAAATGGTCTTTCTAGGAAATGTTCATATAAATCATCCACTATAATTCTGAAAATGTGTGAATAGGGCCACTACGTTTCCGTATAGAGGGTAGTTCGCGCATTTGGCACACCTGTATAAATTTCAAAGTATGCGTTCTAAGTTTTTTCCCACAATAGAAATTTTACAAAATCCAAATTTTCTTTTTGCGTTTTATCAAAGTTAAAAAGTTTAAGAACGTTCTCGTGAAAATTTGTTACAATTTAACAAAAATTGACGAAGTTAAAGAAGTTTTCGTGAAAGTGAACCCACATCGCGGTTCCTAATTCTGCAATTTTAGATGCGTTTTTCTTCAAAACCACATC
Source organism: Gasteruption jaculator (assembly GCA_949825005.1). NCBI lineage: Eukaryota > Metazoa > Arthropoda > Insecta > Hymenoptera > Gasteruptiidae > Gasteruption > Gasteruption jaculator. The sequence goes on from OX463761.1 coordinate 3,527,178, forward strand.
TTTTAAAAATAGTCTTGCCGCATTTATAGTTCAAAATATTAAATATCCTTGCCTTTTCTTTGCGTATTTTTCAGTATCATAAAAAAGTTAGCGAATACTCATTTCTATCAACAAAGATATTTGCAATACTTTTATTGCAAAACAAGTAAAAATTAAGTTACTCTTTTTCCCCAACATTATAGAGTTTCTGTGTTGAGGAAGTGATAGATAACATTTTGACTCCTTCCCCATATTTTATTTTAACAGTTCCACTTTACAGCTTTATTGAAAGCATGTGAGTAAAAACGTTTTGTGGCTGCTTTTGTTCCATTTCTGTCCACATAACAGTTTATTCCCAACTTTATTTTTTAGGAATATTGTGTTTTGTTTAATTTCTTATTAACCCTTTGACTGCGGCTTACTCTTGCACGAAACTATCAATATATGCGGCAATATTGAGATGTCAGTCATTAAGGGCGCATATATGCGCCTTTCGTATATATTGATGAACTTGTCAAAGCGTATGTATACGCCTTTAGCAGTCGAAGGGTTAAGAATGTTTGGTATTTATGTATTGCCGTAAGTTTAAAAATATTCTACAAGAGTCTGACTCTCATTCGTTTAATATTGCAACATTAACGCATTGAACGCCAAGTCTAAGTACATGACTGCCTATTCATGCCGCATGGGTCGCAATGGTATACGCTACTGCATGTTTCATAGCCGGCTCGGCCTGAACGGAAAGTTCAGTGCCTGTCAGAAATTTTTAAGATTTATTCTGTATATATATATTCAACGTCATGACTGAAAATTTGAAAGGATCTATATTTTTACTTTTAAGCGAGAATTCTTGAGCACCTTTCCTAATTCATATTTTTTCGATCGTTATATTTAAACGTAGAGAAATAATAAAGTTACTAAGCAGAGCCATCCTAATATTTTGGATATTACAGTAATTCAAAGGTTATTAAAAGCTACTTACATTATTTTTTTGAAAAGACTGTAGAGAAGAACACTCAAGAGACTATTTTACAACAAATGGTAACTGCTTAGGGTATTATGTTGTTGTAACAAGTTTCAACACTTTTTTTATACTTTCATTTACCCGAAGGAGAAGATGTACGGGCTTTTGAACTCCGAAGTGCTTTTAATCCTCATCATTTAGAGTTAGAAGGTTTTTAGTTCCAGCAAGGCGTTTTGCCCGAACATAAAACTTTATTTCAGCTAATAACACTTACATGTATAAAAAGTAAAGAAGATAATATACAATGAAAATGTTGTAGTGTAGTTTCGTTACTTTTCAACTACGAAAAGAATTCATTAAAGCGTGAAAAATTTTTTTTAATTATACCATTAATACTTTAATCAATTATTTTTTGTAATATTCATATTCTTAACAAACATTTAATGAGAATTCAAGGTTATTAAAGATTAGGTAATGTAGCGATGCATTGACTTTCGAAATTAGATTTTATGCAGAAATTCATCTGCACAAAGTCCCACCCGAGGAGTTCAAAGAAATTCTCAGTAGGGTTTAGTTTTCCTCGGGAAAAAAGCAAATTGAAAATAAAAGAATTGATCATTTTGCCCATAGATGTCTCGTCTATTTCCCAAAAATTTTGCCTAACAATAATTATAGCGGTACTAATTTTCTATAGAACATGTAATACTAAAAAATGTTGTTAAATGCCGTCGTGAAGCTAAAACTTCTAAATAAATCCGATGAAAATTGAAAATGTATGAAATTCAGTAGAGCAAAGTGGCTATATTTATCTTCAGTATTAAGTTTCTAAGCGGTCTGCTTTTGCAATACCTCTAAAACTAATAACTGACATCTTCCTAATTGTATACCATCTTAGAGACAGAATTCTTATAGTCTTTATTAGTTTTTATTAATGGTTTATCATAATAAATTATTAATCTATCATAAAACAGAGCATACAAATTATAGAAATGTTTGCCAAGATTCTGCGTTATTTAAGAAAAGAAAGAAAATTGCATAGAAACCTAAAACAAACAGAGATAATGGCTCAGAACTAATATTTGAATTAAGTGAGCAATTAAAATAGAAGCACAATCCTGATATACTTGGTTTTTTTAAGAGAAAATAGTAAATAATTAATTTCAAACAGGATCGTCATTTTTAATTATAAAACTTACGTTAACTGTTCCACATTTCAAGATAACTCATATTTTATTAGCGGGATCAAAAAATGTGAAGCTTATTGCTCGTTTTGCTATAAGTACAAAGAGCTTCCTTTCCACAGGAAAATGAACTTTAGCGATGTAGAAAAAAAGTTTCTAGTTTGAATAAGGTATTTTTACCCTCCGAAGCATACCTCAGCCTGAGGCTACTCATAGATTATATTATTACAGGATATCTTGGTATAGAGTAAAACAGTGATTATACCTGTATGTATTAACGTATGCACCTGAGTGGATCGACGGATAACTTAAACCCATTGTTGAAAACTAATATTAACAGATTCCTTCACTTGCAATCTCATAGCATTATTTTGAACTCAATATGGTGAACATGTCTCCCAAGAAACAGATTAGCCCCATCTCTCTGTCGCAGCTTTTAAAGATGTTAATTAAGAAGATGGTTTGTATTCATAACTTTGGGTTTTAATAAAATAGCAAGATCAAATTTCATTCAAAGTCTCTTGTTTTTTTTTTTCAATATTTCATATGACCGTGGGGAAAAACTGATATTTATTATTGACCAGCAAAATCTTAGCAAAATCCTAGCGTAATCTTTCAAATAGTTAGATTGTTCTTGATTTTTTTGCAATCAAAGACCATTTATATTGTAACTGACTAAAAGCCACACAAAGCAGGAAATAAAATTATCTATACCCAGATAGAGATATATATATATACAATTTCATAAGATGACACTATCATACCTTAATATAATGCCAAAGTCTGTTAAATCCAATGGTAATATATATGTTATAAACTATTCTAATGATTCTGGCACAAAATGTTCAAAAAATGCGGCGAATTTTGCATGTTACTGTTTGGATTTAGCAACGCATTCAAGGATCATTTTTATAGGTTGTCTTAGGTACAAAAACTATTAAACTAAACATATTAAACATAATTTACGGTTTTTTTTTCCAATAGCCACCATTCTTATAGATTTCAAACTTTTCCCAATCAAGATGACTAAATAAAGCAATTACAGTCAATTAAACTATTATAGTAAAATTATATTGCCATCATCAGCAGGGAAATATTTTTTTTCTATCCGAATAAGTGACATAAATAAGAAGAACGGAATTATTTTTTGTAGCACAAAATAATGATTCACACAATTTCTTCATAAAGGACACCTTTCAATCAATTTAATTGCACACAATAGAACGTATTTCTCAATAAGTACCTGGATAAAAAATTCTCGTTTTGCAAATGAAAGGAAACGAAGAAATTCTTATTAAGACTGTCACGTACAATTGACAGACATGATAAACACCTTTCATATGCAAATATAAGATATAAGATATGTGTATTTTAAGGTTTTGAAGAAAATCAATAATTATTTCTTACGAGTATGCCTTTCTCTTTCGATTTATATTGTGGCAACAGTTACCATAATTAATATTGTTCACAATGGAATCACTGATTTGTATTACTGCGGTGATTAGTATTGTTATTAATTCTATGGATGGAAAATTTACAGTGTCAATTGTTGAATCAATTATTTTGTTTCAAGCCACATACAGTTTCTATGTTATATAAGCATCGATTGTGTATACATACTAGTTTTAACAATCGATAATCCTTGGTAACATAAAACATGACAATGTAGTATGTGAATATAGCTAAGTAGTTCTGATAAGAATTATTTTATGGCACATATTTAACGATGTTACCATTACTTGTTATTTCTTCCACTTGCACTTATTTTGACTTGATACAAAAAAAGATATTTACGAAAATATTAAAAAGTGTAGAATCTCAGAAACCAAGTAATTTGGGAAAACGTATTACAAGGTCTTTGGAGCTCCAAATATGAAACTTTAACCGTTATTTTCAAGCGATTTAAGAATAAAACGTAAGAAAAGTAATATCGCCATAAAAGCAAAACGTTATCAAGCAACAGAAGTAAACGGAAGGAAATGTGAAAATCTTGAAATAACTGTAAGGTTTTGTAACCTTGTAAAATGGCACATATTTTCATTATAGAACCAGGCAATAAGAGAGTGAGTTTACATTTTCTTTTGCATCCACTGCTTAGAAATACATCATGTGCAGGACAGCATTTTATTTAATCCTCCTATAAATTTCCATGTTGATTCATTTAAATTCTTGCTTTAGAGTATCAAAACAACTCCTTTCTCAATTAAACATATTTTTAGCTACAAATTTCCTTCAAACTACACTACTTGTACTTTAAAGGAGGTAAATAGTGAACGTTTAATTCTTCTTTATACAGTATTTTTTACTGCATAATAGAAAAAGGAATCTACCCTCATCCATCCTCACTGTTTATTTTACTCTGACGAAATCAGTATGAATTTTACTTTTTTCCTAATGTACTTCTGGTACAGAAAAATTATTGATAGGTATTATCTAACATTTCTGTAACATCAGCTTGCATTATTTCAGAACGGGAAAAGTACCATTATATACAGTTTCATTAAAAAAAAAGCACAATTTGTCGGATCAAAGTTTTTCATAGAACTACCAAACACTTAAAAGGTTAGGATACGACGAAATTATATCAATGTTGTTTTTTGTGTACCTGGGGATTGAACACACCTAATTTTGTTAAATTTGGTATACTTTGTACGAAATTATTGGATAGGACATGTCAAAATTAGGAAGCAAAATCATGTTTACAGCAAAATATACCCCTTGATCACCAAATAATAAATAACAACACCTAAAGCAGAATATTGGGACTTTTTTGGCCTTGTAGAAAACACTGCAGAGCTTTCTTGCCCTTCGGAATTCATGAAAGGGAAGATTACTAGCGTATTATCGCGTAGGTACAACAACATTTTGCCAGTGGTTGTTCCATAGTTGGGGTGGGATACTATTGTCTCAGAGATACTAAAGGGTTCAAAGTAAAATTTTACATTTACACAATTGGTTGCAGTTACATGCTCGAAATTCCGCATTAATTTCCCTAGTTTTCGTGTCATTTAGGGTAAATTTTTCGCAAATATCATATGATTTCATGTTACGTTTAAAAACCTCACAAGCTTCTTCCAATTACCGAGCCTTTCAATGTAAGCTTATTGATAAGTATATATATTGCGAGGGCACGAATTCATGCTATTGTAAGTAGGCAATGGAGCAGTAAACTTTTAGCACAGATGGTTATAGAATTTTCCTCTGAGTTCCGTATATGTTGGCAGATTAATTAACATTACCATAATTTTACGTTTCCAGATAGGAGAAAATCGCAAATGTGTGAATACCTTAACCAATAAAGTTAATTTATTCCGAGAGTACATACTTTAAAGTGCACTTCGCGGAAATTCTTGCTGCTGTAAATTTCTTTAATGTAACATTAACATTATGATTACAACAAATTTCAACGGGAATTAAAAGACGGAGGTAGTAACAATTATCACTATATATAGCGAAGAGACTTTTTTTAACACTTGGCAAGCTTTAGGAGATACACAAAATGCAAATGAAAAAAATTGGCAAGCTGTTATTTGTCACAAGGGGATGAGATTTACTTTCAGTTGCCGTACGTACAGCAGCGAATGAATATGGAAACCTGTTGAAATACCAACGGGAAATTCATAAAGTTCAAATATACTATATATCTGAAATTACGACCGAAAGGAAAGCTTTTATTTTTCTATGGCAACATAGACACGAGAATGGATGTGAGTATTGTATTTGAGAAAGAAATTCAGTGGGTGAGAACAATACATAATCCTTAGCACTTGAGTAATCACCGATAAAATATCAAATCTGATCAAGTTTGATGAGATAAGTTTCCTCTGGAGATGAACACCTTTTTATTTTACCGTGGGGAGAAGAATCTTCATCATTGCTCCCTGCAATCGATGTCGCTGGGTGATGCATGGTTAATTACCTGCAGGGATTTTAGCTGCAAAATGTACGCAGGAACCATAGTGAATTCAGTGAGAAACCACCTGGAAAAGTGGGTTAAGTATGAAATGTATAACTGCAAGTAATTAGAATCAAAAGTACAGATGCGTTGCCTAATGACCTGTCATTGTTTGAATGCAGTCATAGTTCAATGATTCTTTGCATAATATTTGCTTTTGTAAACTGTGATGTAATTTAGATATTTTGTGTTATCGCTAGCGAGTTACTCTTAAATACACGCTGGAAATTTTACATTACAATTTTAAAAAGTTATATTTTTATATTTCTATTTATAATTGTATTTTTATAATTTATAACTTTATGCATAGAGTATACCCACCAGACATTTGTTAGGTCTCGGTAGTCAATATAATGGTCTCAGAAATAAAATAAAAAATCGTTGGACATTATTAGAAAAAAATTCGAGGTTAGTCCGTTAGGAAAACTCAATTTATGGTAACAACTCGGTAAGAAATTTACCATCGGTTGAAGCACGGCCCGTAGCTGATAAAGATCCGTTAATTCTTGTCCCAGGCTTTGCAACAAGCTTGGGCCAGTATAATTACTCAAGTACAATTATTATTTAATAATAAGAAAACCATTTGAAAGTTTCTCAATAATGTCTAGCGGTATCTTCCCAATTAATAAAAGGTAATTAATAAAAGATACAGCCACGACAAACAATCTCGAGACAATGCTGAATGTGTACGTTCAAATACCGTTGGGACACCATCTGATCAAAAGAGGAAAAATTTCAAAATGTTTGAATTGCGCTTATTGCCCTGTCTCTTATTATTTTTTAAAATTTCTATCAAGGTGGGGATGAATCGAAGCGATTAATGATCGCCTCCATGACGCGTGAGCCTGGGTCAATTACATCCTTTGTGAAAATTTGGATGTGTGTACACTCAACTTGGCTCTAGGTAAACTTGTCCAAGTCGCGGCTAAATTACTGATGTATTGTCCCCCTTGCTTTATACTTACGAACTCTTTATATAAAGTCATAAATTTCTTTATATCGAGCTTCTGAAGTCCGCGGTGTTCGCAATCTCCTCAACCAAAGTGTTTGCTTTTGATGCCAGCGAGGATTAGAGTATGTGTGAGGCGGTCTCCAAGGGGTTGTTACACCATCTGTAATTAGGCCTCTAAGCCACTTTTATGTTGGATATGCGGTAGCTTAAAATCCTGTGCCACGTGATAATTTGCGTGGCTGCGTTGGCGGTGACGTTGGCGACCATTAAATCTCGGAAGCATATCCTTCGCCTGTCTCCCAGGCATTGTTTTACCCCGTAGTTTTTCATTGGTTTCGGCATTCTTTGATCTGTACCATTCGAATGCCAACTGTCCGTTCGCAGTAGACCCTAGCGCCTAGTCCAGCTAGTCCGTCTGTCCCGATATTTCCTTTGATACCGGCATAATCTGGTACCCAGTACAGCGTAAGCTTCCTGCATTTTCCTCCAACAAGTTGAAGTGTTTGATGCGATCCTTCACTAGGATGGACTTCGTGACTAGACTTCCTAATGCCCAGAGAACCGCGTTGCTACCTGAGCGCAGGCCATAATAGCATTGACCTCCCTTTATAGAATTGTTTCGTACTGGCCGAACAGAATGGCGGTATCTACTTACAGTCTTTTATTATATATTTTGGTTTCAAATCTGCCTATGCTTCTCTGGTCATTTGTGAATCTTTTCTCCCATTTTAGGTTATAAAGAAATCGCCTTTCTCTCTCCAGCATCCTGCAAAAGCGAAGATTTGTCAATCTTTAGCGAGCCGCTTGGCTGTTTCGTGGCCCAGGTATTAAACCTTTCCCCTAAAAGTTTCCAAAACTTATGCAGGAGTTTTTTTTCTTCTAAAAATCTACGATTTTTTGTCACAGAAAACGTGGTATTCTAGGATTATTCTCGAACAGTAGAATCGTCAATATAGATATTGGTTAAAGAGTTATGTAGGACCGATGATTGACTTACATCCGCGAGAAGTTTATCGCCAATGACCGTTCAATTTGGTACCGTGGCTAATCGTTATACACTCAAACCTGTTTTTGTGCGGTCCTTTTTTACGCGATTTTCTGTTCTGCGATTTTTTTTCTGGATATTCACATACCGCACGAAAAAAATATCGCACAAAAAAGATCGCAGAAAAATAAAATGGCACAAAAAAAATCGAACAAAAGAAAAACGCATAAAAAAAGACCGCGCAAAAACAGGTTGGAGTGTATGCTATTCCACCATGGGCAAATCCACGGGAATTTCTTACTCAGAACTCAGAAAAGATATCCTACAATTAGCTAATGATCTATGAATCTTTTGATTCTACGATTGCGAATTTAAGTTAAACCTCTCTAGATGTAATTTACAGCTAGGAAACCGTAAGACTTACTCAGAGTCCTTGGGTTAGATCGAATGTCTGCGAAACTGATACAAAACACGAAAACTAATTGTACGTATATACCAACCAGGGGCTAATTAGCAATTTGAGCTAACCAGTACAATTACGTATGGGCTGCTTCGGTTATAGGTCGATCTCTGTGGAATTAAACAATTTTTAAGTATCCTGACAAATATTTCATGCAAGAAGTGGAAGAAAAATACAATGTCTTTAAAAGAGTTGTTTAAAAGAGTTCTTAATAATAAATTAAATCAAATATAAAGCTTTAATTTTTTATTTTTTTGACAAGTTAAGCGCCACGCCAAGTTTACGTAACTCCCACGCCGCATGGGTCGCAATGGTATATGCTATTGCATTTAACATTAACTTTAACTTTAACGTGTTAATCATAAATTCGTGCATCCGAAATTCGCTCCACTTTCGACAAAATTTATACGTTTTTAGATGCTATTCATGTAAGAAAGTTGGACTAGATTCAAGTTTATAAATCTGAAAGAAACAAAAACCTTTTAGACCTACATTTTGTACAGGATAAGGAACAGGTTCGATCGACAATTGCAAAATATAACTGTTTCCCTGTTCGTTGACACGTCAATTAAATATAAAATATAACACATCCACCCACGAATGGGCGGAAGAGTTAGATAGAAGATAGGGAGAGACAAAGCCGAAGTTCTAACCGCTACAAGAGGAATTGAGAAATTTCTTAGATAGTTTTGAACACTAGTTCTGAACCTTGAGGGACGTGTAACCATGACTTTAAACACAGCGGATTTCCCGGTTATACGACTACTAACAGTAAGTGGGAAATAGTTCTTCATAAAGGTAACTGTCCCATGAAATTTAAGGACAAACTTTCCTAAATGCGCTAACGTGGTATATCCAATTTCGCATGAATAGTTCGATTCGGCATCTACTCCCAAAGAAATTCGGGAAATTGGAGCATATACAAGAAATAATACCAAAATAACTGAAATGATTATTAAAATACAGTAATGCTTCCAAGGTAAATATTCCTATTTGTGATCATGTAAGATTGTCGCATTAGTTAATCAAAAAGAAAAATATTGCAAATGTGAAATGAAAAATATTGCTTAAAATCAAGATACAATTACCCTGAACTCAAGATTAATCCTTATGTATGTAAAAACTTTTTTCTCGAGATTTAAACGTAATTTAATAAATATCAAAAGAGAAAATGCAGGCTATGCAGATGCATGCATTATTGACCGTCTGATACATTCAAAACTACTAACCTTTTTCAGAATCCACAAATAACGCTGCACTCATTAATCATTCACTGATAGTTTTGCGCAAAATTGATTTTCAGTACTAATTTTTGACGTCGTGACAAAGCTGTTGTTGTATCGTGACAAACTCGAAATCTGCTAACGTGGCGACTTTTATGCGCTCGATCTACCATTGATGGCGATATAAATGCCTTTTTTCATATTTTCATAAGCGTTTGTTTTCAAATATCACTGAAACTATATATCAAACCGTGACTAAAAAATCGACAAATGTCATAAACATTCTTTTCGAAGAGGAATTACTTACAACTTTTAATTAGTTTAATAAAAGTTCGCGTAGATCACAAGTAAGGTCATAACAACAAATAGGGACGTTTACCTTATACTTACTGTTAAGTATGTCGAAAATAGAAGTGACACCAAAATTTCTCACTGGATCACCAATTCACTAATGTTAGTTAAATCGAGCGCTAAAATAACTACTAACAATAAGGGTGTAAGGTTAACTGCATATCTTCTCCCATTAACTCTTTCTACTATATCCAATTTCCATGAATCAATCACTTATTTTTGTAACAGAAACCTGATTTTTATAAAGGTTCCGTCACGGGTACTTGTCTCACTCTCTTATTTGTAAAATCAACATCGGTGAAATTGAAGATTACTGTCTCTAATATTCCTTCAGTTATACTGTTCCTACCTTTGGAAATACGATATTTGTCAGTGGTTCCAAATGTAACACATTGCCGTATCTACATTTCCACAATGTAACAGTAATTTAACGGTTTCTGAATAGAATACCAAGTTACAAGTCGACGTCTGCTCACATAGTTTGCTTTGATCGCAAATAGTTGCTGCAACTCTTTAATCGTAGTTGGGTTTATTGACTGCACAAGCCAAATATCATAACACCTTATTTTATACGCTTTATATTATTTATATTAATATTCATTTTATTTGTAAAAAATTCATAAACGCGTGATAGTGCTTGAAAAAAAAAATTTACCAAAATCTAAAATATGAAAATTGTTTTATTATTTCTCATCTTGGAAAATATTCCCCACTTAGTGGTCAACAATTAACAAACTTATGGAATCCGGCAATTTGGGGAATTTACTTATGTACAAGTCGTGTAGGTAATCATTGTCCATAAATCTAATGTTAACCTAGAAAGCTCGGTTCTCCATGTTCTGTTCTCCATTTCCAGTGTAAGATACGTATTGATTTGAATTTAGAATTTTGATTTTCATAAACAGAAAACGAATATTGTTGATTCAAGAATAAAATTATCATGGGTTGCCTTAAAAATAGGATAGTGATTCTATCTAATTTTGTTACTTAGCTAATGACAAATTCAACTTTTTAACACTTTGACTGCCGTGTTGGTCACCGGTGACCGACACTAAACTTTCCGTACAGGCCGCGCTGGTTATGACAAATGCAATAGCGTATACCATTACGACCCACGCGGCGTGAATAGGGAGTCACGTAAATTTTACGTGGCAGTCAAAGGGTTAACGAAGAAAAAGTGTTCGGGCATTGTCAAAACATGGAGATGCGCATCGATTCGCATCCGTTTGACACTCATTTTTTTCAAAGTATAGATAATTATCTACAAAATAAAAAAAATTGTCTTCGTGCAGTGAAAATTTACGGACTTGTCCGCATTTATTAAAATAATATAATTTTGATTAATAACTCTGTTGCGTAATGTACTAGGCTAACTGTAATTATTACAACAATAATAACTTTTTCTAAAAAAAATCTTTGTTACATAATAATTTCGTAATAAAACATGCAGGTCGGCAAGAGTTTCTGGATTTTACGAGTCTGTCAAAATAGCCAATATTTTCATTCAAAATAACTACGTGTTATGTAAATATATGAGAATCGTAAAGAAAGAAATTAATCTCCTATCACAAAACACGTCAACGAAATTTCGGCAATCCGTGGATTCCTTCTTTTACTAGGCCAGCATCGTAAATCTTCTGCAGTATGCTACTGGTTTGTTTCAAATGAAACTTCTAAGCTTCAACATCATAGTTTTTATTTTTAATTTGCTGACTAATATACATATATATTTATATAGGTTTCGTATTTTAACGCTATTTTAGTCTAATACTGTAGGAATAAATTATTCCAAGAGGTTTTCTCCTCGTATTAATGATCTATTATTTATATTTGTAGCAAATATGCGAATGTTTGTTTGAAAAGCTTAGGTATAAACTGAAACACGATCCACGACTTAATTTTATTAATTTAATATACGAATCATGTGTGCTTGAATCATATTTTTTATTATAACAGGTTTATTAATATTCTACAACATAATTGTTTAAAGTTAAAATGATCCGAGAACAAACGAAATCCTCCTTTACAACTGTAAATTTATATTCACACACTTACAAAGAAAATATTAGTGTTTATAAAGTGTTTATGTATTTCTTTCAGTTTCTGAAAGAAATAGATTTGAATTAATGTTTATAATGATATGGAAGAATCTAGAACTCGAAATTACTGTGCAAAGTTTATAGAAAACAGTGTTACTATTTCAATATCTCGATTTCGAAACAATGGCTTATGTATGCATACAGTTCTGCAGTATATGTTAATTCATAAGCGAGTTGCACCCATTTACGAAGAACATCCCCCGTAAGGAAAAAGATCAAGGGAACGATAACAAGCGTTAATTGGTAAGAGGATTATAAAGATTATACGCATTACCCTTAAATTGAAAATTTCTCTAAATACAAAAGAAAATACATTTTTTTAACGCTTAATTTATTTTCAATTTAAAATTCTACAGATGTATTGAACATATATTATTGACAAAGGAAATATTCATTTATGATTATATACCTGTTAATACATTGATAGTCGATGCTGCACTTTCATAAATACTATATTAGGTGTACAAATGAATAATCCAAATTATTTGAATAGCTTGACAACTTTACCGTGTCCAAAGACATAGTCACAATTTGAGAATTTCTCTAAATATAAAATAAAATACTTTTTTTTCACCCTCAAATTATTTTCAATTTATAATTATATACCTTTTCATACATTAACAGTCAGTGCTGCACATGTACAAATACTGTATTAGATGTACAAATAAATCATCGTAATAACTTTAATGACTGTGTTTTGTTGAAGGATATTATTAAGGGTACCCATAAGTAATTTCGTTTTCGATACTTATACAAAACTTTATTATATTTAACGTTTAGTACAGATTAAGTTACATGAAAAAAAAACCTTACGATCATTGATAATCTTTTGCCATGGCTTTCTCTGGCAGCTTTTCCATTTTTTTACGCCCATGTGGTAGTGAACAATAATTCCAACTAAAAATACAACATTATTTATGGGTATCCTTCGTCTGAACTGTAATTTTACCCTACAAGCTAAATCCTACCAGTCAGCATAAACCGTAATTTCAATTTACTGATTGTCAATGTGTTAACATATGTAAGGGAACACTGTTTACTCTCATATACGTTCTTCTATTCGGATGATATAGATTGTAGAAGAAAAAATTATTCGGAAGGAAATAAATGTATGACGAAAACAAGTGATAGAGATGATATATCGTGCATGTTAAAACATTAATAGTCCCAACAAATTAATCACCATAGGAGAACCAGTCCACTAGATGTTTCTTTTAGTTGACAATTTTCGTCTGCTTCGTTTTCGCGTCTATTCTTTCCGTGGTTATTTTTACCGCACAGAAATTCCAGAAAACAGACATTTTGGCAAATGTCTGAAAGCACGCCGTTCGTGCATTTTATTTCCTCTCTTTATGTTTTTCAATAGACTTATTTTTAACCTGTGTTGAATATTTGAGTTGCAAGCTCAACAGCAGACCGGAAATATATAACAATTCGGTACTCAATCTTTTTTATTGCATCATTAGCTTTCCGAGCTTAAAGGTTAAAGTCAATAGGAACTTGCATATTTCAGGCACTTATATCGATAAACAGAAAACTGGTCTTTCTCTATTTTTCCTCCTTAAGTATATACTTGAATATAGATTGCTCTGCAGTTTACATTAAGCCCTTTTCTTTCATATACTCCACGTATATACCTTAATAACCCTCTTCCTTTTTTCTTCCCTTTCAGTTCACAGAGTAATCATACACATCCGCACTTGCACACATGTGCATTCATATCTCAAAAGTGTAAAGCAGCGAAACTACAATAAAAGAAGGAAAAAAAGCGAGTATAGTTACTATTTGTTGTAAGATACACGTACTATAATAATGAAAAAATAAAGACATTGAAATTTAGGACCATGTATTTTTTACATAATCTCTTGCTCCCTCCTTCTTAGCCTCTGCATTGCACTCTTTTATATTTGAAAAAGAAGCTTTCGCAAATATTTACTGCTACGTATTAGCTTCCACAAAATCTCAGTTTTCTTTATATTTCTGAAATGATAAGGGGTTTTACTTACAGATTATTTTCTGAAAGATGCGACATCTCACATAAAGCAAAAAAATGGCAATTCTTATTTCTGAAATAATTTTCGAAAAAGGAACATACAAGGCATTGTAGGCCAAAAACATGTGTATTTTTAAATTGTATTAAATCAGCTACCATTCCTGTTATCATTTTTAACCATTTCCCATTCATTTTGCAAGAAAAGGTGAAACTTTGTAGGAAAAGTCCTACGTGAGAAGCGCAAGATAGGAGTTTTGCAATGAAAGTTTGGATGATTTTCCTGTTTCAAACATCACATTCAAAGTTATCACACGCAAATATTGACGAAAACACAATAAATATTTTGAGTACTTACGTAGTTTTCTCCAAAATTCCAATCTGACTTTAAATCGATTTATCTTTAACAGACAGACAGCATTTACATTAAATGTTGAGCACAATCAAATCCTTCTACAAACTGAATTCATAGCAGTGTATTGAATTGGAGTATTGTACGAAAAAATAATTTCGTTGAAAAAGATTTATCACAAAATCTTTATTATGGTTCCACCGAAAATCGTGGAAGTACAAACGCGCCTATAATGACATCAAAATTGAAACGTATATTTAATGACACGGTAATTTAAAACTTCCTTATTTTATGTACATACTTTGTGAGAAGTTTATGAGAAGTAGTTTGGTCTATAATTACATTCTATTTTGGGCTACAGCATTATCTAAAGTTTATCGGTTTTATCTACCCCGGTATGCGTCCAGGAAAGCACAGCAAATCCAACTAATGTGTGTGTGTGTGTCCATATACGTATGCATCTAGGGTGTGGGATGCTCACAAGTGTAAGGATACCCTATGCAAATATTCACGTTTTCCATTCTACTCTACTCGGCCCGTTTTCTCATCCCGAACACTTTCAATTGTTGACAAATCTTCTCCAAGCGTGGTTAAAGTTCAGCAAAATAATCTATTATTTTCTTTCAGTCTTTGCCATTTCGTGCAATTCTCTCATTTATATCCCTTCATCGGACTTTAATTGACCTCCCATTGGGATTGACGTTAAAAGAAGCCTTAGGTATCTCGTAATATTTTGTAGGTTAAAGTTATCGTGAATGTCAAGATTGAAATTATGACCCCGGATCTTGATTTTATCGCATGATTGATTCGGGACGCGACATTAAATAAAATCTTTCCTTTTAAAAAACGAGCCTTTCCACCAAATATATTTAACCCTTTGCGAACTATGCGGAGTTAATTAACCCTAACGGCCTTAAAACCGCTATATTCTGTTCGAAATATAATTAAAGAAAATATTCACGTTTAACCCTTCAAGTGGCAAAAGGTAGGACGCGTCTAAATTGTGTCAAAAATTGTTTTTCGTGTACTCCAGGATTAAAGATATTCTGAAGAAAAAATTCTTTTTAATTCTTTTTAATCCCTTGTACTCGCGAGCCGCCCTAAAGTCGTAAAATATGATACAATTTACAATTTGTACGAAATTATAGAATGGGAATAGTACATATCCCAGAAGGAGCCGATGGCAGATGTCCTTTCCCCGCAATGGGACTGGGGCACAATTGTGCCATTAGCAGGAAATACGGGAAAGAATCAAGACTAAAAGAAAATTCTATTCCTATCCAATTCCCCCCCCCCCCCCCAATTTAAATACCGTATACGTTTTGTAATAAAAACTATTCGGTTCTGGTTAGACGGTCAACGTAAAATATTCCATAGGTTAAAATAAAGAATACCTTGACAAAGATTCGTGTATTCTTAGTTACTGTTTAACGTGTATTGCAAGAAGCTTTTGACGCTATTAATAAACTTGGGCGCATGTATAGGACAATTTTAGTTTTGTTAGATATGTACATGTAAAATTCTCAGAACAGATGCCAAGTAAATATTCACTCAATGTTCCTCTTTCATTACTCCCAGTCTTATGAACTGGCGTTGAAATTCACCTCGTAAAAAAAAAAAATAAAAATTTTTCAACTGTTAACTATCACAGCAATCAAAAAGAGGAGTATAGATTTGAAAACCAGGTTCCCGAAAAATAACTAAATTTAATAATGAATTAAATATCATATTAAATAAATCAAATTATTAAATGATTTGAATAATACTTCAAATACATTAAATTTAATAATTTTAATAATACAGTTTACGAGATTCAAACGTTACGAATTTTTTTGTAAAATTTCAATTTTCAATAACGAAACATTTCTCCGAAGCAAAGTAAGAATTGCCGGATGCTAAGAATATGATTGGATTTTTATTAAACGGAAGTTTAAATATAGACTTAATTAAGCGACCTTTAATTGAAGGTAAATTGAAATACCTTTTCGTACAGCCGACGTAGTATAGAACTCAAATCCTATAATGGAATCGTCTGACTTTTGCAAACGTGCCAAGTATATTTGAAAGCGTAAGACGATAAATCTTCGAATAGTTTTAGACTTCTGATTTAAACCGATACACAATTTGAATGTTTATTCCTATGTGTCTACGTAAAAATACCTACACACATATTTCTTTTATGGAACGCATTTTTAGATGGATTTTAAGAATATACGTGATACGGAGAAACGTAAAAGTAAAATTAAGTATTTGGGTGACTAATATCGTAAAAAATGTCTATTGTAAAGAAATTTAAATGTCTAGACTGTGTTTATTGCTGCGACGATTTTATTTATGTCAAACGAACATTGTGTCCTTGTTTGTTGTACAAATAAACATTATTTAACTTTATGAATGAACCCGTACACAATCCGATGTCGACGTATTAATCCCTATTTTCTATCACGCGATCAAAAAATCGTTTTAACGTTATTTACTAAAGGGTTTGTACACAACTCGATATTATCTGATTAACAGATTAGTCTCTATTCGAAATTATATACATAATACTGTCAAATTTCTGTATCGCGTTAGGTGTTAATTATCGTTATAAATTGAGTTAATATAAAATAGACTGACAGCTGCGTTAAATAAAATGCTGATTGAAATTGCGTTATTGCTCATTATTACTGTTAAAACTATTTTTTTATATCTATCACATTAGAAATACAAATAAATATTACTTTTAATAACATTATGTGCTAAAATTCAGATGAAGAGCTGATGGATAATTTTGTAAAATATTTTTGAAAATGATTTATGCAATTCCGATATATTCAAACAGAATTAGAGTTATATAGAGGTATTTATTGAAGCGCTTTGAGAGAGGTCCCATGAAGCGCGGATCAACATCAAATTTCACTGATTTCCATTCGAAATTATAAATATTTAAATTACATTGTAACAAATACATATTTCTTTATTCTCACATTTTTTCCCAATTTCTTCTATTTCCCCAAATCACTGATTTCAAAAAACTGTATATTCATTTTGCTTTATATTTATTCTACATTTCTTGGAAGTCGTTTTAGCAGTACGTTCTCAACACAAAGACATGGTGTTTATGGCAAATACTCATTATTCTATTTATTGCTTGAAATATTTAACTGAAAATTCGTCGTGAGCTTATACCGGTTTCTACCAGTATCAACCAATTTGTCGCGAAAGATATATATTTTAACACATTTAGTAACTGCGTAATGCTGAAATTGTAATGGAAGGACATTAGTCAACAAAAAGTTGTAAACTTAGATATGAGATATTTTTAAATTTCAAACGTAATGTTATTTTGGTTCACTTTGAATAATTTATAATCTCATTTCAATTTGACCAGACAGTTATTTAGTTGATGAAGTTATTTATTCATTGAAAGAAAAGGAAACGCAAAGACATCGACAGAACACGTAGGATTTTTTATATACTTATTTTTAAAAAATATAATTATTAACCAGCTTTATTTGTGTATGGAAAATTACTGTATTTTTATTCTTACTGGCAAAATTTATGTGATTATATTGATGCATATGGAGTAATTATTTTATTTCATTTTTTGAAAATAATTATTAATTTATTTTGTAAATTTAGAAACAAAATTGTAAAATCAGCTTATTCAATTTTAGTAGAAATTTTTTTTGTCAATGCCATTTTACATTTACTTTTCAGTAAACTTATAAAATTACTTTCCCAATTTTCGAAGCCAATTTTCAAAATTGTTCAAGGATTGCCGTGGCTTTAGCTATCAAGAGTTGCATCTCAAGCAAATACGTTCATGGGGTTTCACCATTTTTGAACCTATAATACAACGTGGAACCACAATTTTATTTTTAAAAAAAACTTTTAAAAAAAGATTCGAGGAAAGATATGACTTTTACAAAATGATATGATATAACCCAATGGACCTGTCAGCTGGTCTTGCAGACTACTTTACATTGGGATCAACCCCTTTAAAGGGGTTCTCTTCAATAGCCTAGGGTGCCTGTTTTTAGAATTCGAAACATTGCAGATTTTAGCATTTTTATTCCGTGCGTAGAATTAATGTACACTTTTAATAGATCGACAATGTTACTGCGAATATCTGACCTATCAGCTGCCTGGTTTTGCCTCTATCCGGCTTGATCGTATTCACGAAGCTCGAATCCCAAATTTATCGAACGAAGTTTTTAATAAGATTTTTAGTGACTTATACTTTTTTATGATATCTTCTATTTTTTCTTACACACTTTGCTTTGATGGCCGCGTCTTGACTGCGCAAAATTTATTGCATTGAGTCTTTCGTTTTTAGTACCTTTGTTTTTAGTATACACCCCATTATTTGACGTCTTCTCCCATCCTTTTCTTCGTAAGGAATCGTAATAAGAGTTTAAGACTCTTTGAAAAATACAATCAAGTACAAAATTACTCGAAGTTTAATATTGTCAAATTTATTCGCTTCGTAACACGTTAATAAAGGCATAATAATGGTCCATGTCGTAGCAACAATTTCATAATTTAGTAGTTTAATTTTTTCTTTCGTTTTAATCCTTTGCTGAATTTAATACAATTACACATGACAAAGCTCTTGAGAGTGAATATCCTTTGACGCCGACATTGTTTTATTTATGGTGGCCCTGAAGTAATTTTTAATTAATTATATAAATCATGTTAAAATATTGAGATAGTCTAGCGTATATTTGATATTCATAAAACTTATGATCTTTGAATTTTATTGATCTTGAGAAGCAAATGTTTTTTTAAGTAAGCAGCTTTACTTGCCCTCGGTGCCACACGGGAGACAGGATGATGGTTAGAAATGAATTACGTCAAAAACGATAATTGGTTTTATGGAAAGTACTTCGGTTCAGGTACGTTTTCTACTGGAAATTGATAATAGCATTGTAGCTCTTTCACATTGGATAGCTAATGAGGGCGACACGCTAGAATTGTAATCGATCGTTACAATTTTTGCCAAATGGTTTTGCAAATGATAATAAAATGTTGTAAAATTATTCCTGAAGGTTTAAATCATACACGCACAAAATTTGAAATAATTGAGATTGTTTTTTCAATATTTTTAGTGTAGTAAAATCTGTAGAGTAACTAATCCCCATAAGAATATATGTAGAACCACCAGAAAATTTGATTTATAATAACTTTTGAAACAGTCAATTAATGAACTTCAATTTTGATAAAGTGAAAACGATTTATACAGTTTTTATTTATTTTACACGATTTTGTATGTTGCACTGTTACTACAAAAGTGACAAGATTATAAAACACAATTTTTCTGAAAAGGGAAAAAAACAATTGAGAAAAATTGTGGAGAAATAAAGAAACAAACACCCATCAGATTGTCTGAACCGTTTGAGTGCCAAGGAGCGCCATCGTACTTTTTCTGTCTCGTGTCCAAAAATGCCAATATGCTCGAAACACGGAACCGAAAAAATAGCGCTACTCGCGCCGCTTGGAAATTTTCGACTTGAAAACAACAGAAATCCGTGATACTTAAACGGTTGAAAAAGTTCCTTTCAATAATCATAAAGCCAGTTTCCTTATTCTAACGGAATAATATT
Source organism: Gasteruption jaculator (assembly GCA_949825005.1). Classification (NCBI taxonomy): domain Eukaryota; kingdom Metazoa; phylum Arthropoda; class Insecta; order Hymenoptera; family Gasteruptiidae; genus Gasteruption; species Gasteruption jaculator. Next base: position 3,547,257 of record OX463761.1, read on the forward strand.
TAAGTTATAAGTAATATTTATGTTTTTTGAGTTGGGTAAATACATTTTTAAATTTGATTCTGTTTTTAGCATATCCGTTACTTTACCGGTGGTTACATAAACATTAAATGCCAATTACTGTTAGAAAAAATTATTTTCTCTATTCGTGCAATAATTTTCCATAATATATTTGTAAAAATACTTTTTTCCAAAAGGCGAGTTTACTAAAACGTCTTTTCTATCTTCGTGGTACGATTTGAAAAATATTTCTTTTTCATGGTATGTAAAAAAAATTCACATTACTATTTACTTTTTCTTTCATGCTTATAACAAAAGCCTATTAAATGTTTTTACTTTGAAACTTTTGATTGAAATATTAAATACCAGTGAGTCTGTGATAAGTCACGATTTGTCTACGAATTTCATTCAAATTAAAAATTTATTTCAGATAATTCGATTAGGAATTTATTTTAGAATAGTTTAAAAAATGTATTCCGTGGGTGTTTAATATTTTACATTTGTTCCTATTCGTACACTACAAAAATGATTCCACCTTTTCTCAAGCGAAGTATTTTTATACCTCTTAGCTAAGGAACTCTGATTATTTCGGAATTTCTTATCTTCTTCCAGTGAGTTCCATTAACTTTCTAAAGGAATTCCCGCAGATACTTACCTTTAAAAGCTGCATCATAGTCTCCTTTATTCCGTAAAGGATCGTCAAACTTGATATCGCCCATGCGAAGCCCATAAAACCGCTGTGACATCTCTAATACGCGTTTGGAAAATGATTTAAAATAGATATAGACCAGAAAAGAGATATACGACCTTTATAATTTTTAGCCTAGGACATACCCCACCCTAAGTTTTAAGACCATAGAAGCGTCGCGACGCTCGTTTTCAGTGTGTATTCCTTTCAGTTGCGGGGGTGCCAGTCGAACGGACTGCCGCATTTCTTATACAATTCTCGTCGGCTTTTACCTCGACATTTCGCGCCGGTGAATGCTTAGTAAAATAAATCTTTTCGGCTCTATAAATAAACGGCAATTGATCGTTAAAAAAAATCATCTAACTTTGAGTTCAATGTTGATACAAAAATAAAGATGATGATGTAAAGATTCGCAAAGTGATCGATATTGAGGTGACCAGTCACATGATTTAGGAAGAGAAAAGTGTATTCGAAAATAACTCGACAACAGCTGGACGAATTTCTTTTGATAAAAACCTTGGAGAGACCTGCAATCAATTCACGACACTATCCTTTGTCCTTTTCATTTGAAGTCTTTCTTCGTTTCTCAAAGCTCGTGAATATTTCAATACATATCGATCTACTGCAAAAACACGTGTGCGTGTTTGTAAAACCTACAGTCCAGTTTCCTTCTCCCTTTTTATTGGCACGCCTCAAAATTGGTTCTATATTTTCTTTTGTATGATTTTTTTTCAATATTACAATATTTGTATCGTCTTTTGTTTGTCTCCTGTATTGCAACCACTTGGTTTGACTCTTTTTATTGACTTCAATTATTAACCTTTTTTTTTCATATTTCATTGTTGGCTTCTATACTTTCTGAAATGTTTCTTGACCGTTCTCTAACGTTTAACTTTTGCGCGGTATTCTCTTTTATTAGTTTTCGAGGAAAATAAGAAACTGCTTGTTGAAAGGAAAGTTCTTTCTTGAAATTAAAAAGAACGGAAACGAACGTTTATTCATTTTCGTCGATTCCCACTTCAAAAAATAAAACGAAGGGGTTTTCGTGATATTTGTAGAAATTTCGCTATCAAGTAAACTAATAAAAATGCCCTAGATTCCAACTGCTTAGCCCAAATGACAAAAATGAAATTGATTCAGTAGCAATAATGATGCAGACAGATTTGTCTAATTGTAAGAAAATTGCTTCGGTAACAAAAAAAAGTAGGATAATTATCATGTGTTTGCGACAGCTCGTGATATTTTTGTTTTTCAATCAATAATATTTTTTTCTGTGTAGTGTCTTCGATTTTCAAAGAATTTTTTGGAACACATTTCAAAAGGTCATCTCAAATAGAAATTAAAATACCGTTTCTTCAAGAATACAGTACATAAATAATATAATAATAACAATAATAAATTTCTAAGTTGAAAATTCTATTAATGTCAAATTAGCCGTTTGACTGCCAGGGGTCTTTTTTTGTTTTCACATAAAAAATTTCCAAGCTGCGCAATAGCGCTCTTTTCATTCCTTATTTCAAAAATGCTGGCATTTTTGGACATGGAACGGAAGAAGCGCGATCGCACCGCTTGGCACTAAAACGGTTAATGTTGATTAAAATAAAGTGAAAAAATTATTTAGCGAAATAGCCAAAGTGACCGTGAAAATGATAGAATCGAGGAATTTGTTTGCGAAGATTTTTTTTTCATTTTCCTCACATGCCCGTTATACATAATTTGACTAATACTCCTGCAAAAATAATTTTACTATCTTCTATACAAGCGCTAGTGATTTTTATCTGATCGTTTTTTTTTCTTCTGCTGCATCATTAAGCATCGTAATGCTAAAAATATCCCCAGGTCTGCAAATGCTGGGTTTGTTTACAATTGAGGCTAAAAGCATTTTGAAAAACACTAAATATAGATGCAACTGAAATTTTCCTTCCGACTGACGTTTTTTTCTTCCATATATGTGACGTGATTGTTAAGAAAATTTAGTTTTACATATGCAAAATGTTAAAAACTGTATTATTTTTCGACATTTTAAAATGAAACGTATAATAAGACGCAAAACAAGCCGAGCTTGAAAGTGTACACATGCGATGAGCCGACACGCAGAAAGCAACAAATAAACGCAAATTTTACTATACGCTAGCAATAGTTTTTCTCAGTATCGTAATATTTTCGATAACGTGCAAACTTGCAACGATCTGATAACATTGACTACTTTTGTCGATGCCCTACTAGGTTGGAGCATTCTATTTTCATTTATTGTTAAAAAATAGGTATGTGCAACCCCTGAAATTTTTTTTGTCAGAATTCCACGATACGCACACCAAACAATTGGTCTTCCATTATTTCTAGTTTTCTTTACTTTAAGAACCATTATTACAGTGTTAGAAAAATAAAATTGTAAGAAAAATATTTGAAAATGGCAGAAACAATGATATCGTTAATAACCATTTCTGAATTTATTGGAACCTTCCCAATTAACTTCTTCGGTAGTAGGAATGTTTTTTCTATACCCATAGCTATGTAAAAATGATAAATCTTTCTAAAAATTTGGAAAAATGCTTTTCATTGTAAATATTGAAACAGGTGTCCCGAAATGTGCCGCGTTCCAAGAAATAGAGCAACAGATTTCACGGGCAACTATTGCAGAAGAATTTTTAATTATTACTCTAAAAAAGTAAACTTGCACTAAATAATGTAAAAGGAAAGACAGCACAAGCTGGCAAAGCACGCCAAAATAAATAGCGGTACACCTTGTCGGATCCATGCCTTACCTACAGTTTCCACGAATCTCATTAGAATGCTTGCAAATATCACTTGGAACTAAATACTAATATAAGTGCTGTATATTAGTGCCGAGCGTCCTTTCTCCGTGTATACGAAACTTATAATGGTAGTTTATCACTGACAGTAAGGGTAACAAACAGTTGAAGTTATAAAATCTCTGAGCATAGGCAACTATGCACTTGGTACCGCATTTATAATTATAAAATAGGTGATGTAACCGAGGCTGTTGTACAGAGTAAAAATATGACATATTTTATCATTTTGTTCAATGTGAAAATAAATCATGGAGATAGAAAGGACATATTCGTTTAGCCAACTTGCAAAGTTCCAGATAAGATCACCATTTTTCGTCATTTTTACGTTTCGAAAACGTTTTATGGAAAGTGGAACGTCTACTTCGTAAATTATTTATGTGTATTTTTGTTTTGTGCATATTAAAAATTTCGGTAAAAACAGAATTTCATTTTTCTGTCTGTCTTCTTAAAATATTTTGCTGACAAATGTTTGTAAAATATGTGACAAAGTGGTTATTTCTACGGATAAATGTTGAATTGTTTCCATAAAAAATATTATTACGAAATGATGTCGCTTTTTTTCGAGCAAAAGACTTGTACATACACTGAAAAAAAAATCGTAGAATTACTACTAAATCCTAGGTGGAATAAAAATATGATAAAATTTATAACTGCAAATATAAATATTTTGGTGCAACTTTGGTACTTACATGTTATAGTACTTTGAAAAGTAAATAAGTATTAAAAAAATTCTCAATCTTTTGGTTTTTGTTCTATTAACAAATTTATCTTACTTTAATTACACAATTAAAATATATTAAATAATGAATCATGGTTAGGACATTTTTTAAGTAAAAATGGGAACTATCTACAAAAAGCTTTGCAATCAATATAAAAGTTAAATTTTTCAACGACTGAAATAACTAACAGAATATTTGACGTATAACGAGAGATGATTGACAGATGAAGGGTGCACTCATGACGTCTATGACATTTGAGATGATTTTACCGAAGAAGCAACGGGAATTCAAAAGTTTAAATCACAAATTAACGAGTTTTGATATTAGAAATTTAAATACGCATTAAAACGTAGGTAGAAACCAGTTTATCCTAAAATTAAGAGAAGAGGTATTTTCCTTAAAATCCCAACAAATACTCTTCCTAAAAAAAAAAAAGTAGGGTCATGGCGATATTCCCTAAAAGTTACTTCCATCCCATCTGTTCCAAGGGCTATGAAAAACCAGCTCACAAGGACGCAAACTTTTGGGCGCAGTCTGCAACTACTGCCAATCTATTCATTCATAAAGTTTAAATTTTCCCAGCAGCCGAATATGCCCTGTATTGTCTCGACTAACGTCGTAACGCTGCGCTATTTGGTAGGTTGACTCTAGTGGTGTTAAGGAATATCCAACTTTTTATATTTTTTTTTTCTGTTAAGTGAGAATATACGAGACTAGACGAAAAAGAGAACCCTCGTGCACTCTCAAGTTGGATTTGTAGCATTAAATATATTTTAGAGGAAACAAAGGAATGTGGTCGAGTCAAGGAGCCTCTTCCCCGAACGTACTAAATTTTAGGCTCCTATTTCTAAAATATTTAGAATCAAAATTGAAAAATTGTTCATTCGGATATAATATTTTGAAAAATGGCAATTATCTCTTTCTCTTCTACCTTTACAATTTTTGTACTTTAATATCATTGATCCAAATCCCTTTAACCTTTGGGCTGCCACTTGGCCCCTTTAGTGGCCCAGATATTGGTCGGACCTTTACTTAATAATTTCCCAAATTCATGTATAAGTTTTTACTAAAACTTACGACATTTTAACATTAAAAAAATGCAGAAGTCAAAGGTTAAACTTCCCGATTAGTTACGGATTTACCAATTCAGCTGATAACTACCTCAGCGAATTTCAGGTTTCTTAGCTGGACCCTTATGAAAATGTATAGTATAGTATACAGTGTCCTTTTGAGTGATATCCGAGCATGAGCAACATATAAGATATTTTACTTTGTGCAACCACAAATTTTCTATAGTATGATTAGAAATTAAACACTATTTCTACCAAAGGTATCAAAAGACACCTTTTACAATTTAAACTTCGAATTATTATTGAGATTTCATTTAATCTTTTTTTTTGAATACACAAACGGGAGGTGCTTAGTAGAGCAATTATGCGTCTGTAAGAAATTTGGTATTAATTAAGAAAATCTAGTTTAATTATAATTTTATATTTTTGCTTTGGAATTTTTCAACTACCGTGTTAATTTGCTTAATTAGAAAATATGAACTAGGTATGGGAGAATATCATATTTATTAACAGCGCAATAATATTTTATGAAAGACACGTGTATGTTACAGAAAAAAATTGAGAACACCTTTGAAAAAACCACTCCGATTTAATCAGATCTCAAGTATATCTACTGAATTCCCAATTGCTAGCTCGTATTAAAGTTTATTGACAGATTTGCTTATTAATTATTTTGAAAATAATTTACTTAGCTTTGTGTATGGAGCTATATATGTACGTACGTGATAACTAATTTAGCTCTATACGCTTTGACGTAAGCCAAAGAGAATGTACGTGGTGCATACACTCGTAAACTACAGCTACTCGTAATTTTTTCTTGGCATTGTCACAAAAAGCAATAGAGCACTCGACGACGATATTTACGTTGTGCGAAATTAATCATGAATCTTTATGAAGACGAAGATTAGTAACATTGACGAAGATTAGTAATATTATTAGTAACATTGATATGAAAATTCGTAATAGCTAGAAGAGCTAGCTCTATACATTCTTTCATATTTTATAATGGACCTTCATTTACTTAGTTTAACCGACAAAGGAGAAGTAGCTGTAACGAATCAAATCGGCTCTCTTGGTATTTTTATTTTGTTATGTTATATCAATAGTATATTAATGTTATATATACATTAATACGATCAATCAAAGAGCCATGCTCAGTCGAAGAGCAAAAAAGGGTAGTGTTTAGAGATTTCTCGTTTCTTCAAAATCATCAGTCACTTTTCAACTTTGTGAATATTTGAAAATCTATATTTTCAGAAATTACACAACAATTTTTTAAAAACTTCATTTATTCTATATATGTTTACATCATGTAAGTTTGAGCACAACAGCATACGTATCTTGAATTTATTTTAAAAATAACTTCGGTAAAGTTGTAAGAATTAAAGTTGACCTGTTTTTCATACAATCAAGTTTTCTATCTTAGCAAGAAAAGAACTAAACAAATGTTAACAAAAAAAAACATGATTACAGAATGAAAAGGAAACCGAAATTATTTTTAAAGAAGTGGAACCAGTAAAACCTTCGCCGTCGAAAGACATTTGTAAACGTTATCTTTAATCGGTAAATTATATCTTTAATTTAACTTTCTCGAAGTTTCAGTGAAAGAGCGTATTTCTTGTAGAGATCAATTAATCTTGAAATTGGGATAAATCTGTTAGAGACATGTTTTAAATGAACCGAATTTAGACTTCAATTTATATATCTTATTTCACGAAAACAATATTTCACTTTCAGAGGGAATTATTTTTCGTTTTATAAGAATTTCCAAGAATTTATATCAAATATTATCAACAGTATAAAATTGTCACAGAAGGTCCTTTAGGAAACATGTGACTGACAACAACTATTTATTGACTTTTTGAAAAATTTTTCTCTACATGAAAATGCCTTCAAATTAAATATAACAAACTTTAGGTACATCTGTCTTATTAATAACTATTTTTCATCATACGTTAGATTAGATTTTATTAACTTTGACTTTACTGCGGAATATATTTAGAACTACAGATTTAGTTCATACCCCCTAGAACTACAAATTTAGTCCAATAAATGAGCCGTTAATTTTGAAAGTGACCTAAGTGTATTTTTGAGTTTTTATTGTTAACTGTAATAACATGTGCCACTCGAAGCTAACTACGTTGAAAAACATTTTGTGAAATTTACACAAACATAAACTTAGGCCACTTTCAAAGCAAACCGGTCAAATATCCACCTACAAATTTTCTTGCAATTAGCAAATATTGCATATTGTTATAGAACACTTCTTGTTTGAAATGCGTACATTTCGAGTCGTTAACACTTTGACTGTGTAAATTTTGGAAAAAAGAAAATAAATTATCGATTTTTTTTTCTATAAAATCTTAGTTTTATTATAAGCCTCGAATTTAATATATTTCCTCATTTTTGGCTAAATTTTGGTCTACCCACGGTAACCATAGACACTCTTACGCGACTCGTGGTTTCACATATACGCAGTTAAAATGTTATACATTACTTTAAAATAAACGAATAACCCAGTACGCAAACTTGTATGAAGTAAACGTTCGTTACGACCAGCTTTAATAATTTCCTGGAAGACACGAATTCATAGTTGGTCAATTTTTATTTATTATTATATTTGTATTTTTCCCCCATTCTGTTAAATATTCGTTATTTTTTCTACTTTATATTTCTTCTATTTTGCAACAATCATAAACACCGTTACGTCCATCCATATTTATAGAAATAGAAAATTATGTATTGGACAGTTTCGAGCATTCCGGAAATGGAGCAGAAAAAATTCTAAACATATTATTGAAAATTTTTTTGTTGAAACAGAGTGTTATGAATACATATTCTCAAAACGGTGGAATTATTGAGGAAACTTTTATTTTCAATGTAATTAAATACAACTCATGTGTGATTCATTTCAATATACTTATATTACACAGTTATACATTATTTCTTTTCGAAAAAGATATTGAGGAATATAAAATTACAACTGTTAAAAAAATTCAGTATTTGCCCAAAAATTTTTATGATTGTTAATCCTTTGAAAGCAGTAATTTCCATAAAATAATAGAAATTTAATAAAGACTTCCGAAAATAACTAGCAACATGAAAATGCTCGTTTTTGCTCGAGTTTAGTTTAATAAGGTTGTAGTTAGAGAATCAAATTGAACCGCCACATTGTTGCAAAATCTTTCTAAAGAAATTTCCCAATAGACTTGCGAAACCGAACAAAAGATTGGCAATGAATAACGAATAACATCTACTAAAATGTAAATTAAAGAAATCCAACTGGAGTAAGTATATGAAAGGAATGGAATGCTAACAAAAGAACTTTTTTTTTTTTTTCTTCAATTCTGTGTAACATTTGCACTTGTAATAAGAAGCCTCATAAAAATTAACATATTTGTGGGTCACTGTGGGTAACACGAATTTTCTGTTTTTAAGTGTCATGCGTGTGTGGAGCTTTCATACCGAAGAAATCTTATTAATACGGAATAATTAAAAATAAAAACTGGTTTAGATTTCTCCAAGAAAAAAATGAAATAATTGTAAAGTTAATTAATTCCATTTGAAGAGAATGAAAATGATGAACAAAGACTCCTACGCGCTTGCTCTTTTAGTGATCATGTGTAGAGAAAGAAAGGACAGAGGAAAATATAGTAAAACAAAGTACTATATGATCAATCCACGGGAGTCAATGCTATTAATGTTTGCGTCGTTGAGCCAAACGGTTTTCTAATGTGTAAAGACAAAATCAAATTTCCTTAGCCTCATTTTGATCTTCCTTAACTGTTTTTGCCGGTGCATTAATATTATTTGAAGAAACCAAAGAAGATTCTTTCTAAAAATGACGAACTCTTTCGTGTTCCAACCCTACCGAGTCGCATTAAAATTAATCTTAAACATTCTATTTTTATACTTTAGTTGGCCAGAAACTAATTAATTAAACGAAGAGATCTCCACACACCGTTATTGTAATATCTGTGTATTTAATGTACAAAGTGTGCTTGTGTTAGTTTGTGAAAAAAAAAAAAGGCAAAGAAAAACCATCAACAATCCTTTTCTTCTACCTTTTCGTGACCGCTGTAATTGTATATCTATCAATCATGAATCTTATGTTTCGAAAGAACTTTGCGGGAGATAAAGGTCCTGCCGGTGAACCCCGTGTTAGTAGTAGTGGTGGTGTAAATCCAGGAGTAGGTGGTACAAGCCAAATTGGACCCACAGGAACGCGTTTAGGTGTACGTTCTGGTGCTATTGGAACACGTGGTCATATTCGACGTAGTCGTGAATTCGGGTATTACCCGATGGATCATGATCATACGACGCACTCCTATCGTACTCACTTGTTCTTCTCACCGCCTGCAGGTGGGACAATTGGACCCGGACCCGAAGAACCCACTGAACGTTTAGGGCCCGTACCTAGACGCAACTCAGGGCCACATATTATTAAGTGGGGTGGCAATGCACCTGCAAACAATCAGAATAAGAGGAAACAGAGTACCAATCAGGGGAGTAAGGAACTTTCGGAACCACCGACGCCCACTGCTTCCAGACAAGTGAGTGGTTCCAAATTACGACTTACCATTCAGCATGCTAATCCTCCTTGCTAATTAACCCTTCGTTGGGCAAATCGGGTCGTTTATGTTCAGAGCGAATTCATGTTTTCTTGACGTTTCCCACTGAATTTTGATTTTTCCATCGAAAAAAAATTAAGGCGCTAATTATTTAGTTTCTAGTCGACTCAATCTTGAAAATAGTTGGAGCAACAATAAATATAGTTGTAATTACTAGAAATACAATTTTGACGCCACATTTAAGTATAACGATAGTTTGAATTACAATATAATTTTTTCCAGTGCATCCATAAAGCTTTGCAATGTTTGATGAAGCGAAAGATGGAAACTTCAAGCAGTGTCTGAATTTTTTCAAATTTTTCGAAAACATACAAGAACAAAAACGGTTATTTGTGTATATAAACAACACAAGTTGTCGCGGAAGAGTGTACGAAAAATATACTTGCCCACGAAGGGTCGATTTAATAATTAATATTGTTAGTGATATTTCTTATTAGTATTTTTAAAGTAGAACGTTATCAGAAAAGTGTTGATTTTATCTCCGTTTAACAATCTCTCTAGTGGTTCTCGACTGGTATTCGATGGATTCTTTGTAACTTTTCAAGCACGATGTTCCTTTATTTCGATGTGATTCCATGAAAGTCCCTTTTCGAATCATTCATTGCCTTTAAATTATTCATTGAGTTTAGAACACGTGTAGGTATACGAACTTCATTCATTGGAAGTCTTTGTGGATTAGCTTACAAAGTTATGGATTTTAAAACACTATGTGTTCCGTCCAATAGTGCAACCTTTTACGTCACCTTACTCGAGTAAAGTTTAATTGTATTTTTTCAAAATTATAGCACCTCTTGAATAGAAAAATTAATGCTTGACGGTAAAACCAAGCTCTAAAAATACTGTATTGATTCTTCTTGAAGAAAAAATATTTTAATTACAATGAAAAAAAGTAAATACAAATTCCGAGGGTTAAACAGAGGAACCTAATTGTAAATAATAATAAAAATAATAATAATAATAATAATAATAATAATAATAATAATAATAATAATAAATTGTTAATGAGTGAATTGTAAGCTTATTACGAATTGCTATGCGAGTTTATCTGGACGTTATGGTTTTTTCAAAATTTGAACACCCCCGGAATACGAAAATAAATGCTCGACAGTCGAAGCAAGTTTTAAAAAATACTCTTTTGATTTGAATTTATTTAGGAAAGATTTCTCCAATTGACCAGAAAAAATTACTTCAATTACAACGAACAAAAATGAATGCAAATACCGAGGCTTGAGCAGGGCAATATAATTGTAAATAAAAATTAAAAATATTAATGAGTGAATTGTAATAGTTGCGAAAATAGACAGAAATAATAAATTAATTATTAATTTAAAAATTAGAAACGTTGAGTTACTCTTATTTCACTTTATACAGTCTAATTAGATTAAATTAAATTAAATTCGATTAAATCACAATCAATAATAATATTGTTTGGTATAGCTAGGTTGATCACTTAAAATATCTCCGTATTACGTGGATAGATACCACTAAATTTTCATTTACACAAATCACGTAGTTTATTGATCAGAATCAAACCATATTGTAACTTTCCAATCAAGCGAATTATAGCACGAAATTGAATGGATTGCAACAAATCAGCTGTACGTGCAATAGACATTCTCTTGGAGCAATTGAATCTTTCAACTATTGTTACCAAATGAACAGTCTCAGTACGTTCCGTGACTACAGTATCTAATTGTCCTAGTTTCGTACATAGTTTAGGGATTCTTTTATTTCAAACATTCCGATGACCGATTGCAATGCCTATCTTATTATAAATTATTGCCTATTAATATTAGGCCTTGCTCCAATATAGGTGATTTTGAGATTTTCAACAGAAATTTTCTAGAATCGCATTCAACTGCAGCGTCAAATGCCTGCCTTGAATCCGAAAACACCTCTTTTAGTAATAAATAAAATTCCAAAAAATTTCAGACACTTTTTTTATAACAGAAACGATTAAATCGGTATCAATTCGGGCCCCTACCGCTTTACGTAACATCAATAGAAAAAATGCACCGGCCATATTCGAAACTATGGTTCTTCTTTCATCATTACATTACTGAGAGAGAGAATAATACTACAGAATATGGACCCAAATTGATTCTGAAAATTATTAATTTTCGTACATTAGCTTTAATGGCAATAATTCGTAACTTTGAAAACAAGATAAATTTGGTCTGCTCTCGTTATGGAAGAACAATGACATCATTCTCGAGCGTCGTGTCTCAAATTTATTAGTGTTGACAATCACAAAACCCAGTTGCAGTTTCAGAAACAAGGGAAATGAAAAAAGTAATAGCCTTTTTTTACATGCTTTTTTCCGAGTATCTCCACTCCAGTTAATGACAGAGCCAATACAGGACAATATCAGAAAGCTACTTCTCACGCAAGGAAGACTCATAAACTCATTTCGACAACGCTACGACTGCGCAGTACAATCAAATACCTAGAGACATTTTACTTTTACGACCAAAGAAAATGTTTCGACTTGCCAAAAATAGATTAAAAAAAAAGAAATATTTTCTACATTACGGAAAGAGCCCATTCTTTAGGTTACATGTCCATAGAATTTATTTTGCTCTTTCGTTTGATAAATTGCATTAACTTGAGCGAAGTGCACAGTATTTTCCTCAAGTCAATGGAATTAATCGAATGAAAGCGGAAAATAAATTCTGTTAAAGTGTTTACAAAAAATAGGCACTTTGTATAAATTTACAAAATTCATAGTTTTCTTAAATGAATTTGTTGAATATTTTATTCATTTTCGAGCGCTGACAAAATAGTTTTGTGGGAAAGTTATTCTCAGTCTACATTTTTTCTGTATACATATATTACACTTTATTATTATAACTTGATATTTGGAAAAAGCAAAGGGTATTGGTTACAAAAAGCAGCAAACTCCATAACTTATTTGCATATGCTTTCAAATGCAATTTATCGTCACAACTCTCGTTTTTTAAAAATCAAACTGTAGCAATAATCAAACGTTGAATGCAATAGGATTTAATTTTTATAAAAATTCATGAGGAAGAAATATCAATACAATGGACGAGAAAATCAATACAGCGAAACGTAAAAATAGTCCTGAATTTGTGTGAATAAAAAACTAGGAGGAGGATTACAGTTTTTTAGTATAGGTTTCAGAAAAAGTTGATGATACATTCAGACTAGTATCATCAAATAAAAAAAGTGGTTGTCGAGATGTAAAAATGTAAAAATTGAAAAGAATGTTAAGCAAGAAAATTGGCTATTAGCCCATAAAATAGAATATAGTGGAAACATACTTGATTGATGTGTGGGATAGGCTCCAAGTGAGGAAGAAATGTGACCTGAATTTTTGAATGTTAAAAAACTGTTTTAGTATAAAAGAAAGGAAATTTCGATCTTTGATCAAACGATGATAAAGTAGATGTAATTTACGATGCGACAGATTTCTTTGCCAAAGAAGTGTTGTTGATAAAGTGAGATTCTTTTCTACGCCAAGTAGATATCAAATTTTGCCAGAGACGCTATTGTTTCATATTTGAGAGTACTTAAGAAAAAATGATACTGACTAAAAAGCTGTATGCGATTCATACTTTCCGTTATGAACATACAAGATATAAGGTAAATTTTCCCATATTTGGCCATGACCCTATTAGTAATCACTCGCGATCTTTTATTAAATTAATCAAAAGTTTTAAGTATGGTAAACTGCCCAATAATTGACCGCATGCCAGTAAATGACCATTACACAAACAAATATAAATTAGAAGCTTTGAAGTAAATGTTGATAAATCTGGTCTATTTAGAGATTCAATATTCCATATTTTCGTATAAGTGTAATGAAGAAATAGTAATAAATAATACTCTTATTTCATTTAATGGAAGTATTCGGTCAAGTATTAGGGTTTCACACTTTGGCTTTCGCTGTATGGTTATTTCAAAAATAATTGCAATAACAAAAAGCAACTATTTTTATAAATATACCAAAAAAAATTAATTATCCTTACAATTATAATAATTGTCTCATTATTATAAACGAATGTATTCAAATAAAGCATGAAACGTAGGTAAACTCGACAATTCGGTTATTCTCTGGTTAGTTTACCCTAATTCATTTTCGAAAAGAATATTTATTTTGTTTGGCAATTATTTAACCACGGTTTGATATATAGTTTCGGTGATATTTGAAAAATAAATGCTCGTGAAAATGTGAAAAAAGCATTTGTATCGTCATCACGTCGTCCAAAATTAATATTGAAAATCAATTGTCCGCAAAGCTATCAGTGAACGATTAGTGAGTGTTGTGTTATTTGTGGATTCCGAAAAAGATTGGTAGTTTTGAATATATCAGGCGGTCATTAATGCAAGCATCTGCATAGCCTGCATCTCTCATTTGATATTTATTAGATCCCGTTTAAATCTCGGATACATACAAAAATAAATATTTTAATTATTAATGTTGAGTTAAATTTATAAGTTGTTTCTTGATTTAATTAATTCACTTTTGAATACTTTTCTTTCCCGTTAACTTATGTAACACTATTACATGATCACAAATAGGGACATTTACCTAAATCATGAACGGCTATTTCCGTAAAAAGTAAAATATTCTTTTTTAACCTGAAAATGGCACAACCCAGCTTCTGTTGCATTTTATTTTAATAAATTTCTTTGAATCTCAATTTTTTGAGTTTTAATCACTTCTTCTTTATCAAACTTTATCAAAACAATCAGACATAAGTTTTTAAGAAGAACAGTGTCTTGGAATAACGAAATAACTATTTCATCTGATTCTTTTCTACTTGGTAACTAATAACTTCTGTATATTTTTATTTATTTACACGAATAATACCATTTTTCAATTGTTTGACCTAAACACGAGGATACTGTGGTGCAGTGCCTTAATATGGAGCAGGAAGCTAAGCAAAACGATTAAGTACAGTGACATTCCCACAAAAAGCAAGTTTAAAAAAAAACGTACGTCTAAACGTACGTCTAAACGAACAAGATTATGTCATCTCTAGGAATTGTTTTTTAGGACAAAAATTTGCTAAAACAAAGCAATGTTAATTTGCTGAAGAAAAATACAAGAAAAAAAAAAGGAAATCGTGACCTGATTTCGTGCCAGGGAGCACCGCTCGTCCATAATAAAGCTCCATCCTAATTGAGCTCACGTAACCCCGAATTAATCCTGTATAAAACTTTTTATAATCCATACCTTCAATATGTTTGTACAGCGTTCATAAAATGTACGACGATAATTTTCAATTACCTAGAAGCAAGCACCATGTTAGCACGTCTTGCCAGTAAAATTAACAAACGTGTAATGTAATAAAAAATTTGACTACCACTCCCAGTTTACAAGGACGACATTGTTAATAGTCATTAAATACAAATTATGGCCATTCCTGACTGTCCGACGATCATTCTTTATGTTTTGATACCTGTTTTCAGATTCTACGATTTGTATAGGAACAATGGCTAAATAAAAATCTACAATGAAGGAAAAATTAATAACATACTATATTAATAAATTAACAACACACGCTATGTATACAGAGTTTGCGGTATAAGAGTTCGAAGGCAAAAGGTGGTAGTAAATGTGAGTGAAAATTTGAGAAAAAAAAGTTATGTAACTTTGATTGGCCAAAACATTTTAATTTATTACTCGGTAATTGTTCCGAAATTCGAAAAATGGTACATAACTTTTTTTCTCAAATTTTCACTCACATTTACTACCACCCTTCGGCTTCGAACTCTTGTACCGCTGTCACTGTATATGTTGCACATATTTGTTTCTATTATTCATTCATCCTGGAAAAAAAACAAGCTCATTGCCATACATGCACGATTCTCCCCGACTACCATATTCGCAATATTGTATGTACAATCGACTCCGACTCTTATCAGCCCGATTACACGGCTATAGGGAAGTGAAAGTGACAAATTTGCTGCTGCATATAAGTAATGGCCTTATAACAAGCGGCCTTGCAACGAAAGTCGATTGTTAATGATACTGAAATAAATAAAATTACGTAAGACTGCATTTAGACGAAGGATGCATTCGATCCTTGAAATGTGACAGTTGCCTGCTAATGGCATTCCTTATGTTAACAGTAGACTGCACTCTCACATTACTGTATTGTTATATTTTTTTTTACTTTAACCCTTAATGGTCAAACGTTCTAAAAATAACGTATTGGTCACACGGGGTCAGAATGACCCCAGCCATGTTTAAACAATTACCACGTTGCCAATATCATTCCGAGCGACTCATAAAAATTCAGGATATTAGTTTGAACTTTTTAGAATGAGAACAGCATCGCAAAAAATTCTTATCAAATTTTCAAAATGGCGAAAAAAAATCAGGAAGGAGGCAATCCGTAAAAAATACCATTTTTTACTAAAAAAATCATAACTCTGGCAATTTTTAATATTTTGTCATAAAATTTTACGGTGATATTCTTGAGATATCAAAGAGCATAAAAAAAATAACTTCAAAGTGGGCGCTTCAAAAAAGGTATTTATTTTGACATTTGAAGAGGGTTTTCCCGACGTTAATCTTATCTTACAAAGGAAATCCCAAAACACTATTAAAGGGAAGGCTAGACCAATCGGGCGCCAATAATTTATGGTAATTCTAGTTAAAGTTTCGGTTCGGGTCATTTTGACCCCGGGTGACCATTAAGGGTTAATATTTTTTCGTACTGTATAATTCCATTAAGTAATCCTCTCATGAGACGTAGATTAAATACGTAACTCAAGGTGTAACAATTATTGTAAACTGCTATTCAGTTTATAAATAGAATATATTTGGTCACCACTAGCTAGAGAGATGGACAAATTTAGGTCTGCTTGCATTAGAAATTGGCTTCGAATATTATTTGACAATGCGACCCTGAACCTAATGTCAAAGGTGTCTTTCTACCACTGGCATATTTGAAAGTAACTATTATTCGTTTCGGAAGAAAGAACAGATGTTGACGATTGATCAAACCTCCGATACATCTTCATAGTCACCGTGTTTCAGCTCTAAGCCCAAAAAATATTAAAAAATAAATCTTTATGTTAGCATCGACAGTGAAAACTGTTTGATCGTTGTTGTACCGAGTACTTCGAACAAAATCTATCGGAATTGTTTTTATATCTTTTGTCGAGATCCCAACAGTCGAATCTCCAGCGTTTGATATTTTGTGTCATAAATGAAGCTTTCAACGATTACTCAGATACCCGTCAAATTTAATGCGTTAACCCCTTGCTCAGTCCCCTTCAGCAGAATAACGTACTTGGCACACTGGGGATTTTTGTACCCCACCGATAAAACTTTACATTGCGTGGAAACTATCGACTTTTTAACTTGAACAAACTGTATACGAGTCGTTAAATATTGTTTTAACAGATAGCATGGGTTGTTTTTTGAAAATATCATATTTGGTATTAGAAGCAATTACAGAAAAGTTTCATACTCTAAAAATACCCAAATTGGAACTGAACTCGGCTAGGGTGTCCTCAAGCCCAGTAAGTCAGCTAAAGGTTAATGAACGAAGGTTACTTCTAGACAAGCTTACGTTTCAACGTCTTGATGAAAAATTGCAAGACCAAAAAAGATTCGAAGTTCAAGGTTCGCAAATTACTGTACAACGTATTATTTGCGAAGAAACTCCACAGCCTTACCTAATTCAGCTCTTTCGCCTCTTGCAGCCTAAACATCTATCACACATAGTCGTTAAAGATTCTGTTGGTGGATTTTACACAAAGTTAGCAGCAATCTGTAAATTATCAGACAATATGCTACATGAAGATGTAGTTGTATTGGGTTGGCCAATAAGTTCGTTCGGTTTTTGTGATTTCTCTTACAAAGGGAATAGCATTTGTTGCTACCTAAAAAATTTATTTGCTGCAATAATAACTAAAACGAAATGAACCAGCATCTTCAAGAATTATTAAACTTGATGTAATTTATTATTGGTCCGTCATTGCGTTTCGAGTGAACTTTTAAATAGAAATTAAAGGCATAAACCATATGGGCAAATTTTATTTATACTTCCAATGAACGTAAACGAGATTATTCTGTTGTTTTTCTTGGGGGTCAATATACGGAAAAATGAACGTTCATTTGAAAAGAAAAGTTTGACTGCAGTCGCCCAAGAATTGATTACATAAGCGTAGTTTTAATCAAAAGCAATGAAAAGTTCCTATTCGCATTGGCACAGTATCGGTAGCTTTATGCTGGTAAAACATGCACTCGTGAATTGACAGGTTTAAGGGGGTGTTGGAAAACCTTGAACATGACAATACTAAGCGCAGGTAAAGTAAGTTTATCGTCGGAAATATACACTCAGACCTAGGTATATGCACACAGATCCATATGGACGACTTTCTTCTTTACATATGTTTAATGGAGAAAAGCATGAAGTTACATTTACCAAGTATACAAATGCATTGTGTACAGTAAGCACGAAACACGCGATACATTAACTTTGTATTATATCAGTATCAGTATGTGTGTCACGAAGAATTTCATGATTATACTCATAAATATATAGGCCGAGGGCACATTAATATTCTTGATCATTATGTTATCACTCTTTCTTTTTTGCCATTTTTTAACAAGACACTGGAAAAAAACATTCATATTTCATTTTCTTCATTTATTCTATATCCTACTTCCATTTAATTTTCGAGAAATTATGCATTTGCAGTTTTAGCGTTCATTTTGCTTCAAAGAAAAAATTCATGTACATGGAATTGTTGACTAACACTCATGTACATGCATTAACACGTCCACTTCGAAATCCGA
The DNA here is from genome assembly GCA_949825005.1 of Gasteruption jaculator. Lineage (NCBI taxonomy): Eukaryota > Metazoa > Arthropoda > Insecta > Hymenoptera > Gasteruptiidae > Gasteruption > Gasteruption jaculator. Next base: position 3,565,960 of record OX463761.1, read on the forward strand.
AAACTATGTCAAAGTCAACTACGCTGCTGGTTAATACATAATCATCATTCCCAGAGATACAGGAACCGGATATATTATTTAAATAAAAGCTAAGGAACTTGTTGAAAATGTATTCTTGTTAAGGGGGTATTCTAATATGACAGGACGAAAAAATAATTTTTTTTTGCATTTTTTGATAGTAGATTTACACTACCGGTCAAAAGTTTGGGTCCACTTGCTTTATTCATTAACATTGTGAAGTGGACCCAAACTTTTTACCGGCAGTGTATGATTATAGAATTAATATTCCATAGGAATAATTTTTGGTCCTGGCATTGTCGACTAGCCGTAAGAGTATGTTTTTTTATGCCACGTCAAATCAGGTGACTCCCTATTCACGCCGCGTGGGTCGCAATAACATGCGCTATTGCATTTGTCACGATCGACGCGGCATGAACGGAAAGTTTAGCGTCGGTCGCCGGTGACCGACATGGCAGTTGACGTGTTACAAAAACTTTAAATGCGTTTTTCTGAAAACGAAATTTTTGAATCTGGCGCAAATAGTTACTCAAAAACGACTTTAGAGATCGACTTGAAAGTTGAACACATTGTTCAGCATACTATCGCGAGAACTTCAACCGTGTTAAAATATTGATTCGAACCTGTAATTGTACCTTATTTACAGCGCAAAAAAAAGTTTTACTTTTATATAATACTTTTGTAAGAAACGCCACCATTTTAATAATTTTCGATAAAAATTAAAAACTCAGCTTCGTGCGATATCAACGATGACACAGATTAACACGTTTGCGACGGGATGTACCACCGGTGGTACATTTTTGACTGTTAAATTCAGGTACTGTCGTGAAAATATTAAGAACCCTTTTCGATTTTTTGTTTGAAATAACCAGGAGGGCCAAAGTCACCTACACCAGGAGACAAAAATATTTTTTAATCGGCGCAGAAGCAACTTCATAATTAAATAAATAAATATTTTGCACTGAAAACCATTTTTTAAGTCATACTTTTTCAGAAAAAAAGGATTTTCTAATTGTATGCAATAGTTTCAGAAAAATGTGGAAAAATTGCTTTTCTTTTCGAAAAATTTGGTCACTCTAAAAAATAGTTAGTGAAACTTCATACACATCTTTCTAAATGAATGCTTCCATGAGTTTTCCAATCGGTTGATGCTTTGTCTTGAAATTCATGGTACTCCCCGAATTCCCCCTTCACGTTTTTGCGAAATAAACTGTTCCACTCTAAAAAAAAACCCATACAAAAAGTTTGGGAATTGAAGCTTTATCGATTTGGAATTTAAAATGTGCATTTCACTTTCTCAAATTAAATTACCAACTGTGGGATTCAAATAGATTATTCTTAAAGTCTTCCCCGGGGTGGAAAACTTTTTTTAAATTAATTACCTAGAAATAGAACGTTATTCAGGCATGTTTCTACCATATGATTGAATAAAATAAAACAATAGCTGCATTTACAAGAACCTTGCCTGTACAACAACCCTATATGCAACAAAAAACGTAAATCTGCACTTTAATCCCCACATAAATTGCGCTTCGATAACGAATTCTTGGGTGGCTGCAGTCAAACTTTTCTTTTATAACAAACGCAAATTTTTCCGTATAATGACCCCCCAATCCCTAAAAAACGTTACTTTAATTACAAGAACCAATAGAATTCGTCCACACCCTGAAAAACATTTATAGTAACTATTGATGTAGTTGAATGCGGCATCGACCATATATTTCTAATAATTTTAACTACATTTATTGTTATTCCAGCCACTTTCATGATCAAGTCAACTGGAAATTAAATAATTATTGCCTTTATTTTTTTCGGTGTATGGATTGCACATTTAATTTCTATTTAAACATTCACTTGAAATACAACGATGGGTAACTAATAAGCAACATTTGTTTTTAGTAATCGTGACTATAAATTTTGAAAATTTTACTCATTTCGTTCTAGTTGCTATTGCTGCAAATAAATATTGAGGTAATAACAAACGCTGTTCACTCTTCAAAGGACATTCAGTAGAAATCATTCCCAAATGCAATCCCGCAAACTTAGTTTTGACTTTGGAAATCAAGACCAATTTTTTGTTGGTCTAAAACATTCCACCCCTCGAGAGAATAAAAAGTCTGAAAGCGTTCTTGTATCGCAGATAAACCCGTCACCCCCCAAAAAAAAACAATACAATCTCTCTGAAACCAGTAAGTATCGCTTCAAATACACTTCGTTTAGCGAAATTCTTTGTTACGATTTTCGAGCCTATCTATTAGAGGGTGAATTCCATTATTGGCAAAATGGTTTATCTCCCTTTGTTATGTATTAAAAAAGTGGTATGTAAAGCCCTTTGATGAATTTTATCGCATTTTTGCGACATTCGATGGTCATACGAAACAGAGTAACTTTGTCGTATACGATAAATTTTGTCAAAGGGAGTAATTTCGAGTTCAGACGTACCGTCGCCCTTTACGAGCTCTATTGCCGTTTTATTCCTGCGGTGATTGGTAGGTGCAGTTTTTAAACGCGAGGAGGCGTTGCTCCTAAATTTATTGCCGAATGAGGATTTGTGTATTCAATAACAGGCAGCTTCGTTAAAATAATAAGGGGAGAGCAAAATGTGGCGGACTCGGGGAAAGCGTGTGAAATAGTAGAATGGAGAAAAAAGTGGCTATCAAAATAATGAAAACTGCGAGAAAAAATAACGAACTCGCGTTCGTGAGGTAAACAATAAAATTAAGTCGAAAAATAGTACGTATCCGTGTAAAACTGATATTTCACTCCAATTTTATGGTAAACGTGAACGTTTTTTTTTTTTATTTTCTACGTTACTCCGTTAACCCTTAGCTGGCCTACTGGGGTCTGAGACCTCCGAACTCAGTTGATTCTAATTTAAGCAATTTTGTAGTAAGATATTTTTGCAATTTTTTTATAATGTTTTGGGTTGGCAACTAAGTAATTGCCGATTTTGTCATTTATTTGCTTTGAAAAATCGGCAATTACTTAGTTGCCAACGCAATATATAAATATTATACTTTAATAAAATACAATATACTACTTGTTAAAACAACATTTAACAACTATGCAATTCATGTTAAGAAGGTCGATAACTTCCATCCAACACAAATTTTTATCGACAGGGTCTAAAAAGCCCCAGTGTGCCTATATTGATCTAGTGAAATGGGCCAGATTAAGGTTCAATATTTTCTCACGTAGCAAAACGCTTTATAAGTTTGATTATTTTAGTAGTTAGTTTTACTATATGTTTAATATTGCAATAATTAAATATTGCTTACCTAAAATCTACTTATTCTTAGGCGGTTATATCTCCTACTTTTCAAATCCAGTCTATTCGAACGATAGGCATTTTCAAAACCAAATGCATCCAAAAGGAAATCATACTTTAAGAAATTCCTGTAGCAAACTTTGCACTTTGACTTATGAGTTTTGCCGAAACTACAAAGTGAAATATTTGTATACTTCAACCGCAAGAGTAATACTTGAAAGAAAGCTTCCGAGTATTCTTTGAAACCGAACGTAGTGGTTAAGAAAACCACTCATTGCCAATTACTTTCAGAATATAAATTGCTCCGATGCTGGTACCCTGCTCGTGAGTTCAAACTGCAGCGATTCATACACACGCTTTAAAAAATGCTAACTAGGCCATTGGAACACTCGGGCCACATCTCCATGTTTTAATTGGCCAGCTTCATTATGCAAAAAGTGTTTGTTTTCAAAAAGTACGGAGACCGTGGTACTAACCAATCCATAGAACCCGTTTATCTCACACTCGAAGAAGATTTATGCCATATTCTCGATTTTCCAATTGTTTCAAATCATTTTTTGGCGTTTCCACCCAACTATGTATAGCTTTTTTAAATAAAATAAGAAAAAAGGGCCACGAGAGAAGTTACCTTAGAATCTGTGAGATTTTTCAGACGACATAAAAACATTATATTGACATTTGTCATACTTTACAGGTGTCATTTACTGGCAATCGTCCGACAGGTGCTTATACGCCATTGGTGGTATCAGGAAACAGTCCTCCACGCGGGGAACCAATTTCTTTAGCAACATTGGACCGTGACTGTTTTATCATCCCCCTAGCATCCCTTGAACGTTTCCTACCAGCGGGAGTACCGGTAAAAATTTAACTTCTTGATTCAATTTCATTCCTTTTTGGGTCAACTTAAATATGTATACTTCTCCAGAGAGAAAGCAAGCAATGGTTGAATTTCCTGTTACGGAAAAATGAAATTGATATTTATGCTATTAGAAGAAACAAGGTAACGTGCAGTAAAAGCATTAAGAACGGGCTAAACAGGCGCATATTGCAGTGAATGGACACTTTATGATACCGTGGAAATATGCAGACGTGTTTCTTCATTATTTCCATAAAATTGAAAGTAGAAGGAAGTTCTAAATTAAAGATTTCTTGTTAATAACTTTTGCTATACATAATTGAATGAAGTCTTATTTTAGTCGTTGGATATATCAAATATATTTATTCTTGATTCCTTTGGTTGTTAATAACTGTCGAATTTTTTTATAAAGTTCCATAACGTTTCGGTTTGCTTTGCTATATCTAAGCCTTCTTCAGATGAAATTTCTCAATGTTAGTATACTATTTACAATCAATTTATATCGTTGCTCTATTTGTAAGATATTATGAATCTATTTACGATTCCGCCAAATAATTGTTCAGTTAATTGCTGAAATCGTGTTAGAAAATTATAAAAAATTGTTTGTTTTTAATATCAAGTAGCTTGCAAAATTACTTGACGCCAATAATTTATGATCCGAATGTGGTCAAGATTAATATACAGATATAATATATTATAATAATTGTATTTTAATAAAAAATATATTTGACTTTTATTACTTTATCGTAATTTCTTGCATGAATATAAAAATATTTCAAAAGTCCTACAAGATCGCCATTTTTGTGCCGGTTCAATTCAAAATCACATTTTTTTTGCATGGTTTAGTGAAAATTCGTTGAAGCACGAGAAAATTTGTTTTCTGCATTAAATCTTTTCCTGTTGTCCAATAAAATTCGCAGTGTGCTTTTTTTCCCGTAGAAAAAAGACAGAGCCCATGCATTATTTCTAAATGTCGTTGCTTGTTGCCATGGAAATAACCCTCATACTTGCGAGTAATTATAAAAGTAATGTCGGACTTCGTAGAACTATAAACATAATTACGAAAAGCACATTTCTTTTTTAGTAAAAAGAGAGAAATATTATCATGATATCTACAACTGTGGTTGGGTAATAAAATCTAGTGAGTTTAATGCCACTGACGTTGCGAAAAATCTTCCTTAGGTCAAAGAAAACTAATTAAAGAGTTATTAAAACAAATATTTGGATTCTTTTAATAATCTTACTACAAGTGTTAGGCGAAACTCGGAAGAGTATCAAAGACTTCCCTTGAAAACTAAAAAAGCCTACGTAAAAGCAACGTTTCTCTTTTAAATGTGACTGATTCGAGGCTAATTTATTAAGCTCCGAGTTCATGAAAAAAAGTTATCCGAAGCGAGTGATTTTACGAATCACGCGAAATGTCATTTTAGGAAATTAGGTTAAACTCTCCTTGAACTTTTTTCCTTCTTTTAACGGAAGCATTTTTCAACTATACACGATAACTTCGCAAATTATTTGAGTTATTGTCGAAATTTACAAGCCTTCGGCCGCAAATGAAATCAAGCTCAGTTGTTACGATCAAAAGAAAATTTTTATCGTCAAATAATTTACTTTCGATGGAATTTTCACACATTTTCTTTTATTTTCACTCCAGCATAGAGTCAGGTCTTTTTATGTGAAAAGAGATAAAGATTCTTTAAGTATAAATCAATGATTTGTGCCTTTCTTTCACTTTCTTTTTGCAGCACGCTCCGATAGCAGATAAAAAGAGACCGGGGAGTCCTTTATCAGTGTTAGAAGTCGAAGATCCCAAGCAATGTGTTTTAGCACATTTTATGACGCCTTTAGAACCTCTGGATCCTCTTATGGAATCACCAGTATCACGACCTTTAGTGTTACAACGTGACACTGCTGCTGAATTAGTTGCTGAAATTGCACCTACGGCATCCCAAAGTATTTTACTTACAAATATGGAAAGGAATTGTACGTATTTTATTTTATATGCAAATATACGCAAATACACTATAAAAAAAATGGTGTTAAAGAAACTCCTTCCAGAGAAAAGGGTCTGATCGATTCCTGGAAAAAATAAAATTATTTTTATTATACTTAAGGGAATCGCGTTTCAATTGGACCCATCACCTAAATTGGATTGGTCTTTGTGGCAGGAAATTGATGAAATTAGAACTTCATCTATGATAGATTCTCGAGCCAGCTGTAATAACGCGTTAGAAAACAACAGCTAGCCACGCTTCAATTACCTGCGCGCCCAACAATAGTTTATTCGTACAGTCTTCCCATCTGCTTATTTTTGCTTATTCGTTTTCCAGTGCACAGCTCTTTCTAGTTAAAAGCAATTGAAATTAATTTTCATAATTTTGCGACGTAATAGATAGGACATTTTTAAAAATATTTTTTCAGAAACTTAATACGTGTAATTACTCCTATGCTAGTTTTCTGTACTCTGAAGAACTTTGTTGCAACAGGCGAAATAAAGTTAATCGGTTTAATATCTAAGTTTTAAATTTTAAACGGTTATTTTTCTCAAAAACACTTTTTTAAAAGGCATACATGAAATATTTCAAAAATAGCTGAGCTGCTTAACTCGTAATTTTTTTTTTGGAAAACTCGCTTTTATTTTTACATTTGAAAATCGAGCAATTCTACTATGAGCAATCGTTATTTTCATTGAACCACTGCTCTTTTCGTCAAAAATCAAAGTTTTCAAAATCGGCTGCGTAGAAAACTAGAAAACTTTAGTCCGGTTCATGTCAGATAAGCCTTGCACGAGCACCTCTCACCTTTTTCCATCAAGGAAAGAGTGCTAGGGTTCATTTCAGAACCATAGACAGGTAATTTTGGTTAGGGAGTCTAATATAGACGCACTTCCCCTACACTTATTTTAATTAATTATTTATAATGTAATTTAAAGTATTGTTGGTAATAAAAAGTTACTATTCACTCTTTCGGTCACCATATATCCTCTGGAGAAAACACTTTCTTTATTCGAGGCCCTACAAAAATTGAATACGAGTGAACTTGATCCTGAAACTGATTATATTAATTAAACGGTCGTTTCCTACGTATTTATTGATTAAAAACCTTTAAATTACGTTAAAATATTTTAGAATTAAATAAGTACATCGGGAAAAATGTACTGGCTGACTTAAATGGTTTCAAATTACCTCCGAATCATAAATAATAAACCAAATATTTTATTTCCTCGTTTTCTAAAAATAAAGACTGAAAGGGTTAATTGAAAAAAATGATAAAGTCCGAAACAAAAGACAAACAAAAGTTGCAACTATAATTATTTCTTTGATGTAGAAATAAATTTCCGAGCTAATTTAGAAGTTCTTGTTCTGAAACTCTATTTTTATAACATTTCTTTAAATATTTACCGAACTGCAACGTTGAAAAGCCTCACGATCCACAAAGGTAAATGGAATATCCCTTGGAACTTGTTATAGTATTCTTTCGGTCAGAGGTTACCTTGATAATGACCATCAATACTATAGCTTCGCATCGATAGTTTCCAATAACGGAAAACATCAATAGTACCAGCGCCGCTATGCAGCTGCGATTCTTTTTACATTGCAGCACAATAAAATGTACTTTTTTCTTCATAGCATATTCGATTTTTGTAGTAAAACGTATGAAAATTCTGGGATCCTTCTGACTTTGCATAAAATTTGTCACAATCGTTTGATATTCAAATCCAACGGAACTTGATATCACGACCAAATACTGTGAGCGGTGTTACAGGCTTAAAAAGTAATCGGTGTAGAAGAGAACAAGCTTTTCCATTAGCGACCAAATAGCCGGTATTAAATTTAAAATACATTATGAAATACAATACACTCTATTTTTGATTAAGTCTTTTACTACTTAGGGATCGATTTTCCATTGTAGCTATCCACAACTGATAAGAACTCTCGATAAATAAAAGAAACTTTAGAAATACCTTTTTCTTTTTTTCATTTGTAGCAATTTAGTCGATGACTATAATGGCTCGTAATTGGCAGTTCCATTGTTAACGGAAGTGAAACATGCCGTAGTAAAGTAGGGTAAATTATCCGAACGTTGCCAATCGACGAAACAATTAGTCGTGGCAATTTTTAAAAAATAAATGCGACAATTCGTTTGTTCGCAACTTTGTGAAATTTGTCGGAATGAAGTTCTGGGAAGAATGACTCAATTGCTTTTTCGTTTCAGCGGACTTTCCATTCATCGCCTATTATTTGATAAACAAACAGAACACAGACCCAGTAGATTTTTACCAAGAAGTGCAATGCGCCGCTTTAAGAAAATTTGATCCCAGGGACCTACGCTATGCTGCCAATCATACTTTGGATTTATTCAACGAAGTTGCTACAATTGCGCGACCACCTTTGGAACCACCTGGAGGAAGGCCACCTATTCCGTCCACCGGATATATTGTGTCCATTTTTAAAGTATTTGAGGGTGACGATGGTCTTAAATTCGAGCAAAATTGGTTATACTGGACAGGTGAGTTTATTTATAATACATGTACTCGCAAAATATATAATAATTGTAACTATCGTTATAGTTAAAGATGGCGTTTCAATATATTTATATCAATATGAAAACGTTGAAGTAAAAGAGACGATACAATGAAATGTATATGGGATACTTTATAAATGACACATTAGCTCTCTTCCAATAAAATAAAATGGATTCGCTTTTTTTGCCAAGGGTATAATATCGTCTAACGAAAATTAATGAGAAAATAAAACCGTGACCTGGATTCGAACCCTCACACTATGCCGAAATAATGCTTAATTCACTTCAGCTATCATGACTACGTTTTTATTTCGCTTAGAAGAATTGATTTAATCTGCATGTGTCATATTAAATACTACGCAATTAAAGGAAAACTGGTTGCGTGAAAGCAAGGTTAGCTCCTATTAAATTCATGTGATTCGAATATGGTTTGGGTTGTTTCCTTAGTCGGGATATTTTAAATATTAAATTTTAGGTGTTTTTATTTCTTTTGGCTTAACGACTTATTGGTAAATATTTACAATGAAGCACATAAGGAGAGACTATCCCGATGGAACGTAGTCTGGAACAAGATTTAAATTGGAAACTTCATCTAAATCAACTGAAATTATTTTTATTCGCAAATCTTGTAGTACCAAGACAAAGCAATTCTTTCTTTGAAATAATAAAAAATGAATAAAGGCTAAAGTGTGGATATTATAATTACTCAATCTAATACTTATATATCAGTTTCGATCGATGTCCAAGATAGAACTTTGGTATTTAATTTTCAAGCCTATGATTACTAATTTTGCCTATTCGTGATATACTGAATTATCCTGTAGCCCAAGTAATCGTAATTCTTCAGCTTGACAAATTTCTCTGAGAGACTATGTTCCAATTGTAACGAAAACAATCAAAATGAAATTGTAGAATATACAATTTTGAAATTTACATTGTAAACTTCTTTTTCTATATTAAATACAGAAAATTTCAATTTTTTTATTTTTCAGGTGCTCGCATGATGTACAGATATCTGCCAAAATCAGTGGGCTTAAGACGCATAACATTACACAAGTCTATGTCATCGGGTGATAAAATGTATTTACTAATTTGCGAATGTTCACAATTGCAAGATAATTTATCGGCTGCTGCAATACTTTTGCCAGCTTTAAGGGCACGTTTATGCGGTTACACTGGACTGTATAGGCCATCAGTATGTTTTTGATTCCCCCCAAAAACCGAAGGGAAATAATGCAAATAAATAAAAAAACAATTTCAATAAGAAACTTTTACATGAAAACCATCAAGTATTTAAGGATATACCAAATAAAAGGAAACGAAACTCAATAAAGAAAGAGAAACACACATCTTTCAGTCAGTTCGAGGTACTTTCAGTTGTTTGCAGAAGCAACCATGAAATGTGTGTGTCTTATGGGAATGTTGAGGGAACGTTGAGGGAGTATGATAATACAGAATGAAAAAACAGAACAATTTTCAATAAAATTTCATCTCTGATGGAAATTTTTACCAAATGGAACATTTTTGAATACTCAAAACGCCACGATCATATATATACGATTTATGAAATCAAGAAAAATAAACTTTTCAATTATAAATAATTGCTACATATCATAATAATTGATAAATCTGTGATATTATTAGAGCATATATCACATTGCATATTATGTAAAGAAAGGGAAAAACGCGCAACTTTTTTTTTATAGATTGATTAAGAAACAATCTTTTATAATCAGGTAAACATTAAACTTAGTACTTATTCAATTAAACACATGAACAAATTTCGTAGGGCAATTCGAGTAAAGTAGAATGCATATAATTAAGAAACTGTTTCGTAACTTAGACACCTAAGAGTTGCAGGTCAAGTAGAAAAATAATAATGAAAATTGTTCTTGATTTAAACATAATTGAGATTTATGAAATATTTAGAAAATTTTGGGTCTTATAATCAGAAAGAAAACTGTTACTTTTTGTTACTATCAGTGCAGAAGAAAAGTTCATAAATAGTTGATGGAGCTATCAGTATACTTGCAATTATTAGAACGTAGATTTGAAATTTGATGGAACATAAAAACGGATAAAATAGTAAATTTGCCTACTAATAACATTCAAAAACCATGATACTTTTGTGTTTCATATTATACAAGCTGATGTAGTATAGCAAACGTTTACTCTCCTGATCACTAAGCTCTTATTTCTGATTAAGCTAAGGTAAATGTTCCTATTTGTGATCATGTAAGACTGTCGCATAAGTTAATCAGAAAGAAACGTATTCTAAAAGGACAAAAATTAAGAATCAATTATACTCAACTGAAAATTAATCATTTTTATATGTAAAAAACTCCTTTCATTCGAGATTTAAACATAATCTAGTAAATATCTAAAGAAAAAATGCAGACTACGCAGATGTATGCATCAGTGGGAGCTTGATATATTCAAAATAGAAAAATAGTCTTTTCGAAGGTGAAGTATTGGGTTGGCAACTAAGTAATTGCCGATTTTTCAAAGCAAATAAATGACAAAAACCGCAATTACTTAGTTGCCAACCCAATATTTAAAACTCTTGATTAATTTAATCAAAGTTCGCGACTGAGCAAAAATAGGGCAATGGCTAGAAATAGGGACATTTACCTTATACATTTTATTTATTAATATTGCAAAACTTTATTCGTATTACCGGCTTTGCTTACTCAACAAATAACATTAATTTAAAATTTGTTATAAGAAACTCAAAGAAAAATAATGGTAGATAATGTACTAAAGCAAGTATTAATCATATAGATTAACTTCAAACATTGCGTTTAGTATTAAAACGTTCCGTCACGGAATACAATCATTTTATACTGAAGCTTATCCTTTACTTTTTAATACTTCTGCCTGATAGCAAAATTCTGTTTTAAGTATCTATGCCTATTTTTATAACATCTAAAATTTGGTAGGAACATAAACAAAATATTTTCCAAATTAAAAAGTAAGTTTTAATTCAAGACCCGAAACATTCTGAATATTCTTAAAGTGCCGATTAGTAAAATACAGGTCGATTGATAAAAATGAAAACCTTAAGAGAGAAATTATCTAAAATTAAGTAGAAATATTACTTTTATCCATGAAATCTTCTCAACATCCATTCTATCGACAGAATCGCCGAAGTAGAATTTATCCATATCAGCTACGGTAGAAATTATCAGAGAAATGACTTCTAATGAGATTCAATTTCACTTATAAAAAGATCTTTTGTCCTAACTAAAAACATTTTCTTTATTTCATTAAGTAGTAATGTTGAAAAAGGAAAAAATTAGAAAGTATATAAAAAAATCTTCTCTATCGCTTAATTCTTGAATTTTTCTCATTCTCGATAGGGAGTACAAAAAAGTATTCTTAGATAGCGCGAAATCGTAGTACAAAGGAAGCAAACATGAAAAGAGACTAATGAATTCAAACACAATTGACTTAGTCAACATTAATTATTATTATGCTTTCTTGCATAACAGAATCAGAGACAATAGTTAGACCGGTATCCCGGCGCAATTTTCTAACAAGTAGTTTAAATAAGAAATATTATTAGACAACTTTTTAATGTAATTCATTGTAACAAGGAAATTAAGAAGCCCTTTGTAGATTCAGACGATGAATCGGAACAATAAATGAAGATCAAAAATATTAAAATCAAAAACGTGACGTTAAAAGACGTAAAATCTTTTTTTTTAAAGATTTTCCAACAAGAATCTTATACCATATTATGAAAATACCAATTTGTTGGATGAACAACTACTTGAAGAGATATTTTATTGATGAAACAATTGGTACCGAAAGGATAGTCCATCGAAAAAAAAGAACTGGTCGATATTAAAGTATTGCAAGAAGATGAAATTATGGATTATAACGATTCAAGTTTTGCAGATATTAGAACGTCTCCCTTTTAGCCTTTGACGTGAATGTTTATAGACCCTGCTATGAAGATCGTCTGCTCTGATATTGAAAAAACCTCTTGTCTTTAATACTTTACTTTATGGTAATACACCGTTAGGAGGAATTCTCAAATTAAGAGGGACTTTTAAATAGAATTTGAATATACGTTTGCGAAACAAAATGTGAAGTACAGACTAACTGAAATATACTTTTATCAACACTCGTAACAGCTGAAAAATTAAGATACAAGTGAAATGGAATAATTTCCTGGAATTGAGTTCCCATAAAAATTCTGCATTACGAGGGTCTACTTGCTATGAATATTAAGTATTACATTTTTAAAATATTTTATTTATCTAAAAATTATTGTCATTCAACTTGCAATGAATTGTTTTTTTTAATTTTTAATTTTCCAGCTGATTGGTTCGCTTATTTTTAATAATTCTTCAAATGTTACGATAGAGGAAAATTTATTAGGGCAAACAAGAATCAAGTCAATAAACCTAGGACTAAACGAAAAAAATATCTTGTAACACAGAGTCAATAATTCTTATTTTTAAATTGAAACTAATTGCTACCGCAAGTATTAATTGAGTGAATAATGATTTTAACTCTATGCAAATCATTCTCTACAGTGTAATTAAATGATCAAACTGAAAGCTTAAACGTGTCAATTATATCTCTATGCTATTGTCAGAAATGACAAATATAGTTAGATGACCATTCTCCGTTGCAATTTATAACGATTCCATACATCATGAAAAAAATTACTTGTACAGTAACAGTATTTTTTTACGCACTATCCATTTCCAAACAATTTATTTTTGTAAATGATTTGCATTTTATCTTTGATTGATAAAGAAAAGTCAATAATTCTCTCAACTTGCGAAATGTATATAGTTTATTCTTATACTAACAATGACAAAAATATTTTGAAAATTGCGAAACTGGTCTTTTGTGTAAACCAAGAATTTTCGTGTTAACGTTATATATTTCAACGTGCATCTATTAAGTGATCAGGCAGAACTTTTGCACTTGTACATTTTATGGTAACTCAACTCCTTTAACACGCCTTCTTCATAAGATACATTTCAAAACACTTAATCGTGTATTCTTTACAAGAACTTTAATTGTGCCCTCACATTTGTTGCGTATAATACCTTTGAAAATAAGAATTTTTTCAGGATTTCAATATCTACAACGATCTTTCCAAATTAAGTTGGGGTATAGGTTTCCCATAACTTTCTCCATTTCTCAAGTTTCCCACACCAAATTCTGTGCAAATATGAAGTGTTTAAAACTAAACAAGAATCGTTGATAAAAATAACAAATGGACGATCGAATATGTAGTCAACAGGGAAGTTGGAAATTCATCAAGAGAACAAATAATGAAGATAGAAAAAGTTAGCGAAACAACAGTTGGCTGTTTGTAATTATCCTTCCAAAGATTTGTCATTTTTTAACAATAGCGTATTCAAATCTGCAATTTCATTTAATTATACTTCCGACGATCTTTTTCTCGACCAGTTATAATTTTTTCAATGATTCTCCTTAAGTCGAAATTTTTCTGTAAGCCTAAATCATCTTCGACATGGATGGGAAGTTTGGAATATTTTTGAATAACTACATTATGAAATGTAAGTTAAAAATTGAGTGAATCTGTAATATGTTAAATTTTAAATATTTCTATAATTTTATATTTGTGAACCAATTTGTCAGTTTGAGATTCCAGGATTTGCAAATTCTTGCAAGTGTGCTACAAAAATCCAAAACCCATAGACGAATATTCCAAACTTCATTTTCATAAACTTGTAATGGACAGATATAAAAACTTCGATGAGTTAATGAAACCGATGGTAAAAATTGTGGAACAAGAAACTCTGAACAAAATTATATAAGTATTGTAAAATAATGATAAGGTGGATAACAAAAACAGCGCCTTGTATTTATACTGTGATTCATAAATAAAAAATTTACGAATAAATCTTACTAGTTTTTTGTTTCTAATTACAATTATTGTTGTTCTTATTGCTCTTATTATTCGATTATCGTTATTAAATATTGCATAAAATATAAGGTTCACGAAAACAAAGTGGTTACTACATCGAAAATTCTTCTAATACGTACTGTTACATGTAGGAACAGAGGAACGTTTGGAACGTTTGGAACTAACCTTTTCCAAAAGAAAAATATCTCTTTCTAATTTTCAAATACTAGTGCAGTGGAGGTTTGTTTGTCTTTATAAGTTTTACGACTTTATGCACACCATACATCTATAAGGAAACGCATAGTGTCGTCTCACTAGGCTATTAGAAAAAGAGAGAAAGAACCTCTTGACTCATGTCTGTGTGTCGTACGTGGAGTACGTAGGTCAGAATGCTATGGTATTAAAATCTATGTAAAAAAAAAAGGTATCCTACACTGCATTCGGAGAGAGATATTTACTTGCTAAAATTTCTGAAATTTTTTTTTTTTAATTTGAACGCATTTAGCTGTAGGACGTAACAGTATTGAGCCGAGAAATATGAAAGATCCAGGTATGTATAAAAAGAAATTATATCATATGTAATGACATAAAATTTCACAATTTTCACTCATAACAATTGTTCAAATATTCAAGCTAAAAGAATAAAGAAAACACGTTTTGCTAAACTATCATTAAATGTTTCTTGTAATTAAAGAAAGCTGTTGTTATACGGAATCAAAATCAATAAAAACCTTTTGTAAACATATTTTACTTATAACTTTACTTCTGTGCTGGCTTAATAAAGCAAAAATGAAGCAAAACAACTTTTCCTAACATTTCGATATTTACTGATTACAAGTTCAGTAGCTTTTCGATTTACAATCTTAAAAATAATTCAAATCTGTCACTATACATTGTGTTTAAATTCTCGTCGATATAAAAATTATCCGGAAAATAATTAATATCCAGCGGGATCTCCACGAAATCGACGTCTGGCATCAACCTACGAAAGAGGAAACCCATAATTTAATCGACATACACAAAAATTTGTACGTACATCGTGAAATAGGGATTACGTATTATAGGATATTGTAGAAAAGTCGTATCACTATTAACCGACATCTATAGAAAGTGACTTCTAATATGAATAACCTTTGACACAAGAACTGAAGGTTTCTCACACCAAATACGAAAGCATTCAAGACGTCAATGAAAGTTAACGTTCTACCATTAAACGCTTGGCTCCAAAAAATCTCCATTCTGGCCATCAAATTGTCAAGCTCGCGGCAATTTCCGCAATTTTAATGATAATGAACAAATTTGAAAAATTAATATTGGCAGCTAAAGCTTCCGGTACTTGGAAATATTTTAAGAAACTTTTAAATTAAAAATCCAGTTGTGTTCCAGGAAAAGAAATTCATAGATTGTACATAAATTTTAAAGAAGAAAGAAAAAGCACAAAAAAATAAAGAGAATAATGAAAATCAAAGTTTTTATATACATATTTTCAGTGAGCAACTTTTTTTCTTAAATATGTTATTAGAAGATAAAAATTTGTTTTTTTTAAATCATACCAATAGTAATTAATAGCAATCGATTTATTAAAATTACATTTTTTCTTGTCTATGAACTTGACAACTTACGATCTCTGCATGGTTTTGAAAATTGGTAATGATCAGAAGAAACGCTAAAGCAAGTCAATTTGACCCCTTTGGCAAATCTAGAATTAATATACAAAACGAAACTTACGAATGTCCTTTTACATTCAAAAAACGCATTCCTTAAAGCGTAACATTGTTGGGGTACAGTTCCATCCTGTGCTCTTAAACATTCTTTTGGTGTGCGTTTGTGCTGAAACAGAAAATACGAAAAACAAACAGTAAGATCAATTGCCAATTTTAAATAAGGTAAACTGCTCAATAATTAATTGCATGCCGATGAATGGCTATTACAGAAACAAATGTAAATTATAAGCTTTGATGTGAGTAAGTGTTCAAAATCTGGTTTATTTAAAGCTTCAACGACGAACTGCCCTCTGTTCCAGATATATTCATGTTGTTCGTTTCAATAAAGTGTTACTTAATAAATATAACATTTTATCTGTTTGAACAATTATACAACACATTCACACAAACCATTGTATGAAAATATTGAAAATTGAAGCTTCAAATAAACCAGATTTTAAATATTTACTCACATCAAAGCTTATACATATATAGATATATTGGGTTGGCAACTAATTAAATGCGGATTTTGTCATATATTTGCTTTGAAAATTCCGCAATTACTTAGTTGCCAACCCAATATATGTATATGTGTGACCTTTCATTAGTAAAGAATAATATATTAATAAATATTCGCATAATACTTTGAATAAAAATATCACAACATAACCTAAATTATACTTACAACTGTGCAACATTCGCTTTCTAACAAGCAAATTTTCAAATCAGCACGTAAACCAACGCACCTATGTTTGGATTTAGCTTGCTGTTCGCTCTGTGGAGTTTCTTCTAGCATTTTTAATTGTTAGTAAATATTAACAATAACTTTAAAATCTATTTCGTGATACAATTTTGAAACAGCGATACAATTAATTATTCAATGGGAGAGGTTCAAAACCGCAGACATATTGTTGAAATCGATAACGTCTATATTACCATATCAAAGATCGGTAAAACAGTGACGTCACAAATTCTACAGAAATGAATCTACTGAAAAAAATAAAACAATTGTGAAATGGAAATGTTTCGACGGATTTTTATAATATAATAATTTCGGAAACACTTTGCATGTCTTAAAGTTTTCCATGATGTAATACGATATTAAAATTCGTAAAAAAGTTATGTAGAGTTTTAACGAAATTAACGTAGATGTCACTGCGTATTTTATTTCTACTACACGTATTTATGAGCATGATTTATGAGGAATGACGGATATATTCGACATACGCGTCGAGAGGTTCAATTTGACGAAGTAAAGATAACTTTTGCACATAACCCCAAAATTTGACATTACACCAAAGTCGAATTTCCAGCAGTTATTTTTATAAATTACATTTTACATCCCATAAAAATTGTCGCGATGTCGATTTGACTCCGTTAAAGTGAACAGAAATTTTCGAAGATAAATCTTATTAAACTAATAGTCAATAGCAAGGTAAGAAAAGATTTGTCAGCTATCCACGTTGACAGTTAATTTTTTTTACTATTTCTGTGTATCCCAAAAATATCTATTTATATAGTATGTTAAACAATATAGTAATGTACTATGATCAGAAGTTTGCTAAATAATGAAAATCAAAGATTTTATATATATACTTTCAGCTAGCGATTCTTTTCTATATATGTATGTTAGTAAAGCAACAAATTGTTCCTTTTTTAAATCATAGCAATAGTAATTAACAGCAATAGACTTATTGAAATTAAATTGCATTTCGTCTATCGACTTGGCAACTTACAAACGTGAGATTTAAATGTCTCTCTCCTTATTTATACTGCGATGTAAATGTTTACACAAAGTTGAATCAGAAATGTAATATTCCAAAATGATATTGGCACCAACAGTGAAATACAAATTAATGTACAGGAATCGTTAGATAGTAAAGAATTAGAAAATTGTATCGACCTTTCATAGCAGTTTCAAAAACCACATTTTGACTGTAGAAGAAAAGTGTATTAATGCATGGCAAATCCCAAAGAACAATTTAAATTAGCTCCACTACCTCAAATGTATATTAAATCTTGTTACTGCGTATAACGTCATTTAATTTGCATTTTCATTTTCATTTTTTAGACAAATGGTCTATCAAAGGGGTGGTCAAAGGGAGGGTTCTCCACACTATGTTTTCTTATATTCTGATGACGAAAACAGTGGCGATGACGAAAACATACCACTTCAATCTCGAATTAAGGAGTCGAAGTCTCTTCCAAAAAAAATTGAGGTGATAAAAGTGCAGTTAAAACCTGAAGATACCTTGCAAGCTCTTGCTCTTCGATATCAATGTACCGTAAGTAAATATACTCATTACAATCGTACCGAATGAAACGGATAAAAAAATAATTGTCCTCTTTTCTCTAAAACTAGATTTCGGAGCTAAAAAGGATCAATAACATCCACAAAGAAAATGAAATATTTGCACACAGAGCTATAAAAGTACCAGTGAAACCTTATTCAGTGTTAACAGAAGCGTTAAATCAGCAGAGAGTGAGTGACCATGACTTGATTGGGAACCCGGAAGAGGACTCTGTATTTAGAGAAGAAAAAATTAGTAACTTACTTACCACGTCCATAGTTTCTTCAACTTCTTCAGGAGAAATTAATGATATTATATTAAATTCTATTTGTGAACCTTCATCCTTGCCACGCAACAACGATTCTTTTGAATTAAATGAGGACGAGAATGAACAGCTACTGGACCCATCAGAATGTGATAAAGTAAGCACACAAGGACAAATAGTGGATACTTTTAAATGTTCGGGTGCCGATTGGGGTTTACATTGGACGCAATTGTTATGTCTTTTTTTATTATTAGGATTTGCTGGACCTGTAATCTATGTACTTTATTTAGCCGAACATCCTCCAAAACTCCAATCGGATGATAATTAACATTTTTAACATTTTTTTTTGAGTTCATGCCAAATTTTTTTCATGCGCTTGTGTATATATACATACACATATATTTTATTTGTGTAGGAGTGCGTGTATACACGCACAGAGTATTTGAACCTTATTTTTTTATTTATTAGTAAGTGTATTGGAAGCTGTATTTTCTTGAGAAAGTATGCTTCTGCAATTTTTTATATTTATGAAAATGAAATTTGAGTTACTATTAATTTTGTGATTGTGAAGTATAAAGGAATGTCGATTGAAATGTGACGTTATGAGAAGAAAATGTTTATATTTCACAGTATTCCAAGTATAAGAAATATTATTTTATTATATTGAAAAATTAAATTCATTGTAGTCGAAACTTATCTTGGTGGTTACAATTCAAATATTGAAATATCAGAATGCAAATCAATTACGAAAGCTTTGTAATTGTTGAGAAATTTCTTAAACGAATATTTGTTCCTAAAAATATCTCAAATTTTGAAAATCTTTCGAAGAATCTAAGAAACAATGAAGGACTACAACGAATGAATTGCAGATAAATTCAAAATTTCTTCTAAATGATTCAATTAAATACATTTACCATTTTTCCCGAAAGTAGTTATAAAAAAAGTTGGAATACAATCTCACGGAATTTTCATAAACATCGGCAGCTAATCCTCGAGTATCGAGTTAGAATTTTATTTCGAATCCGAGTGAGACATTATGCTCAATAGTATTATGAAGCGCAACGGCAAGAAGAATGTTACTTCTGTTTAAATTCCAATACATTTACTAATAACATAGACAAATATAAAACTAACTAAAGTCTCGAAAGCAAAAAGCAGAGGTCTCACGTGATATAGACAATATATAGATCTAACTAGTAGAACGAAGTATTCTTATTACTTTAAATCTACAGAAGTATTGTATGATATTATAGCGAAGGTTATACGAAGAAAGACTAATAAGTTTTTGTGATAATTGTTAACGTGCCTTCGAAAAAGTTTTACTTGTTTTGTAAATTCCTTTTATTCCCAAGTAGTAATAGTAGTTTCTTACCAAAAAGAGAAATCTTTGATATCCTTTAACCTGTTAACAATAGGCAGCTTATGAAGTATGAAAAATTTCTTTAAAAAATCTTGAATCTTACTATCCTATTAATGATTTATAATGATATTAATAATTATCATTGGATTTTTTCAATGAAACTGTTTTGTTTGTAAAATAAAGACTGGATCACCTCTTTTTTTTGTCAAATACAATCTATAATTGAATAAATCTATAAATCATGTTCAGTATATTTGAAACGTTTATAACTATGCGTGGACATTATATTTACGAAATTTATTGGAAAAAAATAATGAAAAGGAACTTGCAACGAAGAAACGAAAACAGTAAAAGTGATTATACAAATTTTTTTAGTACTATTGCTATCCCTTATATTTATTATTTTCCTATTTTATTTGTTTACTCTTCTTAAGATTTTACTTCCTTCTCATTATTTTAGGTACCAATTTTCGTCCTATTGGAGGAGTTTTGTTTACACTATAGTAAAATTTTAAAAAATGATTAAATTTAGAAGATTCTGCATTTTTGAAAACTTGTTTCATTTCTTTAGGATCAGATTTTGGACCTTAGGAAAATTTGTAAAACATAATTGTATTGAGCGCGTATAAAAGCGGCTTCAGTTTTTCAGACTGAAAACATGTTCTTAAATTGTCTTTAAGAAAATGTCAAAGTTTTCCGTACAACAATGGTCTTCAATTAAAGAGAAAGAAACACAAAAGTTACACGAAATGGCAAGACAAATATGTTTAACTACAGAAATGTAATTTACTAATATGGTGATTTTACAATGTAATATTTATATTTACATCGTAATATGTTTTTTGTGACACTTTAAGAAGACATACATTTGATAAATTAGAAATTAATCGATAGAATGAAAAAAAATTTATAAAAAACAGTGTCACAGGGTTTTATTACTAATTGAAAGAATGATGAAGTTATTCCCACTCTTCGCTGTAATTTTGACATAAAAGGGAATACTGTACTTTTAAATTCTATTACATGCGGATTATAATTAATTTTCGTAATAAAACAAAAGCAATAATATTACATAAGATGACTATTTACAAAATATTCATATGCAATGTTGTTATATCTAAATTTTTACTATATGAAATTATTGTTTTTAAATAAATTCAACTATTAAAAAAAGGAAAGTGGAAGAAATTTTAGAATAGAAATAAAGTCTATACTCTATGATGCATAGACGTTCTCAGTGAAATCTCCTTTAATTGAAATATTTGTAAGGTTTTTAGAGAAACAAAGCAACAAAATAAATAATATATATTTACATAATGCTCTGTGGATTCGCAGGTAGTTTATTTTCCTCCAAAAAATAACTCCTCGTTTTTACAATTCAAGGATCTAAGGGAAGTTAAAGAGAAATTATAAGAGATAAAGATACCGAAGAAGCAATATTTACTAATGTGCTATGATTATAGCCAAACAGATTAATAACGGTCGAAATATTTTCAAAAGCAATGAACGGGTCGTTTGGACATATATCCAACTTTCGAATTATCAAACCAATTAAAATGACTGATTTTTATCAGTAAAAATATATTATGAAAAAACTATTAATAAATCCAGTATTAAAGAAGAGAAGTAATAATTATATACTTTAAATTCGTCACAACGCACCTCCGTTTATTTTTCTGACAAAATTTAATACATTCGATGGTTTCTGGGTAAATGTTGTTTTTTACCCATCTTTGCTTTCTTTTTGATGGTTCTGCGGAATGCTGGTCCTTTTCAAATTCGTACGCAAATCTGAAAAAGGAAAAAAAACTTCTGTAAAATCTATCTGTTTACAAATATTAGTTCATATTTATGTATTATGTATAAATCAGAATACGATTATAATGTCGTTCAAAATTACTCAGAAGACCGTCGTAAAGATTCATCATTGGATTAGGCTTTCATCTATGCATAAATGATCGTTTTTACTGTGAATATGTAATTTAACAAAGCCAGCTTACCAAAATTTTAATCGGATTTTTAGAATTTCTTAAAACTCTTCTTCGATCCAGTTCCTTTCGAAACCTTGAGAACGTTGAAACGAACGGTTTTGCTTAAAGGTCTGCATTCCCCGATAGTAACTACATCACCAATTTCCACATCTCTGTAAAGTAACAGTTCAACTGTTGTAAAAGTACGTAGCGATAGCACATTCCGAAATATATTTTCAATAGTTTAAAAATCAGTAGACGAATAAAATCTCTTCAGTATTTCCTCAGAAGACCGTCGTCATTCTCATCATTATATATTTAATGTTAATTAAGGTGTTATGAATATATTAAAAGCAGTGATAAGTAAAAACCAGAAAATGAAATATAAAGGGTTGGTTTATTCAAAATCATCCCATCTGGAAAAGGTTAAATCCTAACAAGGTAAAAATCAAGATACCATGAAAATCACAATCGTGCTGGAATTTATATGATAAAAATTTGTTTTACAAATTGAAAAGCTATTGAGTGTTGGAAAAGTCAACAACAATAAACTGTTTGGAAACCAAAAAATCTTGAATACCATCTGG
Source organism: Gasteruption jaculator (assembly GCA_949825005.1). NCBI lineage: Eukaryota > Metazoa > Arthropoda > Insecta > Hymenoptera > Gasteruptiidae > Gasteruption > Gasteruption jaculator. The sequence continues at coordinate 3,588,698 of OX463761.1, forward strand.
AAAGTAAGACCGAAACGTCAAAAGAAATATTACTTAAAAAACCTAAAACGTATACAAGGTCTCCAAAAAAGTGAAGAATTGTAATGATTCCATCATGAAATACTAACACTTCACCAGCCGCATCAATGATATTAATGCTAAATTAAATTTATTAACCCTTGGACACCGGGCGTTCGCACAAACGACGGAGCCGGGTCACTATTCAGGCATCAAAATCGGAGCGGAATGAGACTTCAAAATAAGCGTCGGAAATGTGACCCGGCACCGATGTCGGAGGGTTAAACATTGCCGACAAAAAGCCAATTAATAGGCTACCAGTCGGTAGGCGTTGGCGACCAAAAACCGATTAACAGGCTAACGGTCGGTAAAATGTTAATAATTAGCAAATAATAATGATAAAGATTCGCCCAAAAGATAACATTAATAAGCACCAGTCAAGAATCATGGTAACACAAAAATAGGTATTGGAAAAATGTTCTCTAAAACTTACCTAAAGCACGGGCTGAGATGAACACTCATATTACGGTGACGTTTTTCAAATCTGTTATACTTCCTGATGTAATGAAGGTAATCTCTTCGGATGACAATGGTCCTCTGCATTTTCATCTTTTGGACAACGCCTGTAAGGATACGTCCTCTAATGGATACATTTCCTGTGAAAGGACACTTCTTGTCGATGTAGGTTCCCTCCAGTGCCTGCAAAGATGGAAATAACCCTACATTTACATGGCAAAGAAAATGCAACAAAGTTATGAAAAGATCGAACTGTTTCATTTACTTACTTCGCGTGGAGTTTTGAATCCAAGACCAACATTGCGGCTGTAACGCGTCGGTTTTCTACCTTTTGTTCCAAGACCCTTCTTGCGGTTCAAGAAGATGGTCGGTTGTTTTTGAAACGAACGCTCGGTCTAAAATTTACAAAATTGACAAATTCAGTGAAAAACATGTCGGGATAAAGGAAGTTTCTTATTTTTGGTATCGCTGGGCGTAAATAATTCTTGAAATTTCAATAAACCGAGAATTGATGGTTAGGAGGGACGCGCAACCCACGTGTCGAATTGCAATACTAGGTAATGTTGCAATAATCGAGGTCCAATATATCCCTCAATTATCACAGAATGTTAAGAATTCAGAATAAATATTTTAGGAATGTGGAATTATATTTAAATCAAGGAGTAACCGCACAAAATAATAATATTTATTATAACACGGAGGAGAAACATACCTGATCCGCCATTTTGACCGTTGAAAGAGAGAGGACTAAAACCGGACATGGTCGACGTCGGGGTAACACAGTTACCGGGGAGCAGAGACAACTACTATGTCCGGTCTTCCATTTGACTCACGTAGTATCGTAGTATTATGTCCCAGAATCCACCAGGACGGACCGAGCGGGAATTTTTAATATTGAACGAACCGTTGAACAAACATTTTTAACATAAACGCAATGTGTTGTAATGTTGATCATATAAAAAAACTAATGTTAGCAACTCGACGCCGTCGTAGAAACAAAGGATGTGGGTCCATAAGACAAGATTTTGGCCCGAATAATTGTTAAAAATTATAATACTTTGGACTTATGTAACAATAATCTTTTTAATAATTTCAGTGTTTTGTTGCAGCAGTAGCCTTTTTTTATTTGAGCAAACCTAAGTCTTTTCATTATTTAAAAAAAATAGCTTTTGAAATAATTTCAATTGATTTAGATCAAGTGCCCAATCTAAAATCTCATCTCAGACACATATCGACTTAAGGAAGGAACTCAAAACAGAGTATTAAAGTATTCTTATAATTCACTGTGTAGAAAAACTCCTAATACTTGCGGGACCTTATTAAAAACTTTCAAAAAGAAGAAAAATGATTTTAAATACTTATCGAAGATAAGTTTTACTTCCTTGCTAATTCGATAGAGAAATAATAATAAAACTAACGTTTTTAATACGTTTTAATAAAAAAAAACTACGGAATTTTGTAAGTTTTCAGTAAGTGTCGAGAACAATATTTTCTTATCTTCTATGGTTTTTATAGAATTGTTATAATATACAAAATTTGTGGTACATACAACCGTCGATAATCAACGCAAGACGTTAGTATTTAAAATTCTTTAGACCTTAAGCTGAAACGTAAAGTAATTTCAAAATATAATACATTTTTGAACATTCATTGGAGAAAAGGAAAAATTGGAAAAAATAAATTTAAGTGACTTGAAGTGAAACTGAATTGGTATTAATACGATATAATATACAAACATATTTATGATATAATACATATTATATAGGACCCTTCATCATTTCTTCAGAAGAATATCGAATTTTTATTTCAATTAGAGATATCTTCAAACTCATAAGTTTGTCAGTACTTAGAAATTAGAAAAAAAATAGAACCACTCTTAATAAATACGCCAATTACAAAAAAGGAAGATAGACTTTTATGTACAAAGTTTAATTGATAACAAAGCTCATAAAACAATAATGAATGCAACTGTAAATTAATAAAATGTTTCACGGTGTACCTTCTTATCCTCAAATATATTTTCTCTGTTATCTTAATACACATTTAAAATATGTCAATATGTTTAATCATTGGATATAATAATGTTATAGATATATGGTTGTATAAGAAAGCTTGGAGGAAAAAATACAACGCTTGATTGGTTTTTTCAATATTACGAAAAATGCAAAAGAAAATTCGTCCAAATGTTATTTTTCAACAGGAATTAAATAAAGAAAGTTTATATTTGTATAAAAATACTGTACAAATTCTGAACTGAATTTGAGAGCAATCTTTTCATTTTTTTCCGTATAAGATGAATTTTAATAAAAGTAGAAGATTTTTCAATGTGGAATTAAAAAAATATTTTTATCTTCGTTTTTTCCTCCAAAGTTGGTTTCTTACGTATTTTGTATCATTTCATTTTTGTATTATTAGTAAAATTGACAAAGGTTTCAACGATGAGATTTTAACATGCTTCACTTTTGTATTATTTATAATGTTATTTGGATATTATCGTCGCATTTCTGGTATCTAAATGATCCTTTGAAAAATGGTAATTTTAATTCTCCAGTTGCGAAGTAAAATCAAAATCTTTCGAATGTTACATGACTCAATAAAAGACCCTTTACACTCCGAAGGAATCGCTCGTTACGTGTAAAATGTCGCCTTAGAGGCGACATTGGAGTGCAAAGGGTTAATTAAAGCTTATCATTTTACAGCAGAGTACCGGTTTGTTCCAGCACAGATCCCTCAGTAATGAATTTTAACATAGTATTGTTCATAATTACAATCTCAACATTTTTTCTTCACTTTTACTCATTCTTGATGTTACTTTCGATAATGTGTGCTCGTAGTATTATTCTAATATAAACATTGCATTGATTTAAATATAGTTGATTGAGAAATCATTATTTTAATTAAATTTTATAAACGTATCGTGAAATTTCGATTGAGAACTACGAGTTCTCAATCGAAAAAGAAAACAAAAGTATAAGTTTAGCTTGTGAAATTGTAATTCAAAAGAAAAATTAGTAATATAGATATTTTTTAAAAGAATGAATTCTCTTTTGTTAAACTGCAGTCTTATGTCGGTTTATAGAATCGTATAAGTATCTTTTAGATTTTCTGTATTTAAAAAAATTTGTAATAAAATTTTACTTTTAAAAATGACCTCACTACCAAAATTTACGCCTATTTAATATCATTCTTGCAAATAATCTCTGTAATATCATAAAGCATCGATAATTTAACAGTGTGTTCGTCTGTAAAGCTGCAGAACTGTAAATTTTAATATGCAAAGCGCACGAAATTTTTAAATTCCTTAAAAAATATAAGAATACCATTTTAATGAGGTTGCTCTAAAGTTCAGCAAAAGCTGTATTTGTATTTTACAGAGAGAACATGCGAAATTTTTTTTATAGAGAGAACATGAGAAAATTTGCCACTTTTCAAAGTATTAACGATTAATGACGAATTATCAATTTTTCACTGTAAACATTTTCATTTTAATCATTTTGGGATATAAAAATTGTTCAACAGTATAATAATTCTATTGATTACGAAGATCCTTTTTTTTATATCCGGTGAACATTAATTTGTACGTTTGACATCATTAACGTGTTAGATTATCAGTTTCTTTAGACGTCATTCCCATCATCAGTCCCTATTCATAATTTTCGTTTGTTAATTAAGATCATGATTAAATGAATATGTTTCAACACTAGGCAGGGATTAGGCTTTTGATATTTTGTACAAGAGTAGTGTTCTATTAACCCATTCCTCGTCATCGTCCAGGTCCAATTACTTTTCTACTACTTTAATGTCAAGAATTTGTGTCTACAGAGATTTTTATATTCACTAATGAAAATTTAGAGACATGGTGAACGTCAAAATAAAAATGTTATCGAATTTTAATAGGAATAGAAATTGTACAGTGATATCGCACGGCTTTCTTTTTGTATACAGCTTTTAAGATACTGGTTTGAAATATAAAAACTAAAATTCGAATGAACCAGCGCCCTAATCAAATTTTAGCGTTTATCTTATACCACTGCTTGATCAAATTTGAGTTTTGACATTAGTGATATCAAACACAATGCTGGTCATAATTTTGTCTTTTTAAAATTAGCAACCCTTCAAATTTGTATACGCCTGAATACAAAAAATTTACTTCAAGATAACGTTGGAAGAAAATCCCTGACGAGGAAGCATTGAACTAGTTAATATGAAAAAGAAATTGTTTGAATTGAGGAAGAAACATATTTATTTGAAGATGTAATTTCTCTAACTTTGACATGTATCTAAAAATAATCTCTAAAATATTCAGTTGTAAATTGCGAGGTACAAAGTTGATAAAAAAACTAATTTACCTAAACTTTTTGGTTTGACCGCACAGAAAATTAATTTACATAATGTTTTTATCAATAAAATAAGTCTAATGAAATCTTGAATCTCTGCTAAATATGCATCAAAAGAAGTGTTACAATGATAATGATAATTTTTTTTTCATTTGTTGTAGAAATTATCATCCTAATTTAAATTCATATAAAATGTCACTCAGCAAAACAAATTGAAAAAAAGACCAACACCCGGTATCCTTATCTCACATGTTTAAATCGAACTTTTCCGTCAGTTCACTTCATTTTTAGTAATACTATTGATAGTTCAAAATTATTATTATTAAGAAAATGAATTGCAAGATTAGGAAAATAATGAACTTTGCTTGATTCATTTAGTTCTAATCGTTGTATTACTTATAACATCTTAAAATAGGTTTTATTTATAGTTAGAGAAATTCACTCTCATATAAATGAAAATAAGTTCGTTTTCTTAATGCATTTAAAGCATTTGCTGAAATTTTATTGAAAAATGAAAGTAAAGATGTTGCTAAACAAGGAGAAGAACCTTACGATATTCTTAGCAGTGACCTTTTTTTCAAATAATCATAAAATTCTGGGTATTTTATAGAGAAAATCCCCTTTTTACTTGCAACCTTTATTTTCCTTCTTTTGTACTGTTCAAAACATCTTTTCTTGGCTCTTTGCAAAACGGAAGGAAAATTAATCAGAAAAATTGTAAGACTAGTTTTTTAAAATAAATCTTGAAAGAAATTGAAAAGAAAATATTTCAATATCTTTCAAGACTGTAAAATATTCCTTTCTTTTAGACAATTGTTCTTTTTAGTTCCTTAAAGGACTTTTTTCCAGCTAATTAAAACGTACTTATATCTCCTTAAAAATCAAATGCAAGTTAAAGTTCTTACCATTAAAAGCAATTATGGAATATAATCTCTTATTTATAAACTATCAACAAAAAATATGGCAATTTCTTTATCATACATTCATACTTATATAGTTCATACGTACAATGATGAAAATTCAAAGGAGAAAAACAATTTATACTTTTCTTTTTTCTCTTATGCATAATTAAAACTATCACATACTTCTGTCTGACCTTTATGTTCAAGTACACTACCGCTCAAAAGTATGTGGACACTTGTCAGGTTCATGAAATTTGTGATATGTTATACACACACTACCGCTCAAAAGTATGTGAACACTTCCTCAATTCTTGTAACTACCTAAAAAAAGTTATGAAGTTTGGTAATTTTGATTATTTTGTACGAATTCAATTGCGTATATTGTTAATTTAGTACATACTATTAGAATACATTAAATGAATATTTGTAATCAAATTTAGCAACAAACGTTGTTTAATAATAAAAATATGTATAATATATCACAAATTTTATGAACCTGGCAAGTATTCACATACTTTTGAGCGGTAGTGTATTTTTATTATTAAACAACATTTGTTACTAAATTCTATTACAAATATGTATTTAATGTATTCTAACAGTATGTACTAAATTAACGATATACGCAATTGAATTCGTACAAAATAATCAAAATTACCAAAGTTCGTAACTTTTTTCAGGTAGTTACAACAATTGAGGAAGTGTCCACATACTTTTGAGCGGTAGTGTAGGTATAACTTTCTTTCTTTGCGAGCATTTTAAAAAACTTCCCATTCTATAGTCCTTTAGATTAGGAATTATGGAATAATTCAGTTTAAAAAACGAGATAATTCAAAAAGGGATCAAAAGAGCTTTTTAGGACTTTCTTTTGCACTTTTTCCTTATACTTGCGTGGGAGCTGTTGGCTTCGCTTGTGTCCTACGACGCGCTAATTCTGATAAAACCACGGGTCCAATATGAGGTGACCTTGGACTACTTGTCATCGCTCTGTATGTGGCCGCCACTGCAACCTATTACATTTTTTATCATGTTATTTTTTCCACCGTATTACTTTTAAGTGACATTTAACAATAATGTATTCCTTAAAATTTGTGAATCGAAGGCTTAAATAAGAAACGAAATTATTAAGTTTCATCGAAGAAAAATCATACGATTTGATGTTTCCAGAATTATAATTCACAAAAGTTCTATTAATGAAAATTAAAGAACCGTCAGTAATAATTCATAATTCACATAATTTGTTTACCTTCAGAGTATGAGGATCCTTGGCAATATCTGGCAACACTTTTTGGGCAAGACGGTGTCTATTAACTATCCAAGGATACTTTAAAATAGACGAGGCAGTGGGTCTTCTTGTAGGATCTACATGTAACATTCTTCTAACAAGTTCTTTAGCTTCACTTGAAATTTGACACCAAACACCACTATCTAAATCTACATAACCAGGTCCAATACGATCTAAAATATCACTTGCACTGTCTCCTGGACTATTTGGGAATGGCGTATGTCTGTAACATTAAAAGTTTTGCGAGTACAGTAGAATTTCTTTTATGGATATTCAATAATAAATCATTGAAATTTGCAATTTTTATATGTGTAACTGCTTAAGATATTGCATTTAAAGCTTAAAAAATGCCTGAAATGATGAAATGACGTCTTTAATGTCATGGCAAATATGATGAGGAGTTGGAAAAAAGTGATTTCAATAATTGGTAAAATTTTTAACGCTTTTTCAACTAACTTTTCTCGCCTTTTGTAGAAAATCAAACCAAAAACAAAAAGATTGGGATTCTTTATAGCTATAAACATTTTCAGGTGGCTTATGAAATAGTTTTATAGAAATCGAAATATTTATAAATTAAACACTTGCATTCAGATTTGAGGCTACATTTTTATATCAGTATAGGCTCTGAAACAAAAGTTTACCCAGATAACATGATGTAAAGAAGGACACCTAGTGACCAAATATCACAAGCTGCGTCATATCCTTGACGTTTCAGTACTTCAGGTGCAACAAAATTTGCAGTATAACAAGGTGTCATTAAAAGGCCATTTTCAGCACGCAATTGTTTTGCAAATCCCAAATCACAAATGCACAGGGTTGTCGGGTCACCTCCAGGTACCGAATACAAAATATTGGAAGGTTTCAAATCTCTATGAACAACCTGAAAATTCAATAATAACTGTTACTACAATTTCCAATTGAACACCGCATTGAAAATTGTAAATTTCTAAATCAAATTTTTACTTATTGTACAAAAATAATTCTTATCATATTCGACAATTAAAAAATTCAACACTTCTCAGCCGTCTCTCAACTTATATACATCCATCCATTCCTATGAAAAATAAAGGTACGTCTTTAAAATTTTTGTGTAAAATATAGAGATTTGAAGGAAAAACATACAGTAATTATAATTGAATAAGCATTTTCGAAACTCAACCCTTTCGCTACAATGAGTGACTATAGTCACCTGCCACAAGATGCCAAGAATACACGACGGGTGACTATATTCATCGGCCACCAAAATGGAAATGCCCTTGCAAATTTTCGCAAACAATTGCAAGAGTTATTGCAATTATCGATTGTTTTCGACATTGCTCTTTTGTTGATCCTTGGAACATAAATGTCTAATCATACTCATTGTCAGTCAGTCGTGAGTCGAATATGTCAAAGGATAAAGACGAAACAGCACGGCGCTGCGTTCTTCAAGTGAGATTCCACAGCGACATCGGCCATAGCGAAAGGGTTAAAGTACTTCTAACTTTAAAAAAACCAGAATCCTCTGTTATCAATAAAGGATACAGCAAGGACAGTGCGAAATTTTATGTTAGAAAAACTATACTTACCCCATTTTCGTGAAGGTATTGTACGACACTAATGATTGTATGAAGCACTTCAGCAGCCTCCATTTCAGTAAAATTACGTCGTTGTATCAAACGATCAAGTAATTCACCGCCACGTAGTAATTCGAGTACAAGATATACACGTCTCTCATCTTCATGAACTGTACGGAGTGTAACAATATGAGGATGTCTTCCATACCGTAATAAAATTTCTATTTCTTCTGTTGGATCTCTTTTAGATTTCTCAATTACCTTGAAAGTAAACGTTATGTTATTAATTGACAAAATTTTCTCATAAATGAATTATGGTATTATAAGTAGTGATTTTGTATTTTTATTTAAAATCCTTTAAATGGTAGGAGGAATTATATCAAAATTAAAAACGTAAACTTGGCATGGCGCTTAAAGTTTTAAAGACACTCAAGAAAGGTATCTTATTAACACTTGGCATGCGGGCAACGTACTTTTACGTTTTTCGCAGTCTGTCTCTGGAGCGCGGGTCACGTAAAAATACGTATTTAACAGATTTGAACTGGAGAGCGCGTATCGTATAATTACGATGGACATTTTATGTACGTTGTTTGGGTCGCTAGACAACGCTTTACGTTATTTCTTCCCAGAAGTTTCGTTTGACGAGTTACTCGAAGTATACCCGCATACCAAGTGTTAAATTTGGTACAATTCTTAAAAAACTATAGCAGGAGACATATACCCCACAGGAACATGTGGCAAATGTACTTTTCTAGCAAGATACTGGGACTCTATTATCCCACCTGCAGTAAATACGGAAAAGAATTGAGAAAACAAAATTACATTTACGGCCAAATAAAGTACTCGATCATAAAATCGTAAGTGACGATATCCGAAGCAGAATTTTCAGAAACATAAGTACCACTTGGATATTCGATTACTCTTTTAGCCTTATGAAAAACATTTTAGGATTTTAACGTGTATTTATTAACACGTAGATGTAACAATATTTAGCCAGACTCTCTTAAAGGGTTAAATAAGTTTTTTCAATCAGGTGTTCCAGTTTCAGGTGTTTCGAAAAATATCGAATCCGCTAAAAAAGGAATTTCAATGTATAAATATACATTTAGACATTGGTATAATATACCTTTACAGCGTATTCAATTTTTGTAGCTTTATGGACGGCGAGGTAAACTGTACTATAACTTCCTTTTCCAATTTCTTGTTTGAATTCATATTCATCAGTCACCGAAGCTGCGCTGACATATGCTGGGTAAGAACTACTAATGCTAACACACTGTTTATACTCTGGAATCTTAGTACTGTCATCGAGTAGGCACGGTGCTATAAAACTGAAGCCCCGAAATAATTCATGGGCATTTGCACTTGGTGGAACTCCAGGTGAATCTAAAAAGAGCAGAATAAAGATTACCGTTTTTTTTATATTGTTTGTTTCAAAAGAATTTACTGGCTACTACTATTTATCGAGTAATTTTGTACCGAATATTTATGGATACACATTTAGGTGTAGCATTTCGTAGCATAACAAAGTACATTTCTCTTTCAGAAGAGTCATTATATTGAAAGAAAAACACATTCTTGGTGTACAGATAGAGATTTGAAGACAACACCAGGTCAAGGCAGTTAACTTTATATCCAATATATCAAAATTCGCTTTTCCATTGTGATACGTAACGAATCAATTGGTAGTAATTGGAGTACATAAAAATGAAATAGAACATAGATCACGTTCATCATTACAATTACATAAAATTTTCAAATGCTTAATACTAAAAAATTGCATTTGAACCTTTGGTTTTGAAAGTGAGACAAGTCCATTTTGTGAAAAAAAATATGTAAGTGGACTTGCTTAACTGTCAACAGTAACAACTCATTTTACCTTTTGGAGTTTTACATGTAAATTCACTGTCGAAGTAAAATGCATCGTCCTCGCGACTAACCGCTGGTTTGAAAGGTGGACGAACTTCTTTTCTATATAATTTTTCCCAATCAATGGTTGCAAAAAATATATGATTTTTAATTTCTTCTACTCCACCTATTCACAAATAAAAAATATAATTAAGTATATTAAGTTTGAAACAAAATATAACAGTTTAAGGCGCTCGTCGAGAAAAAATACGGGAACGTAGAGAAAAAATTATTCCAATTGTGTTTATAATAAAAAGTTAAATATTTCGTAGAAATACTGTATACAAATATTAACTAAAACATTTATTTTATATTTTTTTACTATTTATTATCATACTTTCAATGAATGCTTTTTTCGAATCAAATTTTGCTATTTTACATTGCAAGCATGCCTTTACTATCTTTAGTAATAACTTTCAATATGATAGAACTTATTTTTCTCACGTGTGAGATACAGTGAAGATTAATCTTACTTTTCAAATATAAGTTACACTTCATAACAACCTTTCCTTTAAAATGAACACCAAAAGAAAAATTAGTCAATTGAAATAATATCACAGAGTTGTGTTACATACAGTAAATCTGGTTTGTAATTTTTAACTATACTAAAAAATCATGTTTCTGTAAACTAAATACTTTAACCAAAAACAAATCTAATAATTACCAGAGCCAAGTCGATTAACCGGATTTCTTTTAAACAAGACTCTTAACAATGCTTGTGCTTCAGGAGAAATATTATGTGGCATACCAAGTTTGGCTTTCAAAATTTGCGTCATTGTATCTTTGCGAGTTTCTCCTTGAAATGGTAGTGCTCCCGTCAACATTTCAAACTGTTAAATTTTACAGAATAATGAAGAATACATTTTTCATTTACTGAAGTAATTTTTTGAAAAGGAAAACACGTACCATTAAAACACCAAAACTCCACCAATCAGCGGCAAAAGAATGACCTTTCCTATTTACAACTTCCGGCGCCATATATTCAACTGTCCCACAAAATGAATATGCTTTTGTGTCATCCAAAGGTTGCTTACTTAATCCAAAATCTGTTAGTGATATGTGACCATCGGTGTCTAAGAGAATGCTGAAACAGTAATACTATACGTTATATCTTAAGTGAATCGACAAGTCGTGTCTTGTTTCAACAATAGATATACTGGTTGCTGTAACAAAAACTAAATGTTCTGGGAAATAAACACAAAATTTTAATGTTAAAATGGTACTTGAATTTTTCATTATATTTATTGTTGAGTTGTAATTTACTTTTGAATCTTCTTATTTCAAGATCGAAATGTTACATAAAATTTAACATTTATTTGAAAGTTCGATAATGATTAGGAATAGCAAAATAGTATTTCAAAATTATTAATAGTCAAACTAATTGTAAGTGGGGAGATAGATGGAGGTTTTTTTGCTGCAAGAAGTACTCTCTTACAACTTTCCTACATCATTTTTTACAGTTTGATGTCACTGAAATTATAGTAATACAATATAATTTCTTTATTTACGATATGAAATTTGTGATTGTATATGAAATTTATTTTTCTAGCTTATATTTTCCGAATCTGAAACACTTATTTCTTGAAACGAATTTGAATCTACCACTAAAATGGGGCAAGGTTGTTTTCTTTCATAGACAACCTAGCTCAAGATCAGGAAAATGAGATATCAGCGTTTGAATGCTTAGCTTGCATAATTATAATGAGATTTCTTAGAAAAAACAAAAATTGTAAAGAAAGTTGAATAATTATGAAACTTTTAATCAGAACTTACTTCTCAGGTTTGAGATCACGATAAATGATTCCAAGTTTATGTATGTGATCAAGAGCTAAAGCAAGCTCTGCCAAATAAAATTTAACGTCTTCCTCGGTAAACATTACCTAAAACATTGTCATTCATGAAATAATTTAATTTTTGTTAGCCCCTTAACATACAACGTCGAGTCTGACTCGTTATTTAGATGTTCTTTATTAACATCAATCTGATTAATAAAAATCCAAATTTCAAAATAAAATGTACTCTTTCTCAGCTTTCACGTAACTGTTCAGTCGAGCGAAATTAAATAATATTTTTCGGTCGCATCAAGTTCCATTTAATTTGTATGTAAAGGGGTTACGTACAATGCCTTATTCTGTACATTACCTCTTTAGAAAGACGTGAAAAGAGGTCTCCACCCCGCAAAAAATCCAGAATTAAATATAGTTTCCCCTCGGTTTGAAAAGCGTAATGTAATCGAACAATAAAAGGATGTTCTACATCCACTAAAATATTCCTTTCCATCTTTGTTCGCACTCTATCACGAACTACAAAAGCAAAACATAAAAGAAATAAAGTTTCCGTAGTAACTTCTTTTACAATCTTTAGAAAAAAGTAATTTACCTTTTAATGTAGCTTTTTTTAAAACTTTCATGGCATAAAGCGTTCCGCTATCTTTACCAACGACTTTTCGTACCAAGAATACCTAGAGGAATGTAATCAATATTAAATAAACACTTTAGATGCTAATTGAAGTTGCTCTGAATTAACAATGTCAACACTAGCATCAAAGAAAGTATAGCCTATTTGTGATAAAGTTTGCTGTGATAAAACACTTTCAATGTCATCATTTGATAAAAGCAATTTCAAAGCTTCCAAAGTTTGAATAAGCTTCCGAACTACGTGTCAACAGAGAGAAGCAGCTATTTGAAGGAAGATAATAAAGTTTTTTAATCAAAAAAGGAAAGTTACATGTTAATCTCGATGTAGAAATTCAATCAAAACTTTTGAAAACAATACTAGTTTATCATATTTAGTTTTCATCCTTACATTCAATAATTATACAGAATGCTACCGTATATAGAATAAAAAGCTTTCCAATGTTATTAAAAATAACAGTAGTTATTTGAACAAAAGGAAATCATTTTTAAAGAAATATTTCGTATTAATTTGTTTTCCAAAAATGTCTTAAAATAAAAAAAAATCTTAAGCGCTTAAAAGGTAAAGGCAAATAAGTAGCATAAATATTATTATTTAATCTAAAATGAGCAATTTCTCATTGTGAAAAAAAAATATATATCGACTTTTGACGATTTTTTATACTTCGAGTTGTCACGTTAATTAAAGTATATGAAGGTTAATAAATTATTAACCTTCAAAAAAATCAAAAGTTACAAAAATTTGATCAGATAAATATTTATATTAATCACAGCTCATAAATGATGCTTCTTGCAAAGTAATTTACGTTGAGTTTGCGCTAGAGAAATTACCTTCATTTACTTTGTACTGGAAAGTGAAACGATTTTTTATAATGATAGTTTAGATAAAAATACACCTTAAAGGGAAGCACCTAGCATTTCATTAACTTAGTGCAGCATCAGATTTCATTTACAATTTCTTTAATTTCGTACGCACCTTACCAGTTGTTTATAATATGGTATAATTAATAAGTCTTTTAGTTTTGAAAAGAATATTTTTTAAATTATAATAATGCAATTACGAAGTAGAATTCCCACTTTTTTTAAATCTGAGGACAGACATTTTTATGATTTTTTTAAGATGAATTTCTAAAAATAAAATTCTAGATAACTAGTAATGAACAAGAATTTGTAACAAAGGAAAGCCAATGATTTTTTTTTCATATTTCATAGAGTTAAAAAAATTGGTAACAGCCTTGCTGTTGGCAATCACCTTAATAAAGAATAATAAAAAAAAACAAATTTAGGAAGAAGCTTTGTCTCATTACGTATTACTTTTGTTTACTTCCAAAAAATATTGTTTATTGTGAAAGAATGAAAGTGAAAAATGGAAAATATAATAAATAATTAAAATTTTTTAATCTTTGCACATATTTGTACACGTGTTTTGATGAGAATGGAAAGCTTAATAATTACAACATTTTTTAAATAATCTATGCAATAAATGTTATCAACATTACAAATTAATTTATTAATAACGAACAATTTCACAGAGTTATATTATAATGTATGCAATTTTAATATAATCCTGCAACAACTAGCGTAATAATTGGATTATCTGATTTTGGTAATTATTACTTTTTAAAATAAATATATAACTTATATTTTATGTAGGGGTTGTAATTATTTGCTATTATTTTTATAGTTAACAAAATTTGGAAACATTGATCAACAATGACAATGATTTTTGTCATATAATAAACTAATTATTATAAAATAAACTGTGGCAAATTCTTTCAATAATGATCTGGAAAGTATATATATATAATATAACTAACATCTTGAAGAAGAAAAATAATTTGGCATATTGTAATTATTATCATCTATTTTCTAAATGTGGAATATATTTAATATACTAAATCACTGAAGTGGCGACTAACAAAGAGTTATCTAAAACAATTTGATACAATATTTTAAAAATGGTTATAAAAAATGAAACTTACTAGAAAATAAAGAAGTATTACACTGAGAAAAACAATTTTTAAATTCAAAATAATTGTCTTTTATAAATAACAGATTTTTATACTTATGTATCATACATCTAGATGCCTCGAAACAATGATATTTATTTAAATTAAACAAAAGTTTCTTAAATAAAACAGCTATATATTGAGAAAAACATTTTAATAATTTAAAGAAATTAATATTGTAGGATTTGTTGAAACAGAATTAACTAGAGCAAACTTTCTGACTGTAACAAAATATTGATAGTCGGCATTCCATATGTATCACGATTATATCAGTTCTACGAAACCATAACATTCTCTCATACAGAAGTATATAAGTTTTAACTATTACCAAGGCAATTAAATGAAAAATTGCAAAGCTTGAATGTGTATTAATTATTATCAAAGTAATAAACAATTAACAAACCTTTCCAAAAGAACCTTGACCCAATACTTTAAGTAATTCGAAATGCCCAGGCTCAGCTTTTTCATGACCATCTCTAACAACTTCTCTCACTTCAATTTCATGAGACTCGGAGTGACCATTCGATGTTGGTTCCACAGTAGCACTGTGTGTAATCATGTTTTCCTCCTGAATCTCCGCTGCTAAGATTTCAGTAGCTTGCTGAAAGTGTCATTAATTATAACGAAAACGAACGGAAGTTAAATGTTAATGAAAAGTATTTCTTTTATATAAAATCTAGCAACTGAATCCATCAATATGATTAAATTAATATAAATTCCATTGACATGCTGTAAATAAATGGCCTGGAAAGGAAAATCCTCATGATGTAACGTCGTAATTTGTTGATTTTATGACTAATAGTATATCTATTTGATTACCTGTTCCGTTACATGTTGTTGAGACCAAGGAACTGTCAAAGTGGCTAACGGCATTATATTAAGCTTTTTTCAATAAAGTTTTTCTCAAACGGTATAAGTTCCCTTCAAAATAAATTTTTACTTTACTCGACATTTAATAGAACCTCTTGAAGTATGAAATTCTACCAATTATTTATCAAACGATCAACACTACTTGTAGGAAATTCGCGGTTAAGATATCGACCAAAAATAAGCATGGAAAAAAAATTTAAAGGAAATACGAACGACGGTCATACTCAAGTCACTATTTTCATGTGTCTTTTTCGTGAAAAAAGGCCTTGCACGTTTAACCAATCAACAAACGACGTCATCGGACGAATATTTCGCGCGAATATTCGATTTTTACAGGAAAATAAACGAAACGAAAAACAAGATTTTAGAAGTAAAACTTTGGGATCAAATTATTATTATTATCATTATTATTATTATTATGAAAGTTTCATGTTAAACTAATGAGCATCGGTTATCGCATAGGTCTTGACATTTTCAAGACGCACATATTTTACGACCCTTTTGAGTTAGCTAAGAGCTGCATGGAGAGTCTCTTTAAAACACGGGGCTTATAAATTTCTTCGAGAGCGATTCTGTTACATATTCAATTTTGATTAGTTTTGTATTTGTTTATTCAATGACCCTTCATATATTCTTAATGCGTATTTCCGAAGTTTAACACGTTCACGCCGGCGTGAACGTGTTAAGAATCTCTTAAAATACTTATATATTCGGAGACGTACGTTAATTTATAATTACCTTAAATACTAAACATTTCAACGCCGTCTTCATTTTAAAACATTTGTTTAGCTTAACTCTTAATAGTTTCGTATTCATATAATTTCGAAAATAGAGAGTGTTGAAAGTCACCGAAAACATGTGACCATAATCATATTTTGCCGCGCAAAAGCTTTATAGTCATTGCATTTCACCCCCAATGTTATATCCTAGTTATAACAATGGCGGAAATTTCCCCTAGAATCTTGTAAATGTGGGAAAATTCTAAATAATATATAAAATAACAATTGTAATCCTTAAATATAAAAAGTTTGTATTCCTAGAAGAATTAAATAAGGTTTAGAGGTGATAGACATAAGTATCTGAATTTGTATATTCAATACGTAGAATTATTTTACGGTTAACTATAAATCAAATAATATAAATTTGGTTTACTTAAACTTGTAAAATATATAGTTTAAACCTCTCTTTTTTTTATTATTAGTAAATCTTACTACCCTTTTACATATATCAACATTTGTCTAAGATTGTATAAATATTCGTAAAACGTTCTTTCAAGTGACTACATAATTGTTCGCGACGAATTTTTGAATTTTCACAACGATGATTTGGTATTCCAGCTTCCGTAATTTTATCGTTACATGAAAAGGGCCCCTATTATTGGTTCCTTATTCCTCATGCAGTGACGTGCCGACGAACGTGTCACCCTTCTCACCTAGAATGTGAATGTTGTGTTTTATTGTTTATCTTTGTTATTTTTGAGTTGATAGTATGGTTCTAGAATCTTATAACAGTAGCGTATCTAAAACAAAATATTTTGATTACAAAACCTTCGTGGCATGAACGTAATTTGAACAAGTTGAAATTTTGTATATTTGAAGTATTTGTTGATAAACAAATTAAAAATAATACTACAATGTACACATGTGTTTGCATTAAAGAAAATGGATAAAAAAAGTTTAAATATCCGAATTTATATTTTGGCATTAGAGCATTTTTAGCAATCTCCTTGGGGTGAATTTACGTAGGCCAAAGAATTTTTAAATACTCATTCATTTTTTTCATTTTCTTGTCTATTCGATACATCTTGGAAGTAAGAATCCTCACGTTATTAATATAAACGTAACATTTTATGTAATCTGGATTGAGTTAACCTTAAAAAGCTGCGTTTAGTTATTTTCCCATTTGAACTTGTTAATTAATAAGTGCGTTGTAATTGCTTAATCACGATGTCTGTGAATCGTGGAAAGATCGTATTGTGTAAAGGCGCGACAGATAAACATGAAGCTCCAGAAGGATATTTAAAAGTATTCCAAGAGGCTGCTTACCAATGTACTTATTTACCAACACTAAGATTTGATTTCATAAATCTGGAAGATTTAAAAACTCGGTTGTTGAAACCACAATCTTATAATGGTAATTCTACTTTTTATAGATTTAACATTTTTGGGGAAGATTACGATTCACTTCGAACCAAAGACTTTGTAAGTACAGGGTTTTTCAAAAGGAACAATATGATGTTAAGATGAGTATGCGAGCAAATTTTTTGTGACCGAAATGTGACGAAATTAGTTTGGACAACATTTGGTTCCAACAAGACATTGTCCACATCCCACTGCTGATGTTATTATCAACTTATTGCAACAAAAATTTGATGACCTAATAATTTCAAGATGTGTCACTGTTAATTAAAATGAAACTAAAGTTGATATAACGAACAAAGTGATTGAAAATTGGGAGTTTAAAAAGTTGGTTTTATCTTAATTAATTATGGTTTTATTCCATTTCAACTAAAGAGCTTTTAGGTATATCCTTGTTTCAATCACATATAAGTAGCGTTCCGAGTTATCAAATTGCTGGTGTAGATAAATTTTTAGAAAACTCTCTAGGTATAGGTACATCATAGAAATTCTTTAAGATTGCAGTATTTTTTTAAGTATTTATAAAATGTGCTAACAACAAACCACTACCAGAAAAACTTTGGTTAATTGCCATTAATAATGTTTATTCGAAATCAATAGTTGTTTTAAACATTGCGACAAAAAATTGATTTCTTCTGATACATTGTCAAAGAATTTCTTGAAATACATTGTAAATTAATAAATAAACTATAAAAAACATTTATTTTAAGCTGAGAATTAAAAAAAATTATAACTTTTATAATGATAGAAAACAAAAGAGTTAAGTTCACACTGCACCTGGTTTATGGATAAATACCATGTACATAAACATCTAAACCTAATAAGTACCTGATAAGAAATATCTAATTTTGATAGAAAATGATTCAAATGCTCAAAAATCTGATTAAAAGCTATGGAATTGTATCAGTCACAAACAGTTTTTTGAGCATTTCAATTGTTTTCTATCAACATTTTTTTCAGTGGAAAAAAAATATCCACTTGAATATTGCTAGAACGTGTGGGTACTGATACCTAAGATGTAATGTTGTTGGCAACTTTCGATTTGGAAACAAAAAAGGCCTCTGGCGCTCAAACGGTTAATGTAATCACAATCCAATCACTCTGTGAGAATATTAACGTAAGAAATTTGAAAACAAATGGGACATTGAAGCTCCTCACTTTGTGTGCTCTGCATTGATTTAGCAATTGTTTTTTGAAAAATATAATAAGGCGATTACAATTGTCTAAAACATTTTCTTATTGAATATTCTGCGAAGTGCTTTGGCATCAAAAATTTGATTGTGATCTTCCCTGATATAAAAAATGTTTAGTTATAAATAAACAAAAATTCTTTTCACCAGGTCTCATTTTAACGAGTCCGCGCACGGTCGAAGCTATTGCATTAGCCGTTAAAGATGACTTGGATATTTTAAAAGACTGGGAGACTTCGCCGAGTTATTGTATAGGACCTTCAACTGAAAGTTTAGCAAAAGCAAAACTCAATATACAAAATTGTTTGTATTCGGAATCTGGAAATGCTAAGGAATTAGCAAAAGAAATAATTAAAACTGTATGCAAAAACCCGTTGTTGTATCCTTGCAGTGAAATGGCAAGAGAAACTTTACAGAAAACTTTAAACGATAAAGGAATTCAGGTTGATAAAGTTACTGTTTATCGAACTTTGCCCGATACCGAACTAGAAAATAATTTGAACAAGGCTCTTGCGAGTAAACCTAATATTTTTGTATTCTTCAGCCCTTCCGTTGTAGAATTTGTAACGAAGTTACTGAAAAAGCAGCCTGAAATTGTAGAAGTAATTCAATTTGTTGCTATTGGACCAGTTACCGCTGAAGCTTTAGAAAAGCAAGGACTTAAAGTTTCAGCCGTTTCGGAAAAGCCTGAAGCAAATTCTCTATTACGAGCTATTGAAAACATTGTAAAGTAGGAAAAAGAAGTTAATGATAACGGTTGTTATGTATTTGTATAATTTATTCGATGTTATTTCTTTTTTATAATATAACAAACTTTTAACGAAAATGATTTTATCAGTAACTGAGTATTTTTTCTTACAACACTAAATTTCAAGGTGTTTGTAAAATTTTGGCGAATTGAAATCTTCAGACGATATCTTTTTTTTATGTTTCTTATTACATAAGTGAAATTACAAATTCATTTCATAAACGAATAACAAATTATAATTTATTGATTTAGTAACTTGATTAATATCACACCAATGTTTATTAATTTAAAACTGAAGATTCAGTCCTCAAAACTTTACAATTCCTTCCTAAAACAGTTGTACACCCGTTTTCATATAAAAAATAGTTGCACTCTTTCTGGAATTTCCAATGATGAACTAGGACTTTCATGGATCTTTTAAATTTCAAAATTATGAAATACTCTACAGTCAGTCAATGTCCAACTTTCAGTCTAACTTTTTTAAAGTTACGGAAGTTGCGATTTTTTTTATTGATACTGTAATTTCCTCTTGTGTACGTAATCAGTTCTTAATTTTTACAACCGTAAGAATGGATTATTTCTAATATCGACTTCGATTCACAACATTACCAAGATGGTAAGAGATATCAGCCCCAACAATCGTAGATTGATTAGCATAATACGGCTGAGGTGGATTTGCACTGTTATTATATTTCATTTGAACAGCAGTTTCGTAATCAGGCGCTGGACGATAGGATGGCAAAAGTGCACGTAAATTATTAATATCTGTAGAAGATACAGAAACAACTGGTGGATATGGCGAAGTTGAAAGGTCGTTGTAACTCGTCCAACGCATATGATTGTCCTCCGTTGGACAGTTGTTTAAATTAACGGACGCTGTTTGTTCACTAGAGTCGTTCGTGTCGCTATCCTGAAAAACAAAATTTTTATAAGAAAACAGAAGAATTCTAATAATTTCACAATTACATTTGCAACTTCATTTGTGACTAAAATTGATACAGAAAAAGACATTCATGGTTTTCAAAAATAGCGTGAAATCCAAACAGATACAGCCGAGGTTTCATATGTTTAACCCTTTGCACTCGGAGAATTGATTTTCACGTTCAAAATGTCCCCCGAGAAGGGACAGCCGAGTGCAAAGGGTTAATGGAGTGAACTTATTGTTAGAATTAATTTAAAAACCTTAACTGATATGAAATTTGCAATATTCGAAAACGTTTGTGATTCTTTCTATTTTATGCACCACCTCTTATGCATATGTTTAATTATTTCTGAACATGGTACATCTTTGATTGCATGTATGCCTGGAACAAGTTTGGTGTGTTTTTACTGTGCCCTTTCGCTACGGTGGTCCTCGCCGCGGAGTGCCTTTAAGCGAGCGCAGTTTTCAGCATTCAGGGCCAGGACTTTTGTCTCAGAAACGATTTTGTAACATTACTTTTAAAAGCAGAGTGATAGAAAAAAACATTGCAACATTGACTATAGTCACCCGTAGCAGGGTTAATAGTCAAAAGCTGCGAGTTTCTTCGACAATTTTGATATCGGAACGATATTAATAAATGGTAGGGATATTAATTTGGTATTTATAAAAGTCTTTTTAAATAATTTTTAAAGATATTTGTCACAACTCACAAAATAGCCATTTGCGGGTCTTTCTGTCGGTCTTGATTCTTGATGTTGCATATAAAAAGTGTGTTGTGCAATACACAGTCTCCAAACATACTTTGCACTTTTAGAATCACTAAATATAAATTGTTTTGCTTCTTCTACATCAGATTGACATTCTATTCGAAATGTTTTTTTATGATTAATTACATTGCTGATGTCTTTCCACCTGAAAATGATAAAATTTTTATTTCAACACTCTTATTAACTTTAATTTGATAATAATGATGATAATAATAACCATTTAAAAATTTTCCTTTTTTTTATGTTCGCCAACAAAGACAAACATGTATAAATGTTGTGAATTACTTGGTGATTAGTATTTTTAGAACATATTTTTAATTTATATTCCTCAAATAAGACTGTCCTAATAATTAAAACAATTGAGTTATAAATTACCTGTAACCTTGTGTAGTTTGTGTTTGGAGATAAGCTACCATAATACCATTGATTGAAATACCAAGAATTACTTCATTGTTACTCCCGTCCTATAGAATAAATTGACAATTAAAATACAACAATCGCGCAATAATTTAATGATGATTTTGATTAGTACATGTTTCACTTAATCATAAAATATAATATATATGGAATTTTGAATTTTCTTACAACCATATTTAAATGCATGTCTCCGGCACTAAATTGTTACTTTTCTTCCAGAAAACATACAATCCCCATTACGAATTATTAAATAAACGTTATAAATATAAATTTTTACATTTTTTTTTCGTGTATTGGTTTCTTCCAATGCTTATCTTGCAAAATTATTAGGTAAGCATGAAATTTTTTGAAAGGGCATATACAAGCTTTGTAAATGAACGTACTTTTGCCGTGAACGTTTCGTGACCGTATCCTTCCAATTGCATAACAATTGAGATATAAGATTCTTCAGCGACGGCTTGTGTTACACCTGACAGATTTTTATATTGACTTATCGCTGCTGTCAAAAGTCCATCTTGTCCCGTTGGCTCTGATTGTACCACAGCCTACAATTTTATAAAATTGATATTTCAAATAATTCTGACGATAATAATATTGAAAAATTTATAGTCCATTTAGGATATATCATCAGATTTAAAGATTCTGCAAGGTGGTCTTGAAAATTAGTCATTTATGAACTTGTGATTGTACCTTTGGAAAGAAAGAACATTGTTGCAAACACTCTCTTGTGTGTCTTTCAGCATCGAAGGTACCAAATTCTGCTTGCATAGAATAACTGGCTAAAAGACTAGCTTGTCTTGCATTACAGTCAATTCTACCCTCTAAAACATCACTTTTTAACTGCAAATAGTAATGGTACCTAGAATGAGAGTTAAAATTAAGTTTGGTTAATTTTTTTCCATAATATGTAAGAGAATACCAGTTTTTATAGAGTTGAAAATTTAAAGAAATATTGTGGTAATTTTGAAATTCCAATTTATGACTAAA
The DNA here is from genome assembly GCA_949825005.1 of Gasteruption jaculator. Classification (NCBI taxonomy): domain Eukaryota; kingdom Metazoa; phylum Arthropoda; class Insecta; order Hymenoptera; family Gasteruptiidae; genus Gasteruption; species Gasteruption jaculator. The sequence continues at coordinate 3,611,655 of OX463761.1, forward strand.
ATTATGGAAACCAAAAGTTATATTATCTTCACGTTGTAAATAAAAGAATTTCAACCTCGATTGCCTAACTTATAATTCAGATATTGGAATTTCAAAAAATATTATTATTTGACCATAACGTAAGTATTCTAAATTTTGAGTTAAGACAAATTGACATCCAAAGAAATGGTTACAAATAAGGTATTTATTTTTGAAATAGAAATTTTATATGTATCTTTTGAAATTAAACTTATATAAATATTATGAAACATAACAAAGCAATTTAGTACAGCAATTTATAAATAATAAAATTATATTTTCAATTAGGTTGTCAAATAAATATTATTTCTTTGTCACAGCAACTTTAATAGTATGTATCAAAATTTTGATGGTTGGAATATTTTGTAACCAAATTTAATTACAGTCTAAAAATAGGTTCTGACCCTATTTTTATTTTTAACTTTCCTGGGGATAATGGTATATGTATAATTAATTTTTATTTGTATCATCTACATAGATACATATATTTTTATTCTTGAGTTTTCATAAGGTGATGTGCGATTCTTAAGACCTTCTTTTCATTGCTTTAAAATTTACAGTGCACGGAGAAATGTCTTACAAAAACTTGATGTGTGGAGTGCGAGCAACAGGGAAGTATCTATTTTTGTACATTACTTCATATTTTAGGAATAGATATTAAAGTATATAATCGTGCACTTGCTATATATTATTTTTGTAAGAAAATTGAAATGAATGTAGTTATTGTACACAACTGATTTAATTTCTTCTAATATTATATGTGAGAACTATGTTTTGAATTTTGATTTTTACATGATTAAAGTTTTTTACCAAAATGTATAGCTTTGGTGAACTTACAAGAATTTAATTATGGAAAAAAGAGATACATTACTCAAACTGTAAGAACAATAAATGTAAACAATTTATTTTGTATGTACACTGCCTTTACATATAATTATTAAAGAAAGAAAAATGGTATAAGTGACTTACTGTGGTTTATTTAATTAGATTCAAATACTTTAAAACACAAGGAGATTCAAAAAGGACAGCTTTCAAATATTTCTTTTCCATGTTTATTTTAATGCAGATGTATATTTTAATGCACTCCTGTTAATTTAAATTTCCTCTACGATCTTGTGATTCAATTTTGTATCAACAGAGTTCTCTAAACATGCACTATTTTTAGGTTTTTATTCATTATATTATTATTCAAAATTTGTCAAATGCTCAAACGAAGAAATAAAAAATCGAATTGTTATTGCTATCAAAAAGAAGACAATGGTCATCAAATTTCTTATGTATTAGTCACTGGTAAAAAAATTACGTTTATAATCATAATACCTTGTCATTTCATCTTGGATAAATTGGACATCTGTCACATAGTACATGACTCTGAGATAAATATTGAAACTTTTTGCATCTTTCTCCAATTGCCTCTTCAAGGGTTTGTCCATGTCGACCCATCTTGGCAATGGGGAACCGTGTCTGCAGATGTAACGCAAACCAAAAAATTCTGGTTGACCCAAACCTAATCGCTGAGTAACATTATTTAAACATTCTTGTCCCAGACTGTCGATGCTTAAAGTACATTCGATGGTAGTTGTGTCTAATAACTCAACACATATAACATACTGATTTTTCGAGACAACGTTGTACTGTCTGCTTTTCTTTAAATGGAACTTAAATGGCATTATGTCAAAAGCTGAAAGCAGAAAATTGTATTAATACGACTTAATGTAAGAAATTGCAAAATACGCTTGTGCCAGAATATTGTTTATACATACATTTTGCAATAAAGTTGTTATGTATTAGTAAGCAAAACTTGTCACAACCATTGAGATATTAATAATAATTTTGATTTCACTTTTTTTTATCACATTCCAAACTTTTTTTAAGCTTCTTTCATCAAATTATTATATGTTGTATAGAAAAACACATTATTACTACAGGATGCGCACAACCTCTCTGATTATTACTATTAAATATGAAATGAAGTATTTCATTTACATTTGTTCTAGAAAAGAAGATCAGAGACTTTTAGAATTCACTTGTACTCTTAAAATATGTATTTTGGATCTGAAGTATAAACCAAGAAAAAACTATTGTATTACACCGTTCACTGACTATAAAACACAGAATAAGAATAGACAGTGGAAAGGAAACAAACCACTGTAGAGGGACTAGAAGCTACAACAGAATGTAGTGAGTTAGTGTCTCATTCTTGCTTGTAAGTTCTTCAGTCGTTTTACTCTCTCCTTTACGTGCGTTTCGAAGTTTCCACACTGAACGAGCAGTGATACCGTATTGATGAAATAAAATGTTACTAGTATGTGAGAAATGTTCTACATAAAAGTCCCTGCAGAGAAGAATTGATAAATAAATTCGTTTTTGTTCTGTTTCCGCAAATTTTGTACATAATTGTACACTTTTTAATTGTACGATATTTTGTATATTTTTCTTAACCGTTTGAATCCCAGATGCCGCGTTCACGCTCTTCAGATTTCATGTCGAAAAAATCCCAGCGCATTTGAACGATAGGGACAACTTGTTACTTCGTCTAATAATTTTGACTAGCGCCGTTATTGACAATAATAGCCACTTTTGTAATTGTCGACGTAAGAATAAAACGTGAGAAGCGCGGGCTCGTTTTTTAGTACCAAAAAACGTAGATTAATGTTTATTGATTGGAAAAGAATCCCTTTAATTAAAATGTATATTTTAGAATTTTCTTTATTTAGTAAACTATATATAAGTTCCACAACTTAATATATATTTTCTTGTAACAATGATTATACAATGACTCCATAATATTTTCCCAATTTTTAGGCTCAACAATAACTTCTTAGGCTTATTTATGATCGTTAACCACATTTTTGAAAAAATTTCTTAACCTTTACGCGTTCATAAACAAACAGTACTTTATATTCTATTCATATCGGATTTCCTTTACCATCAAATAGTATGATCTTATTATTTCTTTCAATTAATTACTACTTAATTAATCTTCAGGTATTACATTACATATATACAAATTAGACTTTTATTGTTTCTTGTCGAATGTCTTTTCTACTCCGTTAATTTGAACATCTAACGGCAATGTAGATGTTTGTGAAATTTCTCTGACAAATTCTGATAATCTTTGAAGGTTATCAATATTTGTTTTAAGTTCTGATAGATTTGAAATATTTGTAGGATTCACAGCAATTTTGAATTTAGAATTATCCCAATTCTATAAAAAGTGTCTTAAGAATTTGGAAATTTTTTCTCAAGCATCATAGTTACATAAAATTATCAGTATTTATCCAAAGGTTTATTCAGAATTTATAGAGATTTTCTTTTTTGTTAGGAAATAGTTTCTACCCAGGATTGCAAGAAAAAAAAAATTTTATGTCGTTATCGTGATACCTATAAGCCCATTCATGAGAATAATATATGTCGAAGAGAAAGAATAATACTTGCTCTTATAATAAAAAATGACGGAAACTCAATCATAATATTAATTCTCAGATTTAAACATCCTGTTAATTCCAATTGACAACAATAGAAATAGAAATGACTCGAACTGTTTTCAGTCTAGCACCAATTTAAACAGTTTGATTCCCATTGAATATAATTTAAAAATATATGTTTAAATAGTTTTGTCAAATTTTAATACATAGAATTCATAAAAATACTTATTTTCACTCGTGAGATAGCATTTGTGCAGGGAATATATTAATTTGATTTTATTTATATGTAACTGTTGTATATACCTTCAGGTGAAATTCATGATGTTGTTTTAATTCATATGGAATTTTTAATTCATTCTAATGACTCAGAGTTGAAACGATTTTCCGCATATTTCTATCAATTTTAGCAAAACTTAACAAGACCTTTAAATCTCGAGATTATTTTTTGTTTTCAATTCGCTTAACTTTTTCTTTAAATTAAGACTTATACTCTCTTTTCTCTACATTTTGACACATAATGCTTATATTAAAATAACTTAGGACCTCAAAATTCTTTTTGTTAATTCCATCTCGTTTCGACCATAACTTTTTTGTATCCGCCGTTGTGTTTTATATAGAGTAAAATTGTTGTGTCACAGTTGATGACTGCATTTCAATTTGGCCCATCTTAAATTGTAGCCTATGTAACCATCGTAAGAGTACAGTATGTCCTTCCTGAGAATTCGTTGGACCTGGTTCTGGTAATTTGTGAGGTGGAAAATCACGACATATTTGTAATCTTGTTTGTAGATGTCCGGGCAGCTATAAATAAATGTAGGAATTAGGATTTTAGTGGAAATGAACCTATATTTCCATCAATTCTGATGTTGAATTTCAAAATTAGAAGTTAAATTTTATATATGTAACAATTCTTAACTTTGTCATAGAATATTAAAATTTCATATTGCTTATGTAACGAGAAAACAATAATTATAGAGTGAAATAAGTTATGAATAAGTAAATTTGTTTCCTCTCTCGTTCTAAAAAATTGAGAAAGCATTTGAGCACATAGAAAGCTTCTGAATATCCTATCCATAAAAAATCACATTAACTCACTTCAGTGGAAGAATCGATGTACCCTGTACATTTTTATCTTCCAAAAATTTACGCGTTCTCATCTTTGATAAATATTTAATGGTAAAAAACAAGAAATGTCATTATTCAGTGAATAGACTTTTGCGCGAGAGATTCTAAAAATTACTAGTTACGATTTGTCATTCCATTGAGGTCACATTAAATGTCCTAAAGTCACCAAATTTGTCTGATTTCATGAGCTGAGAAAATATTTATATTTACAAACTTACCTGCACGTGATGAGAATAAAGTATAGGTTTCCAAAGTGGAAGAAGTTTAATCAGTAGAATTGATCCACACTCCAGTAGAGATTCCAGCAAACTTATAAAATGAAGATTTACCATTTCTGCTAGCTGGAAATCGATTTAAAAAAAAATTATTTGTATTGTATTCATATTGCTTCGTTTTATTTTCTTTCTAAAGAGAATAATATCATTCGGAAAGGAACTCACCACTTTGGTGTAAGAAACTAATTGTAAAATACATGGAGTTATTTTACCCCAAAATTCAAGTAAAATATTCATTGTAACATTATGACTTTCACTGTTTGTTGGATTATTTTTTGACAACTCTTCTAAGTACATTGTCCAAAGCTGTAAATATATTTCTAATTAGTACATACATTTTCGTATGGCATTATTTTACTTAATATTATGCATTTGCTTACGAAATCGGTCAACGTATTAGGGAGAAATATCATAGAATTTTAACTACACAACATCATAATTTTTATTTTTAAAAAAGAATTCTTTTAAATATTAACAAGTAAACTCTCTGTGGACGGAAAAAGCATTGGGTCGCTCAGAAAGTATTTTGGTTTTTTACCATTTATTTTATAGAAAAAACGAATCATTTTCTGAAAGACCCAATATTTCCCAATAAATTTCCAGGTTTCTACATTTATAAAAAATGATATTATTTTTTATACTAAATTTTAGATCAATCATTTAGTGATTCCAAAAATATGGGAATGCATTTTCTACTTGTCCAACTAGTTGACGTTTTACATTGTAACTTTGTTTTTAAAGAATGTAACAGATACTAACACACTTTTTCCTTCATACACGGTGTTTCAGGAAAAAAAAAACTTGAATTCAACACTTACTTGGCAGAGAGTAAAGGCATGGAATAAAGAAGACATATGAAGCACGGATGCTTTCGATTGTTCAGGGAATCCTGAAAATATGACTTGAACGTGATCGGCAACGTGACAAGAAACTTCTTGCGGTATCGGTTGCGCTACCGGTATAGGAGGTCCATGGGAATGAGTATTGTTGTTCATTCCAGCAAACATTGAGGTATGTGTAAGTGCACCTAATAAAACCCACGAGAGTAATCGTATGTGCCCTATACATTCCACATATTCGCGAGCTCTGGAATTAAAGATAAAAAATACGAGTGAAGCTTCAGAAGATTTCCAAGATTTACAAGAAGATTTACCGCTTCTTCTGGAAGCTATCCACAGTTTTTTCTCGTTATCGAGTTTGACAAATGTTAAAAATGACTTTCGAAAAGAATTAAGTTTTTCAATAACTTAATTCGCGCCCCAAAGCTGCAAATGAGATCGGATTTGTGTACTTAAAAGAACGAAAAAAATTACTCACCCTTGTTGTATCATAGACGGTGCGCTATATAGCCAGGGTAGATATCTAGCAACTGCCCTGTTCTCTCTGTTATTACCTCTTGTAATTTCTAAGGCAACATATTGAGCCAATCCACATTTTAAAATACCACCTAAAGTGTCTTCGTTCAATCCTGCCTGCATTCCTTTAGAATAGCTCTGAAAACGTAATTAGATGCTACTTTAGCTCCGCAATAAATACATGAAAAGTTTTTATGTTCAATCAATTTTTAGGAAAAAATTACTGGATTTTATTTTGATTCTTCTTCAGGGATCGCATAAGTCCAGCCTTTTGTAGAAATACGAGATTTTAGGGAATTTTTCTGGAAAGCCGCGATATGATAAATAAAAACGTAAACCTTATACGACAAACAAATTAAAGGCCCTAATAATTTAATTTCTATTTGATTTAATCGTGAAAATATTTGGAATTACAAAAAATTTAGTTTGAAATTACTAGAAAATATGGTGGATGCCTTATTCCGCTTTCGGATCTGCCTATTACGCTAATTGAAATCGAGTTAGTACTTTCATGATCTTACCTTCACTTTACTTAATGTGTGAAAATCGGAAAGAAAATCCAAAACATCCGTGATTTGATTTCTCAATGACTCGGTAGCATTCGTATTGTACATAGGGGAAACGTCTGTTTTAAAACCTTCTATTGTTACAGTAGGTGGTAAACTGCCTCCGACGTCCTAGGAAAAAAGAATAATTTCAATTTTTGTTTTTATCAATACGTTAACAATGAAACTCATAATTCTTTCTTACTCACTTGGAGAATGAAATGTAGCAATAACAAGAAATTCGAATCTGGTATAGTGGTTTTAAACTTCACAGCTTGAACTAATTCAAAGACTATAGTTCTTCCGAGGAAATGTTTGTCACGGTCTCTCGTGAAGCCTCGATGACAGTGATAACATAGATCCGTTAAGTAACTATATTTTAGTATTGCATTCTGAATTGCGTAACTCAGTACTTTCGAAAAAGGGTCGAGCAAACTCTGAAAGTGATATTTTTTTTATTGTACATGTGAGGCAAATTAACTTCTGATAATATAGTGACGCGTGAAAAAAAATACAGTAGAAAAGGCAATTTTGTATTTTACTTTGGACTGTTGTATCCCAGGTACTTTGAGAACTGATATCATGATGCGAACTAAAGACGTTGTATCCTCGATGGATGGTAATAGAAGAACAAGTCTGCGAAAAAAGCCATCAAATTGAATTAGCAATCCACTCCAAGTAGCTGCGCCAGGTCCTAAACCAGCTTCCAAAGGTAAACAATCAAGGTAAGAATCTACGTTGTGTAAAATTACAGGAAGACGTTCTACTGGAAATGTTTTCTTCGCGTTTAAAGTCTGAAACAAAATTTCGTTGAATGCAAGGAATTGTCATATTAACGTTTAAACCTCAATTATCAAATTCAGAAGAATTACATTAAAATTGTCGTACCTCGAGTAACATTTGCAGAGGCGCGATTGGATTAAGTTCGTTGAAATCTATTAAGGCTTGTGTCACACTTTTGAAAAACTGCATTCTTGTTTTCTCTGGAAAAAGAAATATCCTCGTTATGGAAAAATACGGACAAAAATTGATTATTACTTACAACGGAAATTCGAATAACTTCTGTTTCTTGAAATTTCTATATCGAAAAGGGAATGCAAAAAATTGCAATATTCGTTAAAAGCAATCGAATAAAAATAGAAATAGAAAAGCCTTTTTTATTTGGAATGTTACGAATTCGACTTTGAGTTAATAAAATAAACAAATTGTATAGAAATGGTGATTGTGACTCTTTCGAAGCGTCACAATCACCATCAAAGTCCAGGTTTCGATCATTTGCCGCCTCCCTAAACCTAAAAACTGTTATTCGGGTCGTTTCTTCTGGGAACGCTTCCTTAAAAGAATATTCAGATATCTGTTTTAAAATAGGACACCCTGTATAATAAAAATTGAACTTAAAATGGCAAATTGTTCCATATAAATGTATAAGATTTTTTTTTGTAAAACGTACCGTTAATACGCGTCTGGAACATTTGCATGAATATTCCGCTGGGTGCAAGTTGGTGGAGAACACATCGAAGGAATTGATGCGCAACACTTACTGCACCCCCTGGTAGATGCATGTTGGTTTCATTTTGCCATGGATACATTGCATTAAGTGACACTCTGTAGGAAACAAAATATTTGAAAATTAATCTTAAAGTAACAGTCATACTTTGAAAAATATCAAGCGAATATGTCATACTTAGTCACTACGCTCAGAATTTCTGGTAGCAATGGTGCTGCTAATGCAGGTTCTCGATGAATAAATGTTCCCAGAATTATTATACAAAGGCCCAGTTCTTCGTCGGAATATTCTTCTCTGATAGTTCCGCATTCGGAGCATCTGTAAATATCAATTGTTTGATAGGACAACGCTTAGAACAACGCTTAGAACATTTTTAGTAATTTTTTGGCACCGAAAATAGGTTTTAGGAAAATAGGTACAAGAACTTGAAATTACTTCAGTTAAATGAAAATAAAATTTATATTAATTTTCTGTTACAATATTTTAAAATGTAAATTTTTTTATTTGACACGTTCACAAAAGGGCTTGAATTTAACAGACAAAAACGTACCACCGGTGGTACACCCCGTCGCGAACGTGTTAAATAATTATATTTTTTTATAATTAAAAACTATAAAGTTTCTTAATATCTACTATGCTTAATAATTCAAAATTAACGGTTCGGTCCAGCATTCGAGACCATCGGTAATAAAACTTTTTCTAATAATGCATATCAATCCTCTCATCGTGATGGATAAAATAATGTATATTCGAAAAATATAACATTAAAGATAAAAAAGAGCCACTCTAAAGAGAATTTACCATATCTAAGAAAATAAATTTAATGATTTCTATTTTGAACTACGTTTAAGATTACAATCCTTTTACCTGTCGTAAATGCAATCATCTCCAATTCGAAATAAGCTTTGTTTAAGAGCTAAATCCGCGTGACAAGCTTGTTGGGTCAAAAAATCTACATTTTGTTGCATTTGTGGGCCGGACCATGAGTCATTTCTTCTAGTTGGTCCAATTGGATGATGCAAACTGCTCGTCGAATATTTTTTAGCCCTTTCTCGTTGTATACGACCCTGTTCTTTGGGTTTGATTTTGCGTTCATGTTCCAGAATTCGTGAACATAAATCGTCAGTTGGAGCAGCAGTTGGAGGTGGCGATTCTAAAGCCACTTGTTTTATTAATCTTCTTGGACTGGGAGATCTTGGACATGATTGTATAGCATCATTTGACGGTACCAAGGCAGCTGATGATGAAGTTTGCTGGAATGACAAGATGATTCTCCAACTTATGAGTAATTTTTTAAACATTTACAAAGTATCCTCACACAGTTTGGAATATTTATAGAATATTTTTGAACTAAAAGTGGGGTACAAGGCATTCGTTAAGAAATATTATTGAAAGGTTTTGTAAATATTTACTAACATTCATCACAAAGTATTGCTAAAATATTTACATAATATTGTGTTGGAAGTTTTGATTAACTTATTTTTCTATGAAATATTTCATAAATGTTTTAGAAACCCTTCGTAAAATATTTTTTTAAAGATTTTGAACAAACTGCTTGAAAATGATTCATGGAAGATTTTAAAAACATTTGGTAAGTATTTTGTACATATATGATGAAAATCTCAAAATGTCATTTTTATGAACTTAGTTCCCAGAAAATTTCTGAAATTTTTCTTGATGTATTTTTTGAAAGATTTTTTATTTATTTCTTCATATATTTCCCATGAGAGTGTAAAACCAGATTCCCGTAATATTTCTTGAAGCATTTTTCAAAAATATTTTATAAATATTTCAGTGACACATTTCAATGCAATATTTTGATACATTTACAATATATTTGCGAAATATTTGCGAAATACTTTGCAGAACGTTGAGAGGATGTCCCTCTTACCAAGTTTTCTGAAGCGGTACTATCCTGCTTGATTATATTCGAGCCATATTTGTCATCTATCACATCATTGTTTCCAGTTTGTTGTCCATCTACAACAAATACGTCATTTTATCCGAAATGTAATAAAAATGATTAGAAAAAAACAATAAGAGGCAGCCAATTTGTGTTCAATACTTTGCATAGGATAAACAAAGATATACTAATTTGTGGTTATCACCAAATGGTATGAGCTTGTTTCAATGCATATTCAAAACAGATACTAAATTTAACATACCAGAAATAAATTTAAACGTGTTGCTTGTTGTTTATTATTTTTCATAAGAAATACGTGTCGACGAAAATAATCAACTTTTCTTTGTTTACTTCTGATAATGAAATAAGTAGTAACGTCGTAAATACAACTAGCTTAACAATAGTAGAATAATGTGTTAAGAATTTTTATTATTTGTCAGTAACTGTGCACTCATTGTCAGTACCTCTGATGTGAAAATTAAATGTAAATGAAAAAATCGAAATGCATGTATATACGAAATAGGGGACCAATTGAACCACGGGGCAATTGAATCAGTCGACTTAAAAATATAATAAAAATAAAAAATTGAACTGTCCTTTTAAAATTATGTTTCAGTATTGAAACTCTTCGTTTGCCCAAGACTTGGAATTGTGAAAAATTCGAGAAAATTGCGGCCCTCGCTACGGATCTATTAACAAAGAACTTAATTCGAAGGAATAAAGGATTGACCATTACTATATGGTTTGATACTATCATATATGAGATTACCATTTGAATTGCATACACGTATAAAATATTTTACTATACTATATCGCGACGTAGAATGACATATGGCTGTGTATGCTTATATACGTATATCTAACCGGATTTATGTTTAATTTTTTATAATAATCATTTATAATGATATATATGTAGTATTTCTCGGGTAAGCTTTCTTTCAAGATGTCGAAGGGAAATTACTGAAGTTGTTTAATAATTTCGTAATAACAGAACAATTTTAATTACCTTCACTTTCTGGTACGCCCAAAGCTTGACGAACGCGTTCCACAAGCCCGGAAAAATCTCTGGGTGGTCCAACGGGTAACAGACGTTCTGGCATTGGGAATTCGAGTTGTGAAATGCTGTGCGGACTAGTGATGTTACTTGACATGCAGGTTTCGCTATCTTGCTCAAAAGATGAACCTAAAATATTCGAAAAGTTTATTTATTAGTGAGGCATTTATTTGGACTTGCATCTTCCTGCTGGGATGACAAGAGGTTTTATTTACCGCAAATAGACTGTTTAGCTGTTACTTTTATGCATCTTAACGGACAATTTCAGTTTAGAGAAAATTTAGTGCCTACTCGTAAATTGTTATATCGGCCAGGGTTTTTAGAATTAAGTATGACAAGAAATTAAATCGGTAGTCATGACCTTTAGTATGGATTTCCTTGGAAATGCTTCACATTTCATAGGCACTTAGCTGTCTTATCTCTAGATATTATTAGTTTTATAGGTTCGCGTGAGTTTTTGAACGTTTTAAACTCTTTGAAATACTCTTTCTCATACCTTTGTATCGTAATAATTCCAAGGCTGATTCATTTATTTAGGGAATTATTTACAGCACCCAGTACGTAAACAGTAATACTCAAATTTTTTCGGTTTTTTTTCTGGTGGTTGTAAAAAGATCGAAAACAGGGCTGGTTTATATAATTTAAATTACCGGCTTGAACTATGATTTCAATCAACCGGTAAACAAAAATTTAGTTTAAAAAAATCAATTTTTAGTTTGGATAAATAATAATTCAACAAAATTATTTGACTTTTTGAAAAATACCAAATTTTTTTACATTTTAAATTTCCACTAACTTGGGCGACAAAGGTTTAACGGAGGATGTGTATAATCCATGGTTTCGATATATTGATCTCTACAATTACATTTTTTTTACTCTATTTAATACCAGTAAACATTGCACAAAAGGAAAAATCTGAGATTGCTTTCATTTTCATGAAATTAACTGCAGAAGAAAGCTTAGTTTTCGAGCGATTTGATTGCCTAATCCGCTTACCTTACAAGAATTATAAACCGATCGAAACTTGGGGTACAAGGGTTGCATGTAAAAGTAGCCATTTTTACTATTTCCTTATAAAAAAACAGGGTTTTTTCCTAGGAGCTGATTCCGGTTGCATGTCTCACTAATTCTGCACTTAATTTTGTAGATAAGGATCATCAAGCACCTTATTTTGTTGTTAATTTTATGAGTTTTATTAATATGTCTAACACTTTTACACATTTTCTCGGCATTTCTCGGATAATTAAATCACAAAGCGTGATTTTACGACTAACAAATTGTAAGAAACCCTAGGAGTTCCATGTCCCTGATGGGGGCGAAAATCGATGATTTTTATACATCCCTCTTTGTAATATAATTTTATTCCTCTTATTTTTTATAATATTGTTTGTTCAATGTTTAGGAGAAAAACTAAATTTGTTACTTTATCTCCGTTTTAAGTTAATTTAAATATTTCTATGTATAAAACTCAAACCTTCCAAAGGAAAAATGAGTACTTTGTTATTGGAAAATAATATTCTTTAATTACTGATTCACTTAAAGTCATTTTAACAAATCATTTTCTCAATATAGTTGTAATAGAATCTCTAGAGAAAGGAATCTCTAGAACAAAACAAAAAACGTATAACGTCTACATAACAATTATACCATGCTCACGGATTTTTCATACATACGATATAAAAATGACTTGTGAAATACTTCTATATGTATCGTTAAGTTAACAGAATAAGAAAAAAAAAATTAATTTAATCTTTAGACTGTCGTGTTTTTTGACGTCAAGAAATTGTAGGTTTTTGGAAATAAAAACCATACATAAGTTCAGTAAATTATTAGGGAAAACGACAGATTACTAGGCCACTAGAGTGGCCCAGATACTGACTGGACATTTACGAACTAGAGTGGCCCAAATATAATCCTGATCTTTTTTCCGACTCTTGTTAAAATATACGTAATTACTATACCGACGTTAACATTATCTTTTAAGTACGACATGGTTTAATTGGATATTTTTTTATGCTTTTAGATAGACCAAAATCATGCTTTGAAGAACCACGGTGCATAATTATGTTACTTACTGACTGTCAAAACATCCATTTTAGATAAAGGTGACTCTGGCGATCCGTAAGTATCATCGCATCTTAAAACTCTTTGTGTCAACCTAGGTCCTAAAACATACCAACTTATGTTAATAAATTGTGTTTTGCATTTTCACAAGTCTCCTCGTTCAAAAAGAATCGACAAAATAAATCTTAGCTTACTATTATGTAAAGACAAAGCGAATTTTTGTTTGTACGCGCTAAACAAACAAACTACTTAATCAATTGCAACCTAATTTTTGTTTAACCCATTTGCATCCAAGAGCGGAATATTCCGCTCTTGGATATATGTATATTTTTATCAAAATTTTAAAATGGCGAAAAAAAATCAGGAAGGAGGCAATGCAATGTAAAGTTGCGCAACAATCTAAAATTGCTTGGGGTCATTTTGACCCCTAATGACCTCTAAGGGTTAATATCATCATAAGTCTGTCACATTATAATTTTGGGCGAAGCCGAGACGGGGGATGTTAGTACATATTTCATAAAAATTGTGGAATTTTTTTAGTTTTTGAAACAACATATTTCAGCACTAACCTGAAGGTCGTGGGATGTTTCCAATAGGCAGAAGACGTTCCATTGTAGGTGCCGCTATTTGCTGAAGGTTCCATGCTGTTGGGTGACCATTTTCCGTCATGGTTATCTGAGACGAAATTGAACTCAAAACTGGAGAGCTCGACTGATCGCTACTGGTTACGGTTAAAACTTGTGACGGCGATACTGGCGATGCTAAGGTCACTGTTTGTTCCACATGCTTTTGACGTCCCAAGTGTTTTGGATTTGGCGAATCCGAAGTTCCAGTTTTTGTAGCTGTTACTGGAACGATTTCCTTCGACGTCGATGGTTGCGGTGGATCAAACCTTCAGGGAAATTTCGTTCTTATTTTACCATTCCTTTACTTCTTCGCTATAGGAAAAATTCATTTATGCTTTTGTCTTCGTGACAATTATTGAATCTCTCACTTGATATTATGGGAAGACAATTCTTTAGAACCAAAGTAAAGTTACTCGTTAGTTATTGGGTTTATACTGATCAGTACTTGGGTTAATACTGATTAGTACTTTTCTATTTCAAATAACGCGTTCATAATTTGGTATAAAAAAAGTAACTTCACTAAAAAGATAAAAATACACATTACGTAACACGTTCTTTAAAACTATACATATTTTTATCCCTTTGGACCTGATTTTTTTTCGAAGAGGACAAATGGCAGTACCAACTGTAGTCATTAACAGTAGACTTGGATCTACTGATTATTAAAAAAAAAGGAAAACTCAGTTAATTTAAACTATATTACAATTTACACCAGATCTGAAGGGGTTATATACAAAATTTTTCCATGGAATGCATACAGGAGTGCAAGTGCTGTGGATCGCCCTGTATATTCAAGTGATCTATAATTTTTGAAGTGTAAAGATACTCTTTTAGGTTTTTATAACCGTAAAATGTAAAACTTCTTTATCGGAGACGCCATAATTTACAGGATAAAAATTAACATAATTGTACTTTTGGAGATTTTCCACGGGTAAATCGGGATATACACAAGAACGTATTTTTAACAGTGCAGTAGTGAACCTTGTCAAACGAAGCCTAGGTCAGTATTGGGTCGATATAATTCCGTGCAGAAGTAAATTGTTAGCAATATTTTACACTGGAGCGATATCAATGTTGAAACATCAACTGAGTAGATGGGGTTGAAGGCCGAATAAGTTGAAATTGGTTTTTACCGTTCCTCTCTACTGCGCAACTCAAAATTATCCCATGTAGGTTGCCTGATTTGTGCGCAATATTCAATCAATCACGCAAATTATAATTCAATTTCCATATTTTCCCGTTCTCGCTTTTTATAAAGTAAAGTTTTATATTTGGCAAACGTATCCACGTACTTCTTGCATATTCGAAAACCGTAATCACATGTTTAACCGTTTGAGTACCAGAGTCTTTTTTTGTTTCCAAATAAAAAATTGCCAAGCGGCGCGATAGCGCTCTTTTTATGCCTTATCTCAAAAATGCTAGCATTTTTGGACATGGAACGGAAGAAGCGCGATTGCGCCGCTTGGTACTCAAACGGTTAAGAAACAACCGTAGGCTGCTAGAATATGTAATTTTACTCAAAAATTTCACCTGTGAATTTGGGAGATGCCTGTCGCAACAGCAAATGCACCAGAAAATCCTAAGGGGTTTGTCGATTCTTTGTTGGAATCTGGTGGCAGAGTAACTGGTTTTATAGGTGTGACTTTCAAAGAATCTGGCTGAGAAGTTAGAAAGGAACTCGACACCATCATTTTCACACCCTCGTGAACACTCCATTTCTTTTGCGATACCGCTCTTGCTACCTACAAATATTGGTATTCAGAACAAAGCGTGGAGAAAGGACACACTCGCAATCTCAACTTTAACTTGAAATTACTTGATGACTGTCTTCTTCGCTCCCTAAAAACCAAGTCGGCCTTGTTGCAATCGACTCTTTCATATATTTTTGAACAGCCCCATCCGGTTTGGTTTTCGACGAATCAGGCGTCGCTTTAGTACCTCCCAGGGAAATGCTTTGTCTTCTCATTGCAGTTTCTTCGAGTTCCCCAAGCGATCCTCCGCTACTACCATGTAAGGTGCTGTCAGATTTCGGACTCTCTGGTATTGCAGCCAGTTCGGACTCCGTATCATCCGCATTGATCGAGTAGCTTTGCGTGGCATTCACAATAGCAAAAAATTGTAACAAGCAACTACTCATGGAAGCGACAAGCAAATTTTGGGCGATTCTTGTATTCTTTTTACGGCTTTGCAAGAAATTGCATTGCTATAGCAAATAAAATTTAACGTAGGGAAGACTGTGCTCAATTGTAACATTTTTGAGAAAATAACTTGCTGTTACTTCATTTTATACGATGCTTGTTTCGTAATGGGCTACAATTGTGGCCTGATTACGTGGCTCTCAAAGAAATTTGATTTTGTTTCATGGATACTGTCGAAATAGTTAAAAGTTTTTTACTTTTTAATTAAAATTTCGAGAAACGTTTCAAATAACCCCGAGTCTGGGTTAATAGAAACAGTGCTTGGGGTTAGTTGAAACGGCAAATACAGATAATTATGTTCAAATTTGTAGTTTTATTTGTAGGTAGATATTTCAAAAACTAAACAAAACTAGGGTATTCATAGTTATGATAATTTAAATTACACAGAAGAAGGAACACTGGTTTTGGATAAATACACAATATAAAAACAGTTAAAAAAACTTACTTTTCGCGTTGAAAAAACAATACACTAAGTAACCTTACTTTCAAACAAATTTTGAAAAGCAGAATTTGAAGGTGCAGTGAAGGGGCAAAAATCGAAGACGCTACTTAACACGTTAACTGCCATGTCATTCACTGGTGACCGACGCTAAACTTTCCCTTCAGGCCGTGCCGGTTATGACAAGTGCAATAGCGTATATCATTGCGACCCACGTGGCATGAACAGAAAGTCACATAAATTTAACGTGGCGTTCAACGCGTCAAAAACTATTCTGGGCACCTCAGGACATTCCAAAAAGTAAGGCATATCTAGGGAAAACGGGACGTTTGGCAACTCCAAATGAGCGACATATTGAGAGACGAAACTTGGTCCCTTTTCCGCTCGGGACCTAATTCCTAAACAGCATACACTAACCGTCTCGGAGTGAGTTCAATTGTTTCAGATTACTCGCGTTTCAACTGTCCCCAGTCTCCCCTATTCGAATCCTGATTTCTTTTAAAATGAATTATTTTGCAAAATGTAACCCTTACACAGGCAAGTTTATTAATACCTGCTTCCTTACTGCAAGCTTCAATAAATATGCAAGCTATGTAGCGCTTAAATTCAGTCTTCCATTTTCCAAGGTGTATTAAAATGTGAGGAACTGAATCCGTTGTATTTGCTTTTAAACGCATGTCATTCTTTGTGCATTAGGATGGTATGCTTTGTGAACGTTAGTGGTGCAAAGATCTAACATACGTGGAAATTGTGCAGTTAATTATATACATATTTCCCTTCTTGTTCAACTATGATGCAATGAGATGAAGGCGATTGTTGTCGCAGTTGGATACAGACCTGGACTGTTTATTAGCGCAGTGACCAGAAGGCGTGGCTTCTTCCCAATGAGTTTCCATCGCATGGGATTGAGCATGCAGAGGTCCAGGACTCCGTTGTTGATGAACTGACACCACTGATGTTCTCATTGGGGGACTTTCAGGATCCAGTTCGTAGACTCCTGTTCCTAAATCGTGATCGGCTCCTAACGAAGGTTGAGATACATCTAAAACAAATGCAATACTGTATCAAAATCGTAAAGAATAACATCTTACTTTGATGAGTTTTATTAATTTGTCTAACACGGTTACACATATTTTCTCGGCATTTGTGGGATAATTAAATCACAAAACGTGATTTTACGACTAACAAACTGTAAGAAACCCTAGGAGTTCCATGTCCCTGATGGGGGCGATGGCGTGGGGGATCATGGCCTGATTATACGGTTAACAAACAGTAAGAAATCGTAAAGAAAATTACTTTAGGGGGTAACGCCACTCTAGAACTTGGCAAATATCAACTATGTTTTTTTCCTTTAAATTATACTTTTACGGTCTTAGAAATAGGGTACAATAGATTTTATAGCGGATGCAAATGTAGAAGACCCTGATTTATAAGGAAAGCAGTGATTTCTTGCAGTGCACTTCGGATACCTGTGATGCCACAGTGCAGTAATTTCGATCCAAACGAAAGGCCAACTGGTCGGCATCTGCAATTTCTATATAGTAGAATGATACATCAAACTTTAAACGCGTTTTATTGGAAACCATATTTTTTAAAAATACCGAAAATGTAATTTCGACAGATCTTATTCCATTGTTTCGGAATTTTCATTGTATGTTAAAAATTGTTTGTTTAAAAATGTAGGGACTTTTTTAGGAATTTTTTTTTAAAAAGTTCATTTTTTTAAATAGCCACAATTTTTATGAAAAACGGTATTTAAAAATTTCCCTACGTAGTAAGGGTTAGCTATTCCCACAGAGATTTAATAATTATTTTGTTCCGGATAAAAAATTGTAGGAAAAACGCTTCCGGTCGTAGAACAACTTCTTCAAAAATTAACCAAGGAGTTTAACTTTTTCAAAAAGTCGTGTCGTATTCGGAATTCTGGTGCTGCCATTTTTCAATTAGATATTATAAAAAAATTTGTTACATAAAGTTAAAATCAAAAGACAAATTTAAATCATTAAACAGATTTTTCATTTCTTTTACTCTATTCTCTAACAAAAGTTGCTAAAATTAGGCTGTTTTTCCGGCCGCTAGAGTGGTGTTACCCTTGAATGTAAAAAAATGTAGAAGAAAATCGTTTACAATTTGAAGTAGCACTTGGGGATGATATTTTCAAACATGAGGTTTAAAATACTTGTTAGCTGTAAAATAGATAATTATTAAATTATAAATACGTGAATTAATGAAAATGGATAACAGTAAAGAAATGTATTTTAATTTAATGTTGAAATATGATTTACCCCGTGATCTAGATGGTGGTCCTCCCATGACTACCGTTGCAGGAATTCTTTTACATTGATGGTGTTGTGTGTCTAGTGTGTTCATAACGATCTTAACTAAGGTTTGCAATTGACTGCACCATGGTTGTTGTCCATATTGGCACTGAAAATTAATTTTGTACGTAAATAGGGTAAATACATAACATTGTTAAAAAAATTATTTCCTAACAATTTTATTACTGTAGATTACTGTAGAGGTTCATTTCCTGTAATTGTTGACTTTCCATTAATTACACAAAGACAAATACACAAGACAAATCTAAAACTTTTAACCCTTTCGCCACTTTGGGCGACTATAGTCGCTTTCCATAATATGCCACTAAAATACGACGGGCGACTATAGTCGGTCCACATAAGGTGCCATTTATTGTACATTTGACGAACCTCTAAATGTATTGTGCCCCAACTATCTCACTATTAAATGCTACGTGGATATTTTGTTTTGCACCGTTCGCGGTTTTCAGACGATTAAATTTATTAAACTAGATGATTTTAATGATAGATCTCGTGCACCGTGCCCATTTTCGTCGCGATCATTCGCTCTGCGGTTTTATTTATCGTGGCGGAGAATCCTCCCGTAGCGAAAGGGTTAATAACTCCACCTAAAGCCTCTACTATTTTAAGTACAACCAATGGACTAATTTGCGGTTTATCTGAACTCTGCAGATTGTTTGAAAATTAGGGGAGACCGGTATCAAAAGTAACAGGCCTCAAAAGTAACATCAATGATATTAACGCTATCTGTTAGATAATAATTACACCAAACGACTATTTTTTGTCTGCTTTTTCTCCATGGGATGCTAGAGAACAAAAGCACGCGAGAAAATAGTAGCTTGGTGTAATTATTACCTAAAAAATAGCGTTAATATCATTGATGTTATTTTTGACACCTGTAACATTTGGTATCCGGTCTCCCCTTCCGTTTTACTTAGCGTGTATTTTTGTTTCATTAAAAGTTTATCTGGTGTACATTGAGAATGTAAATCAATATGTATTTGTTACCTTATAGAGAATTACAAGAAGTGACATAAGCCAAGATCTTCTTGACTGTGGTTCGAGGTACCAAAGACTGTAAGTTGGAGGTTGATGATCCGTAGGAGGATTTCCTTGAGGTGGACACGGACAATGTTGGAGGATCGCAAGAATTGGAGGTATCATAAGCCAACTCATTACATGATTTTGGTCCAGAAGTTGTGGTAAATTGGCGATGAATACATTGAAAACTGGTGACACTCTGAGGAATGGTATGCGTATGATATATATATTTCTCTTTAGTTTATTTAGCTTAGTAAATTTTACGTGGCAGTCAAAGGGTTAACCCTTATTCTGCCAGCTGAATCGTTTTGTTTATAACACAAAGTCATATTTTTGTTATCGTACCATGGCTTGAAACTATTGGTACAGTTATATTTTTTCACAACAAGACAAAAGAAAGATAGAATTACCTTAAACGTTGCGGAGAAGTATGGAAAGTTCTTTCAAGTTGATTGTATCCTAATAATAAATACAAATGTCGTAACACGATACCCTGAGTTTTCGATAAAGGTTTCTCATCCGTTGGGTAAGCCTGAAACCAAGAATTGACGTCCGTTATTGCAATTTGTTTTGTTTTGCTGATTTATGTATTATATTAATATTAGATTTTTGGATGTTGTTTATTTTTGGTTTTTCCGACATTTTAGTAATAATTCACATTAAAATAAATGAGGAGAGAGTATCTCGATGGATTGCAGTCTGGAACGAGATTTTAAATTGGAAATTTAATCTAAATCCACTGAAATTATATCCTTGCAAGTCTTGCAACACCAAAAAAAAGCAATTTCGTATTCTTTTCGCAATTTCTCAAGCGAAAATGTGATATACTGAAGCATAATCTACGACCTAGATTTGAACCAAGTATTGAAGGGGTTTTTTCTAGGGTTTTGTTGAGTTTTGTTAAGGTTTAGAAATAGAAAATAGAATTTTTATGCAAATTGAAATGTTTATATCTTTTTTCTCACGCTCCAAAGCTTCACCAAACTTTAACTGAATCTTATTCTACGTAATATCTACCAGCACACCAAATTTCAGCATTTTCTGAACCGTCAATCACTTTCCGATAGTACTACCTTAAAGTTTTGGATGGAAAAGTTCGCCAAATCTGTCAAAATCGTGATTATGAATTTTAGAAAAACATTAATGAGACTATAATAATTAAAAAATGTAAAATATGTTGTACAGATCTATATTAGTAGCTTAACGTTATTAAAAAAATATTGTGTTTATTATTTTTACTCGTTTCTCGATATGACTTAATTTAAATATAGAAGCAGGTTAATTGGGACAGGTACACAAATAGGGACCTTTACCTTATACATATATTGTTTAAAAAAAAAAACGAAAATACTTGGTGTCACAAAATTTACAGTGGAATAATTTTATTGTATTTTAGTTGATCCAAGTATCCCAAGATTTTAGAAAGAGGCGATTCCTTTTGTTGGAAATTACATTCGTACTTTGATTTTATATGAACGAGATAATTTTGATGACTTTATTAGGGAAGATATATTAAAACTACAAAAACTCACTTGATCCTGCCTAGATAGGAATTGCATAAGCAAGAAAACGAGCAAATGCATAGTTTCCTTATCAGCTTCCTCCAGATCAACAATTTTGTGTGTAAATCCTGCCAAGTTTGCCGCGTCATCAGCCATATTCAAAGAATGCACATGACCATCTGTATTTACCATAATTACTCTTTTAGTAAATAAAAAGATAGAAAAATATTTGAATTTTTGTAACAGAAATAATTAATGGAAAGTAGAAAACTGTATCTAATTCTTGTAATGTAGGCAATTAAAATTTGGTATATTAATTAGGTAATAACAATTTGGTTGCTGCAAAATTAGAAAAGTTGTATTAATGCTGTTTCAATCACCAAACTGAAATAGTGTAACTGTATAGAAAAGAAATTATTTGTTTATATAATAATCTAACGCTAAGGATTTATAATTTACCTATTCTAAAATAGTTACTATCTAAGTAAAAGTTTCTAACATCCAGTCATGCTCATGCTTCAATCATTTGCATGCATTACATTTACGTGCAGGGATGCGGGGTTGATACTGAATTCAAAATTGGCTTCAAAAATATTATTCATAATAAAAATGATGTAAAGCAGTTCGAAGCTTATATTTCTCAAAGAAATGGTAGACAGAAATGAAAATAGAATGAAATAAGGAGGTTGGCTTTTAATCTTAATTTTTTAATTTGTAAATATCTTTGGCTAATTTAATTGACGTTAAAAATATTCGTAAGTGGATTTTTACTTTCCTTCACGCGTACGCAGTTAGATGTTATAGAAAATTGAGTAGGGAAATTCTTACAAGATGGAACGAAGGGAAAATGTGCGCAGACAAAAAGACTGCCCAATTGAAAATGTAGAATAGGAACCTCACCTCTTTTCAGCTGTATTTATCTTTATCATACCCTTAATGGGGTTAAAAAGAAAATTTTCATTTACGGAAGACGAATTTTTAAACCAAGAGACGTTCTTACAAATGAACTTTTCATACTTGGAGAGAAAAATTTGGTTAAATTTAGAAAGCCTTTGGAAATCTTAATTTTTGGAGGCTCGCCAAAAGAAATATTAGCTCAATGAAAAATAATTCTTTTTCCTTGAAAAAAACGCATTTATCGTTAGTCTAAAAGATGTATAGACTTTCCTTTTGTGGATTTAGCTCAAATGAAAGGATGCTTTTGCGCAAACTGGTCGAATTTACCTTAAAAATCCTTCAAATTTACACAATTTATATCGTTCACTACACATTTTTATATGTTCTAGAATTACAGATGAAAGTTGTTTTACGTGTGCGAATTAATCTATAAACAAAAATGATTGATGACGATTGGATTTAATTATACGAAATTGAATCACACAAATCGTCCTTCTGTGTCCAGTAAGTAATCTCTTCACTTGTATCAATTTTCATATAAAAAAATCCAACGTTAATCCTGACGTGATATTTCAGAACTAATAGAAAGTCATTCGTTAAAAATTGGATGTTGCTTAAAAGGATTAACATGAAAATTGATTTCGATATAGTAGTTCAGTTTAGCTGGAAATTCTGTCGCGAATAACAAATTTCACTACAAGAGATTTGTCGTAAGCAAGTAGAGTAAGTTATTGCAAAAAGAAGGGAATAATAATATTTGGTATAAAAAATAGTATTAGTCGTCGTAGGAGAGAAAGAGAGATATTGCTGAAGCAGAAATATATCTATGGAGATATAAAAAAAAATATAGAATTTTCTGATACCTTCTCTTATTAACAGGACTTCTGCTACTTCAGCAAATTTCTTAATTTTAGATGGATCAGCAAATTCGATTGGTTGCCAAAATACTGGAAAAACTGTTAATATTCATTTTATACGTGTAATTGTATTAAAGGATTTTTTTAAAAAGTAAAATTCATTTGAAATTTATAATTTATGTTTTCTTCATTTAATATCCACGGTTTGGATAAATTATTAATTTTCTTGTGTTTGATAATAGTATTTTTTAATAGCTTAATTATTATCAGTTAACCTGAGAAGATAGGCAAAGAAGTATCATCAGATGACGTTCCCTTTATTATGAAAAACTCGAAATATATCTTTATTAAACATTAATGTTGTATATTTTTAAGAAAAAGAAATATATTATACACTCGAACAGATTTCTATCAGTTTTGAGAACTCCCGTCAGCAGGTACTTGTAAAATTTTCAGGAGAGATGACGTGAAAATCATTGCTTTTTATTGTCGCTGCAATCAGATTTAAAATTGAAGCGAATTAAAATTTATGAGCTTGTTTAAGAGTCAGTTTTTAATTGTATACTATGTAAATTGTAAATGCATAGAAAATAGATAGTATGTGCAATTTAATTTAACTGGAGTCTTTTAACCGTTGCTTGAAAAATGTAATTAAATCTGATTAGAACTTATTAGCCCTGTATAGCTTCTTTTGAACGATTCTCTAGACAAACGTACTTTCTGAAACCAGCATCTCTCACTGTCAGTGGAATTATTTTTGTTGACATACACAAATCTTTCTCTTATACAGGAATGAAATTAGTTGACACACTACTTGAGCAATCATCTGAGATTTTCCATTTTTTAAGTAATAGATCAATTAATGTAGTATAGTACTTTGTTGATCAGTTGAAATTGGATATTTTGTCAATTTTCTTCGTTTTATTGATTGACCCTTGTGATACAATTTTAATATATTACGTTACGTCTATGAATAATAAAAACTGGATCCTAATAACGGGGAAAAACACTGCCAATTCAACAATTGGATAAAATCATCAACCTAAACACTTGGAATGTTTCCGTTGTAAAGTTCAGTGTTGTTACTATTACATGTCTAATCTTTATTTATTTACAAGATGTTATAATTAACGGTCAATCAATGAAACGACGAAAATTGACAAAATATCTAACAGATCAATTTTGAATGGAAAAATAACTAATTTTTCTTAGAAGCTTAAAATTGAATGATTTCTATTTTCATATTTTAAAAAGTGCCTTAGTCACTCTACTTTTACAAGTACCAACATCAGTCAATTTTTAAACAAAATCACCTTTGCTTCTTTGATTTTTATCTCGATTAAAATTCCAATAGGAAGCAGGACTTACCAAACGCAATATGTTTATCCAAAACAGAACAGATTCTCTGAATGATTCTGTCGAAATATAATTTTCCATAAAATAACGTTAAAATGAATTGAAAACCCGTATTAATACAAAATATGAACATTTACGTGTAAGGTTTTTAACATACATATCGCCAGATAATGGGTCTTCTAAAGCTAAGCAAACACACTACACTACCTGGTATACTGTTATTAGGTGGGGTGGACCCCAGCAACTGACCCAATCCAAATCTCGAGCTCTTCCTTTTTAAAATCGGTGCTGAATATTGCCGGCTGTACACCTTTTCCTTCTCTGTTAATTAAGGCATTTTACAGAATTTTGCTTTACTTCTACGTCAGTCGTTTTCAATTTTTTGTATCAACAATCTTTAGTGCTGTGCTAAATAAACTTCAGTGATTTTTTCAACTAACATTCTTCAGTGATTCTCTCAAATACTTTGTTCTAAGTAACTACTTTGAACGCAGAAAGAAATTGCTTGCTAGTAGAAAATTGAAAGTATTTACAAGGAGAACCATTTTTTCTTAAAGGTTCTTTTTTAAAAGGAGAAATTACTGTTCGTTACGATCCCAGGAATATCGGCACACTCTAGGAATTTTTCATAAGAAGTGCCGAGTGGTTTTACAAAAATTTTGAAAATATCTGTATTTCGAGAACTTTAGTAATTGTATAAGCTCCTACATCTGGAGTTTCAATAAAATTTTGTGATACCTAGAATTTGTGAAAGTACAGATACCTTCAAGTCAATATTGTTTTTACCATTTTAATTAATGGTATGTGATTCATTTTAGGATACCTTGTTTCGTATCTTGACGTGGAATTATCGACGCCGGGGCTGACATAGTACGTTTGTAGGGCCATTTGGTACCAAAGCTTGCACTTAACGTTTTTACCGAACTTGTCGCACTTCCATCAGATTGGGACAGAGCCTCATGGGCTCTATGAAGTTTTCTCATAAATACTTCGCTATTCAAATCTGTATTTCTCAAATCTGAAATCGATGAATAACATTAAATTAGTCTCTCCGTGGTGGTGTTGCGTCGAAAAATGATTCAAACAGTGATTTTTAGGATGCAGTAAATCGGAAACCCATCGATAGATTTGAGAACAGTTAATCAAATTTTAGGAACAATTATTTTAATATTTGACATTTTTCTGCATTTTTCGGAAGTATAATACTACTACTATAGAGGGTGAGCCGTATGAGAGTTCGAAACCGAAAGATGGTGATAGAGGGTGAAAATTTGAAAGAAAAAAAGTTAAGTACCATTTTTTTTTCAAATTTTCATCGTCTACCACCACCTTTCGACTTCGAACTCTTATACCGCACATCCTGTATATTGGAGAAGAGCGAAAAGTTCCTGTTACCTCTTAAATACGATATATCTCCTATTTTCTCAAGATTGATTTGTGCCTCTAAAAAAAGAGCGTCAAAACGATTGAGAAAAAATTCCCAGGTTAAAATTCGACGATCGCTCAAACTGTTGTGTAATTGGTACAAGGATTGCAGTATCATTGGCCGATCCACTATAACTGAATCGAATTGTGTCTCCAAGCATAAAATAAGAGACTGAAAAAATAAAAAATATGAATATTTATATTTAGTTTTTTTTTCTTATTCACTTTTCTCAGGATTAGGAAGAAAATACGTGATTTTATTGAACTTTCGACATTGTCCTAAGAATATTATTAGGAACTCTTATAGGTTTGATTTGATTAAAATTACGACTGAACTGTTGAGATTCAATCCCAATTTTAATTTTGAATTAAACCAATCATTGAGTAAGTAATGAATTAAACTACACTACCGGTCAAAAGTTTGGGTCCACTTGCTTTTCATTAACATTGTGAAATGGACCCAAACTTTTAACCGGTAGTGTACTTTGTTGGTCAAACTTGGATAATTATGAATATTATTCATTTCCTTATAATCTTTGACCGTCGATGACAATCCAAATTTTTTTTCCGAAATTGGGAACCTTGCACACTAACACATCTTCATCCAGTCCGATACAAATTTTGGATGAAATTTGAAATTTTGTATTATTAAAACGTCATAATTTGGATTGTCATCAACGGTCAAAGATTATAACGAAGGAAAATAAAATTCATACCAATCATTGAACTTCAAACCCACTGACAAATACCACCTTGCACAAGATTTCAAATTTTATTAAAAATGTTTATTGTACTGGATTAAGATGTGACAATGTATGTGCAAGGTATGCAATTTCGAAAAAAAACTCAAGTTTTTAAGTGATCTATAGTTTCACAATAGTAGGGACTTTAAATAATAGTGAGAAAATTTCAGTTTTCTCATTCCACAGCTCGGTATTGGATTTAAGATTATATTATAGTTTGAATTTGTGCTTCAGCCACTGAAATGAGTATTAACAACTTATTGTTAATAAGTTGATAACTTTCTTAATAACTTATTGTTAATTTATTGTTTGTTAATTTATTATTGTTAACTAAATTACAATTAACATAGTCACTCATCAGGTTTTTGAGTAAGATTTTGTGAAGTACGATACTCTTACTATTTGTCACATGATATTTCGTGTGAATGCAATTTAAATAATAGTTCTCTAAGAAGACTAAGTAAAGACTTACCCGAATTGCTGTGTCGTGAATAGTACCAAGATTTAAAGTTGCTCTTTGAGCTACATAAACGCTTACATCATCCATACTTGTTATGAAATAACAAAATGCATTTGCCAGCGCTGCTTGGAGACTTAGACTATTTCTTAATGGTGTACTATCCATAAATCTTGCAATTAATGTAATCCTTTCAACTGAAAAGTGCGTATAAAACTCATTAATCTTAATTGAAAATGCAAAATTGACAGTATTTCGCTCTTTAATTGTTACTTTTCATCCGCACAATAGAAATTTATTTCTGTTGTTTGCTAATGCCTAAATATATCTACTGAATTTTATGCAAGTTAAAATACCGTATTTACAATTATGGTATAATATATATTATTAAATTACAGTAGTTTTTCCGATAATTGGAAAAGAGGTTAATTGTTACAAATGCATTCATTTTCCAAGTGCTCGCATTGATAATTTTATTATTGCTATATCGAAGAAATATTTTGTAAATAAATATTATTTAATTTTTTTTTGCACTGGGGAAAATAAGAAAAGATAATCGTATGATAAAGTCTATTCTAAATATTCACATATTTCTATTTATGCAAATATATATATAATATCCACATAGATTGTACATACAAATAAGAATAATGCATTGTATTTTTATATTATAACAATAAATTCAAGTATGTTCAGTTCTATTCTATTTCCAAATAAATGATATTTAATACTACCTGCTATGAATCTTTCACGCCAATCAGAATTATGAAATTCTTCTTGAATTAATCGCCAAAAAGTATCCGTACCAC
Source organism: Gasteruption jaculator (assembly GCA_949825005.1). Lineage (NCBI taxonomy): Eukaryota > Metazoa > Arthropoda > Insecta > Hymenoptera > Gasteruptiidae > Gasteruption > Gasteruption jaculator. The sequence goes on from OX463761.1 coordinate 3,639,597, forward strand.
AGGGTAAGGTGATACAGTGTAACAGCAATGGTACAGTTACTTGTGCAATATGTGAGTGTTCTGCATTTAGTAATTCCCACAAACTGAAAAAGACAATATTTTAATTAAGATCCGTTTACGGAGTTTACGAGGATTGTTTTTATTTTTAAGTTCACATTTATTAGACTCAGCGAAAAAAGTCTTTGAATTATTTTCTAATACATGAACGTACATTTACACCGGAAAAATAACTTTTTAGACCACTTAATAATTCTAAACCTGCCTTTAGCGCCATTCGCTTGGAAATAACGTTTTGTCCTTAATAGAAACAAAATTTATTTAGGAATACTCTAATTTTAATTATAACATATTTACAACAAATTTTATAGTCTTCTTATAGTAGTCACTTTGATCTTGCATAAATTTTGGTCAATGAGAGATTAATTTGATATAAGAATATTTGTCATTATTATAAATCTGTAATCTTTTACTTAAGAAAAATAGTGTATGAATGATTCGAAAGGTTTTTTTTTATATTTATATTTATTATAATATAACAAATATCAATTTTATATTTATATTTATTATAATAATAATTGTTGTGTATCTCACTTTCAAATGACTCTTACAAAAATGCTCTTCGTTTTGAATTTTCCACTGGACTTTCACTATTACCACATTATAACAATAAAAATGATTCAGTTTATACAATTATCGAAACTCGATGGTTTTATAACTTCTAGAAATAGGAGCACCTATTTTTTTAAAATTTTAACAGAACAACGCAGATAGTACAATAAAATGAATAACTCTTTCACGGATACACTTGTTGTCAAATATCTTTTCAGCAATCATTATTCAAATACCAAACATTTTGGGCAATATTTAGAAAAAAAGGGTTATCATTGGATTGGTTCTAAGGATTGAAATATTTACTCGAAACTGTTAGCCTTAAAATGTGTCTTACTTTTTTATGAGCAAATTTTCTTGACACCATATGAAGAATCCTTGATGATCCTTTACTGCTGAAGTGAAAGCATCGCCATATAAACACATTACGTTTAAGCATTGCAGCATGTAATAAAGAATATCTGGTTTCTCAATTGTCATAATTTCCTTTAAGAGAAAAAAAAAACAATAATTAGAGTATGGTACGTCCAGAACTAGAATTATCATAAATGTATTAATTAATTATAGGCGTATTGATATTGCGTCCAGTAACGTAAAAGAAATACCTTCAATAATTTATGAATGTACTGGAGCTGCTCTGGCAAGTCTTCGATAGTAAAACGAAATTTTCCTACTGATGTATGCCAAAAATCATCCAGGTCATTTTCGGGGCTAAGACTTACGGGTTGATCATTTTCTCCTATTATGTTTGGTTTTGCTACACTTACTGTAGCAGTAGCTGGAAAATAAATAGACTTTTCGTTAAAATTAAATATTGAAAAATGATATTGATATACTACAACCAAAGGAAACAATCCAAAATATATTTAAAATGGTATTCGGTTAAAGAATGCTAAATTTGTTATTATTATCAGCTTTTTGCATCTAAAGTGAGAGCAGAAGCTTACCAACGTCAGTTTCAGATAAGGTAACGGCACGTGCTACAGCGGATGCTATCTTTTCAGCTGGTATGATAGCTGTAAGATCCAATTGCTCCGAAACAGTTTCTACAGTTGCTGTCATGATCTGTTCGAAGAACTAAATATAAACCATCATAATATACATTTTCACAAATATATTTATTAGCATACCGTATATAAGAGACATCTTGTAAAGCTGTACCACATTTCTGGTTTTCAAGGAGAACAATAAGTACAGGTAACGAAACACATAGATAATATATTAGAAAAGAATACAGTGCAATACATTTAACATAGAACATGAAGTCATTTTGCGAAATAATTTTCTCTTATATTAATATCTATTTGGTGTATATTTTAAACCAATTAACAATGACACTGTCAGCTTACGAACTCTTGCTTTTAAACGACAACTTTTGGAATTAATGTAATATCTATACATGAAGGCGTACTTTGCTTTGTTTGACTTTCAATTATCACGGATATGAAGCAAAGCCACATGTTTTTATGGAAAATGTCAAATGAATGCACAACAACAAGGATTTCGTTTTCTCCAACATTCAATAACAATTTCAAATTGAAGGAACTTACATGTGGCATATGAACAAGAACACCTCCAACAGAGTGTAATTCGGGTACCGGCATGTTAATAACTACGTCAGGCTTTGAGTCTGACTTTTTGTTTGATTCCGATGGACTTTTCCTTCCATGGTCCTCCGCTGATTCATCTATTACTGGCTATTGAAACCAAAAAAGTTATTAAAGTCCAAAAACAGCGTGACTCCCATCCAGAAAGCATTCATTCGCTTGCACCAATTCAAGGAAATATTCATTAGCAACTGATAGCTTTAAAGGTAGCTTCAAAAATGTATATTTTCTGGAATTACATATTTTAAATGAAGTATTATTTGTTAAGAGGCTACATATATCTAGCGATATTAAAAAAAATAGGTCTTGTCTACGTAATGTATGTAATTAGTCTTAGTTTTCTCTACTTTGAGAGATCCCACAGAAAAAAAATATTATTGATTCAAGAACAAAATTGTTACAGGCTGCTACAAACATTTGATAGTTGGTGCATCTAATTTTGTCACCGAACCAATGACACAATTTTTTAAACAAAACTATCGAATATTTGACGCGTTGTCATTGCTATTGAATCAATTTTATTCTTTCCAATTACTCACATCTGGAGGATAGGCTGGATTCTCTGGCGCCATGTATGTTAACAGGCGCAAACAGAGTTGATGCCAAATAACTCTTGATTCACAATAACTGCATTCGCTGTCAGTTTCACAAATGTGACAATTGTTCCAGTTAGCGGCTATGATCGATTTCATGAGATTACACGAATCTCTGCAAACCCATGTATTTATCCCGGTGTGTTTGTCGATGTCTTGAAGTTCCATCTTGAACATATTTTAAAGTATAATTTTGGGAACAAGGTGATGCAACCTATTGAAATTTCACCAACGGTTTCGCATGACTATTCCTACAATCCTCATTCTGCCGTTTCTTAGAATAGTGGAGATTGGCGCTAGATAAGCGGTTGACATTATTAAGTTCTGTTCTGTTCCAACGTTCTTTGAAATTACACTCTATACAAAGGAAAGAATGGATGCAGTTTACTGGTGCGATTGCTTGAAACGTGGGACCCGTGTTATAAATATGTATTATATTTCTCAAGAAAGTTAAAGGGTTATTCTGCCCAAAAAATTAATAGGGGAAAATTATGTAGCTGTAGACTCTATAAAATTAGAATAAAAATGTAAATAGTGTAGACACAAACGGGGCGTACTGAAAAACGAAATTTTCTTTGGGTATTATTTTTTCGATCATTAAACAAAGACTCAAAATAAAATTTTGAGACTTTATTGTATGCGTGTTGAGGTGTACCAAAATATTTTTTATTTACATTTAAGATACAAAATGGTTTCATGGCACCAACTAACTCGAATAAATGTTTATTTCCGAGGAGGAAAATAGCGTACGCGGTAGCAGTCTCCGTGCAACAAGTCAGAGGAAGAAACATGTTTTTTTTTCAATCTATATTAGTTTTTCTTTGGAAATACCGGAGATTAAAAATTTTTTTTTGAAAATTCACGAACTAACATTTAAAATTTTTTTCTTCGTTTTCTCGAAAAAAATCTGTTTTAAATTGTTTATTGCAAATGTAATTATTTACTAATCGTTAAAATTCTGTGTACTTCGATAGATAATGTATCGAAGATGCCGCGGTGAAAATTTCAAGTTACTCGGATAAAATGTGAGAAACATAATTTCCAGAAAAAAGCGTTTAAGGTTTCAAACGTAATTCAGATAATGTTTTTTTCGGTAGAAAACTTTTGAAATATACTGTAGAACTATGTTTCATAATAATGTTTTTTACACGACCCTAATATTCACATTCGCTCTATGAATATGATGTATTTCCTCAAGAAAATTATTTTTGGAGATTTATTACAAAGTAGAATAAATGCATTATTTTATTTTAATATTGGAATCCAATGTTTATCTAACAGTTTATCGTTATTGATAAATTTAACCTATGATGTCTGAAAAGCCGTAGTGTGTCGGTTATGTTATTCTGGTAAAGCGGGCCAGTTAAAGGTTAACGTATTATCATGCTTTTAAAATTCGAAGGAAATTGGAAGAATTTATTACATAATTGGTAAAATGCGAGAAAATTACTTTTTAACGTCGCATGTGTACAGAGAATGCCGAAGCCGTAGCGGTAGCCGTAGTGTTAAAATGATTTGACAAAGAATCGAAAGACATTTTTAAGGTTTCCTTGGGTTTCTGACTTGGAAAATAATTACAAACTTGTTGGAAAGTTGAATAGTTTGGAGGATTTTACTAGTTTCTTTTCAAAGTGTATTTTATTTAAGTGTATTTCAAAGTGTATTTATTTTGCGTATGACGATAATTTCCGAAAATGCATATTTTTGTACAAAACTGTTTTTCAAATTGCTACTTAAATGGAAGCAGCATTTTATTATTTTTATCACTGTCAAGGCTAAAAATTATATATATCATCATTCTTGCTATATTAAAAAAAACAAATTAGAAAAATGTAGTTAAAAGTTCATTCAGGATTCCGTAACTTTTAGAACTTATTGTTAGTTGTTTACTTGATATATGAACTAAAATACTTCGACATCAAGTTAGAACGTTTTTTTCTTTAAAGCATTTGCGGTTAGATTTGTTTTTTTAGATTTGAAATTGTTTTTTGGCACCCGGTGTGCAACCGATCTTATAGCCTCGGAAATCAATTGCACACATGGTGTGCAATCAGTCTCGAATGGGTTAACAGCATATTGTACTTCAATTTTCACACGATATAACGCTTATTGCTAAAAAGTTTAACACTTTGAGCGTCACTCCTACACAAATTCCCTCACAAAAGATGTCTCTACTTTAGCATCGCGAAACTGAGCATCGAGGGCAACTTTTTGTGTGGACTATTGTACGTGACTCCCTATTCGCGCCGTGTGGGTCGCAATGGTACGCGCTATTGCATTTGTCAAAACCAGCATGGCCTGAATGGAAGGTTCAGAGTGACTGACACAGCATTTAACGTGTTAATCTTGTTCATTTAATGTATTAATACGCCCTTTCCGGATGTCGTAGAATTTAACGAAAAAACAAGATACTGGGAAAAATAGTAGATATTCGTGTTACTTTGATCACAGAAAATGTTTGCGTACTGTAATCTGATAAAATAATAAACTGTGTTAACTATAAAATGACATGCGGCGATATTGACTTAAGCAGAGATTATTTTCAAAGTATACATTTTAATAAACGACAGTACCACTTACTTGCTTCAATAGGATATCTAACATAAGTATACAGCAAGTCAGATTCAATTCAGCATTCGTTGTAAATTCCATATGCCGTGGCGTTGGACTGATGTCGTCGGATAAAGGTGTTGATTTGCCAGATTCGTTTTCGACAACTGGACCTTTAATTGAGTCGATTAAAACAGTTAATTCATAATAATACAATAATATAATAAAAGTACACAGGAAGACCGTTTTAGCAATTATTCTTAGCAAATATGGAATGTTATTAAACGAAAAGATTTTCTTCACTCGTTAACTGTCGGATCTGACAACACCCTGTTTTTAAAAAATTACAAAAGTTATTTAGAAAATACTGTAGTAAAAATGACAATTCTTTTTACAGAATTACATTTCTATAATTTGGAATAAAAGCGGTTTCAGGATCTTTTTATGTTTCAACGCTATTTCTACCAAAGGTGTCAAAAGACACCTTTTCGAATTTTAATTTAAAATTATTTTCGAGGTTTAATTTAATCCTTCTTTGAAATCCACAAACGAGAGGTGCTTACAATTAGTAGAGCAATTATGCGTTTGTAAAAATATTGGTAGTAATTTAGAAAATCTATTTTAATTATAACAGTATATTTTTTGTTTCGAATTTTTTATTACGTATAATTAGCGCGGTAAAAATAGTGTTAATATTTCTAATAACGCATTTGAACTACGAGGATCGATTCAACAATATTTGAAGAATATCTGAGAATTTCTTCAAGTCTATCGTTTAATTGAAATGATGATTTTTTTTTATAGTAAAATTAATCGATTTTAAACTATAAAGACAGAAAAAATTTGCTATGATACAAATTTCCTTTCTTTATGTAGATTAAGGTAAAAAAGATTAGGGTCTCGAAATTACAAATACTCGGTCCAGCTGTTTTTGGGATATTTGTGGTATGCATTTTGAAAACATGTTTTTTTTTAGAAAAACGTGTTAACAATGTTTTCTAAGCAGAGAAAACTGGAAGTAATTATATAAATTATGTTTATGAAGAAATCGAAAAAAGGCCCATTTTTTTACATTGCTAGGTGTTTGTAGCATCTTGAACGATTTCTTCGTGGAAAATATCGATGATTATTAAAACTACTTACAGATTAAATCTTCATCTTCTTTACCCTCGTCGGTTTTTGCACTTTTCGACGATACTTTTTCGTTGGCATCAGCTGAATTCTTTTGCATCACCGAAACTCCATCGTTGAACATTGAAAACAATTGGTTTAAGGGAATAGATATTTCTAATAAAGTCAATGTTTGCAACCAATTCAACGCTTGTTCTTGTACTTGTGCGCTTGTATTGATAAAGCGTTTTGCAACGAAATTATACATTTTCTTAGCGTCGAAACCTAGGGGACTCATGTCTGGATCCAAGATTTTGCTGTAAAAATAAAGTTTCATTAGATCAATCACGATGTTTTGTAAACCACTGTGCAAAATAAGGTCGGGTACATCATGAAAAGTTGTACTCCAAGATCAACTTATTGCAAATGAAATTTTCTTGCTAAATTATTTTTTCAACCTTTGGTAATAAAAATAAGATTGAATGTAAATTTTTTGTTAATACAGTATTTGCCAACGTATATGGGTCGGTGGCGTAGTTCTAGAACTAGTATCAGTAGGTAATGTAGTCGTAGTCGTTTCAAAATTAATTAATTTTTAGGTTTTTAAGTATTCGCAATTTAATATAAAATCTTAATCGGATAAAAATAAATATATAAGTCTTAATCGGATAAAAATAAATCACCTACTCAAATTATCGCAAAGTCAAATTGATTAGAGTATATCAATTAAACTTTGAAATTGTGTTACGATACTGATCATTTTAGACTCGTTGCATATTTTCCTTGTGCGGCAGAGTAAAATTACTTGGTGTTAAATGAGTAGTATTTAACCCCTTAACCTGCAACTACGGACATGGCTCGTAGTACGATGATCGCGGTTTGTAATTTGCAAGACCAAATCCGCGTCCCAAAAAATAATTTTCGTCCAAAAAAATAATTTTCCCACAATTTCGACCTGTTCCAAACCTTTGCTATTTAAAGGGTTAAATTATAATTTAAGAGTAGAAACACGTAGAAAGAAATTTACGAATTTGAGTTGCAAAAGGTTGAATTTAAGATGCATAATCTGCAATACCGTGGACCGACTGATTTCTGCACAAACTAACGCCTACGGGTGGTTACTTTTCATACAAGTCGGTATTGAAACACCCAAGTATGAATATATGTCAACAACTTTTTTAGTTTATTTATAATATATACAAATTCAAGAAAAAACTTAATGGGAGAAAATGTGAATGTGTACAATGATAAATTGTAAAACGAACATATTATCAATTTAAATATTTTTGCTTTTACAATAACATCTTCAACCAATAACTATCCAATAAAAGTGACTCATTGATACATCCTCGGTCAATAATGTGTCAATAATGCGAATTAGTTCTTTATTTGTAGTTTTATACTGCATTTATGAGAAATGTGTAATTAACAGTTTTCTTTCCTCTGTTTTAAAAGAATTTAAAAATATGATTTTTTATGTTGGTTCGTATAATTCTACAAATTATAAATTATTTTTATGTAACATCATTGTTTCTTAGTGCAATCTTTTGAATTACCGTAAAGCCTCACAAAAACTAGATATATGAATTTATTTGGTTACCCGATATTCGCTAATTGTGGGATATTTTTATTTTATCATTAACACCACCGCACTTCAAAATGTTTTTTTTTTATCATTTTTCTTTTATAATTATTTTTGCATAAAAAGTTTATAATTACCATAAAATAATTTTCAGTTCATGAAGTTCATGTTCTGGCACATCATTCACCATTGCTTCCATCCAATGCGGCATCACGTAATCCCAAATGTCTGTTGTGATAACCTCGTAAGGTACAAGACAAAACAGTCGATTTAGTCCATCTTTCAAATGCGACGTTCTTGAGGCTAAAGTTTCCCTGTAATTCAGTTTCTTCAGCGTTAATTTTAGTTTTTGGAAGCGATTGTTCAAAATATGAATCTTATAAAAAAAATATTTTGTTCTGGGATGTTACTTTATATGAACGTAAATATACACTATGGTTTTATTTAGGTACTTTCAAAATTCTTTTTAATTATAATACTCAAATTGTTAGTTAATACTCAAATAAAATTATATAATAAAATAAATCAACTCAACAATATGGTTTTAAGCCACAAGAACCAAAGATTGAATGTTTTAATGTTTAGCCTCCGAGTCATTGAAGAAAGCAATTTTCATATTCTTACGTAAAACGGATGAATGTCTTGCGAGAGTAATAGTATTGTAACGTATTTATATTATATCATTTTAAGCGGTATTTTTATGTCCAAGCAGTTGAAGAAAATGGAATTGAAAAGTAATGTGTGTTTGATTCAAATGAAATTCCAAAACGGAACCATACCTTCTTGAGAACCAACCCTCTTAATTTTTTTCATGAATTGATGATTACATAATCATTAATTATATAAAATTTTATGATTAAAAATAGAATTAGTATGGTTATAAATAATTTGATAATAAAAGAAATTAATGTATTGTATTTAATATTATTGAATTCATTTCGTGAAATTCTTGTAAAATATAAAAATAGAATTAATAAACCTCCAATTATTATAAGAAATGCGATTATAAAAAATCAAAATGAAGAAGTTAAAATTCTTATGTGTATAGTGAATAGAATTGTTAATCTACATAAAATTAAATTTATTATTAAGGAAAAATAGAATACGAAACATTAAACAAAATTTCATGATACGTTATGAAAGTGTAGTATATAAATTAGAAAATTTTTTATTGGTCCATATGCGCGTATCGATCCTACTTTCCACGCCTTTATCGAAAGAACTTCCTCCAGTGCGTGTATTTAATAATAATTAATTTATCATGTTATGACAAAAATCATCGTTATTCTTGATCAAAGTTTTCAAATTTAGCGAAGTGACACGACGTGTTTTCAAAAGCTCATCTTCGACAAGATTTTGAAACATACACTCAAACCTGTTTTTGTGCGGTCTTTTTTATGCGTTTTTCTTTTGTTCGATTTTTTGTTGTGCCATATTATTTTTCTGCGATGATTTTGTGCGATATTTTTTTTCGTGCGGTTCGCGAATATCGAGAAAAAAAATCGCACAACAAAAAAACGCGTAAAAAAGGACCGCACAAAAACAGGTCTGAGTGTATATTTCTTCAAATTAATTATAGTGATTTTTGTTATGGCGCGATAAAACAATTATCAATAACAAAGCGAACTGCGAAAAATTCTGTTGATAAAAGTCTGAAAGGTGGAACTGACACGTGGAAGATAAACGACAAATAATATGGAATACATATTATTATTTTTATGCTCCAAATCTTAAATATTTGCAAATGTTTGATCAAAATGTCAGAACTAAAAGCACAAGAATTCAATACAAGAGCTTTTCCTTGCGATTAAGTCGAATGAAGTACCGTGTAAGTTCTCTGTCCAAAAAGTTAGATCACACGGTTAGACACTTGAAGTAGATAAGAAGTTACGAAAATATCAAGTCCAATTATTAAAAAGAATTATTGAAGTATACCGCGTGATAAAAAGGTGTAACGGATTATAGGAGAAAATTGATTAATCACTTTTTCAATTCAGCGATATTCGCCATCTGGTACTTGAATAGAAATTAACTTAAATAAGTCATTGTCAGCTGATGACCTAATCGCTACAATTTGTTTTTCAAATATGAGAGATAAGAATTTTATATCGAAATGTGCTAAATAACTGCAAAATGATAAGATCAACTTTGCGGATGTTGACAATTTCATGAATGAAGTGCATTGATATTTGGGGTCTCAACATCGAAACGACGGTGAGGGTTGTTAACCCCTTAGCAGTCGGACGAAAAAAAGCTTTTCGTGCCAAAAATCTATTAGAAATTTTTCGTTTAAAATTATACCAAAATTTCAGAATGCAGTGTCATGTTTGGAAAATTTAATCTTACGGAGGAAAATTCGAAAAACTCTTGGATTTCTATGAAAGTCAGTATCTTGTGGTGTTTGAGGTCGCGAAACCCTAATTTGACATAGAATTTAATATTAATTTAACATTAATCCAATATGGCGAATCGAAAATCTAAAGGCTATTTTATTCGAATAAAGTTCAGAATTCTTGAGACGTTGGGATCTAACTTTCCACTCTAGAAACTTTCGAAATATCGTGTCATCAAATGTCTTTACGTTGTTCAGTACTTTAAAACAATTTTAGTGACACTTGAAACTGAGTATGCGGAAGAATGAGACGTGTCGGTAGATATTTTTCATAAGTCTTACCAGTGTCCACCGATTCTTACATAATCAGCTGGATGCGGTAGAAGGCAGGAAATAAAAACTTGATAATGAGTCTTCATGACTTCCCCAAGCCATCCGCAAACGTACTCGGTTTTGAGTTTTTCCAGTGCACTTTCGGCTTGACCTATAATATTAGTTACACACATGAAAATCTTACAAAGATATTTCATCCTTTTGGTACTAATCTTTCTTTTATATTTATTGTATCGCAGAAATGCATTACGTCTTTGCAATGTTAATTGATATATTACTCTTGGGAATTGAAGTCTTAAACTTCTACATAAATTTTATTGGAAATTTGAAGTATTTGTTTATAAGAAATTTGAACTTGATTAAGATTGGAAAATTGTGATGTTTTTATCTTACAAAATTGATAAGGTAATATTATATTTATATTTAAAAAATAAAAATTTCCTTAGTTCCAAAAATTCAAAAGAGATTGCCGAAAGCAAATAACCAACAGTCAAAAGTAACTGACATTAAAAATATTTTTAACAATTTGTCTTTTCACAAACGATTACTTGCAGGTTTTCGTTACATAGAACGTTCATTTGTGAAAGATTTTTTTCAAAGCACATACATACATTATATCGACACTTAATCTGCGATTTAAGCTACCAAGGAAATTGCTTTAGTTCGATCCTGGACGCGGTATACAATACGAACCAACGAAATCTATTGCATATTGATCAAGTCATACATAAAAAACAATACGATAGGATTCAAGCGGATGAATTTTTCATTTTTTCGTATTGAACACCATCCGTAGGAAAGCAAACGCAAAGAGAATGCTTATTCAGCAGTCCAAAAGTTACTCCCTTTCAACTATTCTACGCATTGAGTAACTACGAAAAAAGAAAAGAATCGGAAATGTTCCAAGATAAAAATTGAGTTCCCCTTTTTTTTTCAAACTTTTCCAATTCTGATCTTAAGACAAACCACGTCGTAGACGCACTCCTTCGATTGATATTATTAGGATACAAAAAGTATGAGTAACATCGATATATAGCTTTAAGTATTTTTTTGTTATACATATGACACCAAGTACATGTGTGTAAAGCAGTATTTCCCAAAGAAAAAGTAGAAATTCGTGTTACTGAGGGGACAGATGTTAAAAGAAACATTTATGTAGGAAGAAATTAGCAAACAATCAAACCAAGCATAGCTTTAGCTACAACATAGAAAATAGTTTAATGTGTTTTTGCTTATTTATTTGTTTACTTTGTTCCTTACGAAGTACATACGGGTATTGCAAAAGACATTTACTTGGGAAACACTGATGTAAAAGCATACACGACTTTCTCTGTAATACATTGAACTGCCAAAAAAAATATGGAATGGTCCACAGGTTGTATGTATAAATAAAGAATTAATGAAAACAACAGAATTTTCGTTTTGAAATTTCAGGAGAGAAGCCGGAAGTTGCAAAATAAGTTGTGAAGAATGCTACGTGGAATCCAGTTGCGCAAGAAAATCAACCAACAAAGTATTCTGTTGTTTCTGGAATTTAATCATTTGTTCAAGTTCAATATAAACTATGCATAATTTTTACAATTATTGACATTTTAAGAACTTATCGAATAATAAATTAACGAGGTGTGTACCAATTTTCCATAAAGAATCTATAAACATTTTTTACAGAATGTAGGATCGAATTTGTAAAGTAAATAGGGTTTTAGAATCTTTTTTGCTTTTCATATAAATTTAATATACTATTAAATAGAACATCTGTAAATTTTTTGAAGCCGAAAATGATTTATTACTTTTGATTTGCTTCTTCAAATTGCGATGGTCAGTAACTTCTGTATTTATTTGCTTAAACTTGAAGTAAAATGGAAGAGATTTTTTTGATAATAAAGAAGAGACCTTTTAAACTATAGAAACATTTGTTAAAGATTTTTAAAATAATTAGTGATTCTAAAAATGTCTTTCTCTCTCTTTGAGATACTTCTTCAGAATATAATACCAAAGTAAATGATAAACTTGGTTTAAATTATTCAATTCCAGATGAAACAATTTAAAACCCGAAACCCTAGGGAACATTTCTTTCCTAAGTAAAAACAATTTGTCGACAAATATTTCACCGAATTGACACATGAAGAAAATAAAAAAAAAGCACTTTCTGTAAAAGTGCTTAAAATCAATTTCTGTTGACAAAAAAACGACTGTAGCAGTATTATGTAACTATGATTTGTTTTTGTAAAATTATATCTTTAGGATATCCATATTTCGAAACAGAAATGTATAAAAATCGCAATATTTGAAATTTGAATGTACAAATCTGCGCCTTCATAAATTGAATCGCGTTATGAACGTTGTTAAATGGGTGTGTTTCACTTCCTTTAGACTGTAAGTGTGTGCATGTGTATATGATTACCATCAAAATCGTGTTACGAGTCCGGTAGTTTGTCATTTTATTTTACAATTAATACTTTGTTATTTTTACAATTAATACGTTTAAAGGTTGATAATAATTTGTTGCATTTAGTTGGTAACATTATTTCACATTTCATTGTTTGTTAAAGGCTAAAAATTATTCTGTCAACAAGGAACTAACACCGCAAGAAGTTATGGCACAATTACAAAATATTGATATTCTATAACTTCTCATATACTTCAAAATGCATCTGATCTTATTATTTTACCTACTCTTCAGCCTTTAAACTTTAATAATACCGCGTACATACGGGTAGTTCCTGTTTCAAAATCGCAAGATTTTGCGAAATTCTTAAAGAAACTCGAATGGTAAAAATTACTTCACAAATTGGGCCGTACGGTTTACCGACAGCTTGCAAAAACGTTATATTGTTGTAAGGGTATTGGTGTGGTGAAATATTTACCGACAAGGTGTTTTCATTCAGTCATCAACTTCGATATCTACGCTTCAAATGCCTCTTTAAGGGACAGGAAGGAAAGCTTTAAGGGAAGCTTTTGAGAAGGTAGAAATCTTAATAACACGGTGTGCAAATCTCGTGTCAAATTTGTTACGTACTACCTTGACACACAATAATTGCCTTTTACACTGAGCAGAAAATTATTAAGCGTCTCGAGAAAATATGAGATTTTATCCACTGATATTATTTTTCTATATAATTATTATATAGATTTTTTTGTTCAATAAATGATCGTTGGAACCAGATACATTTTTCATCAAGATAATTTCCTCGAGACTATGAGAAGTTACACGATCTTTCGCAATATTTGACACGCAAATCTTTGGACACAAAATTCAAAATTTCACTTCTAACTTTCAAAACAGAAGATCGACTGAAAACGCCGCTTTTTGACCTATTTGAACTTATTTGCCAACCCAATACTTTTGCTTCATCGGACTAAGCATACCCCGTTAAGTTACAAGTACCGCGTTTATTGGACAATTTGTTTGGCTTTATTTTGCCTCTTTTTTTCAAAGTACGCAACGAATCTGACACAAAATCCATTTGCTGCGTTATCGAAAAGGGACCAGTTACTGTATAACAAAGAATTTCAAAGAAGGACATAGAAATGTGCCTACGATCGCGGCAAAATTTTAGCTAAATAATTATATTTAAGCTACATTCTACTTGATATAGTGTTAATGCAAAGTGTTAAATTACCAACAGAAAAGATAAGGTGCATAAGGCTTTTTTTAGTACCATCGAAAGAGTAGGCAGTGGCATGAAACCAATGAAAAAGCATTGATAATAAACGCCCAAGTATTTCGACAGGTGTATCCTGATTAGGTGTACACAGTCCAACAAGTAACCAAACACCATAACGTCCGAGGAGCTGACGTTCTTCCAAAGTCGCTGGATCGTATTGCCCATAACTACTACCCGCACCAGAAGTACCAAAAGCACCACCCGAACTACCAATCGGACCACCAGTCGCACCGCTTCCACCAACTCCTCCTGGGAATCCTGTGCCGCCCTTATTAGTATTTATTTCCGAGTTGTCTTTTTTACTATCCATACTTAGCGGTTCAGCCTCCTTGAGCAGGCTGTAAATATAAAAAAGCATTTATGTCCTTTATGTCGTTACACAATCTTTAATCACTTCCGTTTTTTTTTAAGTCGATATTTCGTTTCCCTTCAAGCCATTCTTACATTTCCAAAATCCATAAGCTTCTCTTCTATGGATCGATATTCTCTGTCGAAAACTTCATTCAAAATTTCAAAATCCATTTTTTGCTGTTTCGGAAAATTAAAGTTGATGTAAATACTGTGATCTTCGAAATTTCTAACAACGTTACTTCAAGACTTCATTCGTTTCTCAAAAAGTGTTCGTTTCTCACCGTGAATAATGTTAAAAAAAATGCAGTAGAAAATTTTCAATGAAGCGAAATAAGAGAAGTTACCGAATGTCGAAAAATATTTCGTTTCCACATCAAGTACTACGTTATTTAACCCTCGACTCGGCAAATTTCTTCAAATTTCAAAAGTACCATTTCGTTACCGATGACATTGTAGTTAAGAAACATCCCGAAAGTTCATATTGCCGAGTGAAGGGTTCACTAAAAAAATCTTTTTGAGAATATTGATCAGAGTTAGAACATTTTGTTTTCCGTATAATCCAAGCAATTTTCGAACTTTATTCAATCTAGATATCGACTATTTTCTTACGGCAACCAGACGTGATTCCAGATTGTGACTTAAATTTGCGAGATCAAATTCTAAATAGTTTCGATTGGCACTAGGAAGTTGAAGAGTGACGCATTCAAGCATAAGCAGAAGTGTAAGTATTAGGTAAAAGTTTCAATTAATTGTACAGCATAAAATGATAGTTTTACATGCATTTGCAAAAAGAAGCATCTAGATTAGGATTTCTTGGAAATGCTAAAGTTGACACTACAGGCAAAAAAACTACATAGCAAAGTGTAAAAGCAAAAAAAAAGTAATATCTCCATAAAATTCTTCCCTTGAAAATAATAATAATAATAATAATAATAACAATAAAAAAAGAGAGTTAATAATAATAAAAAAGACAATTTGTTGAAGCGCTCTGGTCTCCTAAGGCGCGAAAAACTATAAATTTTTAGAAAGTTAACAATTGCTGAACGAAGAGTAATAGATATAAACGCTGTAGATTTAATTTTAGAATATTGTAACAATATCACAAATAGAAACATTAATAATGAGAATAAGAGATAATAAATTGTTGTAATATTAATAAAAGAATTAAGAGGTAATAAGTTAATTATTTTTTTTTATTTAGAGAGTTTTGTATTTTTAAAATTTTAGAAGGAGAAAGCTGAAGAATATTTATTAAAAAGGTATAAGAAAAATGTTGATATAATGCGTTAATTGAATATGTAAAATGATGAAGAATTTATTTCAGATTTTCAAAGAAACACATATCCAAAATTATTACTAAACGAAAGTTTATCACTACACGTCTAAAGGTATTGTGAAAAAAATGTGTTATTTTTCATATTTTTTGTTATTTAAAACGTTGAAATAGAACAGATCAAATTTGATATTGTATTTTGAGATAATGTAGGGTTTGAAAATTTTTAATTCGGATTTCTTCATCAATTACATATTTTTAATCAGAATTTTAGTATTGTATTTGAAGCAAGAAATTACAAATAAAAATATATTGAGGAGTTGTAAAAGAGTGGTATGTATCTGAAATATAAACAAGGTTATTTTTGCTATGGATTTTACGAAATTTTTATGAAAATTTAATGCTAGGCTAAGAAATATTTCTAAATTCTAAAAATAATACTAAGCAAAATGTTTATACATATAAAGAGTTGTGATAAGTATTATATAAAAAATATCATAAATATGATATTATTAAAAATGTTGATTTCGAAATTAAATAGAAACTAAAATCTAAAAATATTAGGGGTACCGAAAATCAGAATTTCTTCAATGAGCTCATCACAATTAGTTTGTGAAGAAATTTTGATGTTATCTATACCGAAAAAATATCCTATTGTTTATCAAAAAAACAGAATAATTAAGTGACACCTGAAATATTTGAAACAAAGTACTTTTTGGACCGTGGTAAAAAGAAGAAGAAAATACATTGTAATTTATTTTTATTTTATTTCATTTCGCGCTAAATACAGATTTTATTTAAGAATTTTGAAAATTTTGACATTCCTTTTAAATATACCAATAAATGTTCGAACTGAGACAAAATTATAAAAGCTCTAGTCCTCACTAACGAAGTACGATTACTCCAGTATTTGGTTTCAATGTTTCAATTTCATCAATAAAGTTTCAAAAACTTCAAAAATAATAAATATAGATAATAAATATGAAAAAAAGTATTTAGAAAAAATGGAAACATCATGCTGAAGAAAAATCGTAGAAAATATGAAATAGTTAAAATAATTTAAGAGTATCATGCAGAAGCAAGTAGTGGAATTATTGAAGAGACATTTTGAGAAAAGGTGTTATTAAAATTTAATTTCGTTATGTCCATTTTTCCATCTCTTTTGTTCATCCTAAGAGTAGTGTCTTACCAAGCAGGACGGACCAGCATTGAGACAAAACATGTAAAGCAACAATGACCCTGCTGACCATCAGATACCATAAAAAATTTGTGTAATCTTGCAGGATCATTTCATTGCCATTGTCAAATACAGTTAATACATTTCACAATCATGCGTTCATGTAAAGGCAAAAAAAAGGGAGAATGGTATGTTATGCGAAAATTCGACATCGATCATCAGTGTTTTCATGTGCATTATTTTCAAAAAAAATCATTGTCCAACCAAAATATGTATTACTCCAAGGGTTTTCAACATCCACATATCTCTCTGGGTTTCAACGTATATGTACAAACTTATAGCTTTACGAAACAATTTATCGATGCTCAAACGTTTTGTTTACAGAACATTCTTTATGGTTCATGAACGAATTAATAAATGGATGAATGAGCAAATATTACAAAATCACGATGGTGCATTTTACATTCAACTGACGTAAGCCAAATGTACTTGATGTTTTAGGGTTTTTGAATTCTTGTTGAAGAAAAAAATTGTAATAGAAAATTCGTTATATCATTCATTAATAGAAAATTCAGCTAAAGAAATTAAAGTAGTAATTGTTTTTACTGTATCGGAGAAAATAATATTGAGATGATTTGTTAATGGCTTTCAAACATAATACTACAAATTTTGGAAAACATATCAAATGCCTACATTAATATTTATAAAATATGAAAATTTGCAATGCCTTGGGATTTATAGTAATTTTTATCTATTGAGCAAATTTCAGGAAAGTATTGTTTAAAATTCAATTAAAGTAAAGTAATCTTACATGAAAATTGATGCAATGCTTCATTCTTTTTTGCAATGTTTCATTCAGTAATTTTGAAATGGTAAAGATGTGTTGAAAATACAATGTATGAATATAAATATTAGGGAAAAATGTGCTTTATTTTACCGAAATTAATTGGAAAAAAAAGAAATGTTTGTTTTATTCACATTATTTTTATACTGAATTTTCCTTTTTCAAATTAAGTGAGACTATCGAGATATTTTTATTTTTTATAATAATTTCACTAAAACTCTCCCGGTTGAGTTTCCCGTTGTATCCGCTACCTCGGCAAATCGGGACAACTTTTTATAAAATTTTGCTATACCAAAGCATTAAACCGTTTACTACACTTTTTGAATTCAAAGGACAGTTTTTGAGTGGAAATATGCGAGGGTTTCTGAGTATTGACCGAACTCTACTTGGCCAAAAGACCACCCCATGGAAAAAAATTGAACTTGGAATACATGCAGATATATTCTATCATATTTAAAGATACACAAATATATGCGTGATTATATTTTAGAAATATATGTGAAAATTATGCATTCGGAATGTAATTTAAAAAAAAAAGATCTCTTAAAAATTGGAAACTCGATAAAACCTACCGACTCATCACAACTTGGAATAAAATCAAAATATATCTTACAAATCTGTTATTTCGTGAAAAAATATTCGTAATTAGTTAAAAATGTTTGACATAATTCATGCATGTACTGGAATACCTTGAAAAGTGTAAGTTTTAATACAGGAAAGTAAAACATTAATTATGATAAATCAGTCAATTCTCATACACGAGGATGTATTTCTACATACATTTTAAAATATATTGATGCATATATTTTTGGATACATTTTCTAATTCTATTTGATTTTTTTCGAGGGGGGCATCACGACGAAAGTAATACCGATACAATGTGTTGCTGACGAGGGAAAACGACCAACAAACATACACGTACAAACATTAACAATGCAGTCGTTAGTGGTCCAACGTGGGATCGATGATTATTTCGATTGGCTCGGTAGCAATGATAAATTTAAAAGTCCAGTGAAAAAAATAAGCATGACCTGATATCAGTATAATTGGGAGAGCAACGCTTCCAAATGAGCCACTGGACTTGAAACTGCACGGAGAAAACTCGAAATCGGATAAAAGTAAATACATTTTCTTGTTTTAAAGTTTATAAAACAGGAAAATAATAGCAATTTTCACATTGACACAATGAATAATAGTATAGTATGTTACCAAACAAAAATCAACAATCGTTAATAGCCAATCGTAAACAAAGAGTTCAGCAAAAGTTCTGCTGGAATTATAAAATTTCGAAAATATTAATAAGAAATACGACACAAATTATGCAACGATCTAATGGCAATGCCTTTGCTCCAGTAGTCCTTTACTTCATCCAATTGACGCAGTAGAGATTTGATATCGATAATGTACAATGATAAAAATTGCTTTATTCTGATTTCTTTCTTGCTCCGTGTGAAGTGCTTTTATTATATGTATATTGCTAAAATTTTTTATTTTTCAAATTTGTATAATGGCGGGGAACACACAAACCAGAGGACTTATTTTTATGTAGTGTAATTTTGATAAGTAAACAAGACTGAGAAAGTCAATAATTATGGTCCGCTCAAAACCTTGAGGAGTACATTTGAAATAAATTGGCCATGATTATTGCAAAGTTTGTCGAAAATGATTATTTCTGCAGGACACTAGCAAAAACACGTAAACCTAACAAATATGTCATTGTTTAGTTAAAAGGCATTATCCCTGTGGAGTAAATGGCATCTACAATCAGAGGCCGGAATGTAAAACGTTATTACCTTTAGTTCAATTTTATATTTCCAAAAATTTCGGAAACTCTATTTTTTACGGTTTTGTCGCGATTGTAAACGCAAGAATTTGATTATCGGAAAAAAAAATCCTATCGAAATGGTAAGCATGATATCGAGCGTGAATGTTTAACAATTTTTGTTGTTTATTAAAGTCGGGTATTATGCAATAATTGAATATTTACCTAACAATGGCTTGTATCATGTAGGTTCGGGTTTGCGGGTCCAGTTCGGATAAATGAGGTAGTGCCATGTGATATACGTGGTCTCCTCCACGACGATTGTTATGCCGAATGTTATGGCATTGTTGACAATATCGTATTGGATGGTTTCCATTGTAACTTGCGCATTCGGTTGAGAAACAGATACTTATCGCCGATTTATCAGTTGCTCTACAGTTCTGAAGGAATAAATTCTTTTTTTTTATACGCCACTGTTCTTTAATAGTAACAAATAATTGTGGAGTGAAACTTTTTCTAAGAGACCATGCTCGGTCAGGAAGCAGAAGAAAGGGTGATGTTTAGGAATTTTTTTTCTTCAAAACTATTAGTAATTTTTTCAAAAACCTTTTCTGCATTGAAAAATCTATATTTTAAGGAGCTGCACAATAAGTTTAAAAAAATACTTGAAACTACAGAAGATGTGACTATTTTTCGCGGCGTTTTCTAGAAGATTTCTAGTGTATTTTGGGGTGACCATTCTTGATTCGTTTGCGATCATCTCGAATAGAAACACCAACCGGATTTATTTTTTATATATCGAATTATTTGTTGTTTGAACGAAGGATTTTATTTTTCATGAAACATTCACTCATTTTTGCTGGAATAAAAAAAAATTTCATGAATCGAAAAAAATTCTTCGTTCAGACCCTGAATAATTCGATATATAACAAACAAATCCTGTTGGATTTTTTATTTTATTTTAAGTGATTGCAATCGAAGCAAGATCGATTAACAAGTAATTTTAAAATATATTTTTGACTCTTTTGCATTTGTTACATCGGATGTTCGTATTTTCTCTTACCTTGTTTTCACAGACCATAGAAACTTGTTGCATCGGATGAAGGATGTCAAAAAACATTTGATTAGGATGTTCGCGATGGATTTCATTAGCGCATTCTATACAAAGATACAGCGGAGGCGGGGAATCAACGGCGAATGTTATGGAAATTCTGTGATCGTAACAAACTTTTGCGGCTTCGGCGTTACCCGCGTTTGGACAAGAATCTCGTTGGCAGACGAAAGGTTGCAAATCTAAGCAAGGAATGATGAGCGGTTACCTTAGAATGGCTGCGAAGAATGTTTTCCGTGCTTATAAACCTACTTGTAAACTTCATTAAAACGGCACGACGGTCAAATAAATTCGGATTAAACGATGGCCAATAGTAGAAGAGCAACTTCGCTGCAGAAGCTCGTGCAGGTGCTGTTCCGTAAGCAACCACGCAAAGTATGTCCTTTACGACACCAGGTTTTAACGCCATCAAGCATTCCAGTAATTGGCAGTGGTGTGCTGAAAAATGATTAATTGTAAAATTAAGTGATAATCTGTAACACGAAGCTCTTTCAAAGTATCAGATACGTTTGAGGGCAAAGCTCACATCAGTCAGGAAGGGTTTAAAACCTATACTTTGAGAAGTTGCTCAATAATTTTAAAAAAATGTTACAAATTTCAAGTTATGTGACTTTCGTCGGAGCCACTTCTGAAAAGTACAGTATTTTACATCGTCTGAAATGAGAGAACCAACCGGATTTATTTTATATATCGAATTATTCGGTGTTTGAACGAATATATATATATAACACTATAGTTATATTTTTTTGTAATTTTAAATATTATTTTTCAAAAACTGTTCTGCAATTTCTTAAAATATAAAGTCCTAAACGGACAAAGGGTACTTGAAAAAAAATCGATGATTTTGACAAAAAATTCCTGATAATCACTTTTTTTTTCTCCTCCTGACTGACTGTCCTCCTGACTGACCCCTTAAAGACGCTTAGGAAGAAAAAGTTAAGAACCTTTAGATTTATAAAATTTAATATTTAGATTTATACCTTATTGGGAAATATATCTCTTGTCAAACGAATCGTGAATATTGTATTGTTGCACAAATTACATTTTTTTTATAACAATATTATTTAATTTATTGTTGTTTTACCTATTTTTATCTAACATGAGAATGTAACACCTACATAATTTGAGTCCCAGCTTTTGATTGTCAGTCTACGTTATATGGGCACACCATTAGCTTACGCTTTGAATTTGGGTTAAAATAGGGAAGTCCATGATTTCTGTGAGTTATAGAAAAACAAATTTCGAGCAGAAAATTTAAAATCATTAACCAGAGCTGAATTCATCACTAGGTATTTTTAGTTAAAATTAATTTCAAAAAGTAGTTTATCTTAAAGATTCTCATTAAGGCGATTTTTATAAATGTTAATCTTATGCTGACGAGGCAATAAATTGTATGAAATACTACGATCGTTATTTGACTCGTGCAAAATTTCAAGTTATTTTAATAAAGGATGTAGAAAACGAATATGTAAAAAAGCTACGTTAGGGTCACTAAACAGTATAGAAAAGGTTAAGTTAAGATTTAAAATGGGATTAAAGCAGCTTAAAAAATAAGTCATTGGCACACTGGCTTCTTTTTTTCAAATTTACGTTGATAATAGTAGCATTGAGGACACCTGATGCACGTTTTTGTCGCGTGAGATAACTAAATGAGCAATTATTTTTAGATTAAAAAACAGATTTTAGCGTAAAGCATTTATCCGTGACGCTATAATCCGGGTTCAGGATATTCATTCTTTTTGTGGTAATGAACTGCTTATTTGTGTCGCTATTTAGTCCTTGAATGAAATCAGCAACCGAATTAAATTATGAGTTTTTTCTTTTATTTCCAGGACATTTTTCATAAGAATAATTGCATTAAATGATACTTTTTAGAAAATCTTTCCCGTTACCTGCATTACTGGAATATTGGAAAACCATCATTATTACAGCAGCGATTGATTGACTGGCACAATTTTCGTTTCCATCTTCATATTTTCTAGCTGAAAAAAAAGTGAATGAGATAATAAGTCTGCTGATTCCTATTGTGTCAGGTTTCATATGTGGAGCATTTCTGCAATCAAACTTGGTAGATATCAAATGAATAAGTAGTCGCCTTTTTTTAAGAAGTGTTATAAAAGTCTACGAAATATGTACAATCTTAGTAATAATAGCATTAATAATGATAATGAGAGTCATTTATTAAACCACTCTGGAACAAGTTCCCTAAAGCGCGAAAACAATGAATACAGAAAATTTTGAAAATTAAAAAAAAGTAAATATAATAAGCAAAAATAACATAATAATAATTTATGATTTATAAAGTATTAATAAACATGTAAATAATATAAACACAAACAGTGAGGTATAAATTATTATTATTATTATTATTATTATTATTATTATTAATTAACAAATCCTATGAGGAATTTTCCATGTAGAGAGCGGAGAAAAAGAGATGGACGTTGCATAAAGTTTTTGTGGTTCAAACATTGACTTTGTTTTACAAAAAATAACATCGTTTTACAAATATTTCGGAATATGAGTTGCAAATCGTTAACCTATTAGAGATTAGACTTTTTTTTTAAATTAATTAATCAATTTGTTACCGAATGCTAGTTTTTAATAACTATTTTATCATATTTTGAAGCAAATGTTCTAGCGATTCTGACGAGCATCTCTTTTGAAAGTAAACAACTGCAATTGACGCCAAAAATTCAGTGGAAAAGTGACTTATAAGTATAAAGAACATTTGGCAGAAAATATAATAAATGAATAGACGTTAACAAAGTAGAATGTGTTTACAGACACTAGAAAAGAATAGTTTAGACTTTGGAGTATCTGAGGATGGCAAAAAAGCAACAAGACATTTTCGCAACAGTTTTAAGAAACTTGTTCAACTTACTTATGGTAAATGGTAGTATGTAAAAACAGAGATAATTGACAATCTCTTGATGAACTTCCACCGGAAGTACGGATATAGAACTTGCCGCTAAGTATGGCATGTTGTCGATAAGATCATGTTCAAGAAATGGTAAAAGACATGCTAAACATTGCAATATCGCTTGCCCAAACGCTGAAAATTTACGTATTATATTTTTAAGTGCTGCATTATTATAATTACAAATAGGTAACTGATTTCTACAATAAGTACAAAAAACTAACTAATTCTTACGGGGGGGGGGGGGGGGGGCTAATTATAGTATATGTAAGGTTGTATTGAATTTCGTATTCCAGAAAATTTCAAAAGAAAAAGTGCAAAAGAACGAAAGAGTTTAAAAGAATTTTGAAGTGAACAAATATAAACAATTACTCTAATAGTGTCACGTATGTGGGAGAAAAGTTTATTACCTTGCAGTCCAATGTGTACTAAAGGCACGACATCCATTAGAAGGGATAACGCATTGTATAACTGTTTATAATCTAAATTCGGATAAAGAGCCATTCTTTCAGCATCAAATTTCTGGGATTTAATCATTTCAAGCGGGGATTCCCTCACCTCTTTCAACAATGCTGGAAATAAAATTTTAGAATGTGTCTCCCTAAAGTATCGAGAGCATGTAAATGATTGCAATGAAAACAGGCGATTTTTGTAGCGTGTACAACACACATACAAAAAAAAATGACAATTCTATATTCATCTTATATTGAAAAATCTTACTTGTTTTCGGATCTAAATTACTTTTTCCGAAGTAAACATTTCTAGAAACGTTACCATATTTAGATAACAGTCATGGTTTAAAACTAATAAAATTGCAGTAATTTTTTCTAATTTCTGTTCGATTTCCTGGGATTCTAAAAATAAAGGCTTTTAGAGGAAATGGAGAATGCGTTTAAACTTTTCTTTTGAAAACTCCACTTTCAAGTGTGTTTAAGTAATATCTTTTTACAAGTTTAAAGCATAGATGTTTCACGTTTCTTGATAAAGTACATTGAGAAACATGAGCTCAAATCAACCTGACGTCAAATGAAAAAAAAAAAAAACGCATTTCCTCAAATATGTGAAAAAATGTTCAAGTGGCTACTGTGACCTTGTGATTTTTTATATATTTTTGCGTTAATTTTAACCGTTTCAGCGCCAAGTCGCGCAATCGCGCTACTTCCAAAAATGCCAGCATTTTTGAAACACGGAATTAAAAAAGCGCTACCGCGCCGTTTGGCAATTTTCGATTTTGAAACAACAAAAACCCGTGGTACTCAAACGGTTAAGAAATTTTAAGTTAAAAGTCTGTAAATCGATACTGCGAAATGTTTATAAAATTTTACTGAAACCTTCAACGCAAGGTTTCGATGAAACCTTGTGTTTCTAGAGTTTATTAGTGACACTATTAACTTCTGGAAACTTTCACATCGGTTATCGTTAAACTAAAGTCTCGATTTAGCGTTTCATAAATTATCAATTTTTCATTAGTTTTTTTTTAATTTGAGCTTCAATTTTTCATTTGAAGTAATTTTGTCATGTTTAGACGCAAGGTTTCCATGAAACCTTGTATGTTTAAAGTTTATTAATGACACTATTAAATTTTGGAAACCTTATATCGCTTGTTATTAAAGTAAGGTCTCCATTTATCGCCTCATAAATCATCAATTTCCGATCAGTTCAATAAATTTTTTATTTGAACTAATTTTATGGCGCTTCAATAAGCAACATAATCCTGCACAATAAAATAATCCCTTTTCAGATAAATATACAAACGATAGTTAAAAAGATGAATACTTGGAACTTACATAACAAAGTTTGTGAAAAATATTTAATAGTATTTGCCATATCAAGTCCAGAAGGTACAGGTTGACTTCCGTGAAGGAGCCGTTGATAATAGTCATGCAGACTCGTTAGTTTCAGAGAGTCTAATTAAAATACAAAACGACGAATCTTAGTAAACAATGAAAGAGGTATGAAAAATGTGAATAAGAAAGGGGTGATAATAAAATGGAACATGCTGAGTGTCGAGAGCCCACTACTGGATCTTCTAAGCTGCCTGACATTGTTCGTTCAAAGAATAGCGTGACAAGAGGTTGTACAAGATTTAGGAAGGGTTAAAAATCTCTTTTAAATAAAGAGATTCGAAGTCTTGTGCTTAAACGTGGCTAAAGTCGTACATAATATACGTTGCAACATCATGAACGTACTTTTGGTAAATATATATCAAGGATATATAAGAAAAGTGAGATACTTAATTTTTATTTTTCAGTTATTTCGCTTCAGCATTTATACAGGGTGTGCGGTGTAAGGTGTCATAGCCGAGAGACGGTGGTAAGTGGTGAAAAATTGAGAAGAAAAGTTATTCACCATTTTTCGAAATTCCCAATAATTACTGAGTTATTAATTGAAACGTTCCGACCAATTGGAACGCCAAAGAGGTTTTGACTCCTTACATCGCACACCCTGTATATTTTAAGGAAGTTTAGCCTGTTTTGAATTAAAATTCGTAACTGTTTGAAATTACACATACAATAGAATCCACTTTTTTTTCTATATACTCTAACTGTTGACACTTTTAATGTTTAACGATGCGCACAAAATGCGAAAATTCTGGAGCTTGTTTGAAGTCACTGATAAAGCAAAAATTGCTTTTTATTTTGAAAAAAACACCTGCAGTAATAAATCAGATCCTTTCAATTTTTGCAAATTATCTGAGATTAAAATACTAGGTCCTTCCAAGTGGGCGTATACAATTTTTCTATATCCGTATGATTATTTTATAAAATTTTTTACTTTTGTGGTATATAACATTGCGGAAGTTTTGTAAGAATATTTATCCGACGCGATTCTAATACTTTTTTTAAAATATAACGTGATATTGCCTAAGATTAACTATATGAACAAATTTGAACTTGCATAATTCAACTCAACATAGTTTATATATAACTATATTATAGTAAAAATTAAAACAAAGTTAATGTTGCGAAAACTTACTTCGAACAAAGTTTTTATAATATTCTCTACTACTCTATTTTATAATATATATATGGAAGCTAATAAAAATACAGTAAACTTTATTTTTTTGACTTCCATAAATATTTCAATATGGTTTGATATACCACTTCAATATAATTTAAATAATTTTGCGATATTTCGAATGAGACAATAACGAAAACCCATTGAATCTGCTTATAATGCCCTTATTCAATAAAATTTCTACTTTCTTATTTAATAAAATCTTCATTAAAATTTCTCTAAGATGTATTAGGTAACTCCAATATTATAGACATTTTTATTGTTTCATAATTGACAATTACATAGCTGACGTCACTTGCCTTTCGCGAGTTTATTATTTTACAAATCAGTGACGAATAAAATAAGAGGATAATGTAATTCCAGAATAATTAATAGAAATTTATAAATGTTATTTTTTTCACCAATTAGTATAAAATTGTACGAAACTTGGCCACTGACACGCCTTGTTGAGGGTTATAATATTTTCTCGTATCCTAAAATTGTTCCACGTTTTTAACATTTAATTCTTTCACGTGAAGACGTTTACTTACATGCTGCAAATCTGGTCCCCATTTTTCTCCACTTTGATTTGAATTTCCCTTTTGCAGCTAA
Organism: Gasteruption jaculator; assembly: GCA_949825005.1. Lineage (NCBI taxonomy): Eukaryota > Metazoa > Arthropoda > Insecta > Hymenoptera > Gasteruptiidae > Gasteruption > Gasteruption jaculator. The sequence continues at coordinate 3,667,028 of OX463761.1, forward strand.
ATAAACTATTTTCGAACTATGATAAATAAAGGAACAGTGTTCCTCTCTTTTTTTATTACATTTTTATAACTTCACCACGATTGTTATCAACTTAAGCAAAGACGTAGACGAATCATATATTTTTGGATGTCATTTACGCGGACTTCCGTGGCACTTCTTCATGAACTTTTCCGATAATAATGTTAAAACATGTGACGAGAATATATTTATTACGATTTGGAAATTGTTAAATCAACGTAAACTACGAAATAATGCATTTTAACATAGTAAACAAATCTTTTTGGATGTTGCAGGCTGAATCACCAGAGGGATTGGTCCATCCCTTGTTTTAGACGTCTTGGGGGTGAATGAATGTGCGCGCATCTTTTATCGATTTTATACTTTGGAGAATCGGAGTTTCTCTTATATCTACATTTCTCTTTTCTTTTTTATGGGAAAGAACAATCCGATGTAATATTTTCGCTTATAATTTCATGTTATTTAAGGTAATTACATTATTTTGCAATTTTTAAGGAGCGGTAAAGTAAAAGAAAAGCCAGAACGGAGGAAGCCCGAAACAAAAGTTAACACCAGCAAGATACTACAATTTTCGCTGTATGAGAAATAATATTCTCAATAATTATTTTTATTTACTTTAATTTATGTCTAAATATAAATTGTATTACAATTCTTCTATCTGCAGAAAGATCAGAAAGAAATTGAGTTTAAATTATTTTGTAGGAGTAATTTCGAAATACTCAACACTAAGGTGTCACATTCAATGTACTGACATTTAGTGTAAACTTTCTACCTGTAATTATTTATGATAACCCCCGGTTTCATTAAATTCTAACGTAATGGTTTAAAAAAGTATAATGTTTTAATTAGAAAATATCAAATATATATATAAAGTATCATTGAATTCAATTCAAAAGTAATTACTTGACTCAGGAAGGCATTCAATTTTGTTTTCGTTTCCTGCGAAATCGATTGTTGGAAATATAATATCGCATATTCTTTAAATATTTTACAAGCCGTCCATAGGAAATCTCAAAAGTATATTAGCTGTCGTGGTCTACTTAAAGTGATATTAAATTTGTAATGTATCTAACTGCTAATATGATAAAAATTGAAAAAAGTTAAAACAAAATTCTGCAGTTTTTACTCTATGAGATTTTCAAATAATGAGAAATATATACACTACCGGTCAAAAGTTTGGGTCCACTTCACAATGTTAATGAAATATGCAAGTGGACCCAAACTTTTAACCGGTAGTGTAGATAAATCGGTTTCAATAATTTTAAGTTTCTTTTCCGTGATTTTGATTTCATTCTGTATATTTCTAAGTAGCAGAAAAAATTACAAATTTAACCTTTCTAAAAGAGAAAACCGCCATATAATGCTGCGAGAAAGGTCTTTTGCCCTATAAATCCTCTAAATACCTGTATAATGGTAAAACACTAACTTGAATGCTTCAAAGGTCGACAAAGCAGATTGATGAAAACAGATCATTTGTAGCACAAATTATAGCTCTTTTTAGTGATCAAGATATTAAAACAATGATTTTTCCAATTTTTGTATTTTCATTACCTACACACTTTCTAGTCAACCCCAAAAAAATTTTATGGTAATTCGACAAATATTTTTTAAGGAACGGGCATAGTTGTAAAGACGACTTGGCACATTTTACACTGTGTTTAAAAATTTAAACGCGTTTTTCTCCAAATTATGTTTTTTAATCGATGATATCCCAGGAATTTTTACACAAGCTTCAGAACTTTATATTTTAGTCTTTAATCGAAGGTTTCTTAGATCCGCTCAATAGTATTCATTTTATAAAAAATTTGAAGACCAAGTTTTTGGACAAAAATGAAAATTTTTCTTTGGAAAGCCGCCATTTCCATTAAACGTGATGTTTTGCTATGAAAGCTTAATTCTTCAATGAAAGACAAGATCGTATCTTATGTACCGTATGGCCTCGCTAGAACAATTTCACTTTATAACAATTCCTCTCTATAAGACACGAAATTACCTCCCGATAACAATCTTTCTAGCTCCCACCACGAAAGTTTATCGACCCATCGCATTTCACCAATTGAAATTCACAATTCAATTGAAATTCACTTCCCTTCAAATATCTTATAACATAATTTTCAGCTGTCAAACTTTATCAATCTTGAAGTCGAAAATGTGCATATATAGTTTATATCAAATGCATACATATTATGCGTGGATTCAAAATTATATATATATACCAAAAAAAAATGTATAATTGTAGTGAAATTAATAACCATTATAAGTATAATGTTTATTAATTCTAAAAATCTACGACAGATAGACCAGCATTACGTTGTGGCTGTAACCAACTAAAAGATCTTTCTCGAGTAGCGAATTTATTTGTATGTGTAATATACTTATCTTTTACAAATTGTACATGTAAAAATATGTCTATACGTATCACATTTGCAGATACACAATAAATAATAATGTATAGAGAAAATTTGTCTTCTGCGGATAAGCTTATATACAGGGTATTTCACCTAACTTGACCACCTGAAATATATCGCTTGTTTTTAACGATAGAAAAAAAGTCAAGAGGAGAAAAAAGTATTTTCACGTTCGAAGGGACGTCGATTGGAATACCGGAAGAAACAAAATTCCAACACGCTTCTCACTCGTGAGAATATACTAATTCTTGTGACAAAATTTGGAATACCTTATTCGATGAACGAAAGTGGTTAAAAGTTTATGATAAATGTTAAAAATTCTGAAGTATTAGGACAAGTTCAATTTTTGAAATTGACATGGAGGGAAAATGAAATCATGGAGGGAACGGTGACTGGAGTGGAAAGATCGAATGATCTGTAACGAGGCCGATGGCGTTATCAGTTAAGTCGCTAATATGACGTCACTTGGCGATTTGAGGGATCGAAAGTAGGAGCAGGTCCTTACTTACCATCCCGTGTTGAAAAGCGAGATATCGCGATTTCAGTAGCGATTTACTTCCTTTATTTGACGATTGTTCTTTTTTTTCTGGTGATATTGCGTTGGTGAGTGGAGGTTTCCTCCCTTAGTGATTTTTGTGTGTAGTTTTATTGAGTCGCGAGAGAGTGATTTTTTTTTCTTTTCTTTTGCGATCGTTTTACTTATTTCTTTTTAGTATTAAAAACCGACTGGCACCCAAAATTAGAATCATTTTAGTTTTTTTTGTGTCAAAAATTTGAGTTTTGAAGCGACCGTTTAGGAAAATTTTTAAGGAAACGGTTGCACACTGCAGGCCAGCCGTTTCAATAGTAGTTTTATTTATAAAGTTTTACATAATAGAATTTGATAATTAACGTTGCAATATGGTAACTAGGCCCGAAATTCATAACGTAGGACACAAAATATAACACAAGCCCCAAATGCATAAATAACAGATATTTCAAGATTACATTTGAAAATCATTGTTCTAATATGATAATTAGGCTCTAATTATATAACATACGACCCAAAATAATAAATAACAGGTATTACGAGATTATATTTGATAATTATCGTTGCAACACGGTAATTAGATATTCAATACGTAACGCAAGTCCCAAAATAAAAGATAGGGCCCAAAAATATGAATATTAAGTTTTAGATGATTGAATTTGATACTTAACGTTGCAATATGGTAATGAAACTGTAAACATATGATATAAGGCCCGAAATACGACATAAGGCCCAAAAGTATGAATAGCAGAAATTACAAAATTACATTTGAAAATCATCGTCGTAACATTGTAACTAGATATTCAATAAATAATGGAATTTTATTTCAATATCAATACTATAAACGTGACGTACTTGTTTTATATCGTGATTGTTATTGAGATTCTTTCTGTATTTATAGAAAAGAACTCGTTTTTGTGATATTTTGCATCATTTTTTCAGGAATATCAATATTCACACATTGAACTTGTTCCTTTTTTTTCACTAGGGGTGTTTTTGTAGAGGGCATATTAAATGTTATTTGTTAAAGAATTGATTGTACATAATTGCAAACGAAATTGTCTCGAGACACCACCGTGTCTCTTGATATGTCATATTTCCCAACAATGACGAGCATACATGGTATATTTAAATTTTTCGACATGCCCACCGCGCCGATTTGACGTTCTTATTGGCCACGACAGTTTAATTAATTACTTGGTAATCATTCCAAATGTTTAAAAATGGTGCATAACATTTTTTCGGAAATTTTCGCCCTCTACCACTACCTTTCGGCTTGGAACTCTTATACCGTACACCCTGTATAATACCAAAAACTGAAGTTCGTTGCGATGGTAAGAGCAGTTGGAAATATGATTTACCAACAACGTCAACACTAATGCCAAATAACTAAAGTACAAACAATGCATCGCTTACCACTTTGAAATACACGTCTAAAAAGAACAGCATTATTCATTTTCATGAAATGCGAGTCATTTCGACTTTGAACATGCAATCTGTGAAGACAAAAAAGTATAGGAGGTAGCACCTGCTAGTAATTCCAAACTATGTCATAAGGGGTCGATTGTAGGTCGACCTATGACGTATTCTTGCAAATCGATATAACCTAAAATACCTGTGCACCTGAGTTACCGTTCTTACTATAGCAATGGTGAAGTCATTTCTCTTTAGCATACATGTATAGAAAAGTTGGCGTTGCTAAATTCGTATATACGGATATGCATTACAGACATGAAAGACAGCTCAACACGCAAGAGAATATTTAGGAGCTGTTCTTCCCTTAATATATCTTTCTGAGACGTGTTTTATCTACTTCATACTGTATTTCGATTTAATGAATCATTCATTTCAAGATCGATGCACTTCTATGCACAAATTCATTATCAGATCATTAGAAAATCATCTTTTACGTACTTTTGCATTTTTAATAATGCCACGATTTGTAAGTGATGAATAAAGTCGCGTACTTTTGAACAAAATCACATAAAATAATTGTGGAAACATTCCGTTTTATGAAAATCGGTAACTCTTAAACCAGAATATTTTTGTTTGTTTTTGCAGATTTTGAAATTTATTGAACTGAGATTGATTAAACATTTAATATAATACATTTTTATATCCATCACATAAAGTATCCAATATTAATAAAAAAAAAACAGCAATGTTTGCAGCCCTGAGCGATCACAGAAATAAGTCATCGCGTTTAAGAGCATGTAAAATCTGTTTCACCTTGAATTACAATTTTATGAAACGTCTCGTTTAGGCGCTCATGTGGTCCCTTTCCTATTGGTTTCCAAAGGATTCATTAAAATCGAAAGATTTAAATTTAGAGTTAAAATGGAGTTGGTGGCGAGAGATCAGAGCGGATGAATCTGATTGGTATTTATAGCAGCTTTACTATTTCGAGATATTTCCTTTTTATGATACCAGAAGATTTTTGGGAGCGACAAGTAGCGATGGAAAGAAAGGAGAAATGAGCAAAGAAAGTTTTTCCAAATTCCGTAAGTCGGACACTTGTTCTAACAATCAAGAGGCGCCATCATTTTTTCTATGTTCGCCCGATTTTTCCTTTGTTTACGAACAAAAAGACAAATTGTGGAAAAACGTTTAATAAACAATGGATAAATTTGAAAGGTGAGTTTCAGTATAAAAATCGTATTTTTGTTTTCAGGTGTTTTTTATTCAGAAACAGAAGAGAATAATAATTATATTATAAATAAACTGTTCTGTGATAATAATAATTGTTTTATAGCACATTTAAATGGAGCGTTATTGGCGATCTATTTTCTAAAACGTACCCCAGAATTCTCATGTTAGACGGTCGTTTAATAAAATATTTATACTCATATTCTGGCATTTGGAACTGGAAGACTCACCACCTCGTTCATGTAGACTCGTCAATCACCCCCTATCTTGAGCTAATTCTGTCTGTTCCTTATCGTAACATCACAACTCCCTTAAGTCCAGTTTAATATTGTCTTTCCATTTATGTCTTGATCCCCCTAATGGTTTCTTTCTGATACCTGTTACTATTCGGTATGCAGTCCTCGTTTCGTCCATTCGTGCTACGTGTCCCGTCCACTATATAGTCTTCAGGATTTAATTACACCAGGTTTTAGAGCTCGTTATCTGTTACAACCAAAAACACACGATGTAGATTGAAAAGCAACACTTGGTTTTCTAACAACGGGACATTCGCTCAAAACGCTATTTGCAGATGGAAGCTTTTTGTTAGTAGTAAATCCACAGTTATACTCCAGCTCAGCCAATCATCGTACGAATTAAATAACAAGCATACGTATGTGATGGATATTCCAATTTCGAAAATTAAACTATCGATCGATCCCTCATATGTTTTTTGAAGGATGCATACGTTGCCATACATAAAATTGCCATTAAGGCAAATTCCAGCAGCCTCAATTATAGCCTCAAAATGATATACCGTAGGGAACTCAAATAATACAACGAAAAACAATACTCTAAAAAAAATCCTAAAAATATACTATAAAAATATCGAGAAATAAAAGTATGCTAATGTTAATATTATTTCTAATATTTGAGAAATTTCTAGTACCGTAGAAACGGCAACACACCTAGAAATTTAGGATTATTAATTATTATCCTTTGAAGTACGGTACGACTTATAAGTCCTACTTCTCTTCTTTCAAATTTTATTTAGTTGATATTTTTTTGTTACTGTTGGACCGTTTTGTTTCATTTTTCTGGTATTTGAGATGGAATAATGAATATTACATAACGTTTCTAATGAACTTGTTTATAAAAAGGGTGTTATAAATAAATTACAATTAATGCCACTTTTCCAAGAAAAATGTACGCCTCAAAAGATTGATGGTACAGCAACGATAAAAACAGAAAATCCACTAAATTGTTTGAAAAACTTTACACTCAAAATTTGTTACGAGTCTATAAAAATTACTAGTTAAAATCGGATGAAATTATTTGAATCTGCTTTCTTTTTCTACCAATTTCTCCCTTCCGAGATAAGCTCTACTTTTGCTATAACAGAAGTGTAATATTGAAAAGAGCACTTTTGAGAGCCTCCTATTGTTCTTGCATCAGAAAATAAGGCTTGTCGATCATTCAAAAGCGGAAAGAAGAAAAGACGAAATATGAGTGAGGGGAAGAAACCCTTGAGTAAAAAAGATGAGCGAAGGGGATGATTTTCAATGTTGAGAGCTTCTAAAGTCAGGTAAAGTCGATCGATTTTGATATGTGATTCACACATACGCGTATACATGTGAGAACCGCAATAGCAACAAAGGTGTACGTTGCTGATAAAAAATTCAGAAAATTCGTATATAAATATATAGATATATGTATATTGCATTTATGTAAATGATTTATCTAGTTTATACATAGACGTATTAGAGATCCCAAGGAGGAAATATGAACGTACTATGGTGGTTGCCTAGGACACCACGTTTAGGTATAACATCACTCTACATCGCAGACGCCACTTTTATACAACCCTAGAAAGCAGGGGTGAAGAAGTGGAACTCAGTATTCACGGGGCTTTCTACCTCGACAGTACTATCTTTCGAGACTTTAGAAGAATACGAATGATACAAAGAAATATCAATATTTTTGCCTTTGCCATCAAACGTGCCTAAAATATAGTTTTAATGTATTTATATAATTCAGAATGAATTACAAATGGTTCCATTGACGACGGTTTGAGGAAACGAAATAGATATATTTAGGGGAAGATCCGTTTTTCACTAAATTTTTTAATGTGCTTTTTCAACAACTAAACAAGTGGAAGAAACGTGACTCAGGAAAAAAGTGGTTACACCTCGCTATCAAAAATAGAATGCAATCTTTATAGATATCGAACGTAGGTAGTATAGCATAGTAGTAAAGATGTTTATAAGTCAGACTTAGTAGAAGTTCCACTGTATTATACATACGGTACTTATTTTCTAAGATGTGAATGATTTATTTATGTGGCTGAGTTTATTTACAAACTCGATAAGTAATTTATTAAGAGTAGAGTTGGATTTATTCTTTTGATATTTAAAATATCTAAGAAAAATTAAACGGCGTTGTTCCTTTTATTGTACAAAATAGAGACAAGAAACAACAATTTGTATTCTTTTAAAAGTATAAAAGTGTGCGACTTTATATTTATTTCATGGGATACGTTAACCGTGGTACATAGTACAATTTCCCAGAATTGCGGTAGTTTCCAATTCTACAATATTCGCTAACGTAAGTAGAATAGAAAATCATTTATGTTACAGTAACCGTTACACCTACAAAGTATATGTATATGCGTTACACTTTCACAAAATACTCTATTTTTCATAAAAAATTGAATCGTGTCATTTACAATTGAAGTTAAAATATAAAAATCACACAATTCAAACAAAGTATGAAATTAGCTTCTAATATCAAAATATTAGTTAATATACGGTTGAACAGCAAACTTTCCTTTTGTTAACATTTTGTATTAGTCGTTCATATGAAAATACCGTATTCTGAAAATTTGCGATATTGTAAAGAATTCCAAATTTAAATAAAAAATTGTTTTTAATTAATTCGATTTAAATGGAGTTGATTAAATTCCATATCCTCCAAACTGAAAACAAATACTTAAGAAGGAAACAGATTCGAAAGATACGGAAGTGTTTTGTTGATATTATATTTATTTTTTTTAAAGTTTTCCTTAGAAATACGAAAAAATTTTAAACATTATTATTTTTAACTTATAAAAATAAAATGGAAATAGTCATTTTTTCTCTAGAACCACGTAAATAAGTTATTTATTAATAGTGGAAGGAGTATCTGAATCAATGAAAAATTGAAAACAATACATTTACAAATCACTAATGTGGTATAATTTATAATAACTTTTAAACAATCTGCCGTGCTGCAGAATATTTGAAAAATAGTGTTATAAAAGCGGCGATTTTTTGACAAATTTTCTCTCGGTGATTCCTTTCTGTGACACATCCTACAAGTTTTTATATTAATTAATTAAAGGTAAAAAAAATCTTTGAAAAAATTATGGTCTCTTTGAAACTATAAATTCCTTCTCATACTAAAGTTTTTAATTAAATACTTTATCACGTACACATATTCCTTCCCTTGTTTTTGGATGTTTTTGCCACCAACACAGCCGGTGATCTAATTTTAAAAAGCGTTTATAAAAATTCAATAGATAATAAAAGGAGCAGGAACAATTGTTTGTTATGTATATCAACTGATGCTGAATATTTTTTGTCCCATATTGTTCATTGAACGTATTTCTATTATTATCTGTGGCATTCAATTCGAATGATCACGCAACGACAATTTCAATCGAAATTTCTTTGAATGCCTCACTGAATTATGAAAAAGCTCTGATGGCGCTCTCAACCGCCTTATCTTCTTAATGTCTTTAAAAATTGTCGGAAAATATGTTCTTTCAAAAGTAAGAAGGAAAAGGAGAGTCAGTGGGTCACCCATAAATTTTAAACTTTAACAAAAGGTACATTTACAAAGACAGTATATATTGATTATCCCCTTAAGTATGAAGTGCTTCAAAGAAAATGACACCGATTTCTTGATTTATTGTAAATAAAAAATAAATAAAACAGTAAAGGAACAGAAAAAATCTCTACTTTAAATAAAAAATAAAAATTTCTACTGTAAAAACTACCTATTTTAGGTTTATTAAGGTCCCCAATTTACAAGTTAATCGGTCCAACCATTTTCAAGATATTTTTGATACCCGTTATAAAAACATTTTTTTTAAAAGCATTTAAAGTTTAAAATTCGGTTGAAAAGTAGATTCTAGACCGATTAACTTTATTTTTGTGGGAATGTTCTTAAAAGTAAAGAAAACTAGGAGTAATGACATAGGTTACGTTTCTACAAAAAAAAATTGAGGAAAAAAAGCTTATTTTCATACGCCACTAGGTGTATGTATTCCCGTAATGAATGCGCTATTATGACGTATAAAACTATTACTCAGAAAAAAAGTGAATTACAAAATCTCTTATGAATATTCCATAAAATTCCTACTTTAGGCGATATATGAGCCGCTCAGTGCACACATCGATTAACTCCACTTTTGAAAAATCTTAAATTTAAGTGTCAAAGCACTTGGTATAGTCATAACTTTTGATATTTGAGCCGTTCAGTGCGCAAATAGATCCCTAGCAAAACCCTAGCAAAACCCTAGCAAAACTCCATAAAAAATGAATTCAAGAAAAATAATAAAGTAGCATATATTGCTTTTGAAAAACCTTTTTAAATAACAAATTTTAAAAATGGACAAAAATGGAGTTAATCGATTTGTGCATTGAACGGCTCATATAAGATCCGAAAACCTTAATTTATCACGAATAGTACCAGAAAAATGAAAGATAAATGACTTACCTCACACTGATAGTGTCGAATGTAAGATTTGACCTCAAAAATCTTATAATTATCGTAACAATTTCATGAAACATCTATGAAATAATTAATTTTCGATCAATTTTTAAAATAAATACAGCGACTCATTGTCAGTTGAGAATGTTCAATTCATTAACGGTCGGTGTACCCATTTCCTACATTTTGGTATCAGTTGTGAAATAATCATTCGCTAGGAACGTATCTCTCGATATGCAAATATTTAATTATTAATTCAGCTTGTGATAATCATTAGCCCATTCATTTTTTTCCGGTTATGAATCACGCATGATCGAATGAGTAATGCGGAGATGGATGAAGCATAAAGTAAAGTAGGGAGATAATAAAAAGTAAACAGATGAATCAACCATCCCCCTTGTTGTCAATATGTAGAAACGTAAGAAAAAGTATTTCGTTATACGTTGAAAAAAAAAGGAAGAGAGGGGGTGGATGACGATGAAGGGAGGCTAGATAGACCCAGTGTTCCTTCCAACTTTTTTCCACCCCATGTAGTACATACATACAAAGTTTATCAATATATTGAAGAAGACACAGCCATCGCTAAGTTGAAGAGTAAGTGTAGGATGGCGTTGTACTGCATGTGATTTGATTATGTTGGTAACACGCTCCGTATGTTACCCCTAATTGTTGTGGCATACCCCCTGCGTAGATCCCCAGGATATTTTACACCCTTCACCATTTAGATACGCATTAGCTTCCTAGTCGTTGACTTCGGGAATTTGCAGTTCCTAGTTATACGCACTCAAAGCGAACGATGAATTTTTATTAATATACTAAATCCGTTAACGTCGAAAGGAAACCACTGGAACGTATTGGAACTATCGAATTTCTATAAAATGAATTATCAGCTGCGTTCGGTTGCAAAAGAGTCAGTTGTTGGAAATATGACATTATTTCGTCTCTTTTCCACGTACATGAATTATGGAATAATGCGATTAAGGTTAAAGTGCGAGAAATTTATCGCTACACTGTTCATCGCAAAATTTGTAGTTGAAAGCAAAATTGGTTACCCTTGAATGACTGAAAGATCGAAGCTGAGTTTAAGAATTTTGGAACCAAATGATTTTACGAATAGAAAGGGATACAATGGTGAAAATGCAATGTTCCCGAGCCTGGCATCCCGACTAATTGCGTTAATAATTAATAATTTTTCGAATAAAAAGTTGCTCGAGTTCCAAACCTTAAGAGCAAAGAGAGTTCTAAACGTTACAAATATTTTTCTTTATCGATTTTTACATGTATGTTTTTTCTTATGTCTTTCGGTCTTAAAATAATTTAATTTAATATTTGTGTTGACGTTTTAACTACTAACACGTTATCATCTTCAGTTAAAACTTCCTTTTTATAATTGAGATTATGTTTTTCTCAAACGTTTGTTTAAATCGACCTTTGAAAACTTTGTTAGTTTTAAAATTGTAATATTCAGGAATTATATTATTATTTAACTAAATAGGTTAGGTAATCTTCCATAATTGTTAGTTTCTTTCGACTGTGATCAAAATATTTCATATTTTATTTAGTTTTTAAACCAAATTGTTTATTGATAAAAACTTATCCTATTTTGATTATGGCTATATCCTTCTTCCTCCATATTTTCCTTCTTTCCTTTTTTCTGACTGTCCAATGGTAATTTTTAGAAATACCCCTTCTTCGAAAATACATTGTAAATAAATATATTTTATTTATTTTTAGAAGAAAAAATGTACATATATTTTTTTACATCCTACGATCAAAGAAGGGACATTTATCAAATTTGTTGATTTTGTTTAATTCAAAACTCTCTCTTTCCACTTTTGTTATAAAATTGGCGATTCTAGGTTAAAATGCTGTTATTGGCTATAACATTTTGTTATCTAAAATAATTATCCTTTACAGACACAGCCATAAAGAAAAATAATAATACCAAAAATCCGCTTTTATTGTTGAATAAAATTGATGTTTATAATTTTGCTAAATATGAATCACTGGCTAAAAGGACGGAGGAAGACTGCTACCCTTTTCTCTTTTTACGGTACCCTGTTTTCTTTTTAGGGGGTTTTGAATAGCTTAGCAATTAATTGAATACAAGGAAAGCTACTCAAAGTTACTTTCGTGCATATGTACGGAGATATAAGTCAAGGGGTCGCAGATGTAAAACTTGAATCTAGTTTACATTAACCCTATTAAGCCTTTAATATTTCCGTCCCTCCTTTAACTATAGTCCCTTGGGGTGTAAAACATTGGTTTTTCCCTTTGATTTAAGCTGCAAGTCTCCGTACACGCGGTCATTAATTGTCACCAATGTTCATTTAGGTAATAGAAGCTGAATTTATGGCCTTCTGGTGTGATAAATTTTCAATTCAGATTGTTGAAATGATTTTTTATTTGCAAAGGTCGGTAATACCATTTTATAGCAGTATTCGGATATCGGATATTCGTAATCCCAAAATTTCTTTGGACTTTCGTTTATTAATTTTGGATATTTTCAAACGAATTGGAAAATTTACGCGGATTATTTTAATTTCAGCGAAGGAATTGTCATTCGTATTGGGAACAGGTATATATTTTCACCACTTGCACTCGAAGTACTCTCCATAGATATTGCCAAAGTTTGATGTTTACAAATAACTTATAATTAACATTATCATTGACAAAATGTTCGCATTATGATAGTAATAAAATGACATTAAATTATCTTGCCTTTTAAATTTGATATGCAACTCCACGTTCAAATAAATCACACGTTACATGGCCAGATACAGCAAAAGAGTTCCAGTGCTGAAAGCTTTAGGCGAGAAAAAGTCCGAGTGCAAAAAGTGAAATTATTTAGTTATTTATGTATAACACACTTTTACATATGAGTAATTATTTTGTATATTAAATTTGACAGTTTCGATTAATCTGGTTAAAATATGTATCAGGCTCAGGTGATATGCTGTAATTTTATACATTCAACACATATTTAACAGTTTGATGTTATTTCGTTTTACTGGCTTACATTTACACAAGTCACTTACCGTAGAACCTAAAAAAAGTTTAACAAGAGTCCCGATTTGACTTTCGGATATAAATATTTGTCAAATATTGGGTGATGTTCGTGTCATTTATCGGAACGAAGTCTATTAACCTAGGCTATTATGTGTGAAAATTTTAATGATTACCGAAGGGGTTAATGAACAGCTTACGTCAGAAATGTGAACGAATAATATGAGCCGTTTATTTTGAAAGTGGCCCAAGTCCATTTATGAATCGTTTGTTGTTAACTGTAGTAACATGCAACACTTACACTCGATTGTGATAAAAAACATTTTGCGGAAATGAAGCACAAATAAACTTGGACCACTTTCAAAATAAAGGGCCCAATTAATGTATAATTTATTTTCTTCTCCTTTTTGCTAAATTCATTAAACTCAATGTAATTGCATTGGAATGATATAAAGAGTAATAAATTTTTATTCTAAATCGAGAACAATCTTAAATACGATCTTCATGCTTCGCAGATTTCTGCATGACACTTAGCTACCCCGAATGATCAGAATAAGCGTTGATTATATTGGTATTAATATAATAAAACACGTGAAGTATTGTCACGTGAACGAAAATAAGCATTTCCTTTTTAAATCCATTTATTGAAGTTAAATATATATTGATTAATAATAGGCTTTTCATTTTAACAAATTATCAATAAGTAACAAATCTTTCGACACAAATTATCGAGGAAATGGTAGCAAACGGAAATAATGAATATCAATTTATTTATTTTTTTAATTTCTATTAATATATTTCTATTATTCGGCACATTTTTCGCAAAAATATTAAATTTTGTTTTCTTATTGTTTCTATTTTTTTTTTACACAATAGCCCACTTCGCAACTCTTCCGTATTTGTGAAGTGTAAAGTGATAAAACAGAAGTTTGTGGTTTTTTATACACAGTGACTGCAATTTTGTTATTGAACGTGCGTTGCTTATTCTCTCCTTCTTCGTTATCACTAACATTCCACCTTTGGGCACGTTGATTGGTTTGTAAACGAAAACGAACACTGAAGCCAGAGGATTCGCTTCAGTTTACGTTGGTACAGCGCATTTGACATATCGGATTAGAAACGAAAAAATTATCTCCGTTATATTATTTTCGTGGAGAATTTTCATTTTATTTTTATACTAATTACTGAAATCATGAAATTACGAACGACATAAATATATTTTTATAAAATCAGCAAGCCTATGAGTTTCACGGATTCCGTAGGTATGCTACATATTTTTATACACATGAAATCCATCCTGCGTGAGTAAACTGCATCATCATTGGCAAACCACTGGACCTGTTGAAACCGTATTCACACCATATTTTATTGAGGTAGTGAGTAAGGTTTTTATTAAGTATAACGCCGATAGGTAGCGCTGGAATCTAACTTCTATACCTGTGAACCGATTTTGCTTATACTTGCAGGAAAAGTTTCTTGGTGGAAAAGAAATCGTTTTAGTGTGCCTTCATTCGGTACGTGGCGCTACAGTTACAATTGAAATAAATCAATTAACCCTTAATGGTCACACGTTCTAAAAATAACGTATTGGTCACACGGGGTCAGAATGACCCCAGCCATGTTTAAACAATTACCACGTTGCCAATGTCATTCCGAGCGACTCATAAAAATTCAGAATATTAGTTTGAACCTTTTAGAATGAGAACATCGTCGCAAAAAATTTTTATCGAATTTTCAAAATGGCGAAAAAAAATCAGGCAAAATCAAATCAAAAGTTTACTAAAAAAAATCATAACTCTGGCAATTTATAATATTTTTTCATAAAATTTTAGGGTGATATTTTTGAGATATCAGAGTGTATAAAAAAAATAACTTCAAAGTGGGCGCTTCAAAAAAGGTATTTATTTTGACATTTGAAGATGGTTTTTCCCGACGTTAATCTTATCTTACAAAGGAAATCCCAAAGCACTATTAGAGGAAAGGCTAGACCAATCGGGACTCGCCAATAATTTATAGTAATTCTAGTTAAAGTTTCGGTTGGGGTCATTTTGACCCCGGGTGACCATTAAGGGTTAATATCGATTAATATTGACATAGAATTATTATTGTATTGTTTGCAGTTCATGACAACAGTATTTTCCTTATCTATATACATTTTCATTATAAATTTTATACATAAAGAACAAGAAAAACTAACGCTAAAACGCTATTGCGTTTGTCACAACCGGCGCGGCCTGAACGGAAAGTTCAGTGTCGGTCACAAGTGGCATGCTATAGTTTTATTCGTCGCTTCTTTTCGATATTTGGAAACCATCAAATTCAGGCATGCCATAAATTTAGTGTTCATTTTGACGTCGGTGGTTTGGAGTAGCAATATTGCACGTGCCCTTGTCTTGTTTCTCTCACACACACACACACACATACACAGCAACTTAGTGGCTAAAAATTCGATTAAAGAAGCAGTTACCAACTCTTATAAAACTAAATGAATCGAACATTATTAACGTCAAATGATAACAAGATTAAATATGGCATACCGAAGATAATCGTGTTAACGGGTGCGATACGATTAGAATAATTGTATTATAAAACCTTGCATTGATATATGTCAGTGTCTGCATTAATGTAAAATCATGTGAAAAAAGAAACGCGAGATAGTACATAGTAAAAGTAGTCTGACGTTCATTTCCTTTTGCTGCTTGCTCTTGCTGACGCTGTTATAACTAGTAAAGCTAAGATAAAATATATAGTAATATGAAACAACTCTTTAAGCTACAACTAAAAGTCCTTGCCGCAGCCTTGCGTTTTCTCCTTGAGGTTGAATTCTATTTAAATGTACACCACACCAAGGGAAAAAGAGAGAGAGAAACTTGTACGTATACACATTCTAGACACTGTAACTACAATCAGAGGACATAGAACTCTTGGTATGTTGTCCCCCTACTCTGTCTTTTCTATTCCTTCTTCTGACTCACAGGAGAATGAATTAGTCTCGAAAAATCTGTTTATAGGCACTCTCATACAACAAATATTTGTTTTCCACCATCCTGACCACATTTTTCACCATTCTTTGTCACCAAGCTAAAACAAATGTTTATGATAAATGATCCAGTCTGGGTCACGGATCTATGTCACACTATTCTCGCGGACGAGCAGTCGTGAGCATTAGGCGAGTTGTTGTTGGTTCTCGAATTGAAGGAAATAGGAAACTCGTGAAAAAGACAAAGTGGTTTGGGGTCCCTAATATACGTCTAACCACATCCGTGTAATAAAATATAGTTTCTCTTTTGAAAAAAAAAACCTAGTCGATTGAACTATTATAAATGTTGTGAGTATAATACATAAAATTTCGAAGTTTATTTAATATTGGTCCAATGTAACATGGATCTCAAGTGGCGTCTAGTCGCAAATAACTAAAATATAGTTGATGGGACAAATGAAAATGAAAAATAGTTAAGAAATGTGCGTCTATTGACATGTGTTATAAATACACCTAACTCTTTTTTTATACACTTTATTTTTACATGAATTTGAAGATACACGGTGAAGAACCCTTTCATTTTTGAAGAACTTTATCCGATGTAACAGAATTTCGAAACCATTGTCCGATGTACGCGATTAAATATAGTTCTTTCCTAATCTATAATTTACTATAGAAATTTTACTGTAGAAAACTTACCCTTCTTTATACCTTTCTTAAACGAATTTCTGAGGAACGTATCTACCGTGTAAAAAAAGAATTAGGTACTTGGCACGAACAGGTTTTGCTAAAAGCATGAATGAATTCTTTCTAAAATTTTTTTACTACTTAATAAATTGATTTTCACTATCGCAGTAAAGTTGATTTTCAAAATCACGTTTCATTACTAAAACGAAGGAATAATGTTTTTACCATAACTATTTCCATTTTCCTATGCGATCTCATTTTCAGTCCTGTGTCGGCATAAGCTGAGTTCATTGTATTGTATTTGGAAAATCCTAGTTTTGGTTCTTCGATGGAAATTCGATGGAAACAAAGTAAGACTACAATAATAGAAAATACTAATGAAGAAGTTACAGTGTAAGAAAAAGCGGGTCTTTAACATTAAGTTGTTTATTTTGCGTTTTCTCCTACACATGTTATAAATAAATAGTATGTCAGTCATTCTTTGACTGACGTACATATCCAAAAATATTTTATGTCGTAGGACCTAATTTCCCTTCGTAATAATCCACAAACTACTAAAAGATCACATACAGGTACTTATATCTCAAACAAAATATCCTACGAATGATTAATTAGATTAATTAGATCCTTTCAATAATTAGATTTCATTTCGTGATGACATTTTTGACCGTCTGTTGGCATTTTTGGACATGAGACAGAAGAAAGATTTTCTAAGATATATTTCACAAGTGGACTGTTTTTGAATCACTTCATTTGTAATAAGGTCCTGCCAGAATAGTACAAATTGTATTAAATATGAGAAATCAACATTTTTGAAATATTATGTGCATTTCATGTGAAATAAATTGCTTGTACAGCGTGTTGAATAATTTGTAACAAAAAATTCCTACAGTAGGACTGACAATGAGAAAATAATATTGTATTAAATAAATTAAATTCTTGCACAACAAATAAATGTCTTTTTTGTCGCTGAAGTAACACAAGGAAAAATTAATTATAATTTTAAAGGTAATACAGAGTAAATTGGAAATGAATTTATACAAACTTTTTATTATATGTATACCCAAAACGGTGCTAAAAAAATTATTGAAATAGTAGCAAGGTGATCGAAACCCAAAATGAACTTTCAGAATGATTATTTGCAATCCGAAAAGAATTATTAATCGTAATAACACCAAATTTACATATAAAAAAACACGAAAGCTTGCATCCCAACTATTTCTTCTGTGCATTATTCCAAAAACAATCTTCTTATCATTCGGAATGATAGTCATGTTTCAGTTTTGTCAATGGAAAGATAATTGCCATCCAGTATTTTACCATTTATGGATTTGTAGCGAAATTGAGTTAGAACTCACTTTGGCTGTTTTCCTCTCCTCCTAATGTTACGAAGAATTTGAAGTAAAAATACGATTGTTACTCTTAAGAAAAGTCAGAAAAGATATCATACAAGAGAATCATGAATTCCAGCTTGCCTTGAAGAAACATTAAGTTCCTGTTCCCTCTTCAAGGTTTCATGTCTACGGTCTCCAATGTATGGTATGACTCAAGAAGTCAATGTGCGCCTGTTGGAAACCTATAACTCTACTCTATTCATTCGTGTATTTTTTTCATTAAACGCCTTTTCCTTTATTCTTTCTAACTCCCACCTTTAACTTCTCTTTTTAACAATCGCATCTATATGCTTTTGTTAAGATGTCTTGTTTGTTGGTAAGAGGATCTTAAAGGAACACACGCGAAGAAAATGATAAATATGTAAATTCGTATGAACATATATCTTGCAATTTTTCCTAGACATCAGCTACACGTCAGTTTGAAAACGATACTTTTGATACCACTGTTTTATATTTTCGTATGCCCCTTTATAGGGAAAAGAGAAAACTTGTTTGGAAAGGTAATGGTGGTTTTTCTTTTTCATCTCAAACAGGAATGAAATAAAAAAGTAGAAGTTTCATAAATTTTAAACGATGAAAGGGTTGACAGTCGACACTATGCTAAATTCAATTTATCTCCCGAAAAGAAAGAAAAGAACCATGCAAAATTCTTATGCTGAATGGGAAACGGTGAAACCAGCTTATCTTATAAAACCACAATAATTTTATGAATCATTAATTGAATGGGTCACCTCAAAAACGTTGTAAGCTACAAATTGCAAATTGTTCAAAAACCTCCAAAAATGAAAAAAAAATAGCCTAATCGATTTTTTAAAAACTCCATCCATTTTTTAAAAAATTGTATAAGAAAATCCATCAGGTCATTTTTTTTTCATTTTCGGGGGTTTTTGAACAATTTGCAATTTGTACTTTACAACGTTTTTGAGGTGACCCATTCAATTATAAAACCTAAAGTAAACCGAAACAAGACTAAAAGTAAATGAATTAACAATAAACGTACTAAAAAAGGCAATATTCAATAATAATAGCAACAGATTTATTAAAATTGAATTTTTTTTTTTCTTATCAACTTGGCAAGTTACTATTCTTAACCCTTTGGATGCCAGGCCCTTTTTCACGATATGCGAAAAATACCACGAACCGATGGGACCGCCGATTTTATACTTACGCTTCTCTGTATTGTTTTATCACGTGAAAAATACCGATTTTTTGGGCATTGGCCTTTGGCATTCTTCGCATGAGAATTGAGGGCCGACAGATCATTCCGCTGGCATCCAAAGGGTTAATGCCTATACAATTTCCTATAAAAATTTTTCTACACAGAACCACAATTATTCTATGAATCATTAATGCTATCGTCTACTAATATCGTTTTTCTGTGAAAAGAATAAAACTTTCGCATATCTTCTTTTTTTTCATCCCAGGAAAGCCACGAAAAATAAAATTTAATTTTACCTGATAAATTAGTAGAAAAAATGAGTCACTGTTGGTGAGTTCAAGAAATTATAAAACCTAAAGTAAACCGAAACAAGACTAAAGGTGAATCATTTAGCAATGAACGTACCAAAAGAGACAATAAAATGAATATCAAGTACATCAACAAAAGAAAATGAGTACCAGTGACGAAAAAATGAAATAAATCCAAAACAGGTTTACGTATACACATATATATATATATATATATATATATATATATATATATATATGTATATTTATTTTTTTTTTCTTTCAGAAGAAGGAAGTAAAAGGAAGTTGAGAGTTCCCAGGGTAAACTTGATTGAATATGGAAGCGTTTCAGCAGCAGCAACAACGTGCTAAAGAAAATAATGAGTAAAAGGCTAATAGTGGTATCAACTCACTTCTGACCTCCAAGTTTTCAACTTCCGACTTTAAATAAGTTTATCCTCCTTGAGTGAGTCAGGAAGGCGCCTTTCCTTCTACGAAGATGAGTGCTAAGATATCAACGTTACTTGCTCCACCAACGAGTGCACAGTCAACTGTGAACCATCGTCTTAAGCAATCATCAGGACATTTAATTCCAAGAGGTACGTTTTTAACAACAAGAAGGGACTCGCTCATTTTTCTCTCGAGTTTCACTAACACACTTTTTATTTTCTATTTATTAAACGATCGGAAACTGTCCCTTGGATGTTCCATGAACTCTGCTTCTTGTTAATTAATGCAAAGTGTCGCACCATTGAATAACATTAGCATCTAATTTAACACGTGGATAGTTGCACAAAACTATGTCACTTTTTATATCTCATTCTCCTTCTGCCTATTTATTATTGTCATCAGAACGTGTTTTGATACAACTTTTTGTTACTTTTGCGAAGCAAGAATTGGTTTTCTTTTTAATCAGACTGATTTTTATGAAATGCCGGTTTCAAATTTCTCATTTGTAAAGATTTATTAACAGGTTACATTCTTTCAAAAGCTACAACACTTTTTCAATACAAACAAAAAAAGATACATTTTTAATTTAACTTTTCGAATTTCCTTTATATTCTTCTTGGGAAAGCAAAAGAGTACTTATGTTTCTTTTCCGTAGACTCGTGAAGTTCGTTGCAATTGCAATATTAGTAAGCTAAATAAAAAATTTGCAGTTCTCGAAAATCACTCGATGTTACAATTTAAAATCTTGACTTGGACCACTTTCATAATTATGGGCACATATGTAAGAAGTAGCTAAAATTAATTAATATACACACACACGCATAATTTTGAAAATTCAGTCGCGTTTCATTTTCATCCAAAAAATTATAGCGTAAAAAATTTCATTATAATTTCAATTTTTGTATGAAACTTCTATTTAAATACTTACTCAATTGATTTACAAAGATTTCTACACCTTTTTTGTATAATTTCCCGTTTCATTTTAATCATCTTTTTTTTTCTACTGCTCATGAAATTACTTTCCAAAGGGAAAAAGAGTAGTTGTTCTTTGATCGTCCTAAGTGTCGTACTTCAAGGACTTGCTGAATGAGCTTTTAAAAATTGTTAATGTGACACATTCCCATATTGAAATCTTAGACTTTTCATCCTGGAGTAAAATTTCATTCTTCTTCATTGAAGAATGTATCTATCTTACGATTAGTTTCTTTTACCGTGGCACACGTGCTGCAAATGCCAAATTTTATTATGACACCGGAATGGTTTTTATTCCGGTGAATGAGTAAAAAGTAACAACTTTACCGCAAATGCGTTAAATAGACAAATTTTAATCAATTCGCCAAATCTATAACATAAAACGACGTAAAAATTAATATAATTTAATGTTTTCATTCACTTTTATAGTTATTTTTATTCACTTTTTTCACCAATTAGTTCAAATTCGTACGACAACAAAAATCGATCGACATCTAGTCAATTGACGATTCAAAATTTTCTCCACCAATGCAAAATATAATCCAACCGAGTGTAACGCGAAAATTTCAAGAAAATAATAAGATAATATCATCTTAATACTGTTAAACAATTTTTTCTTTAATAAGATAATATTATCTTATTAATTTTCTTTGATTTTCGCGTTACACTTGGTTGGATTATACTTTGCATTGGCGGGGAAAATTTTGACATGTCAATTAACTAGACGCCGATCGAATTTTTTCTTGAACTGATTTAATCCATCTCATTATTACCTTGCAAGAACTACAAGATTCGATTTTTTTTAATGAAAGTAGTTCAGAAAAAGTAAGATAATGAAATTTGTTGATCTTGCCATTTGCTAATTCATTACCGTGATTTGTGAAACCTTTCGCAACGGTAACGTTCTGCAATAATGACACATCGGAACACGTCATAACGTTGTTTCGTAGTATTGCACTGTTGTGACTTGAATGAAATGCATTTTGATACGATTTCAGTGACAGAAGTGACTACGGCTAAAGGAAGAGCTGTCAAAAGACCAGCTGTCCCCGAAATAGAAACTCTGTCCTCCTCATCGGCTTCCTCAAAATCGTCAAGAAAATACGTGGAAGAAAATTCTCAAGAAAAATTCGAAATGCCTGTTTTAACGCGTGCTTGTTCAACCGCAGCCTCCCTTCCAAGGATTAAGCGCTTTTCATTGGGACCTGTTACACGTAAGTAAATGTTTACGAATGTTATAAAACACCGCGTGTGATTTATTTGGTTTTGGACATTGCGTAAATGATTTCGGTTGGATCGTCACTTAATGGGATCCTCCTTTCTTTTCGTCGATTCGAATAAATTAAATTTTACGTGAATCTTATTCTTCGGCGACTTAAACGTGAACGTTTACGTTATTATTTACGATTCGATACTCGAGCGCTGTATTTTGTTGTAAATATGGTTTTACTTTCTCGACTCTTTCGCGTATTTATTGCAGTGGGGTAATAGTGTCCCATTGTGTTGCTCGGAAAACACATTTATTGCCACAAGTGCTCCTAAAATATACATAAATGCCCCATCCTATAATTTCGTCAAATTTTCAAAAGCATTTTTCTTGGGTATCTTGAATCCCTCATCTAAAAAACAACTGTGACATTATTTCAATGCGTTCTAACCTTTTGTCACTTTGCTTTGCTTCAGCAATGCAAGACATGTGATTTTTCACAAAATCGCGTGAATCAATTTTTTTTAAATTTCTAATCGAAGAATTACTCCCGTTAACTAGATCGACATTTTTTAAGATTCCCACTTATGATACTCTAAAGTTCCAGGCGCGATGTTTCGAAATTTGTATAAAGTCAAGAATTACTTTGTAAATCCTTTGAGAAGCGAAACTAAGAATAAACAAAGAGTTGTCCTTTGTTGTCACATCTAATTGCGCTTAACTTTTCCCGAAGAATAAGAGTTGAAATTCCAAACATTGCAAAAGATAATGTTTGTAAGAGTGGAACTCCTACAGATTTATGTAATGTTGCATTAAAAGGAGGAAGACTTATGAAGGCAATTAATCATTTTTCATTGGATTCGAATCATGTTTCGCTTTCTTTACAATGGTACTTTAAATATTAACATGGTGAGAATTATATGGTAATATTTTCTAATGGGTTTATTATACATCGAGAATAATATTGATGATAGTACGAATCTTTTTCTTTCATTTTCTAATACTTAGAAACTGTTATTGTGCGTTGAGACAAGGGAGCTTTGATAAATTGTAGACTATGCTGATTTAAATGCCATATAATATCTCTCGCAGCTAGTCGAAACAATTATCTGCAAAATCGTTAACACACAAAGGAAATTTTTCTCACAAAATTCACTTTATGTATCGTGCCATTTCACAGCCTGAAAGTAAATGTATTTATCACCATCGATGTGAAAAAAAAAATTTCACATTTAAAATAATATTATTAATTAGACAAAAGTAAGCAAACAATTGCCTATTACATTCTAGTGTAACGATGCAGGTAAGGAGATATTTCAGTGTAAGAAAAATTTCGTCTTAGAAAAAACACTGAAACATAAATAATAATAATAATTACCACGTTAAATGCCATGTCGGTTACCGGTGATCAACACTAAACTTTCCGTTTAGGCCGCGCCGTTTATGGCAAATGCAATACCGTATAGCCTTGCGACCCACGTAGCGTGAGTAGGGAGTCACGTGAATTTGACATACCGCTTACCGTGCTAAAATCGTTTGCACACGAGAGGTGCAAAGGTGGGTGACCCACTATCGCCAGTTTCAAATGGTAATCTTTTAATTCTCGAGTGCAAGGGGTGAAACGAATTTTTAGGACAACTTTATTTCATCAATGTCAGTTTCTATGATAGGATTCGCTTATCTATTGTTTTGATCGTAGGAATAATGCGCATAACCGATCATTGGATCTGTTATAATGAAACTATTTTTTTTACCATATTTTTTTCGGAAACACTATACTTGCCCTCGTATATCATATATTTTTCAGGAAAGTATTCAATCAATTACAAAAAATTTCTGGAAATTCGCATTCTAACTTTTGATTTAAAAGGAACTAATAATAAGTGACTTTGAAACTTACAATTTAAAGTCGCTTTTTTACATTATTGTTAAAAATATAATTAAAATTTATTACATCCATGAGTGATCTAAGATTTTTTAACAGAAGTTGTCGGACAATAAAGGTTTTCTTGATTTGAATGTACTTCCTTCCGGGTCACGACAGGTCAAAATTGCTAGGGTAGGGGAGTCCTCGGGGTAAAAAGTCCCAGTATTGATAATTAATTAAGTATCGGTGGGAGGAGAACGCAAGCCATTGGCAATACGCTCTCCACTCATCCTACTACTTTTTTTTACCAATATAACCCCAAAAAAAACTAGGGAACAAAATAAGGAAAAATTGTGACAACTTGCCCCGGTCTCCTCTACATCCATTTTTCGCCTACAGTGATGCAACTAATTAAGTTTCTAAGCAATATTCGCGAGAATGAGGTTCGCTATATTGATTAGAGAATTTTTAAAGCTATTAATTTTTAAAATTGGCACGCACTTACTAAAGTTCATTTCTTTATCTTCCGCGTATTTGAGTTGCAGAATTTGATACTTAGAAATTGAGAATATCTGGTATTCCAAGAAAAGTTTGATTAAAGAATTCTAATAAAAATTTAAGAACATAATTGTGGTTAGCAAAAATAAGCACAAAGTAACTTAAATCATCAAACATATCGTAAGTCAAATCACGTTAGTTTATAAATTGTAATCGTTAGATCAGTGAGCCAAGTTATGACGCCAGGTTATGTCAAGAACCACTTTCTATGTACCCCACTTTTATCCTGTACATTCTTAAGTTTTTTTACGCAAGTTTAGATTGCACTTTTTCTAAAGCCTCTTTCAGAACTCAATTTTTTTTTTTACTTTCCTTAAGGAGACACGATATGTATTGCACGCCGTTCATGAGTCTCGTGCATAAAAATAAAAGAAAGAATGAGTGTCAATGCACAGTCAATGTACAGTGATCTTTCACCTTACAGGAAGAAGAAAGTATGTCATTTTTTCCTACATTCTTGTGATAATTCCTTCCACGAGCGTAGAAATTATCAGATACATATAAGTAAATGCATTATTGAGGAACGTTCGACACCAAAAAAATTACATACAATTTTTCAAATTGCGTTCAATGAAGAAACAGTAATTATGCAGTGCGTCAAAAAAAAAACAAAATAGGATTTTTTATTAAGAACATAAAAATTATTTATTATTAAACTCAGTAGCCGATTTTAATTTCGTTTGCATTTTACGGGATTAACATATGGTTTGGATAATCTTAACACTTTGAGCGCCACGTACAAGAACATATATTTTATTCTCGTTGATTTGAACCGAAAGCTAAAAGAATCTATGTAATTTGTTCCTTTTCGTATACGGGGAAGAAAATTAGGTGTTGAGGAAAGTCGATATCTGCCCCGAAATTTATTTCTCTTTCTTCTATTTCATATCCCCTACGGTGTAAAAAAAGGGGGAAACTAAATGACGTCGGCTAGTGTTCCGTAGAACCACTCAAGAACAGTGACTTCCCTGAAAGTGGTTTGATTTTTTGGTTAAAATAATTTTCAGTTTTTAAAAAAATAGTTTTTAATTTATTCTGAAAGAGTAGCTTTTGATTTGTAGAAAATACCTCGCATTTCATTGTGTTTAGGAAGGATATGGGTCCATAAGGCATTTTTTTTGCCCTAAGCTTCTGTATCGAGTTATTAAAAAAGGTATTATTATGTCAATACTACACTTTCCAATTTTGAGCCATTACTAGGACCACAATGCCGCCTTATGAGCCGACATCCTTTGCAGTTTTACTTTTGTCGGAAGCTAAACAGCTCCGTGACGTAAAATAGACATAACATGAATAATGAAAACAGGCAGCAGTGAATTTTTCCACTTCTAATTATTGCAAAGAACAGCAAACTCTTGTCGACAAAACAAAGTAGTAGAATTGTGTATGCAAATAGTAGACAAACCGAATATAATCAGCCCCTTCTACACATGTTTCCAAACCTCGAGGGAAATTTCATTTGTTTTTCTTTTTTTGAAATTCGATGTTAGATATCTTTTGGACTATTTACGCACTAACACGTATGTGAAGAATAGAAAAAAATCTGGGCGTAATACTGGGCGTAATATATTTTTTATTATACTGTTTCAATTTTTCCAATACATAAAAAAAATATTACCTTGCTGTGAGTGTAAGAATACTTTAGCATTTTAATAATTGCTTTTTATGCAGTAAATGTGGCTTCATCCTTCCAAAAATGCTTTCTACATCGTAGAAATTGTAAGATTTACTTTTTGCTACAACTACTGCCTATTGTAACTAGGAAATACATTTTCCCGGGTTATAAAAATTCACGTACAGTAAAACCTGTTTTTATGCGGTAGATAGGGACCGCATAAAAGAAACCGCACAAAAAAATATTCGCAAATTTCATAACTTTGTACAACATATGACAGAAATTTTTCTTATGCGGCGGAGAGGGACCATATAAAAAAAGTCGCACTTGGAAAATACGTCAATTATTTACGAAATACATGAGAAAGTGCTTCCAAAAAAAATTCATAATGAAATTACACATGGAAACACGGAGCGAGATTGTTTGTAACAAATGAACAGAGCGTCTTGAAGTGCGCAAATGTTCATTGATAGAAAACACTGTACGGGTGCCAACGCCGTTGGAATTCATATACCGCATTAAAAAAAAACGCAAGAAAAATCGCATAAAAAAAGAGCGCACAAAAACTGGCTTTACTGTATATTCTTAAACTGCTCAAAATAATGAAAAAATTGTTTCGGTAAAGTTACAAATAAATGAAATTAGTTTAAACAATCGAGGTCGATAGAAGAAGTAAAAAAAAGCCATTTTTACAAAAAATTGTTCGAGTCGTATAGACTCAGAGTACCCTTTACAGGTTTAAAGTTTCATGAAGTCAATAATAATATAAATAATCACAAAAATATCTTGAATACAAAATTTCGTCAATGGTGAGCAACAATTTTGACAAAAAGTTCATTGAAAACAGCAGTTTTCGAAATAATTCTGCGTGTATAATTAATAATAGTTAGTTATAGACAAAGAAATTAATTTACTGGGTGATAATAAAATAATAATTTAATAGTAATTATTATTAATTAATAACAATATATGTAATACCTATTTGTCGATTTACAAATAATTGTTAATATACTAATAACTATTAATACTTATTTCTACCTAATTATTAATAATTAATTATCAGTAAGTGTATATTTATATAATATACAGATTTCTACATCATTCCCTATCTTTAGCTAACCTTTTGAGTACACTGAACTTGGTTGCAGTTGACATTTCTCACAATGAATAATCCAATCCACGTCATCTTCTGTTTCTTTTACTTGCTATCTCACCTTCGAAAATTTTTCTTAAAATTCCTTCACGGTTGATTGCTCGATGTATCATCCAGCTTCTCTTTCTTAAAACGTTCTTCTGCAAGAAAAATTGAGTGCTGGAAAAACCTTGCCTTGAAACAGAAGTACGTATAAATTTAGACCATTAAAAATCGTATAAAATTAGTTTTCGCACTGCTGGTATTTGCTTTGACGATACCAAACGATTTTGCGAGAAATATAAATTAACTTAATAGTTGTGTTTTATTGGTACAGACATGAAGTGTTCGGTGATCTTTGCTGTCACTGAATAACTTTTACTACTATCGACGAGGAAAGTACTGCTTGGTAATAGCAAAGTTATCAATAACCAATACTATTATTATTATTAATTGCTGGTAGCACGACAGTTTTTGTGCCAATAAATTCGCCGAATTCTGTTAGCATGCACTTGATACTTAGAATCAAATTTTGTTGAAATAAATAAATTTCGATCGTAGCAAAAATGGAAAATATAGAAACCATTTACTCTATCCCAATTAAATTCTGATACCAGAATTACTATGAAAAAAGGTACTAAATTATTACTAAAGGTACTAAAATTATAAAAGAAGTAGCAATGGATTGCAAGTTATCTACCAAAAACTACACAAACTTACGGATATTTTTTTATTATTTTTGGGAATTTTTTTCCAAATCATCTCATTCTTACAAACATTTTTATATATTAAAAAAAATTATATTTTAACAAGTTACACAACAATTTTTGGAAAGAAATGCTTCTTAAAATTACAAAAATTGTGACTATTTTTTCAGAGCCCGATCTGAAAAATAGTGTTTTTTATCGGTCGTCTGAAATAAAAAACCAATCGGATTTATTTTAAACATCGAATTATTCAGTGCTTGAACTATAATTTTTTTTTTCGTCCGGCAAAAATAAGTAAGTGCTTAATAATGAATCAAGATTTTTGCTATGAGTGGTCACTGCAAAATGCGATTTTTTAGAAGCGGCTCCGAAAAAAATAGTCATATTTTTTGTAACTTTAAATACGTGTTTTTCAAAAATAATTTTCTGACTTCCTGAAACATGGATTTCTACGTGTCCAAGATATTTTAAAAAAACAACCGATGATTTTGAACAAAGAAATTCCGCAAAAACGCCCTCTCTTCTCTCCCTGACCGAGCAAGACCCCTTAACGGACGAAGTACCGCTTCACCATTAACCCTAGAACAGCACACCTCCAAACTCGAACGTAAAGAGCACACTGGGGGCTCAGTGACCCCACGTGAAAAAATATCAATTTCTCCGCGAATTTTCAATATTTAAGGCTGCAAATTTTTAGAGATATATTTTGGCATTCTTTGAATAATGTTTCATCATTGGGAAATCAAAATAAATTTTAATCGCGTGGGGACGTATCGACCCCATGTGCTGTTCCAGGGTTAAATAACCAGTGAAAATTAAATTCAATCATTACCGGTATACCTATTCCTCCCTTGTTTAAATTTTAACGTAAAGAGCCAAAATAACATTTTAAACAGTGTGTAGCTGTACGTACACATATGTATCCATATACATACATAGGTATACACTTACATGCATATGCATATCTGCGACGGATAGATATTGCTGTACATTTATCGTTTACATTCGACTCAACTTGATGCTTGTGTATATGATGTCAGAGTCTATCTTTGGCTCAGAGTAGATGACCACAGGGAATAAGAATAAGACGAAGAAGAAGAAAATGAAAAAAAGATAAACAAAAAAAAAAGTAGCAGTCGAAAATTTCCTTACGGAAAGGAGCAGGGTAAAAATAGAAAAATGCAAGATCGGAATTATTCCCACGCCTCGAGGAAGAAAATCGGATTCCTAAAAATCCGCGTAAAAGATGATCCCCTGCAATTTCCAACGAAATTTCGCGACAGTTTGAAACTTTTTAATCGATTTTCAAATAACAAAATTTAGGGGTTTGAAAATTGTCATAGAATTTTGTGGAATCGAATAATGATTAAAAAAAAAGACGACAAACAATTAATTGACTGGAGCCTATTATTTTTTATAACATTTACCGCGTCTTCATTGAGACTTTGGCTATTTTATCGACATTTTATGAAACTCGAAACTTTTTAATCGACTTTCGAAAAACAAAGTTCGGTGTCTCGAAACAACTTAATTTTAATCGAATTTTGTATAATCGATTAACGATTGAAAAACAAGCTATTCTTGGAAAACCATACAATTCTAGGAAAAAAAATAATTAATTGATTTGAAGCCTATTAATTTTTATAACATTTACCGCGTCTTCATTCAGACTTTGGCCGTTTTATTGACATTTTATGAAACCGGAACGAAAATGCTGTCACAAACAGTTTTATCTGCGTAGAAGGAAATTTATCTCCGTTACATAGTAAAGTTTCCTATTACATCACGTCCGACGCCACGTGAGTGGTTGTAACTTAGTCAAATTTACCACATTCCAAGTTTTGTCAAACACATCTTCGCCTTTTTCTTCTTTATATCGTCCAGATGGTTCAGGCTCAGTTGCTCTCGCGCATAAAATTCGGCAAGATGCACTTCCAGCGTGAAAGAGACGTACGTAAACTGACTTGTAACGTATCGCTGAATGAAATTCGTTATCGAAATAGATACATTTGTAGGATTAAAAATTTTCCTACGCGTTATGTTTTTGCAAAAGCTCAGACGTTGATTGGCAAACATTTCGAGAAGATTTGTATTGTTATCTTAGTTAACAAACAGTAGCGGGAAATATTTTGTATTATCTTTGAAAAATCTTTGGACTGATAAATTAAAAAGGAAATTGATAATGTAATCTGTCGAGTTGAAATAATCAGTATGACTGATTCGAAGAGTATTTCGTGAAACGATATTAAGAAATTTCGCAGAAAATGCTTACATTTTTTACGAATCCTTGTTCTACTCAGGGGAAAACGGACACCGAGTGACAGAAAATTAATATCATTTTACAATATAATCCACAGGTCACTCATTCTGCATTTTTTCCTAATATTGTAAGAAATATTTTCAATATCCGAGGAACTGCGCTCACTGATGTAAAAAATGTTGCTTTCTCTTCGGAATAGTCTTGTGTAAATTCCCCAAAAAAATGTTCCCTCAAAAATTACTGCATGTAACGGTATAAATATTTTTTGACTGAAAGGTATACTCCAGAAGAATAGAAAAAAATATTATTTTAATTATTAAATGACAAAAACATATATTCATACATTTATAATCATACGTATAACGTATACATAATAATTATGCGTGTGAAACAAAATTTCAATGCTGATGTCGAAGTTTTGAGTACCCCAGGTCATTTGAGACGAGAAATTCGAAAAGATTCGTAATATGTATGGCTATCGTCGGAACATCAGTTATTATGAAATTTTAATTTGAAATGATTTTTCCCTATAATTGCGGGACAAAAATCCTATTTTTATAACTTTTTTTTTAAAAAAACGCCGCCATTTCGTTAATTTGTAATATAAATTAATAATTGAATTTCCGACAATAGTAAAATTGTCAAAACGATCAGATTCCTTTAGAGTTTCAAGAGTTCTCGAATTTTTAACGAACAGTTACACATTTGCAAAACTGTGAATTTTATTTTCCTTTTTTCAAAACTCTTTTTTTTTGTTTTAAAATAGATATTATTCTTGTCTTCAAAATCATGTCCCGTGTCCCCTTTTCCAATATCAAAAATGATGAATTTTTTTTTGTAATATATACGAGAAGTACCATCTCCACTTGAGAATACTGTATGCTTTGGAAACGTGCATCCACGAGCAGCTAGGGATGACTCACCGGTTCGTTTTATATCAATGTGTTGGTAGAAATCTATGAAATTTCATATGTGACATATGTGAATTTGTGTATGTATGCTTCTAAAGTGACGTAAGGACATGACGAAGTACAAGTACGTACGTATGTACGTACGTTTCTTTTATCTTTTTGCATTATTATCAATACAAAAGTTGCTATGAACAGTTGAGAAATGAAAAGAAGAAAAATATTTATTTTCTTTTTTCACAGTACCCGCAATCAATGTTTAAACAATTTTTCTTGCATACTGTTTTTTCAGTGCCTTAAAATGGGGCGCTCATTTTCGAAGCCGATTTTCGTTATTTCAGAATACTTCAGAAAGCAAATTCCAAAATAATTCAGAAGTACTTCTACTCCGTGAACTTCTACTCCAAAACACTTATGCCTCTCGCTTATTATTAGTGCAAAATGAAGCACTGAAATCCCAAATCGTTCAATTCCCAATTTTTATGTCTCCAATAAACAGGTATAATCGTTCCAGATTCTGTCAAATGTATACCCACCAGAACGAAAATCGATAAGAAACGGTCTTCCTAAAGAAAAGGAGGAGATAATCAGCGTTACGAAGGCCATTCGAGATGTTTTTGATGGAACCTCTGAATGGGGAAAAACATCTTAGTGGTCTAAGAGGTCGTTGTAACGTGAGAGGTCTTTCAAATTACTCGAAAATCACAGCTAAAGCACCGGACGGTTTTAGAAAGGATGAATGAAGCGTTATTTTTTTATTTCACAAATTTTGTTTGCTAGAATCACTTATTCGGAAATTGAAACAGATTCTAGCATTTTTTCCAACCGAAATTGGTTATTTAAGACGTTGTTTACACACATGAAATTTGTTTACGTCGCAGAGCAAGTCTTTCAGCCGGAAAAACTAAACTCAATAGACACTGTGAATAATTGCGATGGCAAAAACATTAAGAGACTCACTTGGCCTCCTCTTAATTTGTATCACGTAATTAAAAAAGTCTAGAGCAACCTTCCGAATCAATAAATCAGCGATATGGAAATATCGCAACTGTCATAAGATCCCAACTAACCTCTGTACATACTATACAGAGACCGGAAGTTGCCAAGTTCATAGACAAAAAGAAATTTCATTGTAATAAATCTGTTCCGATTAACACGTTGACTGCCGCGTCAAATTTACGTAAATTCCTATTCTCGCCGCGTGGGTCGCAAGGGTATACGCTATTGCGTTTGTGCTAACCAGCGCGGCCTGAACGGAAAGTTTAGTGCCGGTCACCGGTGACCCCCACGGCAGTCAACGTGTCAATTATTACTATTGGTAGATTTGAGGAGAAGAGCAATAATTTGTTGCTTTAGCTCGTTAAGGGCCACGTCAAATTTACGTAACCCTCTATTCGCGCCACGTGGGTCGAAAGTGTATACTCTTGCATTGGTCTTAACCGGCTCGGCCCGAACGGAAAATTCAGTGTCGGTCACTGATGGCGTTTAACGTTTCAATAACATATTTAAGAAAAAATAAACTGCTAACTAAAAGTACGTATATTAAAATTTCGATATGCATTATTTAGCAACTTACGATCTCTGCATAATAACTTTCTCTTGAAATGAAAAACAGTGAAGAAGAAATGAGAACGGGAATTTCTTTGCTTAAGATACTTACACCTGATCCGAAATCCTTCATTAGATTCGCAAGCGCTTGGAAATTAAAATCGGAATTGTGCTTATTGATAATGTAAAAAAGACTCAAATTTTTATTTAATTATTATGCAAGTCGAAAATATCGAAGCCAATTGGCGTTTGGAAATTAAAATCGGAATTGTGCTTATTGATAATGTAAAAGAGACTCAAATTTTTATTTAATTATTATTAATTATAGTCAAAAATATCGAAGCCAATTGGTGCAAAGCTATCTATTGAATCTGTATTTTGCATCTAGATAGGGGTTTCGAAAAGATAATCACCACCCAAAATACTCTCTCTCTCTTTCTCTCTCTCTCTCTCTCCCTCTCTCTCTCTAATTCAACTTGTTTATAACTATCATTTTATTTTACTTTATCTTACCTACTTTAATTGTATACTGCTTGTATTTTACTATTGTACTAATTGTATTGTAGTATTGTACTATTTCTCATTATTGCCCAAAGGTTACTATGGCAAAAAATATACAATCAATCAATCAATCAATCAATCAATCTCTCTCCTAGTCTCCCTCCAAAAGGGGATGTAATCGCAAATTGTACGGATGCAGCATCGTTACGATTATCGCAGCGAACAAATTGATACCGAATTCACAAAGTTTACGGAATACTAATATTTTTTATTTGTGAATTCGATATACTTTTGTATTAAAAAAATGAAAACGGGGAATGTTTATAAGATCCGTATGTTTAATACACAGAGATAGGTTTAACTGTTGAAATCAAGTAAACGTATAGTAAAGAGAGACTCCCTTCCTCTTTTATGCTGTTGAACAAAGATCCTCGTAGATTGGTTGTTCGTACGTTCTAAAGCGAAGCCAAGAGAACTCACAAGCAGCTTAAACAGTCTCTGTTGAACAGCCGACAGGGACAGGTATATATTATTGTGTTTCTTATCGAAATCTACACGTTTCGTGCGTTTGTTT
This sequence comes from Gasteruption jaculator, assembly GCA_949825005.1. Classification (NCBI taxonomy): domain Eukaryota; kingdom Metazoa; phylum Arthropoda; class Insecta; order Hymenoptera; family Gasteruptiidae; genus Gasteruption; species Gasteruption jaculator. The sequence goes on from OX463761.1 coordinate 3,701,172, forward strand.
CCGGTTTTCCGTGATAACATTGGCCAATGCTTCGGCGCGAATGCAATTAAATTTGTAAGAAGGCTTTGAAAAATTCGTTTTCAATAATGGGCGGCATAAAACCTCGGCGCTATGCGTCGATCGTTGGGTCATTATCGAAACCAATGAAACCAATGAAATTTATCTGATCGATCGACGACGATCCGTAGGAAAAGTGATTTTCGTCAATTTTCGAAAACGGGGAAGGCAGTTGGACCGTCGATGAAGACAAATGTTGACGAGATCCCACGTGGATTCTGCTTATTACCCTTTTGTGGGTTTCGAATCTTTCGGTGTCTGTAGCAGTGTTTTACCGGTGCGTCATCATTCTTGATCCTATCTCAAAGGACTTCAGGAAACCGGTTCAAGTGATTGGGAAAAAGGTACGTGTGGATACTGAGATTCACAGAGACATTTCTCCGTAACTATAATTATCGATTGCCTAGTGTAAACACTCTTTAGAAAGTTTTGGAAATTATCTTCACAAGCCTCTGGGAACACGTTACCTGTTTCAAATCCGTTAAAGTGAATTGGGAGGACAATGTCCTCGCGGGCTAAATAAAGGTCTCTGATTCATTCCTTAAAGGTTTATGGAAGGTTTAGGAACTTCGGTGGGAGCCTGTTTGACGAGACTATACCAAAAGGAAAAGGAAAAAGAACTTATCCGAAGTCTTTCTAGTTGAGGCTACTATGTATGAAAGTGACGTCACGGGGGCGAGATCTCCGAGCGGCTTGCTCCAATTTGGAATGAAATATTTGCATATTGTGAGACCGACATTAAGATTGACGTTTTGATTTTTAGAGTCCATATGAACTTGACAGTCCGCGCGAACTGTAATCAGGTGTAATTAAGCTGTTGACTTCAAACTTAAAAGTCATGGCAATTGAAATCTTTCTGCAGGCGTTCGAGAAAGTGTTACCAATGACATTCCTCGGATAACTCGGAGTCTAGAGGTTGACATGTTTTGAAAGTGACTGCATGTACCGAAAAATCACAGATTTCGTAACTAGCTTTTGGTAACGAAATTTCTAAGAAAATATCCAAGTTTGAATGTAATACAGAGAAATGCTTTTTTAAGGGGTTACATCTAGTTGGCGGCCGAAAAATAGGCGTGTTTTTGTGAATTTTTTTTTGGGGGAAAATGATTGCAGGTTTCGAACTGTTTTTTTTTTCATAGCAAAGGGTATATCTTCGACTATGTTTCATAATTTTTTTATTGAAAAAAATTCACAAATGTAGGAGATACAATGCATTTCCCGGACCGCTGTTCAAAAAAGGTCTTCTACGGTGACCACTGCATCTTCCACCTCACTCGTCTAAAATAAAAAAATCAATTAGATTATGTTTTCGCATCGTATTATCTAGTCCTTAATCGAAGGATTTGAGAAAATATTAATTTTTGAAAAAATGGTCGACGATTGAACGTGAAAGTCCAAATTTTGTAAAAATGCTACTACTTTTATTTGGGCTCTACTCAATACTCTTCGGTACAGTTTTGAGGCTGCCGGCTACAAAATACAATAGAAATCGTATCCAATGATTACTTACGAAAATCCTGTACCTTTCCGGATTATTTTAGTAAATTTTTTCAAATAGTTTAAACCCGTAACTTGTTTCTCAAAAACTCATACATTTCCCGGTACGTTTGGTAAGAAGTATCTCCAGCTGTGAGTCCACGTAGTTGAACGCATCATTGGAAAAAAAGTGCTTGTGTTTGTTTATAGTTACTTATTGAAATGGTATTTTTCAAATTACAATTTACTGGCATCTATAGAAATAATTGCAGTCCCAAAAAGGTTCACATACTACGAACCTTTTTGATGAAAAAAAATCTTAAAATAATGCTCTTGCAAGCTATCATCGGTGTTACTCGAAACCTCGTTATCATTAATATAAATCCATCCATTTGAAAAAAACAACGCTTAAATGAAGAAATTTTCTAGTGCTATCGGCATCATAACAATTCATGGTATCACTTGGCTATTATTTTACTCAATTTGTCATACCTCCATTTTATCTTTACCATTTTTATTACGAGCTACATAATTCACGCCCTTAAAAAATTAAAAACCACAAATTTCATAACCTGTAGTGCCTAATAGATACGCTTATGATTATTAATTTTCAAAAGTATTAAATTATGGCAGTCTTGAGACTAAATACATATTTCTTCAAATGTGATAATTCTGATATTGGACAAACTACAACGAATCTTCAATTGTAATATCTTATATTAGTCTGATCATTTGCGAAATTACTCTGTTTGTTGTTAGATACAATTTAAGAATAGCTTTTTTTCAAAAATAATTTTCTCAAAATCTTACAACTCCAAATTTGTTTTCCAGTCCAATCTAGACAATAATAAATTTCGTTGAAAATTGTATACGAATTCTTTCTATTTACTAACCCTGAGGGTACAATAAGAAGAAAAACGACAAAGAGTTGCAAAATAATATAAGGAGAATGTTACAATCTATGTATCAATAAGGCTCTTCGTCTTGTCTCTAATCAGACGTTATTTTTTTATTTTATTAACTGTTTCTTCATTTCCAATTACTGTCAAGTTCTATCAGATCCTTCAATCTCTTTCTTTTTGCTTGAATGAATGAAAAAAAAAACAAAAACAAGAAATATCTATCTTTCATAAACCTGTGATTCCTCGTTTCGTCAGTTCCCATCCTCATTTTCAAAAAGATAGGCAGCATTTAAGAGTTTCGCAAGAGAAAGTTGGGTCGATCCTTCCGGTGAACAGCTCTTATAAAAACATATATCTACTCTTTCCATCGATAATTCCCTTTTTCTATAGGTGGTGAAACCAAAAAAAAACTGGTTATTAAATTCGAAAACATCACAATCACACGAAAACTGCCGTATCCATGCGAGTCCGTGTCAATAGGTGGTGGCGAACCACGTGTCGCGAGAATTTGTCAAATCTTGAGTCATGCTACAAATACATGTATAATATATTTATATATAGTTTTCTTCGAGACGTTAATAGTCGGACAAGAAATGTCCATTACGTTAAACTCACTTTCCTCTTTGTGTGTGTGTGTGTGTAAATCTTCATTAAAGATTCCCATACCCGTTGTTTTTATTTGTTTCGAGAATGAGAAAAAAGGAAGATCGTTTATAAAACCATAGAATGAAAGGTCCAAGGTAACAGGGCATTGGCACGTTGCTGCAAGCAAGAATATAACTGCAAGAAAGCAAGCGAACAAGCAAGTAAGCAAGCAAGCAGCAGGTGCTGGCGCTACACCTGTCCTTAAGGCTAAAAGCCCAGCCAGGTTTCCAGGTTCTTTCTTTCTCTTCTACCATCGAATTCCACGGCGTTTGCTCATTCTCGTAACTAACGTGAACCATAAGCGAAACTTCGGTTCGATGCCTTTGCACGCTTTCGTGTTATTTTCGGGGTTTTTTTTTCGCGTTATTTTTTTTTTTACTGTTGCTGTTACCTCGTTTGATGCCATTATATGAGGAAAAAAAGCGAGGAAAAAAAAACTCTTAAAAGAGAAAGAAGGAGAGACTGGGCCAAGCCAACCAATCTCACCTTCTAATATTAGTGTCTGAGTCACTCGATGGAAGGCAAAAGCTCTTGATATCGGTTGGACTGATACCAAAATGCAATACATTGACATCAAAGTCCTCCTCGCCGGCTTTTTTTGGTGTGATTGACGAAAATGATTTATGTCGCGTTTCCCCGGGTTGGTTCCTCGTGCAAATTCCAATAACGCAAATTTTGCAATGGAAAATTCCCGATAAGAAGCGATTCGAAAAAACATTGTTTGTGTTTTTTTGATCAGTAAATTCGTCGAAGATCCTTTCACCGTGGACCTTCTGGAACGAAAGAATTGGAAGATAAATATTTAGGAATTCTTTGTACGCACTGAGAAAAAAAATTTATAGTAATTCTACCTATCGCTGCAGTTGAATAAGGCACCGACCATATATTTTTAGTAATTTTTAACTGCATTTATTATTACTCCGACTACATTCCCGATTAAATCAACTAGAAGCTGAATAATTAGTGCCTTTATTTTTTCAATGGGTTTTAATATATTTCTCGAAATTTCAATTCATACTTGAAACTGGTTTGCTGACATTTTTCGGTCATAAATTAAAAAAGAGTAGCTTTAAAATCTCCATAGGATTAGTTTATTATGCAGATAAGATTAATAGTTACGTGCTTTGTACAATTATCGGACGTGTATATTACGGATCATCTTCCAGAAAACGTTGATCATTGATCGTCATCTTCAAATTTATCATCGCATGGCGATTAACCCACGGGTGGTTTGATCCGTGTCTTCATTTTGCTCTAATGATTTCCTTGTAATAAAACTGGTATCCAACAAAGTTCTCAAAACTCATTTACTATCATCGCAGCACCTATCACGCTAGACCATCAATAGCGCTATTATTTTTTAGGATCCGACCTCGGAAGTAGCATCTTTTTATGTCATTGTATTTCATGATACATCGCTTTTTATAGGATTTTAATATCTCTGGATAACACTCACGCGGCATTATTAACAGAATCTCCTCACAAAGAGTCACAAATTGTTTCGCAGGTGTTACCGAAAATTCGCTCCGTTAGTCGAAGAAATGGGACGATTGAAAAGTTTATTACGTTGCGATAATTTCTGTAATGCAGGATGTAAAATTTACGGCGTCACAATGCTCGCTGCAACGTCATATACAAATTTCAATACGTTATGGAAATATTTCTCGTACTGAAAATTGCTGAAAAATACTAGAATCATCAGTTTTCTGATTTTCTACGTAGAATCTTACGAAGATTGTAGCTACACGTTATGCTGAAAAATTAATCTTTTAACAATTAATAATTTAAAAATTATTAATTGGACTGTCAATAAATATGAGGTTTTTGGACGCTATTATTTTAGTGTCTTATCGACTTTCTAATAAATATTTAGAATGAGGCAAACAAGGGAAGACCATCCCGATGGAATGTCTGGGACAAGATTTAGATTGGAAACTTAATCTAAATCAACTGAAATTATTTTATTGCAAATCTTGTAGTGCCGAGACAAAGCAATTTTTTGTATTTTTCTCGTATTTTCAAGCCAACGAGTGATATATGGAAAAACGACCCGCGACAATTAATAATTTAACAATTCAATAAGATATGAATTGTCCGCAAATACTGACATAATTGTCATTCATATTTTGATAATTGATAAAGATTTACACTTTTATGAAGGTATACAAATTCTAAAAATCAATATAAAAAAAGTAGCTCTTATCAGATATGTCATTGTAATACACAAAACAATACACAAAATTTAAATGTTAAGATACTTTAATTTTTTTTTCAGAGTGAACGTTATTGACCTCTGATAAATTATTGGAATAAATAGGAAACGAAGAGGGAGGGCAACGTCGTTATATTTATGTATATTTATCGTTTTCGATTAGATTAGAAAAGGAATTGATAATGCGACAGATTTTTTATCCGAATAAGTAATATTACTTATTTTATAGATAAACACTTTAAATTTTTTATTTTTTTAATACAGAAGTATAAACTATAAAAAATTGAGAGTGACGCAGGATTTAATTTAAGATGACGCATGCACAGAACGTTCGATATAAAAACAATAAGTGAATTTTTTTAAACAAAAGTGACACTTCGCACTTACACTTTGTTCGTGTTTTTATCTTTTTAGGTCCCTCGTATCGTTTTTATATCTTTGCACTAAATTTTTAGAAGGTTACACGTGTATTCGTTGCTTCTTTAATAAACTGCATCTCGTTACATGAAAAATTCTCACGCGTGGCATAAGAGACTGTACTCTCGGTAGTTTGCGAGATTTAAAATTTTGTTACAGTATTTTTCAAAACAAACACAAACTTTAGAACTGGAAGCACTCCTCACAGGCACTGTCAAAGTTTGACGTTTACAAATAATTTATAATTAAAATTTTCATTTAGAAAATGTTCACATTGTGATAATAATAAAATAAGGTTAAAAATTAGGCGAGAAATTAATTTTAGGCGAGAAAAAGTCCGAGTGCAACAAATCAAAAATAGTATAATCAATTAAACAAATCGTAAAACTTATAATAAAATTTGAAAGATATAGGGAATTTTTTAGGGAAATAATGATAATCCAAATATAATATAATAGACCCCTGCAATTATCGTAAATGCACATGTTTCCTATTTTTTTTTGTCATTAATTAATTTCAGAACTTATTTTGGTACTTATAGAGTGGAACCTCTTTTGCATCATTTTTGAAAGCAGGTTTTATCATATTGGAAAATTTGTTTCTCTCATTGTTAGTGTACCAAGAAATTCTAGTAAACTCTGTATTACCAGAAATGTCGTAAAACGTGCATGTTTTCCCATTTTCTCTATGTTGTTTACCATTCCTATAACTCAGTTTGTTATTTTTAAACTGGAACTTCTTTCTTATCATTTTTGAAAGTAGGTTTTATCATATTGAAAGATTTTTTTCGTATCGTTAGTGCAACAAAAAATTCTAATTGGTGTAACAAAAATTGTATTCATGGTAACATCTATATAACTATAGCTTCTGTCGAAGCATCAAAAGTATTATATTATACTATAAACTTTTACCGTGATGCAGCTAAAACATTGCAATAAATGCTTTCTCCGCTTCCTTATAAAAATTTATAATAACCCTTAAATTTTGTAAACATGACAAATGGTTTCGAAAGTTTCATTAACAAACTGCAATTGTTGAGTTTGTAAACACGGAAACCTTTAAATGCCAAAGGCAGCGGCGGTATCTTTACGAAAGTTGGCGTTTTCCCTCGTTTTGTCTTTCTCTCTTTTCACGTTGGTTCTTGTTCATTTATAATAAAAATCAACTAACGCTTAATTCACCCAGCAGCTGTTTCATTTGACGCAATCACGTACCCATTGTAGAAGTTCACGGAATATTAGATCTTACAATTACATCATCAATTTTATGGCTTACTGTTTCGGTAAATACGGCGGAATTAACCCATAACGTCAAAACTGAGACATTTTACAAAAAAATCATCTAAATTTAGTTCCTACGCAGTTTCGGTGAATGTTAACCCTTTGTATCCTAACTACTCGTCACAGGTACTGCCATAGTTTGGCGTTTATAAATGATTTGTAACTAAAATATTCGTTTTATTTTTTTTAACTATAGTGCACCAAACCAAAAAATCTTAAAAAATTTTAAAACAATAGTAACAACAATATGTATTTCCTATTAAAATATGATTATAGTTGCGCGACTCCTTCAATACGAAATGGGCATTTTTCGGAACTTTTTTTACGTTTTTTTATTTTTCACGACTTGGATTTTGGATTGAGAAATCTGTAAAAATTCCGTAATACGTGCCTCTGTAAGCAAAATATCACTGATATTTTCTTTTTTAATTTTTATCACAATAACAATGGGTAAAATTGGGTAAAAACGAGATTTTCGAATTTTGGGCATTACTCGCCTCTATGTTGAAATACAGAGTTGAAACTTGGTACAATTAGTTTTTTTCGAAAGTCTTAAAATTACCCATCGCAGGTAAAATTTGGTTTAGGGATATCTTTGACTCTCTTATTCACTAATTATTTAATTTCTAGTTGACTTAATCATGAAACTAGATAGAATTACAAACAATGTAATTAAAATCACTAGAAATATAAGGTTGGTGCCTTATTTAATCAGAGCAATAGTTAGAATTACTATACATTTCTTTGAGTGAAGGTTTAGGCAAATTTCAATTGAACGCCTGCTCGATTACGCATAGGTATTTTAACGGGTGATCTTTGAAATGACGAGGCAATTTCGAATATTCACCTTTCGTCGATCTGGTAAAGATTTTTTAGCGAAGGTTGATGCAGTTATGTTGTGGTTAGCCTGAAGACTGGTTTGGTGCAACTTTGTCACTCCAAAGATTCTTTGCAATTCTTCGGTCAGCAATATGACGGCTTCCCGTTGCTTTTTGCATCTCAACTTGGAATGACAGGCTTCTGTATCTGTAGACAATTGACGGCCTCCGTGTCACTTATATTTCTGCTGGTGTAGTCGGACAAATCTTGGCAGAGAAAACTTTTTCATCAGCGACGATTGGGAATTTAACGCATTTTAGATGGCAACTATAGTTTTTTATAGATTTTTATCATAGATCTCTTCTTTTACAATTTTGTAACATTTAAATAGAAGCGTTCGTCGAAATTTAAAGTTGGCACTAATTTTTTGGAAAAAAACATACTTTATTTGAGTGAAGCAGCAATTATTTCAGAGTACTCCTTTAATTTTTGCTAGAAATCGCGGTAAAAAAATAATATTTCAAATGTACATTTTGATATACTGATGTTAAAATAATTAAACTATAATATATTTTTAAATAAGTACATGCACAATTTAATATATTATTAAAATAATTGCCTTTCAACCCTTCGGTGTCGACTATCATATTGAAAAAATCCACGAAAACTAATGATATTTTTAAAAATTCCTATAATTGCTCTCAAAATTCATAACTCGACCTTATTACCTTGAAAATAAATGTGAAAAGATACGATTTCTAAATTTAAAAAATTTCAAGACGAATATCATCATGAAACGCGTGCATATACTCACGTATGAACGTGGAAGGAATAATAATGACACTGTCAAAATTGTAAATATTACTCCTTTTCATTATAATTGTTATTGGTATATACAGTAAATAAATGCAATTCATTTACACGAGAGAACGTGATCTTACGTGACGCAATTAGCATTCATTTATTTCAAAACGGGAACATAACTTACCGAAGAGATAATCGCGTAAAGCTATTCTGATCCATGCCGTCATGTAAAATTCGTTATTTTATTTTTATTTGACAGGACATAGAATGGATTGCAAAACTACAGTGTGTGCATATCATTAAGAGATGTACGTAATGAGTTAACGAGCCAACATGAACTTTAATGACAAGACCTTTTTTTTTTATTACACTGCTACTGCTACTTAATGGCAATTTTTATGCTTCGGAGGAAACTTATAATTTGTAAAAGCATTGTACCAATAACAGCTCGGTAGTTCCTCCTGCTTGGTATTCTATCGCTCTTATTACTTTAAGAACTATGACGCCTGGAACAAAGAAGTAACGAAATAGTAATTTTTCCTTATAAGTAACGCGGGTATAAAAAAAACAGTTCCATAGCTATCGTGGTAAAAGAAATAGGTACTAAAGTATAGAAAATTGTGTAACAATGTAAAAACGTGTACTTGTTCGCTGCCCTATTCTATATATTATTATTTTTTTTTATTTTTACCTTAATTTACTAATCCATCAATTATCTTTACTTAACACGTTCAACCCGGCGCATTTTTTAAGCCATTTAAAAAGCATTGGCCTGTGAACCACCGGTGGTTCACGCCGGGTTGAACGTGTTAAATATAAAGATATATTTGTAGAATTTGCTGGTTATATTTGTTGTTATATTTAATAATTATATTTACAGTTACATAATCTTTTGATTATATTTGGTTACATTCGTAACGATATATTTGTAGACTTTTTCGGTGATAAAACGATGTTTGACACAATTTACAATTGTCGTGTAACGTTTTGGCTCGATCGGTCTAAGGATTAAACAATTCTCGACGGAAGTAAAAATAATTATTGATTCAAAGGGGAGTTGACTCTGGATCAAAAAATTATCATTATTTTAATAATCGTTTTTGGTAGAATCAGTATTTAACATCTAATACGCAAAAAATAATTTTCTTGATAAATAAAAATGCAATTTCTTGGAATAAAAGACTTCTTAATTATTGCATTATACCATTAAAGTTACCAATATTAGCAATCTTTCATTTTTATTCTTTGCGGTTTCGGGTATTCAGAATTATCACAAGGTAGAGCTCATTCTGATAATACAAAAACTCGTTGGCCTCGTTTTCCTTAATTTAAACAGTAGAACTGATTCGACGCTGAAAGTCGAAAAACATAAAATTTCAATTTCATCCGTACAAATCTCAGGAAAACTTTTTTCGCCTGAAGGAATCGTCACCGTTCGAACCGAACGAAAAATAAGAGAATTTATGCGAGAAAAAGGTGCTTTTCTTTCTGTGGCGATACTTTTATTTGACACTGATTAACAATATCATCGGAATTAACTCGTAATCTTTTCGTTATCCGTATGGAGCAGAAAATATTGCTCATCGTTACCTTTAAAATCGGACATGTATTTCTTTTTGTATAATAAAACGTGTAAAATTCTAATAATAAATAAATAGACACGTGAAAATTAACGACGCTGGTAATGATAAGAATGACGTTTGAAATTAAGAAACGTATGTTGTCTTTTCTTTTGCAGCAGCTTTGGCGTCGCATCTTTCTATAAGTGGTACTGACGTAAGTCCAATGTCGACCCTGGTATGTTGTGAGCCGGTATCGTCGCCGGGTAGACCGCGCGACAATCTTAAACTAGCATTGAATCGAAGCTTAAGTGAACCAGGACCAGGACCATCCGAGCATCATTTTTTGAAAACCCCGACGTCTCCGACGTCAACTATTGCCGAAAACATTACGAGCATCGACAACAACAACGGCAACTTGGATAGAAACGGTCATTACCATCAGTCATCGTTGTTATACCCATTATCGCCCTGCGGTGCACCGAAACGTTGCAAGCTGGAGACCGTAAGTTTACCTGCGAGCCCATGTTCGGAAAGTAGCACCTTACAACGGCAATTAGTTTTACAACGGACGCGTACGATTACTCCGGATGAATTAGCACAAAGGATTCTCAATTTTAATAATCATCATCAACCGCAACAACAACAACAGCAACAACAGCAACAACAACAGCAAGAGACATCCCCATCGTCATCGTCATCCTCTTGGGCCTTACAACCAGTGTTACTTGATTGCCGGCCTTTTATCGTTTATAATGTTAATCATGTGCGTGGTGCCATCAACGTTAATTGTTCCGACAGATTTAATAGAAGGAGGCTGCAACTCGGTAAAGCAACCCTTGCCGATCTTGCTACTGCTCGGGAAGGGAAGGAAATATTAAGGAAACGAAATTATCGAGAAGTTATATTGTACGACGATTGCACCGCTGATTTGGAGCATCTGCCGATACAGCATCCACTCTTTCTGGTCCTTGCTGCCCTTGTTGAAGATAACCGTGAACCTGCTCTTCTACTTGGTAAGTTTCGAACCATCTTTTTTACGCCTGGGGTGAAAAAAGAAATTGGAAAATTGTGGGAAAGGAAAAACCTCGAAAGATTCATGCAGAATTATGAATAATTATTGATATTGGGTATACAAATGAGTAACCCAATTTATTTTAACGGCTTGACGATTTTATAGCGTGCAAAGAGATAGCATTTTCCCGAGATGGAATTCGTCGGATGCCTGGAAAATGGCTTAACCCTTCGTAGCTCAAATTCATAAAAATTTAGAGTATGTAATTGTGGAAAGGAACTACTTTAGACTAGTAAAAAATGCGTGTCTTTCAAAGTATCAAATAATTCTGTTGAATTAATGTTTATTCGAATTCCGAAACAGGTAACAGTAAATGAGTTATGGCTCCTACAGTATGGATCGACCAATCCTGAATAGCATGCGGGGCGTAACCCAGCAAAATCCTAAAACCTCGAAAATCCCACAAGGCGGTGGGATTTTCGAGGTATGTTACAGAACTGTCACGTGGGGCTATTAAGGGTTAACGTTATAGAAAATAACGACGAATACTTTGATTGAACAATTTAATATACTCTCTTTTAAAATAAACCTCGAATGTAGCTGAAAAAAAATAGTTTTTTCATTTGTACACCTTATAGTGAGAATAAAAATCATCTCGGTTCTTTGTCGTGAAAATAAAAAAGAGGATCAATCGCAACACAACCAAAAATTCAGGGTAGGTAAAGTTAATGGCATTGTTGCAATTCGAAAAAAACAAATTCGAACCCTGGAAAGAGAACGATAAATTGGCAGTATTTGGAATAGAAATATTGAAATAGAAAATATTTAAAATATTGAAATAGAAAATATTGAAATAGAAAAATTTGAAATAGAAAATAAAAACAGTATACTAGAATATTTTTTTTACCAAAATGATACTATGAGAAAAAAAATCATAAAAAGGTTATGTTTCTACTCCTCTTGTTACTAGAAAATGTGTAAAACGGTGTATTTTTATTACCCCTGTTGAAAAACTTCATTTTTATGAGATTATACTCAAATCTAATTTGCAAATTGTAGTAATTTGGTTATCAAGAAAAAATGTTGTGGAAACCATTACTTTGCGACAATATCTTGTATCTTGAAGGTTCTTTTGTATCCCGCATACAATTACAGATTTTTACGACGAAACTCATTATAATTGTGACAATATTCTTCGCAGTTTATGAATTGTGTACTATTTAACGTTAAACTTGTTACAATTATTTTCATTAAGATAGCAAAAGCTTATAAGTGGTTAGTTAGTAGCCATTAAAAGTTACACATACTTTTTAAATATTACACTAGCTCTGTCCCGTAATAATGGTAGCAAGTGAATATTGTTATCGTCTTATAACTGCTACTACTATTATGGGACAGATATGATACATCGTAATATTATCTACTATTATACGTTTCTCTGTGATAAGAGGACCGTTCCATAATTTTTCCTATATTCCATAACTCGTATTTTCCTGTATACACTTTTTTTGGATACACATACAAATGAAGGCCAAAAAAAACCTTTATATAAAAACTTTATATCTAATACAAATATTACACCGTTAAAAATCGGATAGACTAGAAAAATAAAAGATGCTCATTTTTTAGAATTTAAAATTGCTTCACTGCTTTTGTTCCTTCAGCTTGTTCATACTTTACAGCAAAGTATCGATCATTTTGAGGAAGCAAAAATTGTTAAAACGACTTTCAATTGATAGTAAAGGGAAATACGCTTTTCGAAATATTGAGATTCGTAAATACGCGTTCGTCATCCAAAACGCAAAAAATTGCAACAATGTTGACATTGTTTTGCTACAAAGTATAATTTATTTCTAGCTTGTGACTTCATCCAACTCCGTTAAAAAATAACAGAATCGTGTATCACTTCAACAAATTTATTCGACAAAACTTGAAAATATTTTGCAAATTGGAGTAATTTTAAAAACTTTTAATTATAATTTCGATACGATAATGCCATTTTAGTGAAAATTACCGTTTAGGATTTCAACCGAATATTTTTAGTAATATTTTGCGATATATTCAATCGAGAAATTTTGAAATCGATAGTGGAACACAATAAATGATTACCAAGCATTTCAGTAACAATTCCTATATCTTCCATCGTCGCGATGACTCGTCATCGTCACACAAAAAAATCATTGCTAAAATGATTTCTCAAAGTAAAAATAAAACGTTTGAATTTGCAGAGTTTACGACTACTTAGTTTTCAAACCTCAAGATTACTGGATTATTATTTCTTTCAGAATAATTTCAGGAATTGTTTGTCCATAAAAAAAGAATCTTTGAAGGACACGTATTTCATTGTAATCGACCCTTCGAAGTTAATTGAAACTTCACCATCTGATGAAAATCAGAAAGCAACATCGGAAAACAATTATATTACTCATTGATTTTTAGCATCTTTTATCTGTTGAGTCAGTCGATGTGTGTAAATAATACACATATCTGTTATCAAATGTGATTTAGCACATATATATCATCTTCAACCTCACGGAAAAGTACATTAATAAAACGTCAAAATAAGTATGACGACGAAGTTTGCAATGCTACTTATGCGTATTTGTTCTGGCTTTAATGCAAGTGTTTCGTGGCAAGATTGACATGAATATTTCAAACTAATACGAAAATATCTTCCCGAGCAAGCAGATAATTTCTGCGAGTAGGGAATCTCTACTGTAAAAACTTTATTCGAGTATTTGAGTATTTAAGTAGTTGAGTTGTTGAGTATCCGAGTACCCTTGGGAAAATGGGAAATTTATGAGGAATTGAAAGTGAAATTTGGGACGTGCTCGCAACACTTACGAAATTGATAACATGAAATACTTGAAAAAGGAGGCCACATCTACGGAAAATTAGTAACGGAGTAAGTTTGTTCGATATTTTTGCGAAAAAATTAGAATATGCGACAATTTCGGGTGAAGGAAAAACTCATAAACATATTCGTTATTATGACGAAAATATCTACCAAAAAAATGTCCAAATTATAAGAACTTTTTATTTGCAATAAAAATCTTTTTTTCTTCTAATCAAAATCTCGCGAATTATTTTAAGACGAAAAATATAATTTATTTACTCCGTAAATGGCAAAAGGGAAAGGAAAATTTTTGAGTATCAAGAATATTTTCATTTGCTCTTAATAAAAATTTCATTTTCGCACGAAAAGTGACGATAACGAATCATTCTTTTAAAAATAAACCGCATTAATTTAACACTTTGCATGCCATGACGGTCACCGGTGACCAACACTAAACTCCACGCTCACGCCACGTTGGTTATGACAAATGCAATAGTGTATACCATTGCGACCCACGCGGCATGAATAGGTAGTCACGTAAATTTGACGTGGCGTTCGAAATGTTAAACGTGAAAACGTGGATGGATCACTTGGTCTCTAGCAAAGACGTGTTTTTTCCTATTGTTATACTCTTACATTTAATTTGATTATTTTTTACAGCGAGGAACATAATAATTGATTGGGTCACCTCAAAAACGTTGTAAAGTACAAATTGCAAATTGTTCAAAAACCCCCGAAAACGAAAAAATAACCTGATGGTGCAATAATAAAATGGGTCACCTTAAAAACGTTGTACGGTAAAAATTTTTTTTTAAACAATTATTATTGCACCATCAGGTTATTTTCGGGGGAACAATTTGCAATTTGTACCTTACAACGTTCTTGAGGTGACCCATTCAATTGTTTTCAAGAAATTTTACAATTGTTTTACAAATAAAATAGCAAATTTTACAAAAATGCTTTATTCGCCTTATGAATACTCCACTCGGTTTCAAGATTTCAGGTGCCGATACGTAGATATCTTAATCAAAACCAAAAAATTTATTTCCTTTGGGTTCAAAATTTAGAAATGATTTATAAAATTGTTATCGCTTAGCAAAGTGAACCGTTTAACCGACTTGATAATGCAAGGAACGAGCTTTTTGCAATTACAGAGAAGTACGTTTATTTCTTCTTTTCCGAGAAGAGATCAATTGTCTATTGGTTGCATTGCTTATTGTCGGAATATCAAGTAATAGTACCACAATAACTTATCGAATGTCAACTTAGTTGCATGCGCGTATGTCAAGATGATTTTTTCCCGAAGAGAATTCCTCTTAGCGTGACGTCGAAAAGATTAATTAAATGGGAAAAAGAGAGTAACGGAGAATTGGTTTGCATGTGTTGTGTACCCCCTGCAAAGAACGTTTTTGTTTCGATACGTGGGGTTTACGTAGGCGGGATCGAAACTTTCGGAAATAACGATGATGCGAGTGCGTATACGTTTATTCCTGCCAGCCGCCTCCGGTTAAAACTTTGAACGTATGGTATGGTATGGTGACTTTATTATTTTCTCAATTGATACTCGATTTTTATCATTATTCGATGCTTTACTTACGAACTGCCTGTTACGAAATTGTACTTGACAGTAGGGTAGAAGTACGTCATCGTATCTTATAAGCGTAAACTTTCTTTTGCACTTTGGAGACGATGATTTCATTACAGTAATTTTGTAACATTTAAACATTTAAATTAAGCGCGATAAATTTAACCATATCCGAGTTTTTTGTTTCCAAATAAAAAAACTGCCAAGCGGCGCAATAGCGCTCTTTTCAGACCTTATTTCAAAAATGCCGGCATTTTTGGACGTGGAACAGAAGAAACGCGATTGCGCCGCTTGGCACTGAAACGGTTAAATAATTTGGGATAAGTTGTAATGACTAGAGGGCAACCTTTAGCGATTATTTCGAATATTTTTGGTGGAAAGACGAATTCTTTAGAAACGAGATTTGTTAATTTTACTTATTTTTGAGACGTGAACTATCTAGTAAATATTTACATTGACATCAACGAGGAATGTAGTCTGGAACGAGATTTTAACCGGTCAAGTGGCACTATATCGTATATGATCAAAAAAAAGGTCGGGCCCATTCTGTCTTTGTCTCATATATGATCAAATCAAAGAATTTTCTTGTTTTCCAATCGATTTGAATGAAACTTGGTACACTTTACTTTATATGAAATATTGTGTGTGATTTGCTTCATTTTTTGGCTTTACCATTTTCAGCCCTAAAAATGAAAAATGTCGTGCCACTTAACCGGTTAATCTAAATCAACTGAAATAATTTCATTGGAAGTCTTGTAACATCGAGACGAAGCAATATCGCATTATTTCGCATTTTTTTAAACGAAAAAGTGCGAAAAATAGCCGTACGTGGAAAAATAGCCCGCGACTTGGACTCGAACCAAGGGACCTTCACTTTTCCATAGTAAAGCTCTGTTCGACCGAGCCATCTCGGCTACGGAATATTCTTACATGCATCACTTCTTATATGCTTATTAATGCTTTATCTATAACTAGCGTGAAGCTTGGTATTTCATTAAGTCATATAAGGTTGTAATTTAGATTCTCGATTAGTTACCTGCTGCGTCTTCATAATCAGAGGTGATTTATTACTAGCCGGTGAGAAACCACTTCGCATTTCTTAAGTCGCTATATCATATATGAAATTTTTCAATAAAAATAAATAACCCAAACCCAAACCCAGAATTTGTTAGTATTTGAAGTATGAATTATGTCAAATAATATGAAGAGGTGACTTCAAATCCCCGATACACCAAAATTGTAAGTACAAAAGCTATATATATGTCACAATATACATATTTGTTTATTCGAAACACAGACGGATTGACTTCTGACTCACGAATACAAATTTTTTGAACACCATGCATAATCATATTTACAATGAATTGTACATATACACACATAACGTACTTTCATACACTTTACAAACAAATTGTTGCCAAAAGTGACAAATTTTATAACAAAGCGCCAATAAGGACTGCTGAGGCGAGTTTTCGATGTACACAGAAAATTTGCGAAAGTAGCTTGCAAGCACGTGTTGTGTCCTTCCTTCAAATTTTCGCGACCAAATGGATGCCACCTTATTATTCATCGATAATATATATTACTATCCACCCGATGTCATTATCAAGCAACGTGGTACCGAATAAATAGTGGTACCGAAGAACGTGGCGTAACACGTGACGTAGTGTTATCTACGAGAGGTCTGTATGGTGAGAAGACATCGGCACAGTAGGTCATACACCGTTTAACTACTAAACGTCCTCGACTATAACAGTACTCGTGGTGTACCCTACTAACGCATTTCCTTACCTCATACATGCGTTTTACTACGAACGCGTACGTGTTTGTCTTACATGATGCGGTTTACTAGTACAAATCACTCTTAAATCAATTACGTTTCAATCAATCGAGATGTTCATGAAGCTGTTAGTATTAACGGAAACAAGTAAACGTGGGTCCCAAAAGGTGACGATATGGCTGGTTCTTGAAAGGAAAAATAATTGCAATTGTCGCATCAATGTGTGGGTACCAAAAGGAATGCGGATTCGAAAATGTAACGCTAAAGCTGATTCTTGAAACCAAAAAAAAAATTTCAATTGTCGCATCGGTATGTGGGTCTCGAAAGAAATGTGAGTCCCAAAAGGTGAAACTGTAGCTGATTCTTGGATAGAAAAATAATTGCAATCGTAACGTCAATTTGTGAATTGAAAGATGCATTTAACGTTGCGTACAATATTTCTAGACCATCTTAAACTGGTTCTCCACTGTTACACTAATACACACCGAGAAATTGTAAACATTTGTATGCGTGTGATTTTTATAAGAGAGCATAACAAATTTTGCTGGGCTGCAGTACAAATAAGATCAAAATCAAATAAAAGACAAAAACGATTGGGTAGTTAAAGTTTATTGTTGGGCAATCCAGTTGAGTCCAGTAGATTTTCAAAATTTGTAAAAATGTTATTAATTAAAAACACCAATTTGATAATATCGTTAATATAGTTTATTGTTTATAGTTTATTTAGTGACACGTGCTAAATTATGTAACTGGTAAAACCAAACTTTGTTACAGGTGAAAAATTATTAGAGTTCCTCTCTAAATTGTGCGAATAAATTTCTGGCCTGTGTAACCACATTTCCAGCTGTAGTAAGAATAGCGGTACAGTATTTTCGGCAACTGCTGTTGTTTCTGGTTACTGCAACAAAACACTAACGATTTTGGCTAAGTTGTGCTATTGTCGTACATTGTTACGAAAGGGCCCGGAATTACCTATTCGAGGAAAATGTTATAAATTATACTATTGGCGTGTCGCAAATAAAATTATAAAATTTCTTTGTTAACACCTTCCAGACGGCGATTTTTTTTCGAACACGGTCCCCAAGAGCGAATACGTTTTTTTTTTCTTGGCGGGGCTATAGGACCGGTTGCACACCAGGTGTTCAATTGCGCACACGGGGTTCAATCGGTATCGAACGGATTGATTTCTGCAAACCAATTTCTGATCCGTGGAACCAGATTTTCCAAACAAAACTCTTACTTATCTTACTTAATTTTTACCTTACGAGCTTTCAGCACACGATAAACGTTATTAATAGAAGTAATGATAATTTGTAGCTATAGTAAGAATAGTGATACAGTATTTTCTGCAACTGCTGTGTTTTTAGTTACTTGAACGCGCTAGGCACGCTAACGATTTTGGTGAAATTGTACTATTGGCATGTCAAAAATAGGTGTCTACAATTTTTTTTTCTTCTTTTATTTTCCAAATATACTCACGTAGAGTTATTTTTAGGGTAATAAGTGCTTTTACTTTCGTTTTATGTTTATAATAAGACTATATATACAAGCGTCGACTAGTCAAGTTATAGTTTTAAACAACTAATAACGCAGCACTGCTAATGATGCCACATTTAACTATTGATTTGCTTTTACCCACTGTTTCTTTTTCCTTCTCCCCGCGGACAAACCTTTTGTGATGTAATAAACGCTTGAAAAATCGTATAAAAATGGTAACTCGCACACAGCCGAGCTAATTAATGCCGAGAATTTAAGTGAAATCAACCTCAAACGTATTGGGTCATTGTCCTGAACTACATTTCTTTATTAAACGCTTTTTTTTTTAAGTATACACTTTTATAGCGGAGGGGTAGAACGAAAATACGTCGTTGATATTATCACGTTTTCAAGCGAAAACGACAAAAAAATGAGTAAATATGTGTGAAAGAGAAAATAAAACAAGGAAAAAAATAACGACGCGAGGAGGAAGAGTAGTGCGCAAATTCTGGCGTAGACTTATTCGCAGCGTCATTTCAACGTGAATCATTTCTATGAATAGATTTTCCTACCTTGTCTATATATTATAGCTCATCTATTTCCACAAAAGTTACTTGCTTCAGCTTAAACCCTTCTCGATAATTTTACTGTTGTCCTTTTCTCAGCAACGCTTCTGGAATTGTACATGCTAATTTCTTATTTTTGTTAACCCAGGTTAAGCATTTTTACATATGTACTTATATTGGAGGTTTGGTTTCTTTGCGATCAAATACTTGATTTATTGTTTTTCGCAAAATTAGTGAAATGAGGTTTCACTGCATTTGTAACCCAGCTTGTTTTTTAAATAAAACAAAAAAAAATAAATATTAACCGGTATCAGTGAAGACCGTTTTTGGTGCCTATACAAGACTCAACATGAGGACTTTACTGTCTTATGATGTTTTTGGTTGTTTCAACTGTAGCAAAATTCTATAAAGCGTTGAATGTTTCGTTTCGTCGCAACCAAATGCTTTCAGTATTTTTTTTAAAAACGGTGAAATTACGTTACAAGGTGTTTGCAACTTGCTTTTTGAAGCATATGAATTTTAACACTGCCGTCCGCACGTCTGACGGGGATTCTTTCGTTTGGCGCCGGTATAAATCTTTGTGTACGACACCAACGTGGTGCCACCGGCGCTGGCCCGATAATTTTCGTATGGCACCATCGTGGTACCACCGGACGGCATGGTGTTAACTGGAAACGGTCAACATGGTTTTTGGTACCCATAACACAGTCTTTGGTGTCTTGTGACATTTTTTTTCCTATTACACTGAAAAAAATAATTAGTAATTCCAACTATTGCTATAGTTAAATATGGCATCAACCATAAATTTCTAGTAATTCTAACTACATTTATTGTTACTCCAACTATTTCCATGCTTGAGTCAACTAGAAATTAGATAATTGATGCCCTCATTTTTTTCCGTGTACAAACTGTAGCAAGAATCAGTAAAAATTCGTGGAACTAGTTTTAGGTACCTACTAGAAGATTCAAAACATTTTTTTTTTCATGAATTTGTAGCAAGGTCCTTAAGAAATCAATTTTTCGTCAAAGGACGAAGGATACCATGTTGACGGTTAAGGGTTGAACTGTTGCAAAAAAAATGCGTTTGACTTTTCTGTTATTGAAATAACTACTAAAAAAGTATATAAATTATGATCTCAAAAAATATCTTAATTGTTCGAATTAAGACGTTAAACGCCATGTCGGTCACCGGTGACCGACACTGAACTTTCCTGACGAATGCAATAGTGTATACCATTGCGACCCACGCGGCATAAAGGGAGTTACGTAATTTTGATGTGGCGTTTTTAGCCATTTTTGATATGTACAGTGACTCTTAATTGTGAAACCAGACCGAATGATTTATTTTACACATTACAAAAAAGTATAGCTGAAAAATACATATAATTATTGTACTTCGTTTCTGATAATTTGTATGAGGTAGATAAGTATTGGATTTTACAATTGGGTGAATCTAGTATTTTTTATAAATGCAGTAAAGTATAATGTAAAAATCTGAAGTACACATTCTATAGTCTAACTTACTGCGTTATACTGTTATAGTTAAAGATTGTCGTATATTGTTACGAAAGTGCCTGGAATTACTTATTCAAATACTAGGTTATAAATTAATTATACTTTTATCATATGTTTACCGCAAACTTAGTGCAATATTGTTACACTGTTCCTACAATTCCGTTAGTGAAACTTTGCAATAATGTAGATTTTGAAATAAATATTTAAACAGCGATTGTTGATTAATTTGATTGTGCAAGTATACAGGATTTGAAAATTTTACAAATATTTATATTCTTTGAATAAATAAAAAATGTTAGAAATCGGCGTATATTTTTAATGGTGTGTGGTATAATTATTTTTCTTTGAGTCACTATGTACTTTAGAATTCATTAAGAAATCATTTACAAGAGTTTTTTTGATTGAATGATTACAAAATTTCATCCACGACTTTATGGAGGTCACAAAATGTATAACGAAATTATTTAGCAGACGATATCTTTTTATCACTCCTCATTACAGTTGAAAATATATAATATTCAACGTTTCTGTCGAAAAGAAGAGGGAATTGACGGAATAATTGTTGGTCGAATTGATAAGAAATTAGTCATATTTTTTTTTAAAAACAGTATTTATAAAATGTGCAAATGGTGGATGATCTTGTATCTTTATAAAAGACGGTATTGTACCACCACACACGTACCGTACATACTAAATATACCTATATACTTTAAGTTGCATAACTTTATATAGAAGCAGTAAGCGATTCGAATCGGCTGCGTTGTTATCTATACTACGCGTTATCGCATAGCTTCGTCATAGTAATTCATCGTCGAATTTAACTTTTTAAACGCTTATGGTCTCCGCTTCGTATCATTTGCTAACGTCACCCAATAAAAAGTTTATCTTTCAATTGACTCATTGATAAACAATGTAAGAGAAGTTCAAATAATTCGATTCGATAGGATATTGAAAAGAAAAAGATTATTTCACCACGCGTACAATGATTAGGTTGCGCAGCATCATCGTACTTTTATCTTACCTATTTTCTCCGCAAATTGGCGTTATTTTTTTTTTGCTCGAAATAGAAAGGCACTACACCGGGTGTGCGGTATAAGAGTTCGAAGTCAAAATATGGCGATAGAGGTTGGGAATTTGAGAAAAAAAGGTTATGTACCATTTTTCGAAATTCTGAACAATTACCAAGTAATTAATTAAAATTCGTTGATAACCGGCCGCACCGGTTACGACCAACATACTAGCGTAAACATTTAGTCATTTCAAAACTTGTAATTTTCATTTTTTTGTGCAGTGGTCATTCACTAGCATGCGGTCAATTACTAAGCACTTGTCCTATAAATTTTTCTAGCGAAATTTCATAATTTTGTTTTTTCACGCAAATCCGTATTTAAACGAATTGTAACATTTATAAAAAGGGAAGTGTTGCGTAATTGCGCTCATATCGGAAAACGCTATCGAATGTGTAAAGAAACAAGGTTTTTTTTCGTAATAATAATAAAAAAAAACTTAGATTTGCTAGATAGACGATGACAGACAATTATTAAAAACTACTAAAAAGATCCATTAAAAAAAATGTTTAGTGCCTAAAACTTAATGTGGAAACACTCAAATTATTAAAAATATCATTATCATATCAATCCGACAAATTTCAATTTTTGACTACCATTAGACCCAAAAGTTCTGAGTTACGGGCCCACGTGCTTTGTTTCTATAGAATCAAGAGAAATACCAGGAATAGTAAAAACTACGAGTTTTATGATTTCCAGCTGTCCTCGGGATTGCCCCTTTAGCAACGACCAAAAATCGTAGAAAAATCATTGCGGCAGTTTATGACCTGCCTTTGTATAGTTTCTTATGAGGCTATGCCCAGGTGATCGTTAAATTTCTTTAAAATTGCTATAACTGGAGGTGTAGGTTTGCCAAACGAATTTGGCGCTGTTCTGTTCAGACGAAGTCTTTTGCAGGATTATATTTTTAGAAAAAAAAATAAGCAACGTAATCGTTACAGGTTATACAAATATCATAATTTTAGTATTTACTTTGACATTAACTTTATCGTGCTACATTATGACATCAGGTGCTGCGTTGTTTAATTAACGTAGAAGGTAAAAGGAAAAGAAAAGAAATGTATGAAAGACAATCGTATCTTTACACACATCTTGATAAAAAAAAAAAAACCTTGCGGATAATCTTTTACCAGAGTTATCAAAAACTCTCCAATCTTGCTTTCTATATATATATATATACACTTTAGCAACAATTAATAGCCCTACAGTTTACACACGTATGACTAAAACGTACATATATATGGGCTGAAAAAGACATAAATACGTTCTTGCTCACTTTTTGTATACAGTGTGAGTCAGCATAGCAAAAGTTTATAAGCTTCTTTTGCTCGTTGTCATATGCTCTGTGAAATTCACTTTACAGAGCCAGTCTCTTGTTTACTCTTACTTAAACGAACGTCTGTATACGTCGCATGTCAAAATCAAGTTGCATAACTAACATGCAGCAATCCCCCATTATTTTTCTCCTTTTTTTTTATATAAGCACATAATGCAGCTAGAAAATAAACCATGTATGTATAGTAAGTCTCTTCAGAATCTTTTAGACGTGACTCACGAGTCTCAGACAAATCTTCTAACATGCTTTCTTGGCTCCTTTTATCAGCAGTTTTAACAGTTGTTGTTAGCTTTCGTGCGAAGAGCTTTTAATAAAGTTGAACTTTTCCCGTCTATTTTTATTTCTCGGTGAGTCTTCATCGCTCTCGAGTCCTTGATTAAACGTCTTCATAAATAACATTTTGGTGGGTTTCAATTAAGATGTAATCTTCGCGGTCAACTCGCTCGTCAAAAAATGACATAAAAGTTGAATACGCTATAAGCGCATTTTGTCGTCAGTCGTTCCCCGCCAAATTGCAAGATTGGGTATTACTCGAAGGAACGCTACCCTCGAAAAATATTTCGAAAGTAATCTCAGTCAAACAATTTATTTTAAGGGGCGATTGCGGTGTAACGGGTTCAAAAAATGGAATTTTTTTTCTTTGCATAAATCAAAAGTACAATTTTTCAAGAATGTGTTGCAAAAGTAGCATCGCAATTAAGTAGCAGCTGTAAGTGTCGTAAAACTTCGCCAAAAAGTTTAAACGCAATTATCTCGAAACTACGTTTTTCAAATCGGTGTCTAGGATAGCGCAAAAACTAATCGATCGATCAACTTCACAGAAGGCTTAATCCAATCGATATACATTTCTCCTGGGGTTATACCAACAATTAAAATAGAATTATTTAATTTAATATTATTTAACGACATTTTTAGTGGCAATGTGTAATCAATTTTTCGTGTCAAAAAATTCATTTTTTCTTCAAAACCCTAGGACTTTTTTGATTCCTCGTGTTTTCTTTTAACAAGTGGTATAACCCCAGCATAAACTATCTAGCTTTAAGAAAATTTTTCACTTTTAGTTATCGGATGCTTGTAATAGGTGCTATACTAGACACCAACAATCCGGAAGTGTTTGGCAGGATTATGAATAGTAAATAAATAATACAGAAAATGGCAAGAACAAATTTTTTTCAATATTTCATGGATGCCTCTTCGTATCCCAGAAGAGATTATTTAGGAATTATTAATAGTTTTACAAAAAAAAATACAAAATCACCTATTTTTAAAGCTGTTACACCGCAATCTCCCCTTAACGGAGAACGTATGATGAAAAAAATAGAGGCAATAATTATTTAATTTTTAGTTGACTTAATTATGAAAGCAATTGGAATAATAATAAATGCTGTTAAAATTACTGGAAATATACGGTTGATACCTTAGTTATCTACAGAAATAATTAGAATCACTATAAATTTTGTTCGGTGTAGGTACTAGTGGCATATAGCACTTTTTACAGTGATGAAAGTAATCTCTGAAAATGTGAAATAGGTAGGTACAAGGAATGATTCCCCCAAAAAAGTTAGTAATTTCAATAATCTGGTAATTTTGCTATTGAAAATTCTCGAATTGCAATTCAGTCTCTGCATCTTATCAAATTTTAAAGGAACTATAATTCTACTAACAGTGTTTACTTTTCCTTTATCGGAAGAGGTCAAATACACTTTATTACTCAATCCTGTGTGTACGTTTAACGCGAAATTTTAACAAATTATTACAAATAACACGAAGGCGAGACTAGTTCAATTACTTAAAGTTGGACTGCTTATCTATTGATACCTTATCTACATAAAAAATCAGCAGACGGAAAATGGAAGTCACTCGATGAAACAGTACACAATTCAAAGACAAACTCTCAATGCTAGCTCATAATACTACAAAATTTACATTCTTCTGCGGTATATTCTATACCATTTTATTTTTCGGATACTAAAAAATTCGGTTAACCCATTAATGTTTTCTATTCCGAAAATACATAATTATCTATGGAAAATAGAGTATTTTTTGTAAATATTTACCTCTATATCGCTATTTCTGGTGTTGGAAATATTAAGGTCTTCGGTTTTGAATTTTCGTAATGCGTTATCCCCTTCAAACCTGGTGAATTTTGTGGTATACATCAATTTCGTTAACTTTAAAATTTTGTTTAAATAGTCTGTAGATTCAGCACAGTCATTTTCAATTACTGTTTCTGCGTGTTAGTGCACATCTCATCTACGCATGATTACACTTGGTGCTGTCCTTTCTTAACAAACACGTTAACAAAGAGATTTTGAAAACTTCAAAAGAAAAAATGGGTCCATTATAAATATACTTATTTTTATAATAATAATAATTCTTAATTGATCTTGATCTTTGATCATGTATTTGTTCAAATAAATTATTAAACCTTTTTTTAGAACTTCGTTAATAAATTTCCTGGCGGATATTTTCGAAGTTTGATAATTATCGAAATTTCAGGATTATTTCAAATCAATACCGTGAAACTGAATGTAGCAAATTAGAAAATGTGTCTGCAAACCTTCAATTATTTCCCCAAATGTTCCCAGGAACCAACAATACCACAAAATCCTCTTTCATGAAAAAGGGAAAGCAAACACAGAACTTTTAATCTCAACGTCGGGAAACATTTAGGGTTCTTGTTGAAAAGAAAGGTATAAACGGAGGGCAAAGTTGTACAAATTACATTGTTACATTGTTACGAAAAAGCGTAAGCACTGTCATGGCTTTGAAATAAGTAATTATTCCTATTTAGAAAATCTGTGTTTGAAAGCTCTTCGCGAATTTTTGCTGTAGCCTGATATTCACGTATTATTATTTATTAAGTAGTAGTATTATTATTTATTAGTAGTATAATTATTTAAGTAGTAGTAGTATTATTTATTAAGTGCCAAAACAAAAGTGGAATCTTCAGTACATATCTATAGAAATTATTAAAATTCTGCACCGAAAGAAATGAAGACACTAATTATTTAATTTCTAGTTGATTTAATCACGAAAGTAATTGGAATACCAGTAAATGTAGTTAAAATGGCTAGAAATATGTGGTTGATGCCTCCTTTTTACTGCAGCAATAGTTTAGAATTACTACAAATTCTTTCTTTTTTTTTTCAAAGCGTTTGGTAGAATGCATTCGAAAAAATTCATTAGAAATCCCAAATATTTACGTCGATCTCGTCAACGTTCTCTCGGCAGACTTTCGATGCTCAAATCTTGAAACGTTAATCATATGCTGTGCTTAACATTTCGGGAGATAAAGAACATGTTTAACTTCTATATGTTGTACGTATGTACGTGTACATAAAAAAAAGCGACTGAAAAGGAACAGAATACAGTTAAGTTAGGTCCCTGTATTATTTTCTTATCTAACATCTGCCGTTTTGTCATCTTATCGTAGCTTCCGCTACATTACTTGTGAATTATTACCAGCACTGGTAACCAGCAGCCTTCACTGTCATTCCAACCACCCACAAAACGTTCATTTTCTCCGGAAGTATTTCCCACTACTTCCCTTGTAAGTCAACTTCAAGTCGATTCAATTCGTGATTTATCAACCAGAACAATTTGAGATAACTGAAACTAATGAACTCTTATCCCGCTTAACTTAACAATAAACGGTTTCTCCGGTCTCTTTTGACTCACTTTTTCCGTTTTCTTTATTTTTTATATCGTATTGTTAGAGAGGATGCTTCCGTGGAGAAGTGGAACAATATTTATTTATCACCGATTCGATAGTTTTTTCCATCTAGCTGAGCAAATGTTGGGGGAGGGGGAGTAAATTAAACCACGGGACAATTGAACCAGTCAACTCGGAAAGATAAGCAAAATGAAAAATTAAAGTGACGTTTTAGAATTATTTAAAACTAAAACGGCGAGAAAAGAGCTGTTTTGGAAGTAAAACTGCTAAAACTAAAATTTTTAGAATTATTCATTTAGAACTATTTTGTTCAATTGCCTCTGTCTCGGGGTTAATTGAATCATTCGACGCGGTTGAATAATTATATTTTTTTTCATAAATTATATGCATTTAGCGTCTAACATATCTGTTGGAAATCATAAATTGAATAACAAGTTACTGTTTTCTGAAAAAAAAAAGTTATTTATTTTTGGATAACTCGATTAAAAAAAAATTATTGAACAATTTTTT
Source organism: Gasteruption jaculator (assembly GCA_949825005.1). Classification (NCBI taxonomy): domain Eukaryota; kingdom Metazoa; phylum Arthropoda; class Insecta; order Hymenoptera; family Gasteruptiidae; genus Gasteruption; species Gasteruption jaculator. The sequence continues at coordinate 3,728,705 of OX463761.1, forward strand.
GTTGAACTGGCCCCCCTCTCCCCTACTTTAACTGGTATTATCATTTTCTGAATGGTTTCTTATTATTGTAAAATTTCTTTTGGCCGCAAATTTTGGGAAAGTCTTGCCTCCATGGAATACAAAAAGCCACTGGAATACAAAAAGGGGTCCTATTGTCTTATTGGAATACAGAAAATGACCCCATTATCTGATTGGAATAATTGAAACTACAATTAGAAATTTCTTTTGTCCCGACGTGTAGATTTTTCTTGGCAAAGGTAGCCATCAACATAGCTAATCCCTTACGAATTAAATATAGCATAGAAACGACGAGCAACTGTGAAATGTCAAAAAAAAAACAGTCAAGGTTCCTTAATAAATGTCATGTTTGTTATTTTCAGAAAATGAGTTTAGGTGATAAAAGTAATATTAGAGTTGAACATCACCATCGACGTTTATAGAAACAAAGAAAATGGGGCAAAAAAATGATGAACGCGTTTTTCTCTCTTCCTCTAATATTAATGTCATGTATATGTTTGTTAAGTCACGTAGCTTTAATTCATGCAAATTGCATTACATCCAATGTTCCATATGCTGACCAGTAGTTATCATCAGAGCGAAACCTTTCATTCAAACCGACTGAATACCATTCTTCGTCCCTGTCATTCAAACATTCTCTCTTATATACATATTCACACAGCTTCCTGGTAATAAACTCAGTCATAATTTCCTCCCTTTTGAACATGATGCGTATGAGCATGAAAGTTTACATTACAATTTAAATAGCTTTTTTTTGCAAATGTTGTTCTTTTTTTATTCACAACGACGCAAATTTTCAAAGTACCCCATTTCCTTATTTATCACAATGCTGAAGCAAATTACGTTAGTATTCGGTCCTCATTGAATCCGTAGATTACTGAAAGTACCAATAATCGTAAGAGAAACACTAACAAAAATTTCTGATATTCTGGGCTTTGATCCAGAACCTCTCCCGCGTGGGTGTCACGTGTCTAATTTGACACGTGACATGTGTTGTTAAAAAACTCTTTTGTAGGTAAAACAATTTTTTTTTAGAAGAAGCAGGTAAAGTGATTTCTTTTAGATCATGAAAACCCTACAATCCTTTCAACTGCAGTTATGACTTTTTGCAACTATGGGGGATAAAATATCATTAGAAGCTCGGCTAAGGTTTGCGTCATATTTGTGACATGAGCAACAAAAGGCAATACATTTGAAGCTTTTTTTCCCGACGAAATAATGCAGTGTTTTCCTCCACTCGGATATACGATTAAACTCTTCAGTTTCTATTATTATTAAAAATCAACTTGTATCCTTTCACACACACACACACACACACACACAATGGCCCCATCAAGTAGGTTTGGGAGCGCATTGAAGTAGACAAAAGCTTGTCGGACAATACGGAGTGATTTCAATCAAACTTTACATACACGTCCACGTACATGGGATGACGCATCCTTGGCCTATGAAGTTTGATCACGAAGCACACAACCCTTAGAAAGGAATTCTTGGTCACATTTGCAACCCAATTCATCATCCCCTCGATAGCCAGCTCATACGCAGCATCACAAAGCTTGGTCCTGTGCCTGCGTGCGTCATTTTCCACGCTTCATCATCATCGGGATGATCCGATGACGATGAAGTATGATGCAAGCTTCCATGTGCGCACGCATGGACCCATCATTTATTGGCATATGCAGTGCTAAAGAGGGTAAGTAACGGCCAAGGGGAGTGGGCATGAAACAAAAGAGAGATGAACTTATGATTATCCACTTTTCTTCCATTTCTATCTCGCTCTTGCCCGGTTTCCCTCCTTTTCGTATTCTATAGGCGCCTGTTCTCATCGTACATGTCAAGATCAGAAGATCCTCTATTGTGATTATCGTTGATATTTACTATACTTGTGTGTTCAATACATAAAGCATTCATCCAAGTACACGTCATACACATTCAGCTCGGCAAGAATGAATAAGCCCTCGAATTAGGGTAGAGAGGGAGAGAGACAGAAGATGTATGTGCAACGCCTAAATGCCCCTTCTCTTTTTTATTAGAAGGGAGGATGGTTGAAAATCAAAAAGGGATACTACTACTACGTATTGTATATAAAACTGTACTGTATGAAAAAAAAAAAGAGAGAAAGGGGCGAGAGGAAGAAGAGGTCCCGTGCTGACGTTAGTCATTGATACACTTTAAACCCAAGCGGGTGGTGGTGAGTCATATATAATAATCGTCATCGACAGCTGATCCAGATGCTTTGCTTTTCTACAATCGTTACGGGACAGTGCAACACGTATTCGCTCTATTTCTCCGTTACGTACCCCCGTAGGTACGCAACACCGGAGTTGCCCCATAGGGAGAAACATGAGCTGTATACGTATATGAAAAGCTTTCCGTCCAACTTGTCCGTGTGTGTGTACCCCTCGCTCTGCCCCTCGCTTTTTCCTTTCATGTACCCTCGGTATAGAAAAACGATGACTAATATTTCATTAAGCACCTACCGGTTACGTGTATGGTGTATTATTTTCCCGAGTTACTTCGTACACATGATTCTCGACCGATCTGATGTTATCAGAAACAAGGGAGTAATTAGTAATGCAGTCATTCGTATCTTTCGTATCTCTTATGTTAGGCGATATGGAGGAAAAGTGCATAATTTATGGCAGTTCGGTATTTTTGGGTCGACGAGTATAGATAAAACCTGTAACAACATTGCAGGTGTTTTTTTTTATGTACGGAGAAAGGAAAGAAGAGAAGAAAAAGGAATGGAAAGGAAAGGATAGGATATTCCTTATGGGAATTCGCTGGGATACCATGGTTAACGCACCCGAGGTTTTCATACCCTACCCATGAAAATTTTTATTATGCGAAAAAAAATTGTCTGATCATGTTGTGCAGAAAACGGATTGTAGAATTTTCTTGCTGTAAAGATGATTAAATTTGAGCTGAAATAGGCTGAGTCGTTTTAGACCTCGGTAGGCTAACAAAGAGGCAAACAAAAATTCATGAAAATACGAATGAATAGAAAAAACATAATTGTTTGAAAGAAACTATAATTTCTAAAGAAAGCAATTTTCTAAGCGAGAATTCGCTTTAGAATTTTTTTTAAATATAGTTTTTCCGCTACGAGAATATATATTTCTTTCCATTTTAGAAGTTTCTTCTTCACTCACAATCGTAATTGATTTGGAAAGGATATGATTAGAAAAAAATTTAGGTACCATGCTACAGAATTTGCAACGTAATTGAGTCGAAATAAATTAGCGTTAAATTCACTATTCCTCAAAGACATTATCAGAAAACTACCTAATGAAGTTGTAGATTAATGGCAATACAGTTCTGAATTTGATATCACACGGAAGACTTTAAACAAAGACGGACGTGCATCATTGAAATATCAGTGATGAAATTCTGATAAAAGTGCAGGCGTACCCTTGCTGTAGCTGGAAGATACGAAGCGTGCAGTAAATATCGCAATATTGCTCTTTCGTTAATATTGTTGTGGATATAATTGCTATTCCGTCTTCTCCGTACAATTTGTTTCAAGTGTCCACTACACTGAGAAAAAGGAATCCTCGGAATCGTGAAAATTCCTTCAGGAAATAATAAACACGCTTGTGACGTAAAATAATAAAATTAGGGAAAAAATAGTAGATATTCACAAAAAGCTAACAAAATTTATAGCCAGTGTTTGTATTCGTTTCATTGTATAATTTCACAGTTTTTCGCCAGGAGTGCGTTTTTATTATTATCTTAATGAATTTTGCAAATATGAGAAAACTAATTTCACATTTTCTACAATATAATAATCACTTTGCCATAGTGAAATACGGAAAAGATTTTCAGTTTAGAAAATTGAAGTTTAGTGTGATTTATTTGTTACAACGCTGTAGCAAATAACGTTAGTATTCGGTTCCCGTTGGAAAAATATCAGATTTTTTGAGCTTTGAACCGGAACCTCCCGCTCGGATGTCGCGTGTCTAATTTTTGACGCGATGACACGTGTTGTTAAAAAGCTCCTTTTCTAGGTAAAACAATTTTTTAAAATCAAGTAGATAACATTGCTTTTTTAGAACATGAAAGCCCTATAATTACGTCAACTGCAGTGACGCTTTTTTGTAGTTATTGGAGACAAAATGTCACTAGAACTTCGGCTAATGTGTGCAACGTATTTTTTTTTGTGATATGTACAATAAAAAATAATACGTTTAAAACCTTTTTCCGACGGTATAATGTATGTGATTTTAGTCACAGTGCAAGTACTCAAATTTTTAACGAAAATGAGTATTATAATTAGTTGACGAAGCAAGTGGGACTTGTATATTAACATGGTCCAAGATTTTTTTTTCTAGCTGGAGACGGAAATGTTGCGTTAGCGGTTTGATAAGATAGTAACTCGCCATAACACTTATTATATAGTCTAGATTGAACAATAATTATAATTATAAAAGTCTACGACTAACGCCTATGATTTATTTTGTGATCCGACATAAGCTAATCACAATGCTAAATACATCACTCGGTCTTCCACATTTCATCATGCTACATTTAATGGGTCTGCAGATAAACTCGGACAATTTGATAAAACGAAAATATGTAATTTTTAATTATAACAGCGATTCTTATGTAAGAGTCGCCCTTGAAAAAGACGCGAAAGATCTTGTCTTGTTTTTCGATATTTGAATATAAATGACCATGGGCGACCATTCCGGAAATTATACACGTGCCATGATTGGTCAGTTCTGATTATCACCGTGGAATCACCATTAAACTAATTTCGAATAAATTGTATTCTGACGTTTCCGTACATTGAAAAAGTAAAAAGCACAAAAGTGTGAAATGGTAGCGATGTTTCAGATCCGACAATCAAATTCGTAACATGAATAATGAAAACTCCACTCATTCCTTTGTTTTCATCGTCATGTGAATAGTTGAAATGCTTTTTTCCTTGGTTTTCTGCTCGAAAAAAAGACTCTTTGGGGAAAAATTTAGTGGTATGTTGACACTGTCATTATTTACTTATCGGATCCTAAGAAACCCAACAAAGCCGAGAACTACCTTTTTTAGTTCTTAGGAAAAATTTTCTCAACGTGTGAGAAGTAAATTAACAATAACAAATTATTGTCTTTTTACCACCAACATTATGTGATGGAATTGTTTATTTATATGATACGCTATTATTTACTTATTCCATCACACTTTTCAAATTGAAATTAAACAAATTACCAATAATACAAAATTAGTTGCAGGAACGTGACACGGCAATTTGTGTCAAAATAGTCATTTTTTCATGCGAAGGATTAAATAAACAAACAATTGTTTCAACTTCGTAATTCGAGAATCTACGTACACTTATCAACGTAAAACGTAGACCCCTTTTCGATTATTTTTCAGAAACGTGGTATATGTAATTACTTGTAATTTTTTCTACTTTGAAGCACATTTTTACAATATTTATCAAAATAAGCTTCCAATAAAAATATTTGAAAATGGCGGAGATATTGCCCTTGGCGTAACAAAAACCAGGGTAAAATTTGCTCAATCTATACAAAATTATTTATTCTTCTGCATGGTCAATTTTTGCTGCTTTTTGACGAAATAGTAGTCGTTTAATTTCATACATCGATTTTTTTATAATAAAATCTATCGATTTTTGGCTGTAAGAATAAAAGTAAAGTTTCAAAGTAAAAATTTGCTACTATACCAGCATATTTTCTTGCAAAAGGATCTTTGGGCGCAGCAAAGTACTTTTCAAAGAATCAAGAAGGAAAAATAAAAATGTGTTTTCGAAGAATTCTCGCAAATTTCATTTATACATAGACGCGTGGTATATCTGATTCCTTACACAGTATTGCTGCAGGGTCAACGAGTGTTCCGATGTAAAACAGCAGAAACATATTACCAAATCTATCCGCAGTTATAGAGCACCGGGTTCAACAGAATACATTTAGAAGTCAAATGACAGAAAATGTGCTTTTCCTTGAAGAGGCTACAACACTAGTTCCAGTAATTCTCTCGGCAATTGGTGTAACTCCTATTCTGGATACCACAATAATAATTCCTGCCTGTCTACACGAATTTGAAATTATATTCCAGTTTTCCTGGAAAAGCATACATTTTTAGAATTATCGGAAAAGTACGAATAAAAATCGACAAAAATTTGAACTTTCACCACTTTGATCAACATTTTGTGATTGAGTTAATCGAGGCGTTTATTTTGAAAGTGGCCTAAGTCCGTTTTTGACTTTTTTGTTGGAAATTGTAGGGTAGAAGCACCGGTTTTGGATTCTCTACCATTTGTGGACACTTTTTACTGTATTTTTACGTGTTAAGAAAATCAAAAATGTTTTTTTCTACAGTAAATGTTCTAAACATATCTTTGAAAAGTATGGAAACATTTAAGATATGATTAAGCATTATGTCGCCAACTTCAGACATGACCAAGTGTTAAATAAAATTCCAGTGTCGAAATTTTTTTGAATTATCCCTTCTTTGACCGTAGGTTTTCAATAAATATGTATTATTTCTTCAGTCTGTCGGTCTTAAATTTCTTTGTTAACAAATTTGTTGTGTTGACGTTTCGACAACTAATACGTTGTCATCTTCAGAACACTGATTCTATTAATAATGTTATTTACATATTATACTTTCTTAGATTTAAAATAATATAATAATTCGAAAGTGCATATGAAAGGGATTAACCCTTTGACTGCCATGACGGTCACCGGTGACCCACACTAAACTCTACGTTCACGCCATGTTGGTTATGACAAATGCAATAGTGTATACCATTGCGACCCACGCGGCATGAATAGGTAGTCACGTAAATTTGACGTATTTTATTATAACTACACAATTTTTGTAAGCCACCAAGAACCTGAAAGTGTCCAAAACCGGTGTTTCTACCCTAATAACACGTGTCACTTGAAGTCAGCTGCCTTAAAAAATATTTAGCGAAATTTCAACTAAAATGGCCACTTTCAAAATAAACGGTTCAATTGTCCTTTATTTTTTCTTTCTATTTCTATCTTCATAGAGTGAACAAGAATTCGACATTTTTGTTTGTGGAACACAGGGGAGACCTTCTACTTAAATTTTTCTAAGTAGAAAATACTTCGGTAATGAAGAAAAAGAAAAAATAAATTTCCATGAAAAAACCTGTTTCTTAAAATAAAAAAAAACCGTCATCTTGAAGAAAAAACTGTTTAAATGCCTATCTGAAACCTATATAAGAACGCTATACAGTTGGTATACTTAAGATATATAAGAATAATAATAATTCTAATCCACCAACAAGTCTGGGTCGTCAAAAAGCATCGTAATGCCGGACGAATACTTTACAGCTTACTTTCTCTCTGACTCACCGCGTACGCCGACCTCGTCGTTCACTTTGATCCACTTGTTCTTCAGCCAGCTTTCTGAGAATTGCATCCCGTAATAACTTTGAAAAAAAAGGGAAACATTGCAGATACAAGTTATTTCAGATATAGGAATCGTTACAAATTTTCGCATTCTTTCGGACACGTTTCGAGTTTTACGAGACCACGTTGCAACGTCCCAAAGCAAGTGCGTTGCAAAATTAGGTATTTATTTCCGCTGTGTGACGCCATCGGCGCTGTGTTTATTTATACGATTTTATCGACTTTTATACAACAAATGTTACAACATTTTCCGCATAAACGTATAATTATTCTAATTTCGTAAAATTATTTTTTTTATTTGGATGAACGACAAGCATTCCTTTGGAATCCCCAGTTTATTAAAAACCGGAGACATCAGTTTGACCCGAAATGGTTTAGGCTGCGAAAGTTCAAAGTAATATGAAAATTGTACACCCAACACTTTTTTACACGATGGACATTCGTGTGAAAAAAACGTGTAAAGAAAGATAAATTTTCTATAGTAACATTGGAGATACGTTTCATGTTACCCGAAAACCCCGTATGGTATAGAATAAAAAGCTGTATATAGTTCCGTACATAATTCTACGTAAGATTATAAGTTTGAATTGCTATTAGATCAGGCAAATTTTCCAAAAATAAGAAAGACTTGTGCGAACCGTGTAACTTCAAATTCGTGTAAAAATAAAGCGTGTAGAAAAGTCAGAAAGACATCAGAAGTCTCAAATGATGAAAAAGGGCCCAAATAATCCCGTTCTCTCCTACTTTTCATTTGGCGACACATACATTTCTCAATACTTCTATCTACTAAAATGTTTATTAGAACTTATATAAATCTGATATTTCTCTATTTTTGTCTGTAAGTATAAGTGATTAAAATTTGATTTGACATACACCTAATTCTCTTTCTACACAATAGGTACGTTCCCAAAAAATTCGTGTAAAAAGAGAATTAGGTGTAAACGATATTAACAAATTCTTGTTAGAGTTCACTCAATGTATTTCGTGCTCACACATTTTAAGTCATTAAATATATTATAAAAAGTAAATTATACTTTGAGAAAAAGAAAATAATATCTGAAATTCATTAATATAAAAAAAGTTAAAATAATATAAACATAAGAAATATTTGCTCTATGAGATTCAAGAAAAATTCATAGAATATTGAAAATCGTGCTAAAACAAAACAATTCGTGTAAAAAGAGAAATTTTTTTATTTTTAACTCGTGTAAAAAAAATTCGTGTAAAAAGAGAATTAGGTGTACAAGTATTAAATATTGACATTTTTTAACACGTTGAACGCCACGATAAATTTACGCGACTTCCTATTTATGCCGCGTGGGTCGCAATGGTATGCACTATTGCATTTGTCAAAAACGGTGCGGCCTGAACGGAAAGTTCTGTACCGGTACCAGCAACCGATATGGCATTTAACGTCTTAATGCCATTAGCTCGGAAAATATTTATGCCATTATTATTTTCCATCCAATACTGAGAACACGATACTAATCAGTCCTCGAAGGGGTTGGCTACCATAGCAAAAGCAACAGAGAAAACTGTAAAAACCGTCGTAACCTTTGGTAGGACGTCTCTGATTTCAAGCTTTGCGTAGGTACCACTCTACATGGGGGACAAACGAAAATGCTGGGGTTATTCGATGCTTCTCACTTAGGAAACCTTTCCGCCGTCATTATTTTCGTTTCTCTCACTTCGCCCTTATTTCAAGAACCAAGACGACACTTCTCTTTCCGTATACAGTGTGTACCGTGTAGGAGTTGGAAATCGAAATGTTGTCGAAGAGGATGAAAATTTGAGAAAAAAGGTTACGTACCATTTTTAGAAATTCGGGACAATTACCGAGAAATTAACTAAAATGTTTTGGCGAATCAGATGCGGGGGGCGAGGGGGCACCTCTAGCTGTCAAGTATGGTCGTCGTTGGTAGGAAATTTAAAGTCTAAATTTTTTGACATGACCACCGAGCCTCTTCGACCTTCTAATTGGCCAAAAAAATGTTCATTAATTACTCGGAAATTATTCTGAATTTCGAAAAATATGGTACATAACGTTTTTTCTCAAATTTTCTCCCTCTACCACCACCTTGCGGCTTCGAACCCTCATACCGCATACCCTTTTTGTGCACCATAAGAAATAAAGGCTCTAATTATGTAATTTCTAGTTGACTTAATCATGAAAATAGTTGGAGGAACAATAAATATAGTTAAAATTACTAGAAATGTATATTGTTGATGCCATATTTAACTATAACGATAGTTGAAATTACTACATACATATATTTTTTAATGCAACCACTCTACAAGCGAAACGATAATTTTATTATTATCCACAATTTCTTATTTTTTTTTTTCGTAATTACTCGTACAATTCTTTGCCCAAGTGGAACTTTCTTTAACATTTTCAACAGCGAAAATGGCTTCTTTCGATTTCCACTTATGTACAGAACTCTCCCCTTTGTAAAATTCTCTCTTTTTTCCGCCGTCTACACTTTGATAACGATTTTCGGCAACGTAAGAGCATCAGAGAGAAACGTATCGAGTCGATAACAACCTTAGTAGTGCATCGACCTTTTGGATTAATAATGATGTGTCGTCACTCTTTTGATGAGAGGGAAGTATACGGAAGGTTTGGTCTAATTTTTTTGTTAGAAACAAACCTCGCCCTCGCTGCCGCCCCCATCGTAAGAACTTCTTTCTTTAGGTTTTTGGTGATCTCTCTTTTTTATCCTCGTCTTTCTCTCTCTCTCTCTGTTCGGCGTGAGTCATCTCCACGCTGTGATTACGAAAGATGAAAAACACCCCGCCCTCTTTTCTGCCACCCTAATTTCAGTTACTTCGACATCAAAGCTTCATTTATTCTAATTTCATTCATCCCTAAATTATTAACACTTGAAAACATTTCGGGCATTAATTTTATATAAAATCGAGACATTAAATTTTTTCAGCCTTTCTCAGATGACCGTCACTTTTTTCGTAACTGATCGATGATGTTCCTACGTGAAACTGATATTTCCAATTTTACGACTGGTAATATAATCAATTATAAGGGAGTGTTGGAAAGGCAGCTTTTTTTTTAACGACAGACTTTAGTTTCCAATTGTATTTTTTTGCGAATTGAACAAATTTAAGATAAAATCTAGCGCTACCTTCGTTCCTGAACTACAATTATCCAAGAAATAACCGTTAAATTTTCTATTTGTGGCGGATTATGGCTTCTAATAAGAATTAACGGGGCAATATTTACCTCGTTCATTGGATATATCTAAGAAGACTTGAAATGAACACTCGAATAAATACGTGTTCAGTTACTACGGACAAATCCTACTTTTTTCTTCTTAATCGTTACTTTTCAGGGTCATAATTAATTAATGTTTCATTTGAATGAATGAAATGTTATTAAGATTGCGGCAATCAAATGAATAAGAAGTTAATGAAATGCAATATTGCAAAAAGACCGCGACTTACATAGGAATGCATTTGTAACTTGTACGACACTCACGTTATGCTCCAATTCCCGTACTTTCCCCTGTCTGAAAAGTACGAGGAAATAATTTCACGAGTTTTTTTTTCTACCATTTTCCTTTCTTTCTAGTAATATATAACTGCTCTACACAGAGATATAAAGTATACATACACGCACATTTCTACGAATCGAACGGTAGACGAGCATCGCAAAAGTAAGATTTTACCTCCTGTTAATTAAAAATTACATTGCCATTAAATCATAAAAGTAATGTTTTTCAAATATAAAACACTTGTTGATTTTATTGTTGCGTTTATGCTAGTTAATTTATTGAAGTAAAGTTGTGTTAGATAACGACCAAGTATTTATTGGCACATGTCTTATCAAATCACGGAATTCCATCGGAGATGCTAATTTGATGAAATCAATGAACATCTTTTACAATAAATGAAAGAATTATCCGGTTAATTGATCTTTTATTGATTCAATAAAATTCAAATCGATTCCGTCATCTTGCCAGGTACAGGCAATGAAACTATTTATTGCTTACAAGCGCAATTGTTGCATTTCAAGAAATGTTATTCATGCCAAAAGATTTGATTTGCTTTCAATGAAGGCACCTCAAAAGAAATCGTTAACTTTTTGTTCCGCATTGCTGATATGTTATTTTAATAATAATATATTTAATATTCTTATTAACGTACGAATGACATCCGGTATAAGGCCGCTTTCCATGTTAATGCTAAATGCTTCTTCGGTATATTCATATTTTTATATAATTATATTCACATTAATTTAAGGGGTTACATCTAGTTGGCGGCCGAAAGAAAGGCGTGTTTTTGTGAATTTTTTTTGGGGAAAATGATTGCAGGTTTCGAACTGTTTTTTTTTCCGAAAAAAATCCGACATCCGCAATTTAATATTATCTGACTGTTAGAGCTTCAATTAAAATTTAATGAAATTTAATACAATTCGTGATGTTTCACTTATAATAACGAATTTTTACATTTACTAGAAAAATATTATTATATTCTAAACTTCTTATTTACTTGTATTCTAAAATATTATTATATTCGAAACTAAAAATTATTATTATATTCTATTATTATTATATAAATTATTATTGTATAACTTCTATTTTTTTGATTAACCCCTTGATGGAAAATTAATTTTCGAACATGTTCTCGGCTAACTCCGATTTTACCTTTTATGGTTTTGAAATGTCACACTGGGTGTGAATTTAAAGTTCTACGAGGAATTACCATTTTTGCATTATTATTTCGCGAACGAAATTTAATGTTCTTCACTAAACCACACATACATATGTAACATATAAAATTCCTAACAGTGGTATTAATAATAGTACATTTTTTTGTTCTAAATAATTGAATATTTAATGATATTGCTGTAACAATGAATCTACAAAAAAAGAAATTTAAAGAATTACAATTACAATTCCATAACGCCAATTGGAGGTAAATATTTAATCATAATATTACGGTCGTGAAAAATGTAAACACGTTCGGTATTAAAATAACAACAGATTGATTAATGATTGATTAAAAACTATACGTCTCATCTTGAGTGACGTATTAGTGCTAAAAAAACGGCAGACAGAAGCAAAAGCAATCAATTTCACCTTATGGTAATACCGGGTGGCGTTAAATATCTTTTTAATACACTACATCGTATCTATGTATCATTCAATAATTAATTATTATGTTTTCCGTTCACTTTATGTTTTTACTTCATTATAACTACCCTTGGGACTGCGAGGCGCTGTTTGACTTAATAGAAATTCTTAATAGAAATTTTTTACAGTACATGCATGCAACATGTATTATATGCACACGCATACGTTACCGCTCAAAAGTACGTGGACACTTGTATGTAATAATTCTCATAAAGAGAAAGGAAGGACGTTGCAAGAAGGAAATGCGGTATATATATGACCCTGAAGATAAGATCATATAAAAAAAGATGATCCACTTAATTAATATTTGGAAAATGTGTGAAAACTTCCAAAAAAAGGATATTAAGTTTTGACATTTTTCATTTGCCTTTATCGAGTTGGTGCAAAAGTAATTGCGGTTTGAGTCTATTAAGTTTCAAGCAGAAACTGCCATTTTTTATGCACCAAATTAATAAAATCACAAAATTATCCAAAAAAATACTATTATTTTTCCCCCAAAAAAATAAAATTTTTTTGGGGGTTTCATGGCAAAGTAGATACTTTCACGTTTATGTTTTGGTACATTACGAGACATTTAAGTGATTTTGTATAATCTTTTCTTTCAAAATAATAATACCTCACTTCTCGAGTGAGAAAGTAGAACTTGTATATCTTTATAATTGGCATAAAGTTTCGGATATGTACGACTTTTACGCTGCATAAAAATTAAATAATTGATGTTTTTCTCTTATTTCAGAATTGCGATATACATATAAGTGCACATATGCACCGGAGAAAGAGAAATTGATTGCAGCTCTATTCAATAGTTATTCCTAATTCTTTGGCATTTGCTCCTTCTTCATCTTTATCTCTTTTATACTCTTGCTGCTGATTGTTGTTTTACTGCTTTCCTAAGTACGGCCTTCACACCTTCACCTCACCTCCAAGAGGTAAAACCTCCTCGTACATTGCCCGATTTCCACATCGTGACTGGAGATTTTACAATTGACTGCACCTTTGGAATAATTTTCTCTTTAACACTCTTTTGATTTATGTAATTACTAATAGGATCTGTATACACGTATATAATTTTCTCAATGTTTCTTTGTGCACTCCTTCTATTTTACCCGTTTTTTACACAAAACTTGTGTTTTGCTTTTATGATTTCACTGAATTCCTTATGATTCATGAAAGCAGCAATGAAAAGTTCAGATTAGATAATTCCTATGCAGAGTAATTTTATATGAATGAAGTAAGAGTTAAAGAGAAAGGTGTTGGTGGTTTCAAAAAAAAAACTGTCGCGTCGATACAGACTTCTATTAATACCGTATCTATTCGGGCGAAAAAAAGCATGTATCTGCTCTAAGGATAGTGTGGAAACACAAGCAAGCAAAAATGCATTGGGACTCAAGATCGAACCTTTTTATTATTCGATCAGTTGGAGACCCACAGACTGAGAAAATACGGCAGCAGCTCTTACACTTTAAAGGGCGTCTAAATTGCAGATTCACAACTAGTGAAAAAAAAAGTCACTGAAAAAGCCCACAAACAGGTTTTCGTAGTAATCTGATCCGTAAAATAGCAGGCACAGCTACAGCGTAGTTATCTCAAGAATAGTTTAAGGAGACTTGAAACAGGATTTTATAGTAATCCGAACTACAAACTTGCAGTAACTGCGGTATAGTTTTCTTTATTGTAATTGGACTTAAAGTTAATTCGAAATATTGATTGATGACTTTTTTAACTTTCTTTTAGTTTACTTACGATACTACCATTTTACAATGTCACCGATGATGAAATTTTTGGTCCAAAGTATCGAATTCCAAATTTCGATATTCTTTTTACCTCCAGAGGGTGCTTTTTGAAATTCAAGATCCCGAAATACCGGAATTTTTGGATTCTAGTAGGTGTTTGGAAACCCGAAAATCCCGAGACACTGAAATTTTAAATTTGTAGTAGGATTCTGGGATCTTTAGGTGATTTTTAGAATTCGGAACCACTAAATTATTGCATTTTTCAATTTTTTAAAGATTTTTCAACTTCAACGTATGATTCGTGAAATTTGAAAATCTTAAATCGATGAAATTTTTTGAGTCCAGTACAATTTTGGGGTCTTCGCCTGACGTTTAAAAAATGTAAATATTCTTATTATTATTATAATAATTATTATTATTATTATCATCATCATCATCATTGTTATACGTCAGGACCGTCAGCACCATCTTCCAAAATTGTTAGACTCTTCTAGAGAAGAAATGTAGCTACTGTTGCTATTTCGCTGATTTTTCGCGTGAATAATATCATTATAAAATAGAAAAATGTTACTATACTGTTGCAATTTATACAGCTTTACTTTCGGTCACGACCGTTTGCCAAATGTAAAAAAATGAAAGTGATTTGAATAGGAAAAAAAAAAATAAAATACAGTTAAAAAAGCAAAAGATTCAAAAATTGTTAAAGATTTAAAAAAAAATATGTATTCACTTGAGCAATTAAATGAAACTACGATTTTTTTAAGTAAAATAAGCATTTGTTTCTTTCCCTATTTTTACGATTCTCATTCAATCGAATAATATTGCCAAAAATGGTACATACTAAGATTCTTCAGCAGTCGAACCCATTGGGTAATTCGGAAAGAAATTTTCTTTTTATTTTTATAAGGTGACTTAAAAATAAAATGAATTTTTCTTTTTCGAACGACCCACGAATAAATAACACATGTAGGATTGCCAACATCGTGTTATCATTGAAATCACAACATTTGTTATCACCAAAACATTTCCCACGTATTTCTATGAATAAGTCAATTCGTAAAATCCACTACAAGGGTCCCTTTTTTTCAATATCCAAGCGCAAACTAGTGAAAAACTTGTTGCTCGAAGAAAAATAATACTCAGGCTTGAATATCACGTAATTTGACAATTAAAAGAATATCCTCGTCTTTTGTATATACCCAGTGTCATTTTTACTCGGGTTAGGACTTAAAATCACACGAATTACAATATGGACCGTTCATTTTGAAAATGGCGTAAGTCCATTTTTAAAAAAATTAGATGTCACGTAATTCACGTTTAATTTAGTGTAAACTTTTTATTCATAATTAATTGGTATTCAATTTCCTAAAAAGTTCCCATCTTTTGTCCAATTTAAAATTGGTCGGCAGAAGAAATTGCGGATCCATTAATTTTGAGAGTGGTGCAAGTCAATTTGCAGCCCGTAGATATACATTATATTAATTAAATTCGCCGAAAACAAATTTATATAGTCATTTTGCATATTGATAAATCTGTAGAAATATTGCCAGTCTTGACATAATTAACCTACGTTTCTTCACTGACCGATATGGTAACTTTTAGTTTTCTCGAAAAAAGAGATAATGGACTTGCACCAGTTTCCAAATAAACAGCCCATGTATAATTGAAGCTTTCCCTTAAAATAAAAGCTCCCGCCTTTTATGATACGTCTATACGATTATAATTATTGGAATATATGCGTAAGAGAATCGTGAATATTTACGTTTGAAGTTGAGAGTGATGCGTAAATGAAATCAGGGCTGTGGGGTTATTAGCGTGAAATGAATCATCGTTATTGCATTCTGCGTGAATTGCTACAGATATTTATCTCTTCTTTCGTTGCTCGTGTCGCAAATCGAACAAAGAATGGAATGAGGCATAAGTTTAAATATAAGTGTACATTTGTACCGTCTGATGCTATTAGGTACGTTAACGTTAAGGAGAAGCTCCTGTGTGTCCTTCACGAAAAAAAAATACAGAAAAAAGGAACGTGAAACGACGGAATTTCCTTGAGACAAATGTTTTAAACAATCATTCTTGATAGTATTGTACTACAAACTCATGTATAATCTGGATGACTCACAGTCGTTTTCTCACAAACACTAAGTCAGGACTCATGGATTAATACATCATTGTATCTCCGTTGGTCAGTTAGACGTAGTTTTGAGGACGGAATTCTGTAGTCATGCATCTGGTGATTTTGTATTGAAACTTGTTTTGACTGACGCTGAATGAATCGCAGCTTTTCAAATTTCGTCATTTTTTGAAACGAAGTCCTCCTTTTCGCTCATTTCTATACACAGCTTGTAATTTTCTATCACAAGTTGCGCACAGAAATGTCCGTTATTCGCAGCCCGTCTGCGTTTGGTTTAGTTTTCGTGTGCTTCATTTTTCAAGATATCATTTTTATTGTATGATTGCATAATTGTATGATTCAAATAAACGTCGTATTGTACGTGTGTATATATAGGGTGGACCAATAAATCGTTCCACCTTTGATATCTCCGTTATTCCTAGATATATATTATAGATTATAGATCTATGGAAAAACTTATCGGGGTAAATTTGCACCGTTTTGAGGGGCACTCACAACGGTAGAACGAAATTTTTTTTTCAGCGTCATTTTTTAACGAGATCTTAAGATCGTCAGTGTTTTTTTAATGGAAAGGTACATTTCTCGAATCAATATGTAATAGCCGCTGATAAAACGATTTCAGAATGGTTAATCAATATTGATTTTCGACGATAAATCGTGATTTCACTATTTCTGTGATGTCGCAATTTTCAGTGATTAAAAAATATAACATTCAATTGCAAAAAAAACTCCGATGACCACGAAATCTTATTGAAAAATGACCCTGGAAAATATTAGGTTCTACCGTAATAAGTGCCCCACAAAACAGTGCAACTTTGCCCTGACAAATTTTTTCATAGGTCCATAAATAGCGGAGATATTCGAGGTGAAACGAATTATTGGTCCACCCTGTATATATATATATATATTGATTAAGGTGACTTATAACAAAATGCGCCAAGAACATTCTCCTATGGCAGCAGACGTCACTAATTAATGTTAATCTTCAGTGTAAGATAAACCTTTAAAGGACTGCTTGTACAGAGTATTAGTCATTGTTTAACTCCACTTTTATGACGCATTACGGAAAGTTCAAAAGTATACGTCATTAATTTTCATTTCCAGCAACGTCAAAGGATTCCCTTACAAAACGTTTATTTTGTGAAGCTCAGGACCAAATTGTCTCTAAAGGGTACCCCGTCAGGGACAAACTTCAAAGTTTACGGTTTATGACAATTTTGTCTTTCCTCGGAATTGTTCATAATTGAGTAAAATCCTTGTTTTTACATCCTGTACGTGTCCCCCTTAATGCGTATTTGTGATCGAAGGTATTAGGATCAAGCTTTCGTCGTGAAAAAAATATAAATAAATTTCATCGTTGTTTCCTTTTTGCAACAACATTTTGGCAGAATTGTTTTAAGTTTATTGTAAGTATATACAATAATATAGGAAAACGCGAGTGAAAATACAAAACTAAAAAAACTGAAAACAAACCGGAAATGGAATTTTACACGGAATCGGATCTGAAATAAGCCGAAAATTATTATTTGCGCTTAAAAAAGATTAAAAGTAAGATTTCAGTTTGATTTTCGTACGTTTTCAGATCATTTTCCGCATTTTCTTGACCTACCATTTTCCTTTGTTCACTACCTCAATTTACTTTCCGACTGTTTTCTAACATAATAAAGTTAGTAAATTTTCACACTATTTTTAGTTTCAGTTCATTACCGCAAAAACGTTGTTCCGAAGAAAATGATCAAGCTAATGACATAATAACAAATTTCAGTTCGACCATTATTTGTCTAATTCACAAAGAACAGTTATTTCTGAGTCAGCAGTCATAATTTACATATTAATACTTATTACCAATTTTTTTGTTCCTCAGATTTTATTCATGGTACCTTCCCCAAGTGCCACGAATTTTTACTATGATTTTAAAAATGATTGGAGAAGAAAATATTTATAGAAAAATAATTTGGTCAATAGTACTTTGTATTAGAATAGTTCTCTTATATGAATTTATGTTATTCGCCTATCATGTGAAATAAATTAAGAAAATTTGATATTCAAAAATAGGCAGTAGGTACACTTTATAGTGTTACGTGGGTTGACACATCTTTCATTTAAAACCATGAAATATGCTATTTAACTTCCACCATTCCTGGGTTTCCGGTTTTTGTGCTAACGAAAAACTTTTTACAGCTAAATTTACAAATTTTAACAGCTCCAGAGGTAATGATCATTTTCTTCTTTGATTGTCTTACCGATTTGTATCTTTCGGATTCCAACAAGCCGTTAAGTCAATTAAAATGCAATAATTTTATAGTTCCTAAAAATATAGAATGTTTCAAGCCTACAAATTTTAGCACTTCAAAAGACACAGAAATCTGTTTGTGCCTGGATAAGAGTCCCCTAATTCAAACATTTTCTGACAGACTTACATTTATTACATAGTATTTCTTTGATTACTGACGAATTTATAGAAACATAAATGGTTTTATGCCTTCCGGGTGTGTCAAAATAGTTACGTTCTGCTAGTTATCCACGCATAAAATCATTGTTGCTACGAATAAATTTCGGTTTTCAACTTCGTGAAATCATTAAATTTATAAGAAAACTATTTGATAATCAAAATTATTTTTTATACCATAAATTTACGATCACTCGACACCTCCTTTACCATTATGTCAATTTAAGTAAAATTGTAATCAAAATAGTCAAAGTAAACTTACTGTGACACTCCTAGCAGTGCCATAGAAAGCAAAGATGAACATAGCGCAATATTACTACAAAAGTGTCACAACTCAAAAAACAGAACTTTTCAGAAAAATAATTTTTAGTCCAAAAAAAAATTGTCGGGAAGTAAAGAAACAAGCATCGATCAGATTATTGTCCCAAGAATTGTCTTGTCAATAATCGTAAGGCTACTTTTTATTCCTACAGAGTGATATTTATACCTAAGGGGCTTTTTAGTAATGCGATAGAAAAGTAAAGGACAATTTGGGAATTTTTTTAGGGAAAACTATAAGCTGTGTTAACTTTAAAAATTGGATGATACGTTCTTTGAACAACAATGTAAATTTTTAATTTGAACAAATATTACATTTGTTAGAAATTATAACAATTTCTTGAAACAATTTTCAGATAATTACCTAGCAGTAGAAGCGACATTAAACATTTAAATAAAAACAAATTTAGAAAACGTGCCTTCGTGGCCGCCACTGGACGAGATGACCGGATAATCTGAAAACAAAAATTGAAAAAGTTTCTAAATTTGTATTGGTGCGTCTATTAATCGAGCTAGGATACATACAAAATAACAAAATGTGCGGCATTTTGAAAACTAGCAATTTTTCAAAATGTCCCTATTTTGTTATTTCTACATATATATAGTAATACTAATACAAATTAATAGACTTCTTGAATTTTCAATTTTCGATTACCTGGTCACCTCGTGTGGTGTCAGCCACGGAGGCACATTATCTGGAAACTGTTTCAGCGTAACTTTATTCATATAAAAAATTTACAATGCGGTAAAGATATATCATTAAATGTTTAAAGTTTTTATCTGACATACGGTATAATTTTTTCCAAAGAAATTTCCGAAATCCGCCCTATCTCTATACCGCTACACTAGGAAGCTCCCTTGAGGTATAAATACTATTTTTTGAGTTATGTCATTTTCCTAGCAACAGCGAAAATACCTATTAAAGGAAATTGCTGTTTGATCAATCTTCTGATAATTCTGATAATTTGGAAAAATGCATCTACGGTAAGTCCCATAATAATAATTGAAAAATCACGTTCAGTAGTCCGTCATCCACATTTAGTTCGCATTTTAAACCACAGTATTTTAATTTAAGCCCAGTCAGACCCACGGGAATGTTACTTTCATGTTATTAAAGAAATAAACATATGACGTAGCATATGTATCTAACGTTTTGATGTACTGCAAAACTGGGGTTTTCACAAAATGTGCATTACGTCAACGTAATAAATCTAATACATACCTTGTACCAACATATTTTACGTCTATGAAAGACAACGATGGATCTAAAAAATGGGAAAAAGTAAGAGCATGAATGTACATAAAATCTAAGTAAATGATGAGAACAACATAACATGATATTGGAGGATACATATTCTCTAAAGATGAATGAATCACTTAACGAGAAATGCGCGTGTTGAATGCGTAATATTTTTTTTTTTTTTCATATCCCTTTCAAAACTTATGCCTTCGGGGAATTTTCATTAAAACTATCATCACAATACCCATTCTGTCTGCAGTTATTCCAAAGGAGAGAATGAATGAATTTTCGCTTGAATCATCCTGTTTATCAATTCCATGACTAGGTTTGAACAAAATTTTGGTAACATTGTCAATGCTGTAAAATGTAGATTTCTGGGAAATAAACTCAGCAGCCCGCAGGAAACACTCTAAAACGCAAATTAGTCCATCCAAAGAGACCTTTTTACAAAGAGACCTCTACAATTGTGTCTAAACGGTCCCGAAAGAAATCAAACGTATCGCGTACAACATTTGGCACCCACGTACAAGTGATATTATACGGAACACAATTTATGAGAAGTTTCAGATTATAGAAAACGATTCTTAGCTATATTTTAAAGATGTCCGGATTTCCAAACGTGTTTTTGACGGTGGGAATATACTTTCGTAAAAGTTGTACATGTTATTAACAAAAATTTCGAGGAATCTGGACGAAAGTTTTCCGGTAAAAAGCTCGTCAAAAAACTTACCTTAGCAATTCTCTGAAATATTATCGACAATTTATTATTGCATGAAATCTTTGGTTCGAAGGTCAGTTTTCTAAAACTATTGTGTTTTGGTTAAAATAAGACGAGAAACAATGGATTAGATGATTTTTTTTGGGTTACTTGAACTATTCTAAGAAGAGAGTATCTACAAAATATTCTAAACTGGTGTTGGCCTATGAAATAATTTTTTATGAGACTTCTTACGTTAGAGAAATTATTTACGTAAGAAATAATACACGTTAAACTACGTTCGGAATTTTTTCAATCATTTTTATCTACCATTGGGTCGTTCGGTAAGAAATTTCGTTTTTTTCCAAGACGGGTAATTAATTGTTTAATATTTTTGCAGACAAAGATCAAACGTTCTACGGGCAATTACCGAAAAGATTGCAATATATATTCGAGAACAATAGTCAATATTTAATTAAGTACAATATTTATATACTGTCTAAAATTTATCTTTCGTTTTTATGAAAAAAAAAGTCAAAATTTGTCTCCAAACGGTTTGCGTAACGATAACTTCTGTTTGAAGAATGCGCTTAATAAGTACTTTTAATGTTTGTTAACATCAGTATCATCTTCAGATTCTTTTTTCTCTGAGATTCGCATGCTGCTTCAGAAAAAGTTTACTTGTCAACCAAAAAATCAAATTTACATTACATTCCGTGGATTATATTCATTTGATCGAAATTTCGTGCTCCTTTCTTCTTAGATGTAGCACGAGTAGATAAATTTGTAGATGAAAAGCTCATTCGTGTCAGCATTTTGTTTGCGAAGAAATATCCAAAACACTTTCGCGGACCAAAAATAGGTTTTGATGACACCCTTCGTTTAACACAGTTTTCCTACAGTACGTTTACGTCGCATAAAAATTTTACGATCAGAGGGAATAAATGCTTTGAAACCTATACATTGAGGAAAATGGTGACAAAAAATAAAAACTCGTAAGATAGACAAATCAAATCAGAGCAGAGCGAAATAGATATAGTAAAATATTGTATATCGACGCCAGCCATTCGGGACAATATCAATTGCTTATATTGTGCTCCGTTTCTTTAATCGTGACTCATTCGAAAACCGCATTGAACATCGATATCGATACTATTATTTTATTTTTATCTGTCTGTATTGCAATATACACACATACACTAGATTGTGTACTGATGTTACTTTTAACAGTAAATAACATTGAGATTTGATATCGTCATCTTAAACAGGAGAGGAATAAAACGTCGAAGAAAATAAAATACGTTTATTTACAAGTTTACAAATATACGTATAATTTTGAATGAATTTCAATACATGTATATTTAGTGTACATAAAACGTGCGAAAATGTTAGTGCTAACAGCAGCTCGAATCTATATATATATATAATAACGATGCTAATAATAATAATGACGGCGGGAAAAAAGCATTAATGCCAAAGTTTGTTCTAATACGTTTGACCCACTTAATACAATATTTGTGATAATTTTAAATTTTCCTACATCCGTATCTATTTTACAAATGTGTGTTGAAAGAAAGAAAGCCATTGATGATTTCTGAAAACAAACGCGTCTTTGATTTCTTCGGCTTTCGTTATACGATTTGCAAATTTTCCGCCATACATTGGTAGATTTGCAAGAGGATCAAATTTTATTCTGGCGGATGAGGTTTGTAAGGTTTTAGAAAATGCACGAGAAAAAATTCGCAAGTAAATTTATTTGAAAATTCAACCTTTGAAATAGGAAGAAATACTGGAAGCTATGGTTGGAACCATAGGTTCCAGTCCCATGACAACTTTTCTGATTTTTGTTTGTCGAACAGATGGATATTTGAAGAAAAAAAAACAGTAAATAAATAAAGGCAATAAAGAAATGTGTATTTTGCATCATCGAGTTTCTACACTTTGAACTGAGAATGAGTCACAAATGTATGAAGTAGCATAACGCTGTTTTTCTCCAAGCAAAAAGTACATATTGAGAGTAAAGGAGTTGAATGTGTTCGTATGCATGCATGAATGTAGTTATACGTCCGTATGTGTTTACAACAAACGTCATTTTCCATTTACAATTCAATCGTTTGGTCTCAATACAATTTTCAACAATAAGAACGACAATAAAACACAAATTTTCCAGAAGAATGAGTCTTTCTTCTTTAAGAAACCAGCCTCTGCTGCATCTGATACACTTTTAACTTGATTGCCGTGCATTGGCTCGCGTGTAATATCCCTTACGTAACTACATAAAAACCATTTGTGTTGCAAATTGAAGATACTCGTATATATAGTTGCAAATGCGATGCGAATTTCGTTAAATTGGGTGGTTGGGAGCCAGTCATGTGACGTCCTGGTTTCTCGTGGTGACTAACTCACTGTTTTGTAATGGTAATATACATAACGTAAACCACAACCCCGTGTATTATTGTTAACTCGCGGGGCAACAAGCTGACAAAATTCAGGAAGTTCATCGGAGAAGCTTATCGAGCGTCAACGTGGGTTCTTTCGTGACATATATCTTGTTCAAATTTGATTCTCAATATTCTAAATACATTTTAAAAAAAAATTAAAACCAATTGATGGAATTTTTTGGTTAAACCTGGAAATATCTTTTAAAAGGTAACGCAGTAATATTGAACTTCTGACAGCGTTTCAGTTGAGGTCTGAAACACGTAACTGTAAACGTTTCTCCGAGATTTTTCGTATTCGCTACAAGAAAAGAAATAGAATAATGCTTTAGAAATTCGGAATAAGATTATAGTGCTATCTAGATTAGCAGCAGCCCTGGTCCGGCATAGTTTGCGAATGAATATACTGAAATCGAGATAAATATACCCCAAAAAACACCTTCGGTGAAAAAAGGAAAAGCGGACAGGTCCATTGGGCTTCGTAAAATAAATAATCTACTCCCCCCACCACTAAAAAAATTACACGATTCGTTACAAGTAATTCAGACATTGATTTCCAGAATAAAGACAAACGTAGTAAGTTAAATGCTGACATAGAAACTCAAATAAAACGATTGAATGAATGAATTGAAATGAATTAAAAAAAGAAACATATGGACCTGCCAAGCCCTTCAACGAAGTCCATAGACAGATTGGATTTGTAGAATACAATACTTGCAACGACACAATGTTTCAAAGTGCATCTTACTTGCAAAAGAGCTATGTTAATGCTGTTATTTCTTAGAAATTCAAACGATTACGATACCCGAGAATGATTAATAGAATATTAATTTACAAAAGACCAGTTCAGTTGGCCCTTGATTTACCACCTTGTGTTCACTATGTTACGTATACATAACGCACTGCAAATATTAATATATTTACAGTATATTATACACGTGTAATGTAAACCGCGTCATCACAGGCAAACCACTGTACTTATCGAGACCATGTTTGCACCATATTTTACTCAGCTGACGAGTAAGGTTTTTAGCTATGTTTCATTCCGATGTAAATATGACGTTGGGGCCTATCTTCTATATTTCCGGGCCGATTTTGTTTGTACTTGCAGGAAAAATGATTGTTGGTCAACTAGAAATTGTTTTAGTTTTCTGCATTGCAATCGTTAGGTGGCACTTCAAGTAAATCGCGTTAATTAACATATAAAGAACAATTTTTGTACTTCATTTAACAATGAAGCGGAGCAACATTAGCTCAAGTCAGCTAGTGTATTTATCATTAATCTATGATTTTTTAATTCAAGCTAATAAATAATGCGATTTTCGTTAATTTTGATATACCCATTCACGTGTCCGCTACTGGGTCAGGCAAGCCAAGTCAATCAAGTATACAATCACCCGTCGTAGATGCATATTCACACCGTCTTACAAACATTAATACGTACAATTGTAATGTATTAACGCACTGCACACGCCTTCTGGCTTGGCTTTCAGAAACAAATGAGGTGCCGTTTTCTGAGCGGCTACACGCTGACACTCATTTGATTCTTATAATACTGTCGTGGATACGCATTATCGTCGTAACTTGCCTAGGACTCTTATTTGCTTTTACGTTTATCTACATCCCTGTAAACACAGTCTTGTACAAGTTATACGGCGTTATTTCTTCCACATGCGTTTTCCGCATCGCTTTGAACACGGCCTTATAGTATACTATCTATGCATGAGTTTTTCAGCTGCATATATCTATCTTTGTTTTGGAATCAGCAAGAAATAAATTATAAGGAACATATTTGCCCGATGTAGCAATAATATACATATGTGTAAATCAATTTGTTGATTGAAAAATTCGCATATGCGAAGGAACTATAGTTTCAATATTCTACCGTTATTAATGCACAATTATGGCATACATTTTTATTGTTCGCAGATACTGTAACGGGATAAAATATTTTTCAGTGATTTTCAAAGAAAATGTAAGAAACCGATTAAGACGTTAAATGCCGTGACACTGAACTTTCCGTTCAAGCCGCACCGGTAATGAACAAATGTAATTATGTGTACCATTACGACCCACGCGGCGTGAACAAGGGAGTCGCGTAAATTTGTCGTAGTGTTGAACGTATTAATTATAAGGTTAGAGTAAAAAAAATAATTTTCTTCAATGTAAACTCGGACCAGATAGCAATTTTTGAAGACGTTTTTATTTATTATAAAGAAGAGACTACGTTGACGTACAACAATTCACAGGATGTAACAAGAAAGTTCTATTATCTCACGTTGGTCCATATTACGCAGGGAAACTCTACATTTTATAAAGAAAAATGAAAATTTGTTTTAAATTAACCCGAAAAATGTTCTAGTATTCCTTTTCATGTTTCACAAAAAATAGAACAAACTTTTTTTTTAATTCTGTATGCTGTATAACAATCGCTTTTCCAATGTTTTGCTATTAATTCGAAAAATGTAAAAATATGCCGATTTAATTAAATGAATAATCTTTTTTTTTTTATTGGCCCATCCTTGTATTCGTATTAATTATCTAACAATTATTTTATTTAACAAATCTGCACATATAACTTATAATTTTAATTGTATTTTTTTGCAAATTGATTTTTTTCTTATTTTCGAAATAATTAAATTTCGTGTAGTTTGAAAATTTTCTAAAAATCCTTTTGGTGAATTACTTTCTAAATTGATATTTGTGAAATAAATTTCACTTTTACATTTGTAAATTTCTAATAGCGTTTCATCGAAATTCAATCTTAAAATTTTATTTTCCTAATTCAAACGATATCTTTCGAATTAATATTTCGACGGACCTTTGAAACTATTGTTGATATTTAAATTCAAGTGTTTTTAGATTGAGATTCTTCTTTCTACATTTAACTGAAAATAAATATTGGTTGTTCTTCAAGAATTGTTGGATCCGTTAAAAACGACAGGCTGAAGAAACGTATATAATTTATTTACGACCTACGATCGATGAAAGGATATTTTTAAAATAAGGGCTAAGGTTAAACATTTCATTCACCACTATAAATTTTAACAAGCTAAGTGATAGATGTTTTCTCTCTTATTTTAGAGTATAAACAAAAACTTTGACTTGAAAATAACTGCAAAAATATGACCTTCGTAGATTTTCCATAGAGGACCTGCCGGTTAAGTTTTTTTTCCCCAGGAATATGATTTCACAAATCATATTGTCCAATTCATTAACACCCTATACACATGAATATTAAAGACAAAGGCATACATTTCAAGTCACACGTGGATTACTATCAGGACGTACCTTTACATAAGATTTTTTTGTTACACAGGCAGCTGTTAGATATGTGCATATATTCTAAGTATCAAACATTAATATTACTAGTAATAATAATAATAATATCACCATAATCACGATTATTATTCTCGTCATGAGGAATTACCGCGACACTTGCTACTGATGCTCTCAATTATCAAGTCGACGAGGAATGTGGGCACATCGTATAAATAATAAGCACATAGTTAGCTTTAACGTTACATGCACGCATGATTAATTGTTAATTAATTCGATCCACGAGTCGTTTGATTTTCATAAAGACGTGCATTGATCTTCATCTCGTCGCCGTCGAACGAATAACTTTATCTTTTTGTCTTCCAATTAGAAAACTTTTAAAGGATCTTTTCTCTTATCGATATTGCAAATGCAATTTTTTGTAAATGCTATTAAAAATAATTGGTTTCTTATAACAATTTACTGTTTTTAGGAGATCTTTTACGTTGTTATGTCGACAAAGGATGCATAACGATATGCTTTCTCATTGTTCTGTGTTACTTACTTTGCGGTAATATAACGATTGTTATAATTTTCTTCGTAGCCCCAAAGTTTACCGACAGCCCAGTTTAAAAGTTACAAATGCATTTTATTATATTTATAGAAGTAAAGTCTAAAGTTGCAAATATACTTTATTTCTAATAAAAAAGTGCATAATATTTCTTATCAATTACAAATAAAACGATGAAACGAAAATACTGAAATGTATAAAAAAAATACTAAACTTACAATTAGTAAATTCTAACACTCTTACGGTAAAGTTTATATTTTTGTATTCTTTGTAGGATTTCTCCTAGGAAGATGGTCTAATATTAAACTATTGACTTATTGTTAGCAATAATTTTTTTTCTGTTGTTAATTGGTAGTATTTAGTATATTACCAATTGTCATCACGAAAGAAAAGTTATTTGAGAAATTCTTGAAAATAATAAAGCTGCTTTCATTATCCAAAAATAATAATATTAGTTGCCAAAATAATAACATTGTTACGTCGTGGAGGTATTAATTGTCGATTTGGACAATTAACCCTCAAGGACGAATGGAATTCCTTTTTAAAAGTTACACGGTAGATTCGTGAACCTTTGGGAAAGGAAACTCTATGATCAGGGGAAAGGATGGGGTTTTTGAGGGCGAAATAACTGTAAAAATTACTCACAATAGAATTTAAGCGTTAAATATATTTTGGACAAAATCGTTATTGTTGAACTTAACGATTATGGGAATAGAAATTGTTATTGGAAGATTCCCCAAACGAGGGAAACTCCTAGTGGATTTGGAAAAAGGAAATCGAGGACCCGCAATTTTCATCATTTTTTTAAAAAACTTTTCTTCAATCAAAAGAATAAGGTTAAAAATTCGATTTTTCTGTTTCAATAAAGTCTACAGGTTCGTCAATTATGCGTATAATGCTAACAGTAGCGGAAGCAAGACAACGCATTTACAATTAGTTAAATATAATTTCGAATATGAATTATCTTCTTTCTACTCGATTGACCCAATTTCGACCTTTGTCCAACTTCAAAGGATAAAAAAAAAGCAACATTATCGCTAATTAATCTCTAAATATATGTATAGCAGTACATAAACTCTGAAACACGACGTATCTGCCGCTACATCCTTTTTAATATTCGCAACAGGAGAACATTCGCTTTCATAATACATGATGACATCAACATTAAAAAAATAAAATCTGTCATGCACATTAAAAAAGTGATGAATGTCTCTGGAACATTTTTGCATTGTTCCTTAGGAAATTTATCTGAGTCAATCGGGCATTTTTAGATCCACACGCGCTGCAGCTGAAAAAAATGGAAAGGGAAAGAGTGTATTTAAATGATTTCTGTTAAACTGAAAGTCATATGGAATTCTTTTTAGTCGATGATGTTGAGGAACTGATCGAAAACTGTGGTAAAATCCTGAGAAATCTCCTGCCACCTCATTTTTTAACGTTGCCATCAGAAGTATTATCTTAAGTGTGTAAAGATGATTTTATAATGATGATTAAAGTCCTTGTCGTGTGGTATAATGTAAGAGAAAACCCGTATAATATAATACCACAGAAGTGACGTATTTTAACTTTAAACGTTTCTATCTAAAACATTAGTCATTTTGATATTAACCTTGGAGGGATTTCCATTCCATCTGTTTTTCATCTGATTCATTTTATACACACAAAAAAGAATCCTTTTTTATCTATATGGTATCTTTATCCAGAAACACATTTCGATCGGTAGAAATAGTTTTTCCCAGAGTCACCATAAACATTGCCATTCGTGAAAGCAACTGGTTAATTTCACTTCAGGAAAATTTGCTTTAAATTCGACTTTATGCAGCGAAAAAAAATAAATAAAGACACTATTTATTTAATTACTAGTTAACTTAGCCATAAAAGTAGTTGGAGTGACAATAAATGTAATTAAAATTACTAGAAATATAAGGTTGACGCCTTATTCAATTGAATGGGTCACCTCAAAAACGTTGTAAGGTGCAAATTTTTTCAAACAATTATCATTGTACCAAGTTATTTTTTTCATTTTCGAGAATTTTTGAACAATTCGCAATTTGTACCTTACAACGTTTTTGAGGTGACCCATTCAATTGCAGCAATAGTTAGAATTGCTATAAATTTTTGGAGGATTTTCAGTGTGGAGGATTTTCAAGGAAATTTAAAAAAATGTGAAAATTAGCAACAAAATGTGTTTCGGTATTATAGGATACTATTTACGCATTTTAAAGTTAACACTCCTATTCGAATTTCTCATAGGTGGTGAGCGCAAATCGTAATGTAGAGTAAGACGTGGACTGCTTTTAGTACTTTGCTTACAGGAAGGTAATGAATGTAATCATGAAAAATTAATACACGAGTACCGGTTCTAAGTGTATAAAATATACATGATGAAGTATGTGGCGTATTTTACATTTTTTGCGCGATGCTGCTACAGATATACATACACCATGTATCAATTCACCCCATTATATCAAATATGCAAACTTCCAATCATGTGCCGTAAATTGAATGTATCAAATGTGAAAGAAAATGTATAAGAATCGGTTCAATTTTGACACATTTCAGTTATAATTTTGTTTCGAGATCTGAAAAATCTGAAGAGACTTTGAGAAATCTAACTATGCCTTCAAAAAATGTACGATAAAAGCTGCTGTTATATTTTGTAAATTGCCATAAAAATTGTATATTTGTATAAAATCACTATGTAAATTTGGAATAAAATAAAGTTTCATAAAATAGTAATGTTACACTCATTGTCAGTTATTGTGAAAATCTTACAAATCATAGTTTTTGAAGAAATCTGGTTTAGATCCGATTTATGTAAAAGTATTAATTTCCTTTCCTTTTTTTTTTGCTTGATGGGATCTTTAAACCCATTTCATCCGCCGCGTAATCCATGTGGTATTTTAACTACGTCGCGTTTATTATTCATTGTATTCACAAGTCAAGAGATGAGTTTAACATCCAAGACAAGGTCGTGTTGTCGTTAAACGGTCATTTTATGTGTCACTTTGCAACTAAATTGTCTTAAAGAAATTTCAAATGGGCACAAAAGCCGGAGAAATTGAAAGTCTTCCCAATATAATTACAACTTTGTCAATATCATTTTAATCGATTACTTGCAGGAAGGGTATTCCTAGACAAAGTTGTACCCAATATTTTCCTAAAATGAGAGAACTTTCCTGCTAAACTTATTTGGTTAATTGAATGAATGTCACCGCAAAAACGTTGCAAGATACAAATTCCAAATAGTTCAAAAAACCCCGAAAATGAAAAAAATAACCTGATGGTGCAATAATAGAATGGGTCACCTCAAAAACGTTGTAAGTTACAAATTTTTTTAAACAATTATTATTGCACCATCAGGTTATTTTTGTCATTTTCGGGGGTTTTTGAACAATCTGCAATTTGTACCTTGCTACGTTTTTGAGGTGACCCATTGAATTATATTTAAGTACCCCTTTTGCATTGTCACCAATTTCTTGGTTCAAGAAAAGATTGTCATTTTCTGTTAAATTTCTCCAAAGTTTTGTTCAATTATCTTTTAAATTCCCTTAAATAAAAATGACTTTTAAAAATAAAATTTGAACAATATACATTCAATTACTATTTTAATTTTAGTCGGAGCAGCTCAGGAAAAGAATTGAGTACTATTGAAAATATTAATATTTTCATTCTTATTTTTATTGTTCATTCCAAGTTTCATAATCTCTTTTTAATTCCAAGCCATAACAAATTCTTCGAAAAAGTAGCCTTATGGGTTAAAAAATAACTATAACTAAGCTACTGAAATGAAACATTTCACGGTGAAAATTGAAAGTGGGGTCTTACTCAAAATATGATACTCAATATGTGAGTCAATGGATGACGAAGGTTACTATAAAGACAGACCTCCCAGTATGTCGAAGTATCATCCCAAATTCTGTGAAGTCCCTACCAAGGTTTAAATATAATAATAAAGAGTGTGAAAAATTTAATTTCTGGAAGAAATTGAAATCGAATTCCGTCAATAATTTGATTATGTATTATTAGTAATAAAAAAATGAAGTTTTTACTATCAAGTATCAATAGCAAGACACCAGAAGTATATCTGGCCAGCAGGAATCAAACGTATTAGTAACAGTTATGATTTATGTAGAAATCCAAAACGGGAAACAGTGCTATTTTGCCTCTAACAATTAATTATAAAAGAAATATATTCATGTCCTTGGTGATTAATGAATAAAAAAACTAGTAGCAAAGCATCAATAATAAAGTAATACAATTGCAAAAGTGATAGATTTAAATTTGTAATAATATAATTAAAAGAAATTATACTATTATAATATTATTATGTATTCAAATATCGTAATTAAAATATAATTGTATTGATTATATTAAAAAAAGATTATTTCAGCTTTTCCAAATTTTAGGTCGCATGTTGTAAAAAATAATAATTTAGATGTAGTGAATTTTTATTTAGAGTGTTATAATAATTAAAATAACACTATTTTATTTTATTGTTAGCAACATGTGTATGGAAGAGTACCAATGCGGCTTATAAGTAACTACAAGAAGGATAATACTGTCATTTTGAATAATTAAATCATTAGTAATACTATGAGATGTTGACGGCATCAGTATTCAGCCAATTAGGAATATCATGGTATTAATAATCATAGCAATACAACTTCACGAATAGTTGTAAAATATTGTATCAATAACAACATTATTGACCAAATAGTGAATCTCTTTTGTAGCAATGGTGACATTATTATACTGAAGGTTTAACCGTAGAGCAATATTGTGAGGGTAGTCAATTTTTAATAACGTTTTTTATTAAACAATTATAAAATGATTATCATTGAGAAATCTCTTAGATTTTAATAGTATTTTTCATTACAAAAATAAATTTTCTTGGTAGATCAATGGTAGGCTTATATTTAAGGCCAGAAATAAAGAATTTTCTATAAAAAAATTGTAAAAATTATTATCGTCGCGAATTTTCCAGTTTTTATTAAAAATATATGGAACAATAACATCGTCGGTACATTTTTAAAGTAATTCATAGATCGCAGTATATTCTTTTTAAAACCAACGAGTTTTCGTTCGGTAGTTTGAATATAGCAAATAGTCCTAAACGATTTGGAAGTCAATTAAAATCGCATTTAATCGACATTGGGAGCAAATCTTTATTGCATGGAGCGATATTGATTTTTAATGCGACGAATTTGAAATAATTGTATGTGTGCAAATGAAGATCACAATAAAATAAACACAAATACATATATCTTGTTGGCAAGTAGTATGCTATATCGTTGCCATGCCCCGAGTACTCTAACTACTCTTATAATGTTGTACAACCATACTGACGTCACGTATACCAACGGCCAATCGTTTGTGCCTAAGATGACTCATCGTTCAGGTCTCATGTAAACTCTTGTGCGCCCTTGCCAGCCAGTCTTTCGCTAGCTAAAGGCCAAACAACATTGTATACCGGAACGTCAATGGTCATATATTTATATATATATACAAGTTCCTTTGCGTTCACGCTCTGGCCAACGTGTGTTTTTGATTACAATTGAAACGTTGTACGAGTTTGAAAAAAAAGTTTATTTCATACTGGAACTTTCATTAGAAGATTCTTCACCAAAAAAAACTCCACGACTGCGTATTTTAAACCGTTTTTTCAAAACAAATGAAACTAATAAGTTCGGAAGAAACGAGTCAACGACTAGCAGCGAGTGTGTAATCGAAGACAAATGGTGCGATAATATTTTCAATCGAGTTTCGTTTTCGAGAGGAACTTGAAAAGAAACGAAAGTTGTACTTTGGTAGTGATTCGTTGGAATCGAAGTTCACAAAAGTTGTAAGGATGAGGATTAAAAAGGAATCGCCGTGTCTTGTCTTAAGACTGGTGCCGTTGGAGAATTTGGAGCCTTGGGGTAAGATTCCAAGTTTTGCTAAATACGAATTTGAATGTGAAAGTGTGCGTGCGGTT
The DNA here is from genome assembly GCA_949825005.1 of Gasteruption jaculator. Taxonomy (NCBI): domain Eukaryota; kingdom Metazoa; phylum Arthropoda; class Insecta; order Hymenoptera; family Gasteruptiidae; genus Gasteruption; species Gasteruption jaculator. The sequence continues at coordinate 3,762,088 of OX463761.1, forward strand.
GGAAAAAAGATACGAATTCCACTGGTTCTCAAGTAGCGTTTTCTCCAAATCTGTATACGTATATCGCATATTTTACAATATCGAGTTTGAAAGGAATCCGAGATTTCTAAAATTGTGATATTTTTAAAATTCTTATATTTTTATTTTATAAAAATAACAAAACACGAGAATTAAAGTTTCAAATGAGGGTGAAGTTAAGGACGTTCGTGTTTTTATCGTAAAGTAAAATAATAAAAAAGAAATTTCGACGTTTTTAAACTGTGACATATTGAATTTCGTGGTTATTTATAATAATAATAATTTAGCAATTAAATTCTCGAGGAAGAAAATCTAAATTGAGATATTCCAACTATAATCGTTACAGGATGACCTCGTAATTTTTCTTCATTGAAATTCCAATTTAGTAATTTCCTGAAAACCGATTTTTGTATACGTCAAAGGATATAACCTACACTCGAAGGAACTTCATGCTATTCATGGCTACGTTTACAAGTATTTCTGGAGGCAATATTTCCTCGAAATTGACATTCCAAATAAAATATAAAGTCCCACTTCTAACGAGCAACTGGAGCACGTATCGAGTCGAGAAAAGTGTTTCAAAGTAATTGAAATAGTTTCTCGGACATCTGCGCGTTTTGTACGTTATTCGCTAAGAAGTGGCACGGTAAAAGTTTGAACTAACAATATTCCTATCAGAAAGTGTAACCTTCCGTGTGAACAATGGGGTCTTATTTTTATTCGGGCAAAGGGAGCGTCATTTTCTTCGTTATTCCCTTTCGTTATAAAAACAGAGTAAAACCGTTAACATAGATATATGATAGACTAAATGTATATAATGTAAATGATAGAAATTTTCATTATGACAAATACGTGACGTACACACACACATATAACACAATACATGCATATACTTTTCATGTCCTGTTTTATTTCTGGACTTGCTCGACCCCACCAGACAAACGGCGTAATTTTTTCACCAAGCTTGCAAAAGGTCAAAATAGGAATACATAACAAGTACATGCATACAGTAGTAATAAAATAATTGAATTCTATCGAAAGGACAATCCCGGCTCTGTAAAGAAAGAAGAAAAGTTGAATTCTCAAATTTCTTTGACACTAAACCTACCGTGACGTCACCTAGCCATTTAAAATACGTAGCAGCGGATCATTTGACCCGCTTATGGTAACTTTAGCGTTAAAAAAAAATAACTACTCTCCTACGGGATAAAAATATTTTTTGGAATCAATTATAAATGAAGATATATGTAACTGGGAAGAAACAGATAATTTATTCCCAAAGTTGAGTGCTAATTTCACATGGCCAGTATCAGTTAGTGCTTGATTAAACCAGAAACGATAAAGCCAAATTACTGTTCCAAATTGTCTAACTGCAATTTGAATAATGTATTGACACTTTCTGACGTTACTTACATACAATTAATACTCAAGGAGTCATAAATATGGCGTTGTAAGTAAAATAGATTCTTCTATTGAATACCAAATTTCTTACGCATGCGTATTTGCTCTACCAAGTATTTCCTATTTGTGGATATCGAAAAATAATGAAATTAAACTTAGAAAGCAATTTTAAATGAAAATGGTAGGTGTCTTTTAACGCCTTTGATAGAAATAGTGGTGATTAACCCTAAAGCGACCGGGTGGGGTCCAACTGGACCCCAGAACACGTTCAATGCGATTTTTCGATTAATCGCAAAATATGTTCTCATGAAATAATTTTCAAATAAGTGCTTCGAAAAATAGACAAATCACTCTTTTTCAATAAAAAAACAGTTTACTTTCCCTAAAAATTCATCGAAAAATGGAATTCTTGATAACAAACTGTTCGATTTCTGTGAAAAAATGTGTGGGGTCCGCGCGGACCCCACCTGGCCACACATGTTTCTACATTTTACTTAGTCGCTCGGGGATTAAGAAACAGAAATCAATGAAATAAAAAAAAGATTCCGTTATTTTGAGATATTTTTTTGTTTCAATACAAAGTATCCTTGGGTCTAGAAATTTTGAACTTATGAATTTGTTGTATCATATTTCAAGAATATATTATCTATAGCGTGGCATTAAATTATTTTCAAGAAAATTGGGATATTACTATTTCCACTGAAAAAAAATTCATTAAATTCATACAAATAGATTCCAAGATATTGCAAATCATTATACTGGAAATTATTACAATTTGAAAATATTGACGATATAATAAAGCATCACAATGACCAAATATATCAGACTTTTATGGTGAAAATCTGCAGTTCTGTAATAATCCAGAAATTTCCTAGCAGACACGGCATATAAGGTGAATTTCGTCCGTTTCTGTGACCCTACTCTTCAAAGACGTTCATGAACCTTGTAAAAGGAACCCTCTACTTTCCATATTACACCTTGTCATGCGATACTGTTCAGACGTCAATTTCAAGAATGGAACCCCACACGTGGAAAAGTCTGCAGCGAAATTCCCATGATCTAAATTTGTATCAAGTTTGCGAGTGGATTTAAAAAAATTTGGTATGAAACAAAAGCAGCAAAAAGTTAGCAAAGGCGATTGTGCGTGTTAGTATAAGTCATCCAATTTTCTGTGTATATAAAGGACACTTTTAGCTGCAGGATTCGTGGGTAAGAATGACAAGGACATAAGTCCATAGCTTCGGGATTATCTTAAAACACGCTATTGGGTTTTGGTTGTTGGATTCAACAACGGGAACTCCAACCAGACAAAGTTAATATCAAGGGTCACAAGAGTTCAAGCTTATTTGTAAAGTCCGTCCAGCAGGATTCTCGAACGTTTGGGCTCATAGTAGAAGCTAATATCGAGCAATTAACAGGCTTAATTGCATTTTTCTTCGATTTTCTAGCGCTCGTCGAATTGCGGCATGAAAAGAAATTAAATCTTAGAGATTATGAGTCAATGGATTATGTTTTGGATAGTTGCACCCCAACGGTTTTTCCTTCTCCTGGATATAAGCCACCAATAGGGGTAGCATCCTCAACTTTTGTACCCTCTATGGGAAAAACTCTCGGGGCTTTACCTGCGAGGACCAGTACAGTTCTTGACGAATGAGTCACCAGCTGAGGGGAAAATTAGATAAAAAGGAACGGTTGCAAAATGTAGACGTAACTTGTAAGGGTGGGTTATAAGGACTTGCCATAGCGCGATCGGCTCCGATAAGGTCTTAGCGATTGTCGGTGTTAGCTGAAAAAAAAATGAAGGGAAAGATAAATAATATATAAGCAGGAAGAGAAAATTCCCGTAGATGGATGTTGATAAGCTTTTCTGGATCTGGAAGTACTTGCTTGCATCATAAGCAGGTTGTATGGTAGTATTGGATATGTATGTATACATTCATAGAGAGTAATAAGGGACTTTATACTGAAAAAATAAGATTGTATCTCATTGTTTCTACAAATTATGTACATTTCATAAATAATCGTCCAGTAACGCGTTAACACCAGTGACAATAAGACGACACTCTCTGTGCCTCTTTCAAATTGTTATCTATAATTTGTTTTTAACCGACCCAGCGCTGACAAGAGTTAATGCAGTGTGGGCTAGTTCTGGATCGCTATTACTTCCTACTGTAATTTTTGCATCACAGATAAATTTTTTGTAGAGAATGCGCTTTGGTGAAAAAGGTAATTTTGAAAATGAGTCATTTGTTGCGACTGAACAATTCTTTTAAAGGTTTAAACAAATTTTGAATATTAAGGATTAACCTTTATTTGGCCTATTTCAGCAGAACAACGTATTTCGCACTCTGAGGGTTTTCAAAACCCACTTATAAGAATTTATATTGCGTGGAAGTTATTGAATTTTCAGCTTTAACAAAAATTGTACAATTTCCTTGCTGTAAAGCTTGGATTGAAGCTGAAAGAGGCTGGGATATCTCAGACCCCAGAAATCCAGCTGAGAGTTAATACATAATCTCATATTTTGTTAAAATAGAAATTTACAAATGTGTTAAAAGCTTCCCATTTAATTTTCTATCAAATTTTCCACTGGTGCATTTTTCCAAAAATTGTTAAACGAGTATCCTTACCGCATAAAAAAAAAACGATGTATCCCTTTTTTCCAATTTCATAAAATACTAATCTTATCTTGGGGAAAAGCACAATATTGAAGCTTTCAACAAGGTGTTTCATATCTTTCGGATGACTAAGAGCCTACGTCTAAATAATACGATAGACTAACTTTTATGACTGATCAAAAGAACAACACATACGTGAGAATTTAACGCTGACGAGAACATACTTGAAAGGTATGGGAAGAATCAATGGTGGTTGCGTTAAACAATCCTTTCACGATGACTCAAAGTTTAACTTGAGTTTGGTTTACTAACGTTAATTCCAATGGTATGTAATACGTAGTCGATGAGTCGTTAAAGTTTAATGTAAATCCTTTTACCGATCGAATATTAATATTTCTGGTAACCTTGCAATTCAGTCAAAAGTAATAATTGTACTTATATTTGACGACTTTTCCCATTTTTCAAGCCGTTAAAATATATTACATCACATTAAAAGAAATAAGGATGATGAACCTATTTTATGCATCATTTTCAATCAAGTATGATTGAAATAGATGATAAAGGACAAGAGAGTTGTTAAAAGCTTAGAAGTTTTTATTGAAACTAATTTTTTTTATCATTGTTTACTTTGTAAGGTCCTTTTGCCCAAAAATGTTAATGGAAAATCGTTATATATAAGTGTGGAATACATGAAGAAATCCCACCAAGAAAGCTCGTAATTTAAACAAGACTGGATAGGAATGAATCCCAGAAGGCCGAAATTTTGCACGCAATCAAATACAAGGTAACTTCACCTACATTTCAAGGAACGGTCGGAATACCCTTAGAAATTCTTGGAATTAGACAAGTCCACGTAGTCTAGACAAGACAGGGATGAGCCATAAGGATGCGTAATGCTGTAAGCAGACGAATTCTAATAGTAGAAACATACGGGCCAGATATACACGAGCAAAAGTAGCTTAGCTGGCAGTCCCGGCTGTAGAATTGGAAGTTTTAAGGGTTGATTGGTGATGTCGAGGGGTGAAGGGAATTTGAAAGAAAGAAAGAGACACAGATAACACTGTCTGAAAGAGAGAAACAGATAGATGGATGGATGGATGGATGTTAAAGGTAGAGTAGATGGTGACTCATCAAGCGAGCAAACCCAGACCAGGTCTTAGGAAAGCTGCAGGTCAGGAGAGGAAGATACTTTTAGCCCACATTTTCTTCTTCTTCGTCTTCGTCTTCGTCTTCTTCTTCCTTCTCCCTTTGCATCTTTTCTTCTCTTCCTTCTTTATATATACAACTATTTTCCATGATGAAAATCAACGACAGTTTAGTTTATTCCTGGACTGTCTCTTTGTCATGCGCATTTTCATGAGAATTTATATATGTAGTACTTGAAATCTTAGAAGAAAGAGTGAGAGAGGTAGATTAACTCCTTGAAATTCCATCGCGAAATCACGATTTCTCAGACGTGACTCACGAGCCAGTGATTCACTTGCATGGTGTAGTGGATACTGGAGAATGGCATTTTTCCATTCGGGTACATATACCCACCTATAGATATATTTTACTTCGTTTCTTTTTTTATTTGCGAAAATATGATTTGTGATTCATTGACAAAAAATCTTACGCAATTCTTCTTCGCTGTTCGCTTCATAAAAACGTTTACAATTTTACGCACTTTTGGAAGGACTTTGTGCAACGATATCCCTTGTTCGGTTAGGAAAAAACGGTTGACCATTGTTTATGCACGACACTTTTTCAACGGATGCCCCGCTTTTGACAATTTTTTTTTTAACCAGCATATAGGTACTAAAACAAATCTTTTGTCCCTCACTGGACAAAGGAGCTTTTAGGAAATGGCTTTTTTTAAAACAACTGCTTTTTTAGGGATGCGTTAACGCAGTGGCAGAATTATAAGGGAGATGCAATCTTTTAAAAAGGAAAATGTGCAGTGGTCGAATTGTACATATATATATTTTTGTACGAGAGTTTCCCCAGTTTGGAATAGCCTTTGCTTTAGCAATTCTTTCAAATTCTGTTTACGGATTTCACCAAGATCGTAAGAGTGAATAGCGAAGGAATATAATTAAATTTAAAACAGGAAGACGTTCTAAAAGTATTAAAAGCATGTTCATTTGCCAAATTTTGTATTTTTAATTTTATTTTTATTATTATCTAATATGTCTCGGGCATTAGCTCGACAGTCAATTGAAGAAATCGATGAAACAGTATTTAAGTAAAATAGAAAAATCCCTTGTAATTTCTAAAGACCTTTCCCTTTATAGAATCTGAATTCTTTTTTCAAAAAAGATTTTCAGTACATTGGGAATCGGAAGGAAAATATTATTTTGAAATATTAGCTAACCATTCTTGATGTTCTTTTTCCTTATACCTGTTTACAAAAGAAGCCTGTTTTCGAATGGGATACTTCTTGTAATTCTAAGAAAAAAATGGTTCCCTCCAGTTTCCTTTTGATGACCTCAAGTCAGAAAAAAAGCAGCACCAAAAATCATTGCGATCATCGGGTTTGAAACTATTTCTAATTGTAAGAAGGTGTTAAAAGACACCTTTGATCGTCTTGATTTAGAATTATCTTCATTTAATTATTTATTCATTTCAACATTTTTACATTTAATTACTTGACTTCCACAAAAGGAAGTGCCTAGCACTTATAAAAAAAACTTAATATCAAATAAACAAATTTATTTTACTCAAAGCTCTTCAATTATAATTTCTGATTATTGATTACATGTAAGTAGCGTTAAAAATAGTGTTAAAGTAAAGTATTTCTATTGAATTTAATATTTTTTTATGTAGCATTGTGACAAATATTTTAATATTTCCCCAATGTCAGGCAAAAAATAAAAAGTTCTAGATATTCTGTTGATGATTTTTAAACATTATTATAACTCTTGTAAAGCTGTATACGAAAGCTACCTTATTCGTGACATTATAAAATGCGACATTACGTAGAAGTACAAGCAGAATTAATTTCTTGTCATGAAAGTTTACACGACGATAATTGTTTTAAAAAAAAAGAACTTTGGAAACTTCCAATGAACCCAAAATTGATTATCGCCTTGCTCTTGTGTTTCAGGTGGACACAAAGAATTTCACAGGCGGCATCGTGAATTATGCGAAGATACTCTCTTACCACCTGGCAGTTCATCGGCAGGACCTTCACAAGTCAGTGGTTGTCCGAGTCCAGGACCGGGTTGTCCTGTTTTAGGTTTATCCTGTCCACCGACACCGCAACCAACAGATATAGATAGTCACCCAGCATCAAGAGTATTACCTTTTCTTTACCTCGGTAATGGTAAAGACGCAGCGGACTTGCAACTGTTAAAAGCATTAAATGCAACACGTGTTTTAAATGTTACCTCACAATTACCTGGGTATCACGAAGAACGTGGTATCACTTATCGACAAATACCTGCATCAGACTCTGGTCACCAAAATTTGAAGCAGTATTTTGAAGAGGCCTTTGATTTCATTGGTGAGTTTTTTTTTTGGAAATATAAATTAACGAAAATGTCAGTTTGATCCTTACAACGCATCCTTGGAAAACTCAAAGTAACTCAAAGTATTAATATAACACAAAATAATTAATTAATTAAAGCACGATTATCAAATAACGCGTTGATCTATAAAACCGTTTATTCCTATGGGATGTTAATTGTACGACCATAAACTATCAAGAAATGCAAAAAAAAAAATCAATTTCATCGACCCGTCATATTGGAATCCCCCCCCCCCCCCCCCCCCTCCCCCTTAAATCATGGGATTTGAGAAAGACTAAAATTTTCGAATGTATACAACGACTTTTTTCGCACGTAGAAAGAGAAATTACTGACACCACGACAAAGTACAACTTTATGTGACGAAATAAGTATTTTCTAAAATTCAACAAAAGTTTATAACCGCCCCTTTTTTTTGGATTACTTCGACATCTTTCACGTCCTCTAAAGCCTCCTAGTCGGCTTGGATCCTGAAAGGAGCGAATAAATCCACACGAAGAAAACTGTTGAATGATTTTCTTTGCCACAAGAAATCGTGATTAGGAAGGTTTGTATTATACGTCTTTGTTGAAAATCACAAGAAGGGCTGCGCGTTCGTATTTCATTGCATTTTGACGGTTAAAAGAAAGTTCAGGTATTAAAGGCATTCCACCAGTTGCACATTCGATTGAAGAAAAAGCGAAGGGGGCTCCCTTGCATTATGTGCGTACCCTTACTCACGCAGGCAGACACACTCGCATGAGGTATATAAGAAAACAGAGGTTCTGCATGGAGTGTTTACAACGCAATGAAAAAGATACGTATAGCATACAGGCAGACTACTGCTCCTACTACTGCTACACATAAATGAAAGGTTGTCCCCACCCCCCTCTGAAACATGTGCGTATACGCATATGACTCATGGTTTCATGAATGGAAGCCTTCGTCTTCTGGTCTCCGCATGGTGAATGGTCCACCGGAAACGGCTGGTTACACCCTGTTTCCGTTATATATATCCATATATACGTATACAACTCGGTTTTTCATATGTTGCGTTTAATGGAATCAAGCATCGAGTTCTCTTTTTTTCCTTTTCTTCTATTGATATGTCCGTTGTGCCGCTCTTCGGCAGCACGGAGAAACAGGCCCAGATCCAGCAGAGTTCATAACTGTTGATGGAAGTATTAGGTGGAAAAAGCAACCCAATTGCCTCTCGGTTGTTTTTTCTTTCCTAGCTCTTGGTGTACGTTCAGTCTCGTTACATTTCTAATTAGCCACCGGTACCGTATATTCGTTACAGTTATTTTATGTTTATTCTTTGATTGCGTTCCTGGACGCAAACATGGCGATGAACCCCCCCATAAGTAGGCAAACGGTAGTCACCTAGACGCAGGAATGTTTATGGCGGAAAGTCTGCTGTTTGTGTAGCACCGATGAGACACGATTGCAAATACAGGGGTTGCACCAAAGGTACACGGTATAGTAAGAGGACCCAAAACTTGGACATGGGTTCGCAGACATCCCCAGCCACACCGGCATCACACGACTGCAGGCGTTTTTTCCTACAAACTTTGCTTCATGCCTTTGGTTGATTGCCCAGACCTCGGCTGGCAGGTGGCCAGTAAAGTTATGACTCGACTTCCAGATCTAATAAAACATTGATCAAATGGGTGATAGGAAAGGTTCCAACCAGGGTTTTCCGATGAAGAGACTCACCCTTTTTTTTAATGCATTCCAAAACATATGTATACCTACTGTAATCGTTTATAATTGGGATTCGGAATTTTTCACGATACGGTCCAAGTGTATTTCTAGAAGTTAGCATGTGGGCATCAATTTTCAGTAGTCATTCCAAGTGATGTGGACAGTTGCAAATTAGATACGCCGTAAAATTTGCAAACAGCCTCTAAATCTCCTTTATCATTTTTGCGTAAGTTGAATTTGAAGTGGGATTAGTTTAATTTTATCGCCCTTATGCGAAATATGCCTTTTTATTAGTTACAAACATGCATCCCGTGTTTTCCCAAACTGAATTTGACAATAATTTAAATGACGTAGAAATAAATTGTCAACGATTTTTGCGTTTTTATGCTAGCACGCTGATGCTATATGAAAGCCAACTAAGTCTGCAAAAATAATGAAAAAGAAAAAACGATAAACTGGTTTGAGAATTAAAATTGAAAATTCGCAAGTTTTCATAATTGACATTTCAAACAATACTCTAAATAATACCGCTAGAAATCAGAGTTTTTCTCCAGTCCAATCCTAATTCGCAAAACTGAACGTTACTTCTTTGTAATATACAATAATAACAGAATAGTAATAATGGAATAGCAATGCAATATACCATAAAATAGGAGTAACAATGAAAATAACAATAGCAATGCTTCGACGATAAGGCAAAGATGCAGAAGCAACCTAAGAATTTGAAGATGATAGTAAAATTTAGAACCCCAGCAATTTATTAATGGCTAGGGTTCTTAATAATTAAAATTAATAAGACCACTAATTAAAATGGGTAATGACACTTATTAATTGAATTATTTATAAAAGATACACTTGATAGTAAAATTGTGACTTGGAAATCATTGCAATTAGAATTTTTTTTTAATTATCCCTTCTTTGACCGTAGGTTTTAAATAAATATGTATTATTTCTTAAGTCTATCGGCCTTGAATATCTTTATTGAAAAATTTGTGTTGACGTTTCGACAACTAATACGTTGTCATCTTCGGAACACTGATTTTAACAATTACATACGTATTAGTTGTCGAAACGTCAACACAAAAATTTTCAATAAAGATATTTAACCCTTTCGCTACTAACGGTGACTATGGTCACCCGCCACAAAACGCCGCCTGGACACGACGGGTGACTATGGTCACCCGTCGATCTGTTACAGAAGCCAAAAATCAAGACAAACGCTATCGACCAGCTTTTCTCTGTTCGCAAACAATTGCAAGCGTTGTTGCAATATTTTTTTCCTCCTTTTGCTTTGAAAAGTAATGTTACAAAATCGTTTTTGAGACTAAAGTCTTGGCCCCGAATGCTGAAAACTGCGCGCGTTTGGAGGCACTCCGCGGCGAGGACCGCCATAGCGAAAGGGTTAAGACGGATAGACTGAAAAAATAAAATACATATTTATTTAGAATCAAGAAGACGAAGAAAAATAGTAGAGTTGTTTGTCAATAAAAGTAACAGTAGTTGAACACGCATCGATGCCAGGCTCCTTCTCCCTTCTTTTCCATCTCTAGTTCTACTAATAGGTGTAAAATGTCAGGAAGATAAGAGGACTTGTTCAAGCCTTTTAGTATTGTTGGCGTATGCGTTTAACGACTGCGTATATGAGTAAATTTGTAAGCGAGCATCTGGCATGAGTCAGAAGGCAATGAAACGACTGAGATAGAGAATGGAAAAAGCTTGCGTTTGGCAGACGACAACAGAAGGTTGAATTTCGACCAGTATATCATGGACGCGATGAAGTTTAGAGAAATTAATGACTTCCACACCTGTGTGTTACCTATTTCTAAAATCACTGCCTGTATTGTCGTGTATCCATCTTGTCACCAGCGCCAGCGTGTGGATTCCTCCATCTTACAATCAGTTTTTTTTTGGGGCTTTTTTTACGAATGATTCATACACTCTATAAACGATCCAAAAATAGGAGGACCATTTGGATATTAATTTTGCCGAATAGGATAATTTTTCTATTATCCAGTCTAGCGTTAGCCTCGTAACCCGTTCGATTATATTCACGACTTCTACCTCTAGCGCTGCAATAAACGATTACACCGACACATTTTCATAGCCCACAGTCTTGATTGTAATTGTATTAGTTTCATCTGATTGCAGGCTGTCGAGAAAATACATAAGTATATGTATGCCATCCCATGCTCTAGCTCTTGTTCACATAAAAGAAATTGCATATTTGAAAAAGCACCCGCGTGTAATGGAAAGTACAGTGGATAATTAGTGACATAGTTTACGGTAACCGCTCTATCATAAAGCCCGGACGTTTCCCATACTATTGTTCACCGTAAAGAGCAGTTTGAATTGAACGTTAAACTTTTCCTTAACCTTTGGTCTCTCGGGAAATCTGAATATAGTCTGTTAAGAGTAATCCATTTGAAGATTCCAAAAAATATCAATAAACAAAAAAAAATAAAATACAAGAAAAAAAATGATAAAATAGAGCCACTGTCTTTCCAAATCTCCTCCACTTTATGGATACAAGGATTGAATGTTTTTAAAAACTGACCCTGCCATCGCAAAAAACACAAAAAACGTAAAAACCACCTACCTTTTTGATGGAATTAAAAATTTCATATTATTCGTTACCATTGACGTTTATTAACATCAATAACATATAATAATATAATATATAATATCAATATATAATTAGTCAATATTAATATGTGTATGTAACCCTATCTTCAATTTTCTATAATACTCTAAAAAAAATATAGACAACTCGAATCAGAGGTCTTAAATAAAGAAAGGTCTCGCTCTCTCCTATACTTTGCATTTGCCGAGACACACATTTCTCAATATTAGTATCTACCGAAATATTTGTTATAACGTATGCAAATCTTACCTTTTGTGCACAAGTGTGAGTGCTTAAAATTTCGTTTGACATACAAATCTAATTTTTCATATTTTTTTAACGTCGAACGTCGCGTCAAATTTACGGGATTCCCTATTCACGCCGCGTGGGTCGCAATGGTATACACAATTGCATTTGTCACAACTGGCATGGCCTGAACGGAAAGTTCAGTGCAGGTCACCGGTTACCAAAATGGCATTCAGCGTGTCAAACTCTATACTTGGGCGTTGCGGATGATCATGTAGGTTTTATCCACGGTATCAGCAGATTTTTTGGGGGATTTCATGAAAAATTCTTCTCTGCGTGAGACCGTTGTTAGTATATTCGCTGGAATTCGAATTTCCTGGCAAAAAAAAATAATAAATATAACACTGAACTTCTACCCTCGGAGGAACCTTGTTTTTTTTCTTCCTGCTTCCACGAGTTGAAACAATATTTGAATTTACGCTTTTTTCTTTATCATTCCCAAATGATAAGAAAACTTCTGCGTTATTAGTCATACCAGGTAAAAAAAAGAAGATGGGAAAAAGTAGTTTAGAGATTATACAAGAGCTCAAGTTGTCGAGATTAAATTTAAAACCTCTTCAAAGAGTATCATCGTCATCATCATCATCCCTTTTGATTACATTCTGCGTATGTCTACACACTGCAGTCTCAAAAGTACACACGCAGAAGCGCATACACACTTCTCAAATTTAATACAAGCCTTTAGGATACATGCTGGCATGTTACCGCATAGGATCCGGGCACTGTTGGAGTGACTCATTCTTGATACGATAGCGTCGTCGTTCCCCCATATTGCGTAATGGAATCGCTTGTTTAGGTTGAAGACTCGTTCTTTTTTTTTTTGTTTAACTGTTTAAACGTGATTCCACTATTTAATTCCATTTACAGACGATTTGAATCCATTATAAGCAGCGTAAGTTAATTTATTCGACAGGCATCGCCTAGATTTCACGAACTCCGAATATAATTAAGAATCGTTATCAACCTATTTTAAAATTACCGTAGAAACCCGCGAAGGAGGACAGCAACGTAACGGGAGATTGGGAAAAAGATTCACAGCGAATTTTTGTCATGGTTCCTTTGCGAAATCCTACGAGGGGTCACAAACTGCGCATTTCTGAGGCATTAACGTCCTCTTCTTAATTTTTCAAATTTTAATCATGCTTTTTTTGGGCTTGTTTTCTCAAGTCGCGTGCATCACATATGAGCCGTTTATTTTGAAAGTGGCCTAAATCCATTTTTCAAAAAAAAAAAATGAAAAACTCGAAAATTTATAATGAAATTGCTGAAAACTAATTATTTGTGCCGATATATGATGACTCTTTAAAAATGGAGTTATCCCACTTTCAAAATAAACGGCACATATGAGATTGTTGGTTGTTGTTGTTATTATTTTTTTAGCCTATCGACTTTGTAGCAAATATTTACAAACAAAAAGAGTCTATCCCGAGGGAATCTATCCGTAGTTTAGCCAAAATTTGGATCGAAAACTTAATCTATATCAAGTTGAAATTATTTTATTGCAAGTCTTGTAATACCAAGACAAGGCAATTTAGTATTTTTTTTTCCTCGCATTTTTAAGCGAAAAATTAAATCGTATGAGAGTTCACAAATTATGTATTTTTGCGGCACTGAATTTAGGGAACCAATATTCTCGTCTTAGGAGGCTCTATAGTTGAGCATACTGGATATTTTTTTATTATACTCCTTCTTCAGAATCATCCTAAAACACTTTTGGCCGACCAATGACGGACCAAATTATTATAAACACTTTGTTTTCTGTAAAAATGGCAGTAAAGTATTTTGATAAATAGCAACCTGCTAAAAAATACGTGAAAATTGGCGTAAAATTATGGTAACGTCGAAATTTTCTAGACGAAGAGTTATAGCGTTTAATAAAAATTCAATTTAGAGTTTTCACGTGCACCGAGAAAAAGGGAAACGTCAAGATAATGAAAATTGCTGCAAAAAATAATTCCCATGCTGTAAAATAGTTGAAACGAATCAATCAAAGATTGATATTTCTAGAAAGTTAATGATTGACAATTTCGACTAACGTAAAATTCCTTTTTTTTTCTGGGTTACAGAGGAAGCGAGAAAAGCCGGTAGCAGCGTTCTGGTTCACTGTCAAGCAGGAGTGTCGAGAAGCGCAACAATAGCCATAGCTTACATCATGAGACACAAAGGATTGTCTATGGTGGAAGCGTATAAACTTGTGAAAAACGCCAGGCCGATAATCAGTCCCAATTTAAATTTCATGGGCCAATTATTGGAATTGGAGCAAGGTTTAAGAGCAGCTGGCGGTATGGCGGCACCACCCGAGGAACCAAAAAGCTGTCATCAATGTCGATGGAGTCACCAACAGAATAACGAAGAAGTCACGTCTGGTTGTAGTGTTTGAAAGAGGAAATTCAGCATCAGCGAAAATATATATATATATATATATTTACATATATATGGGAGTAAAATGGGACGATCGACGGAAAGAAGAAATTTTCGTCGTGAAGAAAAACTGAAAGAATGTGAAGAATAATTACATATCCTACGAACTCGTTCTCCTTTAATGCAAAAAAATATATAGAGATATATTTTTTTTACAACAAAAGCACAACGTGCCTTCTTGGCTCCCGCAAGAACTAATCCGCAGGGAGAACGATGATCTTACTTATAAAATGATACACTCGCATTACACGACTAACTTATTAATTGAACACATATTACACGTTTAAGGAAATATATGAATAGGAGAAAATGATGCCATAGAAATGAAAGAAAGAGAGCGAGAGAGAGAGAGAGAGAGAGAGAAAAGGAAGAAAGTGAAGAAAAGTTGTCGCGATTCTTCCTTACCCGAGCAGAGAATTCATTTACATTCTCAAAACTTATAGGGAACGAACACACAAAAATGAATGTTTCCAACGAGAGTACTTATAACGAAATTTGAGGGGATGATATGAAGAGACTTTCGAATTACGAGCTCTTTTCTTTTTTCTTCGAATTATTCTGAAATCGGTTCTGTCTCGCATAACGCGTTTAGTGCAGTATGAATCACCAGTGACTCACAAAGAGTCACCTGTATCCTAACTGAGGCCTGTGTAATCGAGGGGCCAACGAAAAGACCTATTTTACACTGAACGCGTGCCAGACGTAGAAGGAAAAGAATACAGGGGGTAATAATACATTTTCTTGCAAAAGTGTCAGAATTTACGGAATCGATGGGCAGTGCTTGTTTTGTTGCAGTAATTTCTAAAAGGAGGAGGACCTATAAGGCGAAGGTTTGGCCCTAAAAGTGCACAGAGCCGCAATATGTTAATTTTTTTTATACATGATATGCCTTGATGTGTTTTAAAACATTAATGATAAAGAAAGTCATGCGTAAATGCGCGAATATTAAAAAGAAAAACGAAGTTGAATGTGCAAAAAGGTAGTTTTTAGAAAAATAGGAGACAGTTTTAGGTTTGATCCCATTAAAAAGGAAAAGTAATTGCTGAAACCCTAAAGTACAAAATAATGAAACTGTCAGAAAGATTATTATATTATTATTATTATATAAATTCGACATTATCTAATTTTTAACGATTATTAGGGCCAAAATTTCGTCCTATGGACCTACATCCTTTATCAAGAATTTTGCTGTCATTTTATGAGAGTAACTTTCAACGAAATTTACTGCGTGACTACGATTTATTTAGAAAAACATTATAAATGAATAATAATATTGCAGTAATTTCTGCTGTCACCTGATGAAAAATTGCTTTAATACCATGCAAAGTATTGAAACACAATCGTATGATGCGAAATTAGAAATTAGAGTGTATGTAAACGCAAGAGGATTCAGCAATTTTTACCTATTTGTACAGAAAAGTGGTGAAACTAGCGTGCGTAGAAAAAGAAAAGAAATTTAATTTTTCTGAATCCGTTACTATTAATTACTGTTGGTACGATTTATGAAATTAACAATAATTTGTGGCTTTAATAAGAAATTTAAGAGAGAAAAATCAAAGCTGAAAATATACTGAAAATATGAATAAATATGAATTGCCTGGTAATAGGGATAATTTGCATTAAAATCTGTATTGTAAAGAAAAGTGTGAGAAATTGCCTTTGTGCCTCATACCGTCGTGAAGAATTTTCATTATAATTTGCTATATTTCCGATTTTCGCATAAATTTCGAATAAATATTCATGTCATATTAATAAAAATGTTATTAATGCGGCAAAAATTAATTTTCAATTTGAATTATTTAGAAAAAGACCATGACCGATCTTGACTTCAATAAGATTAATATTTATTTTTATTATAATTCGTTGAATTTCCGATTTTCGTACAGACACAATAGCATCTTGTTTTCGGGTAAAACGATATTTAAAAAAAAAAGCATCCACTTTTCAGACGCAGTCATAAAGGTTGAACTCGAAAATTCTTCACCTTAAAGCCATGAGCCGCCTTAAATGCGGGTTCAACAAGCATTGGATTGGCAACTAAGTAATTGCCGATTTTGACATTTACTTGCTTTGAAAAATCCGCAATTACTTAGTTGCCACCCCAATATTTTCATACAAATATAGATATTCTTTCCGTATGCAACAAAACAAGTCTGTCGAGCAAGAAAAATAAAATTTCCCTTTTTCGTTGCTCGATAATTCGAAAAAAAGAAAGAAAAAGATAAACGGTGTAACAACGGCCCCCTTATGGAGTCCAGTGACGAAAGTGCTGCTATTATTACTTGATTAGAAATATTTTCCGTCAGGTTCCAAAAATCATTTCCACAAATGCTTTACACAGAATGTCCAAATGGCAGACATTCAATTACAAATCATCTTTTTGAGTTTCGTTTTTTTTTTTTATTTAAAGTTTCACACACGTTTTATTATGGCAGCACTTTTATTCAACGCTAAACCTACCGTGACGTCATTTAAGCATTCAAAATGCGTGTAAAAAATCGGTTTTCTTGGCAGGTCACGGTAGGATTAGCGTCAAGATTCGTTTCAAACTGTCGCACGAAAAAATCTGTGTAACGAAAGACGAATTTTCAATTGTCCTTTTTTATTTAATTAAATGAATGTTGTCGATCTGCACAGTTTGATGTAACAAACGGTGGAAAACTATGGAAACGAATGAAATGAAAAATGCATTGTACGAAAGTTCAATGACTATACGTAAAAGGGGAGAAACAAGATTATACGTATTTCAAGTTTGTCATGTTTACGAAAAATGTTCTTTTTTCTTTTTTCTCTACACTTATTTGCGGTAGAATGTTCTACGCATGATGTATTTGTATGTTAAAATTGATGATGCCTAAAGATACCGACGTGGTTTTATATATAATGAATATAATATATCGGTTATTATTATTATGACTTTTTAGAATAGAAAGAAAGGTGAATAATTAATAATAAGAGTAATAATTAAATGAAAAATTAACTATAAAGTCGTTTCTTAGCACTTAAGGATCTGGTTGGGATCCAACCATCGTGATCTAGTCGTTTGTTGGGATAACTATTATGATTAATGAACAATAAACAAGAAAAATGGTAATAAATAATGTGTGTAATAAATAATGAGTCGATGTCATGTTTCAAAATGGGATCTATTTTGCTTGAAAATTCCTCAATGTTGTTTTGGCAACTTGGAATAACGTTTGAATGGTAATTTTTGTTTTTTTTTTATCTGTTAATAATTAAGTTCAAACTGTGCAATTTGAAGTAAGAAAGAATGAGTTTTAATTACCAATAATTGTATGTCCATTGATTTATAAAATATGATTCATTTTTTACGATCTTGCTTGAAGAATTATTGTCGAAACCTATAAATTGGATAAAATCTTGTTATACAACGAAGATCGCGTAAAAATTGTTACTTCGAAATAGAAGTTTTGGTTTATTTCTTTTGAGATTGTACTTTAGTAAAAATACCAAATCAGTTTTTAAAAATTCGAAAAAGTTGGGATAATTTTCCCGCTCCCAAACGACATTTGTAGACGAATTTCGGCATTTTTATATAAACGTTATTATGCGACTAATAATTTGGTTGTAACTTTGATTATTGGCATTGATAAGTACGATTTTAAAAACTTTATTTTAAAATTCCTTTTTAAAAATTCGTTACAAAATATCGTATGGTTTTTCGAATTTTTTAAAACCTTCAATTTTGTATAAAAAATCTTAGAAATCGCGTCAATCATTTTCAACGTTACCGTATTATTTTCCAAAGTTCAAAGAACCGGAAGATTAAAATAAAAATGAAATATAATTTTTTTTTCGAAAATAGTAATGAAAATCAATTACATTAGAAAAGTTCCATGAAATTTTATCGTGAACCTGAAAAAATATATAAACCTTAAAAATTTCTTTTTGAACGTATGCGGCTTTCCTTCAATGATTCTAGAAACGAGACAAGGAATATAATAGACTTATTAAAATATGTTTCAACTTTAAACAAAAAAATTTGTAGAATTTCACTGTGTTAATGTTTTATGTAAAAATAAATAAGCTAATGCAATGTTCAATTGTATTAACTTTTGCGTTTCGGTCAAACAAAATGCAAATCTTTTTCAAAACCTAAAAATCTTCGAATTGAAATACGAAGTATAACCGATTTTCATAAAAGGAGAAGAATCAATGTTTTATAAGTCATTAGACATTTTTTAAGCTATCTTACAAATATTGGACTTTATATTTTAGATTTTTAGTTATAATTGTAGCAAAAAAGAAATGATCGCAAACCGGATCCTTATGATAAACTATGACAATAAAAAGAATTTATAATACAAAAAATAATCAACGCGAATATGCAAGTTCCTTTTTTTCTAAATATATGGAGTATATTGAAAAGAAATAAATACGTCTCCGATTCTGTCGAAACAGTACATATCAGGATAACGACGCCTTTCTAAAGATACAACTTTTGTTTGGTTTATATGTATAACAAAAAAAAAAGTTCTTAGTATTATAAATGTATACAAATCTTTAAAAGAAATATGTAAAAATTAATGAAACGAATCCGTTGATATACATAAGAAAAAGAATACTTGATATGTTAAAAATAAAGTAATCAATTTTGTCTGTGAATCCTGTAATAAAATGTACAAGTCACCTGAAGGGACGACGATGATGTAAATATAAACGAAAATCGTGTCACGAATGTCAGCTTTTAAAGGTGTCATTATTAAATTATTTGACTTTCAATGAAAAATAAACAATCCGTGAGAAAATCGCGTAATTCTTGTTACATCGACTATCATATTTTTATAATTCTGGCGAAATCAGGATATCTGGGATTCCACGAATTCCAAAAATGTACCGAGAGCAAGTACTCAAATTCTTGTTGTTCTTCAAAGTCGTGATTAAATCATTTAATTTTTCCCATTCGAAATCTCATTATTCACTTAAACGCAGAAGTTAATATTTGAAAATTCTTTGAAACTTTTTAATGGGCGATTTCGAGTATTTTCTAAGAAGATGTGTATTTGGAACAAGTTGCGACTAATTACTACTCAATTGCATATGTTACTGATTAATATGCCTATTAATTACCGTTGGTCCAATAATCTTCAATTGCACTAATTATTTTTTTTTCTCGATATAGTCGGTAATAAAAAATATTTTTTAACCGAGTTTCCGTTATGCAAATTTCAGTTATAACAAATTATAAAAAATTGTCAACCAATTTGAGCGAAAAAACATGTTACAAACTGGAATCTGCAGTTTCTGGCATAGAAATGGATAGCTTTTGCTAAATTTCGACATTTTGAGGATTTTCTTGATGGAATTATACTGCCACATTGCTACTGGAGATGAAAAGCATCTGAAAACAATCCACTTTATGCTAAATTCTTGCAAATTTTCAATTTTCAAAACTACAAAATTCAATTCAAACCAATCTAGCAAAATCAACAAAACAAAACTTATTCCCTTAAAAGGATATAAACGATATTCTGTGGAATCCAAAAAGACAAACTGCAAAAGCAAATTTTTAAATGCACTTACTGCGGAAAATATTCGAATGCGAAGTTATCGGTGAAAAAATTGATTAAATTTGAAAAATATTGATTTCAACTTGGTCTTCTTTGGGTCTGAGGAAACCGAAAAGAGAAATTGTTTAGTTATGATACCTTTAAAATGAAGGGAAAAGGAATACGAAGTGGAGAAGTATATCTTCTAAATGTAGGGAAAAAAGCGATTGATAAGTGTAGTACCTGTTGCATCACATTTTTTAAGATGCTTGTAATGTTCTTTCTATTATAATACGTTTTATTCGTGTGTACCTGTAAAGGAGTACGCACATCTTACGGTTCGCTTGCACTGTAACATATGGGGGAAATGTCGTGTTGCCACAAAAAGGGGGGAAAATAGTAAAAACGGGGTACAGAACGTTGAGGAAAAAGCTACGGGATATAATAACGTAAAAGTATAAAATGCGAAAAAAAAAAAATACGAATTCAAACTACTCTGTCGATGATTGATGATGATGATGATGATTCCAACTTTTTTTTTATAATATATAGAGAAAGCAGAGCCTTCGTGTAGTGGACGATAGGAGAGTAGCGTACTGTGTAACATTGCGTATATACACGCCCTCAAGTATTGTATTATATCAAAATTCATTTAGTTATTTTATGAATAAAAAAGAAATTATACATTCGCTAAAGAAATTCTTTTCTTTTGATTCTTCTCATTCTCCCACTTTCCTGTTACAGAACTTTCCTGGTTATGGGGTTACAACACAGTGCGCGCGCGGTACGAGGGTGTATTTTTAATAATTTTTTTCGAGCAAACGATTATTTTTTTTTCTATTGTTACTTGTATTCAATATATATATAAACAAGACTCTACACAAATTTTTGTATCCCCATCTGACTAAAATTTTTTTACTGTGTTGTAACCCCTTAATAGGCATTTGGCAATCATGCATATTTGTTTAAAAAATAAATACCACTATCGCGTATCGAAAATCGCCAAATTATAGTGGTAATTAATATAATATATTAATTACCACTATAATTAATATAATAGTGTAAATTAATAATAATAGCAAACTCACTAAAGAATACTAGCTTCATCAAAAGTATCTGAGTTTCATAATTAGCAATTATTAGTTAACACGTTGCCGCACACTTTTTATTTGACGATCGTGCTCAGAAACACACTTTTTTTTTCAATTGTTTATTCACAACGGCTATAGCCGTCATTTGCGGCAACGTGTTAATTTATGAACAGAAACAGAAAATATTCTGTTGCTAAACAAATTCTTCATTTTTCTTATTCTTCCACTCTTCTGTGACAGAGCTTTTTTGCCAATTGTTTGACAAGAATCTTACATTTTTTGGCATTCCATACTGCGTTCTGTTAATTATTATAATTTATACAAATAACATTTTCGATCTTTGTTTTATTTCGACCTAAATTATTTCTTTTCCATAATTTTGATAAAAATTGAACGTTTTCTTGAAAGTCAGGTGAAATTACTAATTTTACAAATTTATAACAATTTGGTTGATTTATTTACTTACTTTTCTTATTGTTAGTATACACTCGAGCTCCAAACCTTTTGATACATTTGCTTCAACTGTTTTGACATAGGCAACGACCACTTCCGATTGACATTTTTCCGCTTAACATTCAGATGTGACATTCGTTTGAATGATCTTAGATTAGAGTGTTAACATTTGTGCTGTTTTTAACGTTAAAATAAATTTAGGTTGGCGTTTATATTATATTTGAAAATAAATCAAACAAAACTATGACATACACTACATCTATTTTGCACATTTGTTGTAAACTACATTTTAATTCGGTTAAACGCGATTAAATACGAAAAATACGTAATTAAAAGCATAATAAGCGAATATTCACTGCCCGGTAACCAATTACAGCGACCCTTGGAAGTGGTTTATTTTTTCAAATGGTCGAAGGATTTCCGGTCCGGACTTCTCAAAAAATGTTGGATCTCGAGTATACTTTGTGAAACGAAATAAACAATTCTATAAAGGATATTAGAAAAATACAGGATAAAGAAAATACTGGCAGAATTCTTTAATAGTATTTAATATGTCGATAGCGCTTCATTTACAAAGAAGGGAAGAAAATGTGTATAATCGATGATTGTGCATAAATTTTTCCTCTCTTGTTGCTGTTTTATACATATTTGTTTCATTATTAATTTGCAGGCTAGTGTATAAATGTTTTTCTTTGATAACTCTATTTAACGTTCGATTATATTCTCCTTTCTTATGAGCTCAGTCTCCTAAACCAATGGAGTATATATTGTTTTTAAGGTTTGGAATTATTAAACTGAAGGATATTCTTTTCCTAATATACCTACGTTTCAATCCAGAAGATACATAACGATTTAAAAATGTCGGCTCATAAACAATAAAGTAGATGAATTTTTTAATAAATTAATTATCTGTTTTCATGCCGGATCTGAAAGATTTCAAAGCCCTCGTTTATACAAACATTTAAATATGAGGGACTTTTTGTTGGATATACTTCAGGAATACTGACAGTGATAATATCAATGGTAGAGCGGTTGCGCTAATAACAAATGAATTGTTACAATTTTATGTGAAATCTATAAACTCGTGATTTTTTTAACATTTTTAATTGAAAGATTAATAGGTATATTTCGCAAAAATCCTAATCGAGCGTTGAGATACTTCCTATCGATAAATTCGATTTTCGGGTAGAAAGATCGTAAACATATGAGTTCGAAGCTTCGATTTAATTTTACGATTTTTATGATTAACGAACAAATATGTATCCATAATTAAGTCATTCTGCGTATGGTGTTAGCATTATCCGCTTCGAAAATATTGGCAATAAGACTTAACATACTCTTACTATATAGAGATTATAGCATTAACTCAACTTCTGAGTTAACAATACAAAAATAAACCAACGAATTTTAATTACATTCTATAGAAATGTTAATTCATTGGTAGCTGTTCATTTACTCGTGCATTAAACCAACACCTACAGTTGTTTGCTTTAAAAGATTGCAGCAATTCTACCAATTTCTTATGGTTTTTCCAAAACATTGAAAATAAGTTTAGTCTAGTTGTAGAACCCCTAAACGGTATCTCTCAATCAATTCCTTGTTATTATTAATTCAGACAGTTTCGATCCAATAATTTTTTGAAAGCTTTTAAACATTGAACGAATTTGCAGAATTGTGTGATTTTTAAGGAAAATCTGTAATTATATCAGAACTCAACGAGCAACAGTTCTGCAAAAAAAATGTATAGAATTGAATTAATATAAACTGTAAAAAAAATTCCTAACACGCATTTCTACGAAAATAAGAAAGAGATATCGTAATATTTAATAGCGCTCTTATAATAAATCTTAGAACGTTAATACAACCTATATTAATTTAAAAATTATATTTTTGAATTCTAATGAAGGATTGAAGAATTTCGTATATATTAACGTGATGTTGAACCAAGAATTTCTTACAAGCAGCGAAATCTAGTTCTGTAAATTTCTAACATGCTCGTTTCTACGCAACTAGGAACCAAAATATATTTCAAAGCGCTATACTTTTAAATTAAACTTTTACCATAAATCAATAATACCTTTTTGCCCAAGAAACAGAACGGTTTGAATTAAAGATAGATCATTTTTTTGAAAGACTTTTCGCTTACAATCATTTCTATAACTAATTTTTACCAAATCTGCAGCGTCTTCTTTAAAATTTTTATCGACTCCTTTTTTTACTCGTTCAACTCTATTCTTCTTAATCAACAGTTTGGAATTATTCAAATGTAGTTTCCTAACTTTTGTGCAATTTTTTTTATATATTTATATACATTTTCACGATAAACATTCTAAACCTAATCATGTGTCTTGCAATGGCTTCATTGTTGTTGCATAATACTTCTTCGTTGTTAAAAATACAGAAAAAATGAGAACACAAGGACAAAAAACATTTTTGTTAACAAAAACTCCAAAACCGACGATAAAAAAAAATAGGTAACAGCTTTTATCGCAAAAAGTTTGGTAATTTACGAATCTCAAGTAATTATCATAGATTCCAATCTGTAATGAATCAAGATATAGTAAATCTTTCCAAAAGTTTCTAGTACAATTGAAAAAATGTTCAAACATAAATTTACTTTCCTGTGAACTAACATTTCGCACAAGTATTGAGTTTTTACACATGTAATTTTGTTATAAAGAAAACTTTGCATCAATTACTTGTATGCCCAAAATCAACCAAACTTTTTGACGTTAAAGTTACTGCCTAATTTTTTTCATTCGGAATTTAGAAAACAAACATCCTGCATTTTTAATTACGTTTTAACAAGAAATTAAAAATTCAATTATTATAATTTTCAATTAAATAATCTTTCAAACGAAATTTCCATTTAATTGGTTATTTTCAACAAATATTTTTAACGAACGACTGATTGCTGTCTATCGCTTTTACTATTTTTCATTACTTGACCGTACTGAAAACCCGGATTAGCTGTTTTCTCGCAAATTAAGTAAGTAACAATGTGACCCGGTGAGAAATTTTGCAACTGTTACTACGTTCTACACAATTGTTAGAAAAGTTTTCGTAGTTATTACCTATGCTAATACAAATTTCTAATAATTGCTAATTTTCTAATCTTTTCTTAAAGTTTTATAGCTACCAAATTTTGGCAATCCGGTCTTTCAGTAAATTTAGTTAAAAATATAGATTTCCTCAATTCTTTAGTAAACACTACGTTAGTACCTTCGACGTTACTAAATTCTTTGTGAAACAAATACTTCGGAAAATAAACAGAGACATATTGACTAAACGGAAAAATGATTCCAAAAAGTTACAGCTCGGAATGAAATGCAGAAATGTTGGTAATTCTATGAACAAACACATCATTTTCTAAATCAACGCCAGTACAAACTTAAATTTCTGAAAAGAATCGGAACAAATTTCGCAAAAATAGGAAAAATTGGTAACAACTGATCACATTTTCATTTTCCGCATACTGTTCACATATTTTCTACGAGAACGTACTGTATTCATATAAACTTATCTATAAAAAATTCTAATTCCAAGTACTTCTCTTTTTTCCACACCC
The DNA here is from genome assembly GCA_949825005.1 of Gasteruption jaculator. Taxonomy (NCBI): domain Eukaryota; kingdom Metazoa; phylum Arthropoda; class Insecta; order Hymenoptera; family Gasteruptiidae; genus Gasteruption; species Gasteruption jaculator. The sequence goes on from OX463761.1 coordinate 3,787,283, forward strand.
TTTTCTGTACCGATAAATTCACTATTGAAAAGTGGAAAGTAACAGAAGGCTGACAGAACTGCCAGGTAGGAGCTAAACTTTTGCTTATGTATATATTTATAGTTGTATATATAATATATATATTTATATATTAACAGTCGTGTAGGAAAAGTATTAATTACTTGCCAATGCAGCCATGGCTCTTATTAATGCTGCATTTTCTTCGCGGAGTCTTTCCCTTTCAATAGCCATTTCACGTTGCTGTTGTAATAATCGAGCTTCTAATGTCATTATTTTATGATCCCTATCTTCTAACAGCGATAGCAGTCTTCTGTTCTCCTCTTGTGCTCTCTCGATTAACTGTAAACAAAATTTCGGTATTAATGAAAAATAAATTAAAATTCTAAATATTGGAAGAGCTTTACCGAACTATGAGGCATGACAAAATTTGCAAGACAGGATTTCTCGTTGAAATATGTTTATTACTTTCTACCCAACATTTCTAACATTCAAAAGACGAAATAAAAAGCCGAAAATTTTGTGTTTTTGTTTCTTCACAACTTTTTCTTTGATTAGAATTTTTCTCCATGTTATTTTTAAACAAAACATTTACTTTAATGGGTTACATTATTCGAAAAAAAAATATATATGTTTGACAATTTTTAGTCAGTCAATTTATATACTACAACTAATCGATTTGAAAGCTACGAAACGGATGGTAAATAATATTTTCTAGTATTTTATAGCCTGTAAAGGAAAACTTGAAAGGTGTTTTAGTGTAATAATAGATTAAGTTAAATAAATGAAGCCCTTTTTTAACCTTCCGATCGGATAATTAGTTTATTAATAATGTATAAGCCCCTACCTAGGTAAATAATATTACGATATTGTGGCAAAAATCACCAAAACAGAAGCACACGCCCAATAAAATAATTTTCGCCATGACGGGAAGGTAGGAACAGAATTTCATTCATTTTATTCAAGAACGATTGAAGCAAAAAAGGAGCGATAGATTACGTTTAAAATACAGATTAAACAGAAAAAAAAAACTCACTTCATGAGGATTATCTCCAGTGGGAGTAGGAAGCCTTTGTCTGTTAGGACTAACAGCTGTTTGTGTTTCATGATTGCCATGATCCGATTGATTCACACTATCGGATTGATTCAGCGAGTCAAATTCTTCATCATCCGCTTCCAAGTCAGAGTGACTAAAAAGAAATATTGTGTACACAAATAGGAAATAGCCGTATTAGGTTTTATTTGTAGTAATTTTTATAAGGATATAAAACTAAGATAAAAAAGTTTCCTGTGGTGTTTCTTAGCAAAACTCTATCAGATGGTATAAATGTAAATGTTATGCATGATTAAGGAAAGAAATAAAGAAAAATATGTAGCATTTCAAAACATTTTCCAATTCATGCAATGTGCTTTAAAAAATAGGATTAATAGCAGTATCAGTTGCACACGTTTCAACAAATGCAAGGATTTAAAACGAGGAAAATGTTGAAAGAAGAAAGAATCAAAGAAAAAATTATCAGTTTTTCATGACTGATCTAGATTGCGGAAAATAGGTAATTCGCATTTTCTTATGGAAGATACTCTTTGACCTAAGCATAGAATTATTTCTTAAAAGATTATTCTGTTTAATTGTTATGATATGAAATATTAATTTTTTGTTGGTAATCGACAATGCTATTTTTCTGTGAATGATATATGTGATTTATAATAAAATAAATTAGAAGATGTGTTATAATTTATTATAAACTCCAACGATATTATCAATTTAATGAGTATCCACTCAATTACATAATAATATTTCATCAACGTTAATAATTGAAACTATCGGTTTCGTTCCTAGTAAATATTTAAAAAAATATGGTTCTGTTAGCATTTATTCTAGACACTTTTTTTATTATTTACTTGTAATGAAATTTATACTAGGTTACGTTTTTGCATTATTTAGACACTACTTTTAAAAATCTTAGGTTTTTAAGCAACATTATTCTTCGAGATTGTATATTCTTTTAGAGAAAGTAGAAACGCATATTTGGTTTGCTACCTCTACACGTCGACATACTAATAGGAAAACATTAAAAATTCAAATACCACCAAATCTTATTCCTGGTTTTGGTAATTTTACTTATTTCGAAAATACATTGAAAAATCTAAAGCTTTAACTGAGTATTTTCTTGCATTGTTTTGCCGGTTTTTAACCTTCCTGTGTCGTATAAAAATATTCGAAGGAATAAAATTTGATTTTTTTTCTCACCGTTCTTCAGTTCATTTAAATTACGTTTCTATCAAAGATATTTAAGTAAGTGTATTCTTTTTTATCAAGCATAAAATTTAAACCATTTATTTACGCTATACGGTAAACTTGGTAGTGTGCAATGCTTTACATAACTGAAAAGAGTTATGTAAATCTATTGAAAAAGAGCTTGTGGCACTAAACACGAAACAAAAATAAGAACAATCATGTTTTTTTGTTAGAAAAAGGTCGGCCATGTATACACAATTCGCAATTATAACCAAGTACTACAATTGGCCGGATAAAATTAGAAACGATTGTTTTATATTGATTGAAGTTATTCGTTAATAGTGACTAATCGTAGCCATGCTAGTTATTATAATAAGGTACTAATTGCACTACCGTACTTCGTGCGGATCGTGCTTAATTGAAAACTTGCACATATCTCTTTCGTGCACTTACCAATCATGTGAATTTATACATGATCTGTAGGAAGTACGGTAATGCCTAAAAATCAGTGGCAGTTATTTATTAGTTGTTGTTTCACGAAGAACTGTGGTGATTATTTATGAAAAATGCTAGTAATCAACATTTTATCTGAGACTTTTCTTCTACAAAAGACAAAAATTTATAGCAAAAATTGGTATAAAAGAATGGCAGCTTTGATGCTATAAGGAAAAGCAATAATCCAAAGAAGAAGACAAAAACTGAAAAGAATTAGAATATAAATTGTCTATAAATAAAAGTAGTAAATGTCAACATTTTCACAGAGAGACAACCTGCATATTTATTTGTAAAACTATTTTTTATTCAAGCTGGCGAGTTCAAACAAATGAAGATATTTCAAGAGTAGAAAGATAGAAAATGTAATTCTTTATCGAAAAGTAAAACAAAACCAAATAGAGACTTGAGTTGGTGAGAAATAATGGGGAAAAGGATCAGTTCTGAATCCTAGGTATGTATCTAGAAACTTTTGCTATAAATTTTTGTTGATGTATAAAAATAAAACAAAATTGTTTTCGCTACTACCTAGCTACTTTTTTTTCTTTCTGAGCTTACCTTTTATTCCTTCTTTGAATATAAACCCTCGCTGCCCTTTCCTACAAAAAAAGGAATAATTGAGTAATTATAGTAATTATTTCTTCTAGTACTGTAATCATTCAAAACATGATTTTTAAAAATAAGGAACTAGATTACATAACAGAAATGTCTGAATGAACCTGTGACTTGATACCTAAATGCGTCTTTTGAAAGTGAATCCTTTAAAAATGCTGTTACTTTTTTTGGATAACTTTATAAAGTGGATTCGCCACTTTAATTCAACAACAATAAAAATTGTAAATCAGTATTCCGACTTACTTCGATAAGCTCATGATCAAGAAATTCATTATGATGCGTATTGTTTTTAGTTTCAAGGCAAGTTCCACCCAATTCTTCTTCATCTTCACCGGTACTACCACCTGTACTCTAAAAAATTTGAAAACATAATAAAAAAGAAGAATTAGAGAATTGAACGATAAAAGAAATTTTCAAGTTTCTTGAGCCGCTGTAAGATCAAATCATAGAAATTTAAAAACCATTTTTAACAGCTACAATGTGAAAGAAAATTATCATTGGAAAATTGTTATAAAAGAGCGAAAAAGATATAAAGTATGCATGATGAATATGAATCAGAGTTGCTTGAAATGTCCAAACATCGCATTAGATTAACGTTTCATATTTGAATTCCTTTGAACACATCATATTTTACTCATCAGAAAAATATTCTTAATTCCATTGATTTCACTTCTATTTGTGCTGATATTAAATAATTCTAATCACAAAACTAACTCTTCGCATATTTGTCCTTAAATGTTAATATTTATATTAACAACATTTCTTCAGACCTAATACTTTTTTCTAAACTGTTTCATTCTTTGATATTAAACAATTTGTAAAAGCAGACTGACAAATTTTTCATTAATCATGAATAAAGAATAAATGAATTCATTACTTCTTTTAAAATTGTTAAAATAAAGTAAACGATAGAACGAAATATACGAAAAGATTCAATACAAGTTCATTTTTAACTCAACTTTTAAAAATGGAAATAAATGACAAGACTTTCAGTTCTGAACGGTCTGTTTATACATTGAAAGTATAATACATTGTCCTAAACACTTAAATAATATTCCATTTTAGTTTCGAGTTCAACACAAATGATGTAATCAATACTAGACCACGAAATCGATCAAAACGACTGGTTTAAACAGTAAAATAATTTATGAAAAAAATGCGGTAAATTTAGTGAAATGAAAAAATAATATTAAATTTGCAAAATTTTGTTCAAAATTAATAATTTACTGATATGCATCGCAATCAAAAATACCTCTTCCATTTAAAAGCAATTTTTTCTCCAGAATTTACTATTTACTTCATACCAAAATATTTCTTGTGACGGCATGTTGGCCCAACTTGTAAAATTTTCTGATTTTTCTCTAAAGTGATTTACAAGTTCATGGAAAATATAAAAACAGCGTGAATGTCTAAAAGTGTATATCAAACCCTCTACCGATATTTTTCAATATTTCCCATGTTTTGGAAAATGCTGTTACTCTGAAGACTATACAATTGAAATAACTTAGAATAAGCTTTAACACTTTCACTGCAGACTAGCGTATTGCTGTGTTACTTAATTTGAAATAAATGTTCAAAGTATTTAAAATGTAAAAGTAGTAACAATTTAAGTAAATATAGTAACTTGCGTAAATGATTTTCTATTAAACCTTTACACATACTTAATAATAATTTACCACGCCATTCAAAAAATTGATTATTGCTTTATATAAATCGCTACACCCTTAGTTATTTTTAAAACTTATTCTTGAAGAAAAACGTGCAAATTTAAAACAGATTTTTTTTTTTGGGTGATTGTTTAAAGGCACCTACAAAAATTGATTGATATTTATTTTAAAATCTAATATTTCTATAATGTGCGAGATTTTTTAGAAATCGAACACTTAAATTTATCATTTAAATTAAATGAAAATGCATTATAAAAAGTGGGAAAAGTCTTGTCATTTACTTACGTTTAGTAACAGAAAGTACAAACCTCGGTTGAAGGCAAATGAACGACACCAGTGCTACGTCGCTTTTCTCGGAGCTTTCGTCTATCGCGTTGCTGCTTGCCCTTGTTTATGTGCGTTGGCCTATGCAAATAGGATACGATACTAAAAACACTAGAACCACAAAATATTAAGCAAATTACGATTCTTTTTGCATGTACACCTTTTCGATACAGTTCGAGAGGCTTCCTTTGCTTGACAAATCCGTCTAAAGAAGAGATTCTACCAAAGCTTAACTTACCGGCCGGTAACACGTTTATCCTGTTTCCGCATCATTGGTTTTGCATTATTTTGCTGATTATCATGATCAGGAGGAACGGTATTGTTTGAACTCAAGTCACATACTTCCACGTCTGGGGCGTTTTCTAGAAAAAGAAAACATGGAATTATCAATTGAGTAATTGCATGACACTTATTTCTCCATTTCCCTAATACAGAAATCTGTGTAGTAATTCTAAATGCAACTCCAGAAGTCTAAAGGGTGAAAATTTAATATGCATGTAATAATTAATTGTTATTTATATGCCTAAAATGTGTATATAGTAATCAAAATTATTTCGAAATATTATGAATCTGTTAATAAGTTTTATTTACGATTTTTTATTGCAGCTTCCAACAGATGGTTATATTTTCTTCGAAAGGAGAAGCCATAGAACAACAGAATAACCTTTACTCGAAGTAGAAGCAATTTTTGTGTATGAACTAGGGGTTTGTATATATTGCATTTTATAAATTCTTGGTTCGATATATCCATGGATTACAATGTCAAATAAGTAAATGGTTGAACCCTAAATGATTACGAAACTATTTGGAACTTTGTATTCATAGAAAGACAGATAATCATACGTACTTTGAAAAGCAATTCCTGAAGTATCTCCGGTACCAGTCCTCGGAGGTCCGACCCTTGCTCTCGCAGTTCGAATTCTTGACCTTCTTGAATTCAACTCAAAATCATTGTCAAAATCTTCCTGGCTGACTGAACTAGACGCCATGCCGGTTAAATCACTGTAAAGTTAGTCCCCAAAAAGTATGATTAACATAAAGAACATAAAATGACAAGAATAAAAAAGAAAGTTGTAATTCAGTATAAACATAAAAAAATGTAAATTAATGTAAAAAAGGGGGCATCCTTACAAAAAATACCTGGACATCTGAACAAAGGGTAGGTGGTGTGTTGTGCGATACCTGTGAACCAGTGAAAAGTTGATTGACTGCCAAAAACAAAGCTAGAGTGCTTTTCAATTAGAACTACATGTACGATTTATTCTATTCTCTCTTCTAAAACAGATGGACTTGCTTTTTTTCCTCCTTCTTTTTCAATTAATTTCGAACGATAGGAACAAATAGTAGAGTTTATCTCAAGAAAGAATACCAAATGAGTACAGTAACAAGTAGAATAGTGCAAGTGCTAAAAAGAACGATGATTAAACGACACGAAACGTACGACTGTCCGGGAAAAACTTTTACCTGTGTGACGATGCGTTGTAAAATTCCTTTATTCCGCTCGGTAAAATGTCTTCTTTCTAATATCCAGTTTTGTCTCGATCCGCTATGAGTCACTGGGCAGACGTTGGCTCAATTGACAGCTGTCAACTTTTACACTGTCAAAGATAGTTGTCATAAACACGTACACATGATTCTCAAAAGTATTTCCGCAAGTGCATGTACATGTATAAGTGCGAAAGCAAAAGACAGAGATAGAAAATTTATTGATCTTAAATAGACGCGTTCTAAAGTCAAGTTTACATTTATTCGATAACTCTCGATGCGAAGTTACCAATTGCGGGCAGAATCTTTCACGATTTTCAGAAAACCATATTCAAATGCAAATAGATACTCATCGACTTGCGAGCTTATTAGAGACCTCATTAGTTAGGAATTCAGGACGAGACTGCGTTCAGTTCTTCGAAAAATTCAATGCTGACATTGTTGCTGCGCCCTTTACTGAATAGACGGTGACTCAAAGAAACAGCTGTAATCTGTTTCATTATCATTGTTATTATTTTCGTCATCGTCATCATCATCATCTTTACTTACACCATTAAAGAAGAAAGGCGCGAACGCAGTTTTGCAATCCCTTATGATTCTTAGTTTATGCACTTTGTTCTAGAATGTTATAGGAGGTGAAAATTATAAAATGCTCAACTTCAAAGTATTTAAATAATACACACAGGGGACAAAAATAATTTCAAAGCGTTTTACAGAAATTCATTTCGAAAGTTCATCTTAAGAAAAGTAACGGTATTTTTTTGAAATTTTCGGCCTCGACTAAATTGTAAATAGCTGCGGAGAAAGTTAATAAAAGTGATTTTCGAGGTTAAGTCGGTCGTTATCGACACCCAGTAGCGCAGATTGTAGTTCCAAAGAGTCCGAAAGATGGCACGCGGAATATCGAAACGCCGCAAAAGAATGAAAGATGGCCACCTAAACCTAATACGGACCTTCCAATAAAGTTTAGTCCTTGGACTGAACTCACTCTTATAAGAAGGATGGTTGACATTTTACGAAGCTCAAACGAAGTGCCTCCTTCATTGATAAATACTTTTTCTGCGATGAAATATTACTAAAAAAATGTTTTTTCTCTCAAGATATTCCCAGTGATCCAACCAGTGAATGCAAACATAAAGTGCTTATCTCGTTTTATTTCAACCCTCTTTTATTATTTATTACCACAACGAAAATAAGCCGCCTAAGTACTCTCTAATTTATTTTACTACCGTAAAGAAGTAGAAAACTCTCCTATTGCTTTCCACAGGAATTGCACAATATTCAAGAGTCAAGACTGAAATGGCTGATGATTACAGCGTTCGCGTAGCCGTTCGGTAAATACTTTTTGCTATTGAATTTTCGTTTGCTCTTTCAATCCTTGTGGATTATGTTTTATTATGTTTTCTCAATCAGCACTGGAAGTCATTTTAAACTCGTACCAATGATGCATTTTAAACTATCGGAGGGATATCTTCTCAGGAGATTAATTATAAATATTTACAGATTTTTTACATTTTAAAACTGTTCATTAATTTTTTTGTTATAAAATAAACGATTTGTATTTGTCTAAATATTGTCAATATGATATTTTTTAAATACAAACAAAACATACTTAGTGGTAGAATAAACAAGAGATTAAGAAATCCTATGGAGTAGACAGATTATAAGAAAGTGAAATTCAAATCAATCTGGTATATTTACAAGATTCAAACCGGAAAAAGTTGAAGAAAAATAATAAATCCCATATCTCAATGCTTTTTTATGGAATAAAACATATTCACAGTGAAAAAGATATGTTTTAAATTTAGCGATCTTTTCATTTTTTAATAGTAGGATGCTACACGCTTTTTAATAACGAATGAGTTAAAATTGTATTATACAAAGGATGATACAATCTTTAAAAAATGCTTTAACAATATTAAGGGAAAATTCAGTTTCCTAATAGTTGTCATATAGGTAGAAATATTCAGACAATTCAGGCAAAAGAATAATCGTATTTCAATTGTATGATTTTTTTTATCCGTGTATCAAATTTTACAATATTTACAATAAGAATTTTAATATGTTACATTATTTTGTTATTACAAATTACATACGTAATACACGATACAGAGTAAAATTTTCAGTTAAATGTATTTTAATAACATTTGTCTAGTGTTAACTCAAGTTACATTTTACTTTGTAAATGATCTTGCCAGTAGCAGCAGTATTTTTTATCAAGTGGTGTTTTTTAAAAGTGTTATAAATGACAGTAATTTTGTGTTTTGTGGATAATAACAAATCTTGCAAAAAATATATAACTCCCTTTTTTTAACCATGTTTACGTCAAAATAAAAAAGTGAATTTTGTGATACTTTAAAAACAAAACGAAAATATGTAGTTTTACTTTAGAATTTTCGCATACTTTATTTTCCTCTTACGCTTCATTATTTAAACTCATGTTCAAATTAAATATGACGTAATTGATCGTGATTACTGTCCTTGTATAAACTTGTTACAATCTTAATACATATAACTTTTAGCAACTTATTTTTTTTTGTAATCTTCTTGCTTGTACATTGTGATGTTTTAGTTCACAATCTGTTTTGTATTAAAGCATATGTGTGAATCGTGAATATACACAAAGAGAGTTTTCCAGTTCAATAATCACTCTTTTATCATGTCAATTTAAGAGCATTCAGAGCATAAATTTAATAGTTAACTCTATACAACCTGACATCTGAATAATCAACTAAAAGATATTATTAAAGTTTGTAACAGTTCAAAAACACAGTATTACAATCATCGCAGTTTGCAGTTTTGCGACTTGTCCTAACAATTTTGTGAGTAATCTCTAATATTGAATTTATCTCTGAAAAATCTACCAATAGCGCTTTTTTGGGTACCATTGCATACTGCATCTGTTAGTTAAAAAATTCGACTTTTTTAAGAATGTAGTACAATTTTTTAAAAGTGTATGATGACACAAATGCAACATACGTTGGTGCCGTGAAATGAATTAATAATTGATCGTTGTTACTTATTTGATATTCAACTGTGTGACGATTTTGCCCAAAGCTGAATTGGAACAGCATCAAATTTGATAACTTTGAATATTGCAAGTCGAATATTTAAAACACGTTTTAAACATTTTATTATTCAAAGACCTAAAATATTCAAAATCCTTAGGAAGTTTTTCATTTTGCAGACAGTACATCGTTTACCCATACATTTAAGAAATGATGATTAAAATAATAATGGAGATTCTATAAAAAGAGGCTTTATACTTTTAATAAATTCGTAAACCATAAGAAAAAAACGGTAACTTCTCAGTAATAAGAAATTACATTCCTTCAAATATAGACAGTTTTGTGCAAAACAAAAGGCGAATTTTCGCTAAGGATCAAACAAATATTTTAAATGATTATGAAATTTCTGAATAATGTTCTAGTGGAAAGCAGAAGTTGAAGGAACATTTCATAATTTACTAATTTTCTAAATTTATGTTTCAATATCTGCTATTTTTTTACCTCGTTCATGACCACATCATTTTTTGACTTTCAATTATATGTTTAAAAATGTTTATGTCTTATTAAGCAAACTAATGTTAATCACTTGTGAATTTTAAAGAATTGCTTTGAATTATTTAGTAAGAAACCTGTGTAAATTTCAACAATATAGTAAAAAATATAATTTTAAACATTTTTATAGATTTAAACAAAAATGGTGAATTCTGTAAATTAAAAACCTTAAGTTTTTTTAGAAGTTATAATTTTGTTAAATTAGAAATTATAAATCTTTGTCTCGAATACATCTTTTAACGTAGAAACATTCCGAATTCCTATATGGACTTGTTCCATTAATTTTTCTTTTATGATACCAATTAAAGAACATTCAGAGCATAAATTTAATAACGGTATGCAAAGAATATATGCTCAATTGAATATCAAATAAGTAACTTTAAAATATTCACTTCAAGAGTCAATGTACATCAAAGAATCTCATTATTGACTTGAAAGGATCTTTCCAGCGAAGTGGCTTTTAACTAGAAAGCAACATGAAACAATGCCGCCATAAAATTAGAACAATAAATTTTGAAAATAGTAGTTAGATATAAACAAATATAAACAAATATATTACCTTTTCATTTTTATAAAAGATCGGATTCAATTTGTTTTCAATATTATCATTTTGTGTTACTCTTTGTATCTATTTTTTATCAACTATTTTATAACTAATTTCATTATAACAAAAATTTGTATCTTCCCGGACTTTATTTTTTCTTTAAAAAATTCAACTTAAAAAAAGCTACCAGTTTTTATGATGAAACAATTCAATGTTCTGAATTTATTTAGGATATCAAGTTTCTTCTCACTTAGAAAAAAATGTTAATACGTTGTGAACAAATTCACAAAATTAGAATCTCATGAACATAAATATGTTACTCGTCCATTTTAGAAATATCTAATTTGTATATTTAATAGTTCATATTTCATAATTAATGTCAACATTTATTTTATACGCCTTCAAGCTTTTACTCTATTATAGCATTTTCTTAAAAACAGTATCATAAAATCATTAAAATAAATATTAAGAGTTTTAAAGTATTAGAGTATCAAAAATTTCTCTCTGGAATACTTTTTTTTTAAATGTTTAAAAATCCATTTGGAAAGGCATGAATTTCGATGAAGGTTTCTAGAATTATTGTGTTTCCTTTGTGAAAGTAGTGTATTTTAATAAGTTAAAGAATTTTTTTAAAACAGAAAATTATATAAACTTTTCATACCAATGTTGACTCAAAATTTATTAAAAAAATTATGTGCCTAGTAATTAGCAAGATTAGCCGCGTAGCGTGTCGTATAGACATTATTCAGTTAACATTCATGACAGTAAAAAAACTTCCTACATTCTGATCTTGAAAGAAAGAAGAAAGCAATTCGTTATACAATCGTATATGTAACTGAAAATTATTGTTCACAAAGTTGGATTTTTATTGATCGCAACATAACTTTCCGGAAATTGCCAATAACGACAAAGATGTTTAGAATTGAATAATGTAGCTAAGTTTCACTACTTTCTTTTCGGTCGATTTATCAAAACGATTATCATTTGCGTCTCCATAGTCATATTCATACTGAAAATAACTTTGTAACTTTCATATGTATCATAAAGCTAATGCTTTCGACTTCTGGGCGTTCTGGAAAGGTACATAGAGCTTTTTTTGGATCAATACATTATTATTGTGTAAAACTAGAGTAAAATATTGTACTTATATCATTCACGGAAACTATGATAGCTGATTCACTCATAAAACATACATTCTTACATAGTTAATGTTTAGAATTCTTGTACACCAACGTGTGAACTTAAGTTTGAATGATGCTATACCGCAAGAATATCTATCAATGTTTAAGATTTGCATACGATGTCAGGTCTATGCTTTAATTTCAGCCATTTTCTGTCCAAGTTGTACAATCCTTTTTCTTAGTTAATAATAAAATTAATGCACATAAATTCCCTGAGATTTTGAAAGGCAGGTGCTCTGCTGAATTATATGCCAAGATAATAAAGATAATATTTTAACATAATTTAGTTATACTTTTACACCTTAATCTGTTTTATTTTTAATACCATTTCTTTACTTTACCTTTTTCATTTATTATACTTTGATTATCGGAGATAAAATCATTCCGATACTAAAGGTTTTGCTATGATTATTTGAAATAATAAATATAAGAAAATTCAAAGCTTTAATAATAGCAGCATTAAAAAAAAGTATTTTTAATTCTTCGTTACGCAAATTTAACTTTTCTTTCTCAATATTTCTGTAGTTTAGTATCGATTTCAAATCAATTGAAACTTTGCCTTTAAAAAATAAATCATTCTATGCCGCAATGCAAATTAATTTCCTGTTTCTTTGAAACGGGGAAATTTATGTTACGCTAATTAGATCAAGACTTCCAGTAACAACTTCCCACAAACAAGTAACACAATCATCCTTGTATCAAGTAAACGTATTAAATTAGTTCTTGTAATGCCTGTAATAGATCGTTATACTAGCGCAAGTTTTACATTTTAAGCATTCCACTATCAGTACTCGAGCTGTAATCTTGCGTTACCTTATACTTCAAATATCTACTGGTTTTCTAGAATCCAGCGGGAATAACTGGAAACCATTTATTAAGTACATATAAAAATGAATAATCACGAGCGTCTGTGTTTGTAAAATATAAAATAAAAGCTCTGAAGTTGCACCCATTGTTTCAATGTTTAAGGAAGCAATTATAATTACATAAACATGCAAAGCTTATAAATTTTTTATGCATTGCCATAACTATAAGAGAAGAATAAACTAACGTCATTGTTGTTTCTTCTTTTTCTACGTAGTTACGTCTGAGCTCATGTTTGAACGCATAATATCTCCTTTTATAATACAGGTGTGTGGGCTTTTATTGCTAGCCGTAGCATAACACAACGTCTGTCCACCGCTGTCATTTTAATGAATGGAATAATATTTCCCTCTCTCTCTCTCTTTAGTTTAAATCTTAATAAACCCTCTCCTTCGAGGCTCCTACATATGGAATCTTTCTTCTCTTTTTAACCAGGTTTCTGTCCTTTTTGTCTATGATACCTATTTCTTACTCCTGTGTTTCCTACTTACATGCATATATAATCTACTCACATTCTTGCCCACTCTGCATATATAAATAAGATAAAGCACAGAACCTTTCGAAATGTTCGTGCTTTTAATACTAAACAACCTGTTTGGCGTTTATAATTTATTCAAGAATTTTCGGTTTTACAATTCCAAGGCAAGCGTCGATGAATTTCAATATTACAACATTTTACACACTTGTAAATGAAACTAAAAGATCAGAAACCTTAACAAGATAATTATCTGCGTCGAAAATTTGGATCACTCAGTAATAAAGCCGGGTCAGTATAAGTCGTAAAAGATGTAAATTGACCAGAAACTTAAAATAAGAAGAGCGGAGGTAGGGTAACATTTAAAGGAACAAATGGAGTCACTTCCTTCGCTCGATAATTATTTTCGTCCAGAAAAGATGCCTCTTAACCCGAATAATAAAATATTTTAAATGAAAACGATTGTATTAAATGTTGTAACTTTTCCTCTTTGTTGATTTGTAATATTTGCGCACGGTTGTTTATTTTATGAGTTTTGTGGTTTTGTCATTAAGAACTACCCTTAGCAAGTTAAAATAAAAAGCTCTGTAAATATTCTTGAACCACGCCAGGTTAAGATTGCTAGTAAGTGCATAAAGACGTTGTATGAATGGGTAAGCAAGATAAAATGATTAGCATATACAAATTTTAAGAGCAAAAATGAAGAGCCATTCCTGAAGTAGAAAAGTTGCTGTTTTAAAAAGTGATTGATCTCAAATTTTTCCTATTTCCCTACTATATTGATTTTACTAACATCCTCTGGAATAAAGGTACAATGCAGATGAAGAATTGATTCTAGACGCTGAATAAACCCTAGCAAATCCCTAGAAAGAGGTTTACCAATTTCATGTAGGACACTCGAATTTTCTCTTATTTTTGAAGAAGGCCAAGACATTAGTAAAAATCGATGAAAATCTGCACTTTTGGAATTATTTTCTAAGAACCTTAAAAAGGCACTTATCCAATGTGATATTCAACAGAATTGTGTGACTGCGTCACATTAGTTGAGAGTCATCCTGCCTAATGAGAATATGATTATATTACGTAATTTAATATTGATGCTCTTTATCTAGCCTGTGTCTTAATGCTTTTTTATTTTAATATTTTAGGATACGGCCACAAGTAGCAAGAGAAATAATAGACATGTGTAGAGTTTGTACACAAGTACCGGCTGGGGAACCACAAGTGTTTCTTGGACCGGATAAAGCGTTTACCTACGATTATGTTTTCGATACTGCAATTGGGCAAAGCACCATTTATGAAACTTGTGTCTCAAGACTAGTCGAAGGTGCATTAGATGGCTATAATGCGACAGTTCTTGCATATGGACAAACTGGATCTGGTAAAACCTATACTATGGGCACGGGATTTGATGTGGAAGTTGACGATTGTATTGTCGGAATTATTCCCCGAGCTATTAAACACATTTTTAATGGAATTGTTGAAAAGCAAGAACAAGCGAGAGACAAAGGACAAATGCCACCAGAGTTCAAGGTTTGTATCGTTAACTGTTTTTGATTATGCACATCAAAGGATCTGAAATTTTAAGTGCTTTGCAGGCACAGAAAACTGTTAATTAAGAAACGATTGAATTATGGTGTTAAGAAAAATAACAGCATATTCCTACGGTATGATTTTGTGATGACAGAATTTTACTTGAAGAACGAACAAAGATTATAGAATTTCAATTCGATATTCTTTAAAAGAAATTATTTTTATTTATTATACGATTCCAGAGTGTTTTGTCTACATAGATCACCGATTTTTCAATTTCACTATCTTCCAAATAAATTTAATTCAAATTCATTGCCTTCATTTTTAGTAAAAAATATCCAACATTAATTCTAATTCCTTGATGATTATTTGAAACGTAATTGTTTAAAGCGTATTTTACATTTTTGAGGTTTGCTAAACCCATCACCCTCCTATGAAAATAACATTTGTTGAATATACAATGAAAAATAATATTTGCACAGAAATCATTTTGGTATTTTTCAATAACTAGTGAAATCGCATTTGGCCTTCAACGGGGTGAAAATTGGATAACTTTAAAACTGTTTATCTATTGGGTACAGAAATATCCGTATATTATACCACAACACACATATGTTTCATGTGAGGTGTTGATCATGTCGATATTTTGAAATTATTATTTTTATAACACAAAGCACGATAACGCAGTGGATTAGTTACTATTATTATTGCAGTAATATCAGTATTTCTCAAATTAATCTGCATTTTTTCCCACCATAAATTTCTTTGCGAATGTTTAAGTACCATTTCGATCGACTTTTGCAAACGTCGTCTAAAAATGAAACGCAGCAGAAAATAAAGTACAATTCAGTCTATTGATTCCTCGCAACCCTATTAGACACTTCATCATAGTAACAATACTCGCAATTTAATGATCCAGGCACTCCAATTTTGAGGATCTTCAATTTTATATAAAGAAATTCGTGGCATATGTGATTTTTATTGCTGTTGATGAAATTAAGTTACTACACATTCGAACTTTCATTTTCCTACTTTTCAATGTAACAAGTACCACATTCTAAATTCAGGGATTATTCCCAAGATTTCTTTCGAGATTAGATTACATAGTTTGTAATTACAGCCACTGATAATATACTGTATCATGTAACAGTATTGATAACCGTGTTCTGTTGACATAGTATAGGATTAAAAGCAGATAGTAACTTTCGATAGTTGGAAGGCGTGAAAAATGATTTATTTGCTAATAAAATATAAATAATTGCTCACAGGCATCAAGAACCATCTTTGGTGAATAGAAGTAAATCAAACCAAAGCAAATTAACTTACTGCTGCCCTGAAATTTTCACAAACTGTTAATATAATGTGTTAAACCGATACAGGTTTCGAATAATTATGACAAATATTATAAACAGAAAATTGCACATTGTAAATTCGCAAAAAAACTTCGCAAATTTTTAAATCTTTCTTTATCGCAAACCTTATGTAAACAAAAGTTTAGTACATTCAGAGTAAAAGTGAGAAACAAACTACGTGACTATATTTGGAGCGTTATATATTGCATATTACCGTCTATTGTATATATTAATGATCAATGTGATGAGCTATATTATTAAATTACATTTTAAATCGAAATTTCTTAATCAAACAATGGGAATGCGCATTCAAGAGTTTCTAGTTTCAATTTTATCAGCATGAATATATACACTACCGTACAAAAGTTTGGAGGCAGTCATATTTTTGTATGAAATAAAAATTCTGTTGTTAACATTGTGAAAGCAACTTATTGTAATAAATTTTTATTGACATTAATAACTAATTGTAAGTTAGGTAAGAACATCTAGTCTTTATGCTTGTGTCTCTAAGAAATGTTTGCTATTATTTATTTGTAGTGTGAAAACCTATTTTGTTTTTGTCACATTTATGGGAATTGTAATCACCTGAGATCTTATGTTGTATTAGTTTCACTCCATATTTATTTTACAAGTCAAGTTTAGAATTATAATAAATAAGTTTAATACGTAAATTTTTATATTTTCATTAAAATTCTTTGCTGCTTCCAAACTTTTGAACCAAAGTAAGTATATTTATTTTAGCAAATACAACGCACTCGATGCTTTCTGGTCGAGTACTTAACTGGCTTAACACATTAGACCTGAATTGACATCAAAATTTATAGTAGTGGAGAAGAAAAGGACTCATATTTAAAAATAGGAGTGGATAATAATGAAAAGTTCTGTATAGATGTGAAGGATAAAAAAAATTATCTTTACAGGTAACAGCACAGTTCCTTGAACTATACAACGAAGATTTAAAGGATTTACTAGAACCTGGAGGGCCTAGAGGTGGAGCACGTATACACGAAGATACTGCTGGAAATATACATTTGGCAGGAGTTGAACCGAGAATTGTTACGAATCCTGAACAAGCATTAGAATACCTTCGCCTAGGGGCATTGTCAAGAACAACTGGCTCCACACAGATGAACACACAGTCATCGAGATCACATGCTATTTTTACATTATTTATTAAACAACAGAGATGTGTGAAAGTTGACGACCCAGACGCTGATATTGATACCAGTGGCACAGAACCCGCCAATGAATTTGAAACCCTTACTGCTAAATTTCACTTCGTGGATTTAGCTGGTTCTGAAAGATTAAAGAGAACCGGTGCGACTGGTGACAGAGCTAAGGAAGGAATCTCTATTAATTGCGGCTTGGTAAATTTTTCTTCCTTAAAAACAATTAGAAACATTTTTAATTCATATACGAATTATTTTGAAAATTTTTTGAATTCTCACCTTCAATACTTGCCGTATTTGTACTGCTTTCAGTTAGCCTTGGGTAATGTCATCTCCGCTCTTGGCGATAAAACAAAAAAAGCACTTCACGTACCTTACCGAGACTCCAAACTTACGAGACTGCTTCAAGATTCTCTTGGAGGTAAATACAAAAAATGTGGAAAAATTTAATTATGTTTTTTAATTACTTTATTTTGTATTTATTCGAACTATTTGTTTGAATTGAAAATTGTCGAAAAGTGTCTAGAAACTGTGAATTTCCTCCGTTTGTAAAAAAATGACCTGAGATATTAAATATTTCAAAATTGCGTCTTCCATAAATGTTACTTTTCTTCTTAAAGGGAACAGCCAAACGGTTATGATAGCATGCGTATCCCCAAGCGATCGAGATTTCATGGAAACTTTAAGCACCCTTAAATATGCGAATCGAGCACGAAATATTAAAAACAAAGTTACGATCAATCAAGATAAAAGTTCACGAACAATTGCTTCGCTTAGAAGAGAAATACAGCAATTACAATTGGAGTTATTGGAATACAGACAAGGTAAGATTTATGCAAACATCAGCCTTTAAATCGTTCAAAAATAGGAATGTAAAATTAAATTTAGATAATAAAATAGTAAAACTTTTTTTGCTTATATGTTAGTCACTTTCAGTAACAAAAATACTTTTACTACTTGTGTTCGTTTTTCCTCAATATAAATTTTTGCTTTTATGTTAAATCTTTTCATGAAGTTGTATTCCCTAGTGAAAATAACTGTCTGAAATATCTCTGGAAAACTCTGAAATGGATTCTCAGAATTTTTCAGAGAAAACATGAAAATTTCAATGAAAATAGAAGTTGTTCAGAATATTTTCTCTAAAAATCCTCAAATTTTTTAGAAAAACTATGTATGTTTCTAGCAAAAGATTTCTCTAATATTTTTCTAAAAAATGTTCCCATATCTTTTCTGAATTCAAAGGATTTTAAAAAAACTGAGAGATTCTCAGAAATTTCTTGAGATGTTCAAACACATTTTGGAAATATTATGAAAATTCTCTGAAAATACTCCAAATTATAGGTCATAGGGAAAAGTAAATAATATACTTAGTTTTTAAATCTACTAATTAGTATTAAAAACGTGACAAAATATTCAAAATTGTGTGACAGAATGTAATGAAAAATTATGTAATATTAAGAGAAAAAGTAAACAATGAGAATTGTTTCTATCAAAAGAAGACTTAATTTGAAATAAGAAAAATCGATTTAAAGATGGAATATTTAATTTTACAGGAAAACGGGTGGTTGGAGAAGATGGTGTAAATGATGCTTGGCATGAAAACCAAATGTTGAATAGCGAACTCCAAAGTTTACGAACAAGGGTTAAAGCACTTTCAGAAACAGTCGAAGCGTTAACAGCGAAAAATGCTTTATTAATAGCAGAAAAAGCTGCTGGCCAATGGGTTTCAGCAGGCGGTGGTTCTTCTGGTGATCAAGTAACCAGTTTGGTTCAAGGATATGTTCAAGAAATTGAAGAACTTAGAGCTCGTTTACTAGAAGCTGAAGCTATGTATCAACAACTGAAAAAGAGACAAGCTCAGGTAATTTTGCCCTGCAATTAAATTTCACGTTATAAATCAAAGTAATTGCAGAGATTTTTAAATATGTTGCACAAGCTGCAAACGAAACATTTTTAATCTTCAGAGACAAAGCAGTAGGTATTAATGATTATGTAACAAATTTTTGCGATACTTAGTGAAACACTGCAATTTCCTACCTGAAACATTTTCTGAATTTCTAATAATTTACATACCATATACCCGTGTTACGTACTAACTCTATTAACTTCTTAAAAACAATTTTTAAATATTAATTCACCTCTAAACTTCAAATGATTTCCTTAATTTGTTTTGTTTTAAAGATAAGCTCACTTAATCCTTACGGAGATTCTTCTTCCTACGTTCTTCACTCTGATTCTTCAACTTTAATAAGTGATGCTAAAAGAGAATTGCAAAAGGAAATCGATACTTTAGCAGCTTTGAAGGAGCAACAAAAAAATAATACGAGTAGTAGTAAAGAAGGTGAAGAAGGAGAAGCGGATGATACGGAAAATGGACAAGAGTCTATGAGTGAAGACGATTCCGATGACGATTCAGATCGAAAAGGTATAAACAAACTTGCTCTTATAAACTCAAAAGATTAAGAACGCAAATCTCTTGTTTTAACGATAATACATAATGCTTTACTGAAAAATGGTATTAGCCTTTCCTTGTATAAAATTTCGATCCGAGCTATGATTTTGAAAATTTGCAAAACTGAATTTCTATAACATTCCACGACTTAATCATGCAAAATTTTCGAATTATGTTAAAATTCTGCAGTTGACGTTGACAATCTTTAACTATTTGTACATGCACATTTATAGGAAAAAGAAAATTTTTTTGTTTGATAGATTTTGAACATAATAGAATGGTGATTAAATTCAGTTCATAAGAGTCTTATTATCCGAAATGAACAATTTGATGATTCTAGAATGCATACAGCTACACAAGTCACGTAATGGTATTGGCGTTTCAAATTTTCACTATAATTATATTAATAAATATTTTACCAAACTAAGAGTTTCGAAAATTACAGCATAATTAATTAAAAGATCAATATTGCAATTATCTTAGAAAACCCTATATCAAATTTCACAATTATAAAGTTATCAACACTGAATTTACGAATACATGAAAATCTTTTTCTTCATTCAGTAAGTTTAGTTATATTGAATTAATAATTTCGGCTGCTCGATAAACAACACTCACTTTGTAAATTGCTCAGTCGCATACATGCAACAAAAGTGTATTAATACGTTGATTTAATGTAAGACTTGCTATTTTGCTTCAGCAGGAATATGTTTTTAATACATGCAAAATTTTATGAAGAAAAAAAATTAACTTCTTATATCTTTGCGAATAGTTTATTTTATTTTGCTTAATATCTTATGTATCAGAAGAGGATGAAGAAGAGGAAGCAATGGGACGTGAGCTGGAAGCTTTAACATCAGACATTGACGTTAAACAGCGGCTAATTCAGGAGCTTGAATTGTCGCAACGTCGTTTGCAAACAATGAAACAACATTATGAAGATAAATTAGCACAATTACAAGCACGAATTCGCGATACACAAGAGGAAAGAGATAAAGTATTGTATTCCCTTCAACAGCAACCGGCACCGCCGACCGAAAAAGTAAAGAAATTGCGAGACGAGTATGAACGGAAATTATCAGCGATGCAAAAGGAAGTGAAATTATTACAATCGGCTAAAAAGGAACATGCAAAATTATTAAAAAACCAATCTCAAAGTGAAAACAGGCTTAAAGGACTAAGAAACGAATTAGCAGAAATGAAAAGAGCCAAAGTTAAATTGCTGAATAAAATGAGGGAAGAGGCGCAAAGGCATAAGGAAAATGAATTAAGGCGTAATAGAGAAATTGCTCAGTTACGTAAAGAAAGTCGTAAAAATGCGAACATGATTCGTACTCTAGAGGCCGACAAAAGAATGAAAGAAGTCGTTTTAAGGAGAAAACAAGAAGAGGTGACAGCGCTTAGGAAGCGTGATAGGGGTTTAAGTCAAAAAGCCGCTGGAAGGATACCAACTAAACCTCTGAATCCAAAGACTCTAAAACAGAGATGGCAGTCTTTCGAAAGGACTATTACTAAACAAGCTCTGGTGAAACAAGCAGCTGCCGAAACTGAAAGAGAAATGGAAAGATTGCTTCAAGAAAGGGAAGAATTGGGCAGAGATTTAGAGAAACATCAGAAGCAAAGAAATATCGTCGCTGCTGCCAGAGGTGATGTTACTGATATTGACGAAGAAATTGATAATATTAAAAGCAAAATTAGTTATTTACAGGTAAGATTCTTCAAAAATGTGCTAAGACCAAAGAAATTCTTATGAAAAAGTAAATTATTTAAAAAAATAATTGAAAACTTAGCAAGGAGTGTCTAATTTTAAGTACGAAATTATTTTTCATTTTCTATGTTTTAGGATAGCATATCGGAGTGTCAAAGGGACATGGTAGAAATGGGTGATGGTGAAGGTGACGAAGAACCGGGCGTGGAGGCTCTTATCTCAACGATTCGCACTGTTGACGAAGCTCAATATTTATTACAGAAAATGCTCGCGTTCACAGTCGATCAAAGTTGCGTAGCAGCGCAAAAACAATTAGAAGTTCGAGACATGGAATCACGATTGAATCAAGTTGCACAAGAAAGTGACGTTCAACATCAATTACTAGAACACGTCCTACGCGATAGAGATCTTTTGTCTCTTACAAATAATCATACTCCTTCGGTCTACAGTCCTCCGAGTTCAAGAAGTTCATCCCCAGACAAGTAAGTCTTTCTCGAATGTACCTCACAAGTGCCTTTTTAACAAATTTATGAAAAATGTCATATTTCATTAACTTCGACTAAAATTTTGGGAACTTGGATTATTGAAAAATACTTGCATGCATGGAAGCAAAACTTTATGTGATAAAGCTGTTAGTACCACAATAATAGAAAGAAAAAATGCACAAAAATAGTGAATTAGTAACCCAAAAAAAATCTCTTTAAAAATTTAGCAGCGAAAGTTACAGTCAAATTATAACTGGAGATGATAAACAAAGAAACAATAAGGTAAGACGCAGGACGACTCAACCGCAAGAGCTTCTTTACGGAGTGCATGCAGGATCTGATAGTCTTAAAGTAGAGGATCAAAATCAAAATCAAAACCACAATCATCCTCTTACTAGGGTGCCAAGTGCTCCTGGAAGCTTAAAGTGAGTATAATTTCCATTACATAAAAATCAAATATAACTCTTAAAAATATTAAGTTGTATGTCCAATGGATTTTTATTTTCTCGCTTAAACCTGAAATATTCAAAAGCAACTTTGTTATTGCTGTAAACGTTAAGCGGCATCATGTTGATTCGATCACTTTCATCACAGAATTTGAGGTATTTGCTAAAACAGGACTGCTCATTTAACCACAACTCTATATTGAGAATTCAATACGATGTATTTTATATCTTAAATTAAAGAATTTATTTCAATATATCATAAAATTCCGAAACATTCTTTCTTGTAAGTACTTTTCTTTTATATTTAGTCAACGTGAAATCTTTGACACCTTTTAAAAAGGTCTTTTTTTCCCATAAATTTAAGAAACTTCTTGGGAGACAAATTCAATTGGTCATATCGCAAATTTTTCAATAGTTAAGAAATAAATTTCCTCTTTGACAAGAAGCTTCTAGTAGCTTTTCTTTGGCTATAAATGAAAATTAAAATGTTTCAAGTTTATTAAAAATTTTAAAAAGACAAGGCAGTCTATAAAAAAATTCTGCAATAAGTGAAAGTTAAAACATTAAAATTGGACACTTATTTTATAATTATAGTATATAAGAAACAAATCATGAGGAAACTTGAAGGTTTCCAATATATTCCATTTGCATTTGTTTTATGCTAGCGTATGTAGGAATACATTTAATCATAACTTGTTCTCCTAACAGAGGCTTAGTACTTTCGAGGAGTCAGCACAGTACCGGAGGGACAGTAGGGTCACCGACATTAAGCCGACGCGATAGTACATCACCACGACCATTGAGAAGATCTGTATATCCTGGAGGTGGTTCCATGTGAGTGATAATCCTCCAGCAGATCTTTACTTTCACATTTCTTGTATGTCTCTGTCTGAATTCTCTACGCTATGCACTATTGTTTGACACTATATTATTCAATTCGAAATAATTCATCACCAGATCTTAAAACAAATATCACTTTTCTTTTTTTTTCCTTTACTGTTCTGTTTTTATGCACATTTCAAAGGAACACAAAAGTAAAGGACTGTGAAAATCTACAATTCGTTTCGATATTACTTTTTTATTGTAAATAAAAACAATTTTATAAGCAAATAATTAAATGATGATGGTAAAAATACATTTATTAACAAATTTTAGATTGTGACTGTTTTTGACTTGTAGACTCTAATTCTATTGTAATAATAATTCGTTTGACAAATGTGCCACGGATTTATTAGGATAAAAATATGACTGATAATTTATGGGACTCGCAATGGTTGACATTTCAACTCGAAGAATTCCATCAATTTGCGATTTAGAGTGAGAAGTATGTTTACGATTGTCCGAAGATTATATCACGCCCTGTAATTTTTTGTAAATAATTTCCAAAGCTGCTGGACATGATCGTATTAAAATTAAGTCTTGCCTAATACTGAATTGGAAAACATTGGTTGTAATGACTACCTTATTAAAAAAAATTTGTTTAAATATCTTTCAAAAATGAGGTGACTCCGTGAGTTAAATTATTTAACGAAGGGACATAAGAATTTAATATAACCTTTACGAAGGGTTAAGAGTATAAATAAATTAACTATCTAATTGAAGGAAATCTATTTCTACCTTCCAAAAGCAGTCACTTAGAATCAATTAATTCTATGACTACAGAAACAGCTGTATTTTCAAAAACTTCAACCGCCTTTTAAAGGTAGTTCTACAAAAATCCTTACTTTTTTTCAACCCTTAATTTCGCTACTTGTTTTATTTGGTACTTTGAATGTCGTAAAATTTTAAAGCTTTAAATTTTTATATACAAAATAAGTAACAAAAATTCTAAAATTACTATATGTAACTAAGGATGAAATAAATACAAAGAATTATTACTGTCATATTTCAAGCGGTTCAAAAACTTGTCATGAAAAGTTTTTCAAAATACTCTTGCTGTGAGCTTCATATTAACTTTTAGGGTCAAACGAACATTTAGTTTAGAAATTGAACAAAGAACGATTTATGTACAATTAAGAAATCTAAATCAAGTGCATTCTAATGTTTATTTGTTACAAAAGAAAGTCGTGTGCCATATGATTAGTACAACAATGTTTGCTTGGGAATACGTAGTTGCATGGAAAGAAAAGAAACGCCACAAGGCAAGCAAAACACATAAAATAAATAAAAAAAAGCTTTCCAAGGGATTTTTCAAAATTCATTTGGAATAAATGTATAACAAATATCAATTGACTGAGAAAGGATGTCGGAATTGATCAATTTTGATGAATTGATTCCAATTTTATTGTGTATGATCGTTATTTTAACAAGAAAAAGTTAAAATTGTTTGATTTATTGATTTGAGCATTTCTTTAAAGGAACACTTCTTATTTTCTAACCCAACAAATTTCTTCCCTAATAAAGTATAGGTAATGTAAAGAAAAACCAAATTACTATGAAACTAAAAGACAAATTGCATTTTAATACATGTAAAATGATTATCTTAACTTCATGTGTATTATTAATTACTGATAAGTCTTGAAATGAAAATGTTTATTCTTTCAAGAGAACCATAAATTTTATGATTGCCAAAACTACTTGTAAAACTTTACCATTCTTAATAAAGAAAATATCAGCTGCAACTTCAATTATTTTCAAAGCTTTGATGTATTTACGGCCTGGATTAAGTGAGTGGTATTTTTGCAAACGAAAAGTATTTTTCAAATAATTAACTAGCATTAACAAATTACCAATAACAATTTTGAGTTGAATAACTCTCGGTTTGGGCGGAATGAAATTTTGCATTAAACATTAACACTAGATACTAAAGCTCGTTTTAACCAAATCTTCGACGGTACTTGAGAAAGTTTTATTTTGGATTTGTATATCCTAAACAAGCAAGAAGCTTGAGTGAAAAAAATAAAGCTATTATTAAAAAGAAAAGTAAAACAATAATCACGAATTACACCCGCATGTTTTCATTCAAACCTAAAATCTTTTTTATCAAAGCACGGATTTTTTTAAATTAAAGGTTTCATCTTTACGAAATTGAAAACAAAATGATATAAAATAAAGACCATAAATAGCTAACTAACATGCTAACATAACAAAACCAACCTAATTAGGGAGCAGGTAGCTCATACGGATATTTCTTCACCTCCTGGTTCACCAACAACGTATCGTCGATTCAATAGCAGAGAAGAAAATGTATTTTCAAGATTAACAGCAAGTAGACAACCAATTACGAGTGATCCACAACCAATGAGGGGAGTTATTTCTCCATACCAAAATAAGGTATTTTTTTTTATTAGTGAAAACATCAGAAACTGGAACTAAGTGATTAATTTATATTAATTCAGGATTATAACAAAAGACTTGAAGACAAAAGTTTATGAAGTCGACATTTATAACTTCTGCTTAGCCTAGTCTTTCCTATGTTTGTGCGTATTTTGAATGAATAAATTGATTATATAAAAAGAAATAGCTGTACTTTGTAATTTTCACTGATTTCATTGTTTTTCTTATCAGAGTGCTTTGAAATTGAAAAATTTTTGGGCAATTTCAAGGCATATTAGACACCAGAAATAGTTGAGTAATTATACATTTCCGCCACTTCTTTTGTTAGTTAATATTTTTGTGATATTTCAGCCCCAGTCCCGTGAGGTCTTACGATGCAGTCATGTTGCTGTCGGACACCGTAAACCTGTTTTAACGATTTGTACTACGAATGATTGGTTATTCAGCGGTTCTAAAGGTAAACTATTTTTCCAAGAACAATTTTTAAAACTTATAAATATTACATTGCACAATAATATAATTAGGGCTTTTGGATTAAAAGCCTTTTATATTTATTTTCTTGTAGAAAAAGACAATTCTAATAATTATAACAATTCATTACTAGAAATTTAATAAAAACCGTAGAACTTGAGAGTGCAACAATTCATGCTCCTGGAGAAAAATATTTTAATTCACAGTGGTTTGTGACGATTCTCTAGCATTTATATTATGACTGATGTTTCGTTAACTTGCTCTAGATTATTAGTTATTACTTTTATCGTTGTATGAATAAATCCCAAAGTAAATTTAATTTATCTTCAGAAGTTTAATGTGCTCAAGTTTCTAATTTTAAACAAATAATTTCACGACAATTGTCCCATTCGACAATTGTATTTTTTTAGTAATAACGTTCCTTGATAAAGATACAGATTGCACGTTTTTCAAATGGTATCCAAAACACAGCAATTGTTGGAAAATTATTTTCAATAAAAAATTTTGCTCTCATATTAATGCGCAATGAAATCAGAGCCCCCGTGCGTGGAACTCGATGATTCTCTTCACTTCTCAAGAAACCTTGTATACCGGAAATTAGTGAGATTAGAGAAACCTATGATATTTAATAAGACGAAGAATTTTTTGTCAACATGAATTAGGAATTTTGAGTGATCGAGACGTGGATCTTATAAAACATAATTTTGCATTTAACTTTCAAGGCAAACATTCTACAGCCACTTTAAAACTATAATCAATGCATAATGACAATAAAATCGTTTTGTAGACCTATATTTGTATGTAGTTGCATTTTACAATTTTGTATCAAAATCCATACTGGAGTATATCAATTTACACAAAATTATTGTATTCTTGCAGATCGTACAGTAAAAGTCTGGGATTTGGGAACAGGTGTTGAAAGTCAAACGTTCAGCGGACACCCAAACAATGTTGTAGCTGTAAAATATTCAAGGCTACATAATTTATTATTTAGCGTATCAGCAGCATACGTCAAAGTGTGGGACCTACGTACAGGGAATACGTGTTTGAAAACATTATTCTCATCGGGTCAGACCCAGAGTGGCCCTATAGCGTTATCAACACCTTCGAGAACGTTGCAAGTACCTCCTGGCGAAACAGCGATCAATGATCTGGCATTAAGCTCTGACGAGCAAGAACTTTATACCATTGCGAGTGATAAAATCAGATTATGGGATCTCAGAAAGTTACAGTATACCGGAAGGCTAACGACACCTCATACAGCTGCTGTAATGTGTTTAGCTGTTGCTGATGATAAAAGACTCGTTACTGGTAGCAAAGATCATTTGGTGTCGTTAATCGAGCCTACTTTGTCGGGGCAATCGGTTACTCTCTCACCTCCGCATTACGATGGGGTTCAATGTTTAGCTACCTACGGCTATACATTATTTTCTGGTAAGTTTTCAAAAATGACAGAATTCCTTTTATTTCGAGAATAGTAACAGGGGGAATTTCCGACAGAATTTAATGAAATCATAATGCCCATAAATTTAACTACTATATTTGATTATTACTATACTACTCGAATATTATTATATTATTTACTACTTTGAGTACCGTCACACTATTATGCAGAGGTTTTAAGTTGTCAAATAATGCAAATTAAAGTTTCTATATATATTTTATTTCAGTTAGCAATTTATTTTTCTTAAATATGTTCCCGCAGTAGCAAATTATGTTTTTTTTAATCACAGAAATATTAAATAAGAGCAACAGCTTTATTGAAATAAATTTCTTTCAGTCTATGACTTTAGCAATCTTACGATCTCTGCATAGTCTTGTTACTACTGTATTTGATTAATATTTGGCAACTATGAATTTTGGCGACTCTTAAAAAAAGCCTAATAAAAAGTCATGCTTCTATTTATTATTGTAGCAAACTATTGCAGCGGTAATTTGTAAATTGCAAATTCATCTTATAAATCACGTTGATGTTGATGAAATTTTGTATTTTCGTACATTAGTAATTCTATTATTTCTTTCTTCTCCGTACAGGTTCCAGGGACATGTGTATAAAGAAATGGGATTTGAATAAAATGGAGCTAGTGCAATCTTTAAATAATGCACATAAAGATTGGATATTAGGACTGTGTTTCATCAACAGCGGGTCTGTTATGATCTCAGCATGTCGGGGCGGTGTGTTGAGAGTGTGGTCAGTACCAAAAGATCAATCTGGCGAATGTTCTCTTTTGGGTGAAGTACGTGCTCATAATACAGCTGCTAACGCTGTTACGGCCAATGAGAATCATATATTTACGGCGAGCAAGTGAGTATAATTTAATTCAATTTATGTTTATCTTTTATTTACATGGAACGTAATGTATCCGAAAAATTGGTTTCATTCTTTTACGATCGTTAAAAACGGATTTCACTTTTTTTGTCACTATATTAACTAAATTGCTTGTTTTTAATTATCAAATGAATTTACATGAAATATTCAGAACACAAATGGTCGACTTAATTAATATGCTTCATTTGTACGTTTTAAAAAATTCTTTGCAGCTCTGGAGACGTGAAACTATGGCGAATTCCTGACTCCTTCATGACAATGTCCAACTCCACAGTTTCCCTCTAACTTCTCGTATTGGTGTTGATTTTCTTATTGTTTAGTTTGCAGTGTTATTATTTATATTATCTGTATGTTTGATTTTTACAATTAGCCGAATTTTTATAACACTTTAACACTGCACTAACGTTACATGCATCTTATATGAATCAAGTGTTATTCTTTCGAGAAGAATCAGAAATGCTAGTTATGACTTTTTCCCGCCAATCGACCGATTAGCCAAATTATTAATTAATTAATTCGTCTTTTTCGCTATTATTTCTCCGGATTAAAATACGGAATACAAAAATGATGTGTCGAAATGAAACTGTATATTTAATATTGCCAGACCTTTTTCCACATAAAATTTTATGTTATGAAAATTGCTTTTATATATAAATAGATTATATAAATGGTTCTAGCGGATTGCTTAAATTCGATGTATATTTTTCAAATCTTTTCCTTTCAGTTTTTTTTCTATCATTCTAAACGAAAAAGTTATAACTAGTTCTACACTCTGCTCTTCAAACACTATTGTTAACACCAAAATGCAAAACGAAGTTGAAATTAACAGCTATTTTTTTAAGTCCACATTATTTTAAAACAGCGTTTTAAAAAAAACATAATGAATCTTAAAATGGAAAGCCATTGCTATGGTTAGTAGGAAATTACTGAATTAATAGTAATTAACAGTAAGACTATGAAAAATTAATAGTATTACAAATACTTGCTCTTGGTTCAATAATTTTGTCGCTAGTTATGAAACTATGTTTTTATGCGGAATGTTCTTGAACAAAATCCATATTTTCTTCCTGAATCTTCTCGAATGCTTTGAACATTTAAACAACATTAATTTTTAAAATCGTTAAATTCGTGCAAATTGCCAACTGACATTTTTCTTTTTTCGAAACGAGAAGAATTCTTCAAGACTCTCTTTCCTACACCACTAATTTTTACCCCTAGCCAATTTTTTAAGAAACTTTTAATCCCACACAATAATTTTATACACCTTCCTTACAAATTTGTCTGCTTTCTGTTCAATGGAAAAGGATCAGATTTACCAACTTTTTATTCAATGGCACAAAATCTGATCGTTTTCAAAATAAATACATCTCCGTAACATTTTTTGATTCCTTTAGTAATTCGTTTGCTTTCTGTTTTTCAATTTTATTTAACTTTTAACTGTTACGTGTATCTGAAGAAACACTTATGTTTGAATTCAATGCTTTTGCATGGTTACTATTCAAATCTGAAGCGATGGAACTGTGAAGCTGTGGAACTACTTCAAGAAAGACGCGAGCAGGACTTTCCAAAGAAGCAATTCATTAAAAAGTTAACGAACGTATCAGCATCAATTGTACTTAGAGTGTAATTGTGTGATTTTAATTTAGGTTATTTACGTTATTTTATTATGTGTGATATCACATAAGTATTAGTTTAACCTTTAACATTAAAACAAAATATTGGGAATTGATTTTCACAGATACTTTCATCCAAAGATTTGAGTAATTTAGTTTGTAGTAAATTCAAGACTAATTATAGAAGCTAAAAGGTAACATCTCGTTAGAGTAAAGCGCCTATACTCTACTGGTTCTAAAAGACACATTTATTACTAGCATTAGATCCGTTGGTTGCTGTTCCAAAATCTGTAATATGGATAAAATGCGAAAAATTAACACGAAAGATACAAGGTTTATTTTCAAACTTTGTAAAGTTCTTTGTTAAAAGACTGGGGAATTACTTAATTTTTGATAATACTTGATACGTAAATCAATCGTAAACCAAGGTTCAACTTTCAGATTCCGCTCACCAAGAATTACGAAAATAAAATTTTCAATAATAATGTTAATTGACATTAAAAATGTCGTATACGAAATACATAAATGCTGTTCTCTGTAATTGACAGAAGACGTTGTTGGAATTGACAAAAAAATGAAGAAAGAAAATCACTTATAGGTAATTGAAGAAAAATTATTTAAATAAAAGCTTTAGTTGAAAGAATTAAACGAGGGCCTAAACAATACGAAGATCACATAACTCTTTGTAAGATTTCTCAATCATACTTTTTTTTACCGGAAAGTATTTTATGTCTAGCGGAACTTCAAGATTGCCTGAATTATACGTCTTTGTATGAACTATAGCAAGGTTGTACAAAATTATGTCTTAAATTTTTACGAGTATTATATATTATCCGGTTTTACATTACTTCAATATCATCTTACAAAGATGCACCTTGAATTATTTTTTATGCAGCATTTTTTAATGCTTATATTTAATAATTACTTTTCCCTCTGTACCAAATTTTGATTATATTCTCTAAATGTTTATTCGTAAGAGCTTCAATGGAAAATTCTAATTCAATTAATTTTCGATGATTCTTTCAATAAGAAGTGATTATATAACTTCATAACTACCGTTTCCTCTGAATTGTTAGAAACTAGACGTGTTCATTATGTATTGTATCTTGATTTCAATTTTATGAAAAATATTACATTTCCAAAGTAGATGAGGTAAAAAAGGTTCCAAAATCTTCGATATACGAAAACTAATATAAATGGCAATACATTAAAACTACAAGTACTAGCAGAGTTAGTGCATTCTCATTGTCAAACATGCCAACAGAGCTAGAGTGAAATTAAAAATTATGTATCAAATTTCTTTACTATGAAAATCGAGCCTTTTATTTTAATAAAAAAAGAAATATTTTTGTCATCCTGAGAAAAAAAAACGAACCGCTTTATCTACCTCCAGATGATATTTGGAAATGATAATTTTCTAAATATTTTTGAAAAATTATTAAACCCCTTTTATATTGCCCATTCAAAAGAGATAGTACGACTCTTTTTTCATATCATAGAAAAAATGTCCATACTTAAAATTTGCTTAATTTATTAATATCATATTATTACCATGATTTTTTTAATGGTAAAGCTAACTACAAAATAATACAGAACCTAGCATTTTTTGAACGAAAAATTTTGAAGTCAATTTAAATTGTTCTGTCCCAAAATAAATTCTATAGTATGCAACAGGTTATTAATAACGAACTGGACAATGAATTTGTAAATAGTTAATGATAATGTGGAGAAATTAATGCATTTTCTATGAAAAGTTGCCAAAAACGATAATTGCTGATTGAAAAAAATATGAAAGGATTCAGTGCCAACTATACTGAAAAATGAAATTCATTTTTGAACCTTTTGTGGTTCTCCATGTTCTCTTTACTATTATCAATGTTGAAAATGAATTTTGTGCCTCGCTTTTCAGTATTTTGCTATATTCTTACCGAGTTACTGACTAATGACTATTTAAGACGGTTCATTGATTGAATAGTCAGGGTTACTGATACATAATTCTTTAAAATTCTAGAGCTCCTTCAATTAATCCTAAAGTCGTGAAAAATGTTAAATTTCTTTCGCTCTGGCATTAGTACACCGAGTATACTTGAATTTTTCAAAGTAACTTTCAAATAACTTTCATATAATCTAAAAACTTGGAATAACTCTATGAAATGTATTGCAATATAAACAAGAAATAGCAAAAAAGTCCAACAGTAAATTTCTAAGCAGTAT
This sequence comes from Gasteruption jaculator, assembly GCA_949825005.1. NCBI lineage: Eukaryota > Metazoa > Arthropoda > Insecta > Hymenoptera > Gasteruptiidae > Gasteruption > Gasteruption jaculator. Next base: position 3,819,774 of record OX463761.1, read on the forward strand.
TTTAAAAGCAAAGCTCTCTACAAAAGTGTAATCGAACAAATTTGTTATCTATTTTTAACTATAAAATAATAATTAGATTCTTTATTATGAAAGTATTATTAAAATAAAACACATACGGGGCTGCTTTGAAAGTATTCGAAAATCATTTCCAATATTTGTGTCATACACTAGAAGGAGTATGAAAAAAAAAATAATAATACATGATTATTTTGAGAGCTCCTATTACCTCAGAATACAAAGCTCTGAAAAAGCTTTTTAATAATTGCAAGTGTCTTATTAAAAAAGTTAATTATAAAAGGAAAGAAGCATGTAAATTTGCCTCCTTCTAGTGTACATACATAAACGTATTTTCCTTCGTTTGCAAATAACTTTAAAATTACTTTTCGAACAAATGGTAGTGAGATTAGTTTTTACTTTTAGATTTCTAACAATTTCTTCATTCAGGTATATTGCAATTTAAAACGTTACTGCAACACAAGATCCACCAAGCTTCAGTTCGAACAAATTTTATGTATGTATGTATGTATCTCAAATTTTGAGTTTGCTAGCAGTGCGTCCATCCAAATTTTATACTTTTCAACTTTATACAATTATCTTACTGCAGAAACGTTATAAATATCAGTAAAATATTTTTTGTATGGGTGTTATATCGATGATATGTACTAAATATGAAGTGCTAAAAGTCGTAATTGTTAGTGAAACGTTTACATTTTTTACATTTTTTTTAGTGAATACGACGTTTTTAAGGTTAAAATAAAAAAACTGTGTATTAATTAAATACAAATGATTTAAGTTTAGAGATAAAAGGTTTCATATATTGCAAATGAATTGGAAAATACATTTCAACAAATTTGTGCTAATAAAAGGCGCCTAAGAAAATAAACAAGATGTTAGACGATAAGACGAATTAAGAAAAATAAAAGAAAGGCTATTTAAAATAACTGAAAACATTTGGCATTATCTAGCATTTATTTTATTATGAACATGAGGTTGATAATAATCATAATATTTTATTTTATCTTAGTACAAACAAGTATTGTTGGTTAATACTGTACAATGTGAGGTCTCTGTAGGTCCCAAGTACATATTGTCAGGGTTGGCTGTTATTCAGTTTTCTTCTAAAAACAATACAACAGAAAAAAAAGGATTAGATAAGAAAGAAAAAACCTTATATTTATGATTGAAAATTTTGTTGTTGACGAAATATTCGATTAATGGAACAACAACGGTACTAATAAATTTCTCTTGTACTTGAACCTATGCGATTTTTATTTTTTCTGTACTATCCTATAATATTTATCAGTAATCATACAAATTTCTCCCTTTTCAATTATTCACGCGTACAATACATTCCTCGAGCTGGTCAATTTTTTCTTTTTGGTAAATGGGATAAATATATACGAAAGGAGGCTCCCAACAAACCTTTTCTTCTTTTTGTGTGCCGTGAGAGATTCTTGACCGCTATCGTCTGCGCTTTCTTCGGAAGCACTGCTGCTACTGCTACTGCTACTGCTACTGGAAGAACTACTCGAAGACCCACTTGAAGAATCACTAGCAACTCCCGTATCTTTCTTAACGTCTATCGTTTCAGCCAAAGCCGCTAATTCAGGTTCCTTATCCCTGAGTACCTTAAGCCATTTACGCGATAATTTAGGTCTTCCGCGTACCTGTAATTGTTTTTTCATAAGGTCGAGTATTTATTCAAAATTTGGTGATGTCATAAGAATTTGAATTATCCGAAATATTCGACATTTTCTACTTTAACCCTTTGGGTACACATTTATTCGAAAAATTTTTTCCACTTGGAGCATATTTAACTTTGAGGGCAGGTAAGAGCAGTTCTGCCATTATGGGGTCGTGTATCCCAAATAAGGTTCAGCCAACTACTGAAATTATTTCTTCTGTTGTCACAGATGTGATCAGAACGTCATGTGCGTCTTTGCCCATACAAATGCATGACTTACTGATACGTCAAATGTAGTCAAAGGGTTAATATCCGCGTTTACGTTAGGGTTGCAAGATTTTGCACTTACAATGTTAACGATACATGGTTTGATAAATGCCACAAACATTTTTAAGAAAAATGCATTTCACAGTATTTTTAAGTATGCTCTTTCTGAATTTGACATTTAAAAATTCAAAAAATTCTATTTGTAATAAACCTTTAAAGCTCATAAACAAAAATTTTCTGAAGAGCCAGAAATTGCATTCATCAAGTGAGATATAGTTAGATAGTAAATGTAAGATCATTAATACTGACGTTCACGGATTAACCCTTTGAAGCATACACCTTTTTGTGAAAAATTTCTTTTTTTATACTTTAGTTATTTACATGATAAAATTTACCAAGAATAAAGAATAATTACCCGCTCCGTAATGATATTAACACTCTCAATGTGACAAAATTACAAAAAAAGCAATAAAATTAGTATGTTCAAAATTTTTAAAATGATTGATTCCTAAAATTTGTGGCAAGAAACTAGGCGCAATTATTAAAAATAATGGATTCTCGCAATTTTGTTCTTCTTTGGTTCTATACATGTAGTTTTGTTCAAATGCTGCTTTTCTATTTACCGTTTTGTGCCAGACCACAGGAAAATTGGTGCGAGAACAGAAGTTCTGAGTAACCGCTATCGTGTCGTCCAAGTTTAATACAACGTGCCACCATCCACCAGGAACAAAGACAGTCTCTCCTGGATTTTGTAAAATTTCAATTGGTCGACAGTTCTGCGGCCAAGTTGACAACTTCGTGCGTGGATATATTACAGAGAACCAAGTAATTGCTTCGTCTCGTTGCCTTCCGCCTTCAGCAGCTGTTACTTTTAAAAGGTCGCGCGGTGTTTGCGTGGGGAAGAGACACCATCTTTTATGACCGGATATTAATGCGTTCCACGCACTGGTTCCCAAGGGATCTATGTGAATACCTGTACCTGTTTCAAGCCAATTTTCCTCGACATCAATTCAACGTTCCTTCTATATTTTCTTTTAGTATTAAAAAAAATCATTATGAGCTTAGCATTTTTACGGTTCATAAAAGTTCATAAAAATTAATTGTGTCAACCCTTGCCGAGCCACCTTCATTTTTCTTACATGAGAGTCCAACGGAGGAACCTAAGCTTCTGCGTTGAAATTATTGCACCAATAAAAATTGGTGTTCGAGAACTTTTGGGATCGAGAAACAGAAGTTGATAGGTGTCAATATTGGTTCTAATTCTTTTTAGCCGGGTTACTATCTTCGTATAACAATATTGCCAGAATATCAAAACAGTGTTATTGAAAAGAGTGACATACTTCAATAACAGACTCTACTATATTCTTTATCTCATAAAACTTATTCATCTCAAGAAGACTTCTTGTGCAGAAAATAACACCATAGTCAATTCTCTCTTTTGACACCAAATTCATATTTATCGATTTTTAATCTACACTTTACTCAGTAGTTTACGTTTCATAAAAGGCAACAGTAGCATGTGTGGTTCGACATCAAGTTGATGTCTAACAACTTCTAAAACCATATTTCAGAGCCTTTTTTACTCTACCACTAGTATTTTGCCACAGTTGGAAGCGATATTAACAGATGTCAACCCTTAACTTTCTTTAACCCGTTTGCGTCATAAGCGTATATATACGCTTATCGTGCAAATGGTTTAATAATATCAGTATGTATTAGACAGAATTTAAATTTATACTTCAGCCATATATGTTATATATTATATTTGTGTATAATCAAGACTTGTAGTAATATTGACAGATGTTTTAACTACCCAATGTTAATTTTGACACCAGATTCACATTCAGGGACCCCGAAAACTCTTGACTTTTTTGCTGAATTAATATTACGTCTTATCATTTTTAGAACGTTATAAAAGCCTTAAAAAATGTCCCATTTTTCCCTACCTTGGAATATTTTAATATTGTTATTGTAGGGATTTTTCCGACCGGTATATTCATTCCACGTGAGATATTAGACAAATACTCAAATTTTCAAATACAAACTTCAAAAATTATATGCATGGCAAAGAAAACAAGTTTTATGAGGGAACTAATTAACTAAAATCCAATTGACCTTGCAAATGTTAAAGTATCTTGTCAATAACAATCAAAACAGGACAAACTTTTTAAAGAATTAGATAATCAGAAAATTAAAAAAGAATTGGAATGTCACTATTTGGTTATAGTTGTTTTTTTTTTGGAACTATTTCTATGGAAACTTGAGATAATTGAATTTATCGAAACTGTTAAAAATATTCTTACCAGATCTTGCGGGGCCCATAACAAACCATCTGTAAGGTGGTCTCCGATGTTCACCAGCATATTGGAAAAGATCATCTCGAAAATATTTCGGTATAACGTAATCTTCCAATAATTTTTTTCGTCGTGGATGTTCTCCGAAGGAACTATCAAAGATATATAAAGGAGAATCATCTTCGTTATTCACCATGTAAGGGACATAATATTTCATCTTCATTTTAACGCTATATCCTTCGTTATCTTCGCCACATTTAAATTTTTGATTTCGATATTTCTTAGCCAGTCTCTGAAAAAGAATATTACATGTGAATGTGGTTTATTGCACAGAAATCAAATAAATGTTCTTTATAATTTAGGTACTCCAAAAATGAAATAAAAGTATTAACTCTATATCACTAGGATCTTATTTATTTTTTATATATGTATGATTAACACGTTATGTGGTATAACGCATACTACTGCCGATCCACATAGCTCGAATGGAAAGTCATATAAATGTGACTTGGCATTTGACGTGTTAACTACTTCTATTAGAATAAATAAACAAAAATCATCTTGTTGGAACATAATTATTTTAAATTTATGTTATAAAATTATTCTAAATTAATCGAATTTTTATTACAAGTCTTGTCGTTCTAAAACAAAACAATGTAATACTTTTAAGCAAAGGGGAATCGCCTGTAAAAACAGTAATCCAAATTCGAGTCATGGTCTAAGACATCAAAGTTATGAAATACTTTGCTTAAAAGGATTCTATTGATTTAGATTAGGTTTTCGATCTAAATATTAGGATAATTACATTTAACTGGAATGAAACCTATTTATTTGTTTCGTTAACAATGTTTATGCTGAAATTTAAAAAAAAAATAATATCCTAATATTAATGATTAGACATAATAATGGAAGGGAAGAAACGCAAAGATGATTAAGAATCAAGTTATTTCAGCGTAATGCCATAGTTGGCGCATTGGGACTTTTCAGACCCCACCCCTACAAATTTATAATGCATGGAAAATATTGACTTTTTTAACTTAACAAAATTTGTGTGAGAGTTGCTAAATGTTGTTTCAACAAATAGTATAGACTATTTTATGGAAGCATGAAATTTACTATGAAAAAGGAATTGCAGAATTTTTTTACTATAAAGATGCTTAAGAAGCTGAACTAGGCTGGAGCGCGTCAGACCCTGGTATGCCAGCTAAGGGCTAAAATTTAAAATAATAATTTTCTGTAATAACAAAATTGAAATTCTTTAGGAAGTTTCATGCACTTACTTCTATAGTCCATTTATGTTGGGCTTTCCAATCATTTTGAACACCTCGAATTATCACAGGTTTGTAGGGTTTTTCGTATTGTTCTATAAATTGTTCCGGAGTTACTTTACATTCATCTATACGATCCACATTGTCTTTAAATTCCCAAAAGGATGAAAATTTTTTTACGTAACCATGTTGCGTCCATGCAGCTTTATCGGCGAGTTCTAACCAATGGAAAAAAAAAGCAGAATGGCTTTAACAGTGATTTCTATAAGTCATGAAGACCATGAACAAACGTTGAATGAATAATCTATCAACATTTATGTTAGAGAATTGTATGCGTCGATATTAGGTTGCTGCACATGAGATGTTGAATTTTTTGTACTTCTTGTTTACAATTGTCTTAATTTAATTACAGTAATAATGTGAGCGAGTGCGATATGTCATTCAAAGGCTCGACATTTTGCAGATTTTAATAACGATTGTGGTGACGTTTCGACAACTAATACGTTGTCATCTTCAGAACTATATAGAAACAAATTAATTTTATTTAGTACAATATTATATAATTATACTTATAACATACTAACAGTTCTTTACATTTACAACTGATTTAATTAATAATTTTAATTTCATATTTTACTTTCTGTGGTGAATATCATCAAATTTACGTATCCATATTCTTTATCTATCCTTTACTTAATCTTTTACCTAACCATATCAATATAATCAGTGGTAAATACAAAATTTACCACTGATTATTGTTAATATGTTACAAGTCTAATTATACAATATTGTTATACTAAATAAAATTAATTTGTTTTTATATAGTTTTGAAGATGGCAACGTATTATTTGTCGAAACATCAACACAACATTTGAATAAAGAAATTTAAGACCGACAGACTGAAGATAGAACATATATTTATGTAAAACCTACGGTCAAAGAAGCAAAAATTCAAAAAATTATTAAAATTTGTTTTTTGTTAGCAATAATGTATTAATTTAAGCAAAAATTAATTAATTAAATGTATTTGTAGCTTGATGTAAGTTCTGATATATATTTTGAAATTTGAAGAATAAAATTCGTCATTTCATTTGCAACGACCTTATTATTATTTTGGGTGGCTGGTAGATAAAGTTTGGCAGATTTGATAGCCCGAAAATTCATGAAACATTCGTAGGAACACTTGTTACATCATCAATATAAATAGAAGCTCTTCAGGTTTAACCTCAAAAAATGATGCGTTAGGGAAAACCGATAAGCGTGTGATTTTAATCGGATCTTTCCATGAACTGTAAACGAATGATTTCGTTATCTGCCTGCTGGGAAAATATTTACATTAGTTTTTGAACAATGGAGGTAAACAAAACTTTTTGGGTGATATGAGAAAACGTTGGAATCACGGAGGTTAGAAAAAGTGTGTTTCACCTGGTCGAGCTTTTCTTTTAATTTCCTTGATACGTTTTTTCGCCTGATGGTCCAATTCAATTTCCTCTGCCATTATTTACAAACACAACAATAACGTAAATTATAAACTAAATAGAAAAAAGTATGTACACGTTATTTCTCTCTCTACGATGGACAAACAACACCACGTCGCAAATCCTTGGTTTGGTTAGAATTTCAGTAGCAACATTAGTTAATGCGATTTCCACAAGGTGACAGCATACTTTGGATTTGGGGCCTACGTGACAGCTGGCATGTTCCAAAAAAGCCATCAAATTCTTGAAGCCTGATCTTCATATTTCCTAATATATTCATGAAATAACATCGGAATAATAACGTTTGCGGTGTTATCGTTTCGGAAACGATTCATGTCGAAGGTTTAACCGGCGAAAATTATTTTCATTTTCAATTTACGTATATTTATACTTCAACATTTTTCTAGCATTTTCCGAAATCCAAATATTCCCGGGGCCCATTCGAAAAATATATCAATACTCGGAAGAAAATCGGAAAAACTGGAAAAATGTGAAACTTCACGTGAAAACTTTGCAAGGCCGAATTCCATGTGAAAATATTAACGATATCCTCGCGTTGTTTCGTAGCATCGCGAGAAATCCAATTTGCGATTCGTTGTTAACAAAAAAAAAAACGTCAGCGTTTTCCTTACGCAACTTTGAATTATCAGAAAGTAAATAAAAAAGGTGCGAGGCGAAGTGCGCATGTGCGGAAGTGACGTTGTGAGGTAAAATCTATCCGGAAGTGGATTGCGTTTGGGTGCTTCCTCCAAGAAGAGAGGCATAACGCCATGTTTTGATGTCGACATACACTACACTCCCCCCCCCTCAAAGCAAAAGTATTCAGCTCTCACAATTCCATCAGTGTTTTTCTTTTGTGAAATCGGTGCTCGCGAATAACTGTTTTCGACGAACTCTGCAGGGAGTTCGTGAATTTTCAGTAATCAGTTGAATGTCAATATAAAAATCGTACGAATGCACGCTACGGGAAGTCTCTTTCCGATCAATTTCATGTTGGGAAAAGTGTCGGAGGTGCGGGGGGGAACCGCGAGCGTCGTCTACGTGGTGGTAGTATCCTAGTGCACGCGCTGCAAGGAGACTTCTTCGGTGATTACGTCACAGAAAAATAGAAAAAAGTGTGCCCGTGTGTGTATGTGTGTGTGTGCGTGCGTGTGCGTACGTGCTTGCGTGTATGTGGGTGCGCGCGTGTTTTGCACAAGTGGAAAACCAGCCTTGTTTTCGTCCTCCCTGTTTCTAAATATTTTTCACCGTAGGAGATTATTTGTCTCCGAAAAATGGAGCTGCGTCTGCATTCGCCAGCTGGAGCAGAACCTATCATTTACCAATGGCCCCTCACCTCGGGATCAGGAGCCGTAAGTGCAATTTTCCTTTTCCACGTATTTTTCTTCCCTTCCCCTTCGCTCCTACTATTTGTTTATATAAGAATCACGCGATAGGTATTAAAACACAACCATGTTTTATCTCATCGATCCGTAAATTGAGTCGCTCGCATAACGGTATTCATTACAATGTGTCCTGTTATCACAACATTTTCCGCAGCTGACGCATTTCGCAATGTAGACAGACCGTTCTCACGTTGCTCCGAATCCCAACGTGTTGAGAATTGTTGCAAAATGCATCGTTTGCATCGATAATAATGTTCCGATAGGTTACAAATAGAAAGACATGATGGATATATCGTACACGGAATTGCTATTCGAAATGCTTTCCTTTGATCAACAATTCCTCTTGCGATCTAACCAATACCGTTGAAATTATTTTAGATTACTCGACACCAGTTACAGAAAATCAAGGTGAGTATTTTTGTAAGGATTCCTTCCAACGCGAGCCATGCCAAATTATTCTGATTCTTTGGTACTTTCCTGTTATCCTATTTTCAATAATAACATTTTTGGTAATTCATCCTTGGAATGTTTTAATAATTAAGACGCTTAGTTACATGGCGGAACTTCATTCCGACCTTCGAGGTTTTGAACATATCCACCTATAAGCTTATAATAACCTTGGTATAAAGTAAATTAATTATTTCTATCGTCAATGTTAGCTTTAAAAACCCTGAGAAACTACAAATTATTTTATTTGGAAATGTTGATCAGTCACCCAAACTTTACAAGTGTCAAAGTCAACGTCGTTGGCATGGGATCCCCTACTATCGCTAATTGACAAAAAGTTTTTGCGAAATGGGTCTAGATAACAGGCACCTGTTTTGAAAGTAACTTTAAGTATTTAAGGTAATAATGATTATCTTAATTTTTATATATTACAAATGATACAAGTATTTACTTAAAATATTAGAATAACCCAGTGATTTTTCGATATATTCTTTACATACATTTTGTTGACAAAAATAATAACAATTGATTTTATAATAATTTTAGAGTAAATCAAAATGATAATTAAATTACATATCGCTTAGGAATATTTTAACGAGGAAATTAATCTAGTCTTATAAATCGCTAACTCAACGTGTTACTTGAAATATTGAAATGATAAAAATCGAAAAATTGGTTAAATCATATTTCATACATCCAAACTTAATTTTTTTTGCCTACAATGTCTTATATTTACATATTAAATAGATAAATATTGGAAACATACCCAATTTAGTCAATCTGAAATATTGTATTTTGTTAATGACAAAGCTCATGAGTATTACAAAGTAAAATTTTGTGAAACCAATAATATTGTAAAAAATTATGATATCATTACAATATTTGTGATTTATATAATAGTTATCATGGTAATTAAGAATAGAAATTTTCATCGTCAATTTTAAGTAATTTGCTCATTGTATTGATTTGAGTTATATAGCACAATTCTAAATTTCCCTCATGGCTTTTTTTTTCAAAACTTTTAAGTTTGCTAAAAATTCTCAGAATTTAAAATAGATTTTTGTAATACTTTCAAACTTATATCGCATAACAAAGAATCAATTATTTTGATGCGGGCTCTAATCTACATAATCAGCATTTCTTGCAGAAGTGGAACACACTCGAGATAGAGAGGTGTCCTCAACATGAAAGTTTTATTTATACGAATAATAATAACTTTGGAGGTTTCAGGTGGCTACATTTATAAAGTAAACAAGACAATGCATATAATTTGGTGTACTTTGTTGGTCCTTTTGTTTAATATATATACCAATATTCTTCGTCATTTATTCATAGACCAGTGATTAATAATAATATTATAATACTATTATTAATCACTGGTCTACAAATTAATCACGAAGAACATTGGTATATATAATATACAGGACATTGCATTTTTTGTACACCTTTTAAGGAAGTACCTTACCTTCCTGCAAGTCCAAACAAGCAGCATTAATTAAATATTTTTTAAAATAAATACTAAAATAAACTTAGAACCTCTATAGACTAAGTCTGAAACTAGATTTGTTACCATGAAAGCAAGACCAATATTATTAATAACAATAAGATTGCCAAAAAATTTTAACAGTAGACTTTAACTCACAAAACAGTGTAAAAACATTGTATTTATTTCACTTGTGTAGCTCAACTCTATGGGCCACATTATGTCACTCAGAGACCCATATACATTAGATCCATTTTGTATGTCTTGCGTAGCTTACAATTAATAGGACTCTAATAATGTAAAATAATAATTATTATTTGTGAATTCTTTAAATTATGATTCTTAACACTTTACTGGCTGATCGCACAACATGTGTGCGATGGTTGGAACAACTGTCCCAGCCGATCCCATGCAAATGTAAATACTGCCGGTCCCTGGGACGTTTGACTGCGTAAACGTGCGGCTAGTAAAGTGTTAATAATAAATTAAATTACTGATAAAATTATTATTCTCAATAATAAAATAAATATATTAAATGATAGGTTCAATATGGTGGACTAAGAATTTTGAGATTATTAGCAACTCTCATAAAAATTTGCATACAGAGGTTTCCTGAGTGACCGATTACATATCTATTAACGAACTTTCAAATTTCAAAATGGAAGATCCCTTATGATTGTCTAAAAATTTTGAAAAATTTGCAAACTATGTATTAACTCAAACAACTTAAAAATTCTAAAAAATGTCGATCCAGCATATTGATTTACCATTTCCAACTTTTAATTAATGCGATAGCAGACTTGAAATCGATGACCTGAAAAAATTAAAAATTAAAAAATTTTTTAAAAATATTTGCCATTTTGAATTTTAAAAGTCTAATAGCAAATTTTCAACTCCCAATGCAAAAATGATGGATAGAAAAATTCCTAACTCAAACGGTTAATACTTATTTTAAAATAAAGTAATAATGATCATTATTGAAGCTGTATAGTCGGTTCGCTGATAAAAATTGTTTTTTGTTGAATTAATCATAATTAACTGACTGCATTTATACAAAGATAAATAATGAGTCATCTCTTTAATTCTTCACTTTTGAATAAATTTTGGGTATGATAAATATAACGAATATTTTAGTATTCTGCCAATACCAAACGCCGTGTGATTTATCACTAATGACAGATAATGTTAAATAACAAAACTGATTCTAAGCTAATATTAAAAACTAGCAATAAATGCAATTTCCAAGGACGTACAAACCAATATTTTCTGTTCATATGAAACTTAGAATTTTTTTTATATATGCAAATATGAGGCAGGAAAAATGTAATAATATAATAATAATAAAATATATACTAATGATTATATGATAAGATTTGCTAATTTCTTTCGATATGTAATGGTAGATAATTGTAAACAATACTTCTGACATGTTAACCCAATGAAAATAGCTCTATAACCATGTTAGAGGTTAAAATGTCACGTAAAGCAGCCTTTCAAGTTATCAAAAATATGTTATGGAGGTGAAGAATTGAATAATCTTAGAAGATTTATGCAATTTGGAGCCACAGGTTTAGAGTATTCCAACCAAAAATATTACAGGACTTATGTAAGTCTGCCACTGTAAGTAGAACAGTGTTAAATATTTCACAACATATTTATATAGCTAGAATTTGTCTGATTAGCATGTCAAAGGGCTCATTAAATGGCGAAGGCTCCAATGCTATATTTGAACATCTCGACATTTGTTTTTCTTCTTTTTACACAGAACGTTTCACCTGGTGCGAAGATTCCACATATCTCCATTATTTTGAATCCTAAAAATATAAAAGGAAGGAGTGTGGAAGGGAAAATACAATGGGTAGTAAGGTTTCATTCAAGATGGAGCTATAGAAGCTATCAATGCTTTCTTTTGAATCTGATCGTATGTTTTTGTTGACCCAATGCTGTAGATGCTGGCAGTAAGCTGAGTTCAAAGACCGGTAGACAAATGTCGATCAGATGAGCTTGAACTTCACATTTTGCGAGGGAATAAATAGAGCGTAAAAGTAATGAATTGAAAAGAAGGCATTGAGAATTTCGAGTTTTGATTCTGATTGTCTTTTATACTTAAAAGGTGGTCAAATTAATAAATATTCTAAGTTCCAAAGTAACGATAAAGGAAGAGAAGATAAGTTATAGGGTTTTGCTGGGGTTTTGCTAGAGTTTAAAGAAAGATAATATAAGTGCATTGACAATATTTTTTAGAACCTTTTTCTGTATATAATAACTGTCGGCATCATTATAAATGTGAAACATATGCACTTTATTTCTGTAACGGTATTTCATATTTTATTGTCACCAATAAAGGATAAACAAATGTCTAAAGACATACGAAAAAACTGAAGGCCAGTATCATGACCAGAACGAGACTGAGATGGATATGGGAGACAGTAATGGAACTCAAAGTTTTCATAGAAACTTCTTCTAGTCCATTACCTCTAGCTTTAGTCATTCAAACATAAATTTTCATGGTCAAGACCATTTGAATGCTGTCGGCGTGCAGGTCATTGAATTCATCTTAAAGCTGGCTATAAAATTGTGTTAACAAAGACATTGATAATTCTCAGATTTCCATCGATAATAATTAATTCATGGATCGTATTTCTTCCATGGTACTAAAAAAGTTATTCTTATGATATTTTGTTTCACTATGAAAAATAAGAAAGATATCTGGGATTTTCGTGTTAGGAGAAACCTTCTATAGAAATGATGAAAAATGCTTTTATTATTCCTAACTTTCTCCACAGGCGAAATTTCATATACTTGCATTTTCGTATTGCACGATAAATCCACTCCAATTTTACAATGTTAACGGTGTTACGTATACATCAGAATTTCGCTTTGTACATTTGGAAACTTACACTAACTATACAAAAAATTTGTATTATTATTTAATATACTTTAATGTGTCTACCTTTTTATTTTATTTCCAGCTTAAATGTTGCAGTATTTTAATTTTCTTCTTAAAGTCGGGCTGTACTAATTAAAACTCTAGCAAAAGAATTATAGCATTTATATAATTTAACTCGTGCTTTATTTCTAACATTTTGCGTACCATCCAACTCACATTGTCTTCGACAAAAGTTACAGTGCACTTTGTAGAATTAGAAAAGCTTTTGCCATACATCCTTCACTGCATGGAAAGCTGAAAAACTTGTAAATGTAGAAAACATTTGTAAACACAGCTATTTTTATGTTACAAGTAAAAATCCAGGAAAATGGCACATTTCTGTATTTACGTTGAATTTAATTTTTCATTCAAAATTTCTTTTATTTATTTTCCTTTCATTTACATAATGTGTGATGAAAAAGATAAGAATAAAACATATAGCAGATGTAGAGAATGAACAAATAGTTTTTCATTCGCAAAAACAAATCTTTCCAAAATAGCATGGAAAGTGCTGTGTTTTATTACATTTCTACCATGTATACTATTACTTTTCGTTACAGTGATCAAATATTTGGTTTATTCGTTTAATTAATGGAATCTATTGTACTTCAATAACTTTCAGGATCGTCACGATGGCGCGATAGATGTCGTAGAAACCATGAGATGGGTCTGCGAGGATCTGCCGGATTTGAAGTTACCCCTAGAGAATAACATTCTCGTCAATTACGACACCCGGGATTTCGAAAGCATGAAGGCCTTATGTGATCGTTTTAATAGAGCCATCGATAGCTTAGTGCAATTGGTAAGCTCCAATAAAGAGTAATTCTTTTTTTTTACGTTCGTTGGAAACAAAAAATTTCTTTATGTGATTAAAATCTGTCGCTAAAATTTGTTAACCCTACATTTTCTATCTTACAGGAGAAAGGTACAAGTTTACCCTCGCAAAGATTAAACAAAAGACCCAGCCGGGGATTACTGCGTCATATACTTCAACAAACTTACAATCAAGCAGTTGTGGAACCTGATAAATTAAATCAATACGAACCATTTTCTCCCGAAGTTTATGGCGAAACCAGTTACGAACTCGTTTGTCAAATGATCGACCAAATTGATGTAACAGAAGACGATGTTTTTGTGGACCTTGGTTCTGGAGTTGGTCAAGTTGTACTTCAAATGGCAGCTGCCACACTTTGTAAAATATGCGTTGGAGTAGAAAGAGCTGATGTACCTTCGAAATATGCACAGAGCATGGAAATCAATTTTCGGAAATGGTTAAACTGGTATGGCAAACGATGCGGGGACTATCGTCTGGTCAAAGGAGATTTCCTGGCAGATGAGCATCGCGAGAGTATCACTGGAGCTACTATTGTTTTTGTTAACAATTTCGCATTTGGCCCAACAGTTGATCATCAGTTGAAAGAAAGATTTGCAGATTTACGAGACGGTGCTCGTATCGTATCTTCAAAATCATTTTGCCCCTTAAATTTTCGTATCACCGATAGAAATCTTAGCGGTAAGTATTTCAAAATTCCCACCCTGTTCCATTCCATAAGAGTGTTTTCAAAATTTGCACAAATAACGATTTTGCGTTTTATCACTTACATGCCTTATATTGCGCATTTGATGACATAATGATTACGTAGGAATTTTATACTGACAGTATTGATTTGAAATTAGGAAAATAAACAAACAAATTAATATTGAAGAAAGACAGGATTGCTAAAACTAGAAATTTACAATAAAGATTTAATATTCTGAAGGAAAAATAGTACACCGAGACACTATAATTTTTTCTTCACAATTTTTTTTACAAAAATGACTTGCTATTGAAAAGTTCGATTGAATTCAGATCAAGTCTCTAATCTAAATACTTGTCCCAGCTTACAGTCCATCGAGATAGTCTTTATTTCCTTATTTACACTGCAGTGTAAAAATTTACTTATTGTCCGACAAAAAAATGAATTATTCTAAAATTATATTTATTAATACACTAAGGCTAAAGGAAACAACCCAAAATTTAAAAAATCCATTGTTTTAAGTTATATGAGATATATACCAACAGCTTTGTACGTACATGGATGAAATTTTAAAAATGTATATAATTCACTTAGTTCAGTTATTTCTTGGTACCCCATTAACTTAAATGCAATATTATTGTGCTCTACATGGAATGTTGATATTTCTAAGTACTTCCTTAAACCTATTTATATATTTTTTCTAGTATTTGTTATTTAACAATATGTCTCGTTTTTTTCTCAAAAAAAGATAAAATTCTACACCAAAAAATTCTATATGGTCCCTTACAGAAAAAGTAAATAAAGCTATAATAATTGCATTTGTTTTCGTACCAGTGAAAATTACCTTTCTTTATCTTCTAGATATTGGTACGATAATGCATGTATCGGAGATGTCACCATTAAAAGGCTCCGTATCATGGACAGGAAAACCAGTGTCTTATTATCTACATGTAATCGATCGTACAAAACTGGAACGTTATTTTCATCGTTTGAAAAATAACAAACAAGGAGGTGATAATGAAAACTCCATGAATTCTGTGATAAGTAACACTGCCAGCAATAGTAGTAAAATA
Source organism: Gasteruption jaculator (assembly GCA_949825005.1). NCBI lineage: Eukaryota > Metazoa > Arthropoda > Insecta > Hymenoptera > Gasteruptiidae > Gasteruption > Gasteruption jaculator. The sequence goes on from OX463761.1 coordinate 3,835,599, forward strand.
TCAAATAGAAGCGAACGTGGTGATCGTGCTAAAAGGGATTTGTCACGACAACTCGAGAGTCCCAATAATGCTGAACAAGGAACAAACAGCGAATCGGAAATGGATGAGAATAATGTGAAACCACGTAGACAAGCGGCTAAACTTCGTAGAAAATTGAATAGAAAAGCGAGTAACGGTATTACTAGAACATCAACTAGAGGACGACAAAGGGGTAGGGGTGTCAAGAAAGCTAAACCTAAGAAGACTATCAATATTTCTGGTTTAGATTTATTACATAGTCAAACTTTACTTAGTACATCACCACAAGCTCTTGGTAAAAAGCCACCACCCGCACCAGGGTGTGTTGATCAGCAACTTTCTTCGTTATCTCTTTCATTACAATCGCATTCCACATTGTTACATGAAGAATTAAGCATACCTCCAGCTCCGTCCGCGACACCTTATGCACTTCAAATTTTACTGGACTTATACAGGTTAGCAACATTTATGAAGTATTTCTTTTCGTTCTATCACACGTATCGAAAACAGACAAATGTTTCCAAAAGTTCAGTTACTCCATTTAGTAGCTTTAACTTCAATAGGAAAAAAAAAAGAAAAGCCTCTAGAATGTAAAGTATGTCTTAAGCATTTACTTTCGAAAAGGTAACGCAACATCTGCATGTGATTACCGTATCAAAACTTTTTCTACAAGACTTAAGAATTCCAAAAGATGAATTGACGAATATTTGTGTTACACAGAAATGTAAATTTGTACACATCAAAATTAATTAATCTCAATCTTCCACGAGAAGTTTCCCAAAGTTTGGGAAGGAACACGCGTTCTTCTCATTACTCCGCGACTACTCTAAAATTATTTAAGTTAAAATAAAAATTTAAAAATGTTTTATACTTCAAATCAAAGTGTAGCCAAGTTGCAAATTTAAAAACAAAATCAATGCACATTTTTGGATCTTTAATGCATATGGCATTTAAGCAATACTTTAAATATGATAATTTTGTGAAAAAAGCTTATTTTGAGATGCTCTCAAAGTGTTTCAAAGGTACTTTTTGTTTTATGTTTAAAAGCGGTTGATGGGGAGATAAATAATAGGAATATAAATGAATAAAATGGGAATATATGAGCTGTTTATTTTGAAAGTGGCCTAAGTCCACTTTTAAAGAGTCATTATATATCGGCATAAATAATTAGTTTTCAGCAATTTAATTATAAATTTTCGAGTTTTTCATTTTTTTTTTTGAAAAATGGATTTAGGCCACTTTCAAAATAAACGGTTCATATCTCCATCCTACAGAGCTATCAGACATATGTATGGGAACTATTATGCATATATTACAAAACAAGTTATTGTTTTGCATTACTGTTTATGAGTTAGCCTAGTTTCCTCTTTTACGAAAGGTTTTTTTATTGTAATTATTCTACTTTTTTTTTGTTTGATTAAAGGGACCAATTCATGGCAATGTTAGAGTCTATGAGAACGCCTTCTTATAAAGTATCCGTAAATACAGATATTGCAAAAGAAAGAGAGAGAAATACAAAATTGCAATCTCGTGCTGCTCAACTTGAAAAGCAAATAAAAGTGTTGATCGATGACAGTGTGGCTTTACTTAAAGCAAGAATGACAGAGTTAGGTATTAACGCTACATCACCTGGCGATTTACTCGCCAAAGCTAAAGAAATCGTCTTGCGCCACAAACAATTGCAGGCCAAAGCTAGTAAATTACAAGCACAAGTGTCTTCGATGGAAACTGAGCAAACAAGATTAAGTACCATTAGACATCAAGAGCTACAAGAAAAGTTTAACATACACGGTGGCGTTAATGGACTTTCCGCTCCGCCACAACCACTTACTCAGGATTATATTCTGAAAGAAATATCAGCGACTTTGTCGCAACGTAAAAGACTTCATTCACAGGTAAGTGCATCTTCTACGAATTATAGTTTCAAAGAGAAAAACCTTTTGGAATCTGTTCACAATCTTTTACAGCTTGAACTGTTCAAACTTTATTCTTCCATCCAGTAATGACTTTGTAAAAAATCGCGTCTTAATCATAAAAATATCTTAAACAGTATATAAATGTAACGGATTGAATTTTTGAACTCCAACAGTCTAAAAAAAATTGGATTATTTGTTCACCTTCGAAATTTGTGTCAATGTCGACATTTACAGGTATCAAAGCTTGAGCATGAACTGAATATATTGGAAAGAGCCAGTACGGAAAAGCAGGTAGCAATGGCACAGCAACAAAGAGAAGCAATGAATACCAAGCATCCAACGAATCAACACAATAATCATCAACAACAAAACGGAAAAGGTAGTACGAGAAAAAGTCGGGAAGGTCGCTCAAGATCCCAAGAATGGCCTGACGTACCAGATATCGGCAAAATACAAGAGAACAATCCAGAAATATTAGCACAAAAAATCTTAGAAACTGGCAGGCAAATTGAAGCTGGAAGGATACCCAATAGGCAAAGTAACAATAGTACTAATAGCAATAATAGTCCTCGTACACGATTGCCGCAAGCTACACTTAGTTTTCCGTCGTCGTCTGCTTCATCAACACCATCGTCGGCTCTTCAAACTTCCCTTCATCGAGATAATGCCAATAACCGGGTTCAAGAGCCACCCAAAGTAGCTAACTTCGAGGATAGACTAAAAAGTATTATTACGAGTGTTTTGAACGAAGATCAACAAAATCGCAGTAAACAGCAGCAACAGCAGCAGCAACAACAGCAACAACAACAGCAACAGCAGCAACAACAGCAGCAGCAGCAAATGCAATTGAATCAATTGCAACAGCAGGAGCCGGAAAGAAAACGTCTTGCTCTACCACAAAATGTAACTACTCCAGACTATACTCAGGTACATAACACTGGCGAATGACAAAAAAGTACTTTTGACATCATTTCATATCACACTAACTCTTACACTTAAATTGCTTTTCAACAGACACCTTGTATTATTCACTAATTCATCTAACCAATGACGTCAAGAATGTCAGTGAAAATTTATATGAAAACTTGAAAATATTGATACGTGTATATTTCTTTTGGATAAATTAACAAGTTACGCGAATTACAGAATTGAGTAATTCGAAATCAACTATAGAGAATTTTAGTAAAATTTGCTAGTTTTCAGGCATCCTAAATATAGTTCCCAAAGAAATAGAAAGATAGGATTTGCGCAGGAAATTATAATCCGAAATTTACTATTTTTTTAATAGTATAACTGCGGATAAAAAATAATAAGTTGCAGAACTTTCTTTAATTGTCGCGAATTTTTCTTGACTGATAATTTTTATAATATTTCATTTTTAACAACACTCTTGAGTTTTCTTGAAATACTCTTTTTTCAATCATTATTCTGCAGGTATACAAAAAAAATAACTTCAAACAGTAAATGCCTTTATCAACCGTTTGAGTGCCAGAGGTCTTTTTTTGTTTCCAAATCAAAAATTGTCAAGCGGCGCAGTAGCGGTCTTTCATTCGGTATTTAAAAAATGCTGGCATTTTTGGACATGGAACAGAAGAAGCGCGATTGCGCCGCTCGGCGATCAAACGGTTAAATAGATATCAATCAAATATCAGTTTCATTTTTTTTCTACATTCAATCTTTCTTTCCATTTCGACCTTCATTAAGAAGTATGTATCTACCATTTTCATATAATATAGTTTCAACTGCAATTTTTCACTGATATTTTTCGTCTTTCAAATTCCCGTACAATAGAACAATTAAACGAAAAAATTAATTATTTGGCTACAGGTATCTCCCGCCAAACTTGCGCTACGTCGACATTTATCGCAGGAACGATTATCTTCGCACATAACAAACGGAGAAAGATCTTGCGGAGGAGATGCGCGTCAAACAAGTAATAACATTGATAGCCGATTGGCATCATCAGTAGCTAGTAGTGGCGGTATATTAGGAACGCGTACGATTGGTGATCTCGTTAGTGGTGAAATAGAAAGAACGCTTGAAATTTCTAATCAGTCAATTATAAATGCTGCTGTCGATATGAGTGCTTTGATACGTCCAGAAGCTGTGTACTCGCCCATAAGTAGACCGGCTAGTGCTGAAGGTGATGCTGGATTATCAACCTTAGCTCATGTCGCAAGTTACGTTCCAACTTCCGGTGCTGTTACTACATCAACGCCGACCGCTGCTTTGAGGTCTTCTGTACTATATACGCCATCTTCGCAACCTCAGAGGTATTTTATATTCTACATTGCTTAAAAGGACAAGATAATCCCTCTCAATATTTCCTCCAGGTCTTTTCGACTAACCAGTTTTCGCAGGAAAAGTTATTACGAAAATTTAGGCAGCAAAAATAATGTCATAGAAGTAAGAAAAATGTTTTAATTTTGTGTAACAGGTACACGCCAGTTCAGTTACCACGAGCGGATATAAAACCTTATCACGAATCGTATTTTTCGGATAATCCAACCCAACTGCAATCCCATCTTCCACAATCTTGTTTACACACGTCACAATCGTCATCGTCTTCATCATCGTCGTCGTCAAATGGTGACTTATTACCTGTCGAAGGATTGGCTGCTTCACTTCACGCAAGAATACTTAATAACCACACCGGCAGTAATAAAAACGAAAATTCGGCGAATGGTAGAAGGTATATTATTCTATTTTTCGAAACTTTGCAATTTACAATCACAATCAAAGACAATTTTTTAACCCTTTCCACTGTGGCTTTTTTTACAAATAAATCTTCCAACAGTATCTGGATAGAGTACTCATTGTGCAAAATGTTAATAACCAAAGGATATAAAATCAAGGACGTTTACGCTTTTCAGCAATTTCCTTTATTCCTTCATCCAAATCTAAGCGTTTAATAAAATGTATACATTTTTTTTATATATTTGATTATTTAACGTTTCTAATTATAATCTGTAACATTTTTTGGAACCTGCAATAAATCCTGTGTATTAATCAAACATTACAACCAAGTAGTTTCTCAGCAGAGCACAGAGTGAAGGAGAATCAATTTAGTCTTGTAACGATGGATCCAACTGACCGGGTTAAAGTGTTACTGTGAAAGTTTTGGAAATCTCGAACTGGAGAGCTATTGGAAGAGAAAAGAATTGTCTTAGTTATGTGGAAGGAAATTAGTTATTTTACAAAAGACCAGTTTACTTTTTGACCCTCCTCCAGTACAATAAAAATTGTTTGGATAAATTATTGGATCGTACAAAAATGTTTAACTCGAACTGGAAAATATAACTATAAATTTTGTTCCCTGAAGAAAATCTTGTTATGAATACTTCGCCACGTTTAAAGGTTGTTAAACATTTCAAACACACTAGTCCGTGTAAGAAAAACATTCAAATGCAGCAAGTTTTGGTAAGAAAAATTTCAACCTTTAGCAAAGTTCAATTTCTCCAAAGCGTTTACTTTTACATTTAACCCGCTTCAATTGCTGATCGGTTTGTTTCAATGCGAAAATTGATTAAAAATCGTACAACGATCGTATGTACTAAGATACGCAGAAAGACTATAACCAAGTTTGCTGTGAAATATGGATAAAACGATAGTTGCTTGTAAATATGAAAGGAAAAACTAACAAAACGTTGCAACTATGGTTATATATAGCTCACCTGAACTTTCAACTAGCCTTTCCTACAATACATTGACAAAACTCTAATCTCAGCATATTTTTCTTTTATTGCATCTTTAGATTCCAACCATATCCAAGATACGCAAGTAGTGCCAGCAGCAATGGTAATAATATAAACGTAGCCGGAGCTGCACAATCTCAATCAGCAATATCTGTAAAAACAGAAGCTGTTGTGTCTTCTGTCAGTACAAGTGGTGCACCTTTGAGTCCCCTGGTAGAGCCGCATTCGAATACTTCAACACCTTTGGTTGACGAACCCCACATGGTAACGCAACGACAACGAAACGGAATCGGTGATGACGGTAAGAATATTTATTGAACTACTTTCTTGTTATTCCTTCTAATAGAGAACAACATTCTAGTCTACAGACGTTATCAACAATGATTCTAAAATATCAGTCAAGGATAAATAATGAATGAGTTGTTACATTTATTTTCTTCTTAAGTCGAACCCCCAAGGAAACCCGCAACCACATTTTGTGAAGAAATAACCTTATGTTTTGTATTCTTAGCAGCGTTTTTAACTGACTTTGCCGTTTTTAATGACTTTTTTTGTTCTCTTTTGAATGTTATTAAAGTGGTGAAGGTTGGATCTGTTGGGGCGAAAAGAAATTTACGAATGTTAAAATGAAAGACTGAAAGAAGAATCTACGAGATATCCATCATCTAACAATTACGTCAGACATTTTGAAATTTTTATCTGAAATAATTCCAAAAAATTGTGGGATTGAAAAGTCAAAAAAACACTTCACTTAACACTATGCTTTTTAGTCACTGTTATACCTAGTATCTACGCTTTGCATCTATCGTGATTTTAATTTATGCAAATAGGCATTAAACTAATACAAGATTTCTTTTTTTTTATGTAGGCATTATTTTTTTTTTCTTCGTAATACTCGTGTTTTTTTCTCTTAATAATCTTATTCTTTTGGAGTTAAAGTTTTTGCCATTATTGATTTTGTATTTTTTTGTTGTTGGTGTTGTTTGATGTATTTGTTAGATGCACTGTAGCTGTTTGTTGGTATACTCTGTCTGTCACATACTCAATCTCACTCACTACTCCCTGAAGCTTGTTTTATTAGAGATTGAGAGAAACACAGATCAGAGGGAGAGAAATCACAAAGTTTGGTGGCTGCCTTTGGGTTGGTTCGTGGTTTGCTGGTGAGTTATCCTTTAGGGCGATTGTAATTCCTTCTTTTCAAATTTGTTTCTTCTTAGTTACTTTCCTTTTTTGTCGTAATTGTCTTACGCTCTCTAGCAAGATTACAATTCCTTAAAACTTAATCTTTTGAAATTGTATTAATCACCAGTTTTTCTGTCCTTCCTCAATATTTCCATGAAAATAAGCCAGCAAAGTAAACTTCCGTTTCTTTATGTGAATCATCATTCACGATTTTCATTTTCATTTCCATTTCCATTTTCATTTTTATGAACGACTGTATTTTACCTTACTTCTATGCATGTTCGCACGTTCAAGCAAATTGAAGTGCTAATTCATTCATTTCGAGTGCTAATCGTCTTTATTTCAACTTTCCAATAGCATTTTTTACTTTCCAAACAAGCACATCTATTGAGAAGTAAAAAGGAAAAAACTAATTATATTTTCCCAATATTTTGAGGCAGTCCTGTAGGTCCTGGAAATATTCCTGGGTTACTTTCACCATTTCTTCAATAGGCTCTGGAATTATCTACATCCTTTCAAATTAACCCCTTATCGTAACCTGTAGTGGAGAAAAACGTCAAATCCTGAATATACAGAAATTCTTCCTAATTTTTTAAAATCTTGTGCTGTTTAAATACCTCCCACAACGACCACATTCTGTTAACAAATGAAAAATGTTTGATATTTCTTTTCCCATCTCCAATACCACTTTGCCAATCGCGAACTTCCACGTTATCTGATTATAAGCTGGCAAAAGTAGTGTCATGGTAATAATCCTTTCAGCATCGTAGTCGCATTTGTATCTAATATCAATTAACATTTTACACACATCCACCATTTAAAAACCAAAAGGAGGTAACCAAAATCAAGAAGACTGGGAATTGCCCCTTTTGGTTTTTAAAAGTCGACATCATAGACTCACAATTAAAAATCTCTCGTGAGAGAAGGAGTCAGCGCAACGGGGTCTTCTTTGTCATCCACAGCGGAATATGAAGTCAAAGGATAAATCGCCTAACAAAGAATCATATTAAGAATTATAAGCAAGAAGATAAAATAAGAATATGGCTTATTTTTGTGAAAATATCTAGACAATGATATTTTTAACGTTTGTTCATTGATAGATTTCTGTAAATGTAACAATTGAAACATGATGATGTTTTTTTTAGATGGAGAAGCTGATTGGCAGGACCGTATAAGTTCTGGTTTCGATCGTTTAGTAGCATTTGCATCGACTGAACTTGATAAACGAAGGAGATCGACAGAAGGTGTCAATACAAGCCCAGACAGCGGTTTGGGTTCAGACAGTACCGTTACTGGACCGCCACCGGTCATTCCATCGCCCGATGAATCTCTCGGACCACCGCGTACACCTTCGCCAACAAGTCCACACCCACCAAACACTACAAATGGTGGTAGTGGTAATAATAATAACAACAACAACAATAATAATAATTCATCGGTACCATTAAAATATCAGCGACAACAACCAGATTCTGAAAGACATCATTTCAAGAAGAAATTTTTTCATAGAGATTGGAGCAATTCCGGTAGCACTAGTAAATTTCGACCGAAAGGTAAAGACTGGGATTGGAATCATTCGGGACAATGGCCACATAACGGTGAACAATCGTAATTTTCGACGTTAATCTGCAGTGACATGTGAAAATGAAAAAAGCAGGTTTTTAATTAGTAAGAAATGTTTTCTAGGTGTTGTAAGTGATTGATTGGAAATGAATTTCAAGGTTTTTTCTGTGTTTTTCATTGTTTCGATGGAACAACGGCATATGAAAATTTGTTCTGATATCATTCGTATTTACGTGCTTTTTTCTTCATTGAGATGATGGATACTTTTCAATACTTCTGGGAACGAGTTTGTAAGTTTTTGCATTTTTTATTGCAGAGTGTCTACGAATGAAAGTAAATTCTTTTCAGAAAAATGTAAACGTGTTATTTTCAAATTATACTTTTAGAAAAATATAAACACGACTCCTGAGTTAATTTTGGATGAATTTTTTTATAGACATGACATGCAAAGGAAACTTCTTTTTATATACAGATTTTAAGAAATTGTATCGAAGGAAAATTTTTTCGGATTAACAAGATTTGAATATTACTGTTATTAGCTAGTTTGCAGTAAAACGAATAAATGCAACTTTTTTGGGTTTCTTACAATGTTAGGCAACAATTTTTAATTTTACTTTTTCGATTTTTGTACAAAATTCGAAATTTATGACACTCTATGGTTTAGATAAAGCACATGTGTCTGTAAAAAGTGCGGCGAAATTCTTCAAAACAAACATTGTAAATAACTTCACGGTTTTCACAAGCAGATGTAACAAACCGCCAAGAAAGGTGAAACAATTTCTTATGAAGTCTTCTCGAAAGGAGTCTTAAATATTTGCGAAAGTACAGATTAACATAAGTGGACACTCTGTTAATATAAAGTCTAAGTAAGTGTAAAACGGAAGGTTTAGCATAACGTAAGCAAAAAAGGACTTGCTTAGTTTGAAAAACTTTACATAAGAAACGAAAACGTTAATTTCACATTAACAAATTAGCAAAATTAATTAACGTAAACATTAGTACGATAATACTCCTAATCATTGTTTATATGGCGAAGTAAGTTACTTGGAATTTGGAAGTATTTAGAAGAATATTACACTTCTATTTTAATTACTGATCATTGCATTGGGAAAAAGAAGGTAAAGCTAACTAAATTATCAGTTGCCACGTTGCAAGTAATTACGCCAATTGAATCAATATAAATCGAATTTTTTTGATAACTTTTTTAGTTATATTGTAGCGCGACATAAATCCATTTGTATAAATGAGAATGCAGCTTCTTTGGTCGCAATAATATATTGATTCAAATTCATTATATCTCTTTTCAGCATACCCTATTTAAAGCGGAAGAATTCCAAACTTTTTTGCAATAGATAAATTAAAATAGATAAATTACAACCACTCTATTTAAATAGGTTTTACGTATTAACACTGCCACTTTGAAGTCGATGCCGTGATTCGAAAGATAGCAAGCGACTTGATAAATGACGACAAGAGGGAGTGCTAGTTTATTACAAAAGATACACCATGTCATTTAATAAATTTCATTATATTTTATTGTTCTAATGAAATATTTTTTTTAGGAAGTGTTGTAGAAAAAAGGGACAATCCCAATTGTCGATTGATTACATTATATAAAACCATTTTTGTCTAAACTATTTCGCACTAATAACTTGATTATTTGAGTTATTAAACTAATAAAATTATTACAAAGTTATTAAATTATGTTCATAAAAGTTTTATTCTGTTTTAAATTTCAAGTAAAAATTCTTTCTCTCGGTTTGTAATAATCCTATAACAATGAAAAATTATAAAATAGTCGTAAAGTTATTTTTGTAATTACCACTGCTGATCATTACGATTAAAGTTGAATTAAATACTTCATAGAAATTAAATACCACATGCTGTACAGTAAGACAGCCGGTTCAAAAATAAAATCCCACCTGCAAAGCTTAGTCTATTGTTTTTAGAAGTTATTTGTAGCGCAAGATTCTGGAATTCTTCTGCTTTATATAGGAATTTCAAAGGCAAATGAATGGGAAATGAACTTATAGTAATTAAAAAGGGTCTTTAATTGAGACAAATTTTAATTTATAAAAATAGACATGCAAATATTGTAACAGACCGTTGACTTTTTGTAATAGTTTTTATCTGGACTCATTTCTTATTGCATAAATCTTTCTCTAAAGGTAGGGGGACTTATTGCCAAAATGAATTAAGTATGTAAGGTTCTTTTTTCCTAAAAATACAAAATTGCCTAATTGAAATTGTAGCTTGTAAATTTATCAAGGATTGTTTGAATCAACGTATAGGTGTTTTTCCCAAAGGCTTTGAACATGGGATTAAGGAAGTTGATAAATTCAATACAACGTTGATAAATTTTGATTTTACTGCCGCAAAAAGAAGTGATAGAAGGATGTCATGCAAAGAGAGAGAGAACTGAGTGTTAAATGACATTGGTATTACCAAAAACCTGTGTGTTCGTAAAGAAATAAATTGATCACTGCTAAACGTTAATTTTAAACAGATTATAAAAACGTAAAATCTTTCATTATCATTTCTTGTGAAAGATTCTATGGTGAAAAGTGTTCATTATTGACCATAAGTAATTTTTGTATTCATAAAAGGGAAAAGAATGTCGAAGTAATTCATTTTTCAAAAAAGAAAACATCAACAATTTTTTTTTTAATCAAATACAATTTCAGTTTACTTGTGTCTTTATCATTAAAATAATGTACAGAGGCTACGAAAGACACGAAAAAAGATGTGCGATTCTCAGGGCATCTGCTGAAAATATCTAAAAAGATGTAGGAAATATTTGCGAGGAAAATAGCGATATTAAGTATGTGCAAAAAATATTCGGTTTTAAAAACTGTGTAAAAAAAAAAGACTTTGAAGACTCATTTTTTCGTTCATTGGAAGAAAACGAGAATAGTTAGTACACAGAAGAATGAAAATGTAGAGCAACAAGAAGAATGTCCGAATTTTCATTTTGTACAATTTTAAAAGAGAATTATAATGATATTTTTGGAAACAAAAAAGTTCAAACGTTTCTGGTCTTTAGAGGAAAATGCTGGTTTCCATGCCTGCTAAAATTTCAATGTCTATGTACGATATCTTTTTTATAATCAACATGAGACATTTACGAAATATTGGTAAGGTGTTCAGCAAATTTTTACGGAAACCACGTTTTTTTTCAACCAGGACAAGGGGAAAGATATATTTTTATTGAAAAAAGAGTTTTAAGAGGCTTTACAAATATTTTTGTAAATGAGCAAATTTTTCTAAAGCCATCTCTCGTGAGAAAATTTTCAATAAAAAAACATTTCTGTGACCTACAAAAATAGCAATGAGTCTTGAAAGTAAATTCGTATTCCCGTAGAATATCCCTGTTTACTGAAAAAAAAAATTGTCATATTCCAAATTCAGTAACAAAAAGTCTGGCTACAATAGGCACAAAAAAGTAAATAAAAGAGAATGAATGAATGCGGATAAAAGCGTTATCGATATAACGGAAGTGTGTTATAACGAGATTGAATTCTGTTACGATAACGAAAAAGTTGCGGAGGAAAACAGAAAAAAAATTATTCGAAAATCCAATCAATTGTCATACATAAAAATTGTAATTAACCGAATGAAATATTTAATGTAAAAATCTTTATACGACAGTACATATTAGATATAATAATATTATTAAAAAAAAATGCAAAAAAAATAGGAAGATATTAAACAAATACTGTAGGCATCGACCACACACAACTTCAGCATGTTATTATATTATATTATTACACTGCCGAGAAAGAAAACAAAATGAACTTCTATTAACTTTATTATTGAACATTATTATTATTATTATTAATTATTATTATTATTATTATTATCTTTATTATTATTATTATTATTATTATTATTATTATTATTATTATTATTATTATTATTATTATTATTATTTATTGTTTTCATTGGAATATTTTAATACTAAGATTTTTTTTAATAACAACCAAAATTTTTTTCATTTGCTTTTTTCATACCCAAAACCAACAAAACGAAGTGAATTATTAATTGTAAAGGAGTAAATGAAAATATATTATTTTATATGATAACAAAAGGAAAAATGTTACATGGGTTACATAGAACGTGCTGCGTTGTTGTTTTTGAATTTCGTGTGAATATTTTCATTATTTTGCCGTGGTTGTTATTACTGATGCTTTGTTTATGCGTTCACGAAGGTCCCACCGAATTAAAGAAATTTATTATGAAAAACAAAACAATAAAGAAAAAGATGCAAAGGCTCGAAAAATAACTTAACGAAGTTTAACCACTTGCGCTACTATTTAGCTTTTGGTTCTGCTGCCGTACTTTACAATATAACACGCGATAAATGCCTATCGACGTGGTGTTTGGAACAAAAGCATCTCGACGTGCGTGGCAAGTTCTTCTAGCGCAAGTGGTTAATAACACTAATCGCGGCTTTACGAATAAAAAGATCAAATGAAAAAAGGTATTTGGAAATTTATCTTAGAAAATCGAAGAAACCGTTCTTCGGGAATTTGCTAAAGCTCCGATTGTTGAAAATTGATATTTCAAATTTGTATTTTTGAAACAACGAAAAAAGAAAATTTTAAGAAGAACGATTATTAAGGTTTTTCAAATTTCACAAGAAAACGTTGAGTGAATAAAACAAAAGTTGTGCCAATTTACAGGATTTTACGCGGATTTTTGAACGCGTAAAAAACAAAGTCATGGGAGTTTCCAAAAACCTAGTGATCGTTGAAGTTTATCATTAATTTTTGAAATTTCTTCGAGTAATTTAAGTAATTATCAAAATGGTAACTAGAATCGAAAGTTGGAATGAAACAACAGCTTTGAAAAATGCTAAATTTGTTAAATTCGTCAAATATCGAAAGATCAGCAGTTTCCAGAAAGCACTGACTTATCTTCGGAATAGATGATAGAAGAAATGAGCCGTTTATTTCGAAAGTGATTTGATATCAAATTATTTTTCCTCGCATTACGTATTGCAGAAATAAGTGCAGTTTTTTATGACATTTTCTTAAAATCCTTATCCGTGAAAAAATGTCGCTTAGAAGAAAATTTCGACTTATTCTTTCCGCTTAAGAAATTTTTTAAGAACCTATGGGAAAAGTATTTAAGAATTTCATTCGCAAACTTTGTCGATATTTTTTGAGAAATTTCAAAATCCAACTTTTGAGTAAATCTTGAAAAATCAATTGTGTCTTTTTCTGAAAAAAAAATGTCACTTCGTTTTTGTAAGACTCATCTGTAGAAAATTCACAAAGTTTATGTTTAAAAACTCGTAAAATATATAAAAATGAGAAACATTCATTTTTTGACGAAAAAAAAATCATATTATAATAAACAATTATTTCATCTTTGTAACAATAACGATTGTTTGACGATTACGACAGAGCATCTAAAGTAAAAAGTTAGAAGGAGATAGAAGCTTATGAAATATGTAAATAAAACGATGATATTGTAATATAACTTTTTTTTTCATAAGACACGTATAAAAGCACACTTTAAGAAAACACTTGAAATAGAACGATTGTTGTGTTCAAAGAAAAAAGAATAATTTAAGCAAGAGGAAGAAAGAAAAGTATTATTAATACCAAGCGTCTGATTTAAAAAAAAAACAGCAAGAGAAAAATCGTCACAGGAATATCCTGTGAAAAGAGTACAAAGTATTGTAAAGAACATTTTTCAAAGATGCAATCTCTTTTGTAAGTAATCGAGCGAAACAGTAAAAAAAATATACAATGCAATTTACATCTTTTCAAAGGTACTACGGTGAGATTATTTATTCTTAAAAAACGAATATACCAATCCGAGAGTAGTCCTTCAAAATTTCTTTTTCAATACTTTTGTACTTCTATTGTTATGATTTTGTTTCTTTCTTTTATCACTATAAGAATTGACAGACAACTTTTATGTTTGTAGATGCAATGATATACATCCAATGTTAATGAAATTTCAAAAAGTACGAATCCGTAGAATTATATTGCTTCTTTTTTCACATGCGATCAATAGAAAATAAGCGACAACAATTTCTCACTCTTCAAACAACTCAAAATTTTTGATCCGACTGTTTCTCAAATTACCTCAAAGTTTTTCTAATTTCACTGAAAATGTTGCTCCCGAAACTTTTTTTAGGAATCATCAGAGCAATATGCTCCGAGTGTTTATTAAATTTTGTCTAAATTACTCTGCAATGTCTCAATGTTTCTAAAATTTTTTCCAAGGGTTATTTCATGATGATAAAAAAGTTTATTATAAACCTTCTCCATGTTTCCCTAATCTTTTGAAATATTCTTTAACTTCTATAAATTTTTCAAACATGGTTTGGGTTGTTTCCTTAGTCGCTATACTGTAAATATTAAATTTTTTAAATGTTATTATCTTCTGGCTACACGACTTAGATATTTACAAATGAAGTAAATTAGTTGAGACCATCCCGATGGAACGTAGTCTGGGTCGAGATTGAGATTGGAAACTTTATCTAAATCAACTGAAATTATTTTTATTAGCAAATCTTGTAGTACCAAGACATTTTTCCATGTATCACTTTTCGCTTTAAAAAATGCGAGAAAAAGGTATATATAGTATTGCTATGTCTTGGTATTACAAGATTGCAATAAAATTAATTAAATACCTTTGTCTTGGTACTACAAGATTTGCTAATAAAAATAATTTCAGTTGATTTAGATAAAGTTTCCAATCTAAATCTCGACCTAGACTACATTCCATCGGGATAGTCTCAACTAATTTACTTTATTTGTAAATATCTAAGTCGTGTAGCCAAAAAAAATAATAACATCTCAAAAATTTAATATTCTATAAGTTTTGTTTATAATTTGTTTATTGTAAATTACTTATTATAATGCTTTCAAAGTGCTTCTGAAAGGGCTTCTATATGACACATAGTAATTTTAGAAAAATTGAGATAAATTGGAGGGCTTCCCTGAGGATTTCAGAGAATTTTTGGAAATTGTATGTAAACCGTTGTCCCACAATCTCAGAAAGGAAAACTATAAATTCCACCATACATTTTTGAAAATGGAAAGAAAAAAACTGGTGTGTCGTGAAAGAAAGTAATTGATATGCATACGTAATGAAACAGTTATTTTGTAATACTGTAAGGTTTTTGACCTAAAGAATGAAGGCACCAGCATTAGTTTCGTGTTATGCATTTTTTACAGTTTCTTTCCTCAGAAGATAAGTCATTGTGCGGGCAATCAAGAAACTGACATATATAAAGTGTTTGTACAACACGCTTACTGGAAACACTTGAACTTGAAAGTGCCTTAAGAGACGTTTTAGTTTTCATTCATCAAACAACGCCACTATGTTCTTTTTCGCATTGATCTTGGCAATTTTTACTGTAATCAAAACTGAACATTTGCAAGATTTTGAAGTTGTACGTTTACCGCTTTCTAATTTTAATGATCAACTTGAGGTAATATCGATATTCTAACTTCTTTGGTAAAAGTGCGAGTAAGGAATATTATGCAGAGGTTGTAAGATGCCAAGTTCATAGACAAAAAGATATTTAAATTTCATAAATTTGTTGCTGTTAATTACAATTAGTATGATTTTTAAAAAAAAGAACAAAAATTTGTCGCTGTAATAATATATTTAAGAAAAAAAAAATTGTTAGCTGAAAATATGTGTAGGAAAATTTTAATTTGCATTATTTGGCGACTTACGATCTCCGCATGGTATCAGACATGGGGGAATTAAAAGAAAGGTTTTTTGGTGTTTTTAAAAATTGAGTTTGTGTCTATTAACAAATTTTCCAAGGGAAACTGTAGAAAATGAGGGGGAAACTATTCGTAACTGTCATTACTCGGTCAATTCACAAGTAACTTACATTTTTGATAGGACATTTATAGCTACCAGGCAAGTTACTTATGACTCGACTTAATAAAAGCAAATATCACCTTTTCTATTGAACTCATGTGAAAACTATGCAAAAAATTGCTGTTTTAGTACTGGATCATCAAATAACTTTCGTAGAAGAACTATAAAAGACTGCAAATTAAATTTGTACACATATAGGGAATAATCCTTTGTTGGTCATTACATAATAATATATTTATAAATGCCTTTTGTTCTTACTTGAGACCAGGTATGAATAATTCTTATATTAATATACATTTTGGTTCTAGTTTCGAACCGTTTTCGGTATAATTGTTTACGATTGTATTTATAATGTCGTCGAGATAATCGATTTTTATTGCAATTGTAACAATTACTGTGTCTTTTTATATATAGAACGTACGTCGATATTAGAATAATTTATATCTGGTCTCATGTAAGAATAAAAAGAATTTATAAATTAAATTTGTATTCGATAAGTTTTATAAGTGGTTTTTTTCACAGTTTTTCACAGTTTTCTATTATTAAAATTCAGTGGAAGCAAATTCTTCTGATTAAAATAAATACAGAATTCATAGTTTTAGAATTATTCCTTATTTCATTATCATTTTTTTTTAGAAATTTATTTAATGTTTATAGTATTTATATATATAGTTAGTTACCTATAGCCTTTATTCCTCGTTTAATTTATTTTATTGTGACTATGGTTTTAAATATTTAAATTTTATGTGCGTATGCGTTTGTATCATTTTTATTTTTGATACAAGTTACTTTCGGTAAATGTGTTTTTTCATGAAATTTCATGAAATTAAAAAATAAGTTTTTGTTATTTAATGTTTCATAACATTATGGTGATTTATTTTAGGTACCAATAAGTTTTACCGTATTTGGACAGAAAATTGATTTAGATTTGAAAAGAAATGATATTCTCTTGAGTCCACGGTTTCAAGTTTGGAGGCATAATGAGAGTGGGTTTG
Organism: Gasteruption jaculator; assembly: GCA_949825005.1. Taxonomy (NCBI): domain Eukaryota; kingdom Metazoa; phylum Arthropoda; class Insecta; order Hymenoptera; family Gasteruptiidae; genus Gasteruption; species Gasteruption jaculator. The sequence continues at coordinate 3,852,825 of OX463761.1, forward strand.
AAAAAGTGCCAGAGCTGTCGAAATTTATTTCATGCCATTATCTGCATAAGGACGAGGAAAGTTCTGCTGCTTTAAGTTTCTGTGAACGACGAACTGTTGTAAGTTTAATGCTAAAAATTTGAAATACGACAAAGGACACTTATTGTTTCAGTTCCAAAAAATAGAAAATTTTTTAACTTTAACTCGCTTACTTTTGAAAAATCTTTATCCAATTCTGTTGAAAATTATCATGGATATTTGTAGAGCAGTCTCCAAAAAAATTCTGTAGTTGTTTATGTGTTTCTTAAATCTATGTCTCTATCAAAGAATTATCTGTTTTTTTATACGAATCCAAATAACAGAAAATTGTCGTGAGCGATTTGATTCATCTCCAATTTAAGTACCTTTATAGTAAGAAAATCCTACAATTTGTTTATTCATACAAAATATTCCGTTATCACAAAATAGTATCTGTTATGACAATATTTAACAATTATCACATTTTTTCAAGTTAACAAAGTCAATACAAGTTGAATACAAAATTCATCCGTCGAGAGTTTGAAGAGTCCCAGTTTGTCAAATATGTTAATTTGTCTGGAAATAAAATCGTAGCAAAACCGCATATTATTTATCCGAGGAAATGATATGTCAGGTGCTCCTAATATTATTGGTACTAAACAATTTCCAAACCCCCCCAATTAAAAAAGGTATTACTATAAAAAAAAATTATTACAAAAGCATGAGCTGTAACAATTGAATTATAAATTTGATTTCCAATTTTTCCAATTAAAATTCCATTTATACCTAATTCTATTCGAATTAATAACCTTATCGAAGACCCTAACATTCCAGGTCAAACAGCAAAAATAAAATATAATGTTCCAATATTTTTATGGTTTGTAGAAAACAACCATTTGTTCATTATTTATTTTTTATTCTTACAGCTAAAAAATTATTGGTAATAAATTTGTCCGGTCAATTAAGCCAGCTACAGTTTAATTAACCCTGTATAGACTGAATTTTCCTTCATTTTTGTTGAATTAAAAAAAACTTTGAACGGTATCCTCAACCCTTAGCTAGCCGACTGGGGTCTGAAACGCCTCAACCTAGTTCAGCTCCAATTTAACTATCTTTATAGTAAGAAAATCCTACAATTTTTTTATTTATACATTTAACAACTGTTACACACTTTTTCAAGTTAAAAAACCCAACAGCTTGCGCGCAATACAAATTTTTATTGGTCGAATTTGAAAAACGCCAGTATTTCACCAATGTTATTCTGGTTAATTGGACTAGCCACAGTGTAATTAACCCCGGATAGGCTAAATTTTCCTCCGCTTTAAACAAAAGGTAAAAAAACAGAAACCAAGAATTACTGATAATGGCAAAATTGAAGGAAAAAAAAGAACAAGCTTCAAAATTAAATATTACCTATAATACCCTCATTTTTTGTTTCTTTTTTTTTCATTGCTAAAATTTCTTTTGCAAAATAGGGAGAACAGCCTACGTCATGGAAAAATAACTCAATGTCCTTTTTTCTTTTACTTCTTTCAGGAAGGATTTATTTTATTCGACAATGAAACTTTCGAAATAGCTCCGGTGAAGTTCTCCACTTCAACGGAAGATCACATCATCAAAGGACGATCCGATGATTTCCTGGGAGAGCCACATATCGTCAAAAGAGCCTTTATCCCGAATGGCAGAAACGATTTTTTGTCAAAGAAACTTTTCTTCGCTGAAGAAAAAGTAGATAATCCATCCGAAAATTTTAACGGGGACGTCTTTGGATCGACAGCATCCAAACCGGAATTTTCTAAAAAATTCTATTCCAAAGGGAAACTATTCGAGAATTCAGAGACGAATCCGCAACGTTTGTACGAAAGTAATACCGTTGAAGATTTCCTCGAGGATCCGTTTGATATCGAAGGGGTTGAATTCACGACGGAGAATGATGAGTTTTCCATGGGACCTCGGCTGGTGAAAAGGGCGTTCCCACGAAGTAAGACGAAAAACGCGAAGAACAATCCCTGGAAAGTGGGAAAAAGATTTTTAGCGAGACCTGGTCAGAGAAACTATGGGAAACGAAAGGGTCTGACTCTAGAATTGGCGGTGTTTTTCGACGAGCCTGGGTATCGGCTTTTCGCGCCATATCTCAATCGGGAGGAAGAAAAAATGCGTGACATGTTATTAGCGTACATAAATGGGATACAGGCTATTTATCATCATCCAAGTTTAGGAGTGGACATTGATATTTCCTTAATACGTCTCGACCTAATGGAACGGCAACCTTATGATTTGCCGCATTATAATGGCGAGAGAAGTTCTTTGTTGGACTCGTTTTGCGATTATGCAAAAAAGCACAATCCCAAGAGCGACGACGATCCTTATCATTGGGACATGGGGCTCTATATATCCGGGCTGGACTTCCACGTGATGGAAAACGGTCGCAGAAATAGCGTAACCATGGGTTTAGCCACAGTTGGTGGTGTCTGCATCGATGAATATTCCTGCGTCATTGCTGAACTTGGTGTTACTAATCGTTTTGGCAAACCTTATCCGTCCGCTGGTTTTACTTCCGTATACATTGCAGCTCATGAGATTGGTCATAAGTAAGTTGATACGTAGTGATTGACTTCAAGGATCTCTCTTTTTTTTTCTTTTTTTTTTCATATGGGAACTGGTTTTCAAGAATTTTTCTTACCGCTTCATTTCTGCGGAAGTGAAGAACTCTAATTTTTCGATTACTCAAGTTTTTTTCTTTTTTGGTTCCCCTTTGGTTTCGCACCGCAAGTTTGGTGCCATTAAAGATCGTTGGCGAGATAACGGGGATGTGAAGGATTCAATTTTTTTTTATCACTCGGGTATTTGTTTAGTTCTCTTTTGCTTTTGAAAGATTATTATGTTTGGGAAAAATAACAATATAAAAATCGCAGGGAAGTAATAATAAAAATAACAACAAGAACAACAACAACAACAACAACAATAATAATAATAATAATAATAATAATAATAATAATAATAATAATAATAATAATACTGATGATAATAATAATAATAATAATAATAATAATAATAATAATAATACTGATAATAATAATAATAATAATAACAATAACAAGCGAAAAATAGCAGAATAAATTTCTAATTTATTTTTATTAAAAATTCTTGGTAGGATAACGAAGGTAAAGGCCTTCGATTTTTTGTATTACTCCAGTATTTGTCTAGTTGACCTTTGGTTCTGCAAAATTACCAAATTTGAGGAAAATGACAGAATTAGGTTTCAAATTTATTTCTATTTCAAAATGTCGATGTAGGGTAACTGGATCCTAATAGCAAATCTCGGCATCTCGAAAAAGTATATTACATTTTTCAAATGTACTTGACGACATTTATAGTTCTATTACAAGGAGAAAAAATTAGTTTCGCAATAATAAAAATTGCATGAAAACATAAGAAAAGACGTTCATGACGTAAAACAATAATATCAACTAGGAAAATACTAGATATCCACAAAAAACAAACAATTAACCCCAACTTCTATTATAATTGTTTGTAATAACATTTTTATATGTCACTTTTGCAAAAATGATTTTTCTTTGGATATCAAATTTTTTCTGCGTGACCTTAAAACTCTTGAACATCTTCTATAAAGGGAAGTGTCAAGAAAGTCTACATTTACCTTCAGACTTTACATTTCAACAATTTTTCATTCCTCGGCAACTTACATTTAAGTTTTTCAACCGGTTTTTCTCTACTCTTGAGAAGCGTTGTATAAAAACGCATAAAACGTGAGTCACTTTTCTGGAAGATATAAAGCTGCAGCTTTCGTATGGAGAAAACAACGAATTTTATGTCTCTCAGAAACCTAATTGGAAAAAATATATGATGATTTCTTAATTATATTCACGTTTGAGTAGACAAATATAAGGGAAAAGTAGGGTGTAAATGTGCATATACCCGGCACCATCAATGGTGCAATCTTATCAGAAATGCTATTAACCCCTTAAGGGAAGAGTAAACTGAAAAATGAAAATTCGCTGCTGTTGTCTTTAAACCTTTTTTTATGGTTCCCTAGGAGTAAAATGAGGTTTTTAAGAGATTCCACCTAGTGACAGCCCTTCTCACCTTTGGTGAGAAAAGTCGTCAACAATGTTGTTTTTTTTTGTAGTCCACGTGACACTAATTATTTCTAAAAACCACCCGAATTTGTTTTCTAAATTAGGATGCGATTCATGGATATATTTTTCTCGGTCTCCTAATAAAAACGTATAATGAAATGAAGAATTTCTTTCAGCTTAGGGATGCATCATGACTCAACGAGCAACTCATGTCCGAAGGATGGCTACATAATGTCACCGAGCCGTGGGACTCAAGGGGAAACCGTCTGGTCCGAATGCAGTCGCTCGGTGGCATTAAACTTGGGACAAACGAAACCCTGTCTCCTGGACAGAAGCACGCTGGTGTATGACAAATCGCTGGACCACATGAAATTCTTGGAACTACCAGGAAGAATCTGGTCGGCGAAGGAACAATGCGAAGTTCTGCTGAGGGACAAGGACGCTACTGCCATAACGTCGGATCTGGTTTGCGATTCTTTGCAGTGCAAGACACCTCACAGAAGTGGCTATTATTTTGCGGGCCCAGCCTTGGACGGGACCTATTGCTCCTCCGGAAGAGAATGCCGCGGTGGTGAATGCGTGCAAAGATCGCAATTCATAGGCTCGTCGGAGAACAACAGAGTCGTCAAAGGAGGCTGGAGCGCATGGCGAAAGGAACCTTGTACGAGCGGTTGTATTGAAAAATCGAAAGGGTACCAGCAACGACATCGACTTTGCAACAATCCACCGCCAAAGAACACCGATTCTGGATGCGAAGGGCTCGCCTACGACATGGTTTTGTGTTCGGACGAAGATTTATGCAGAAAGGACGATCAACGCGAAACGGTGATCGAGTTCGCTACGAAGAGGTGCCAAGAGTTCAGCGAAAGATTGACTGTGTTGGACAAGGAGGGAATTGGCCTGCAAGCGCCACATGAGTCCATAAGACCGTGGATGTCTTGTGCCATTTTCTGCAAGCGAAGGGACATCCAGTCTTATTACACGCCCCGCATTGAATTGAACGACCTGGGTCTGGACCCGTACTTCCCGGACGGCACCTGGTGCCATTCGGAAAACGGCCAAAATTATTATTGCCGACAACATCACTGTTTACCGGAAAATTTCAGTTTCCAGAAACTGCTCCTCAAGTCTTTTACGAATACGCGCACGAATGACTTGACTTTGGTCGACCTGGGTCCGCAAAATGCAAGACCCGGGGACAACATTTCGGAACAGTTGATCAAGTATCACAGTTTAAGTGCCAATGGGTTCCCATTATTGACCTCCTTATCACCGAGTGTCACGAACCCACCCAATGAGGATGATTGGACCGATAAAGACTATATGGAATTACCTCAAGTTATGTAATTCTTATACGCCGAACAAAATTTATAGTAATTCTAGCTATTGTCGTAGTTGAATAAGGCATAAAACATATATTTCTTGTAATTTTAAGAACATTTATTGTTATTCCGAACTACTTTCATGTTTGAGTCAACTAGAAATTAAATAATTAATGACCTTATTTTTTTCGTTATGTGTAGCCAAGTAGCGCACAAAGGTTTCAAAAATGTTACTTTGAAATGATGTATCAACATAATATCTATTATTTCATGAAATTTAAGACATTGCAGCAATATTTAAGAAATATTATCACAATGTTGCAATATTCGCACAGAAAATGGAAAGTGGGATATTTTTAGAATAAGTAAAAAAACGCATTTGCAACGAATTTACAGTATTGTTCTGTAAGAAGGCCAAAATATTGCTCACAGGGTGGAGCAGTTATATATTAAACATTCTGGTAGAAATCGTGCAAACTTCTTTACTTCTTTACTCGTATATCCAAAAGGACTTATCGATCCATCGATATAAAAACTTAACACAAATATTATTCCAAATGTTGATGTTTCAAAAACTTATTATACCAAATTTCATATTCCAATCAAAAAAGTCAAAAAACCATCTTATTTCTTGCAATCTTCCTATATGCAAATTCCAAACTATTATAGCCATTGAAAAATAATTTGTACAATCAGGGTCTGCTAACCTATAATGTTACAGGTTATACTACTCATTGTGAGTATTCAAGAGGGATATCAACTTTGTCCCGAATTTTGTCTTCTTTAACGCACTTTTGTGGTTTTCGTAAAACTGTTTAGACAGGGTTCTTGTAAGATTCCACAAAGAGATTGTCGATGCAAATGCTATTGCTGTCAGACAAATATGTATGAGCTCCTTCAATAAGGCTACTGAACTTGTTCAAAGACAGTATTCTTAAAATGCAGTGACATCATTGTTAAAAGCAGTATAAGCTTTCTTTTAAGAATAAGTGAAACGAAGAGGTAGAAAGACAAACCGTGAAATTGGAGTTTATCAACATTGTAATTGGAAACCTTGTCTTATTGAGAAAAAATGTATATAAAGCTCCCCACTATGGGTCTACATGAAAAGATTTCAAATTTCCTGGATGCACAAATAAGCACAGTATTCAGGGTTTTTTTTCCAATTTTTACATTGAGAATAAAGCGTTTGTACGTGTGTGTATGCGTATATGTGTGGCAAATGAGAGACGAGGGAGAGACACATTGAAATTTTCAATGCTAAAGACTATCACTGTGTAGGAAAAGAAAGAGAAAAAAAGAGGATTGCTGAGTGTTAAGTCCATGACGTCATCAACCTGGCTATTTTAGGAGTCTCAATACTACGCTGACATCAAATATAGTATGGAAAAATGGCCTACAAATATTATCTAAATAATCTCATTTCACACCAAAAAAAAATGATAAGGCTGCATCATCTCATTGTGATTGTCATGACTATTTTTGGTTATCTCTATTTCGACTTTTAGTATCGATACGTTTAGTACCTCTTCCGAATTGTTTCAAAGGGCAATACAGACAATAAAGTAAGAAATATATCCATGTCTATTTTAACAACGTTCAGAAACCAAATGGAAAGTGATGAAAAACTTAGTGTTTTGATAGTTAAGCTTTTGATGAATGTTTACTCATATGAGCTGGAACTATCACCGATTTTTTGGATTCTTCACGTTTCGAAGTTCTATTTAAAATATGTAGATATGTTTTAAAGAGTTCTAGTTGGATATACATATAGTTTAATTGGAACAAGTTGGGAAATACAGATAGTTTAAAGTACAATATAATTTTATAAAAAATCAATTCCCTTTCCTAAGTTCCATCAGGATTTTTTGTTTCGTTTTGCAACTTTCAAAATCTCAAAAACACCTCAAAATAATAAAAATTCAATATTTGTCCTTCAATTTAACTGAAGGAAGTTAAATTGAAGGAAGTTCATCCAAGTTTCTCTGCATAAGAACGTAATTGAAAAAAAGTAAGATAAAAAGCAGCAGAGAAAAGACAGTTTTTGCTTACTGATTTCAAAACTACGATACTCTTTATATTTTTCCATTTTCCAATACATTTCTTAAAACTTGACAAATTCAAGGGGAAAATTTGAACAAATCTTCAATACATGGACCGTTTATTTTGAAAGTGGTGTAAGTCCACTTGCAACCAGTAAATATACATTACGTTAGTTCAATTTGCCTAAAATAAATTTATATAATCAACTTGCATCTTGATAAATCTCTAGAAATATTGCCAAACTCGATATAATTAACCTGTATTTTTTCACTGACCGATATGCTAACTTTTAATTTTGTCGAAACAAAAGAAAATGGACTTACACCGCTTTCAAAATAAACGGTCCGTATGTGTAGATGATAAAAAGTTGTACTCCGATATGATTTGATCAACAATATGAAAAAAGAAGAAAGGCGAATGTATGCGCTAAATGTCACCTTTGTTGGTACCATTAACAATCGCAGGAAATACATATTTTCACTTTTTCTTGCTGTATTATTTCTAAAATTGCCCACTTTGGCGAATGTTTTATTGCTTGTCAATTCATTGTTAAACAAAGTACGCCAAAGAAAAAACAAGTGCAACAATTTCCAACAATTCATTTTTAATTATTTTACAGTCGGTGAACGAATTCACAGTTTTTAGTTTAAACATAAATGGTACAAATCCAAAATAATAATGAGAGGTTATGTTTAATGGTACAATTTGTTTAAAATTTTTCATAGTTTTATAGGATAACTTAAAATGCTTTTGAATAATACGAGTGTTCGGGTTTATTGAATGGTAGAAATTTGGAAAGTGAAATTCCAAAGCTATATTTCATGTGATTATTAAAAAAAGAGGGAATAGAGAAGACTTTAAAGTTCTAAAAAAATTGTCAACATTAAAATTACTTATTTGGAATCGTAATATTACTATTATTACTAATACATATATTATTGTTATTATTATTATTAAGCTTAATATCTGCAAATTATTATTTGATTTTTCAAGATTTTGAAAACGTCAGTTTTTGAAGATTTTTCAATCTACTCAATTTTTGCGACTTCCCATAAAATTGATTTTGAATTCTTTAGAGCAAAAAATTGGTTTTTGTAAGACAATGACTCTCGCTGGTTAAAACTGAAAGTATTTCAGTCTAGTCTTCAAGCTTCCAAAATTTACATATTTACACATTTCGAAAAACTTCATTCTTGGAACTCTTGCAATGGTAGTAGTCTGTATATTTGGAATTCTTCTAAATCTATCAAATCTTATTCATTACAAGTTTATTGCAGGCAGACACGAACGATTTTTTAATTGTTTTTATAAATAAACACCGAGGTGTAAACTGAGATTTTTAAGTTCTTAGAGTAACACCTATAAAATTTTCAATCTTTTGTTTCTATTATAGATGAAAAGTGAAAGCATTCAATAAATGATTTTATATTGCAGCATGTAATCGAAATTTCGCAAAAAACAACAACAAAAACTTGAGATTAGTTTTTTGAAAAATATTATTTCACTTCAAAAAATGTATTTCTAAAGCAAAGGACAAATGGATCACAAAGTTTTAGAATTTTTAGTTTGCATATTTTATTTCTCGAATTTGTACTTCTCTAACCTTTTAAAAACCCCAGTCTTTTAAAACCCTTTTAACAATTCTTCAAACATTTTTACATATCGATTTTGAAATCAGCCTTAGAGACTAAGTTTGTAAAGTCAGTCTTTCAAGTGCAACTTTCAAACGTAAAAATAGTTTCCTTCAGAATTGTTAAAATAGCAGTATTAAAATAAGGGATGAAAGCTTTTCACATAAAATTTTGTGGTACTTGCTAAGTACTTTTTTCAACAATTTTCAGTTTATTATAAAATAATATGTTTCAATTCTTTCATAATTCTGACTAGAATATTGTAAGTAATCTTTTATACCGAGAATGTTGCAAATTTAAGTGCGCTAGCAGAAATTAAAAAAAAATTTACATCCATTTTGTTTATAAATAAATACAGCTGGTGTCGAATATTTTACTTGGTGAACAAAATTCGATAAAAACGAATTACGAAGGGAAAGTGTAGAAACTTTCGTATGATCCAAAACCATTTTTTGAGGAGATAAAAAGTTTGAAAAAAATTGTAACTACAATATTTGTTTATCTTGTGAATTATCGACAATATAATTTCATTACATAAATTTCCATACATACATACATACTTCGATTTACATTTGTAGTCTTCTGTTTTTTTATAAAGCATTCATTCCTTCTTCGTTATTATCATTACCAATTTATTACTTTAAATCATTCAAGCGATACATTTACAGGCAAACGTTTCCCAACGGTAAACATACATTTGATGATCAGTCCTACTGTTCATGACAATGTACGAAATATCGTAAAAAACCACAATCACTCGTCAAGAAGCAAACATTCATGGACTCGAGCAAACAAAAAATTATTATAACTTATTATAACAAAGCCTTTTCATTCTTTCGGTTTCCTTTATTCATTCTTCAATCACACTTTTTGTCCACTAATTTATAATTGAGGCAAAAATGAGAAACTATTTCTTTCTCATAATTATTACTGTTTTTTTTATATCAACATAAAGTAGTTTTTCGCTTTATTTTTATTCGTTTCAAGAATCCTCGTTACATAAAGTAACTCAGAAACATAAAGTTTGGAATCGCCTTTCTCAAACTTAGAAATGTGAAATTAAATTCACGTTCAGCAACTTTTTTAGAATTAAAATATAACTTCAGCAGCATGGTTGTAATAAGTATGAACAATTTTTTTCTAAAAAAAAAATAATAATATTAGACGATTCTTTCTGTTAAGTAAATATGAAATTGAAATCTTTTTAGACTGCTTAATGAATTTCCAAATTTTTCCTGTTTACCGTCTCAAAAAAACTACATTACAGTACTACTAACATTTGACTTTTGCCTAAATACGCTTACTTTTAAAACTGAAAAATGGAATATAGAATATACTTGAAAAAAAGTACCAAAGTTTTGAAACAAATCGAGATGATCATTTTCACAAAGATAATGGTGAAAACGCTGATTTTGAAACAAGCAAAAATAAATGCAAAAGAAAACTACTTCATAATCTTATAAAAATCGCAACCTACTGAGAAAACTTCTATACTTTTTAAATCTATCTCTTTTTACCCCAACTGCGACGATTACAAATTAAATCTACATCGTGTACAATCCATCATTTTTTACTTCGCAATATGTACTATAACGTACAAGAGTCTTTAGTCTCGTGTTTAAAATTTTCTCTTTCTGTAAAACTGGGAGTTCTAACAATGCGATTATTTTTCGTGTCTTTCCTCGAACATTCTTTTCTTAATTTTTTTCCATTTTTCGTTTTTATTAAACATCATGATTTCACGTTCAATTTGGTAAAGTGTCGTACAGTATATCCTTGGCACTTTGCGTTAAAGTTTCGGGGAATTTGATGTCGAATGAAACCAAAAGATCCCCTTTCCTAGACGGTTCTTTTGGGAATGGAAGTCCATGTCCTTGAATTCTTTTCACCATATTTGGTTTGACGATTTCTCTCGTTAAATTCAAAGTAATTTTTTCACCCGTTAGAGTTGGAACTTCTACGACGGTACCGCATAAAGCTTGCTTTAGCGTCATTTTACATGTGTATCTAATGTCACTGCCTTCCCTCCTAAATAATGGATGTGGTTTGTCTCGAATGATAAAGACAATGTCAGCAGGAACTTTACCGCGGTATTGATCACCTTCTTTTTGGAAAGTTATCTTTGTACCTGCTTTCCATCCTGGTTTCACATTGATCGTCAAAACTTTATCTTCTTTCCTAGTGCTGCCATCGGGCTGAACGACTCTCCTTGAGATCTTCATTTTTTTGGTGCAACCTTTGAGAATATCTTCTAAACTAACATACAAATCATGTTCGATGGCTGGGTCTTGTGTACGATCTTTTCCAACTCCGCCACGAACAGTGTTCGGTCCAGCGAAGTTAAACGAATGCGATCTGAACGCACCACCACCACCACCTTGTCCGACACCTTGTCTCTGTCCTCCCATTCCCATAATGAAAGGGTCATCCATTTCCATGTCATCGTCTTGGAAACTGAAGACTCTACCTCCAGGACCCCCGAAGTCGAAAAATGATGGAAATCCCGTTGCGGAACCGAAGAACTGTGCAAATGTAGCTCTTGGATCTCCATGGAAGGTGTAAGTGGTACCACCACCGCCACCACCAGCCGATGCACCTCCTTTCAGTCCTTCTTCGCCAAATTTGTCGTAAACTTCACGTTTTTTACTGTCCGACAAGACTTCGTAGGCCTCTGCGATTTCCTTAAACTTTTCTTCCGTACCTGGACTGCGATTTTTATCTGGATGATATCGTAAGGCTAGCTTTCTATAGGCCTTTTTGATTTCATCGTCGGTCGCTGTTTTGTTGATACCTAAAATCTTGTAGTAGTCTTTCCCCATTTTTGCAGGAATCTGTAACATGCGAAATTTCAAGATAGGTTAGGAAATCTGATGGTTTACAAAGTTTTTTATTTATAGTGCTACTTCTTCATTTTTAAATCTGTCGAAAGTTTGCAAATCATTTTTGCGATTAGAACACTAGTAAAATCTACTTGATGCATTGATTTATACTAAACTATAATCAATATCAACCTAGATGGGAGCGAAACGCATCTTTTACAAAATGAAAAAAGTTTACTGTGATTTGGTAAAAGTTCTTATTGTTTGAGAGTATGGATTATTATTTTATTGTAATCAAAGTATTTATTTATTACAAAAATAACAGATTTCTCGTAATTTTTTAAGTTACTAAAAAGATCCTTCTTACTTTATTTGAAGACACGAATGAAAAAAATGATATAAAGTAGTTCATTTATTAACTTTTTAATAAAATGCAAAAAAGAATTATCCTATTATCATAATTGGGGCATTTTCATGATTTTTCTTTATCTCCTATTGTTAAAATATCCCTAAATCTTTGAAGTCCGAATTCAGTATATTTTGGTAATGAAAATTTTGTAAGTTCAAATTACAATAATAATTATCATCGTTCTCATGTTAACAAAGTACAGAATTTTTCTGTGACCTTAATAATATTCAAATGTTGATTCGGCGACCAATAATTTGGAAATTATCAAATGTTTTCAGGAATGACTAATAAAAGTAATAGAAAGTTTTAATGATACGATAATAAGAATGAAGGTGAAACGGAACTAATATTTGTAAAATAATTAAAAATAGTATTGAAAAAAAAGAACAGAACATATTGATTCAGTGTGGACAAGATTTGTTTGAAGGACAATGTCGAAGGATACAGAGAAAGTAATGACTAACTCAAAAACGTAAATGGAACTGAGTTTTATTGAAATCAAGAAATAAAATATAAAACTTTTGTAGAAAAACTTGGAAACTTTTATCATTATTTCTACAGAATATGTGTTCCGTTATTACACGCTTGTCAATATTTCAATATCAATATCTATTCCAATCTATGTATGTAATATATTCCAGGCAGCTTCTTTTCTAATTGACTTCACATGGGAGGTAACAAGGTTTTCAACAATAGTCTTTTTTTTTAGAAAATAAATGAGTAACTGGTAGAATCTAGTTTACAGGTCATTAAAAGAGCAATCATCTATGATAACAAAAATAATGAAGCTTATAAACATTATAATTACAAAAAATAAACGTTGATAAACTTTATTGGACCTGTGACTCTTTATAGTTTTATAGCGTTTTAAAACTTCTTTACAACCTTAGAATGCTTGGAAGTGTCAAATTTTTAATTACTTTACTTTTCAAAATGATGTTATAAAAACAGTTGAGCAGTTAAGTGCACACTTTGACACCTGATGTTACACTTTCTGTTCTCCAAAGATTAACATAATATTTTTATTCTGTCAAAAACATTAATAACAAATATCAGTGTTGACTTAACATTGCTTACCGAACTGAGATATTACAAATGAAAGTTTCAGTTATAGACCTTAAGAATGTATAAAGTCCACGTAATTAACAATTTGTCTCTCTCTCAACTTTAATTCTATTTCTTTCATTTTTAATAAAGAAAATAATTTGAAACCCTTAACTGGAGTCCGAGACACCTCGACCTAATGCAGTTGCAATTTAACCCTTTCGCTACTAATGGTGACTATAGTGACCCGTCGATCTATTACAGAAATGGAGCCAAAAATCAAGCTAAATGCTATCGACTATCTTTTCTCTATTCGCAAACAAATGCAGGCGTTGTTCAATGTTTTTTTTTATCATTTTGCTTTTAAAAGTAAATGTTACAAAATCATTTTTGAGACAAAAGTCTTGGCCCCGAATGCTGAAAACTGCGCGTGTTCAAAGTCACTCCACGGCGGGGACCACCATAGCAAAAAGGTTAAGCTTCTTCGTAATGAGAAAATTATACAATTTTTTTCCTAAGTATTACATTTTCCTAAATTATCTATCAGAATGGTATTTAATAAAAGTAAAAAAAAAGCTAAAACGTTGTTATGTATGCTCGTTGCAAGTTCTCAGTACGTAAATTTTTGGCAAATAGATTCAAACTGTTGTTGAGTAATGCAATTTTTGATTTGCCAACATTAAAAATTCCAATCTTTATTATTTATTAAAGTCCTAATTTACAAATGATATGTTTTTAAAACAGACTAAATTAATGGAAGCACTAGGGAAGAGGTCGGAGTATTTCTGAAATGTGAGATTGGGAGGGTTCAAATTTCGCTATACTCATTGTGAAATTATTATATATATTCAAATTGTATTTATTTAACATCCTTTGTTGAAACAACAAATGTAAATTCAATTGGCTCTTTACACTTCTGAAGTTGTTTTGATAATACCCAAAAACTTCAAAGTTGCTATAGTCCCACATAGACACGAAGAAGGAATTATTCCTAAAAAGTGTATGTGTATGTGTAATACGCGCAGAAATAAAGGATGAATTTTTATTTAAACAACAACAAATAGAAAATTAAGTAATATTGCTGAAGAAACTGTTCTTTCTACACGAATTTTTCTATTTTGTCACTCTTACCAAGCCACGCAGGACACAGAAAATATAAACCCTAATATTTGCACAAATTCTATTACAGTAAATTTTTTATTTAAAAATACATCTTTCTTTATGCAATACTACTGAAATTCATGATTTTTACCCTATTAACTATGCAAGGTCATAAGTAAGTATACACTCTAGGAATATAATTCTGAGTTACAGATTGAATGCATCCATTAATTAAAAACGTAAAATGGAAAAAACATTTTAAGCTTTTTCTTCCTATTAATCTACTAATGTTAAATTAGTAATGAAATATAATAGTAATAAAATAAAACATGAATTTACATTCATAACAAAGGACATCATACACAAAGAATCGTATAAATACTATTGTTTATTCATGTCACACTGAAAACGGCTGATCATTGTATATCACAATTCTCAATTGACCACTTGTTTATGCATAAAATAGCAGTAAATTAAACAGCAGCGAAATATACGTTATCACACAGCACGGCAACTGAAACGTCGAAGGAGCGTAATAATGCAAGTAACAGTAAACCTTTAAATTACTCATTCAAATAGAAGGACGAGATCATTCTCGAAGTTTCGCGAAACGAAAAAGAAAGAAAGAAACGTAAGATAATATAACGTGGAAATCGCTTCGGTGGCGGATGGGAAGAGAAAAGAGACACGAGTTATCGGTAACAAACATTGTTCTTACTTATAATATTGATTGGTTAACCGTTTTAGTGCCAGGCGTCTTCTTTTGTTTCCAAATATAAAAATTGCCAAGCGGCGCGATAGCGCTCTTTTCATTCCCGATTTCAAAAATGCTGGCATTTTTGGACATGGAGTCGAAGAAGCGCGATTGCGCCGCTTGGGGCACTAAAATGGTTATTAAGCACGTCTTTATATATCAAACCTTTACTCTTACATTGTTAGAGCAATAGAAGAAAATAATTTCTTTCAAATAAGGTTACGTTCTGAAAAATCCATAGTGTCCATTTGCAAAACCCCTCGAGTCGCGAACTATATGTTGGATACATATCTTGTGTGTGTGTGTATATATATATATATATACTATATGTATCCCATAAATAATATATTGTGATGGAAATTATTAGCAGTTTTTAATTAACTTCGAGTAAAAAACATTCTTTCCTTCAAGATTCCGTCTTTAGATTTGTATGCCGTCCATTTTTTGCCTTTTAAGTGTAGCATCCACGTTATATCACACCTTTTCGTTACCTGTCTCTTTTTACAAAAAAGTCCACGTGAATGAATCGTTACAATGGCGCATTAAGAATCGACGAGTTCGTAATTCCTGACATTTCGTCGCGATGAAATAAAAAAAAAGGAGAATCTGTGTAGGGGTACGGAAAAAAAAGAAGGAACTTTTGCATGCGGGAAATCATTCTCGATTGAATTCATTTCAGGGGACATTGAATGTTCTTTCTTCCACTAACACACCCACACGAATCGTACACGTCTATTTCGGGCTATGATGGGTACGGATACGGTAAGGAAGATCTTTCCGTGGCTTCTGTTCTCTCTATTTTATAATGCTACGACGATTCCAAGCAATTCAAAAATAAATGCTATCCGAGGGAACTCCAACCATAAGGAAACACAAGGAAATTGATAGTTTCAGCTATCCGCTATTCTCGTACTCGTGAAACATATTGTCTCTCATTTTTTTTTGTATCTTCCTACTAAAAAATGACTACTGTCAACCATATTTTTCATGAGCTCCTAAAACAATCAAACCAAATCTTTCGTGGGAACCATCAAATTGGCTTCTTCGCGTTTCTTCCCTTTCACCACAAATTCAATATCATTTTAATATACTTAATTATTCCGATGGGATACTTACAACTATTGACTTTTAGGTTGAATGCAATTTTTTATCCTTTCTCTCGATTATGCACTAGATTCACTGAAATGTATCTTTAATGATTTGAAATATCTCTTTCCGAATCCAATTGCAATAATTGCAAAAAGCCTCCCTTTTTGTAACGTATGTGAGAAATATTTAATCGATCGATAAAAATAATTCTACACTTCGCGTCTCGTTACGAACTAAAGAATCACGTAGATTTTACAGCTCATATATACAAACTTTCCTTCTAGTGGATTCCGGAACTTTCGAGAACTGACCTGACGCCAATTTCCGTACTGCTTCAGTGACGTTGCGCGAGCTTCGATATCTCGAATGTATTTAATTTCACTTATGAAAAACCACTAAAATTCAAGGTACTCTTTTCTATTATACAACTTGATGTTGTTGTTAAATGTAAGCACAATTTTTGAGCAATTTAGTCAAATGTATGTGAGATTTCCAAATTCGTTTGTAAATATTGAAACTCTTTAATATTATTCTGGCGCTACTGTTCAATCTGAAGTTAGGGGACACCGATACGTCAATATCTCGAAGAGTTGTTTGAATGAAGTAGCGCGTTTTCATTGTTACGTAAAATTCGTTTTTGCTGACTTGGTTTGTGCTTTTTTTTAATTATTCCTTTTTTGACCGTAGGTTTTAACAAAATATATATTCTTTCCTCAGTCTGTCGGTATTAATTTAATTTATTCAAATATCGTGTTGACGTTCCGACAACTAAAACGTTGTTATCTTCAGAACTATATAAAACAAAGTAATTTTATTTAGTGTAACAATATTATAAAATTAGACTTATAACATATTAACATATTTTCATATTTACCACTAATTTAAATTATTATTTTAATTTCATTTTGACTTTCTGTGGTAAATATAAGAAACTGTTAATATGTTATAAGTCTAATTATATAATATTGTTATACTAAATAAAATTAATTTTCTTAGATTTGACTTAATGTAATGATTCGAAAGTACATCATAAAAGATGTTTTCGACTATAATGTTCTATAAGTAATGATGATTATGGTTTCAGTTAAAAGTTTCAAAGTCAATCTAAATTCGTTGTGTATAACTTTATGTAATAGTATTTGTGAACAAATGATTTGTGCTTCATAATAAAACAGGTTTACATGACGAGAGGAATTCGCATGAGAGGAATGATATTCTCTTATTCTGAACTTCTTTTTATTTAGAATCTAAAAAAATAGCTTTGTTTTAATATTACAACACTTGGAATGAAGTAATTTGAGTTGACTTGGATTAAGTTTCTAATCTAAAATCATATCCTAGACTACATTCCACCGGGATAGTCTCTCTCCCTTTACTTAAAAAGCAAAAAGTTTATCCTCAAAAAATATGTGGCCGCTAAAGTTACCGAATTGCGAAAACAAAATTGTCTCACAGAAAAATGATAAGATAATGGAAGCTGAATTTGAAAAGTTTTTCCGTATTCTAATTGTTGTCAATTACATGTTTGAGTTTATTCGGAGAAATATGAAAGACAACATTTTTTGAAACACGAATTAATTAATATTTGTTGCATTTAAATATTTATCAATTGAATCATAAGGTCCCAAAGGTGAAGGTTTTGAAACACGAAATGTTCTAATAAAGGTAAACTACGGTGCAAAGAAAGTTCCTAAAAAAAACTTTTATTATTTAATTGCATTAACGACTTAAACGTAAAAATAGTGCATGTTTACAATCACGAGAACTAGGAGATAAATATTTATCGTAGAAATCTTGAACGAATTCTTCAATTTTGAAACCAAATTTTTGATATAGTATTAAAGCTGGATTCGTAGCAGATACGTGCAAAGTTACATCTTTCCCCATACAAGTTTGTATTAGATGGTATAACATAAAGGTACCAATTCCTGATCTGCGCCATTCGGGTCTTGTTAAGAAGAATGAAATGTAGGCTTCATTATATCCGACGTCTGGTACTAAAAATGCGAAGCCGATAACCAATTTCTTGTAAAGGACTACGCAGCTAAAATCTGGATATTGTAGGCATTCCGTGACTGCAACAAAAAGAAGAACGATTGTAGAAAATGTGAACATTCATAATTGAGTTATTATATTTATTGTTTGGAAACTTTTGTGGTTTTTTTAGTTTGGAAGTTTTAATACAAGTAGAGTTTAGATTTCAGTACGTCAAATTTACGTAATATATGTGTTTGCAAACCTTGCAAACTACGTAAAAACTGTAATTTAAATTTGAAGTTTTTAACCCAAATGATATTTAAAGAAAAAGAGTAAATATAATCTTGGTCCCAATGTTGAAAGTTTAAATTTTGTTTCTTCTATTTGGGGGTAAATTATGAAATCACGTGATTTGAAATCTTCTCAACAATTAATACAGTATCAATAAGGACACAAATTAATGAAGCAATGTTACTTGAAACGCGTCACACGAAAGTACCTAGGATTTTAAATGTGATCGTATTTATTTTGCAACAGTTTAGTTTGTGGAGCTTTAACACTGTTTGAAAATACACAATGATATCTTTAAATTTGCTGAAATTAAGTCACAGGAATAATTCAAAAATTTCAAATACGGAATTTGTCCCAATTAATCTCATGCAGAGCAAAGAAAATACTGGCTGAGATTTATAGTTTCAATTTTGTTAATTCTTAAAAAAACAATGTTAAAAATGTACCAACAGTTTCGCGAGAAAGAGAAATAAGACTTTTGAATACAAAAGTTAGGATCAACAAATTGAAACTTGGAGGCTATCAATTATTTCAAACCTATTAATATTTGGAATAAATTTTAAGAATGATTGATGAAAAGTGCAAATGAAACTTTTTGGTCTTCTTTGTAATATCAAGTAGCAAGGTATCAAAATTATGCAAAAAAAATCATGAAACGGTAACAATGGTAAAAAAAGCGATAAGTGAAATTATAAATGCTATACTTACGATCGATGCCCGCCCAAAAGAATTGGCTACACAAACTATTAATAGCAGGAATGTGTTGCGGCCGCACATAAGAGTAATCGATGGGTTCTCTTTCTGGTAATTTCCACGTTGCATTTTTTTTGCTATTTACCTTTATTAGAAGTTCCTCCATGACTTTTAACCATAACGGTCTTGACGTTAAATCCCTTCTTATAAACGGCTTCAACATACGATTTGTGTAGGGACTATGTACAGTTGTTGGCTCATTATGGCCTTGTAACCTTTGTTCGGAATTTCCTGCTTTTACATCATTAAAAAATCTGTCTAATATTCTATTGCTTTTCGTATTAGATTTTTGCAATATATCCGACTTGATTCCAAATTTATCAATATCCATTAACGGTAAACTGTATTCCCTTTTTAATTTACGTAGTGATAGTTTTCTATATAACCTTCGAATCGATGCAGGAGCAGTTTCTAAATATTTTTTGTTAATTCTTTGTAATAGGTAAGCTTCTTGATATTCGCTCATGTGCGTTACCTTTTTCTCTGTAAAGATTATTCGTTCGTGATTATTACAACTTAAATATAGTAGAGGTTTTCTTTTAAAACTGGCGGGATCAATTGGAAAATTTCAATTTGGATAATAAATATTTCAAAATAATTAGAAATAATGTTCCTGAAATTTTACAACTTTAGTTTTTTCGGGATTAATATTTGGACACGAATTTGTAATTTTAATGTCGTATGTTTGAAAAATTGGAAAAAATTAGTGACATTTTGAATGATATTAAATTAAGATATCGTATGTATATACTTTTTCTATCGACATAATCATCATGCAATGACCGGATTATCTTAAAAATATATTGTGTTACAAAAGCTCAGCAAAAGTTTACCATGTGATATAATTAAGCTAAAAATATTTTTCAAACTCCGAATATTTACAGCTTTTTGCTTAATCTGTGAAAATGTCATTTGATATAAAAAACTATGCACGAGAAATATAATTGCTATGAGGATCAATTGAATTTTGTTTTGAATACTTTAAGTTGTTTTCAATTATTTGACATGGATTTCTATTGAGTTACATACACGGGAACTGTTTAAGATTTTAAAATGGCATGTACCATAGATCATTATTTTATTAAGTAGTAAACTTACGAGGCACAAAGTTTTTCTTCCATGGTAACTCTCGTTTAGTGCTTTCATTGAATAAAGAAATAGGTGGTGATTCTTCAATAAAACTGGAGCTGTCACTGCAGTTTTCATCTTGGGAGTTTTCGTTTTCGTCCTTAATTTCATTTTCATGAATAACATTCTCATTGCTCCCAATAAATTTTTCAGGAAGATTCATAATATCACAAGGCCACTCCGAGTCCATGTTTTCGAGTAATTGTGAAATTTGTGTATTAGATTGTTGATATGACGAAAAACTATTTTGACACGGAAAATCTTTCAATAAATCTGCAAATGATGGTGTGCCATTATGGTTTTCTAATTCTATCCCATCCTCCATATCTGTCATATCGATGTCTGTAACAAATAACATGTCGATTAAATTTGCATCTTTACGTTTCCTAATTATATTAATTTTCTTATGCAATCTTTAGAGGAAACAACTATCTTCCTGTATCAATAGAATACAAATTACTATTTACCATTCAGATCATCTTCTGCTAAGAGAAAGTCTGATAAGGTTTCTGAAGGTTGAACGTAAGCACGAGAGTACATAGACAATCCTTGATTTTTTGTGTAATCTCCTTCAAAATTACTATCATCTCCAACAGAAATACTTGACTCTGACGGTGTTGGACTATCGCAATGTTTGTAAGATAGTTTCTGCTGATTGAGTTGCTTCTTGCGTTCCAAGAGTGATTTCCCATCTAAAATTATATTAAAAGTTTGTTTAATCACTCTTACTATTTCTCCAAACAAAATTCATAATCTACTACCAAATATTTGTTGAAAACATTCATACAAATTACTGCAAAAATATTGTTATAATGTTTACAAATTTTAAGGGTAATGTGTTATTTCTTGATTTTTACAGAATGAAATTTCAAAACATAATATTCTTTACTTTTAGTAACAAGAATTTCCGGAGGGTCATTGTCTAGTAATTTCCACCATCCAGATTCACCAAGTTCTACTGTTCCTGATTTAAAAACAATTCCACTATAGTGCGAGAGCGTTCCAGAAATTGTTCCTGCCCAATTTTTTTTTCTTTTGCTACAAAAAGGAAATAACTTTATAAGTGTCGATTAGCTGTAATAGAGGAAGATTATTAGAAAGATTAGCATTTGCTTAGGTAAACATAGTAGCAAAATCATAGTAGCAGTGCAATCATATTCTTCACTTTATGTAGTTGATGCAAAACAAATTTTTTGTTATATTTTATTCATTTATATAGTTAAGTTTTATTGGAAAGTATGAAATAAATACTATAAATCATTCTAAATATAAGATAATTTTCTGTGGAATGTATGTAAAAGTACTACCTTCAAACCATTGGATCTAATTTAAGATTTAATAATTATATATTGTAGTTATGTCAATCCTTACAACACATTCAAAGGTAATATCTATGGTTTGAGAAATTAGGACTTACATACATGGTTCTTTTTTCATGATTTATACAGAAACAGTATTTTAATGATTAACCCTTTCCCTACGGCGGTCCTCGCCGTGGATGGCCGTGCATGGAACGGAGCACCATGCCGTAAGTGCAAGCATTAAGCGTGCACAGTTTTCAGCATTCGGAGCCAAGACTTTTGTCTCAAAAATGATTTTGTAACACTACTTTTGAAAGCAAAGTAGTGAATAAAAAAACATTGAAACATTGCTTGCAATTGTTTGCGAATAGTGAAAAACGAGTCGATAGCATTTGGCTTGATTTTTGGTTCCATTGTTGTAATAGATACGATGGGTGACTATAGTCACCCATCGTGTATAGGCAGCGTTTTGTGGCGGGTGACTATAGTCACCTGTAGCAGGGAAAGGGTTAAACTTCCTCTAATGAAAATTAGCTATTGATCATTCAAATATTATTTTTGAAAACGTAAATGAACTTGTTAATTTAAGGAAATTGCCCACTCTTTTAAGGTTTGGATAACACTACATAAAAAATAAATTATGATTTAGGAATTTGCTATATTTTTAATCTTGAAACATACTCAAAGTAACCTTAAGTTTTAGTGTAAATAAAATACAAAAATATGATTTGTCTCTTATCATAGTTCCGCTTCTCGCTAAATATTTTCTTACACATTTTTTTGAAACAGGTAATCCCAATGACGATCAACAAAAGTTGTGATATCGGATTTCCAGTGAAAGTAACCACGTTTACTGATTCCACTGGAATTATGCTTTAAATTGTAAAGAGTTAATATGACAATACTGAGCCATGGTATTTTAGCCCTTGTCAATACTTCTTCCTTGTTCGGATTGCATTCGGAACAGCATAATTCAAAAAACACATCTCCTTCTAAAGATCGGGGCATACTGTGTCTTCCTAAACAATTGATATGTATTTTTGCCATACATCCTCCAAAGCATTTTAATGCTGGTTTTACATATGGATCACAAACATCATGACACACTTTACACTGATTATGTGATGAGGTATTTGGTAATTCTTCTTTGATTTGTTGGGACATGGTATTCTGAAAATGATAAAAATATTTCTTTTTCAATTCCAATTCAAGCGTAATTCCTCCAATACTGATTTTAACACATAACTTAGTGTGAAAAAACACACAAAAATACAAAAGATTTATACTATTATCTATACCTGGGTATCACTGTTATTAAATCAAATTATATTTGCATTTAAAAGAAACAATCGTCAGCTGTACTGGTATTCAAATTTCAAATATTTAAGGTTAGTTTGGCCGTTCTAATTGTTCACCACTTTTTTAATAGATAAAGAAAAAGCATTGAAATAGGAAATGAGATTGAGACATTTTTTAATCATTTCCTTTCTATTTTTCTTTGTAAATAATTATACTTGTTATGGGTGTGAAAAGTAATTTCAAATATTTTTTTAAAATTCCTGTTGTAAAGTGACAGACGATAGTTCGATACAGCAATGCCATGTGTGCTGCTATGATTCTGTTGCCAATAGGAACTACGCAAGCGTAGTCAGCCTGTATTAAACTACAATATGGCAGAAATGGCAACCTGATCCCTGATGCACAGTAGGGTTGCCAGGAAAGCGCTCAACACGCTCACTCAGTCCCATGTTATTTGGGCATACTGAGTAAATAGTGGAGGGGGAGTTTAATATATTGAGGTAATATTTTCCGCTCAACGCTTTGGGTATTCGCAAGTAGCTCTGGAAATCAGAGTTCTTTAGTTAAATCTTTTTGATGCGCAAACGCCGAGGGTGGGGAGACAATTGGGCCCGAATAAGTGACATTTTTTGTCAAGTAATTTCAAAACTTCAATAACTCGCTTATATTTTCATGAAAGTAACTACGGCATTGTTCAACAGTGCACATTTTTACATTTATTACTTAAGTGTTAAATTTTGTAGAGTTGCTTTATACAATTTGCCGATAAATGGTATCACAGCTTATGCCCTATAACATAATTTTGAACGAAATGCGCGCCAATTTTTCTAAACGCAACTGCGCAAGTCTTTGCTATAATTCAATATGGCGGATTTCGCAAAACTAATGTCAGTGCTCAGTGCTGTTATAAGTGATCATGGAGCATAATAAGTGAAGTTTGTGACGTTAGTGGTTGTTTACGTCAGGAATAGTTCATCGACATAGAATCATTTTTTGTTGCCATCAATTCCGTTTGTACTATAGTCCAAGTTAGTATTTATATCAAACTGATTTCCGGAAAATTTGTGTTTTTCCTATAATGAAAATTGTTATGTCGCAAATATTCTAACCTCAAAATTGGTGTTTATTATCATTTAGCAAAGGATGGGGGTCCATAAGGCGAGTTTTTGGTTCCAAGGGAGCACAGAGTCGCAACATTTTCATTTTTATATATGTGAAGTCCTTTGATCTCTTTTACAACATACATAAAAAAGAAGGTTATGCGTAATTACGCTTATATTAAAAAACGCGGCTGCATGTGCCAAAAAAGGTATTTTTTTGAACAAATAATAGGTTTGCTCCAATAAAAAAGGGCTTAAATTAGTTAAAAAAGACTCAATATTGCTCCAACAAAACATTGAAATTATTAAAAAGATTATTGTTACATAAATCCGAGATATTATAATTTTTAACAATTATTAAGGCCAAAATCCTGCCTTATGGACCTCCTTTTAGGTTTACATGATTCAGTTTTATCAGCTGCTCTTAATTATAAGTGTGAAGAGAATTACACAAGAGTTTATAATTGTTTATAAATTTAACGTTATAATTACCCGTTGAGGACGGAGTGTACCACTGGTGGCTCACATGCCAATGGTTTGCAAATGGCTTAAAAAGTGTGCCATCCTCAACGTGTTAATAGGCGATCGGTCGGTAGGCATTGGCAACAAAAAGCCGATTAATAGGCTAGCGGTCGGTTAAGTGTTAAGAATCTTAGTTAGAAAAGGAAATAGGAAGCAGAAATACGAAATTCATCCTGATATTTACAGAGTTTTAAAATGAGTATGAAGCGTTAAATGCAGAAAGGTGGGAGGACTTTATATGAGAAATTAATCCCACAACATGTTAAATCTATTATTTTTATACAACAACTAATGGGATTATAACAACATGACCTGTTACTTATTCTTTATAAAGAGTCAGGTCAAGTTACATATTGCTTAGAAAAAGGTAGATTTTATAGTTTTGCAAAAACTTAATGACAATTTAGCTCAAAATAGGCAATCACAGTCTACCATTTTAATCTTAGTAATAATACTGCAAATTTAAATCATATTAATGATAGAATATAACCATTGGAAACTAATAATTATTTTTCACATTTCAGTACATTTTGAAAATTGAAATGGTCTATGATTTGAACATTAGCGATAGCGACGAAGGGGAAGTACATTCCGATTTTGATGAAAATATCGAGGAGGAGTTATCTAATTTTCCACATGCTGCAGCATATCTCAAACGATTAAAGCAACGTATTAAATGTCAGAAAAAAAAGCTACATAAGTTGCGAAATAAATTACTCGAACAGGTAAGATATAGGGTTTACAGGAACAAATTTTATTAACACACGAAGCGCTCCTCTAAATTTATGGGACTTCCATTCACACTTTGTTGGTCATTGGTGGTATGATGGTTTATAAAAAAATTTATAATATTTGATGGTTTATAATATTTATTTCGTTTTCTTGCAGAAGAAAAAAAATATCTTGATCGATGAAAAAGGTTCGATTGATTGTGGAACACAGACAAATTCACTAGATCAGGAACTGAGTGCAGAAGATGATAAAGATTGGGTTACAAAAGATTCAAAATTTCCTGAAAATATTGTAGAAATAGTTACAGAAGCAGCAGAATCTGCCGCAAAGCAAACGGGATTCGTTTATGAGGAAACTTCGGGCTTATATTACGATTACAAGAGTGGATATTACTATGACGCTGTAAGTTTTTTAATAAATCATTTGACATTTCACTTTTCTAATCTACTGTTTTGCGATTTTAGTCTCGTGGACTTTATTACGATGGCAATTCCGGTACATACTATTTCTATGACGAAGAAACAAAGTCCCACAAATTCCATAGTCAAGTGCAGCAAAACCAGAGCTACGAAACCCCAACTCAATCACAAGTGGAAACAAAGGAGAAACGAAAGGCCACTAAAGCTGTTAAGGTTTTTGAAAAATTTTTAAATATTTCTCTTAATTCATTTTCCCTTTTTGCAATATATTTTAAACTATACGTAAGAACTAAGTTCACGCGAAATGTTTACATCATTCTTGGTATTGTTAACGTTTTAAATTTCTGTTTTAAATTTCTGTGTTGAACTGCGATTTTCATAATAATACCATTTAGAAATCCGTATTACTCCAATGTTTCAAATTTTCAGATTTTCACAGTATACCAAAAAACCAATATATAGTTCATTATAAATTATATCACCAACTAAATTGAAAATTAATTGAAATACTACAAAGTCTTATAAATTCGAGAATACAATGTACGTAAATCCAAAAGAGCCATTATTCCAATGTTTTGTTTCCAATGGAAAAAAAAACATCTAATTTAGTTTCCGAAGTTGTCTTATAAAAATCGAGTGTTTCAAGAGGAGTAGAATTTCGCGTGAATTTAGATTTGACTAAAAAAATTTGATGATTTCGATCAATAATTCACGTGTATTTGAAAGCTAATAATATTTTGTCTTCTTGTTTCTCTTGATTTTAGGTTTCCGATGAGATTCATGACTTAATAAAAGGAGTATCAAAGATTACAATTGACAGATACAGGCAACACGCCCTAGGTAATTGTCGTATGCTTTTAATATGCACACGTTTCTCTCTCTCTCTTGTAGGAGGTGAAAAAACGTAAGATGAAACATAATGATGGTGTTCCTGACAAAAATGAAGAGCCAGAAGAAGGAGAATGTTCGGACAGTCAAACGTCTTGCGATATTACCCCTGAATTATCATCTACTAGTAGTGAGAGCGAGACTGAGGATGGACAAGGTTTTCTTTTTCAGATTTATTTTCTTCTTTTCATTCCGTTTTCGTTTTAATGATATCTCATATTTAGTGATATAATCACAAATTTATTTATTTTGACAAATTTTAAGATTTCTTTAATGCTTCTTCTATACATTTTATTTATGTACCGGACAATTTATGTACTTTGAGCTGCTCTTAAATATAAATTTGATCGAGTTATTTTAGTTTTCCTAAGAAACCGTCCTTGCAGATGTTAAAATCACTTTGACTTTCACTTTTATTGCTTATACTACATTCTTCAATAGATAATTTGTAAGGATAGTGCACTCCAAACAGTTGTAATTATTGTCAAAATTATACTTTTGTGAATTATTTTGAAAGAAAGTATTTTGATCAGACAGCAAACTGTATCAAACATTTTTATGATCTGATAAGATGGTAAAAAGCCGGCTGATATTTAATGTTCAGATGTTTTATATAAGTATCGTGCTCTTAACTAAAAATTGTAATTACTTTTTGTCTTTTATTCAACTTTCTTATACTTTTTATAGTAGAATTCTTCAAACATTATATTCGTTTTGATACAATTGATTATTTTTTAATAAAAAACAAATCGCAAACGAAAATTCTTCTTTGTCAATCTTTGTGTTGTTCCGAATTTTTAAATTAGAAATAACATTTTCAGATATAGCCAAAGATTATCCGCCTTGTATGAGGATCACTGTGAAAGAAACAGAATTAAAAAAGTTGAAAGTCGGATCTCTCTTTCTTGTGACTTGTACCGGTGGTTCAATGGGCAGGGAAGGTGATCATTCTGTTCTCATACCTGATATAAATATTAGCAAGGTAAAGTTTTAATTTCAATTGAGCACTTTCAGACATGTCTTGTATCTCATTATTATTTTTTATTTAATTCACTATTTCATTCTTTGATTGGCATTAAAAATTTCCGAACATGTATTAACCCTTTGCGGGCGGAAGAATATTCACGCGGTTATTTGTCAACATTCGTCCGTAAAAGGTTAAATACAAATCTGTCAATTTACGAAGATTTATTTCTTAAAGAGGTATATTTTTCTACAGTTTCACGCAAGATTTCAATACAATGAGGATAGAAAGCAATATGAAATTATAGATTCCGGATCCCGTAATGGGACATTTTTAAACGGCAAAAGATTATCTGTCGCAAAACAAGAATCAGAACCACATCAAATTGTTCATGGATCAGTGATTCAAATTGGTTCTACAAAGCTTTTATGTCACATCCATAACGGACACGAAACCTGTGGTCATTGTGAACCTGGTTTAATTATAACTTCGTCAGTTGTTAATGAAATTAGATCCAACGTCAAGACAGAACATAAAGTAGAATTGCGGCGGTTAAAATATAAATTTGGGGTCGAAAAGGATAATGTTCAAGATGCTAGTAAAGTTGCTGCTGGTTATGTAGATAGAGCCTTAGCCAGAAGGGTTTGTGTTGGTTCTTCGGATGACCATGCGAAAACTCATCAAACATCAGTCGATTCGTAAGTTTGATTTAATCTCATTTTTATGTAAATCAGTAAAATCATGCCTGCATCTATTTTACAGTTTGAGCTTTTTTTCTAAAATCAACTTTTCAATTCGAAAGTAATTTTATATTCTACAAATTTAAGATCCAATTTTTACTTTTTTATGGCACAAATAGTTTCAGATTTATTTTAGCGTCGATTAAACTCGTAGATATAAAATGAATTAAAAGGGAAACCATTTTCTCTATAATGCCAATATATTTTTCGTTTGTGACATATAACATTTTTTTGTTGCACATTCTACAGATCAATATCGAAAGACAACAAGGGATTCAAATTGTTATTAAAAATGGGTTGGAGTGAAGGACAAGCATTAGGAAAAGAGGGAGCCGGAAGGGTGGAACCGGTAAGTTTGAATATTAATTTCTTTATTGGTCTATTTCTTTCTTCATTTCTTGTATACAGAAATCAACGTTCTTTTAACCTTCTTCGTGGAATTATTTGATCAACAAACTTGAAGTTAGTTGGCACGAATCTACGTTCGTCGCTTAGCAGTCGATAATGCCTATAATCATTTGTTGCCCTATGCCTTTTACAAGATAGCATAACGTGGTATTATGATTTAAGTGTCCCCTCAGGCTGTTTGGGACAACAATCTTTAAAGTAATCTTAAACCCTGTTATTTTACTTTTTTGATCTTTCGATGAGTTATAACATTAACTTTATATAGTAACTGCTTAGAAACGTTTTATACTGAATGGTTGGCTTAGAAGAATGTGATAATTTATGGAAAGGAAGTCCATAATGCTCGTGATATCATATAAATTATGACTTTATTACAATTTTTTTAAATATCTTAAGGTTTCAAAACGGTTAAACTTCCAGATTTAAAACATTCTGGTAATTGATGATATAAATGGTATTATAAATAGTTATGACTGTAAAAATTAGCCATAGTAATTATAGAAATTCGAAAGTTTAAGATTGTAAGTTGGAATTCTTGGAAGTATTGAAAACGAGCTTGGCTACATTTTATTGGCTTTTAGAAAATTCACTTTTGCCTTAAATTTTCTTATTATTCGAAAATAAATATAAAAATTGTGTGCTATAAAAATAGCTACCACCGTTAGCAGATATTCAGTTCGAAAGCTACTCGGAAGAAGCATTTTACGCTATTTTGCAATACCAAGTTTCCTCACTTTTTTTATAGATGCTTCAACTGTCGTCTACAATAATGATTAAATAATTGCGAGTGCTCTTATCTTGATTTTTCATCGCAAGGTTATTTCGTACTGTTTTTGTTATAAATTCCGTAACTAGTAACTAACAAAGTTAGAACAATGTATTGAGGTAATAACTAAATTATTTCAATTTAAAAAAATACAAAATATGAAATAAATATAATAATTCAATTAAGTGTAATGAAGATGACAACGTATTAGTTGTTGAAAGGTCAACACAAATATTGAAATAAATAATTTTAACCCATCAACGTCTGAAAGGTCACTTTGTAGACCACTACTTTTGAGCTTACTGTACCGATACAATTCGATTTAAAAAAAAGGAAGACATGAAATTTAAAGTTCTTTTAGTACTCTTTCAGATGGTGTCATTGAAAATTTGAAAAAAAAGAAATAGATATATTTTGACTACTCTAAAATGAAGTTGTACGATAAAAAAACGTTGAAAAAACACAAAATTTTTTTTAATATCCTTTATCGTAGCAAATTTTTTGCTTAAACCTCACTTTTATTTTTACAACTAAAAAACGACAGTTTTTAAAATCCAAAATCGCTATTTTCATTTAAACGACTGCTGTTTTATCAAGAATCAATCTTTTAAAAATGGGCCGCATAGGAGACTAAATAATTTCATATATTTTAAGAAAATGTTAGTCTTGTTTGCGCCAGATAAGTCCTGTATGAGCTATATCTGGTACCCCGCTATTTCCAAATATTTAATCAGAAATTTATTTTGACAAATATTGTAACAATTTGCTTTAAAGCAGAAAAATAGGCTTAATTAGATACAATGCGTTCCTAAAAAAATTTAGAAAAGGAACCATTTTTTTTGCGTCAGTAGGTGTACGTAGCCCCTTAACAAAAACAGGAGCCATGTTACTTTGAATTTCTGCAGTTGGTGGAGTACTCCATCACCCTGGTATATAATTTGTCAGTTGATACCTCCATTTGTTGACCTTCTCGACAAAATTCACACTTTCCTAATCGCGTGTGGAATTTGTTTTCGCAACTGTTAATGTCGTCGTTTGTATGATTTGAATTTCATCTTCAACTCTAGGTATAATGCGAGACACTATACTATTATAACACAATAACATATTTTCTTTGTATGCAATTCATAGTAACTAGGATCGTGGTATTTGTCTAATGTGTCACAGTGCTCTTCCAAGTACCATTGTTTACGGATAACTCCGGAGTGTCAATAACCTTTGAGTTGAATCCTTGATTGAAATATGAAAAAGTTTCATTCAAATTGAGAGGTTCATGTTGAATTATATTATTTCAGACTCATTTATAAATATTCATGAGAAATATTTTAGTTCAATCTTTGTGATAGTTGCTGGATAAAGCTACACGGTCTCATGAGCTGCAACGAATTTCAATATTTTCCGAAACAGTTAATAAGAAATATCAACAATTTTAAATATCAAAACAAAGTAGAAAATATAAATTGTAAAAAATTTAGTTAGAGCTACTTAATCAATCAAAATAATTGATTTTTGACGGTGCAATATATTGTGAAAAAAAATTGGTGAATCTAATGTTAATCCTTTGGCCTATGATTTAACTGATAGTGCGGGTTAAAGTTAATAGTAGGACATGGGAACTACATGTAAATCAACACGAGCCTCACTCGTTGGATTCACTTTAGGCTTATAATCTGCTCAACGAGTCTGACACGTTGTTGTAGGCCAAGGGGTTAACAGAACCACCGCGAAAGATATTTCAGACTACTATTAGGACCTTCGGAACGAAATTTCGTTTTTTTTCAAGAGGTTTTATTAGATGAAACACCATTTCTTTACGTATGATCCCATAAACAGTAATTTTCTGAATTTGCACGACATTTATATATTCTTTTTAATGGAGTTTATTAATTCCAAACTTCTTTAATATTTATTAAAAATTTGTTACTTCCAAAATACCGACAAAAAGGATACGCAATTATAATTTGAAGTTGACATCTCCATATGTAACAATCGTGGTGTTACAGAAATATATATAATACATGGTCATGTAAACATACACACATAAAAGTAGATAGATCTTTTTTAAACCGTTATCCGCACGAGTAGAGACTTCAATGACTTCAAAAGGCACGGAATCTACCGGAAAAGAGCTTTGATGAGGACGAAGCTTCCTGGGGGTTAAGGAAGGAAACTGAAGGGAGGGAAAATTTATAATTTCTGCAATGCTTAATCTATTTCGTCGCTGTATTTTATCACTAATCCTTCTGAAACTTAGCGGCTAAATGAGCTCGACGTTACCGAATAGAGCATTTGTATGATAACGAGCGTAACTTTGTGAAATGAAGAAAGGGAGGAATGAAAGGAAAAGGAAAAAAGAGCAAAGAATGAAGACGAAAACGGCTGTAGAAAGAGAGGGCAAAACAGATACAGAATGAGTGAAAAAGAAGGAAAAAGGGAAGGAAGAGTATATGAAATCCTCGTCCAGTTACTTTCCCTCACTTGGTACCTTTGGGAATGAATGCAAATGTATTGAAATCCAAATCATTATTTTGTCTAGACGCATCACATGCCCTATTGCACGTCGCACGCTTGGACCAACAGCTTTTTTCATTTCGGCATACTATAGTTTAACTTTTTTTTTACTGTCTACCCTCTCGATACTAGCAGACAGAATCTCTCTACTTTTTCGCCTGTTTTTACTAAATTTGTCGCTACCAAACCATGTGGTTTTCCCCAATCCTCCACTTCCCTTTTCTCCTCTAGTTTGGGAAAGGTCTGAGGAAAGGTTTTCTGGTAGTAGTAGCTTTTACCGGATAGAGCTCTGTCAGTTTTTGCTCGTAAAGCCCCAAACATCACGACAGAGAAGAAAGAGGGAGAAAGGGAAAAGTTTTTTGGTATGTGGTTGGGATACTCTTTGCTAATATTCTCTAACTGTACACCCCTCCTGTTTTATCTTGAACCCCCTCTTGAAAGATAACACCCTAAAAAAGAAAGTAAAAAACGGAACAGAATGAAATAAACAACCTCCAGGGGATTCCTTCCCTTTTTCTTTTAATCCTTTTTAAAATGACAAAAATGTCATACGATGTCTTTATAATTTTTAACTTGTTGTTTATGCTGTTCCTGATTTAAGTGGGAAGTTACAGATGGAAGGTTTTTGCTAAACGAGGGTATGATTTACTCGACAACCAGATTTTTAGCATAGATTATTTAGCATGTTCCTCCTTGCTAATCGCTGTCGTTAACAGGCTAAGGGAGAAGCAAGGTTCCAATGAAATAGATTTGCGTGATTTTCACACGTTTTTTTATTGAGCATAAATTAAAGTTTACAAACTGGATTAAATTCTACCTTTTCAATATTTTTAATTTCAAATTTCAAAAATTCGGATATAATTGACCCTTACCAGTTTTTACTAGGACTTCTCAAAAGATTAATTTCAATGAACTAATTGTTTTATCCCCTTTTAGTTTGAATACGATTATATATGATGTGTAGAAACTTCCCATAAATCTAGAATTTTGTGATTCTCAATTTTCTATTTCCATGACAAATACATACTATATATAATTTGATAGGGAAGTAGAGGATTTCCGTTCCTTTTAGAAATTTATAGCGTGAAGAAGGGGTTTCACAGAGATTTGATGTTTACATAGATTGAATCGACTCTTATACGTTTTTTCAGCTTCAGAACTTCTTACATACGGTTTTCTCTCCCTTAAATCTTCTTTTACACTAAGTCTCTGTAAAATTTATTTGAAATTCAAACCCGTTAATTCCCTATTTCGACGTTCCTGTTTTTAAAGATATGAATTTTCAGTGAGATTCAAGTTCTAAAGTATAATTACAAAAATTTTATTAGCTTCTTGTATTCTCAATGAAATTACACGGTATAGCAATAAAGAAACTGATTTACGAGTCTGGTCGTAAATCGCCACAATGGCTGCTATGTAATATTCGCATAAATATTTTCTGTAAATAGTTAAGCGAAGCACGAAAGAAGAAGAACAAATGAAGAAGAAAAGGGGAACAAGACCATCTTCTTTGTTCCTGGTTCATTTTTTCTTGCGGTATTCTGACCCATTTAATAGAAATGATGAAAAACCATAGAAAGGATGGAGGTATAACGGGCGAATAAGCAATTGGAAATGTGCATGAGACTTATACTACCCGTAATTTCCGCACGCCAAGATAATCTTGTGCGGATTGTTGACGCCGTTGTTGGATATAGGGATGCTTAATAAATAGAAATTATGAACAGGAAAACAACGCATATTTATTTAAAACAAAACGGAGTTTACAAGTTAAGGCTGTTGAGCCATTGCTCGCTTATTTCGGAAATAACTGATTTCATCACGTCTCTTACCAAAAATTGTTAACATTAAAAAATACCAGGAAAAGGGCGAAGCAGACTTTCTTGGTGGAGGTCAAATCATTGCAATTGGTCAAGAGGGTGGAGGTGTTGATTTGGAGTAAGGGAAGAGACGCGGTGATGACCGATTAGGGTTGCTCAGTAATTAAGGGTGGCATGTCAGGAAATTCACAGCGGATTAGGAGTAATAAAATGTATCAAAAGAAAATTGTCTGGAAATGTCTACATAACGATTGAAAAACCTTATGGTTGCTGAGGCTTAAACATACATTTAAGAATTTCAAAAAACTCAATTTTGAAATATGCCAGAAATTCTTTTTGTCAACAGCTTAGGATTGAAGTATGCATATATAAAATTTGTTTTTACTTTATGCGTGAAATAACACTATAAAAAATATTCGAAATTCCAAGTAATAAAATATTTGACGAATACGTTTTTGGGATACGGTACGTTAAGCCAGAGCCAACATTATAGCGAAAAAGAAATCTTTAAGAAGAAGAAGATGAACTTAACACTACCTAGCAATAGAATGGAGAACAACCGGACGGAAGACATTATCGGTACTTTCGTATTGCTTTTGATGGCTAGCCTGAGGCTTTCTTTTTTGGTGAGAGAGAGGATGAGAGCTGGAGAAATTCTACGAATAGCGATTTTCTTCTGTGAATGTTTTAACATCATCCCCTTCAAAAGTCATATCATTTTTGTTGGCTTCAGTTTTAGGAGTGGTACGAGATCGTTTTCTTCTTCTTGGTGTAAAATTGCAATTATAAGTCATTTACCTTTTCAAAAGATACTGTTAATGTAACACTGGCAATGATATAATTAAATCGAGAGATTTGCATCTTAATGAAGTAGAAAGGAAGAGAGATACATGTTGGCGGGTGTAGTTTCATATAATGAAAGATACTGTTACAGAGGCAATACGAGAGGTCGGGATACCATATGTTCCAATTTAGTACAGATTTTTTGTGCCAATATGAGGTAAATTATAAATTAATTTTGTCAGAGATATAATTTGTTAAATATTATTTGTCACGTAAAGAGCAGACGAACTTTGCAGTCTATGCTTGGAAGAGTAAGGAAAAGATTTTTATGCATTTTTGGATAGAGGACAATTTTTTTTTTACTTGAATTATATGCCACAACTTATATAAACCCCTCGTGAAGAATAACTTGTAAATTATCCTGTATTTTTTACAGCTTTTTAAAATTCATTTTTTCAATACTTGCGTTATTTGCAGTTTGTTTATCGAATCACTATTAAATGAAAGAGCAAACGTAAAGTTTTCTTTATTTTATGCGATTAATTCTTGTTTTTATATTAAATAATTGATTGAATATCTGTTTCCATTTTTAGTATAGGAGTACTCGAGTTAAAGAGATATCAAGATAAAATTTCAATATAAATAAATATAATTTTTAAATGTACAAATTTATATTATCGAACATCAGAATTATTTTATATGAGGCTTAAATACAATTAAATATAAGTTCGATGGAACTCAAGATAAAAAAGGATCGTAGGGTAAACGATTTATTAGGTTGATTAAATTTAATATAATATTCGTATAATTATTTTATTGTGTCAGGAATTTATAATGGGAATAAATATATTTTTCAATTAAAATTTTCAATTCTTATTTTATATTTTTATTTAAAAATGTAAATATTTATCGCAGCTAATCACTTTTAGAAATTGTAAGTGGCTCAAATTACAACTTTTAATAATTTGTTCCAAAGTTAGATTTTTCTATTGGATATCAAATTAACTGCTGTCAAGAGTTCAAATTTTCAACTTTATAATGTTCAAATGAGAAAGCACGAAGTAAAGCGTTGCTTACTTTTTCGTTCATGTGAAAAAACATACTGCAAAATTATTAAGATTACACTGCGCTTCAATCAAATTCAATCAGTTTGAAGCAGATCACTTACGATGAAAAATTCGGTAAAAAGTGTGTTTAAATATCTTGTCACACTGATGTCTTTTTGAAAACCGTGACAAAAAGGAAACTGAAAACCTCGCGGAGGAATCGAAAAAATTTTGTAATGTTCGTATCCTACATAAAATTTGTATTTCATACCAATTTTATAGAAACTTAGTGTAAAAGAAGAGTTAAGGGAAAGAAAAAAGTATGTAAGAAGTTCTAAAGCTAAAGAAAACTATAAGAGTTAGGAAGAAGAGTACTTTACTGAAAAACCGTAAACTCAACATTGTAAATCCGTCGCGAATGGTCGATTGTAAAAGCGCGAGACACGATAAATGCTTGAAGAAAAGAGTTGCGTTTCTCTATGACAAATAAAATCTTTTCTTGGAAGAAGATTCATTTATTTAAGTGCTTTCAACGTAACTTTACATCTTTTTTTTTCAATATCCGCAAGTTCGTTTCAACTACTTCGAAGATTTCGATCTGAGAAAGTTTGAAATTTCGCCCCTTTCATAACATTTAATAAACAACTGTCATTTAAGAAAACAGGGGATAATTTATGGCAAGGGGTTTATTAGGAATACCCCATATTACCTAGGTATATTTGAAAGATGTAACGTCCGTTTCAAGTTTAATATGAAAATCTCAAATCTCTGGAATACGTTAAAGATAAGAATAACAGCAACGCGGATGTGAGGTTTAAAGAGACACTTAAGAATTGCATTTCATGACTGCAACAATTTCATTTTATAGGCTTCTTCTTCGGCTAGAGTACTAACCATTTCATGGATGAAGTAGGAAAAGAGAGAATAACTTCTTTTTACGATTTACACCTATTTCCATATTGTATCTTATTTGAGCTTTACAGTCGGCTCCATTTCTTACGATAGCAATACTCAGGAGAGGAAAAGAAAGTTTATCGATTCGATAGATCTAAATGTCTCGGTGTCAAGAGAAAAAATATTACATT
Organism: Gasteruption jaculator; assembly: GCA_949825005.1. Classification (NCBI taxonomy): domain Eukaryota; kingdom Metazoa; phylum Arthropoda; class Insecta; order Hymenoptera; family Gasteruptiidae; genus Gasteruption; species Gasteruption jaculator. The sequence continues at coordinate 3,889,667 of OX463761.1, forward strand.
TTAATGGTCTCATTTCAAAATCAATTAGATCTGTAACCCTCGAACATTGCAATTTCATTTATTTTTACACTATTTTTATAATATTAGAGAAAGTATTGATCTTTCCAGTGATAGGAATAGATTTGTTTTAGTGATAAGAGTCTGCATTGCAAAATAATCTTTGGTATTTAACATCAATTAGCAATGAGCATTACTACAAGTAGAACAACGTAGTCGAAAATATTTTAACGATGTATTGATATAATAATTAAGTTAATTTAATTTTAAAAAATTCAAAATATAAAATAACAATTGAATTTAGTGTTCCGAAGATGACAAGGTATTGGCTGTTGAAACGTCGACACAAATATTAAAATAAATATTTTTAAGACCGAAAAACTGAAGAAAAAATATATATTTATCAATTAGCGATGTTTTAAAAATTGTAGATTATTTAAAAATCCCTGATGTTACTCGTGAATTTGTATACGGATTTATTTATTTGATCAATGGATAAACTCCTATTGGACAGGAATAATTAGAGAAGATCGAATGAATTTCTAAGAAATATATATAAAAGACAAATGAAATATAATATATATCAAAACACTTACAGATACTGTCAGTAGACATAATAACTTGACATAACATACTTTAGAGATCACGTTCTAAGGACCTTTATGTGGATATTAATAATGACGCATTGACTTCTCTGTCGTTTTGTAATTTGTGAAATATGTAAGTGAAACATTCATAGACTGGAGATTGATTTCAAGTAATTTAAATATAATATTTCGGTACTTACTTAAATTCAAACTCGTCCCAACAACTGAGAAGCGAAGGTCCACAACATTTCCATTATGGAATGTGAATAACATATGTTTGATCATTTGTTCATTAACAAATTAGAAATATAACAAATAATTAAAATGTTACATCAGTAGGCTACTTTAATAGCGGTATTAAAAAATTGCCAATAATTTTAATCCCTATGTCATTAGCAATAAAAAAATGTAATAATGCAAGCCACAAGATCATCTTTGCATCATAACGTTTTTCAATTGACCTCACAAATGAGATTAAATTTCCCAATGGAACTTCGGAAGTAATAATACTAGAAAATTCTTTGTAAATTATCCAGTCTTAAATTAATGTAAAAAAGATTTCCATTCCCTCTCTTTGACTACAATTTTCTGGTTAGAAAACACACCATCTAGAAACTAAGCTTCAGCTTCTTTTTCGTTAAAAAAGGAAATACGTTTTCAAGGCTCGAGTCTGCCAAGACAGCGAAAGTGTCTTACTAAAACCTGTTGCTGTTTATAAAAAGGCCTTTCTTCCGTAGTCCTTGTTTTGTTTTGCTTTTTTTTTTGCTGAAAGTAAAACTAATATCCTAAAAATGGAAAAAATAAGGTAGGGTTCTGGCTAAAACCAATGAAAGGGATGCCTACCGGAAGTTGAGTGCACACTGCACATGCAGGTTTGCCTGAGGTAGAATGGCGGAATGCAAGGTCGTCGATATTATGTAATACGAGTCAGAAACCAAAGCTATGGGTTTCCTTCCTCCTTTTAAGACGAAAGGTTTTTAAGAACTGCTAGAGGGCAAAATGTTATTGTTTTAGGAACAAAAAGATCGAGAAAATAAGTTAGGAAAGGGATGAATAGAGGGGAATGCTTTTTTTTTGCCTTTCAATTACTAATGCCGTTTTTATTGAAAATTAAAAAAAGATTACTACTTTGCTAGAATGTGATGTCATGATTCATGATGAAGTCAGAAGAAATTCTTTGGAACATCCTTGAGGTCTAGACTCGGCAAGGTCTTTTAAGATATAAAAGATTTTATGTCTTTCAAAGACAGGAAAATAGAATGAAAAAATAGGAAGCTTTTTTTCTTAACTTTCTTTCAGAGTATCAAATAACAAAGCAGAGCAAGCGGTTTGTAGCGGGTTTAAAATTTTTTCATATGATAAAATATTGAAATAATATTGGCTATTAAATCTCTTATTGTCAGCTAGACGGTTTTTATAAATTTTCATCACTGAAAAAATGCTAGATTTTTTTTTTAAACAGGTGCTGAGAATATTTTTTTTGTTTTAGTGATGCCTAATGATGATGAAGAGTTTATTTTTTTGAGTGTAGCGTTGATCGGTATCGTTTGAAAAACTTTATTTTCGCTTTCGATTCTTCAGTGCCATGCCGAAATAGTTTGATGTAATCGTCCTTTCAAGCTTACTCGTGTCTGTAAAATCGAAACTACTAAAATACACTTTGATGTAATATCTAAATTTATTAGCGCAACTCGATACATCTCGTCCATCGGGTCATAACAATCCAATGTTTTATTTGCTGTCCATATTATGCAAATATGATGTAAAAACATTTTTCCATGAGAGTCGCAAGATAGTAGTGACGTTATACTGCATGGTGTTACAGGATACGCAACACTTACGCTTCGTATACACACGAAGATAATTCAAAATCATCGGAAGCAAGCTGGAAAAGAATTGTTCTTAATAAACCCTATTTTCTGTCGAAATAAATGGGAATCGATTTTAAGGGTCTTTTGAAAAGTCTTTATGGGACACTTTTTTACTGAGGAATATCGGATAATTAGGTGAAATTCCCAATATTGTAATGCAAGTATAATCTGGTGGTAACGAAATCCAAGCATAAAATACTATAAAACATATATTTAATAGGAACAACCATGTTTGCACTAGAAATTCGTATTTTTGACGTTTGTGATAATTTTTCTTCTCAGCAAATTTGGCTGTAAAGTTTTTAAGAAAAGAAACATTTTTTAAGATCTATTGTGGCCAAGTAAGACTTCCGTTTAAAACATGCATTTTACACTGATGTCTTAATTATAGCAAACCGACGTAGTCGATTCCACCGGCCAAATTCTATCTAGAAATGAGTTTGTTTGTCAAATTTTAGCCCGTGTCATTTTTTTCTTATCAGATAATTGTTCAGTTTTCCTTTTGGCCTTCCCCGAATGAGAAAAAAATGTTCGAATGTTATGGAATGTATAAAAACAGATAAATTTCACTGTATAGGTATCATAAATCAAAATTGTTTGCTGATAAAAGTAATGAACAAATTTAATTATACATAAGACATTTGTGTAACTTTATTTCCGTAGTAATTCCAAACCACTGTATTGTGTCAATGCATATTCGTTGACTTGCAGTAATTCTTGGTACACAATTTTCTGCGTGTCAGCATAAAAGTTCACAGATTTTATCTAATAATAAAATGTTTATTCATTGTAAATTTCATCTGCTTAAGTCTGCAATTATCTTTCGGTGCACTCCTTTTTTTGAAGACAAACTAATTGAAGATACAAATTGCATTGATGGCAATGAATAAAATTGTTATTATATTTGCCTGTATAACGAAGTGTGGTAACAAACTGTCATATAGGAATATGGGCAGTTTGTTTGGAAGGGAGCTTTATCGAGGATTAAACTGTGCAAAACGATATTTCAAGTGGACACATACAATATCCATTTATTATGTATCGTTTGACAGGGCTTTTTGCTGACCTACTCGGTAAATCAAAGCCAAATTAATTATAGAAAATGATTCACCGTTAAAAAGTATTATCAGAATGTAGTCCCGATATCTTAGATATCATGGAGAATGAAAGAGGTCAGAGATAAAAAAGAAATAAGAATTGGAACATCAGTAAATGAATATTTTAATTGAATAACGATTTCAGACTATGAAAAAAAAACGAACCCAAAAGAAATCTTTAACATGCTACAAAGCTTTCGGAAATTAATACCTAAGAATTAACGCATAGTAATTTTATATAATAATTTTTTCGCTCAAACTTTTGGCGTATTGAGGAAATACAATCCTTAATAAGAACTTAGAAATAGTAAAAAGTAAAAATACGTCAAGACATTTCACTCCATCCAACATTTCTGATATCTTGATGAACGAAAGTGACTGAAATCACGCGAACGCCAAAAATATAATATACCTTGAGCCAGGTAACAAATTCTTTCCTGAATAGTCGAAAGTTTAATTAATCGTGAATATGAAGATAACATTTCAGACAAATTTGAGGATATTAAAACGACAGGGTTGTTGCTGGAAATTTGTATATTTCGCCGATTGTGATGATTCCTCTTCTCAGCAAACTCAACTATAAAGTTTTCATAGAAAAAAAAATGTTTGTTAGGATCTATTGTGGCTAACTAAGAAATGGACAAATATTAAGTATTTAATTGTTTTCTAAAAATGCCAGATACTCTCAAGATGAAAAGTATTTTGGTGTTTTCAATGTCCGAACTTTTCCATCTGGTACTAGAAAGTGCAGAAGATTGCATATAATATAATTTATGATTTATTCGTCCCGCGTAGACTGGTATGCAGGCGTTCGGGGCGGGTTTGAAAGTATCGCTAAGGATTACTCCCAATACTCGAGATATTCCTGTAACTCTTACAAAAAAAGTAAATATCGTTACGCGTGAGTTACCTGAAACAAAGATGCGCACCTTTTTTGCTTCACGCTATAGAGCATCAAATAAATTTAGGGTCCAATAGTGAGTATATATATTTTGCATTCCGTTAGAATTTCGGTAACACAGGAAAGAATAGAGGATGGAAAATGTATAAAGTAACGGGCACTTACCAATACTTTGGAAAAAATTACCGGATGTTTACCGGTTTGTCCGTTTTCGCAATTATTTATACACATATCCATTTATTAAGCAGCTGGAAAATTGGTATTAAAATTTATGTCACTCAATTATAGTTATCATTTTTATAAATTTCTTGAATACAGTTAGGAATACATTTTGACATTGTTTTGTATTCGCAAACTTCAATGGAGAATTTCAATAATTTCTTCAGCTTGAAAAAAGTGAGAAAAAAAATTTCTTATACGCCTTGTTAATTATTCTACCAAGATCGTTTTTCTTTCCTTTTACTGTTTCGATGGTAAGTTAAATTGTGGCTTGCGAGAAGTACAAGTTCTTTGTACGGGCATTGACTACCCGTAAATTCTACATTTTTTTATTCTTCTCTTTTCCTTTTTTCTCCAGGAGATTTCTCTTAGCTCGAAGAACTTGGAAAAGGTTTCTTCTCTAACTAGCTTCACACCTTACTTCCTTACTTTACTTGTCTTTGGTACAGCTGCTAACATCGACACCTAGTAGTTTGTTGCTTTTTCTTCAAGAATGTTAACATTATTTTTTGTAACAATTTTCTGTATCAAGTGTTTTCGAATTTATGTTCAATTGTCTTGTTCTTTGAATTTTATCTAAGAAATTTGTCAGGTACTAGGAGGATTTTGTTGCAACATGCCCTCTTGCTTACTGCAAATGGAACTATTATTGGTTATTAAGGAATTCATCAGGGATCAAACAGACTTCTTCGATATTTTTTTCCACAAATGGCCTCTTATAATCATTTATTACAAACAAAAAATATTCAATAAAAGTTAGTCCATGGTTTCATATATTCTTTAATGCAAAATTATTCTGTTGTGAAAAAAAAATTATTTTTTTTCAAAAACTTCTGGTATTCGATAAAAATTTAGCATGATTTTTTCCCCATACGAATGCATTACTTTGAGGAATTTCTTAAAACCACAAAAACCATCCGAAAATAAATCTGAAGGAATAGCAGTGGAACGAAAAAGTAGGATTCTTTTGCACAGTATGTAGTGATTTCGAAAGATTTTATAGAAGATTTATTCGAATTAATCATCGATGTTTGCCAGCTGTACCAATATCTATAGCCGATATTGTAAGGAAGAAATATATATTTCAGATAGTGTGGAAATAAATGAACGCGCTATAACTTATAAAAAAACTTATGAAAGTATATATGCTCGTAGCTCCCGTAACGTGTAATATTTTCTTAGGCAAGTTCCTACATGTTATGTCTGTTAAAATGGCAAAATATAGCGCTTTAGTTACCAATCCGACGTCATTACATGTTTCAACACCTCTTAGAAATTATGGATTAGTTTTAACAGAGCTGTATAGTATAATCTATCTTTTTAACAGACCAGCATGGTAATAATAAATATTTTGCAACGGCACGTATGTGTTTCATATGCGTTTCATTAAATCATCTTTGATTAATGCTTTCTCTACCAATAATGAGATTTCTCGTAATTCTCATCTTCTGGAAATGCAAATTTGCAACTCTACAAATGTTGAAAGTACCGTAAAAATTCAACGTACAACCCCTTTACTGCCTATGAAAAGTTCACCAAGTAAACCAAGTAAACGCAGTGGCTTAAAATCTTGCAGTGCATCAATATAGCGCTGAAAAAATTTTTCCACAGGTTCAAATCAATTTCCTAAAAGATTTGGAAAAATATTTATTCCGTATTTAAAACCTTTTCATTTTCCGCAGTGTTTTTATAATTATCCCCAATATCTGATCTAAGCGATATTTTATTTTAAGTCTTCGAGATTCTCCTGTTTCCTTTGATGCTAATACACAATCATGGAAGAAATATTTCACCATTTGAGCGCCAAAAGGCGCGATCGCGCTACTTCTGTTCCATGTGCAAAAATGTCAGCATTTTTGGAAAACGGATTGAAAAGAGCCCAACCCTGCCGTTATTTTCGATTTGGAAACAACAAAAACCCGTGGCACTCAAACGCTGAACATTTTTCTTACAACATTTCTGGTGAAAAAAAACATAGTCTTGACTGGAGACAAGTGGTTTTCAGTATTATTTTTATATTATAAATTGTCTTTCTGAATCAGATTCTATTGTTTGAATGTGAACAGAGTCGTTAGTTAGCCTGCTAGTTAGAACGTTGTGGAACTTCTAACCGATTGACTCTCTTCGTTGACTTTATATTATTTTAATTAGGTCGTAGTTGAAATACGCGTGTCATTTTGCACTCTTGTTAGTTTGTCGGTACTGAATACAGACTAATCAGCGTAGAAAATCAATGTGTATTAATCCTTGTTTGCAACTAAATTGTTTTTAACAATCCCTATTCAGCGAATACTTAGAAAAGTCAATAAACCAATCAGTCTCTTTCGGTAAAAGTATTCCATGTAAACGCAAGTTTTTGATATTAATAAAATTACCTTATAGCATTAATTCTGGCCGGGCTTATTTATGCGTCAGTATTTCTAATTGAGTTATAGGCGACAATGTTGTTCTAGATGATGCCAGAGCCAGTGTGGCCTAGTCGAACGGATATTTTGTGAGTGACCAACTAGAGTTGGGTTATTATTGCTTTGCTTCACATTGAACAAAAAATTTATAGTAATCCTAACTATATTGCTGTAGTTGAAGAAGGCACCAACCATATATTTCTAGTAATTTTAACTACATTTATTCTTATTTTTACTACTTTCATGACTAATTAAACTAAAAATTGAATAATTAGTGCCTTAATTTTTTTCGGTATAGGAAATGTAGGCTAGAAAGCATCACAACGAGTATCATTATACAAAATTAACCGAATGATGTCTATTTGCAAAATATTTTTTTCCCTTTTGGAAATATAATATGCTGTAGAAAAGTAGGATTCTTAGTTTTGGGGGGCTTCTAGTAATACATTTCTTCTATTTGTAAGCCTAGAAACATTCACACAAAAGTGTTGTACATCCAAAAAACTGTTAAAAATTGGCTGTTTTGTTTAAAGAGGATCTTTTGTACGGCTTTAACCCTTCCACATTTAGGGACAAGGCGTTTATCGTCCCGATGTTCTCCTTTCATATGGAGGAAAATAATATGTTATAATTTTGCGTTACTTTTCGAATCCGGAAGGAGGTGGTAGATTGTGAAAGTTCGAGAAAAGAAGTTATGTATCATTTTTCGAAATTCGGAATAATTCCCGAATAATCAATTAGAATATTTTGGCCAATCAGAGGTGTTATGACCAGAGGTGTTATGTTTATGCACCTATAGCTGCCAAAGTATGGCCGTCGTTACTAGAAGATTTGAAGTCCAAATTTTTTGACCTGCCCACCGAGCCTCTTCGACGTTCTTATTGGCCAAAACATTTCAATTAATTACTCGGTAATTATTCCGAATTTCGAAAAATGGTACGTAACTTTTTTTTCAAATTTTCACGCTCTACCACCACCTTTCATGTTCGAACTCTTATACCGTACACCCCGTGTAATATAGGAAAATCGTGTAAAAGTGCAAAATGATCAGGTTTCATAACTGTTACATAGCGAATAATTTTGCTGAAATTGAAATATTTTTGCATGCCTCAATTCGAGCATTCAACGGATGCCATCGACTGCCGAAATATTTTGTTAAAAACGTTAAAAGAACGTCATCGGGTCTGTGAACGCGATGGGATGGAGCTTTACGTGCATTTTTAAGAAATATTATTTAACGGTTAGAAATTCATTGGAAATTAAAGAGAAAAAAAATTTTATAAATATTTATTCCTTGTTAAATGTGAAATTTATAATGTCCTGAAGGAATTCAAATTTAACGTTTTTTTTGTTATAATCATGAGATCGTTTATCTTAAACATATATATACCCTCACGAAAAAGAGAGGAGTTTATCGTTCGAAGAAGCAGGAAGATTTTGCAAAGAAAGACCGAAGGAATAAAAAAAGGGGGACACAAACACTCGGTGTAAACGTTGGAGTGTAAGATCATCTTTTTTAAATATTTTTGTAGAGACTCGAGGAGATAGAGGGGAGGCATGGAAGTATTTTTTTCTCCCTCAACTTTGTTTCTCGCAAAAATCGACATATTTGCATAACGATGGAATGAAGATGGAAGATATGAAAATTTTCACATAGCGTTACTGCATTCAGGCGTGACCGACGGTCTTATTAAAGACACACCGTTGGACCCACGCGTCTCTTTTACTTACATATACGATCTTTCCGCATTGCGTACAGTCACTTTATAAAATGTTATATTTTCAGAATTAATATGAAATATAGTTTTCAAAGCGTAAACGGCCAATTTAATTGTTATAATTTTTAAAAATTATCCTTGTAAGGTTTTTGGCCATTTAGTGCTGCTTTAAGGGTAATACAAATAAGTTACTGCAATTACAGATACTTGTACACAGAAAAACGAAATTATGGCTAAGTATGGTAAAGTAGTCCTATTATGTAAATAATAAACAAGCTGCATAAATAGAAAATTTAAACAGAAAATAGAAATTGGACACAATTACGCAATCTTACGTATTTGTTGATTTTGCATCGACCTTAGATATTTCTCTAAACATGGAAGAAATTTTAGGTCGTACCTTTTTAAAAAGAGTCTCAACACATTATACTATGTCCGAATTGGTTAGTTCATTTTACTTTTTTATAAGTTGAAATATTTGCTTGCGCTTAATTATATCGGTAGAGTCTTGAAATATGCAACTGAAGACTTTTTCGCGATTTTCCACTTTAAGCAGTAATTAGGGAAATATGTATATCTCAGGGGAGTTTTAACCAATTGCTAAGCAAAGATCGTAAGTTGCCAAGTTCATTGACAAACAGAAATTTCATTTTAATACATCTCTTGCTATTAATTACTATTGGTGTGATTTAAAAAAAGGTACAACAATTTGTGGCTTTAATAATATAATTAAGAAATCAAAGCCGCTAGCTGAAAATATGTATATAACAATATTAATTTGCATCATTGATTTTGAGCCACATTCAAACTTTGAACTTAAATTTTTTTAGTATTTCATATCGCATTGGTAAATAAATGAATTAAAACTATAAATAAAAACAATAACATTTTAATCATTCTCATGACTGAGAGTTGCATCATGGTGTGATTCGTTATAAAAACACGTGGTACGATTAAGGTTAAAAATTGTTACGTCCTCTAAAACCCCGAGTAAATGGTGAAAATGCACAAAGACTATAATAAACATGGTAGAAAACGTAATAATAAGTCAAAAACGATAAAAGAATTATATTGAAATAGTAATAGATGAAAGTAGAATAAAGAAATAGCGAGGAAAAAGATTAAGCTGAAAATGAAATTTGAAAACTAATTAATAATTGAAAATAATAATTAATAATGAATTAATAATTGAAAATAACTTGATTTAGATTTAGAAGAGTGGTGGAATGGTAGAAGAAAGAGCAAGAAAAACACGCGTGTGAAAAATGTACAGAGAGGGAAAAAGCAACGAGAGACCTAACTATTGATGCATCAATGCAGAAATCATTTCTCAATATAATTAAAGGATCTTCATTGCTCAGATTCGGTTGTTGTCCAATCAACTATACTTGAAAGCCACAAGTAACTGCAGATTGGAGGAGGAAACTCGGTTGGAAAGTGTAAAAATTATGGTTTAAACAATAGATTTGGAGGTCACATTCTCAAAATTCAATACAGGTTAGAAGAAATGCATTACAAAGAAGAAAATCTTATATGGAATTAACGCATTGAATAGAAACACGGTGATAGTGAGTCAAACTCCGAAGATAGTAGTACTACAATAGTGGTCATAGCAGTAGTACTACACTACAAAAGACTACATTACTATAGTAGCGTAGTAGCAATAGTAATGGTTATAGTTACACTATTACCAGCAGTAGTAATGGTATTAGTGTAAATATTACCATTAATACTACTGGTATACTAATAGTAATATATATAGTAATAAGTAAAGTAGTAACTGCTACTGTATTACAATGTAAGAGTGTAATATTAGAAGTAGTAGTGGCGATAGTGTAACAGCTGAAGTAGTAGTGATCGTGTAGTAGTGTGTAGTAGTGTAGTAGTAGTAGTATTACTATACTAATCTGCGATGCACCCGTGTATTCAGGCAGCTTGAACAGTCTGCCTGCCCGAATTCATGCAAATGCATTTGCAAACCACATACATGCCATATAAGCAGAGACAGAGAGTAAAAGAGAGAGACTATAAAGAGGGAGAGAGATAGGTCTCGAAGGGAAACAGGGATGTGGATAAACGCGTTGCATATAGGAGAATCGTCCTCGATGTTAGTATATATACTTGCACACCTGTACGATGCAGAAATGTGCACAAACAGACAGACAAACATAGTTGAGGAGAGAAAAAAGGAAAGAGAGAAAACTTGATGGTGTTTCACATATACATAATACAGATAGAGAGAAATGTTGGTAATCTGGTACCCACGGTTAGTCAGCGAACCAACCAACGTCTAGACGGTAGAGGATTTGTGTTGGATTTATTTGTGACTGCGGGTTCCCACCTGTTGCCTCCCGCACCCCTTTTACACCAGCTACAGTTCCTCCTCTCTTTTTCCCTTAAGAGATCCTTTGCAGAAAGTCTCTCAGCTTTTCTTTCTTTTCAATGTAGCCGGAAATTCAATAGTAAAAGAATCGTTCTTTATATCAAATACTATTACACATGTTTTTTTTTCCTCTCGATTTCATCAATGATCTCGATTTTTCATAACCTTTCTCGCGATGGTACAAAACAATAGAAGGAAGTTTTATTCTCCATAGTGAAAAGCAATAAAGTTTGTTTTTGCATTACTTTATATTATAGTAACTTCACGGTACCGAGAGTTTTTACAGCAATTTTCGATCGAGAAATCAGAAAAATGTTATTTGTAGGATCTTCAAAGTAAGATACTACATTGAACAAAATTTATAGTAATTCTAACTATTGCTGTAGTTGAAGAAGGCACTAACAATATATTTCTAGTAATTATAACTACATTTATTCTTATTTTTACTACTTTCATGATTAAGTCAACTAGAAATTAAATAATTAGTGCCTCTATTTTTTTGGTGTATAAAATATAGGATTAAAAGCATCGCAATAAGTATTATTACATTGCGTATTTTGAATTTCGGAAGAGAATAAGGCTATAAGCATGTCAAGAATTGCAAAATTTGTCAGAGATACCTAAAGGTAACTCCTAGAATACAAATGATTCTTGTATTTTACCAAGAACCTTCGCATTTCTATAGAAAAACGTTGGGATTAGAGATGATAGATTCTTTTACCAAGAATCTGCATTCCTGTATAATTTTGGGAGTAGGCGGCGTTCGGTGCGTCAGAAGCTTTTCAAAATCAATTCTGGGATTAGCTCTTGTTTTTTTTTGTATAATTATGAGTCTAAGCTGACTCTACAAGGCGCGGAATATCTTTTTAACTGCGGTCGAAGCTAGCAAAAACCAAGCCTGTGCTTACCAACACCTTGTTGATGGCTCCTTATCTTTAATAACTTTTCTAACGGTGTTTACTTCTTCAAATCTCGCGCTATTGCGTCTCAATAAAGTGTTTACAAGGTATAACCGTTATTTATAGAGTTCGCATCTGCTGCAGCTTACTTTTTGAGAGTTTCGGTTCGGAAAGTGAAAGAAATCTTGCAACGGTTTCTAGATTCAAGCTAGAAAACATTAGGTGATAATAACCGATAAGTGTGTTTCCATAAAGAGTGTGGAGGTGAGGAGTTCGAGTTCCGTTATTGAAATGTTCACAATACTGACATTAATAAATAGTAAGGATTCTGTTCGTTAGTGACGCTCTTGTCCATGTAAACACTCTTTCTATTCAGTACTTAGGCAAGGTTGTGTTATAACTTAATGGGTTACACAAATCTAGAAATTAAAAACATTTTTTTTACTATTGCTTTTCATTTTCGATATTTTTCAGAATTTTTTAAAATATCGAGTATATAAAGCCTTAAAATTACGAAGGTAAACTGAACAATATGAGAGCTTGCGTAGGGTACGGTGAATAAATGTGCCAATAATTATGAAAGTGGTCTAAGTCAAGTTTTGAAAAAGATGAGATTTTCAGTCATCACGCATCATTTTATCTTGCAATACATTTTTTTCCTTCATTGATCAAGACCAATAAAACTCCAACTTTCAATGTTGCTGAATGTAAAAACATTTTTGTTTATTTAAAAGAAATCCTTTAAATTTATCAACACAAAAAAATATGACTTAGACCACTTTCATAATTATGGGCACAAATGTGTGACAGAGATTTTTAAGAACAAATAAATGATATGTAATGTCGGCATATTTATTCATTATAATTCCACTTTCAAAAAAAAATTCTCCAAAGTCACGTTAAATGCGTTTAGTAGCCAAACAACTGTTTCAAAAATTTATGCCAAAAAATATGAACTCTGTCGGTGATGCAAAACCATACACTGAAAAAAAATGCTCTGGATTTCAACTACAATAGCCTAATTAACAAAAATAAAATTGATTCAATAGCGAATCAGCGACAACCATGCGACAAGTATTCGGCAAATTTGTTTGAAGAATTTGTGTAGTGCTTCAGTGACAAACGAAGATAGAATAATTATCATATAATTGTGACAGACCGCGGTAGTTTTGTTATTGAATCAATAACATTTCCTTCTGTGTACTCTTCTCACAGATTTTAATTTTCTAACAAAAACTGTTTTTTTTTAAAGAAAGAATAGGGTAAAAAATATACTGGGTACTACTTAGTAATTTATCGTGTTTCTTTAGTAATTTATGATACCATAAAATATTCTATAACAATAAACTATATTATTTTTGTTTCCCTTATCTTTTCCATTAAAGCTTGTTTTTCTTTATTCAATAAATATATCTTCTATTCAAGATTCTCTCCGTACATAAATTAATGTTGTTTTTCAGTCTGTGGTTTTCGTAAAACCAACATTGAGGATTGGATTTTGTAATCCTCTTGTGATAGAATAAGAGAGAACAAGGGATAATCAGAGGGAGAAAGATTTGGGTCCAAACCGACGGCTAGACTAGGTCCAGACGAGTTACACATACAGAATCATATAATATGCATACATGTTGCAAACCAGAGCTTGGATACATTATTCACTCTCACCCTTTCTCATTCCTGTAGGAAATTCATTAATATATCGGTGACATCTAAACGAGCAATTTCAACGTACCAACCAACATATCATGTATTCAATTGAATTTCTAAATACCATTTTAAAACAGAAAAAAATATATTAATTCCGGATTCGTTCGTTTTGCAAATTCCAATGCAATATTTTTAATTTGTTATCCACATTATTGTAAATTAGAAAGCGAATTAATTCAAAGTAATTTTTAATCATTTGTCAATTTTCTTTAATTTTTGAAAAAAATTGTTAGGGTAATGTCTATATTAACACGTTGACTGCCGCGTCACCCACATTCGTGTGCCAGCAAAGTTTCTGATCGGGCCGCGTCACCCGTATTCGGGTGACGCTTATTTGACGACTTGCGAAGGATCGTCGTAGGTATTTGAAAAGGTATTCCACAGGAAGTAAAAAACTATTGAATTGGTGTGGGCACTCGTGGCCTGAAGGAGATTTCAATGGAAATACACGTGGCAGTCAACGTGTTAAAGACACAACTGTGTACTTTTCTGCAGGAAACAAATCTAAATTTTGATTGTGTAATTTATGAATTTTAATAAATTTTCTTCGTTCTTTTGAATGATCGTAATAATACATATGTGTATGTATCAAATTGTATTACAACGGTCGATCAAAAAACCAAGAAAATTTATCAGAATTTATGAGATTTTCAAAATGTAGATTTATTTCCTGCAGAAAAATACACAGTTGTGCGTTTAATGCTGCAACATATACAGATATTTATCGATTTGTATTAGAATGGGCAATTTAAAAAAACCGAAGAGTTATCAAAATTCAAACTAATCTGATCAAGGAGGTACTGGAATATTTTTATTAAAAATATATCTTTTAACCATAATGACGACTGGCAAGCAATTTCCAATTACCCAATCTTAAAACATTTAATAGTCTAACTATCAAGACCAAAGAAATATATGTATATTTGGGTTGTAAACGTACCAATATATTATGAAACTCTCAATATTCTATAAAATAATGAGATTTCAAAAAATTGATCCTTCCGATATCCAATTTCATTTAATTCTACAAAAACCAATTAGAAATAAAATACGTCGCGTATTCCTCTATACATTCTTTTTTAATTCTCTTTTTCCAATTACCACTTCTCAAGACAGTTGAATAGTAAGGCGGTATCAGAGTATCGCTGTCATTACTTCCCACGGATACTAGGAACGTAATTAGAATGTAATTACGTTCTGTTAAATTGTTATTCCGTTTCACGATGCGATTAGATATGAAATAAAACTCGGATTTTCAGACATTAGGCCTTATTAGGGAAAGTGCGTCTAAATTGGACCGGTTCTTGATTCAGGAAATGATTCACATTAGAATTTTGTTCGTGATAAATTCTTGAACTAGCTGCAATAATACATAGAAAATCAAAACCTAGTAGCAATTCAGCAATTGCGTCTCCTGCAACAGTTGTTTGTTAGTAAAGCACGCACATATTGTAATTTCTGCTACTTCGCATTTGAGTGATCGGCTCTTCCCAGTTAACCCTTTTAGTACCGGCGGGCCGATTTATTGGCCCGCGGTCCTTATGCGAAAACTTATGACAAATGCGATATTGTATACCATTGCGACCCACGCGGCGTGAATAGGGGGTCACATAAATTTGACGTGGCAGTCAAGGGGTTGAAAACTATATGAACTACTAGTTTCGCTTTTGTTATTGCCAATTTAAAACTTAGCATATACAAGACGATAATTTTGTTGGTGGCTTTATACGGATTCGAGACGTGGTGGCCTATATTATGCGTCGAGTGGAGATTAAGAATTTTCGGAAACACAGTTTTACCGAACATATTTGGTTCCGACCGCAATGAGCAATTGGAAGAGTGGAAAAAACTGCGTAATGAAGAATTGCACACCTTGTATGAATCACCGGATGTAATTTGTGTCACTAAATCGCGGAAGCGACGATAGGCGTAACACGTAGCGCGAATGGACGAGACGAGGACTTAGACACAGGATCTTAATGGATAGACCCCCAACAGAGACCGTGTACAGAAGATCAAGACGTAGTTGAGAAGACAACAGAAAAATGGATTTAAGGGAATCGCGGTGCTATAATAGAGAATGTGCAGAATTAGCTCAAAATAGGGAGTTAACGGCCTTGTCACGCTGAAAGCACTGGTTTCCGTCAGATCAACAATGTTGGGCGCGGTTATTACAGGATGGGTTACCGTTGGATAGGGTTGTTATCCCCAAAATCGAAAGTTAGGATTTGAAAGTCGAGAAACAAGGACGTTTCGGTTTAAAAATAGGATGCAGTAAAGGAGCAAAAATCCAAGAGGCTACTTAAAAGTTACCCAGGAAACTTCAGGACACCCCAAGAAGCAGTGTCCTGGAAAAACAGGACGTTGGCAACTTTACCATTGGGGAACACCGCGTGCTGTTGGCATCAAAACCTGAGAAGAATGGAAAATTTAAAAAGAATGTTCCGAAAAGTGTTATGGAGAAGCAAAAGATCCAAGCATTCCATAAAATAAACGAATAAGAATCAAAATAGGGATGGTTGGTGAGTTTGTGTGAATGCGTTAATGAACTTTCGAGCCTTCCCAATGCCACTAAGTGCATAAACATGTAAATCACTGACTTTAAAATTCACATTTCACATCACTAGTCAATTTTTTTAACTCGAGTGTTCTGTATTTGCACATTGAGCTTCAACATTTTTGGGCTCATAATTTTCATTAGTTTGTTCTTCTTCTCCGTGAAAAACAACATTCACTCGGCGAATGGGATGTTTCCGTTGATGGTTTAGTCGTTCCTATTGAAAGCGGTTCAAACCACACCAACAACTAACTATTAGAAAGAAGTGGGTTAATGGGCACGTCTGTTGGCCTGAAGTAACATGAAGATTGTTTGCATCCGAAAGAATTGAAGATTAATAAATCCGTTAGTTCCTTGGTCACTTTATTTTCGAAAATATCTGTTAGAAGTTGATCAGAAATGGAGATTCGCTGGAAGGCTTCCACGGAGGACAAAACTAGCTCCTCGAGAAAGAAATTTTTCCCTTGCTACCAAAAGTGTCAATTTTGATACTTAAAAAATATTCCTTATTCTTTAAATAAATGATTACTCCTTTTATTTACTAGTTTGAAGCACTAGGAAAAAATACAATATCGAAAAGTCTTGTATTAGTAAATCTTACGAGGTACAATGAACTTTTGTTAGTGGACGTATAATGAATGTGCAATTATTTCGTTCTCCTTCTCTTTCTTTTTCTCTCGCTTGATGTTGTGGTATATAAGGATGGTCAGCTCCAAAAGAAGTCGCTCGTGTGGAACTTTGCAATAAGTACATCCAAGAGATAAAGAACCAGTTGACTAGACCGCGTCCAGACACCACTACGCTGTTTTACCGGATGCGTGTATGTTATATGTTACCTCCTGAAATTTATTAAATGAAATTCTCTTACTATGCCGACCGTAAAAATCAAATGAATCTCGTTAAATAACATTTATGAGATTTATCTAACTTCTTCAGTTTCATCGAATTTCTTGCATGTAATCCAATTGCATTGGAAGAAAACAAGTATGGACACGTAGGTATAATTTACAGTAACGTTAAATGTAATATAAGTTGTACAAAGTATAGTTTTACTATATTTATTTCATACTTATTGTTGTTTCTGTTTTGGTAGCTGACAATTAGATAGTCGTGATTAAATGACAAAATAAGAAATATGCGTGCGTTTCATAAAATAATGAAATTTATCCTTCACACTCCTTCAGCAATAAAACTCCAGCTTTCAATGTTGAAGAATGTAAAAACATTTTTTATTTAATTTAAAACAAATCCTCTAAATTTATCAACACAAAAAAATATGACTTAGACCACTTTCATAATTATGGGCACAAATAAGTATTTGTATTCGTACATGGTTTGGGTTGTTTCCTTAGTCGCTATTCTGTAAATATTAAATTTTTAGGTGTTATTATTTCTTCTGGCTGCACGATTTAAATATTTACAAATGGAGTAAATTAGTTGAGATCACTTTTTGGTTTAAAAAATGCGAGAAAAAGGGATATGTAGTTATTGCTTTGTCTTGGTATTGCAAAAATTGCAATAAAATTAATTAAATAGCTTTGTCTTGGTACTACAAGATTTGCTAATACAAATAATTTCAGTTGATTTAGATAAAGTCTCAACTAATTTACTTCATTTGTAAATATCTAAGTCGTGTAGCCAGAAGAAATAATAACATTTAAAAATTTAATATTTGTATTCGTAGTCGAATGTGAGAAAAGGAGGGAGCGAGAGAGACGCAGATACAGGAATTTCCAGAAAGAAAAAGACAGGGAGAACGAAAGCAGTATAGCTTAAACTAAGGATTTTAATTATGAATATGGATGATAGTAATAATCGTATAGATATATGTCGACAAGTAAAACAAATTTTCTTTCAACTGACTTACTAATATATTAATATTTTGTACCGTAGCAGTATAAGAATCCTACGCACAAGTTTGTTTTATAATTTATGAGGCGAATTGCTCCGATTCTATGATTTTTTGAAAGCACTTATTACAAATCAGGGAATGTCGTTTTGCTTTTCTAGTTACCATCGCACGTAGTTTTCACTCCTACCATTAACATACGCATAGAGTTAGTTTTTGCATTTAATATAGCAATAATAGAATTATAGAAGTTGATAACTGCAAAAAAGTTTGTAAATTGCAGCGTTTCCCAATTGGAAACGATAATTATTATAGCGTTGACAGTTGCTTTGTACAAGCTAGGAATGGTAATTGCAAGCTTATTTTGGTCATTTTTCTTACGTGTTAGTGGTATTCCAATATTCTTATATTACCAATTTCTTAATTTTTGTAGAGATAGCTGTTATAAAAAATCTCCTCAAGTTCTAATAAGATAACAAGCAATGTGCTCAATGAATAACGGTTAAGAAGATCCCTTTTTTTTAGCACAAATCTATTATAACATTTTTCGTAGGTAATCCACATATTTCCAGAAATTAATCATGCATAAATTATGTGCATAAGGAAATTATTAAGGGTCAAGTTTTTCTGGAAAAAAATATTTTAATTATTTTTAAAAGCTTCAATACTAATATAAAATTACAATCATGTTGATTCGGAAACAACGAGTGTAAATTTGGCAATTTGTTTTTTTTTTTTCAATTGAACCATTTACGGTATATACTTTTTTTGTATAAATGACTTATAAGGCATTTTACTGATAATTTTCGTTGATTTGCTGTTAGTAATTAATAAAAAGATCCTATTTACATATATCCTTTATTATACGTTACCAACTTTAGCCTTTGTTGCAAAGGTACTCAAATTACATGTGCCGAGAAGCTTTGAATGTACAAAATGTGAACTTTCTAGTTTTAAAAGTGACAAGTGACGTCATATTCAATACGAAATAATGTTTTTATCGATTTAGAATCGGTGGTCTCATAAGGATAATGTAATTTCTGGAGAAAATAATATTTTCGACTGATACCGCTGAAAATTACGTCAATTGGGCGACACGCAAGGATCAATCTTAATTATTCTTATGAGACAAGTACTTCTTACAGCAGACATAATAATTCCTAATTTCTAGTAATTTTCAATTTCTAATAACTTTAACTGCATTTATTAGTACTCCAACTACTTTTATGATTAGGTCAATTAGGAATTAATTAATTAATTGGTGCCTATAGTATCTTCGATGCGATATAGACACACCTGTATGGGGATTTTCGTTATTACCATGCAGCATTTTTGTGTTTACCATTTTCTTCGCTTGGGAAGATGTGCTTTGTATCGAAGATTAACGAAATTCATTCGGATAAATAAAAATAGATTGGCTTGATAAAATCTGAGTGCGAAATGCATAAAGCATTATGCAACTGGCACAGATCGAGTAAATACATATAATACGTAGGTTAATTATTTGAAAAAAATGGCAGGCTCAACAAGCACGTTTAATCGTTTTTAATGGAACAAGTAGAGCGAGACTGAATATATATACGTACGTGCACATGAATATACGTACAGAGACACATACATTTTGTATACGTCTATTGTATATAGATCTCTGGAGAGAATTTCCTTTCACGTGCGTACATGATCGACACTGTGGTGGTTTGCAATTAGGCCGTCAGAGGTACCCACCCGATGTGTATTGTAATTAATAGATCGTTCGTTGTACATATTTGTACCGAACAGATTCAGTTCGGTTTATTTGTATACATACAAACCACGTCTAGACCGATCGACCTAGCAACCAATATGTACGCATGTACTAATGCAGGCAGCTATAACGAATCTAAATTCAATGCGTTTGTGTTCCGCGTATAATTCAAACAGTATAGATCGTAGATTGTATGAAAGAATATTTATTTTGTATTATTGTCACATTGTAGGAAGAAAAAGAAGTGAATTTTATAATTGAAGGATAAACGGACATGTATAATAATAATAATAATAATAATAATAATAACAACAACAATAAGCAGAAAAAGAATAAAAATCATTTATCGGAGCGTTGTAGGACAAGGCCTCTAAAGGACAAAAGTTATGAAGAGATCTTATGTAACTAGATGTAACATTGGAGTAAAAGTAAAAATAAAAAGAGCAAAAACAAAGATATTGCGATTCAAAGTTATCGACAAAAATATTAAGCAAAAAATTAGAAATATTAATTAAAAGAAATTTATTCATTTGGGAAGATCGTTTTCACTTCTATTAAGCTTTGTAAGATTTCCATTTGTAGCGAACAGGAACCCGTGGTATCTTGTACGAAAGCATTCGAAGGTATCTTGTACGGAGATCCTACTGTATCAGAAATAGCTGATAAATGGTACAGTTTCTAGCATTACTCCGTGTAAGAATCCCTATAATAACCTTCAAAGTATTATGTATTATAATGCTTTAACCCTAGAACAGCACATGGGGTCAGTATGTCCCCACGCGATTTTCGAACTCCATTGTCCAAAATCGAAAATTGTCCGAACTCCAAATCTGTAATTATGTGCGATATTACGAAAATTAGTAGTTCTCTAAAAATCACACCCTTCATTTTTCAAAATAAATACCTTTTTTGGAAAATCGATTACGCTCTTTATGTTGGAGTTTAGAGGTGTGCTGTTCTAGGGTTAAAACTATGCTATATATGCAGTCATGATATCCAAATTATATTGTCTGGCAGTGATATTACTTTGTATACTTCAGAAAATGAATGTACTACAAGGTATCGTAATGTGTGCTATAAATTGGCAGCATTATTCAACAGGATCATGAGGTTTAATAGGCAAGCTTCGCGTGAACAACGCCCGTACGCCGCATCACTTACTTGCGTTTTTAACATCCTTTTCTATCACCTTTTTATTGCGTCTTCTCTAAAGGTGGAAAAGAAATCCGTTAAGAGCACTATAAATTCATTTTAGAGGAACAAAAAGCTGCAATTGTAAAAAAGTACTCCGAACAATTGACTATAACAGCTATTTTTCAGCACCCACTGTTAACAGGTATCAAAACTATGTAATCGAATAGTTACCTCTGGAGTATTGTTGTTCCGACCATTTTGCATAATTGCTATCAATAATTGCTTGCAGTTTATTGAACACAGTCTCATGAGTAATAATAATCGCCTGCTATGACGCATTTCCTGTACGAGAGGTTCGGTACAATCACCTTTCTAGCCATTTTTACTTGAATTGCCAATGTTGCAACATACCAGTTACAAGCATCTCAGCCTCATTAATATCGAAATTTTCTCCAAAATGTTAATGCTTTTAGGTGTAATGATAAAGATTTCTGAGAGTGTGTGAGCGACTGGTATTTTACTCTGTACTGAGCCATTAGCAAAAGCGATCCTCCTCTTATACCACACCATGCTGTTTGTTCAGCATTAATTAGTGTTTGGCCGTCTAGACTCTGGACTCTAGACTAAACTAGATAGAACCGAGGTGCAGGAGATTTAACCACCAACGTTTCGACCCCCTTTAGCATTGCCCTTCCTCTTGCGTGTATCTATACATGTATGTGCTCCATGTAGCTATACCTAAAGTTAGATATGTATATACACTTAATATATGTATACATTCTGGCAAGGTATGAGATGCATTTGCACGCGTGTATATACGCCTGCATGCATACATACACACATGGTTTTGGATGATAATCCTGGTGATGGATGTCCCTTGCTATCCTATATTACCCCCTTCGCCGCCGACGAAGTTGGGTGTCTCGCGTGGGTGTTTACCCAGACGGAAGCCGTCTGGTAGCGATAGGGCAAGCTATGTTGTTACTTGTATATACCGCTCTTCCTTCAACTTCAGCCAAAGATATACATATCCTAAAACTTACTAGTATATCATATCTGTCTGCTGTCGTTCACAGGATAATCCAGAAAATGCAAATTAGTTGTCTGCACTTTGATGCACTTCTTATTAATCTCATCCATCCCTTCTAATTTTAACTCCAACGTTACACAAATTCTTTTTTGCATACAAACAAGGGGTAACCCGACGAACTGCATCTAACGAACTTGCCAGACTAACGATAACTAATGACATTAACAAATTATTTAGTCACGCTGATATCCAGTTCTTAAAGGGTATGTATGGCCATTCGAATTCGATAGGAGATCCTTTTAGTCATTGTGTGGTCCATACTGGTCTGGAGTTTGACTTTTCGCGAGTCAGGTGAATAAAAGTCTTATCCTGAATCACGTGGGGTTAATTTTCCCCCGAACACTACCCATTTAGGGTGAACCAACCGAATGATGTTTAATCATAGCAAATAGCGGAATAAAATGATGCCGAGATGAATAGTTTCACGTCGAAATGAATTCCTGAGAATTCAGAGAAAGAACCACGAACTCATAATCTGGAAATGTTCCCTTTTTGTCCAATAAATTAAACGGGCGATCCTGAAAATTTCTTTTCAAGTCAAAGCCTAATATGTGTTTTATTGAACAATAGAAGGGGAAAAAACTCGGGTAGAAAATTTCTCTATAGAAGCCTTGCATTTTTTTAGTCCGCGAGAAATGGTATTTTAATTTATTAATAATTTCGGTATAATGTCCACTTACGGACCTTATATCCTTTAAGCCGCAAACACTGTTTTCTCTGTCGTAAGAGATTTTACCGGAGACCATTTAAGGGATTAAAGGCGAATTAAATATTCCGGTAAACCATAATTAATCTGCATTAATTTGAATGTAGTTTAACAAACTGAAGTGGAGACAGATAATTTCCAGCAAAATATGCAGAAGTGATTTTTAAGTTACTTCTGGATATTTTGCAGGTTCCTTTCAGTAATTGTATGTGCTCCATAGTACTTCTTTGGGTGTTTAACTCATGATCGGTAATTTTCATAAAAGGAAGCTCGTTGTTTCCTTCTACATAGAACCAATTTTTGTAATTTCATATTACAAAGTGCCTTATTACTTTGCCTTACTTCTTAGGCCCCAATATAGTTGCTCCAACTGCAATGTAAACAAGATTACGCTTGAGAGTATACTATTAAACATTGCTTCAAGACTTTTTCATCTTTTTTTCCGTATATACTATGGCATTATATATTAAAAAATTACCACCAACGTCTCTATGTAATTTTGTCTTTCTCGATTTACAGGTGATACCATTATCATACATATATCTTTTACATTTAAAATGATAAGATATATTTACAGGTGGTTTTTCTTACACAATTTACATATCTCGATTATTTAGACTTCATTTTAGAGCGGAAGACACGTAGGAAGACTTCAGAAACGTTATTAAAACAGTAGGCGAAAGAGAGGTGTCAATTAAACCAATGATTGTTGTTATTCAGAAGAATTTTATTAACGAATATTAATGTTATTAATATTCGTTCAGTAACATTTTAATTGAAATGTTTTTAGTAATTATAAGTTTTCTGGGTTCTAGGCTGTTCATACAATTTGTTATATTTTGCATTAAGGGGTTATACGCACTTAGAAGGCCGAAAAAAAGGCGATTTTTCGTGTTCACCGCAAAACGTATTTTTTTCGAGGTGCATCCCGAAGATTGGCTGCAGCGACTGCCAGAACGATTATTTTTATACCAAAAAAATTGAAAAAGTAGTCACGGACTACTACAATATATACGTACACAAAGTTTGAAATGAATAAATTGAAATGTCTCTCCAAAAAAATTCTTGAAAAATCGCTTTTTTTCGGCCTTCCAAGTGCGTATAACCCCTTAAAAAGTCGTTAATAAAGAATCTATTTTGATCATAGAAATAATAATCCCCATCCGACAGTGTAGCAGTTTTAGCAATTGGGGAGGAAAAACTGCAAATTGCTTACTTATAAACAGAATTAGTAGCGTCCCGTTGTATTTTATACAGGTCTGGGAGGTTTTTCTTCATTCGTGTTTGAGCGCCAGGCGGGTAACGCGAGGAGTAAATAATTTGAAAACAGGAAAAAGATTAAGCTAAAAAGTGTGACTACCAGAACGGAAATTCAGGGATTCGCTCGATATATGTGTCTAGACCATGTAACGACGTTTTGATTGACAAGTATACGAGTTAAGAAGTACACGCCTACTCGGTTTTGCGTTCCTCACAATGGTGATGCATCCGTCTGACCGTCTAGACCACTTAACGCTATTGTCATTGTTTTACACTTCTTTTTAATATTATTAAACATTGCTTTTTTCATAGAAGAAATACCCCTTCGTTGAACGACTGAAGATTTATAAATATTAAGTCTGAATATCTTCGATGTCGTGACGCGTACATTTTTTCAAGGAATCCTCCTTTCCTCACATTTTCTTAGAAAAAGATCAACGTTACGGAAATTTAAAACACCTCTTTAGTTTGTGGTGCCTCGAGTCCTGGAATGCTTCGTTCTCGAGATTATTAATAAAGACGCTCTTAATTAGTAACTGCGAAAGTTATAATGACGATTTGTCATAATTATGTTAAATGTTACGCAAGTAGGAAGTAAGTTGGTCAATCATTACGGGGAACACTCGGACGAATTTTCTGCTCGTGCAAATTTTAAATATACGTAAAAATAAAAATTTTTACGAAGAAAGCAGCAATTATATTATCAGCAATTATAAGTATATTTACTGTTCCACCATATAAAATTTATAACTGAAATAATCTTCTAAAAATAATTACCTAAATAAAAATTATTATCTTTTAATTACCAGGAAAAAAGAGACAAGTTAATTAAAGAGGTTTTGTACTATTAGAAATTAAATACACCCTGAGAATTGAAAATAAATACTACTATCTTTACGCTTTCGATACCTTGGGAAACATTTGTAATATTTTTCTGTAAGTTTTTGGAAAATGAAAAAATTAGTTTATCTACATTTTCAATTAAAAAACAATGTTTTTTCAGTGTTCCAAAAATTAGCAGATTCGTTCAAAAAATTTTTATGAAATATTCGGGGTCATAATATTGTTTAATTGTATTTACCACATTTGTTGCTCGTCATGTTTCTCTTTCTTTTTCCCCCGGGATTTTAACAACGATAATGTTTATTTGACGCGAGTAATCATTTTTTCAGGCGATTACTATACACTTTTCTATAGTAAATAGAATAGTTTTAAACGTACTATAATTGTAAGAGAATTTTTCTAAAACAATAATTGTAAGTAATTCGTGATAAAATTACTGTAAGGGCAATGAAATGACTTTTTTTTCTGATAGAAATTTCTATTTTTAGGTATATTTAAAATTTATAAGAACAGAAAATTCGTCCCCATATTGCCTGTAATGATTGATCAAGTTTTTGAAGGCCTTTTAATTATAGATGGAAGAAACGGAAGACAAAAGGGTATTCAATAGGTCGTCTAGGGCATAGACGATCGAGCAGACAAAACTGCATATATATTGTATTGGAAAATTTTACCAGTCGGCTTGAGAGAAACCGAGCCAGACGGTCTGTGCCAGTTTGAAAAGTTTGTCCCGGTTTGTCTGTCTGGCAAGTTAATATATAACAAAACCAACACTCGTTTCACGTGTACATACACATATACGTGGATGTTCTGAATTGTATGGATTGTTTCGATTCTTCTTCTCTCTACGAGTTAAAATCAGTTGCAAATATGTACGAAGAGGAGGATTGTAGCTTAGGATTATAACACTTTCAGAAAGTCTACAAACTTTTGCGACATCACATTTTCTCACGATTTTTAGATGCATTAACTTTGATGATAACAATAAATTTTTATTAAAAGATAGGTACAAAACATTTACTGCAGTTATGAGCTACTGAAATTGATCAATTGAAACGGTTGTTAAATTTTTGTTCTGAAAGAAAATATTACACCTCTTTGTGTTGATACGTCATAATTTTAACTATTATACAGGGTGGGTCACCACATTTTACCATTATGCATAGCAAAATAATGGCAAAATGTGGTGACCCACCCTGTATATTGTAATTACTTTGACAACAACATATCCCGCTTCAACTGCAATTGCAATTGATACAATTATGTAATAATTAATTAAATATTATTTAATTATTTCATGGTTAGTACTTGAATTAAATTATTAAAAAATTTGTTGCTGATCAATAAGATGCCTTCTTTAGGGTGGAACCGTGCATTTAAAGTATCAACTTCCAAAAAGTTCCTGTCAAACCAATTACGCAAAGTCTGCGATTTCAAAAAAATACCAAATTTTATACTAGAAAAATAAATTTAGACATAAAAATAAATTCAAATATTAATCCGAATTGATACAATTGAATTGTGGTAAAATACATCAAACTTCTGTTGAATTAATCTTTCCTTTGATGATGTCACTAATTGCTGATACATTTAAACTCTGCGAACGCATAATGGTCATACCAAATGATGGACTGGTGTAATCATATGTGAATGGTTCGTTTGAATGCGGGTGTTTTATCGACTACAGCCGATGCTGAAACTCGAAACAAAGATAAAAAGCAATAAGAAAAAAATTAAAAAGCATAAATTTGGTAGTTTAATTTCGAACTGCGATTGAAGAAAGAAACATTTTTGAGTTGCACTTTCTTCTTTGGTGTGTAAAATAAATGAGCCGTTTATTTTGAAAGTGGCTTAAATCCATTTAAAAAAAAAATGAAAAACTCGAAAATTTATAATTAAATTGCTGAAAACTAATTATTTATGCCGATATATAATGACTCTTTAAAAATGGACTTAGGCCACTTTCAAAATAAACGGCACAAATATCAAATAAAATATCACATAAATAGAAATATTACATTGAGAAAAGATACCAGTGGATAGGAAATTAATAAGGTTCAAAGTTCTTTTAATAAACTGAATTATTAACTGGATTCATTGTATATGCACGCGGTTAAAAATGTTCCTTTATATTATTTAAGTAGAATATTTGACTGCCCTTCGATTTATGATTTCTTTATTTTAGAGAGAACAAAAATATTAATAACTAAAAATACACAATTCTGATCGCTGATTAATAGCGAGTCAGATAACGTATATAAAATTAATTAAAATATTTTTAATTATGCAACATTGTTCGCCATAATATGTGTCCCATTTACTCACAGAAAACTTTACATATAAATTCAAATGGATTGAGTTACTGCACCAAATAAATCCAATTTTTTTCGTGTTGTGCGGAATCAGATTTTTTTTTTTTATGTACAAGGATTCATTGCTAAACGTGCCCCTTCGCTGATACTTATAATCTCTGCCAAAAAAAAAAAAACAAGGATGGTCTATCCTCTTTAAAAATGTTTTGTAAGTAAAAATGTAGCGAGATCGTTCTTTTTTCGTTTCACACTTTTTTCTTCTTTTCAAGTAAGTCAAGTATCCAAGAAGGTGCTAAAGGTAAGGCCTTCATTTACATCCAGACGAGGCGTCAGGGGTATAAACACTTGGCCTAAATACGTATAGAGAATCTCCTTAAGTGTCGGCTGACTCAAAAAGTTTAAGCATTCGGCGAGCTTTTAAACGATAAGAAAGGAAAGACTTGCCGAAAGATACGAGATCTTTTTTCTACTCTTATTACGGATTTGTATCTTTTATAAAAGTCTAGACGTTGATACTCTAATTTCTTTTTAATATAATGAATAATGCATGAAGGATCCACTTGTATAGCGTAACGGTTATAAGCTTTTCCGCCAATTGAACTGTTAAATTTTCAGGGCGGTGTATTTATTTACATATTGGCAAACATTGAAATTATCACACGACGAGATATAAACATCAAAAATCTGTACAAATGCGAGGAAATGGTGGATAATCTGGCTTGACACGCAAACCTAGAATAATGCAGAAAACGCAATTGTTTTGCGATATTTTCAAGGAATAGCAAATTAAATTAGAGTTCTCATAATGAATCAGGAATTCTATTACGAATTATAATAATACTCCCCGTTATCTCGACTATTTTACGTTACGAACGCACGTTTGTCATTACTTCTAGCACTTTTCTTATGAATATCTATTATTTTTCTTATCAATACCATTATTTTACATCTGGAACGCAAATTTATTATTTTTGGTAGGAATTTTTATTATTTTGTATATTCCTTTTTCTCTGCATTCAAATTACCCCCTTTGAAAGCGTGTGAAGAAGTTTCCTCCTGAAATTAAAAATTTACGTTACTATAAATTTTATAAATATTTTTGTAACAAAAAAATATACAAATTTAATAATCTTAGTCATTTTGCGGATTGATATTTGCATATAAATATTTGATTTTGATATCGTATATCTGAAAAGTGAACTGGGTCTAACTATTTCATAAAAAAAGTTGTTTCGCGATATTTTCAAAGAATAACAACTTAATTTAGAGTAATGATAATAAATCAGAAATTTCGTTACGAATCATAATAACACTTCCCGTTAACTCTACTATTTTTTGTTGCGAACATAATTACTTCTAACAATTTTCATTGCGACGAAGATTTCTTTTTTTTTTTCAATTTAGGATGTATGGTTTCGTTTTATAGAAATTTATCAATAACGGCAACTCTAAATATCATTGAAGGAGGAAATAGTTATGTCAATAGATAGTTACATATTTTACTGCGAGCATGGGGTAATGTAACACATGCAAAGAATTGAGATTTTTGAGAATTTGATTTCCCATAAAGGAGTCTGCGACCAATTAACTGTCTAATATTATGGGAAAAGAGACATTCGTAGTGTGTCGTGTTCGTGGGTTGTACTTTACTTCCTTTTACACGAGTGAGAAATCGTTTTAGCAATCACTGCCAGGAAAGTGAGGAAATAAATTACTCATAGCAATATCTGGAGACTGTAATTACTAAAACGTAAGGAATATTTAGGACGCTATGGTACTTGCTGATCTGCGAAACAAGCGTTGGAAAGTGTAATAAATAAAAAAAATATATAAAGTTGTAGCTGTGAAAATCTTTACCCAAGTAAAAATTTATAGTGACGCAATATTGGGCTGGGTTGATACAGATTTGTAAAATTGAATAGGGAAATAATGAACATGCGCTCATGACGGAAAATGCTAATTATATAAATGTAATAAAAGTTACAAGAAAATCTCTAAAATGTACTAATTGCTTCATAAAATAAGATATAAAATAATAACTGCAAATGCTTACTACAAAGTCGGAGTTAATTATTTATTTTTTTGTGAATATCTATTATTTTTCATATTAATTCTATTACTTTACATTTGGAGTGCAAGTTTATTATTTTTGGTGGGGGATTTTCATTATTTTGACCATTCCTTTTCTTTTTTGTATTTAAGTAACCTTTTCGTTGACGAAGGGGTATGAAGAAGTTTCTTTCTGAAATTTAAATTTTACTTTATTTATTTATTTTAATTTATTTATACATATGGTTTGGGTTGTTTCCTTCAGTCGCGATACTTTTTATTAAATTTTTGGGTGTTATTATTTATTCTGGCTTAACGACTTATTGTTAATATTTACAAATGAAGTAAATTAGTCGAGACTATCCCGATGGAATGTAGTCTGGGTCGAGATTTAGATTAGAAATTTTATCTGAATCAACGGAAATTATTTTTTTTAGCCAGTCTTGTAATGCCAAGGCAAAGCTATTTAATCAATTTGCAAATCTTGTAATACCAAGACAAAGCAATTAATATATATCCCTTTTGCTGGTATTTTTTAAGCGAAAAGAAAAATGTATTTATACATTTTTGAACATTTTTGTAACAGAAAAATATTCGAATTTAATAATTTTAATCCTTTCGCGGATTGCTATTTGCATACAAATTTTAAATTTTAATTCCACACATATAGGTGAAAAGTCCAACTAAATCATAAATCACGTTGTGTCGCGATGTTTTCAAAAAATAACAAATTAAATTAGAGCACATATAACGAATCTATAATTTAATTACGAATTATAATTCGTAGTTAAATTTATTAGGAGTTAACTTCACGTTAATTCCACTATTTTACGTTATGTACGCATGTTGATTATTATTATTCTATTAATTTTAATTATGTCCACGATTTCTTTTTTTCTCAATGTGGAACATACGGTTTTGTTTCACAGGAACTCATCAATAACTACAACTCTGAATATCATCCAAAGAGAAAATAGTTATTGTCAGTAAATAATTACATATTTTACTGCGTAAAAGCCTGGTCATTGTTCCTAGCGTTGCCTGGTAATGAGCGTATTGAAATCAAGAGAAATTTGATTTTCCCATTAACTTGACTACAAGAACCATAGATCACTGCTAAATATAATTATATACCTCATCTCTTTTTTAAAAAATTTTTTTTTTTCGTTTTTACTAATATAAAAATCAGACGCCAAATCTTTGTATTACCTTTTATCTACTCGAGCGAGGTCACCGTATCCGTTCTGTGCGTCGCATCGCATCACGCCAACGGTCTAGCGTCTTTTTAGAAACATTTTAACTTCCTGTTCAGCTTCTACTCGGCTCCTGATAACGTACCGTGATATTTAATAACAATGAACAGTCTTAGAAAGTTAATGAATCGTATTAAGGGGCTCGCAGCGTAAAAAAATAAGCCTTTTTCGATTTTTTTTAGACATGTAACGGATGTAATTACTATTAAATTTCTCTCCTTTAAAGAACATCGTTGCAATATGTATAAAAATGATGAAGTTCATCGGTCCAGTGTCTTTATAACGTAACACGTTAAACGCCAAGCCAAATTTTTGTGATTACCTAATCACGCCATGTGGGTCGCAAAGTTATACATTATTGTATTTGTCGTAACCGGCGCGGCCTGAACGGAAAGTTTACTGTCAATCATTGTTGACCGACATGACACTTAACGCGTTAATAACAATAATAATAATAATAATAATAATAATAACTTTCGATTGTAATTTGGAGGTCTTAATCTATATAAAATGGGGAGTCTTCATCGTAACAAATTTTTATTTTGGAACCTTACTTTTATTTTTACTGCTGAAAATAGACAAGTCTAGAATGTTTCAAAACTGGATGATCATACTGATTGCAAATTGTGGGCAAATCAAAGGTATACTGGAACATAATTCTGAAATGACACGTATATTTTTCACTTTTATTATACTTTTATGTCGACTGGTTCAATTGACCTTCCTTTCCTCTCCTGTATGTTAAAAAAGGTAGTCCTTATAGGTACCGTAACATATTCTTTTTTGAAACCTTAATCGCTAAACGACTGCAATTTTGTGAAAAATCAACATTTTCAAAATTGGCTACCCGGAAAACCAGATAATTTCATTTTGTTGAAAAAAAACTTTGGCCTGGTTTGTGTTGGAATATTCTTTGTAAGTTACATCTGGTACCCCCGAGCAATTTCTTCGCACAAGGTTTTACGCCAAGGACCTTATCTCCGCCATTTCCAAATATTTCTCTTAGAAATTTATTTTGATAAATGTTATAACAATGTGCTTTAAAGTATAGAAAACCAGGAGGAATTAGATACATTATGTTTCTATTGTAAAAGAAATTGGGAAAAAGACCTACTTTTCACGTCGCTAGGTGTATGTAGCCTCTTAACACTTTCACTATGTAAAATGATCTGCAGATTTCTGAATCAACGTAAAAGTAGACTAATTGTAATTTTTTTGTCGTGAAACTTTAGTCTTGTTAATGGCTTTATCTTTAATAAAGATTTTTGTTGCACATACGTAGTGAAAGTCTTGAAAAATGTATGGAAATGGGTACAGACGTTTTGGAGTTAACCGGTTAAATGGCACGGCATTTTTCATTTTTAGGGCTCAAAATGGTAAAGCCAAAAAATTAAGCAAATCACACAATATTTCATATACAAGGGTTTTTTGGGTCGCTGAATTCATTCACAAAAATAAGAAAGTCGTTCGATTTGAACCAATAGGATCCATTTTGGTCATTTCGAGTACGCCATATTGGATCCACCAACGTGGATTTTGCGATTTTATTGCCAAATTCAGATTCAGAGATCCAAAAAACTAAAGTCTACCAAGTTTCATTCAAATCGATTGGAAAACAAGAAAATGATTTGATTTGATCATATATGATACAAAGACAGAATGGGCCCGACTTTTTTTTGATCATATATGGTACAGTACCACTTAACCGGTTAAGGGATGATGTTGGGATTAGGAATTACATACAATGAATAAGATAGACAAGTTGATAAAAAATTGTTCGTTACGCTGACAAAGATTGCCTTGGACCACAATTGTCTTGCACCAACCACTATATCGTCTGGTCGAGCATTTCTTGCTGTACATAATAAAATATTTAAACTACAACCACTATAGGTATTAGTTGTGTTCGGAATCACGTAGGTAAGCTTCTACAAGCAGTGCCAACACTTATAAAAAAGCCACATTTAATGTAGCGATATTTCGAGCAATTTATGCTGCACCAACATTATTTCCTTAGCATCTTTTATATTTCCGCAAATCGATTATGAGAATTCTCTATTCGAACATAAAAATAAAAATACGCTACCGTAGCGATCTTTTAGAAATTTTAATATGCAAAAATAAAAGCTGATCCAGTTGTTCCACAATTCTGTGTGGGTTAAAGTAGCTATATTACAGCTTGTTGAGGCAGGAAAACTGATATTATTTAGTCTGCTGGAGACTATATTATTGCCCCAGGTACATTAACGTAGCCATATTCGTGCGGGTAATACAAAACTTTTGACTTTAATCACTGGAAATCACTAAAAATATGGCTGATTGAACCAGAAGAGAATTGTTGCTATAGACCCTATAAATTTAGTTAAGTGGAGTTAATACTTTGTACCTAGTTGCTAGACTGACCTTGACAAAGATGTAATAATTGAAAATTGTACGGTTTATATTGAACAAAATTTCTTTGGTCGCAAATTGGTCAATACGTTGTTACAGAAAATTTCGAATACCAATAAAATTTTAATAAGTGATCGAAACATACATTTTTGTATGTTCGTTGTGTATTTGTATGAAATTATACAGTTACAATCAAATTTGATTTTATAAGTCATTAATTCCTTACTTGATACAATTATTCAAATACCTACCTCGGTCAATTGAAATAGTCGTTTTCTAACAATTATTTTCCAATTATGTAAACTATACTGATTATATCAAAACAAATCTATTTTAATTAGAATGTTCATTTATATCAGGTACTAATGTATGAAATATGCATTTTAGAATGAACGTTACGTATTTATTCATATGAAATCATCAATTTATCATTCAATACACTTTATATGTATATAAATTATTCATTTCTCATTTAACCCTCAAGCGACCAGGTAAAATGTAGAAACACATGTGGCCAGGTGGGGTCCGCGCGGACCCCCCACATATTTTTTTACAGAAATCGATCTGTTTGATGTCATGAATTCCATTTTTCGATGAATTTTAGGGGAAGTAAAGTGTTTTTTTTATTGAAAAAGAGTGATTTGTCTGTTTTTTGAAGCATTTATTTGAAAATTATTGGCGGGGTTGATCTGGTGCGATTAATCGAAAAATCGCATTAAACGTGCTCTGGGGGCCGGTTGGACCCCGCCTGGTCGCTTTAGGGTTAACGCAGTTACTCACATACTTATATTAATAAATTTATGTATCAATTTTTCACCCATGACCGTCCAATTGACAGAATGAAAGAACTTTTTACAATACAAAAAAAATTGTAGACACACTGATTAAACAAATAGTAAAACTATGTGTGTATTATGCGCTTGAAAGTCTGATGAGCTTTTAAAAATTTCATGTCTTCCGGGTACCAATAAAACATTTGCCTATGCCTCGCTATTATTTATAAGACAATAATAGAAAAGAATTATTTAGTCTAGAATTATTATAAGAATTGTTTTAGAATTATATTGCACACGTGCTAAATTATATCGAAGAAAATATCTTTGTGATGATATTGTAAAAGTATTTTTTTTTTAATTTCGCTTCGATCCTGTACACTGGCGTATTTATGTTTATCCGAGATCGATCGTTATATTCGCGTTTAAAGCTTATTGCAATATTACAGAAGCCGACGATGTCACAGGATAATTTAAAGCGAAGAGGGTGGAAAATAGGCAAATAGGGCAGTACGGCTAGACAGAGGAGGCAATGCACTGTGATTAAACAAAACCAGACTCACGTTTCTTTCTTCTTCTTGAAACTTTATCTTTTCATAATTTCAAATTGCAGTCTCCGGTACATACGTTGTGAAAAAATAACGTAAAATGACAATTATAGATTGCGGAATGGAAATTAGAACACAAGTTTAAATAGAAATGACTACTTTGCAACGAGACAAACAAAAATTGTACATGAATAACAATTAGTAAAAAATATCGTTTATGCTGCATCAATAATTTCTTTTGTAAAATATTGAGATCTCAGTAATTAATTTTCTATAAATTTCTAGAATTCAAACGTGAAAACAAATTGTAGAAAAAAAATGAATGGAAAGAATTTGAATTTATGACAACTACAAATGTTTACAAAATAAGGCTAATTTACCGTATAAAAAAGTAAACAAATCTTTTCAGTATTTCAAATTGCAGTCTTCGATACTTGCAATGCGAGAAAATAATGTCTGATGCTAATTATAGATTGAGGAACAGAAATTGCAGAGATGAAAGTAATTATTTTCCGAGGAAACAAATAAAAATTTATCATAATCATAAATGACATCTAGTAAAGGAAAAATCAATTACGGTGCATTAAGAATTTCCTTTGTGAAATAATGGGTTTCCGGGAATTAATTTTCCGTAAATTTCTAGACTCCAGACGTGGAAACAAATTACTTTTTTTCACTCTCCATAATTTTAGTGACTAATTTTTGGCGTTATTTAAATGGCGTATCGCAAAATATCGAATTTTTAGAAGTAGAAATCGACGAATTCTGCTCCTTACCTCGGTTTTAAAACCGACGAAAATGCAGACCTAAAATTAGAGTAAATGTTTATCTTTTGAAAAGCGTGTAAATCGTCCCTTGAAACAAGTTTGGTTCTGCAGAGGAATACAAAAACTGCAGAAGAAGACAAAAAAAGAAAGACAGAATGGAGGAAAAAAGATTGAACATATAATGTTTTAAAAACACGAATTTATCGTTTTATTTATATAAAAATTAGCATAGATATCTTGAAACACATTTCGTTCTATTTTATAGTCGGAATGTCCTTTTGTTCTTGGGTGCAAAAAAGTGTGTCCATCGGTTAGAGGAGGTAGTGGTGCCACCCTTGAATATAGAATGAACGGATGTATCGTTATGTAGAAAAGAAAGAAGAATTTATTCATACGCCAAAAAATAATGCGATTTGAAATGGTGAGGTAGCGAAAATGCTAATCTCTTCCGACGTGATAATTGAAAAGGACGACCCAATGCAATCAAGATGCATAAAACATGTGTATATATGTATGCGTAGGTTGCGGTATAGTTGTTTGCTCCTTTTCATTTCATTTTGCTCCTACCTCTGATTGTTTTCGCTCATTTTTTTTTTTTTGTTCAATAACAATTTCTCTATCTTCCAATGATTTTGATGTTTCATCAGAGCCGATAAATGTTTCGGTCAACAAGAGTTTCGTTTCTCTTCTTAAAAACGTTTATAACTTACGTTCCTCTTGTATTTACAGAAGTGTCAGTTTCCGAGGGTTTTGTACAATGTAAAGAAACTGCTCGAACATTTTATGCTTATACCTCCTGTGTATTTTCGAACCAAATTTTATATATCTGCGTGGCACTTGGATACCGATGATCCATTTCATCGTTTTCTAAACACCGAAAGTGCTAAGAGGATCCTTACGCTTTTTTAAACTGTACCTGTTTTAACTGTACCTGTTTAATTTTAAATTATTTTTATAATGTATATATATATCAAAAACTCAAAAATTCAAAAATCAAGTTATAAACAGTAATTTTATTTTATAAATTAAAAAAAGATTTTATCTATTAATTTTCATTTATAATCAAATTAACGTATAGTTCATAAAAATTAAAAAATCAATTTATAAACAGTAATTTTATTTTATAAATTAAAAAAAGATTTTGTCTATTAATTTTCATTTATAATCAAATTAACGTATAGTTCATAAAAATTCAAGTATAATATATTTCTATGTTATTGATATGTATAATAATATATTTCTATGTTATTGATATGTATAATAATATATTTAATCTTTATATATTAAATTTATAATGATGAGGGAGGGTCAAGTAAAATTAAAAATTTTGACCCTTTTTTGTTTTTGCTCAGAAAATTAGTTTACCATCTGGAGAAGGTGCTCCGACTATTTCAGTTAAAAATTCACTTTGAACGCATTTTTCTCGAAGCGCAAAATTGCGATTTTTACATCGGCTGCTCGATAATTCTGGACAGCTGTTATATGAGATTCTGCAATCCGAAGATCCTGCTTTTTTTTTATTGAATAAACGAGTAATTATCGGTAATTAAGTATTGAACGTTTTAACATTAATTTGTAACGAGGCTGCTAAAAGACACTTCTAATACCTCTCTAGCTGCGATTTTGTTGCATCGGGGATAAAATGGGAAATGCAAAGATACAGCTTCTTATTGAATAAACGAGCAACATGAAAAACCCTAACAAGGCTGTTAAAAGATGCTTCTAATACCTTTGCTAGCTGCCATTTTGTTGCATCGGAGACAAAATGAGATAATTAAAGATCATTCGGTAACGTTGATCGTTTGCTGCATTTTTTCTACATCTCTCGTATCATGTTTTCCATAATCGTGCAAAAGCGAGATTCTTCGTTAACCCATTTGCATCATTAGCGCATACGTGCGCACAATTTACTCGGTCATTATCATAAAACCGCATACATGCGCTTTTACATCATGTTCAGGAATGTAGCGAAAAATGTTTTGGCGATAAGAGAATGAACTTTTTTGTTTGGATAATTCAAAGGGGTTAATCCCAATAGCAACGACGTCGTTAAATATTTTTGGAAGCTCTGTACCGATAGAAAAGTCTGATAAGATCTAATCGTAAGAATAATATCATAATATAATCAAAAAGTGTCTTGGGAATTTGTTAGACCAACCCCGATTGTTTAGAAACCTAGAGAACAATCATTTTCAATATTTAAGATGTTCGATAACAATTTTATTTACTCGCTGTTATTTATCTTTATTTATTGTTATTAATGTAGATTGTAATTTATAGTTATTACATAAGAATGAATTTTAAAAAACATTTTAAACTTTCTTCATTACGTACAAGGTATAAATATAATGATTTTTCTCCTTATTATTTGTGTTGCAGGTTCAATTGACACAAAACTACAATAAAGCTGGTTTAGGAGTGGCTGCCACCGATGTTCCATCGCTTCAAGTAGACAGTGGCACAGAAAAGAAACAAGCTTTATGGAGAAAGACTCAGCAACGTTATAGCGAATTATCGGAATGAACTCTTGTTCATGAAAACGTAAAGGGAATACTTATTATGAATTTAATTATTATTTATTCTATACAATAACTAAGAAATGGCTTATCAAGAAAGTCGAGGTTATTGTAATTCAAATCAATTGTACAATATATGTGCGTAAAAATATTTCGCATAATAAACCTAATATAATAAATTTTAGTTAATTAAAAAATTCAGTTAAGATAGAATAAAATTTGAGCAGCTAACAGCTGATATTGCGACATAATATCACAGATTATAATGATTCCTACTGTGGACTCTTTTCTGTACAAAATAGGTTTGATATTACAATGCATTTTTTTACTATTGTTTTTTTTTGACATTTTTAATGTTTATTATATAAAGCAAATCTTAGATGACGGAAATATTTTTTAAATTTTAAAACAAATATATGTAAATTTCAATTTTTTATGAAAATTTCGCGGTATTGTTACACGTTGTTCTAGCAATGAAATTTACAATTTTCTCGGTTTTGCATTTATAGACTCGGGCCTGACAATGTATGATATGGAAACAAATCAAAAAGAAATAAAATAATTGAAAAAAAGGAAGAATCGCGGTGCCTTTTGTGAAGGTTTGTCCTTAAATAACACCGGCACACAAAAATAAAAAAAGGCTCTGAGCCAGAGGTCCCATGTATTTTGACCCGCTGAACACGAATCTGGAGTTAGAATTGCTCCATCACCCTCCATTTTTTTTTAAATCACAGAAATTGGCTGGAAAATGCAGAAAATAGGTTTTTTCGTGATTTTTATGGTACTTGCTAAGTTTACCAGCAACTTATGGATCAGAAATATGTTTTTTCCATGTATTTTGAGTTGCTGAATTCGAATCCGGCATCAGATTCCACCGAGCACTTTTCATTTTTTGCATATTTTAATATATTTATATAAATATATTTTTCCAGAAATTTTTTGCAATTTCAAAAAAATGAAAAGTGCTCGGTGAAATCTGATGCCGCAAATATATGATAGTTATTCTATCTAACTTTGTTATGGAACCTAATTAGATTTAATTCCTCAAACAAATCCATCGAATATTTTTCAATTAAGCTAACGTAGTTGAAATCAAAAGCATGTTTTCTTAGTATACTTTACAATTTTCATTTTTTGCGCGGCTAAAGGCGAATTTCTAAAAAGTGCGTTTTTTATGCAAAATCATTGTTGGTCATATTTTGTACGTAATCTGTTGTTTAATTGTACCGCATTTGTTCTATTATTTACAAATGATTGATTTATTTATACCCGTTAACGTTTATAAATAAGACATGTATTTAAAGAAATACGTGTCTTCCTTTTTCTTTCTTTTAATAGCTAAAAGGATTGAAGAAGATGGAATAACTGACTTTATTTATAAAGTAAACAGCAGAGAGTTTTAGGGCGAAGACCCCTTGTGAAAGTATCATTTTTGATATCTTGGTACAGCTTTAATTCTTTCGGCACTTCATTCTCCTTTTCATAATAAACTTTTCTTTAAGGATTTCTGCGATGTTCCAGTTTTAAAATTATTTTTCTAACGACAGACTTTAAAGAAAGATAAGAATAAATGTTTAAACTAAAATCTTCTTTACTGCTTATTCTCTTTTCAGAGTAAAAACGTCGACTTTAAAACAATTCACCAGAAATTCGATAGCTAATATTTGATCTTATAAAAAATAATTATATTACAGGCAATTGGTAGCCGTAGAATTGTCTTCAGAGAAAGTAGTTACTACTATTATTAGCATAACATTGTTGGTAAATTAATTTATTAAGAGTTGGTAGATTAAACCTTTTACCTCTATTGCGCTTCCCGTTTGTTTATCAATCGATTAAGTCAATGGAAAATTAAATCTTCACAAGGCGAAGAGATAAAAATTGTAATTGATTCAAATTTAGTAGAAAAAAATATCATCTATGATGCATTACAATTTTCTTTTGTAAAAAAGAAGAGTTTTCAGTAATTTTCTCTTTTATGAATTTCAAGACTCCAGAAGTGGAAAAATATGGCTGCAAGCTGATTGAAAACATTTTTTATAATATATTGAAAAAATGCATTTTCAAAATGCCTTTTGGCTCTATTACCTTGGTGGAGTAATTTCATTTTGTACGACATGAACGACTCATCTGCGTTTATTGCAACAATACGACAGCATGGAATTGAATCTTTTGTTTAACAATTGTTAACGAAATATGGCTAATTAATTAAATAAAAAAACGTAGGCAAATTTTCAATAAATCGTTTGAATTATCATGGAGTGAACTGTTTAAATGTCAATTTATTTAAACAGCTATCCAATTATTTTTTGCGTTCCATTAGATCAACATTTCTTCTGAAGAAAATGCTCTATTTTTCGTAAAAAGCAATCAGTCGGTATTTCTGAACAGATAAATCTTGTTGTGTTTGTCTCATTTGATTTTAATAAAATCTATAAAACACACAAAAATTCTTGTTTTCAATTTAAAAGTTCCTTAATTTAAGGAAATATAACCTGTTTCGATACAAAGCCGCAACTGTAATAAAATAAAAAAAAATTGTAATCTGTTCCATCATTCACGAGGTTGTTTTCAAACCACTCCAAGCCATTGTGTGAGAAATGATTGTTAATTATATGAAATATCGTAGAAATCTTCTAGAAAATAAGAAAGATGGAAATACCTTTATAAACATTTCTCTTTTTCGCGTCTTTTTAGTTTTCTTTATCTTATTCCAGTGTTTTTGAACATTAAAGAGTGTTAGTGTGACTCAGCATGTATGTTTTCATGGCTTGGTTGAACGGTATCATTTTTATAAGCTCCATAAAATCCACCGTTGATTCTCGACAGCCAAAATAGTTTTGCTTTGGGGCTTTGGAATGACGCTATTAGAGGCTGACCCAAGTATAAAATTGACTTTTTATCGCATTCTCCCTCTGCACGATGTGACTTGGAAATTAGTCAGAAATGGTTTCGGAAAGGTCCTCTTTTTTCTTTCATTGTCAAAAAAGGACCAAAAAAAAAACACGATATTATTCTTTTATTTCATTTTACAATCGCAGAATTGGTTTTAAATCAGATGATTTGCAATTTATGGATTTTTCCCAAAGATCTACATCTTAGGATTTGCAAAAAAATACAAATGTTCCTTTATTGAATCGTGATTCAGTTAGAAATATATATAAATGTAATTCATTTTAAAAATTAAAATTTTACATAAGTAAGAGCAACCTTAGACTTTTAAAATTAAATTGAAATTTT
The DNA here is from genome assembly GCA_949825005.1 of Gasteruption jaculator. Lineage (NCBI taxonomy): Eukaryota > Metazoa > Arthropoda > Insecta > Hymenoptera > Gasteruptiidae > Gasteruption > Gasteruption jaculator. The sequence goes on from OX463761.1 coordinate 3,930,483, forward strand.
GATATGGACATCCTCGTAGAGAATTCTCATTTTATAATTGAAAACAACTTTATGTTAAAATTCTACAAAAATATTAGGTTGAGAAAGTTCATACTAATTGTAAGCTTTAGGATTGTTCATTTTTAACAGAATCCAGAATTGTTTGTCGATTTTCAAGTTAATAATGAATTTGAGGTTTGCGATATTTCAGGAATTAATAGTTGTTGTAATTATCACGACACGAATAGATTCTTTTATTATTGGTTAATTCCTTTAATCCATTATATACAATCCGCTAGATCAAACTAAACTCTTCAGTTTCCATGAGTAAATCTCTGATTGCGACCTCGGTAATTGAATTTTTGTATTAAAGTATTTCTAAATTTTTTTCTACATAAATTTGAAGTCTGATAATGATCACTTTAATTACAATTGTAAACGGATTTCCGACTGATTTAAATAAAAGACTGAGACAAAATTGGTACTTGCTTCAAACTATAATTTTCAAAACATTATTGACACAGTACAGAGAAGAATTTTTTGAAGGTTTTAGAAAAATTATGTTTCAATGGAATTTTCATTTTCACTCAAGTTTTGCTTATCAATGCTTTCCTGACGTCTATCGAATTTGAAAAATTGTACATGATTCCCATTGTTATAAGTAAATTTGCATACATATTATACACAATTTAATTGTGACACCTGCTCAAACTGAAAACTTCAACTTGAACCAAAAGCGAAAACTGTCAAGTTTCCACACTTAAAATTTGTCAAACTTTTGGACTCGAAACTTGGAAGTTTGATGTTATATATAATAATTAAAATTTTAATTGATTTCTTTTACATTATTATTATAAAATTAAAATTAAATTTAAATTTTTCCAAATCTTCGCACTGGAAGTCCCCAAACTGTAATGCCACCATAGACAAGGAATTAAATCTCAATGAAATATCTCATCTATTAAAATTATACAATTTAAAATTCGAAAGTTTCGACATCATAGACAAGAAATTAAATTTTCAAAAATTTTTTTATCGATTGATATTATAAAACTAAAACTAAATTTTAATTTTCCAAATCCCTGAAGCAGAAATCTGTAAATTTGGTTGTCAATGATAGAGGATTAAGGTTTAGAAAAATTATGTTTCAATGAAATTTTCATTCTCAGCCAAATTTTTATTATTAGTACCTAGTAATAATAAGAATGAGTTTGGTTATTATTAAACTTAAAATCTGAATAATTCGAGTAGACATCTAAACCCCTCGAAGAACGACAAATTCTACAGAGAATTCCTTGCTCGCGTTATGGGAGTCAATTGTGGATGAAATGAAGCGTAAAGATATCAGATAAGTACGAAAGTAGTAGAAACGGTTGAGATTCAAGATGAGTTTAAGAGTCGCGTGGATAGCCACGGCAGGTGGTCAAATTGCATGGCAACAGCAATCTCTTTTCCCTTCTTACTTCTTCTTAACTTCTTTTCTGTAACAGGTACAAACTCCCTTGAAATATTTCGTGGTACGTGCAGATGCCTGAGTACTCGTGAAATCAGTCAAGGTCTTTTCGCTTCTTCCTTGCCAAAGACGCGCTGAAGGAAATATACGAGAATAAGAAGAAGACCAACTGCAGCTGTAGTTTTTTTTTTTCATTAAAACAAGACAACTTTTTCTTTAATTCAACGTAAATGAAATTTGGGTGTCACTCAGATTCAACATTTCAGATTTTACCAAAACTCGAAACCAATGGTCTTGGACTTGTGACGTGGGAGTGATGCGTTACCGGTTTTGATGAAAATCTACCGATTTTTTTTTATAACAGGATTTTTACATTGTCTTTGATTATTCCAATAATTGCTTGTAAAATTATTGCTTCTTCTTTCTATATTGTCTGTAACATGATACGATTAACGTTGCGCGCTGTAGGAGTTGCCGCAACCCTTCCTATCGTAGAAGTTGCTCAAAAGAGCAGCAAGGAGCAAATCTTGCTTTCTTCTTTCTTCTGCGTGTGCAGTTGATGTTGAGGTAGGGCGAAAACTTGAAAAGATGACGAGTTAACTCGTTTCTAAATTTCTCTCTCCTTTTTCCTCTTATTCTTGCAGATAAAAAAAAGCGGCGAATCTTCGGCTGCTGACTAATAGTACAAAGCTGTAGGTGCATCAAGGCCACGCGGGCTCTGTCTATATGGCAAAAGAGGGCCAAAAAGTATCTGACAGGGGACAAATGAGACCCATTTGTTAGCGCCGTCTTTTGCTTCTAGTCTGTTACACGAAAAAGCTTTGCCAATTTTGGTCCAAACCTCAAATTCACTTATTTAAAAAAAAAAAAAGGGAAGTTTCTTCCTATCCGTTCCTGCGTTCTTTCGTCGACGTATTCGGAATTTTATCGCTGCCCGAAATTAGCGTCACTTCACGTCAATATCGCGGCATATGGTGGAGAAAAAAAAAAACTGTCGTAATAATATAAAGTCGGAAGAAAAATTCCCACTATAAAAAGAACGTATGTGCCCATAATTACGAAAGTGGTCTAAGTCAAGATTTGAAAAAGATGAGATTTTCAGTCATCTCGCATCATTTTATCTTGCAATACATTTTTTTTCTTTATTAATCGAGACCAATGAGACTCCAACTTTCAATGTTGCAAAATGTAAAAACATTTTTTATTTTATTTAAAACAAATCCTTTAAATTTATCAACACAAAAAAAATATGACTTAGACCACTTTCATAATTATGGGCACATTTGGAAAATAAAGAACATTTTTTTTCAATTAATTGTTATGCTTTAGTTATTTTATAAACTAAATTATTAGTATAATTAATGACTAAACTACCATATGGATATCATAAGTATTAATTCTAAATTAATACTTATGGTGCCCGAATAGTTTAGAACCCTATTTCAATTATTAATAGTTTACAGCTGTCATTATTCTGTTGATTGGACCCAGAAGTTGGTATGGGCTATGAAGGATTTTTTTTCTACGTTTAATTATTAATAATATATATAATCTGATACATTAAAACTTATTGTACTTTCGTTAAAAAATGTAAAAAAACGTAAAATGGTGAATGTAACTGGAAAAATAGTAAATATTCATAGAAAGGTAATAATGAATTTCAATTTTATAATAACGTCTTTTAATTATTACACATAATTTTCTACATTAATTAATTCAGTAATTATTCGTAATTTGAGTAAAAATATTTTCCCCTTTTACAAATTTTTTTTTATGAGTTCTGTTACCGTTCTAGTTGGTTTTGCTATTTTTCGTCACGAGTCCATTTTCGTTATTTTTCTAGTAAATATTTCAAATCATTTTTTGCCCGTCTACATTCCGTTGATGCCGATAAATAATAAATCGGTGCCACTTCTGTGCATACTTCAGTTATCATTTTTCCAATTTTAACCTTTCCATCCCCCGTCCGAGTTGACTCCACTTTCCTTTGCACCGGCAGAAATCGCTAAAAATATTCAATTACAATAATTTAGATGTCTCGAACGTCGATTGTAGCTACTGCAAAATCGATAAACTCCTGCAGCAAAGAATGACCTTTTGGGCATATCAGTAATGCATAAGGTGCCTCAGGTTACAAAAATACTGTATAGACAGTGTACAATTAATTAATGAGACCAAAAGCGATTTGGACGTTAAACCAAACTTGATACAGCAGTTTTACGTCATACAAATTCAATCGAATCTCATGTGCGAGGAAGTGGAATTCTGTCGATTTCGTAAAAGCGGGTACGTCGATTTGTGAACCCTTCGGAAGGAACGAATTTGATCCAGCCGATAACATTTGAGGGGTTGCATACACATAAAAAATAATTATTGTCACATAGGCTGCTAATATGAATTTCATTCTCAGCTAACCCACTTCACCTGCGTAACGTTGTTGGCACACTGGGGCTTTTCAGATCCCATCGACAAAAATCTATATCACGTGGAAGCTATTGATCTTTTAACTTAAAAAGAATTGTATGAAAGTTGTTAAATGTTTCGTTAACAATATTTTTACCAACGGTGTCAAAAAACATTTTTTATTATTTCGATTTTTAGAATATTTTTTATTCATGTAAATGCAAAATTTGGAACCCCTTCCACTCCGAGGGAGTTGCTTGCTACGTGAAAATGTCTCGGTAGTGGAACCTACGGAGCGTTAAGGCTTCAAATTCTAGATTCGAATCATTTTTATAACCACCGATATTTGTTTCACGAATTTCTTTAGCCGTTCTCCCTAAAAATTAGTATCTGAAGGTTTTTTAGGTCACAGATTACAAAGCTGAACTTAGATTTTCAACATAAAAAGTGTCGAAATTTGTATATTTTCGGTCTTATAGATTTGATTGGACATTTTTTATATTTCCTTTCTCGTAGATTTTATTGGAAATATTTCCTACGAATGATTTTTTCAGAAAAGTCATGAATTCGTTACGATTTTTGAAATTTCAATGGCTACATTAACCCTAGACCAGCACATGGGGTCAATATGACCCCACGCGATTTTCGAACTCCATTGTCCAAAATCGAAAATTGTTCGAACTCCAAATCTGCAATTATGTGCGATATTACGAAAATTAGTAATTCTCTAAAAATCACACCCTTCATTTTTCAAAATAAATACCTTTTTTGGAAAATCGATTACGCTCTTTACGTTCGAGTTTGGAGGTGTGCTGTTCTAGGGTTAATTGTACTAAATTTATTCGTTACAATTCAAGAAGGGTTGGTTCCTTACTTATTTCTTTTTTATAGGTTTACCCGGAATATTCTGCAAAAACAATTACTTTTTATACAAAAGTACTTTGTTATCGATTATGTAACTTTTTAAAAATAAAAATATTTGGAAAATTGTATTTTTAAAAGTATTATGGCAAAACAATGCGATATGACACAAGGGACTAACCCTTCGCAGTCTCAGGTCACAATTGACACGATTATATCTTTTTCAGGATTCGAAACAACAAACCTGATAATCCGAGTTTGCTGAAAATAAACTGAGAAAATAATCTTGAAACGCTTAAAGGTTCCACAAATTTCCATTCTATCCTCCAAAATCGTTAAATTATCAGGAACAAATGACCCACATTGAAGACACTGCCATCAGCTGAGACGATATTATACTCACCACAACAACTCCCAAATTTTGAGATACGTCATTAAATTCCTCGATATTAACGGTACAGACTGCTAAATTTGTTTTTGTCATGAAAACCCGGTGGGTGCAGGTGTCACCAATTTTCCTCGGTACAGGAAACCAAAGTGAATCCGCAATTTCGGTCCTCGCTTATTTGAAACCCCAGGGAGAAAGTAGGATTTGTAGGAGTTGAACCTGAACGTTCTCAAAAGGTTGATTCTTGCCAAGTTTCGTTTGAAATGGAGGACGTGGAGATGAATGAAGTAATTCCGAATGAAACGTAGGGAAAAAAATCGTGAAACAATAGAACGAAGAGCCGCATTTGAGTGTCTTGCAGAGGGTTTTTATACAAATGGAGGTAAAAATTTGCATATCTTGGTTGGATCAAGATCTTTGTTAAAAGTTGCAGTACATACAATGTCAGACTTGTACGATATGTTTATGTGTTGAGTTCAAGCACCTCTGATTAAGCATGCACGCATAGCATAGGTAAGCAATTATTGCGGGCATTCCGAGCAGCGGCAGACGGTCGTCGAGACGCACAAGGCCATCAGGCTTTCTGAGTCTGCCATGTGCTATGCAATAAGACCCCTTCAAGTGTATAAACGCATCCTTAAGCAACTTTATCTTTTTCCAAATCATATCAGTCAATTACGGGAAAAAGAAATGCTTCGAAAATCAAAAGTAATTCCCTCCAACATCTAGAACAGAGCAGCCGGCGTGGTCGGGTGTGCGGAGGAGCTGATAGCGGCAAACCGTAGCTGCGTGCAGGTAGATTATTTATCGTTACGTGTACACAGAAATGAGTGTACAAACGTGCACTCAAAACCGCGCAATGACTGATAACGTCGCATAAGACACGAGCAAATTGCCCTCAGCTTTATGACGACACGTTGCCGAGCATCGTTCGGGATGTCAGTAAGACCTGGATCGAATATTCCGGTGAGAATCGAAATGTCGCGTCTGGTTATTTTTTGTAGAAATTTCTAACTTGACCAAACTAATTAATACACTAATTATTGTAGTGCTTGACCCCAACTAGTGATTCAGTTGCCACTGGGCTGGGGTCAAGTGAGTCACTCGACGAGGTTGTATAATTATATTTTTTTCTTAAACTATATTTATTTTGTAACTAGTTTATTTATTGGAAATCGTGAAGTGAATATTAGGCAACTATCTTCGGAAAGGAAGAGTAATTTATTTTTTTCTAATTCTGTTGAAAAAATTGTTGAAGAAATTTTGGTTCAATTAACTTCCTTCTCCCCTAGATCAAGGTTTTCAAATTATAAGTTGATTGGCCCGCCGTTTGCGAGATATTTCTGGTACGCATCGTGAAAACATATTTTTCAGAAAAACGATATTAAACTTTAAAACGTAGATATTGAGCGATTAAAGTCTCCTATTTTATGCATATTGTAATAATGTTCTTTAAAGTACAACAAACTGCACAGAAAAAAAATATTATTGTAAGAACAAAATTATCTGGGGCAGCCATAAATTTATGATAGTTGCTCTATCTACTTTTGTCACTGAACCGATGTTACCTGATTTAATTTTATTTTTATTCAATTTTATTTTTATTCAATTATAATTACTGAAATAATTTCATTTTTATTCGATGTCGTTAAAAAACCAGAGCATTTTTTTCGGTGTAGGAGTAATTACATACATTACGTTGCTAAAAAAAAGATCTATTTTTTCATATCGATGGATGTGTGTAACCTCTTAACACTGTGCACATCGTGCATAGATACTTGAAATAAAGCTAGAAACCCTATTATTTCTGGTTTCTGGCGAAAAAATCCCAAAGGCACGCTCGCCCTTTTCTTTTCTCCGTATAGGAAGTTGAATTATCCCAATTACGAGTTCTCTGTAACTAAATAAACATCTCCCGGCCGTAAATAAAGACCCTCTCATGATTCCCAATAAAAATGGAAGCTTATCTTGCCTATCTAAAAATGATCGTCGATGTAAATAACATATTTCTACTTAAAGTTACTGTACTGTACACCACTAAACTTTATACATATCCATACTGTCTCTATACTAACAGTTGTTACTTCATGCGTGCGTCCGCATTCCTATCTTTCAATTACGAGACTCATGTACTTATACTTGTCTATTAAAACGATGCTGCCGCTACTGGTCAATGGATAAAAGTTAATGAGGAGCACCAAAGAGGAGAGCCAACGGATTATTCAACCAAGCTTTGAATCTATACGGTTACTTTGTTCATATAGGTTCTCTAAGCTATTCAAAACCGTGTCTGGTTTTTTCGCAACGACAAAACCGGATGTTACGTTCCACCATAAATACACAAAATCGACAAAAGTTTCGAAAACAATAGGTAATAGTAATAATAATGTCGCTTATCGGAAGAAAGTTTGTACAAGGAAATACTATTTTGGTAGCGCCAAAGAGACAACGTTAAGGCAACTCTGTTTTAACAATTGAAGTTGATGAAATAAAATGGTTGCAGTTGCTGGACCAAAACGAGATACTCCGAAATTATAATACTTTAAGAACAAATAAATTTCCTGAATATCAATATTTTTTTTCATATTTACATATTTAATGATTTTTTCATAAGTACAATCAATTTCTGTACAAATTAACTTTCAGAATTCTGATAGTTTCCTAATGAAGTTCATTAACAAGTGATAATTATCCGTTGCGTTAGTTTATAGTTGTGTTGTTATTTTCCAACTATTTTTATTATTTATTATAGGAACTATATTGCGTATATGTGTGCTACAACAAATTTTCTTTTGCATCTTTTTCGAAAATTTGTTGACTTTATTATCGCTATTTTTATTTATTACTATTCTTAGGCACCATAATTGTTTATTGTTACTCTTCCATTATTTACGTTTATTATTTCTTCACGTTAGAGAGTTATTCATTCAACACTTTGGAACAAATTCCCTAAATCGCGGATCCAACATATAATATAATATAATAATATTTGAAACAAAATAGACTTCACTATTTTCATTAACAAGTTAACCAAAAATATAATGATATAAAATAAACAGAATTTATATATACATATATATATATAAACCCTTTGTAACGACTAATATAAATTTTAATTGCCTTATTGCTCATCTGTCATATTCTACAGTTGTTCAAACTTATTGTTCAAATTTATTGTTTAATCTCGCTTCATTATTTTATCAAATATATTTTCTCTCCATTTGTATTTATTTTTCCTCGCGATTTTGGTACATAATAAATTGTTAATTAACCGTAAAATATATATGACCGTAAAATTTAAATTATGTTTATTAAGTTTCACAATGTAATATGAATTTTTTTGGCCTAAATAAAATATTTGACCATGTTAAATTCAATTTGGATGAAAATTATTTTCATAATGTTTATGATAACACAAGAGTAATGAAAATTACAAAAGTTAAGTTTTTCAAAATTTAAAATTGAATATAAAATAATTACATTATTTTGGAATAATTAAATTCAATCTATTCATTTTCAAATTAATATCAATTCAACCGAATCAATTTATATTTAATAATATATAGATAATTTATATTTATAATAATTTTGGTACATCATTTTGCCGATTCTTCTCTAAATGGATTGCCTATTATTTTTCAATAATATTTTCATCGCGATTACAGTGAGAGAAATTTCATTTCATTTCTTTAAATATAGAGACTGTCAAAAATATAGAAGAACCTTGTTTTCATTAACACTCTCAGTGTACAAAAAATTGTTACTCACAGTCGACTATGGTAAAGTTCGAAATTCACTAGCTTTTCTTGAGGTAAAGGCGGATAGTTCGTTTGCAAAATAAATAATGATAGAAACATATGCAACACATGCTATGGAAATATACATTTCTGACGGCATATATACACGTTTACAATGAAGCAGAAGGCAGCATTGCATTGAAGAGAGGAAATTGAACTGTAGAAATAATTAGTGTTGTTATTTACGACGCTCTTCACTTTTCAATTATACATTTCCGGACAAGGAAATGAAGTAAATGATGGAAGAGAAGTATTCGTACATCTTGTTCTTTTTGCAATTGCACACAGATATAAATAGCACTTCTTGGCTTTTGTTTTCTTTAGATTTTTAATGATTTCTTTTATGCTAGCTGTGTTTCAAACAGGGGAACATGGAAGTTTAATTAACGATGGGAATTTTGAAATTGACGGTCTTGCGAAGCTAAACGAAACCCAAAGGTTTCGAAACGAAATGTGAAGACTTCGCTACCATTCATTGAGAAACGAGAGTTGCCTCTGCAGAAGTTACGATTGCAATTCATGTCTTGCAGAATACAGTAGAATCTCCGTACAAGATACCACAAGGGACCGGAGGGGAATATGATTACCGAAAATTACCGTTCCCCCACTCAGCGGCCTGCTACGTCGGAGAGGAACGGAACTCACGTTCTTCGTATAAGATACCATGCAAAATAGTTTAAAGTTAAACCGATAATGTAGGTTGCTTTGTATTCCATATCCTTTTCCTTCTTTTTTTTTTGTCACGCGACTAGAAGTCCGCAAACGAGGAGTTCTCGCAGTGTTGACAAGAAAGAAAGAGAGAAGAAAAGTTATTTTTACCGTTTGTGCAATTATCTCACGTAAGTAAATCAATTTCAAACATACTAGTCCAGTGCGTCACGGAAACGCCACTTCCCCGACAAAAAACTACGTTTACGAGTCATTGAAAATTCTCTATGAATTTTAAACAAAAACAAAAAATTAAAATGTGATCTTAAATAATTAATAATTCATGATAATAAATTTGAAAAATCGTTGTGTAAATAATTCTCATTTTTTCTCATTTACTTCCGTGGTATCTTGTACGGAGTACGCAACTCCAAACATTCAGAGGCGAAGAGGCATTAGGAGTGGGGGTAGTGGATTAGCGAAGGGGAATCCGTGGTATCTTGTACGAAAGCATTCGAAGGTATCTCGTACGGAGATTCTACTGTATATGAATTTTCCATTTAACATTTGGAGGGTAATAGAAATTTTGGTTTATTCCGCAGAGCAAACGCAGGATTACACCTTGGGTCTTCGTTGTTTATGTTTTCGTGTCTTCCAAACACTTTTATTTGTCCCGTTACTTTGCTGCAAGAGGTAATTGTTTCGAATAACGCATGATATTTATATGCGCAAGTTTGAAAAATCCGTAAAATAATATTTCCGCAATCGCCATGGGAAGTATCTGGTACTCGTAGGGAAAAAAGGTCTAGGATTTACATGGATCTAAAATTTGCTTATAGGTAGAAATCTGATACTCTATTGAATAATATTACTGGATATTTTTACACCGACAAGGAAGTGTGGTAAAATGGACTATATGAGTAATGTTAAGCTTATATAGTTCAATATAATATAATTTGTAATATCTGTAATTATATTATATTATAGTTACAGACATGATATTTTATTACGATATTGTATTGTGTTGAATTTATAATGAAATTATTGTTATGAAAATGTTGAGGTCGAAGAAACTTTGCATGTATAGTAGTTCTAGCATACACATGGTAAAATACACCTAATTCTCTTTTTACACGATAGATACGTTTCCAAAAAATTCGTGTAAAAAGAGAATTAGGTGTAAACAAGATTAAAAAATTCTTGTTAGAGTTCACTTAATTTATTTCGTGCTTACACATTTTAAGTCATTCAATACGGTGGAATTAACATTTGAACCCTCAAGCGACCATGTAAAATGTAGAAACATATGTGGCCATTTTTTCACAGAAATCGATCAGTTTGATGTCAAGAATTCCATTTTTCGATGAATTTTAGGGAATGTGAAGTGTTTCTTTTATTGAAAAAGAGTAATTTGTCTGTTTTTTGAAGCATTTATATGAAAATTATTGGCGGGGTTGACCTGGTGCGATTAATCGAAAAATCGCATTAAACGTGCTCTGGGGTCCGATTAAACCCCACCTGGTCGCTTTACGGCTTAAAATGGACTGTAAAAACCTCTGTGAAATCCCATGGTACCCAGCTGTGTAGTAAAAATATAGTTAAGTTCACTATTATTTTTCTCTGTCTATAGTAGAAAACTGCAACTAATCAATACTTTTGATTTTACCAAAACGGAACTACTCAAAAACGAATGACCAAAAGTCATAGACTGAAAAAAGTATGTCGCAATTCTAACTATCGCTATAGTTAAACACGGCATCAACAATGTATTTCTAGTAATTCTAACCACATTTATTGTTGCTCCAACTATATTTACGATTGCGTCAACTAGAAATTACACAATTAGTGCCTTCATTTCGTTTCGGTGTAAAATTTCTTTTTATCAAACGATCGTATCGGATTGGAACAAGAAAGTTAAGTTCAACTTTACAATCTCATGTTGCTATTTATCCTTTGAGAAACAGTCGACGGAAAATTTTATACGCAGTTGCATCACAAAGGCATGGAAGCTCCTATAAGAAAAAACGTCCACCTACCGGATTATCAATATTTTTTTCATGAAAATTGAGAAGTGTTTTGTCTTGATATTAAAGTCGAAGACAAAACTATCTCTGATATTACATATTTAATGAATGCGAGAGTCACTAAGATCGTGGATATCATATTATGGTATTCTTAGTAGCACGTGTTCGAAGTAAAATCGTTTCCTCAATGGGAAAACGATACCTGATATTTACAGTGATCTTGCTATAAATTAGCTGATACTGTCATAACATTTTCTTCTTGTCAAATATCATTATAATTCGCAATTCATTTCTTTTTTTTTAATGAATTTTTTTCTCCGATCTCGTACAACAACTGCCTCTTTTCAATCAGCTTCTGAGATAATCTCGGTTTGATATGAAAACAATTATTTTAATTGATTGTATGGAAGGGCAGTTTCGATAAGACCACTAGCATATGGTGCTTCGATTTTTGTATTCCCAAAATAAATTGACATAACGATCGGTTCTAAGAGATCTTACGTTTCATTACTCCATAATGTGTAACATGTCATGCCGTTATACGAGTGTATGTGCATAAGGAGACGGTTAGTATCAACTTTATTGATATAAGTAGAAAGATCGAAAAGGTTTATATGAGGAGAAGCGCAATAAATGCGTTTTGCTGATGATGCGTTATTACGCAGATGCATACATACACGGAAATGCAGCTGCATTTTGCATCTGTACGTGTGTATATATAGAACTCATATTATCATCTATGTTTAAACTTCCCGTTCGGATTTCTTCTGTTAAAAGAGCATCCTCTGCCTTCTAAAATGTAATAGGCTGCCCAGTTGATGCAAGCGTGTTTTTCATATTTTAAGCACCACATAACGCGATATTTCGGTCAGTGAGAAAGGGAGCGAGTCTAAGCTTAGCTTTGACTCTTCTTACACACGCAAATTTTTAACAGTCTTATCTCTCTCATTCATGCGATCTCCTCTATTTATACAGATGCTAATACACATACATCGAATTTACAAAGATTCTAAATTCAATCGATCGACATACAACTCCGCCTTTGCAATATCTCAAAAGCTCTTTTTTCCGATGAAAATATTTTGTATATTTGGATTCCCGAAGTTAGAAATTTATTTTTCCACTATCAAACGGCTCTAGAAGTAGGGGAGAGAGGGGTCAATTCAAACAGAAATTTTTCAATAATTTTTTTTAAGGACGTATTCTTATGTGTCGGGTGCAAAAAAATCGAGCTTTTTGCATTTTTTGATAATTTGTGGTCATAGAATTAACACCCCATAGGAATAATGCATGGTCCTGGCATTGCTGATTAACCGCAAGGGTATCTTTTTTTTTAGAATCTTTTCTTTAAAAAAGCTTTAAATGCATATTTCTGAAAATGACATTTTTGCACCTGGCGCAAATGATTATTCAAAAAACGGCTTTATAGATCGTCTTTGGAATTTTAACACAAAATTCAGCACACTTATAGCTATCGCATGAACCTCAACCATGTCAAAATTTTTATCCCAATTTATAATTTTGTCTTTTTATCACGCAAAAAACGTGTTTTATATTATACTTTTGCAAGAAACGTCGCCATTTTGTTAATTTTTTTAATAAATTTTAAAAACTGAGCTTTCTGCGATAACAATGATGACACATTTCGATTTTCTGTTTCGAATATCCAGGGGGGCCAAAATCATCTGCACCGGCAGACGGAATATTTTTCGATCGGCGTAAAAGCACCTTTATAATTAAATAAATAATTATTTTTCAATAAAAATCAAATTTTTTTCTACTGTTCAAAGTCATATCTGCTTAGAAAAAAAGGTTGTCCAATTATAGGCAATTGTATTTGAACGAAAAATTTTTGAAAATTAGTTTCTTTTAGGCGTTGACATTGGAAGACAAAAAAATCTCAACAGAATTTTAAAAAATAAACAACTTTTTTTTAGAAAACAGTAGCTTGAGATTCACTTTACGATTTCCACTCGATAAGTAAGTCGTTAAATGAATATTACTTGAGAAAAAATAGAAAGATTTGAAGAAAGAAAATTGAAGATGGCTTAGAAATCAAGCCGAAACGTAACAAAATAAATGCTATGTTATAGTTTTACAATCGTTTTATAACCGAATAAATCCAAAAATATAAGAAAAAAAATAGAAACACATTACAATTAATAATTTATGATTATACATAAAAATTAAAACATTATTAAGTATTTTAGTAAAAGCTTAAAAAAATAGTTTTAGTGCTCGTAAACATGAAAACTTGAATTTTTTTAAAATTCAGTGATCAAAATGATTCCAAATTTTTTCAAATTACTCCAAATAATTGCAAAAGAGCATTTTCATTTTTCGTTTTTATTATCAACTGGTTCAGTTTCCCCGTGGTTCAGTAGACCCCGCTCTCCCCTACATTTATTCTACGACATACTGTGCTTATTAACTACTCGCTCGATTAGTTCATGAGACTGATCTACTTACTTCATTAACATCATATATTCAGTTCTAGGACTGGTTTCATACAACTTTGTCATTCATAGTTACAGGTGCTGAGGTGTTGGGATTTATAATGCGGCGGTTTTCCTTTCTCTTTCACCTCGCAATTGTCCCTGGGTTGGCATGGGATTAATTGTAGCCCCTCACGATTGCTAATAGCATTCGTGATATTAATGTTTCCGATAGTGGGACCTATAGTTTAAAGTGCTATACGAGCCACTAGAGGTACGATTATGGTAAAAACACTCATGGAAGCTTTCAAAGCAACGTGACTTTTTTTCTTTCAATCGGACGCCATCGTTATCGTCACAATCATCATCAAACCTGACTCAGTTCGAGGACTGGTTCAATGCATTTCTAGATCCTCCCCTGTCTTTTCAACCACGCGATTTTTGATAAGAAGAACGTGCCTAACTCAAAGTTAAAAATGGTCATTACTACGCTTCAACCCTTCGAGAACACTCTGGGTCAATTTGACCCGTACCTCAATTACGATTAAGAATAACGTAAAGGAATTTTGAAAATTGGCGGGTTTAAGATAAAAAAAATTCCACATTTATTTTTGTAAATTTCAATTTAAAAAAAAGAAAATTTTTTTTTCGAGAATTTTTTTCGATATATAAATAATATTAATGACACTTTAAAATTATATGACATGATTTATCGGTGTTTCAAGTATACCTAGGAATTTTTTCAAGCTAATAAAACTTGTCGTTTTAAAATGGCGGACTCTTATAGTTAGCGTCGGGTCAGATTGACCCAGAGTGATTTAAAAAAATGTTACAGATTCAGCTAAATAATCAGTTCTGAGTGGTATACATTCTTTTTGATATACAGAAAGAGGTGCGCAATACTTTGTACGGACTGAAAGTGTATAATTTTTTCCCATACTCAGTAAGGTGTCTTAGAATTAAATAAAGGTTGCATGCGTATTGACAATACCACAAATACATTATAAGGTTTGAAAAGCCTTTCTTAAATGCAACTCCAAAGGTACATCCTTTTGAAAACACGAAATGCATCGTAATATACTCATTCAACTTTCGGGATTTGAATGACTTTGTGCAATTAACTGCAAGAATCGGGAGACTTCTTGCAATATTTCTTGAATCTTAACACCACCCCAAAAAAGCGAATTTTCAACATTCTTTCGTTCAAAAACTATCGCATACAATTGGACAATCTTTTTTCCTGAAAAGGCGTGACTTAAGAGAGGAGGAAAACTTTTTTTTTTATTGAAAAATATTTATTTATTTAATTATAAAGGTGCTTTTACACTGATCAATAAAAATATTAAACCTGCTGGCCAAGATGATCCCCCCCCCCCCCCCCTCGGAAATTCGAAACAGAAAATCGAAAGATATTCCTAATCTGTGTCATCGTTTGTAAAATTTATTAAAAAATGAACAAAATGGCGACGTTTCTTGCAAAAATATAATATAAAACAAGGTTTTTGCGTCGTAAATAAGACTAAATTATAAGTTGGAATCATTTTAACATGGTTAAGGCTCATGCGATAGCTATAAGTGTGCTGAATTTTGTGTTAAAATTTCAAAACGATCTATAAAACCGTTATTGAGTAATCTTTTGCGACAGGTGCAAAAATGTTGCTTTGAGAGAAACACTTTTAAAGTTTCTTTAGAGAAAACCCTACGGCTAATCAGCAATACCAGGACCATACATTATTCCTGTGGGATGTTAATTCTATGACCATAAACTATCAAAAAACGTAAAAAGAAATCGATTTTTTTCGACCCGTCACATTGGAATATCCCCTTAATGCCTATTTGTAATAATTTTTAATCGGAAATTTGAAACAATTTCGAAGAACTTTAATTGAATTTGAAATGAGTATGAGCTGTAAAAAAAATGTATTATTGAGTAGCTTGATACGAAGGGAAGCAAAATAAGATTGCCGGAATAATCATTATTTTTACTGTACAATTTCTTTCGCATTTATCTCGATTATAATTATAAATTTAATTAAGTCGTTTCTTTTTTAAGCTCCTTCGGGTTACGCAACTGAAGGGGTAAGCGGGAGAAAGTAAAGGGGTTAAGCGGTAAAACTTTCATGAATCAGCTTGGCGTATACATGAAACAGAAGTTATTAAAAGATAAAAGAATGCGCAAATTTTATTGACAAAGTAACTCAAAAGGTAGCTTAAGTACAAATTAAAGTTGATTGCCATAGAGCTGCAGATTTCTCGACACGTGCCTTGAAAAGTACATCTCTCTTCTTCATCAAGCAACGCAAAGCGAGAGCAGTTACAGAATTTATTACGCGAAAAATCATAATTTTGGAAAAACGATTCTTACAATATTTGTACATTTTTCAATAAAGAAACGATATTTTATTTCATTTCTTTAGAAATTTATAAATACGGCGAAAATAATTGAAAAAGAGGTTTTCATGTTATTTTCTCGATCGCATTTTTGAATCTATTCCACGATATTTTCTTACGGAGAAATATATAGCCTAAGAACTTCTAAGAATAACGAAACATTTTTTCAGGATTGAACAATCGAATATTTTTCTGTGCGCATAAAAAAATAGCGGCGAGTTATTTTCGCGTATCTTATCTAATTCTGTTGTATCATTATGTTATCCTTTAGCTGCGATTCTGGGTAAGAAGTAATCACATGACGTGGACGTGCATATTACCAGATTGCTCTTTGCGTAATCCATTCGATGCTGTAAGGCGGATTTATTTGTCTATTTTATAAATCCTTGTCTTTCAAGAAACCATTTTCTGTTATCACTTTTCGAAACTACCATATTTTACATTAGAAATTATAAGAAGTGAAATTTCAAAGTATAGATTAGAAAAAAAATTACAAAAGAAATAGCCGTTTTCAAAATGGCTATTAAAAATTTCAAAATTCAGAAGGAGATTTGAAAAAAAAAACCTAGAGAAAGAAAATTTTAAAAATACAAATATTGTATTTGGTATACTTTTAAAAATATTATATTTATAAAAGCGGACTATAAAGTCCATGTCAAGTTGAACGATCGATAGTGTGATGAAATATATACATTTTATTTGAAATTATTACTGCAAAAGGTGAAATTTAGGTTTTTCCAAGAGTTCATGTAAAATAGTTGTCAAAATTCAGTTATGCAATTCATTAGCGATATGTCACAAATTCGTCAAAACGGTTAAATAAAAATCCCCCGCATTTTTCAATCACACCTTTCGAACTGTATTTTATTCCTCTTTTTGAATTTCAGTTCAATTTTGATTTAATTAGAATTGGCAAGTTAACTAGCAAACGGTTGAGACAAATCGAAATTGTGACAAAAATGTTTATTTTTTGTGTACTTACAGATTGAAGGTACCCAAAAAAAATATTTTTTTTTTGGTATCCTTAATTCCAGAAAAACTTATGGCGGATGTGCTTTTTAATAAGATGATATGGAACATTTATATTATTTCACTTGCAGCAAATGAATAGGGGAAAGAATCGAGAAAACAAAATTACATTCCTAATAAAATATAGCGCTCTTCTATCAAATTGCAAATAATAACACCTGAAGCAGAGTAGACCTGGGGACACATAAGTCCCACTTCAAAATTCGATTAATTTTTTTGCCTTCTAATGAAATATTTTGGAATTCTGTTGGCTGAGAATGATTTGTCCACAATATTAACTGTTTTATTAGTTTTAACGCTTCTTCTGTTCAAAAATATCAGCATTTTTGGAATACGGAATGGGAAGAACGCTACCGCATCACTTGAAAATTTTCGAATCGAAAGCAACAGAAACCCGTGGCAATCAAACGGTTAAGCGGTAGAAGTAACATTGTGTTAGGTTAAGTAAAATTTAAAAAGGCTCAGTTGGAAGTGCATCCAGTTGATTAAATTGTGTTTCGCTCCATGACACAGATTTTTGTTTTGCAACATACAATTCTAAGATGCTGCTCAGAACTGTCGATTAAATCTGCGCTACTTCAATTATGCCAGAGAACATTCGAATGAAAAATCGTTGAATTGAATGTACTTTAATTTGAATAACAAGTAATCCCAAAGTCATCTGATTTGAATATCGCCAAGGTAACTAATTCTTTTCTCTCGATGTAATATGATATTTGTGTTATTCAAACGTCAATTAAAAGTCATAACTCATTTGTACGTATCTGCGTGTTCTAGCAAAAAAGTACATAATTCTTGTAAAATATTCTTATGGAAAGTAGTTCCTTTTTTAACGTAAGTAATTGTTCATTTATTTAACATATATACATGCACACCGGTTAATAAATTCCATCGATCATTGAACTGCAGTTACTATTCGCATAAATTTGAAAAGGAAATAAAGTTACTTGTCAAAACTGTCGGGAAAAAATAATAGAATATTAAAATATTCGACGTGGAGTTCTCGCAGTTCCATTTAATTGCAAATTTCTCCTAAAATGTAGATAAAGTAATCAATCACATTTGTCGTTTTGTTTCACATTCTACAAGTTGCAACTAGACGGTGCTCGGCTAATAACAAATGTTTACCTGCAAGAGAGAAATATAATTTTACAAAATATCGAATCGGTCGTACCAATCAATACAATTTGCAAATTAGTTTCCCGCAAAACTTAGGTTTTCATAAAAGCAGGCAGTATTGCGATGGCCCTTTTCTTAAATGCATTCTATCAATTTTTACCATGGTAAAAATTTTGCAACTTTGCGGTATAATAAACTGACAATAAATACGTGTATCTGTCACAATGTTATCAGTATGTTACATGGGAAAAATATAAATTAAAATTTTAGTAATTTTTAATATGCATTTGTCTTGAAATTAATATATTTCAATACCAATTTTAAATCGAAATTAGAATTATTTACAAATTGGTATCCGCGTACGATAAGAATTAAAAAACACACAAACAAAAAATTGGTGATGATACTTAATACACTTGTACTATATTATAGCTTTCGGTTTTTTATACACAGCAATTTAGAACTAATTTTTAATTAGAAGTTACTAACAAGTAACTTGTAAGTCTCCATCAAGAAATGCCATATATTTCCTGATATTTACAAACAATTGTCTGCCAAAGTTTAAATTTTTAAAAGAGTATTAAGAATGATTCTTATTCTTATGAAAGAAAAAATTAGTATTTTGGATACCAGGCTGGAAAAGAAAAGCTCTAAATTTCAACTACATTAGCCTAATTGAACAAAAATAAAATTGATTCAATAGCAACAATTATGCATGAAATATGTGAAAGCTTTGTTCAAAGAATTTGCTTCAATAATAAAAAAAGATAAAATAACTGGGTCAAAAATATAATTTCGCAAAAGCAGTTCTATCCAAAATTTCGTTCGTAGGTTTTTCAACGTTGAACTAAAACGTATATTTCTCTTTATACATTTTCAAATCGACAAATTTGAACAATAGCGCAAGGACAAGAAATTCGAACTTTTTCATTTTTTGTAATAATTTCGTAGTTTAACGGCGTTACTAATTTTTGGTCAATTCTTTCGCGAAACCCCATCGGCGGCAAAATACTTTAGTTTGCGTATTCGTTTTTTATTACAGGTACTTTTTTTCAATAGAAATTACATTCATTCCTCGATTTTTATTAAATTGCCCTTAAAAGTCGTCTTTCCTTAAAAGGAAAAATTGTGAGAGAACCTGTTTGCTCGGGTTTTTTAAACCCCACTTTACCGTTCTCAAGTTAATTTAGATAACACCTCCTACATTAATATATGACATGTACTTAAGTATACTTGCAGTTGAAATTCTAAACTTTTTTCCGTATGATACAATTTAAGAAGTAGACGACATTGCGTTTATTAAATGTAGGATGTAATGCAACGTGTTTACGTAAGCGCATATCATGCAAAGTGCAGCCCGTACGTTTATGTGGGTATACATATACATAAGTATTATTTGTTAAAGGGGTGTTTGTACAACATTGTGCACGGAGAGAAATGTGTACATTTATGTGTATATATACACATATGTGATTTAAACTAAACACGTTGAACGGTAATTAGTGGTAGTTATATGTCAGTTGAAACTCGGGGAAGCCTACGTATGTACATGACACCCATATGTAATGTTCTCGACTATATAGCACGTGTTACGCGAACCCAATACGTCTGACGGCTGTCTAGACGGGTACCGTGACATGCGTGTTTCGCGTGGCGGCAAACATATATATATGTATACAACTATAACCATTTATATACATATATACAGATTTATATATACCTTTTATAGTATTACATATATCGTACATACAGTGCACGTACATAGCACCCTGATATTTATTTAACGTACCTGGCCTTTTTCTTTTGTTATATTGCGACATATCAATTTCTGTTTTCGAGTAACTCATTTTTTTGGTTGTAAAGGCCGAGAGAATACGATTCCCGAAAATTTTCGGATTATTTTTGAAAGAATAATGCGAAGATTTACCGTTTATTTTTCTTAAATTCGAGAATATTTTATATTATTGTAATATGCTTGAGCATAATGTGGCAAAATATCAAAAATTTTTTTGCCCTATTACATCGTCTGCATAGTATTTTGTATTGGAAAGAGGGAACCCTAGCAGCCTCGGTCATTGCAAAAATTTAAATTGTTTTTTAAAGGCCGAGGGAATCCGATTCCTAAAAATATAATTTTTGGAAATGAAATTTTTTTTTCTAAAAATAATACGAAAACTTACTTTTCATTTTTTCGTTATCTATTTTTCTATTCGAGAAGTTGTTATATCTTGTCTAATATGCTGGAGTATATTATAAAAATAGAAAAAATTCTTATTGTCATTTATAAAATTTCATACGTCATCTGCTAGTATTTTATAGGTGAAAGAGGGGTAACCTTGATAGTAACCATAGGTAACCATAGCAAAAATGTAAATTGTTTTATTAAAATTTAAATATCTACAGAGTCGTAGTAGGCGCTTAAGGGGTTATACGCGCTTAGAAGGCCGAAAAAAGGCGATTTTTCAAGAATTTTTCCTGGAGAGACATTTTAATTTATTGATTTCAAACTTTGTCTATATACTGTAGTAGTCTTTGACTACTTTCTCAATTTTTTTGGTACAAAAATAATTATTCTGACAGCCGCTGCAGCCAATCTCCGGGAGCACCTCCAAAAAAACACTTTTTGCGATGAGCACGATATCTCGGGACTGGGTTATATGAAATAAAAAAACCAAAAATTTTTCGTTAATATAATGTATTATCTCGTGATTGATCGTTGGGTTTTGCAAGATAGTAATTTTTAACAAAATGGCGGCTTCGTAAAGCGGAAATATCAATTTTTCACGAGAATTTCTGGCCGTAAATTGTTCATAAAATGAAAAATATTTGTCGTAGAGTCGAAATCAACGATCAATTACTAGATAATGTATCTATAAAGCTTGTGTAAAAATTTCAGACCGATCGGTTTAGCCGTTTTTGAGAAATCTTGCTCGCCGCAAAACGTGTTTTGCGGTGAGCAAGAGTCGATGCTGCCTTTTAGTGACGTTACTGTGAATTTGAACGGAAACAGTCGGGTCTGAAGGGGTTAATGTTTAATCACGACTTTCGAAATTTGCAACTGTTAGAGTAGAGAATTCAGAAATGCACAATTCACATGATTTTAGTGAAAAATGTTCCACTATAAACCGGCAAGTTTCAAATATTTATCAACTGAGATTCTCTCATACTTGTGTGAACTTGAGTTGTGGTAATATCTCATTGTTTCTGGCGAACCATCGCCACATGTTTGACAAATGTGTGGATTTCTACTACACAGACACAAAAAAGACATAATACGCATTTTCAAAGAATTATTATTCACCACGCAGAGGAGACATCGCGACATTAAATTTCTCTTGAACGTTATTATTTAGTGGAATATACATTCATGATTTATTAGTCTTACCCTTTAGCTGGCCTATTTTACCAGAATAACATAGTCGGCACGTTGGGGCTTTTCAGATTTCATCGATAAAAGGTTGTATCGAGTGGAAGTTATCGGCTTATTTAACTTAACCCTTTGCACTCGAAGTACTACTCACAGATACCGTCGAATTTTGGCGTTTATAAATAATTTATAAATAATATTTCAAGTTACCAAATGTTCACATTATGATAATAATAATAAAATAACGTTGAAAAAATCTAGCCTTTTAAATTTTCTATACAAATTTTACCTTCTAATAAATCATGCGTTACATTGCTAGATATAACAAGAAATAGTCCGAGCTGTTGAAAGCTTTAGGCGAAAAAAAAGTCCGAGTGCAAATGATTAAAAAAATTGCTTAAAGTGAAATTGAATTAAGGGGGTACATCACAGTGAGCGCGCGGTACGAGGGTGAATTTTTAATAATTTTTTTCCAGCAAACTATTTTTTTTTCTATTGTTACTTGTATTCAATATGTATATAAACAAGACTCTACACAAATTTTTGGATCCCAATCTGCCTAATAGTTTGCAGTGTACGCCACTTTCAAAAGGACACTCCGTTTTGGTGGTTGACAGCAAATAAGCCATACGGTTCATCCGAGAAAAAAAAATACCCTTATAAACTAGACATATAGATTTATAACTTTACGGGACGAAATTTCGATATCTAAAAAAATAAAAAAATGGCGGACCAGCGAATTTTATCACATAAAATTGTCATCGTTTATGAAAGAAAAAATAGAAGGGGACCCTTTATAAAAAAAAAATCTCTCCGTGGTGTCATAGAGTTTGGTTTTTCAAACATTTTAAAACTTTGTACATGCAAATCGGATGAATAGTTTTTGAAATATGCTGTCAACCAGGTTGAAAAACATAGTTTCGAGAAAAACGCGTTCAAAGTTTTGCTGAGAAAGGATAATAATACGACATAGAAATTAAATTTTACCTGTATCTCCGTCAATTTTACGAATTTCTTTACAAAATTTGGTGAGAGTATTCTTAACAAATGCAGCTTTCAGAAAATGAAAGAAAAAAAAATTTTTTTTACTGTGTTGTAACCCCTTGAAGTGAAATTGAATTAAGCTGGATCGTCTGAGAATCCAATAGGCCAGCTAAGGGTTGAAAAAAGATGATTATAAGATCGTGTCCTGAGAATGAAAAGTTGCTGACTGTATGTATCCCGAATTCAACAACGAGTGGAGGAAACTACATACAATAAAAAAAACAAGAACTCGAAATATGCAATGTGCAATATGCTCATTTGCAGTTTAGATTTAACTCTAGATGAAGTATCCACATATATCATTGCTTCCTACTTCTATACTCAACTACATAATAGTTCTTTGTAGTCTTATATGTGTCTATTTATTGAGCTTTCATTCGACACAGGACATTAGCCAGGAGACATTCCAAGTAACTTTAACTAAAAGTTATATTCTTGAACTTTTGAACAATACTTCAAGGTTAGTCCTTTATACATAGAAATACAATGATTGATTGTATCACCGTGGAATACAGTTGTCACTCTGAATAATAGCCTCTATCTCTTTTTTTCTAAAGGATATAACAGTTAAGATTTTCAAGTGACACGACACGCGGAATAGTTAGAAATGAATATATAAAATTAGACTATTTTTGATAAGGTTTATTTCGCGTGTAAGTAAAAGTTTTAGAAATTTCGGGAATGATGCCAGTAAGTGACCGAAAATTTAAAAGAATTACATAAATAGATAAACGTTGCATTGTTGCATAGTATAGGTTGTTTTATGAAAATGTAATATCGAGCATAAAAAAAAATGTAGAATTGTCTTACCGTAAAGATGTTGAAATTGTACTTGAACTAGATTGGGGCGTCATAGACCCCATAGGTCAGCTAAAGATTAAAACATCATTGAGTCTTCGTCAAAATTCAATTTCGATAGATCAATTTATTTATCGGAAAGGCTCAATTATACGGTTGCTTTAGGAACATTTTTCAATCTATCACGTTCCGATAAACGCAGTTGACTCAGCTAAGTTAAATGACGCTAAATGCTCGCAATGCAAATGACATTTCACTAAAATGAAATCTGACGTGAGGCGTGTTTACTGTTGGAATATTCGTACGCCAAAAAATAAGACCAAGATGAATACATTCTGGGAGTTTATCGAAAAGTGCCAAAATACATACGGTGACACCTCGTTATAAGAATCTCTTCGCGACGGAACGAACGCCTTATACGTTTTTGTTTATTGCGAAGCCTCAAATGTGATATAAAAAATGGAGATATTTTCACTCGTGCAATTTGTAAAGGATAAGTATACTATACTCGTATGGATGAATTCGCCATTAGACAAAAAAGATCTTTTTCGTTGATTCCAGCGACAACGAAATGCTGGTCTACCAGTCGTAGGTTCTTCGAATTAATAACCATTATATTTATAACGGTTAAATTCACTACAATTATGTATACTTTTTTATACGTAATTTTGTATCCATGCGTAATGTGTACACCTAATTCTCTTTTTACACGAATTTTTTTTACACGAATTTGATTTAACACGAGTCAAAAATAAAAAAAATTTCTCTTTTCACACGAATTGTTTCGTTTCAGCACGATTTTCAATATTCTATGAATTTTTCTTGAATCGCATAGAGCAAATATTTCTTATGTTTATATTATTTCAACTTTTTTTATATTAATGAATTTCAGATATTATTTTCTTTTTCTCAAAGTATAATTTACTTTCTATAATACATTCAATGACTTAAAATGTGTAAGCACGAAATAAATTAAGTGAACTCTAACAAGAATTTTTTAATATCGCTTACACCTAATTCCCTTTTTACACGAATTTTTTTTTTACACGAATTATTTGGGAACGTATCTATCGTGTAAAAAGAGAATTAGGTGTACACATTTGATATACACTACACATGAGGCGTTTCGCGTCAAATTTCCCAGCACGGCGCGAAAGCACCAAATCATGCTGTTTCTAACTGGTGTTTGCACTACCAAAATGTACCTAAAAAATGTTTAAAGAGTATTTCCACTGTTATTTTTTTTTACGTCCATTCACTAAATAACTTTAATGAACGTATCCAAAATAGAGTTTTCACGTGGATAGATGCAAAAAAATTTGAAATGAATAAAATTAATTAAGTACGCTTTTCATAATTTTCTATCGCTTTCGTAAACATTGCAACTCTATGAACTGAACGTTGCAGTAACGTAGTAAAATTTCCTTTCCATGCCGTAGAACTTCAGAAAACATAAGACACTTACCTGTCTAGATTGCCGAAGGTGCCATGAAATTTTTTCTTTCTTTTTCCTTTTCCGCGTGTAATTATTCACTCTCTTGTGAAATTCCCTATTCGCGCTATACAAATGACTACTTTCTGTTCAGCCGTATCACGTTGAAATTTTGTTCCACTTTCTATCGTAAAGATCGTTGTGCATGCTTCTGCTGGGTAACCGCATACACCTGAGTAGCGACAAAAGCAATAACAAAAAATTTGTTTAATAATATAAAAAAAAAAAGAAACGCTACACGAGGAAACCGAAGAAATGGCATGAAAATCCAAAGGATAATAGCGAACACGCCTACTTCCGCTCAAGCTCTATATCTTGAAGTTATGACGACCTGTATAAGGGGTAGCTAAAAGAAATAACGCGTGTATAGTATATACATACACAAGTATAAAAGAGAGAAGAGATCGAAACCAGTTCGTATAAGAGAAGATGATCCTCCTGAATCTTCTCACGCTAGGTTGGCTTATCAACTACTACATCGATTCATAATATTCTTGTAACATGATTTATAGTCATTCCTTAACAATATATTGCTCTGTTTACGGTCCAGATCCACTTTTACTTGGCAGATGTATTGCTCTGTTTACATGTAATCTTAATAAATGTTTAATTAATACTCGGAAATCATCCAATCTTCTACAAGTCGTGTGAGACATATGTACTATCTTTCTCATAACGGAAGAAATGAAATGAAGTTCGTTCGGGCCTCGGTAATGGGAGGAACTGTTAAAACAGTAAGGGGGTATCTTTGGATAGAGATACTTTTATCAGATCACGGGTAAAAGGTACTGCTTCAAACGATAAAGGCAAATGTGCAACCAATGTAATTTAAATGGTAAGACGTCTCTACGTAGACGGAGAAAAAGGGAAACGCACGATTAGATAAGTGAAGCAAACATCGACATGCCTGCTTCTAATAACCATTCTGGTATTTGGTTTTAGAAAATTGTACTGGACACGTTAATTTTTCTAATTACGACAGTCGTATTCCCTCTTTTCTATCCATGGAAGATACGCGAAAATAAACGTAAGTGAAATTGCAATTTTTTTTTTATTGATTTTAACTCTGGAAATTGTTGTGGAAAGCTCTGGAAGCTTTTGAAAAAATAATAAATAATGAAAATTAAAAATTATTATTTCTGAAAGTAACGAGTAATTGAAAAAAAGTAAATTTGGAGTTAAGAATTTTTAAAAATATTAGAAACAAAATTTTAAGCAAAATAATTTAAACTGATAAAATTTCACTAAATTATCCGAAATTTTTGTTTCCCTACGACTGCAAACCTATTGTGAACAATTAGACAATTTTTAGAAGACAAAAAAGAAATATAAATAAACTTTTCGATTGTTTCAAATCAACGCCAAATTACATTGAACAATTACTCTCAGAATTGTTCAGCAAAAAGGGAAAATTTCGGCCAGTACAAATATATTTAGCAATCGGAAGTATGCACATTTTTAGTGGTGTTGAGAATTTGTTTAACATGGAAAATTTTCCACGCTATTTTCTTCGTTTATAAATTTGCGCAATGGATGAAAACAAATTTTTCTTTTTAAAAAATTTCTTGATTTTAAATCCATTAATTTTTCAAAAAATTTCATTATATATTGCGAAATTAGCCGCTTTCCAACAATAATAATAATCGATTGGGATATTATTATGTTTATTACATAATTTCCAGACGCCTCTTTTCAAGGCTACAGTTTCCATTATTAGAAGTACTCGTGGATCTAGAATTTTAAAACATTAGAAATCACGGTAACCAGTTCCACTGAATTTTAACCTGAGGCTTACAATTATTTATATAAAAATGATTTTTTCTCTCCTTTTAATCTCCGCCCCAACCTCAGCAAAAAAAAAAGATCGGTAAGAAACAATTAAAATGAAACTGAAAAAAAAACGCTTGCCAACAAGAAGAAGAACAAGTGATGAAAAACACAGTGTAAGAATTACTCGTGGAGGTTTCTTAGAAATTCTTTTGTGAAGCGCAAAAGAGAAGCAGGTGCATCAGCAATGCACCTGATAGGATGTTCTTCTAAAAGAGTCTCTACGCTTTTAATACTTATTTTTTATTAATCAAATATCGTCTCGATGACTTTTATGTTAGTATTGTATAATTGAATTTTTAGACAATGGTGGTTTTATTTTTTGCAAAGGAATATTTTTAGATAGTTGCGTTACCATTTTTTTATAGAAACTATTTTCTCGATCCATTACTTCGTTTTCAATATTTTAGGCACGAGTTTTTTTTAGTACAAAGAAATATAGATTTTTGAGGCATTTTTCGTACTGCAATAAAGAAGGCTGAGGGTTAAAAAAATTTTCTCGTTTGTGGAGGAAAAAAAGGGCAGAATATTGAAAAAGAAGGAAATTTATTCAACGATTGCATCTTGAAGTTGAAATCAAGAAGATCGTAGACAAGAGAAGGCATGTTGTGCACAGGTCCTCTACGAATTCAGGGAGAAACAATGAAGTTTTGAATATAAGGGGTTGTGACTTGTGCGGGGGGATCAAAGGTTATAACATAGAAAGGGGTGGCTCTGCATACGAGTTTCAACAGCCCTACTGAGTGGCTATTAGGCATTCCCTGCTTTTACTAGTACATACGTATATATTCCAAGCAAGAGCAATTTGCTATAATCATTACCATTCATCAGGAATCTCTGGGAGTTTGAGAGGGTCCGCCAGTCGTTTCTACGCGTTTTCTATATGTGTATAATCCCTTCTTTCCAAAGTCTCGAGTTCCTCTCAGTTTTTACTAAAGTGCCATTGAAATTTTTTTAGTTCCTTATATATATATACACGTACATGCACATATACCTATATTATACCTATACTGTATGTACATCCTGCTGTATGTAGTCTTTTTAACCATTTTTTTCTACATATTCTTTATTTTATCATCTGATATTATTTAGCTTTTCAGAACACAATCCAACAAAATTTTTTTTTCCTTCACAGTTTAGAGTCTGCAAAATGATTTCATCCAACCTTGCATTTATCCAAACATTCGAACATGTTTTATGTGCAATAACAAAATTGTATTTTTTTTTTGTGAAATTTTATAACATCTAAAGACATAATGGAAAAAAAAAGATTTATCGAGCTTTTCAGAGCTTAGGCTTCCTTCTACATTATTTCCTTCTAATACACAGAAAAAATATATTATTGGTTCAAGAAAAAAATTGTCACGGGCTGCAACAAACATATGATGGTGGTTCCATCCAATTTTGTCACTGAACAAACGACAAAATTTTTTGAACAAATGTATCGAATACTTGACGTACTGTTATTGCTGTTGAATGAATTTTATTCAATTGCGCTAATGCAGTTAAAATCTGCAGCATTTTTTTGTTCAATGTGTAAAAGTAACGTATGGAAAAGGGGGGTCAATTGAATCGAAAATTGTTTAATAATTTTTGTTAATTGAATTTTTAAAAACGGATAACCTTTTCTTTAGAAAATAGTAGCTTGATATTCACTTTACGATTTCCAATAGATAAATTATAGTCGTTAAATGAATACAGTTTGAATTAAAAATATGAGTATTCAACCGCGTCGAGTGATTCAATTGACCCCAGCACAGGGGCAATTGAACCACCAGTTGAGATCAAGCATTACGGTGATTCGTATATTAAAAATTATTACAAAATTATTATACAAGTTTGAATGTTAAAATATAAATATACTAACACATTACAATTAGTGCTTTATGACTATATATAAAAATTGAAATATCATTAAGTGTTGTGCCAAGAATTGGAAAAAAAGTATTAATGCTCGTAAACAAAAAAACTTGAATGTTTCAAAATTGAACGATCATAATGATTCTAAATTTCAGGCAATTCAAGGGTTTACTGCATACTGGAACATAATTTTAAAAGGATACTTCAATTTTTCATATTTATTATATTTTGATTCGATTGGTCCAATTGCCCCGCGGTTCAATTGACCCCCTTCACCCCTACTCTGTAAGTTATCGATTTTTAAACAGCATTTAAAGGCATTCAACAGACAATTTCTGTATATTTAAAGGCTTTAAACTTTTTGGACGTTTCGCAGACCCATGATTCATTGCTAGTAGATATTTGCAAATTTTCAACCACTCAACAATTAATTTGCTGACTATTGTTAAATGATAAACTTCGTGTCCATTCGTTTTATTTTTTACAGCAGTTCCTATACCGTTTCCACCGCGAATAAGAGAGGCCACTTTCAGCGCACCATTTTCGACTCGTGTACAGGGCTGAGTTTTGAAACAACGATTGTATGAGCCATAAGCTTTACTGAGAAAGGAATGAGTTAGGAGCATAGGTAAAAGTTCTACAAGGAAAAGGAATAATACTTTACCTGTACAGTCGTACATGAGAGAATTGCATAGCCCCACGCTACTGTGGTCCATCCATCCACGTCTTACGTGGCCACCTGTGTAAGCTTGACAGCCAGCTCTAACGATGCGATGTTGCATACTACATGTATAGTAAAGAGATGTCTTCAGTTCGTTGCATTAACTCTGCTGGTATATCCTTTTTCCCCGAAGACACGATCTGAAAAGGTTCGAAGAAACATCCTGGATATCTAAGTCGTTTTCTTTCAATTCTTTCTCCTCTTTTTCTCCTTCTCATTCTTATTCCTTTTACTTCCTGGTAAGGATTTCATTCACGGAAGAAATAAAAGATTACTACTTTGCTTCTAACCACATATTTCCTTACTTAATTAAAACAAAGGTTCGAAAATAAATAATAGGGTGATTTTTTTACATTTGGGAATCTTTGATTTTTTTATTAACACTTTGAATACCAGGTACATTTGGCGTTACTTACGCATCGTCCAGGTATGAGTGACGTGGTGCTGGGAGTGTTCAGAGAGGAAATATTGAGGATCCAAAAATGTACAACTTCGTTAGTATTTGGAGTAATAATTTTCTACCACAACCTTCAAAACGTCCACTTTCCTACTTCCATTTAGTAATGATCCTTTTTTACTGTGCAAAAAAAAAAGCATTTCAGGTAAAAGCTAGTGATCTTTTAAGCGAAATTTAAAAGTCAAACAAGACGGGGAAACTAAGATGAAGAAAAGTCTCATTAAAATACAATAGTCTTCCTCTCTTTCGCTCTTTTCGTGTGGTCAGTGGTCGAAAAATTTTAACTACTCCCTAGTGGTCAATTTCCCACTCAGACAGGATCATTAGTCTACGCTCACGTTTTCAACCCTTGGGTTGGTACTTCCTTATATAGGAAGGGTGAGAAGTACTCTTCATAAACAACCGCCACAAACGTACATCCTCCGGTCAAAGTTGGCATTAATTACATAACAGATTTTTCATGAACATTTAAGGTTCGAAAGCAATACAATGAATCCATGAATTTAAAGAAATTTGTCTAATAGTAACCAAATATTTCGGATCATTTTCTTATTATTATTAAATATTTGTGCTACGTCCTAAGACCAAAAGAACGCTTTCTTTTTAGGGAATAAGGTAGTTTTCTATTCCTAGGGGCGAGAGCCGCATCGAGATAGGATCCGTATTAAATATAAGTCAATAAAATTTAGTTTACATTAAAGGTATTTATAAATAAAAGAAAAATAATTTTATATTTTTTTAAAATTATTAACGAGGGGTTCTCGAATCAAAAAATAACGTCTTAAACTAGAAGAATGCGCCGAGGTACCCTGCTCCTTACCCGTAGTAGGGTAAGGGGCAAGGTGCCTCCCCGGTAAGATAAGAATGGGTTAAATTTTTAGGGGAAAAAATAAGGATTTACTTTTTTTGAAATTTGGTTTGAAGATACTTCAAAATTTTATTTTGGTCCTACATCGTTCTAGAAGGTGCTTCTGAGACGGTGGGCAAGCGAGTAAGCGAAATTACAGAAAATTTCTGCTCTTATATACCCGCAAATTTAATAATAATAATAATAATAATATCAATATTACACTGTCTTTTAATGAGATCGCTACACCTGCCATAGAATAAAATCAGAACAAATTTCTCACATTCTTAGCATTTTGAATAAGCTTACCGGAAATTCATGATGTATTCAGCTATGAAGAGATTATGAGCAATAGTAACCGCCAGCCTTTAGGTAATAGTAATGCTGATCTCGACACACGTACTGCTTAATACAGGTAGTTATCGTCTCTGTCGAGTTTTCTTAATTTGTTAACTCAATATAATTTATAATTCCTTTTTTTTTATCTCAGGACTTTTCTCATTCACATTTTTCATTCAGTCCTCTGTCGAAATGTATATTCAATTAGACGTTATACAGGATGGTCCGCTCTAAACGGAACGCTTGAACTGGTAGTAACAACGATGAAAAGCGAGTTACGTGCAAGGAGTCATGGATTAGGTGGTGTCCTTTGAAAATTCGCGAATATAATTCTTTTATCATACTTCGTTGAATTCCTGTTGACGTAACATAATACTCGAATATTTTCAAATAAAAATTAGATAGCCCTATAAAAAAAATACAACTCTGGAAAAAAAGGCCCTGGAACAAAAGCTTTTCTTGTATCAAATGTAATCGATAATTTCCTTCATATTTTGTATTAAACACTTTAAAATATTTTCAAACTCGAGACAGATAGCCACGTGTTCTGTTTTTAGTGATTCATCCTGCTTAGATAAATTTTACCAGGTATAGAATATTCGCAACGATGAGTCAATCTTCTTTGCATGGGAAACAATAAGACAAAATACACGTCCCACCAATCGCAACGGTACAATACTGCTATAATCAGCAGCGTGCTACTGCAGAAGCTGAAAGATATGCAGGTGTAACAAATATTGCAGTACTATCTTTCCTTTTGCTAGAAAGCTGGTTGCGAGTGCTACACATTTTTCTTTGTCCTGTAATGTAATATTATCAGTAATTTCGAAAGAACTGTTGAACGGGTTAACATAGACGTATGCGAACTCTAATATATTAAGAAACAGGTAGTCCACTATAATGAAGGATTGATATCATTAATAATATGTTAGTACCGTTATTCTGTCTACTTTATAAGTATTAAAAGTTATCCTGTGAATTATACTTAAAAAAAAAGCATATCCTCTGGGCTGTAGGAGAGTAGTTCTTGAAGATCTTATTAATTTATTCTAATCTATTTTTATTCAACGTCTTGTCAAGTATTACACTGATTATAGCGACAAGATTTATGACTCAAAGCAATATGCCAGCTACTGCTTCTGTATAAGGGATAAGGATTGTATTGGCAATTTGTAAATTTTTGACAGTTATTTCAGAACGCGTGGAATCGTTGGGGGAAATGAAATTTTATTTATTACTTTACTACATGTAATGAATAGAGGAGAAGGGTCAATTGAAGCACGGGGCAATTGGACCAATCGACTTAAAAATATAATTAAGAAGAAAAATTGAAGCATCCTCTTAAAATTATGTTCCAGGATGTAGTAAACCCTTGATTTGTCTGAAATTTGGAATCATTATGATCGTTCAATTTGAAAACATTCAAGTTTTTGTGTTTACGAGCACTGATACTTTTTTTCCAATTCTTAGTATAACATTGAAATGATATTTCAATTTTTACATATATTCATAAAGCAATAATTGTAATGTGTTGGTATATTTATATTTTAAAATTTCGAACTTGTTTAAAACTGAAATAATTTTGTAATAATTACATACCGTAATGCTTGATTCCAACTGGTGGTTCGATTGCCCCGGTTCCGGGGTCAATTGAATCACTCGACGCGGTTGAATAATTATATTTTTTTTTTCGTAAATTATATTTATTCAGCGCCTCATTTCTCTACTGGAAATTGTAAAATGAATATCAAGATGCTATTTTCTAAAAAAAAGTTATTTATTTTTGATAACTGTTTTTAAAAAAAGTTATTAAAGAATTTTTCGTTTAATTGACCCTCCACCCCCCTATCAATTCAAAAAAAGGCAACAAATTTTGCAAAAGATACAAAGCGAATCGAATTCACGACTGGAGATTTTTAATTCTCTCGTAATAAACGGAATTCCGCTGCTACCGTGTAACCATTTCGTTGCGAGTAGTTTCGTAATTTTAGGTAAATTCCCGAGGCATATCAAAAATGTAATCAAAAGACGTAAAGAAAGTAACTATCGAAACGTGAAACGCCAATTTTTAATCCTTCCACTCAGCGCCTAATTGAATTCGTATCGTTTCGTCTCTAATGATATTTTACGTCATTTATGGGATAACAAAACACATGGCGTCAAAACTTATCCGTTTCAATAAAACACGTCGCCCCTAAAGGCTTTTAAGGTCAGAACTTGTATGGTATTTCCAGGCTATATATAGGAAATTGTTATATTTTTTCTTATTCCAGACATTCTAAATTAAGGTGAAATTTTTTTCCTCCGTTTCGTCTTGTATTATTTTTCGGCTGTATCTCTTCGTTGTTTCCTCTGCTCTCCTGAAAGGTACTGCGTAGATGTTATGGCTATGTATGGAATATATATTATTTTTCCTGCGACGCAGGAACCAGATCCTATATACCTACATGTATATAGAAATCATCGTCTGGGAGATTGAGACCACTTGGGCTCGATGTATATTGCGTTGCTGAAAATTTTCATTATGACTCAGAATAATTTTCTCGTAAATTGTCTCACGTTACATTGTCATTTTTGAGAAATAACAAATTTTGCATTTCACAGAGTATCGCTTTAGACGCTATTGCCTTATTCTAACAACAGGCCTTTGCGAGTATTACACTTCTTTCAGTTTGCAATTTATAATTCATTAGTTGACTTCGGCGACGTTGTTTCTCTTCATTGTTAAATCTTACTTTTTTCTACGTACGTTAGTGTTGATCAACCCGATTTAGTTAAAATTTGATTGTAGCGGCGTCTACCGGACGCAAAACACACTAAAACAATTACTTTTCAACCAACAGACATTTTCTTCAAATACGAGCAAAATGGGCCCATAAACATAAAAACTAGGGTTGGACTCCAGCGCCACCTATCGGAATTGCACAAACCTAAAACCCTTAGTCGTTACCTCAATAACATATGATATAAATATAGCCTCAATAGGGTTAATGGTTTATCTGTGATGATGCGGTTTACTCATGCACAATGGATTTTACGAATAAAAATCATTACCACAGTCGACTTACGGATTATGGAGCGCAATTTGATTCACTGTCATGTTACGAATGGCAAAATTATCTATAAACCTGCTAGTCCTCACGCTTACACCATTGTTACAGGAAACAAATTAATTTATACAAAATGTAACAACCGATAGAATGTAATTCTTCCCCATACTGAAGTATTTCATACAAAACTTGTGCCTTTAGTTGCGTTAAACGGTTTTTATCGCAAGTAAATAGATTCTATCATTAATGGGTTACAAAAAGAATTGACAGAAAATTGGTAGGAAACCCTTAACATCCGATTTTGAAAACGTATATTTAAAAAATTAGGAAAAAGAATGAAAATCGACGAGGGGAAAAGCAAAGCAACAGGAACTGCTGGTAGTACTCGATATGTTTTTGGTCGGCATGAAGTTCTGTAAAAGAAGGGAAGAAGACCGGCATGCATTCAATTGTTCTTAAGAGCTGGCAGGAGTCGAGTCACCGAATGACTCGATACCGTAAATCGCATCTCAGGATGTTTTGTACCCATGAGGAGAACAGAGAAGGTGCCCTACAACTTGAACGCGATGTTGATGCTGATGCTGATGCACCAACGTCAGCTCCTTCTTCGTCTTCTTCGCTCTTTCTTTTCTTCCTTCTTCTTTCCTTATATACCTTCTTTCTGACTCTTCTCTTCTGTTCTGTTCTGTTGAAGACTTTCTGTTTGGCCTCGGTTTCCTCTCTATCCATACCGACAAACCCATCCATCCATTCGTCCGTGCAAAAGTGGTCGTTTTGCTACGTCTGCCAGCAGTCTAGACCGTTGCCTACCTTAACTTGCCATACGGGAAATATACGTCACCCTTCCTTGTCTCTTTTATCACGAGATTAAAAGAAAAGCTATTATTTTCAATTCGTGCTATTTTATTTCCTTTCTCATTATTGATTTATCTGATTTGTTATTTCACTGAGTTGATAATTAATTCACGAGTAACTAATCTGTTTAACGTTACCGTTCTTCTGAAATCTTTATTTATACTTAGAAAATCACCTTATTATTTTTATTTTAAATGAAATTACAAAAATACGAAAATTCAATTAATGTTTTAATAATTCGTGTTTTTTTTTGTTAGATCTGTTACACGTGTAATGGACTATTTAAATAAACTTCTAGTTGAAAATACAACCATTGTCAAATTCGTATTAACAAGTTGGCCAAGAGTTAAATTGTAGATTTTTGAAAATTACCTTATTATTTTTATTTTTATTGAAATCACTAAAATTCGATTAACGTTTTAATTCACGTTTTTTTTTCACTAGATCTATTAAACGTACAATAAACTGTTTAAATAAACTTCAAGTTGAAAATGTAACTATTGTCGAATTTGTGCTAACAAGGTGGTCAAGAGTTGAATTGTAGGTTTCAAATTCTTGTTGTAAAGAAAATACGGTTTTGATTCAGAAACCTTTTACGTTTTCGATAACTTTGAAGCAAATTTTAATCCCTTCAGATCCGATTTATTTTTCAAAGAGGACAAAATTATATCCGTTTTTGTTCAAATTTACATTTCTGTCAACAAAAGGCAGATCGTAGTCGTGCGTAGATAAGATGTACATTAACATGTACCAACTGTCCTTAACAATGCCGAATCTATTGATTATTAAAAAAAAAGGGATGAAGGTTTACAAGGCGGATTTTTAACTCTATAAATGTGAGATAAAGTCATAAGAGACGTCAAAACTCAATCAATTGGTTCAAAATATTTTCTTTAAAAGCCAAAAGTTGTTGCAATACGTGATGACCAGAAATGCATACGTGCATTTATATTATTGAGTATATACTTCAAGGAAAACAGAGGCACGCAAATGTAAAAACAGATCCAAACTGGTCTTCATTTTTGTCTTGTTATTGGGTCTTGTTATTTTTGTTATCAATATTCTACAAAATATACAAAAAAAGAAAGTGCTGTAGAATTGCGCTCATATTAAAAACCGCGGTTGAATGTGCAAAGGAAAAAGACATTTTTTTCGTACGAATAATAGAAAGGCTTAGGTTTACTGATTTAAATGGCGAATAAGTTCCATTAAAAAGCCAAAGTAATTGCTGAAACCTTAAAGCACAAACACACAAATTATTAAAAATATTATTATTATTTGAATACCACATATTTCAGTTTTAAACAATATTAGAGCCAAAATCCCGCCTTATGGACCCACATCATTTGAAAGTTAATACAGTAAATGTATGGTATATTGCAATGTGCAGCACGTCTGAAAGAGTTAAAGAAGACATTGTCTGTAAAAAAACGGAGTGCTATCTTTGGGATTACTTGTACAAATATGTCATATTTATCTTCGGCTTCCACTGCAGCTGACTTTAACTGCATGTCGAAACGCAAAGGTGTAAGTAAATAGGATTTGAAACTTAGAAAATTCAGCTGGAATAAGGAACAAATAAATCTCCTTATCTGATTATGTAATAGTTTATAACAGCTTTCCTTACAATGTACTCCTTGTATCACTGCACTCTTGCGTACACTGTTGAAAGACTACTTATCGCATTCGCTGACAATCATTAGAACCTGAATGTTAAATGCAGCACGTGAATAATCGGTACTAGAATTCTCGTTATCATGACAATTACTTAGCAACTTAGTATCTTCTTTCATTCAACTGAAAATGAAATGAACGGTTGTTAGAACCTGCCGTGTCATACAAATAAAGCTGCTTTTCACTCATGAATTAAACGCATATATATATGTATATGACTCAACTCATCATACGTTAAATCTTCAATTCCTTCGGAACTGGAAGTACCACAAAGCTTATTTCACACGGAGACAATTTCTTGTCGGATTTCTAATTGATATAAGGATAATCATCCAATGTTTGCTTATCAACGGTATTTGTTAACTTTTGCAGTCATCACTACCGATTTGCACCATTGAAGTCTTAAGAAAATACCTCTACGTTTTTCAATTGATTTCATGGTAAAGAAACGGAACGTACGCAGTTATCAAGGTTTGTTAAATTAATGCTTAAAAAGTACTTGTAAATATTAATAACATTTTCATATGAATCCAAACTCTGGGTTTGTATTAGCTAATTACCGAATGTTCTAATTGTAAGTTTTATATATGTTATTTTAAAAAAAAGTATATCTTCAATGATCTCGGGGTTATTTGATAGAAATCGTATAATGTATTTTAGTAAATTTTTTATATGAAAATTAGTTTGGATGTTTAGTTATGCGATGTTTTATTATATTCGGAAATATAAGAGGGAAAAATGTTAGCTATGTATATTTTCCATGTGTTACTTTTCCATGTGTCACTTTTCGCTTAAAAAATGCGAATTGTTTGATTTAGATTAAGTTTCCAATGTAAATTTAGACCCAGACTACATTCCACCGGAATAGTCTCAATTAATAAAAAATGTCGATCCAAAAATTAAACACGTAGTTTATTTTATATATTTTTTCTATATTCCATGTGATTCCGGATCACATAATTGATGATGTGATAGCTATAACTTTTACGTTTGTATGTATACTTTCTAATACATTTTCTTGATGAATAAATTTTTCTAATATATATCGTGAGTAATAATTTCTTATCTTTTTCTACGTTTTTACTGAAAAGAAAAATAAAAAATATCAATTTAATTGTAATGATTACTCGTTGTAAATTCCAAAAAGCTGAAATTTCTTTCGCCTAACTTTCAGTTGGTTAAAAAATTACTTAAGAAAATTGTCTTCCTTTACAATCTTTTTATAATATTTTGAAATTCTCACATATATCTAAATGAAATGTCAAAATAAAATTTAATGTTTATGCCATTTAATATCATCTCGATAATATTTTGATTGATTGATTTATATTTTTTACATTAATTCAATTGTAAAAAATCTATTGAAGAGGATCTGTAAAATAAGATCGAAACGAAGAACAGTAATATATTATTTTCGAAAATCCTGAAAATACTGCAATGCTGTGTTCCTCGATAATTTCTGTTGAGAATTATCTTCTTAATATATATTTTCAGGCTATTAATGTATGATCCTTACTAAATTTGTGCAGACCCACTAGACTGAAAGCACTCAAAGCAAGGGAGAGAGTAAAGTGTTAAGGATTTAGAAGAAAAGTTTTAAGATTACCATTCTCACCCAAGACACTATGGGGGAAAAGCTTGATGTGAGATGCGTAACGGTCTCAGTTTGTATCATTATTTTCCTACGGTTTTGTGTCATTTTCTTAACAAGAACCTCAAAATTGCGATTTTTTCAGTTTAGTCTTCCCTTAAGGGGTTAATATGTAAGAGTAGTGGATAAACCCAAAAAAACCAGGCGTTACAAGACTTGCTAAAAAAAATAATTTCAGTTAATTAAGATTAAGTTTCCAATCTAAATCTCGACCCAGACTACATTCCATCGGGATAGTCTCAACTAATTTGCTTCATTTGTAAATATTAACCATAAGTCGTTAAGCTAGAAGAAATAATAACATCCAAAAATGTAATATATAAAATAGTAGGTACTTTTAAGTTAAAAGTTTTCTTACGTACTTTGATTCCTTCGTAATAGTCCTTTTTTCTAACAGAACGAATAAGAAGGATACCAAAGTAAAAAAAAAATGAGCAAGAGTGTTTATTGGAAAGATGTGAAGAAAACATTGATTTTAAGGTAGCGTGACGTTGGATCTGATATGCTAACACTATGAAGCTTTATATTACAATTTTTTTCTTCATTCCCTTTTTTTTCCACGGCAGATACCTTAACAGAACGAATTATTAGCTTGACTCACGTCGCATCTTTTTACTCCTTCGCTTTTTTCGCCATTTAAATACAAACACTGACGTTAAAGCCGATGGTAGCATTGTCGCGTGCAAACGTTAAGATTTCTTCAACGTATAACTTTCTTACAATCACTACCAAAGGTTTTGTAGGTTTCAAATTTTATTACCAGCTGAGAAATTTAAACAACGGTTAGTAACTTGGCGGATATCAGTCAGACGCATAATCTAACACGAAATCACGATTTGCTAATTAACGTTAATTTCATTTATAACACCGCAATGCATTAAACTTAAATCATGCATTTTTTCACTTTATTTTTCTCCGTCGAGCGTATTTTCTTCGTTTTTTAGTCCCCGAAGCCGGTACCTCGTTTCATTTTTTTTCATATTATAAGTTTTTTAAGCTAAGGGGGAAAGAGAAAAAATGTAATGTCGAAATTATACTTGGATATTTTTTTCCTCCTCGAAAGCAGGCAATTATCATTTTTCTTCAATGAGACGAAGAAAAGAATTATTTCTAAGAAACCGTGTGACGCGTGATCGTGTAGAAAGATGAGTAATGATAAGGATATACGTATGTACAAGTTTACGCTGGGTAAATTATGATTAGGGGGTTGGATCATGTAATGGGAGATGATAGTTATGACTCGGTGCTATACATATATGTATTTATCGTGAACGTTTTTTGGGGTTTAGCCGTAATTTGTAATTTCCATTGAACCGATTATGAAATACTAAGAAACAGCGTTCATCTGACAAAAATGAATTTCTTTCTCATATAGCACGTAGCATTTAAGGAGAGAGCGGAAGTGAGTATCTTACATACACTGTATTACAGTAATTTGTATAAAGTAGAAATCAGACTTTACACGTTGTATCGGCAATTCGTATACTGGCTACGCTTAAAAAAATTCATTTTTTACTTCGCGTGATGTGATTCCGCATTTTTCTTCGTAAAATTTGGTCTCTTTAATACAAATATCTGAGTTTCAACACATAGGTACGATACTCTTGGAAAATATATTGAATTTTCGAATGTGTAAATTTTATACTGACACACGAAAAAAAGGAAATTTGAAAGAAGCAAATTTCACTATTTTGATTTAATCTTTAAAACGTTGTGCAAAGTATTACTATCTTGTGCAGCAAAGGCTACCGCAACATAGCAAAGTTACGTTGTAGGACTTATTGTAATGTAACCTGATTTTTCCCACACCTCTATTTTACTCCCAAAGATTTGCCATAGTTGCAGTACTCGTTTTCCAAATCGTGAGGAACCGGGTTTCGATTTTTTGTGTTATGGCCATAGTAAAATAGACACAAGTTTTCTACTAGCAAAAAATGTTGTTAACAGTAACAGTAAATATCAACGATAAATTTTCTGTCCATTTTGTGGTAAAAAATTGGAATAATCTTTTGTGGGTCATTTTTCGAACTCTAAATGAAATTCACTACATCGATATATAATTTAAATAATGAAATATTTCTCAGAATGACAAAAAGGTAATTAAAAAGATTTCGGAAAAATGTGAAATATTTTTGCAGTTTCTTAAAATTACTGCAATTTAAATAACGAAGAAAAGTCCTTCTTCAATTTCCGTTAAAGTGTAACTCTATTTATGCACTTCTAGCACAATTAATAGACGCAGAAATTTCAATTACTCGAGATAAATGTCGCATACTTACGCGTCTAATGATTGAGAAGCATACGTGAGTTCAGGGGAAAATATCTTGATTCGCATGTTTGCTTTAATAGAAGTGTTATTTGCGCAACGACTAATTTCAGCGACGACAAGCGTGATGATTTGTTCACACTATTCATTGCATGACGTAAAATAAAGCCGATGTGAAACTTGTCTGTCCTGCTAGTATGGGTGCACATATACGTATATGCATTCAGGGATGAGTCAGACAAAAGTTTCTTCAACTTCCTACTTTTTAATTATACCATAGGAACTTGAAGTCTACGGTTACTTTTCATATCCTGAAACTGCTTTATAAAATGTCATCAAATGAAAAATTAATAAAAGATTTTTACAGTGCAATCAATTATAATACTACATTCGGTAATTTTTTGAAGTCTCTACATTTCACGAAAAGGATCATGAACAGAAAAAAAAATAGTTACAACACCTTTCATAATATCGTTCGAGTGTTGTTCATTATTAGCATCTTTTGTTATGTCATAAATGGAAATGGAGAAAGTATAACTATCGAAATTCAACCCCCGGAGCAGATATTTATTTTTTTTATCACGGGGCACACTGTGGGTCTTTTACAAGCTGTGCACCTCATTACGCTACGATAGGAATATTGGAAAATTTAAAAAAATTCCTAGACAATACTTTTCTTTCGAAAATAAGAAATTTCGTAAAAATATTTTAACTTTTTAATAATACGTATTCAATATTTTGTTAAATAGTCTCCATAATTTTTTAATCCTCGGTCTGACAGACTCCCAATTAACTAAATTACAGGAAAGAAAGAATGAAAAGTTCTTGACTGATAAAACATTGACTTCAATCAAGTCCATGATATTTCGACGACATTTTATTAAGACAATTAGGTTAATAAACTTTCTCTGAATTAATAAAACCGAGTTTGAAAATGATATAATTTATTTAAAGTAACACAAAAGCACGAACTTTATTGAACCAATGAATATGTTTTAGCATAAATGAAGGAACAATCCAATTCACTTAACCTTTATTCATTCTATAAAAGTCGTATATTCAAATGAATTCCATCGTTCTGTGAGATATATGCGAATCAACAATTCGTTAGCCTTAAATATCACATTTTTGATTCTAAGAAATTCTAAATATTTAGCGCAGCGAAAGACCAACGAGTTTCTGGTGAATTCTGCAATTCTGTAAGTATTGAACTCGAAAAAAAATATTTTTTATCTCAGAAACCAATGATTCACGAGAAAAAAATTTGTGGGCACTTTTGCTACATGTAAACAGTGTTTTAAAAAATATGGGTATCTATTAAAAAGTCAGGAATTTAAAAATGTTAATCTAATGCAAAATTTCACATATTATAATCGGTACACTAACGTTACGAATATCAGTCCACCAGATGTTACGGGATTCATTCACCCTACACATTTATAAAATAACAAAAAATTAGTTATCGAAAGTGGATTTAAGCTAACGACTATTGCTTCTGTCTATTTCAAAGCTTGTAAAAATTTGTTAAGAAAAACACGTGGATTCTGGATTTGAAAAATGAGATGTAATTTATTTATTTTTTTATATAAAACAAAATAAAGAGTATGTCTCTTTGTTTTCTTGTAGAATGTGTATACATTGTTTATATTGTTATAGTGAAATGTACGTAATACATATACACACACGTCAACTCTCAGTATTATCTTGGTAGGTTTTACGCATAAACTTGCGGTTCAAACCTTATAAAGAGTTTCTGTTGTCTTGTTACGCGAGATACGAGCGATATATATATACAGGTATACGTACAGGTTTACATACTTTGTGCCTATGGTGCTAGACTTTGTATTTCATCTGCAATGTCGCTGTTGTGTGTAGTTGCTGCAGTTGCACTAGCTATTTGCACGTGCACCGAGTAAATCTCCTGTTCTAAAATTGTTATTCTGGTGCATGACGATGAAAGCAACAATTTTCGAGAACAAACAAAACTATTTTTTTGTACCATTAGAAATCTGCTATAAGGACTAATGTCTCAGTGTAATCTTAGGCTGGTGCATAATTAATGACGACTTCTTTGCATCACCTGCTACCAAATGATCGTCCTTAAATATGCAATAAGCCAATATGATGCTTGACGATAGCAGGAACAATTTTGGGGAACAAAAGAAACTATCGATTTTGGACCATTAGAAATCTGTGAATCGGACTGACTTTTCAGTATAATATTGAACTGGTGCATCATTAATGATGATTACTTTGAATCACCGGCTATCAAAATAATCGTCCTTAAATATGCAACAACCTAATACGTCAAATTATTAATCTTACCGATCCCACCAAATTAAGTATTCCGTGATTTACGTCATTTATATATATATGTATATAATTTTGCATCTTATTCTCTGTTTTTTTATTTTCGACAATCAAAATCGCCAGCGGAAATTTAAAAAATTGTTTGTAATCAAAATCTAATCGACTGCGCTCTTGTGGCCTTTTTTTCTGTTTTATTGCACACGGTATTCTGGTGAACTTAAAAAACCGAGAGAATTTGTGATACCGCGGACACTTCCAGCAACCAAAAATTATATTTCGCTCTTCCGTCTCTTACGTTCCGAAAATCTTCTTTCTCTACTAAAAAATTCGAAAAAATTTGCGATAAATTTCCGAACTTTTTGTATCGCTGTGCAAAATAAAAATGACCGGGCCGTATTCGGCTTTCGCGGTCCAATAAACCGCCATGCATTCTCCAATTTCGGTGCAGCTTCACAAGTTTCTGAATTACCCCTCGACATCTTCTCGCGACAATAAATTTTGCCAGAAAAACAGTATTACTGGTTTTCTGAATAAAAATAAGTCAAAGCACTTCTTGGAAAATAAGTAAAAAAAATTGCGTTGAAAAAAAACTTTTATAACTTAATTAACATCGTAAAACGTTTCAGCATCTGATTTTTGTTATTGTTTTCTTTTTAATATACATCGACAATAGCTACGCTGAACCATTGTGCCCATTTTATCTCAAGGTTAAAAGCTACTGGTTTCTTAGTGAATGGAAAGGATTCTCCTCACTGTGCCCACGTGCAGAAATTTGGGTGCTATAAAAGGTGGAAAAAGAGGAGAAAGAGATCATGGGTTTGAAAAGGGTTTCAAAGTTTTTCGTTTCTTTTCATTTATATACTTGATCGCCTCGTTTTTTTTATTGCAATCAGACCCATTTGAACGCATTGGTCACATTAGGATATACGAGATACTCGCTGGAATACTAAAAAGTATTCGATTTCTTTTGAAGAGATATCATCCTCCCTTTGCTCGATTTAACAGCCTGGCCATCTTTAACATTCCAAACATATTATTACTTGTACCATACTCTCGTCAAATGACCAAAAACATTTCACCATTCAAGCAAATATTTGATACATTAATACATATATATACTTTTTCAGAAATTTCACCCTTC
Source organism: Gasteruption jaculator (assembly GCA_949825005.1). Classification (NCBI taxonomy): domain Eukaryota; kingdom Metazoa; phylum Arthropoda; class Insecta; order Hymenoptera; family Gasteruptiidae; genus Gasteruption; species Gasteruption jaculator. Next base: position 3,974,709 of record OX463761.1, read on the forward strand.
TCCATTTATTCTTACGCATGGACAATCTTTTAAACATTCCCATAAACAGTCACAACGTTCCCAAATTAATAGTCACTAGAACATTCTCTGTAACGGAAAAATTCGATTTTGCAAAGTAAGATGGATTCGAGGTATTAATTACTACGAGTGTAAATATGTTATCGCATCAACTAATGATCACTCGAATAATACTAGACGATTTTAGAATGGAAATTGGTTTAATAATTTTTCAAGCCTTATAACGATATGGTTCTGAACTGATTTAGAGAATCGACGAATAATTTCTTTTATAACAGAGAGAATTTTATTTGTGATTTTGGAGCGAATTCGAAAGCCCGAGTCGAAAAATGAAGACTGGTAATGGATCGAATCCAGGTGGAAATTTAGAATTTATAAGCCCTGATTTTTTACTGAATACGCAAAAACTACTTCTTAACGTTATTTAGCAAGTCACAGCAAGGTCTTAGGGAACCAATGTTACCCTAAACGTTAATAACAATTTTTGGAGGTTACCTGTAAGGTCGAAATAAGGTTTTATTCATATTGTTCATTTAATTTATATTTTTTATTGAACCAGGTTTAATTGTATATTTTCATTTGAGCCTACTTTGGAAGAAATGTTTCACGTAATTAGGATAGAATCACGTTCAAATAGAGCAAAAACAGATGTTAGTTTATTGGCATGCCTTTACTCCAAAGAAATAAGGTTAAATCCAACTTTATCTTTCGACTTGGGATACTAATTTTAATGAAAATCTTTTATAATTTGAGACCAGTAGTTTCTTACTAACTACATTCAACTCCATTTCACACCTCCAAATTTCTTCGTACATAAACGTGCAGCCTATAAGTTGGATTTTTCTCTTTATAACATTTCTCCGGCACTGTCTTTTCTCATCGGATATATCGATCTCTCGTTTATTTGTTATCTCTTCCGTTAATTTTATGGTGTTTTTAATTCATTTTATCTAAAATAAATGTATATATTTATTTATCAGTAGTGCTTTTTGATTATTCATCCCCTGCTCACCTGACCTCTTATTTAACACGGTATTAACTGATACCCTCTTTAGGAAGCCAAAAATAGAATTCCATCCCCTAATCTTACTTTCATCCTCTTCCTTTACTTCCCACTACCTACTAAAACTTTTAGTTTAAGTTTGGTTGCTCTCGTGCAATGATTTTCCTACTAAATTGATTTCAATTTCATTTAAGTAATTTTCTAATCCTATTTTATTAGGTGCGAAAATCAATAGAGTTCAACGTATAGTGATGTGTGGTACTTGTGTTAAGTTTGAAGTCGATACGTCAATACGTACTAAAGTTACACTAGGGTATAATGGAATTTTCCTGGCAGGAGTTATATTTTTTTCAGGGATGAGTTTGTGGTCCATAGATTCCCCAAAACTTGGGTACACCTATTTTTAGTTTCCGTGGGAAATTGTAGAAAATATAGAAAACCGTCCGTACCAGTAATTCAACGAAATTTTAATGAGCAACCTGAGTGTACCTATTATGTATTCGTGTAATGATCACGTGCTTATTTTTATAGGCCGTAAACAATCTTGGTAGCTACACATGTCGTATTCAATGGCTTTGCTACAGTAACATAATAGCATAACAAGGTAGAGCATTTTTTTGCCTGAAAAAAGTGAAGAATGGAGGAAAGAATTTTACTACCTTTCTGTACGATCACGCATGAACGATTTTGTAATGCTACTATATCGAGTATATTTATATACGCGTATTCAAAAAAATTCATGTTTTTTAGTCTTTCTTGAGGCTGAATGAACTGCCATTGAAATATTCGATGATAAAAGATTGGTTCATCAATCAATGTCACAAAGTTTCAAAGCACCTTTGTTACTAATCATATACCTATTCCTTCCCTAAAGCATTATTCTTTTTATTTATGCATTTGCAATTGGTATGCAGTTGACTTTTAACGATCTTTTCACCAATTAACAGTTTCTGAAGTTTCCAAGAGAGAAAAAAATTTTCTGCACATTATTCCCCGTTGTAGTAAATCCAGTATAAAAAGGAATAGTAGAAGTTTATATCATTTTGTAATTTATATGTAAACAAATATAAAATAGCAAGTGCAAAAATTTGTATGCAATGTTTCATTTCTTTTATATTAGGAGTACAAATAAGTTTTGAGGGTTTTCATTTTTTATTTCAAAATTTGATTTAAAGAAATTCATACTACGAAATCTTATTTGTACAAAAAATTATTATTTGTACAAATTCATACCCTCAAAACTTATTTGTACACCTAATAACAATTCTGTTAACAGCAGTTATTAATTTAACAATGTTCTGTTAACGCCACTGAAGTGATACAAAGTTGGGTGTACAAAGTGAATTAATTTTCATTTCGTTTTTAACTTTGGATATTTTAATAAAACGGGTATGGCTGCCAGAGATCAAGCATAAAAAAAATTTAATCTATACAAGGTGTGCGGTATAAGAGTTCGAAGCCGAAAGGTGGTGGTAGAGGTTGAAAATTCAAAAAACAAGTTATATACCATTTTTCGACATTCGTAATCATTACGAAGTAATTAGTTAAAACATTTTGGCCAATCAGAGGTGGTATCGCGTTGCGGGGGGCCAAAACAGTTTAATTGATTACATGTAATTATTCCGAATTTCGAAAAATCATGCATACCTTTTTTCTCAAATTTTCACCCGCTACCACTATTTTTCGGCTTCGACCTCTTATACCGCACACCCTGTATACATTAAACACTTTTTACCTTTCATCTCTGGCATTCATATCCGTTTCATTAAAATATCCAAAGTTAAAAAGGAAATGAAAATTAATTCTCTTTATACACAAATTGTTTAAAAATCGGTAAAAAGAGATGAAGAATAAAGAGAAATAATTAAAGGATGATGTGTGTTACAGCCATCCAAAGAAAGTTAAAGAGTAAGTGGATCTAGTCTGTATATGGTCGGGCCAGACTGTCTGCCAAGTGGAGATCGACCAGTCAATGGACGTGATTCACTTCTATGTTGCCGGTAGAAAAGAGGATGAATCTACTCTTTTCACTGATTCGCTATAAGTAGTTAAGGATACCGAGATACCAAGAAAAATAGCGGTTAGAGAATTACACGAGAAATAAAAACAGAATGAAAGAAAAGAAAAAGAAGAAAACATCACTTATGTCTGCCTTCCCCTTTTCATTTTGTATGCTTTGAACATAATCTCACTTTCAGTTACCATTTATGGCGTAACAAAAAAGGAATATGGATCGTTCTTCAATGAAATAACTTTTATCAATGATGTTGGCTAAAGTTTATATTCACTTGTGACGACGCTTTTAGGTCAACGAAGAACACACGTTTCGAAAAATTGTTTGCATTCAAATTAATATGAGGTGTAACATACCCTTGAGAAACAGTTGGTTACACTTTTTTAATTTTCAGGTTTTGATTTCAATATTCATATATCCACTACTACATTTCTAATTCTGTTTTGCATAGTTACAGAAAATTACTTAATTATAAAAAGAACCTTTGCAATATGGGGCAGAGCTTTCTTACTCACTTTCATCAGTCTGATTAGGAAGTGGAAAGTTTGTTGCCATCCCCTTTCTGGGCTAATTCTATCCATTCCCAATCACAGAACCCAGATTCCCTCAAATATAGTTTTATATCGTCTTTTGCGTTTCCATTTAAGTACCTTTCTACCGGCTCTGTCCAGTGGGTCTACACACGAGTATATCCTGTGAGTAGTTCCCGTTTCATTCGTTGACGCTGCGTGTGCCGCACACCCTTGTCTTCGCAATTTAATGACAGTTTTGTCCACTTTTCCGCTTCCTTATCACGTTTCGGGCAAAAAATTGTCGGTAAAACTTTATTTTAAAAAGAATTATTGTCCTGAAAATTAAAAAAAAAGAAATTGATATCCCGAGTTTCACATTTTTTGAACCCAAACGCGAAGCTAGTAGTTTATACATGCAAAGTAATCGTCATTAATTATGCACCAACCCAATACGTACCCGATCGATCATTTTGTTATTACCGTACACATTGGTACCATTTTGTTCGTTCTCGTTTCTACTCATTAGCGTGTATTTTGTTTTCTTGACGCTTACTTTTAGTCCTACTTCTTCCGCTTTCATCAGAAGTATTTCCGCGTTTCTTTTAACCGTGTCTTTATTGTCTCCTAATAAATCTATGTCGTCCGGGTTCGCTAACAGTTGTGTTGTTCCGTTAAGCGTCTGTCCTGCCGTCGTCTTCTGCATGTCTTTAATCGCGTCTTCTAGAAACAGGTCGAAAAGCAAAGGAAATAGCACAGCGCGCGTCCCCTTGCTTTAACCCGCTGTGAAAATTCGAGAGAAAAGTTTTATACCATTTTTCGAAATTCGGAATAATTGCCGAGTAATTAAGGAAAATATTTCGGCCAATCGGAATACCGTTTCCTAGTGTTCCATCCGCCACACCGAAAAAAATGAAGGCGCTAATAATTTAATTTCTAGTTGACTGAATCATGAAAGCAGTTAGAATAACAAGAAATGTAGTTAAAATTACCAGAAATGTATGGTTGATGCCTTATCGCAACTGCAGCAATAGTTGGCGCGCATAAATTAGACCACTGCCTGAATTGGACCGGTTCTTGATTCAGAAATTAATTCGCATTAGAATTTTTTTCCTGGTGAATTCTTAAACTAGCTATAATAATATATAAAAAAAAACAAAAGGTAGTAGCAATTCAGCAATTGCATCTCTTATAACAATTGTTTCTTGGGAAAGTACGTACGTATTACAATTTCTGCTGCTTCGCATTCGAATGCTCGGGTCTTTCTAATTAAAATTTAATAAGTTTAATTATTATATCCTTAATCTACGCATTTTTTTGAAAGATTTTTATAAATTATTTTACTTAGTTTCGTTCGTTCATATTCTACTAATAATATCTTTTGGAAAACCGTCTGATTTTCCTAATTTAGGAAAATAGTGGTCCAATTTATGCAAGTACTTTTAAAATTTTCAGTTGGTTAGATTATTTTGTTTTCTTAAAATAACTTTTGTTTTCTCGTTTATGTGTATTTCATACGTTTTTACTTATAGTTAAATGTACGCTTTTTCTTAATCATTTTGATTTTTACCTTTTTGTTCACTTCAAGCCCGTGAGCAGATAATTTTGCTTAAGTAGTCCAATACAGGCGCACTTCCCTTACATGTTTTCCAGTGTAATCTAGCCGGATGTCTGATTCTGGGATTATTCTTTTGGAAAAGTTGGATATATGTCACAAATTTGTTCCTAAAATATTGCGTGGACCTGAAAAAAAAATATGAGGGGAGGAGTATTTTCGACAATAGTTTGAGCGAAGCCTCAAGTAATCAATCTTTTTTACACCTACATTTCTCTATCAGAAGTAGATTTAAAGATTGCTAGATATTTTTGAAATAGAGTGTATACTCTATCTACCTATAATAGAACTGATTTATGATAACTAAAAACAAATTGAAGACAAAGCGACACTTCGATTTGGAAAATACAGCAAAAAAAGTTTGTTAAATATTGGCGAATAGGCACATCTGTTTGAAATTTTATACAGACCTAAACAAAAAAAAACTTCTGCCTTAATCTATTCAGTTTCGGGTGAAAGGAAGAGGTAAATACGTAAAAAAATATTATAAAACTACAAATATTAGATCCACAAAAGGCATTTGATGGTGTTTTGAAAAATGCTGCGATATAGATACTGGTAGAAATAAGCGAAGAACAGGAAACGATAAAGTGTGCATGCGTGCAAGAAAGTTATAATTTATTTTATTTCCCTTTGTGTTATTCACAAAAACTGGAATTTTTCTATTCATCTAAATATTCCCAGGCTAAACAATAACACTCTAGTGTGCTTTTGTTTCATTTTCTTTCTTTCCTTACGTAACATTTTTTCCTTGTGGTTTTCGATGAGAAAAAGGGAGTGTATTCTAGTTCCATCATTGAGCGCTACTACGCTTAAAAAATGATGTAAAAAAAAAAACTTAAAAAACTGTTATACGCTGTGTTAGTGATATTCTTTGATGGAAGCGTCAAGAACAAGGTCAGTTATGGACCGGATGCAGTCTAGCGTTATTACTGTAGGCTTGCACTCTTCTTTTATTGGCCTTCTATATTGAGGGTTACACATCAAAAGAAGGAATACTTTTTCCTTATAAGTGAAGATCCAACGGCTATTTATATTTTTTGGCTCTTTTATTAGTTAGGCATCTTCGACTTAAGGCGGTATCCTGAATTAGGAGGCATAAAAAAAGCGTTTTTTTGGGAATTTTTTTAGAATGGAAAAAAATAATTAAATCTATCGAACTTTTTATAATATTTTGATATATATTTGAATAGTGTGTAGAAATTTGTTTATTAAGAATTATTGAACTGGAGTCGACTGTGAGGCACATTTGTAGAGAACCTACGAATTTATCGGCGTGCAAGATGCAGATCGTAATTTTGGTCTGAAACCAAAAACCAAAATGAATTTTTATTTTCATACATTTTTCTTCTATGTGAACCAGCAAAATTCATTAAAAAAATGTTTAAACAACAAATGTTTAAACAATTAATTATTTGAAATCTGGTGTTTATATCAAAGCAAAATTTTAAACGTAATTTGCGTGGAATATTTTCATATTTTCAGTTCTTTTCACAAAACTGTTTTGTTTAAAACTGTATATAGCAGGTTTCACTTTATTCTCCCTGTCTCTGAAGTTCCGTGTGATACACATACACTCTACTTCCGGTCACTGCGCACTTTCAAAAGCTAATGCTCATATTCACCACCCTCTTGAGTTTCGGTAGGCAGTTCCGGAATTGAGGTCATGTTATTTATTGATTATATCAACGGCCTATAATCAGAATAACACATTTTTACATTGTGTATTCTATTATGATACACCTTTTAACTTGCAAATTTACGTATCCCTTCTACCCTCGCGTCAATGATTTCGCTTCATTTACTTTCGAGTTATAATTAAACTTATAATATTGGTTAGAAACAGCTAGAAATGTGTAATCTGTATTTTTATTAAATTTGGAATGAATTTGGAACAACATAATCGCTTTTCAATGAATGAATTTTTGCGCAAAGCCTAGGTATTGCTTACAAATAAATAAACAACAATTGAAAAGTAACAAGTAGTTGAAAATTATATGAACACTTTGCCTTTCGCACGTCTGATCGGGATTCTTTCGTTTGGCGCCGGTATAAATCTTTATGTACGACACCAATGCGGTGCCCCCGGCGCTTGCCCGATAATTTTTGCATGGCACCAACGTGGTACCACCGGAGGGCATAGTATTAACAATTCCTACTTTCAAGAAGTAGAATCTTGTTATACCGATTGACATGTATATTCGAAAATTTATTACCTGAAAATCTTTAAAAACCGCATTTTAGAAAAAAATGTTTCGGACAAACGTCGTTAAGTTTAAAGGTCCTACACTTTGTCAACTTTGTTTTTCAAAATTTTCTTTTACAGCATCTCGTTCTACGTATAAAAATCAAGCCACTTGTGCCCGAATAATTTTTCTATACGAAACAGAAATATCCAAGGTATCCCAAAATAACGAATCCGAAACTAGTTTCCCACCTAAAAAATGGATCAGAAATTCCATTTGGCATTTCCTGTCGCCTTCTTTTTTATCGTCTGTCTTGAACTTACTAGGGTTAGAATGCAATCCATCATCGGCAAGCCATGAATCGACACCTGTGGGTGAATTCTTTTTTTTTTGTACGTGTGTGCGTACGACGAGGTGATAAACGTCCATTCATAGGATGTTTATGATTCGATAAAATTCTAATCTCTGTTATTCTCACAATCGGGTGATCGGTGTTTTTATTTATTCATAAACATTTCTTTTTTATACTTGTGCAGTTGTCAATGTGATATAAATTTCACAGTGTTACTTGAAAATTAATGATTACTTTTATAGTATTTAACTATAAAATTATGTTCTCACAAAGATTGAAACGAATATAAGTATTTAATAATAAAGTAAAAGGGATAATAAGTATTTATTGGCTATTTGGCATGTTGAATTTCTTCAAGTGGCATGTAAAGAATCTCGTGATTCATGCTGAGCTAATTCTGATGTCAAAAAATGAGCGTGAAGAAAAAATCTGTATACTCCATCCATTGCTTATTGTAAAACTTTTTTTTTTAAACAAACGTAAACAAATAAACTGTCAGATCAAATAATTAGATTTGAAAATAAATGGAAATTGCTGTAATTATTTAAGTTTTAATATTCTGCATAAATTCAATAAACAGGTTTAATTTTATCTATTTCATGGATTGCATTAGATGTTAATATTCTTCCAAACTTTTAATGCAATTTAGTTTTATTTCGTTAAAATTGCAATTAATCTTTCTTAAATTATTTTAAAATAATTATATAGGTGCAAAAAGCGGAAAGATTCAAAAAAATGACAAGTTCAATGTGTGAAAACTGATATTCCTAAAAAAAGGAATATAAATTTTGCTCCACGGCTAAAAATTGTTTCTTCCCTTTCCGGAAAAATTGTGTTTTTTGAGTTGTGTTACTTCCGCAGCAACAGGTCAATCTGACGTACTTATTACAGTTAGTACATTTAGTTAAAACGTCGTTTTCAGATACTTCCTTGCAATATGCTATGGAAATTACAAACCGCAGTTCAGTGGAAGAAATTTTCGGCATGTTCGGATTATTCTAGACAACCACAAATCTACGAATACGCTTACAAGAAGAAGAAGAAAAAGAAGAAGAAGCCGATAAAATGCGGACGTCTGGTCATCCTTCGTAAGAGAAACCATCGAAAAGAATTGAATTTTATATTTTTTCTTTTTTTAACAAAAATGTGTTCATTTCCAGGAAAACGGTGGATAATTCATGTATAAGTTAAGATAAAATTTTCAAGTGTAAGATTATAGAAAACTTGAATTTTCATTAATCAAAATAAGAATTAAGTAAGAAGGCATAATTTCTCCGTACGATGTGCAAATGTGTATTCAATACTGTAGAAAAATTATTGAGAACTATTGGATTTCAATTGCTTCATTTATGAGATATCGGCAATTGTATTGATAACAATAGCTCTGTAAATATTTCACAACAGTGTTACAGAAATAATCACCTATAACCAGCATCAATTATTGAAAAATCTTTCTGTCCACGTCCAGCTATCGCCTTTACATATTACCTGTACAGTTTTACCACTCAACTTTTAAAGAGCAAGAGACAACTTTTTTATACGTAAAAAGTAGCAAAAATCTTTCTTGTCGCGACATAGGCGTTTCACACATTTTTTGACACCTTTCATGACAAAAGAGTGGACTATGTTTGAGAATAATAGGTCGTTGTCAAAATTCTCACTTAATATTACATGAAAAATAGTTTATAATCTACTTTAATTGTGTAGATCTAGAAACACCCAGTTACGAAGATACTTACCTGTTTAAATAATTTTGCGTGACGACAAACTTGCCGTGCCAATCTTCACGGTTTAGTTTTTCTTAAGATTCGCAAATATTTTTGTACTATACTTTTCTAAATGCCGTTTTTCTCATACAAACTTCTAGTTTTCTCGACTCCTTATTATGTTTAAATAACTTTCGCATAATTAATTGGGTTATATTTTTTAGAAGTGACTAGCAATACCTTGTTACACAAATGTCTAAATTTATTTTGAAGTAATTGTATTTACTAAGTTAAATTTAAGAAAAAACTTACACTTAAATGAAGACACTAGCTATAGGACACTCTTGAAAGCTTCATCGAAACCAGTCTTTGAAATGACTACCTGGTGAATAAATTGTATCATTTTGCTCAAAATCAATTTAAACTTTTTGACTGGAAAGTATTTTTTCCTTTTTAATAAAATTTTGTTCTTTTTAACAAATTATTGTGGACAAAAAAAAGATAATTTTGGTGGCCCTACAAGAATAATATTTATTTCTAAGTTTTTTGTTGCATTGTATAAATTTTTTGTTGAATTATACTTTATGAGATCCTTTAGTAGCCTTATGCAAAGATATTATACGATGATCTAACTGTGACAAGAGCATTTACAAGAATAAATAATTCTCTGACCTTTATATTACTCAATGCGATTTTTTCCATCAACGACTACAAGGATGATTTCTGTATATACACATTTTTTTATTTTAACTTTATACATACATATAAGGATATATACGTACAATTCTTTTTTGTGGCAAACTTCAAAGTGGACTTCGATTTCCTTGATGGTTTTCAGCATCCATTTGTGTAGTTTCATTGTTAGTCAAGGACATCAACATTGACTAAAGCTTTAGGTGGCTATGAAAATAATACTCATTTATGTAACTTTTAATGGAGTCGTGAGTATGGTAGCTGTAAATTCTAAGAGTTGCTCCGAAGATTTTGGATAAAATTTTCAAAATTTACACGCGACTTTATCTACCAAATGTTATCTTAATAAGAAAAAGCTGTGCCCATATAATTCCAAGAGAAGAAAAGATCAAAGTAGCGGAACATAAGGTATCTGGAACAAATATCTTGTTCCAACGACACCTTTTGCAAAGTCAACCAAAATCACGTCGTAATTTTTTCATGGAACCGATTAATTAGAATCACAAGTAGTATATAAAAAAGTTATTAATTTTTTTAGGCGAATGTTCCTATTTTTCGTGTAGGATCGCATGTTGTTTAATTTATTCGTTATGAAATTTGATATGATTGTGAAGGATTAAATTATGACAATGTTAAAAATGGGATTATTCTGAGACGCAAAGAACTTGTAGTACTTCGGACGAAACGTCACTTTTCAACGGATTTACCTGATTCCTTGAACGAACTCAGCTATCGTTTTAACTAGCTTTCAAAGCTCAGTTGAAAACATTCTCCAGTTATCGTCTTTAAATACCACCTGTACAATTTGACCAACTTCGCTTTCGAAGAGTGATAGATACATTTTTGGCACGTAAAAACCAGCAAAAATCTTTTTTTATCGTAACGTAGGAGAAATCTTTTTTTTTTGCCGTAACAACCCTATGGGTTACAGTAGTGATAATTAGTATTTTGAATATTTTCTGTATTTACGTAAAAAAGTAAACTCGTAGATTCAAGCATTTCTACTAATACTATTTTGCAAGTAGGTATTGATAATAATAGTAATTCAAAAGTAACGAGTGATATTAAAAATTCAGAATATAACATTTAAGTTTTTATTAAGAAAACTTTACATTAAGGGGTTATATGCACTTAGAAGGCCGAAAAAATGCGATTTTTCAAGAATTTTTCCTGGAGAGACATTTTAATTTATTAATTTCAAACTTTGTGTATATATTGAAGAAATCTTTGACTACTTTCTCAATTTTTTTGGTATTAAAATAATCATTCTGACAGCCGCTGCAGCCAATCTCCGGGAGCACCTCGAAAAAAACACGTTTTGCGGTGAGCACGATATCTCGGGACTGGGTTATTTGAAATAAAAAAACCAACAATTTTTCGTTAATATAATGTATTATCTCGTGTTTGATCGTTGGGTTTTGCAAAATAGTAATTTTTAACCAAATGGCGGCTTCGTAAAGAAGAAATATAAATTTTTCATGAGAATTTTTAACCGTAAATTTATTATTGAATTTATTATTTAATTTTTATTATTGAAAATTTGAATTTTCAATAATAAAAGTAAAAATCAAGTATGTATAATTTCTCCGAACGCGATACAAGCGTGTATTCAATACTAAAGAAAAATTATTGAGAATTGTTGGAATTCGATTACTTCATTTATGAGACATCGGTAACCGTATTGACAGAATAACTCCGTACGTAACTCACAACAATGTTATGGAAAAAACCACCTATTATAAACAATAATTATTTCATAAATTTTTATAAACCTAAATTATTAAAAACTTTTCTGTACCTGTACCATTCTCGAGCTATTATCTTCAAATATTACCTGGACGATTTGTCTGACCAATTCCACTTTTGAAGGGTACTGGATAACGTTTTTATGTGTAAAAACCAGCAAAAATCTTGTTCGGTAACAAATGAAACACTCGCTGCCGCAGATAATCCTCTTCGCAGACACATTGATTCGCATGTTAACATTTGAAAGAATTTATCGCCTTATTTTCAGTTGAATTATGATAATTTAACTTTAATAAACGTTGCAGGAAGGCACCGAAGTGTGGGATAATATGACAGGAGTCAGTAGTACTTCAAGGTAAACGAACAGAATAACGTCGCTGTCCGTCGCGAGTCGCCTATAGCGAGAGCGCAAATCGTTCTCGCAGCGTGGCGCTACATTGCCGGATAAATGTACGTAATAAAACACTAACTAGAGATACGTATTAATTTAAGTATCATCGACTTTCCTTGTCGTGAAGTTTCAACATCGACGAAGCTTCGGCTACACCTCCCACGCCCAGTGCTATACATTTTAAATGTCAGAATGAAGTTGGAATTGTCGGATAACTATACTGCGCTAAATTCGTGAGGAAAGTTACAATTCCGAAAGTATAAGTTTCCGAATTTATAAACAAATATCTTCTTAATCCTCAAATTACCCCATGGGGCGCCGATATGAATCCACGTAGATGGGTCCAACGGTGGATGAAAAATACGGGAGGGCAACTAGTAAGTGATCTTATTGTTAGTTCTTACGGTTCAACGTCACCTCTCACACCACATGGCTGTTTTTTTTTTAAAAAATGAACTGCAAAGGGTTTTTCATTCGCTGATACTTGATCGTCCACAAATTTGGGGATGAAATAGAATTTTACAGTGACGTACAAGAGGTAAGAAACAAATTGCGTAGGTGGCACATGGTTAGATCCATCAAACAAAAAAAGGTATATAACATAAATGAAACAGCATTAAGTGAATCAATGTTGCAAGGAGTGAAATAGATTTTTTGCAATAATGTAACATACATTTGTCATTCGACAGGACATATGGCACTGTTTCTATAAAAGTGACAGCTCGAAAGACAAATTTTTAAAGCGCTGTAAATATTACTGTATTAGAACAAAAAACGGACCTTATGATTATTGATTTCTAAAGCTAGAATTTGTTTGTTGCCTTGAAAAATTGTGATTTCCGAGTAGTGACATTTTTGTAGCAACAAAGCGATTGATTTTCTGTCATGTTACCCGATATGCTTGTAAAAAATTTATGCACATTTTAAATTTCTTCATTTTTGCTCGCAAGGATATGCAACAAAAATTAAGTAACTTGAAATTTACGTAAATTACAACAAGCATTTCGGGTGAGATGACATCAGAAAATTAATCGCACTGTTGTTACGAAAGTGACACTACTCAGAAATCACAATTTTTCAAGAGAATCATATTTTTTAGCTTCAGAAGTCAACAACCATAAGGTCACTTTTTTAAATTAAATACTAGAGTAATATTTAAAGTTGCATTATTTTAAAAAATGCATTTTACTTAATGCAACGTTGATTTACGTAATGCTATTTTATTTATTTGGTATATCTTTTTTGGTTTATGGATCTGAGAGTATGCCACCATTTCGTTCTTAATTTTTGTCTAGAAGTGTCAATTTTATTTCACCCCGAACTTCTGGACGATCAAATATCAGGGAATGAAAAACCCTTTACAGCACATTTTTTTTAAAAATAGCGATGTCACGTGAGAGGTGACGTTGAATCGTAAAAAGCTGAGATCGTAAAGGTTACTGTTGTTTTGCTTAAAGAAATAACTCAAAGGTAAGTCACACTGAAATAATGCAATTGTTGTGTAGAACGAAATTTTCAATCGCATGTAGATATAGTCGATTCATTTGCAAGTCGATTATTCGATTGAATATCTATCCTTCTTAGTGGCTCGTTCATTGGCGCTTCACCTTATGCACTACTACGCTTAATTCACAGTTGCTGTCTCTGATAAAATTGAATATTATCCAAAGTAGTGTTTGCTTCTCTTTTGAGCACTAAATACTATACAAATGAAAATTGAATCGCAAATGTAGATAAAATTTTGAAAATCTGGGTTTCCTATAAAGTATTGAGTTGGCAAATAAGTTCGTTCGGTTTTTAACAGTGGAATAAATCACAAAAACCGAACGAACTTATTTGCCAACCCAATAAATTATAGTAAACTGTTTTTCCTTCCACCGCTTTAAAAATACTTCGCAGACGTAAGTAAACAGAAAAATTACTTTAAGTATGTATGTGATGTAACTACAATGTTTATTTTCGTGAAAGCATAATTTTATGGCAAATTAGTTATTTTGCAAAAAATAAAAACATCAAATATGATATAATAATAATGTTCATACCCGAAGACGTCACAACAATATGTAGCACAGTTACTACAAAAGTGATTCCACTGAGAACATTCAAATTTTCAGTTATCATTAAATATTATTCCAGTAGAATGGGGAAATGTCATTACAATTCTTGACAGGAGCTTTTTTGTTAACAAGTATAAATTGTTTTCTCCATTTCTTGAGAATATGATTTAATTACTGAATTGGATTACTTTTGTACCAACAGTGGAATGTGTCTACTAAAGTATGTGGTTCCCAGATATGATCTTTTGGTCATTTTTTGTCACATTTAGTTATTTTTGATTCTTAACTCTCACCCACGACGGCCAATTTGGGTCTACGTGTTTTGATTTTTTTTACTATTTCAGATTGAACACGTTTTACGTATTGTTCAACAAATTTTACATTCAATCATTTTTAACATTCAATAATTAAACGGGCAAAGTGGAAGTTCAACTGAAAAAAAAGACTAAAAGAAATTGACCTATTTGTACTCAGGGTACAAACCAGAGAAAATCGTGGTTCTCTTTTGACCCCGGTGGAACAATGGTAGATGAAAAATACGTAGGGTAAATGAGGATTTGAATTCTATAAGAACATTTCGAAGTGCTAAACATATTTAGTTTGACAAAATTCAATATACACTTCATAACATTAACAATATCACGAAAAATAAAATTTATTTCTCTCATCACACAATTTTTTTTACCACAATAACATTTACTGTCTTTTACATCTATTTTAACTCTCGGCGAACCAGGTAGGGTTAAATTAACCCTAGACGTTTTAAAATTGCTGTATTCATTTTTAAAAAATATGTTATATTCTTCCTGTCAAATGAAGTGAAACACTGTTTTAAAACGTCTTTTCGTTTAAATGATGTATTTCTTTTTTTCAAATATATTCAAGGTTTATTGTAAAAGAAATCAAATTAAATTGTTCAATCAAAAGTTTTCGCCGTTAATTTCTATGACTTTAAACAATTTTTCAAACAGCTGGTGAATTCCATCTCGAAAAAACGTCGTCTTTGGAGACGATGAAATCGTCAAGCTATTTTCAAAAATTTTAATTATTCATTTGACCACCCAATAATTGTCATTAACAAATTTCAGTAGTACGTTTCTATGGAATTAGCATGTAAAATCTTGAACAATTCACCCACAGCTAATTTTCCTACCCCTTGTATATTTATGCAAAAGCAACTATAATTTTCGATACCTTCGACGTTGTGTCGTAATTGCAGAGTTTTCCGAGAGATAAGCAATTGATAATATGTCCTGATGGAAAGGAAGAGAAATTAAAGACAAGAGTGGGGGTAGTTTGAAAGGGGGTGTTACACAGGAAACATACCAGCATCCCTGTAAAGTCCGGTGTCGAGACGATCGTCACGTGTTACGGGGGCGGTACCATTTTATCGTTGACGCATGGTATAAAAGAGAGGTGAACCCTTGGTGCATCCACCAATTACATTTGTACTTTGCTACCCTGCAACCCGTGCTGCAAGTTCTTCAACTTATCATATACACTCTTGTACTCGATTTTTCTTAATCTCTCTCGACTCTTGTAATTTTATCTAATTCGTGGTCTAATTGTAGCCTCCCTCTTCGAATTTCATAATTTTGTTAACTTTTAAGGTATGCAATTGTTAATTTTGCAACCGTTTGACAAAGGGTGGAATTGATATTACTCAGCAGAAAAAGAATAAATGGATTTGCTTTGACAATTCCAAGAACATGGAACATTTGCACGAAAGTTCTTTGAAGTTTCCTTTTTTGTACTATAAAAGTGTGTTTTTTTTTTTTCACTAAATCTTACTGAATACATTGTCAGACTTGTCACATTTACTTCCAACTATTTCTGGAATGGAAAAGAGTCTGCTAATCTTGAAAACATGTTCAACAAAGCCTAGTAAAGAGACTTACATATCACACTTTTACATTACAAAAAGGTAAACCACAGTACAACTTCTCTTTCCTCTGTTTTTTCCTGTTCTGTAACTTTCCTGACACCAGAGCAAATTACATTGGATTCTGAAATACGTATTTTCTATTTAAGTAAAAAGTAGGAAAATTTCGTTTGTCAGATACCTTTTGTAATTTTAACACCTGTTTGTTCGGAAAGTCACACTCCAGAAGAAAGAACGGATGAGACTGGTTGAATTTTTTTTAACGTCACTTTATATGTAAACACGATTGCATTCTTTTGTCTGCTTAGAGTTCATTGTTTATCACCGCATACAATTTTTTCTCTCTTGAAATCGAATTCTTTATGGACAAGATGGGGGAATTAAAGATGTTGGGAGATGTAGAGTAAATTCTGTTTTTGTTTTAAATTTGGATTTTCCATAAGTTCGATGATTTATCTCTTGCTCCATAGAAATAGCGCCATTTATGTCTTCGGTTTGTTAAAAAGAAAATAGGCAGTCAAAGTATTTTATTTGGTTCTCTCCTTTGCAACTTTTTAAACAACGACAATAACATCAACAATAATAATGATAGTAATAATAATAATTCGAACGAATTTTAAAAATGTTGTGTTCTTTTTTAATTTTCTAATTTAGTGTAAAATGTGAACCGTTGTTTATTAAAATATCTTCCACAGAAAGAGCGATTCCACTACTATTTGAGTGTTTTAAAAAAGAAGAAAAAAGTGTAACAAGGTTTCCAGAAGAAGAAAAGAACTGTTTATATTTTATTTCAAGCTAAACTTTTCACCTAAACAAAAAACAAAAATAATTATATGGAAATAAATTAAAAAAGAAATTAATAAGAGTAATTCAAAGAAAAAAAAGAGAAGAACAATACATATAGGAAGAAAGAAATGGAACTGTAATAGAACTTTCCACAGGTAAGACAGAATTTATCATATTCGAATTTAACAGTTTTATCACTAATTATTTCTATATTAAAAAATTTGTAATAAAAATTTTTTAATGTAGTAAATGATCTCGTGTTTTTACTTCGAAAAATCTGTCAAAGAATATCTAAGTATTATAAGTTCTGTTTTTATAGATTGTGAAACGTATTGGAACGTATATGTTTTATGCAAACACGCTTAAAATAATTTGGAACGTGTTTTTATTATAAATTAAACAAATTTTTTCCACTTACTTAAAACGTATCTATAAAACAATTTAAAAAAATAACAGTATTAGGTACAAATTTTGGGATGATTGAACTGTGAGATAATAACCCAAAGTGCTAAGTAAGAGAAACAAAAATTACCGCGCATAATATTTAAAAATTTAACAATGGTTTTATAACTTTCGGTTGATTAGAAAAGATAGGTGACGAAAAAATTCCGAGTGATTTAGAAATTAAAGGATAGAAATTATGAAACAATTAACACCGAAGTTTGCGAAGATATATTCGATTTTTTGAAATTTATTCGCTAAAAAAAATTATAAAGACAAAGAAGGAAACAAATTTAATTGATTTAAATTATTCAAATTTAAAAGGAAATATGTAAAATATAAATTGTGGAAGTATCGGCATCGTTGAGAATTAGGCAAAAATTTATAATCGATTTCAATTACTATTTAAAATTCTCCGTCATTTACTATTTCGTTTCCTGTAAATTTGCGGAAGTAAAAACGGTCGACGAAGTTTAGAAAATCGGTAAAATTATAAAATCGTAAAAGCAGCAATCATTAACGGGTATGTGTGATCACAAGACAAGAAAGTATAATATATCATCTTGAAATTCCAAGTCGATAACGAGTAAATATTGAAACCTTGTGGTTATAAATCTTTTAGTAAAAATTCGCAAATATACATGTATTAACAGCAACTGTATTAAAAAATAATAATAACTTTCAAAATGGAGACCAAAAAGTGCAGTAAAATCAATTAAATAGAAAGAAAAGAATACAAGTTACGAAATCAGAAAGTACTAACGAAAAAGAAGTGAAAAAGGAAGAAGAAGACGAAGAATAAGAAGAGAAGTAAAATAATTAATAGCAACAACATTAAAAAATAATAATAATTTTCAAATGGGAGAATAGAAGAAATTGAGGAAATTCAATTAAATAGAAATAATGAAAGAAAAAAAAGTAACAAAACCAGAAGTAGAAACGAAAAAGAAGTGAAAAAGGAAGAAGAAGACGAAGAGTAAGAAGAGAAGTAAAATAATTAATAGCAATAAGTAATAGCAACAACATTAAGAAATAGTAACAATTTTCAAATGGGAGAACAAAAAAAATTGAGGAAATTCAATTAAATACAAAATAAAGGAAAAAAAAAGTTACGAAATCAGGAGTAGTAACGAAAAAGAAGTGAAAAGGAAGAAAAAGACGAAGAATAAGAAAAGAAGTAAAACACTTCTAATGAAGGTAGGAGTCGACGTAAAAGAATTGAAGTAAAGAGTGGAAGAAGTAGAAGAAAGGAAGCAGGAAAGAAAGAAAGAAAGAAAGAAAGAAAGAAAGATAGAAGGAAAGAAAGAAAGAACGAAAAAAAGTATATAGACTTGAGGGCGTGAAGGAAGACCCTCTTAGGAGCCAAAACACAGAAGAGGAGACCCGCGGGTTGAAGAAGGAAAGTGGGGACCCCGCGAGAGAGAACTAGCTTTTGCCTTCGTTGTTGGTACAGACAGCTTTGCCCGGTTCAGTCTGTCGGGCGGCCCCGTGCGCGCTTGGCTTCCTAATAATTCCTGTATAATATTCCACTTTTCAATTGCCGCGTTTCTTCTGTCTTACTTGAAAAACCATAAATATTGCTTATCTTTAAACAATAACAAAAGGCGCAAGGATAAAACGGCTCAAGAAAAATATTCCGCGCCTTAAACAATTGTTTCTATTTACATCTTAATGCGAGAAATTTAAACGCAACCCGATAAGAAGATTTCAAGTTTCTTCACCACGTGGATCGGCAAAAAAATGTGCTTTTAATTTCGAGTTGACACGAAACTCCTCTTCCAGTCAATGAAAAGTTGACATCGAGAGATTCTCGGTAACCTTTTCATTCAAGAAGTTGTCGATGAAAAAAAATGACTTTTAAAAGGAAGGTTTTGTGTTTTTCCGAATACACCGAATTTCTACTTCCCGGTTGAAATTTGTTCGATTGTTTTGAAAGAACGTCCGTAAAAATGTGTACGTGTGTCGTTTAAGTTTCATTCGCTAAAGGGATCAGTAAAGAAACGAGTAAACTATTAAAAACCCCATCTTTTTTTTTGTCGTAATCTGTGGGAAGTTGAAAAAAGCCTTGGGAGGAGAAAGACTGCGAGAAATTGTCCTCTCTTGCGAAAGCTTGTGACTTATTTAATATAAAAATAGTAATAACAGTAACAATAGAAAAGAAAAATAAAGAATTGTAATTTTTGGTGTTGGGCAGATGAAATGTGATATACGAAGAGACGGTAATCGACAAAAGTTGAAGATAATAGGAGTTTCCTTAAGGGTGGATCATCATCCTAAGGATTCTTCCTGGCGCTGGGCGCCTGAAATGACGGGCGGGAAACGGGGTATTATAACACCCCGATGTAAAGCTTTACTTCTGGCACCATTAATCGGCCTTTTACTGCAAGCTCAATCCGCAACAGGTAAGATTCTGCTTCTTTCTTTCTTCCTTCCTTCCTTTCTTTCTTTCTCTTTCTCTGCGTACGTACGTACGTACGTACTTCTATTTTCAACACACTCTTCACATTTTTCATTGCTGTCTTTTCTCTCGCATCACTGCAACGTGTCGTCTGTCATTAGAGCCAACTGCAAATGAATCGATATCGATTGTAACTGCACTGAGAAATGTTTACGCAAGAAATTACCATAAATTGACGAGCATTCGGTGTAAGAAGTGGACAAATATGCGGATCAACAAATTTATCATATTTACAAAACTTTATAAGAATTTCAAGTTCACACGAAAAAAAAAGATGTTATTGATTGAAGAGGAAAATTATCACGGACTGCCACAAACATATAATAGTTATTTTATTCAATTTTGTTAATAAACGAATGACAAAATTCTGGAAGTAAATCTATCGAATACTTGACGCATCGTTATTGCTGTTGAATCAATTTTATGTTTTTCAACTGGGCAAAATTACTCCCCCAAAAAAATAACAAAATTATCTCGTGCCATTGCAGACATATAATAGTTATTTTATCCAATTTTGTTACTGAACTAAATGACAAAATTCCGTAAGCAAATCTATCGAATACTCGACGCATCGTTATCGCTATTGAACCACTTTTATATTTATCGATTAGGCAAAATTACCACAAAAAAAATAACAAAATTATCTCGTGCTATTGCAGACATATAATAGTTATTTTATCCAATTTTGATACTGAACTAAATGACAAAATTCCGTAATCAAATCTATCGAATACTTGATGCATCGTTATCGGTATTGAACCACTTTTATATTTATTAATTAGGCAAACGTAGTTGAGAAATTTAAGGTGTTTTTGTTTAGTGCAGTATTCCGTGTTATAATGGTTTCGTGATTTTATAGGAATACTTTATAATATTTAAAACTTCTTTTTTGAACTTGAATCTCTCGTACTTTTTCGCCACCTATAATTTAAAAATACTGATTTAACAAAAAGAAATTATGGAATAGATTGTGAAAATCTCAAAATGCAAGGCTTTAATTTTTATTTAATTGGACAAATTTTCCAATAATTATTCAGTACCAGCAGAAGGAAACTTCGAAACTTTTTAAATTGTCAAAATTTCCAAGGTTTCCGCACGAGGGAAAAAGCACAAAAGTGAGTTTAATGGCGAATTATAACTAGTATCGGTAAGATTATTCAACAAAAAGTCGAATTACAGTCATTATTCACGATGAAGTTTTTTAACAACATCTCAATGCTCCAAAATTCAAATGACGTTTTTGTAAAAATTGTAATTTGTATTTTAATTATATCTAAAGTTAATTATTAAAAGTAAATAATTGAGCCATAAAAGTTCATTTGACGGGAATGTATTATATTAAAGTGGATTTAGAAACATCGAATTGTTGAAAACTTACAAATCTATTTTACAATTACAACAAAATCAATTGTGGCAATTTATAAACACGAAAAAATGTATTAGAAATAAAAACGTTTTTCATTGGAGGGTCACAGTTTCTTTTTAATTGAAAAACATGATCAGATTGACACAAACCTATGGATATTCGCATTTGGAGATTTATCTTGAAATTTTGAATTACGAAAACTCGCTAAAACAGTTTAAAAAATTATTAACGATTACCTATGGCTTTTGCAAATTCATCAAAAATAATTTATACCAAAGTTTATAAAAAAAAACACCTATTGAACTAATTAATAATAACAATATTACTAATCAACAGAATTATTATACTATTGGCGCTTTTCTTTCAATATATAAAGGGTGAAAGAAAACTGCAGAAACTTGCGTGTTTCTGAACTGTTATATTGTTCTGTATTTTTATATTGAAAAACAATTCAAAAGCGCACTTAATTACACGAGCAGTAATTAAAATGCACTAAAAAAAAATATTGTCAAATTTACTATATCTCTACTATACAGCCGGGTGCCACGGAGCTTCAAACAGGTTTTATAATCCGTTTGAAAAGTTAAGTGCACCGTACACAATCGTAATGGAAACAGTAGGAGTTAACTATGTCAACGTACTATAAGTAACTATATCGTTCTAACAAAAAAGTATAATTCCTGGGACCATAATGTATCGATTCCTGTAAAAAGTTGGCACAGTACTTCACGTTATAAATATTTTGATTCATATGAAGCCGCACTGTTAACAAATAAATATTGCGACGATAGTTTATTGTCAATCAGGTTCTGGGTCGAGTTCCATAAAGCGAATAAGTCATAGTGAGAAAAGCGAATTAGAATTATTCAGTGGCGAAGGCGAGCTGTTATCAAAGCGAGCCACGCAAATTCCTTTGTGGACACGGTAGCCACCTAGCGGCAGTACATGAATTATGCGTCCGTGAACCTGACCAAAAAATATCGTGACAAATCATATGTATTCGGTTAGTACTAGAGGAGATTTAAGAGATTGTATCCATAGAGTGATGCTCACGATTATTAACCCTTTTGGTACCGAAGACTGATATATCGGTTAGAAAACGACGATATATCGTTGTTCGGCACTAAAAGGGCTAAAGTGTCACAAACTTTCAATTATGGTTAAAGAAACTGCAAATTTTGCAAGTAAAAATGAATGTGGTATCTTCAACTATATTGAAGTGGCATGTTAAACCATAATGAAATACTTATGGCAACGAAAAAATATAGTATACTATTGTGCCATGTTTATGGTAGAAGGTATTATACTAGGTTTGTTTGACGTAAGTTTTCTTGTAACTTTTACTATAACATAGTTACAAATATTACAAACTATGTTGCGTTGAACCATACAGGCTTAACCCTGCTCGTATAGTTCATATTCGACGATATTTTTTCTCGGTGTGACCCTCCGTGACTTAGATAATCAGCTTTGGAACATCGTTTATATTCAAGCGATTTTCTGGAAAAATTTATTCCTGGTAACCTTTTGCAGATAATGCGTGTCATCAATAATTAACAAACTTTTTTACTTGCCAAAGGAAATAAGATGAAAGAGAATATTTTCACCGTTACACTGATTATTTGCTCCCGATCAGGTCGAAAACAACCGTTCCGAATACAACTCAGTTTATATTAATAATTTTGAATTCGAAAATCAGTTGCGAATTTCCAAAACTATCACGTCCTAAAATATGTTGAAAATATTTTCAATTAGGTTTACTTATTTAAATTTCGTCTTGATATTGCTTGGGACCCTTGAAAATTCGTTCACAAGGCAATTGTTGGATCGTAAAAATTCAATAAATTCTCAGAGAAAAAATGCCGTACGTAAATTGTCGCATGATGGCAAGATTTCATCCAGTAAAAACGAACTTTTTTATTAACACTTTCAAGAATGGATTGTAAAAATACACATAAACAAGAAGAAGACCAACAAGTTTTTTTTCTTCCTTTTACACATGTACCTATATGTATGTGTACAAAAAAAACAACAATCGGCAAACTCTATCCATTTAGTTTTTATACTCGATGATTGGCACCATTTCCAGATGATAAAGTGCAAATTAATTCAGTAGTAATTGCGTGTATATTTGTACGAAACAATTAGCTTTTAAAATTATGACGTGTTAATGACTGACGGTTTATGAATAGATTCAGATTTATTCAATAACGATTTCGGCGTAAGAAAAATGTTTACAAATTAAATGAACCAAATGAATAAATTGAGTGAATAGCTTGAGACTAATGCGTTTTATAAAGATTTACCCTTTCTTTACAAAAACCTTGAGTGACTTTTCTGAATCATCCTACATACATATTTGTGCACACATACACGCACACACTTAGGCTACAAACAAAACCTGAGCAGCCTGTATTATTACATATATGAAACTGGCAATCTTAACCCAAAGTTAGATGGAAATGAGTACATGAAAATCAAGAATAGTCGATTACGTAACGAGGGCATGAAATGGGCGATTATCGCACGAGTCGGGTTTGTCGCCCAAACGGAGCCAGGGCGCCTAATGAGACGAGTTCATTTTTAATCGTCTTACCCACGAGTATTTTAAGGACACTAACTAAATGAGTGCCATTTGATGTTTTACGCAAACAAGTGCGTA
Source organism: Gasteruption jaculator (assembly GCA_949825005.1). Taxonomy (NCBI): domain Eukaryota; kingdom Metazoa; phylum Arthropoda; class Insecta; order Hymenoptera; family Gasteruptiidae; genus Gasteruption; species Gasteruption jaculator. The sequence goes on from OX463761.1 coordinate 3,998,594, forward strand.
ACATTGGATTTTCACGGAAATGGGTATGCGAAAACCGAGAATACTAGATTACGTAACCAGGGAATGGAATAGGCGATTATCGCACAAGTCGGGCCCGATCGAGGCAAGGGCGACAATCTTCCAAGTTACCGAATACCCTGCGTGAATCAACAAATGTATCAATAGATGCAGCCAATGATTAATGGATAAATGTTTTCAAATTTGATGAAATTCATTTAACACTAGATTTACTGACCTCGAGTGCCTGCATTATGTTTAAATGAGTAAAACCGTCAAATTGACGGGTCCCGTAAATCTAGTGTTAAAATATGTCTTAGTATTGAGATGCCAAGAGCAAATTGCCGTAAACTAATTATTCTTTTGGGTTGTCCAAGTAGGCATTGTGTTATTTTACTTTTGAATGGTAAAACCTTCAGTGCCGAAGAGGACATAAAATCTTTCTTGTAAGTAAGACTTCTTGGAACAGTTTTTGCCAAAAAAAAATAACAGTTTTTTCGAGCTAAGTGCAAAAATGTCATTTTGAGAAAAACGCATTTCTTTTCAACGCATTAAAGAGGCAAAGTTTTTTCAAAGGAAAAAAAACATAGCCTTAAAGTTAATCAGCAATGCCATTATTCCTATAGGATGTTAATTGAACCGTTTATTTTGAAAGTGGCCTAACTCTATTTTTGAAGAATCATTAGATGCGTCGTAAATAAATAGTTTTCAGTAACTTAATCATAAATTCTCGAGTTTTTAATTTTTTGTTTTAAATGGACTTAGGCCACTTTCAATATAAACGGCTCAATTCTATGATAAACCATAAATTATAAAAAAATGAAAAAAAAAAATCAACTTTTTCAAACAGTCATATTAGAATACCCCCTTAATAATAACTGTAAGTAACTACATTTATGAAGCAAGGGCTAATAAAGTTTTCTCGAAAACTCTGCTGGGACTCATCTTGTAGTGTGCAATTAATTATTTAAAAAGCTGTTTTTACAGCGCAGTTGAAATTTTGGTTACTCTCTCACGGTTACGACGGAATGTTCTTGCTTTTTATTAGAACACACTGTTTTAATGTTATACAATTTAGACACGTTGATTAATTCAGGTATTAATTAACTATACGTATACGTTAATGAATTTTCATTTTATTTTCTTTATATACCTACGAAAGGAAAAAAAAAACTTGGTACATTTCCACGTCGTGTTTCATTTATATGTTGTGAGAAAACACGGGTTTCATATTAACTTAATCAGGTGAAAGAATTCGCTTTATATAAAGATTCCGTATAGTAGATGTTTTGACATTGTTTCTTAAATTTAGTGCTACCAATTTGTAAACGTACATTTCAAAACCAGTTGTTAAACAAGTAAAAGCCGGAAAAGTTCCTCTTTTGTTAGTTACTTTTTCTATACTTTGGTAAATATTTCAATGCAATTATTTGCGACATAATTATTATAGTGATGCAGTATATAACTATATATTTCCACAACTAATCATTTCACAGGTATCTCACGTATTACCCCAGTTTCATAATAACATATTTTCCAATTAATTTTCTTTCTTTTTGTCATATCACAGCGACCAAGCAGGCAAAGAAACATGGGGTGAATTAATTATACAACTCGAGAATTACAAACTGATTCTTATTAATAGCGCTGCATGTGGCAATCGCAGGTCTTGTATTTGACTTTCAGCATTTTCAGAACAAATTGGATTGACACCGTTTAAAGTTTTTTGTAAATTCGAAATTACTTGTGGTTTATCACATTTTTGGAGCCTTACAATGTTATAAGTGGAAAATTTCATTAGCAAAAATCAGTAAATGGCAATTTCTCAATACAATCGAAGTAAATATTGTTAACAAATGTAGTGTATGCAAATGTACCATAAATAAACTGTTACAGAATTTTTAACAGTATTTTCTATAAGCCGCAATCAGAGCCCCCTTCCCTTTCAGCAGAAATCTGCAAGCATCAATCTCGACTCCATGAAGCCCTGATTAGGTTCTCAGTATACACTTGTGGGGGAACTTTCGAAGACTCCTTACTTTCTTTATCGTAACAATATATATTATCAAGTTGACAGCAAGTTGCTGGAGAATTAATACTGTCTATATAGTAATCGATAAATCGGCAAATAATTTATTTTTACAAAAATTTGTTGGGTGCAATAAATAAAATTAATTAAGTTTAACAGCAATTAATTTTCAGAAGAAATTGCAAATTCAATAGTTTTAGTTTTTGAAATTTGTGGTTTACATCTTAGTTATAAATTTCAATTTGTTAAAATATTTTTCTAAATTTTTTTATAATAATTCTTTTTGTAGTAACTCGAATTTCATCAGTTTCAAATCGGCTTCTCTTTTATTGATGAAATTAACGTGGCTTCGATATGAATGACAGAGACAGACAAAATGTTTATCGATGAAAAGATCATTACTTGCGATCTTTTTGTGAGATAACCACAAAATATTGGATTCTAAGTTGATTTAATAATGTAATTTGAATTCCAAAATTTACAGTTCGACTGAAAAACTACCATACCGATTTCCATAAATCTTTTTTTCTATAATCCGGCAACTCTAGAAAAGTTTATGGTTATTAAGTATTACGGTACGTTAATTTTCTGCATTTATCCGTACATCAAACAGCAGAGACTGGCGACGGCTGGCGTGATCCGACATGCGGAAGTCCACCCCCATTGAAAGATTTGACCGGAGGAGTTATTAACACTCGATTTACGGAACCCGTAAATTTGACATATTTATTTATTTACGAAAAAATACGAGCAAAAGATTTTCGCAAATCTATTATTAACCCTTTGCATTCGAAGTACTCCTCACGAGCACCGCTAAAGTTTGGCGCTTACAAATAATTTATAATTAAACTTTTCATTTTCAAAATGTTCACATTATAATAATAGTAAAATAACGTTAAAAACATCTTGCCGTTTAAATTTTGTATGCAAATTTTACCTTCAAATAAATCACATATTACATAGTCAGATACAGCAAAAAAAAAATTTCAAGCTGCTCAAAGCTTTAGGCGAGGGAAAGTGCGAGTGCAAAGGGTTAAAGCTCCTAGGGTACTTTTAGTTACAAAGTGGCATGCAGATTTGAAGTTGGGAAAAAAGGGGGAAATTCGATAGATTAATAAAAATGATAGATTTATGTGTAAGTAATTTATAATTTTGTAATTCAAGCAAATGGAAAATAAAGTTTTTACTGGTTACTAGTACAGTGCAGAATAGTCGCTATGATAAACTTCAATTATTCTGCAATCATTATCATTATTTACCTCAGTGACTAATTAATAGAAATTTTATAATGTAAATACAACGTTATTCGTTTCATCAACATTTATTCTGCTATTTTTTCTTCAGACGCTATAGGAATTTTTCGCCGTGACGTTTATTAATTACCGCAACATATTACAAAGTCAAGATGTAACGTTCAGATAAATTGCTTAGGTTTAAATAAAACAATTGAAATAAAATGGAGTTTGCAGTAGAATCAATGACGCTTATATGCAGTATTACTTTAAATTACGAGAGAGCGGTTCGCGAGTAACGCAAATCGTTATTGTGAGTTAAAGAAGAGAGAATGATACACGTCCTCGTGTCTTCATGTACTGTGATCCACCCAATAAAATACGAGTGTAACGAACGTTTGCCAAACGAGAATTTTTGTATTTTTTTTGTACTTTCATTTGGTGAGAGCAGCAAAAGTACAATTTTTCATGACATAATTGTGACTTACAACATTTATTTCTATAGTTTAGTTAAGGTTTGCTAATGGATCATTCATGGGCGCAAAAAGAAAAATCTATATCTCTAATATTAGACGGACAAACGAAAGCTTCCGTGGTGCAAGAACCAGACGTTGCAGTAAATTTTAATGTTCGGCACAGTTTTTGCGCAGGAAAAAATAGATCAGTCAAAGTGTGACTGTAAGGAGTTTCGAGAGAATTGCTACAATTCATGAGATACCAGAAGGAAATATTAAAATATTGTTGCTGGTTTTATCAAATTTTTTATTTAAATGCGATGGCAATCTCTTCCTTACTTGTTTCTTGGTTTTTCTATAAATGAGCTGCCATTACTCCGTGGATGAAAATGTTTTTCTTAAATTAGATATATAGAGGAGACTAGGGTAATTACAATACCGGAGCAAAAGCTCAAGTAAAATGAAACCTGAATAACACACAAGTTTGTTTATTACTTATGGCTATAATTAAACTAATCATTTATAATACAAATAGAAATAATAAATATCGATAATGTGTGAAAACAAAATTCAGTTAAAAAAAAATAATAAAACCGTCGGTATTTGTAATTAATCGATTGCTATGAGGTATTCACTCACACGGTATAGAGCAATCTTATTACCACAAAAATCACATAGGAAGAATTTACCAGACATGAGATTTTTTGGATGTCAATTATTCCTTTGGCTGATCGACTTTGTAGCAAGTATTTACAGTGAAGTAAATAAGAGGAGAATATAGTCTGGGACGAGATTTATATTGGAAACTTATTTTAACACGTTAACTGCCGTATCGGTCACCGGTGTCCAACACTAAACTTTCCGTTCAGGCCGCGCTGGTTATGACAAATTCAATGGCGTATACCCTTGCGACCCACGCGGCGCGAATAGGGATTCACGTAAATTTGACGTGGCAGTTAACGCGTTAAATCAACGAAAATCATTTTTGTTTGCAAAACTTGTAATACCTAGATAAAGCAACTTTTTGTTTTTTTGTTCTCGCATTGTTAAGCAAAAAAAAGCGAAACAACCCAAACCAGATTCAATTTATTAGATGTACTCTTACCGCTACTGAATTTTTTAAGCGTTCATAAGTTACATTTATATTACATAATCCAGTCTTCGTGTTTTCAATGAATAAATTCTGATACTTTTCAGTGCAATACATAATGAAATCTATTTTCCTTAGCACCATCTTTGTCTTTTTCCCTCATTTCTTTTTATACTTCGTCTTTTTCCGGTTTTCTGTCGCAACAAAGCGCAATGGATGTGTCTGCGATTACCCCACGTACGTATTTTCACACTACCCTTCCCTACCAACTTAGATTTATTAAAATTTAATCGACCGGACTGCAATTCTATTGACCCGTTTGGAGAATATTAGAGTTGTTTCAGGCAATCAGGAGCAATTGTTCATTATTCGGAATTTTCCATCTGAACGTAACGAAAATAATGCATAAAATATGCTGTATCGCCACAAGAATCACTAACAGCACCTGGCTGCTCTCTCTCCCTCTCCCTGATATTCTCTTTCTTGAATTCTCCTTCTGAACTCTTCTGAAACCACAATTTATTCAATGCTAATGCAAAGAGCATTGCTCTTGTACCTTATATGTGTGTACACTCCTTTTCGCCGTTCATACCTTTGGATACACTGTTTCATTTGATAAATATTGAAATCAATTTTTTTTTTTCTTATTTCTTTCCTTAACTTGCTTTATTTTTACCGTTGAAAACCCCTTATCTTCGAAATCTCTTTTCACACTTTGCACAAACGCAAAATTCAATTCAGTCCTTTTCAAGAATAAACATTGCAACTCTACGCAGACGGTGCACCGGTGTTCCAGACAATGTAGTTGCGTGTTGATTATATTGCATTACACCTAATATAACGAGACTATTACTGTCACAATATTTTCCAAATTCAGTGTTGAATACGAACTATATGTCGTACAGTACTTACATTATGATTTAGCTGCTTCGATGTATAATGAATAGCGTAAACATATGGATATCGCAAATTGTACAGGGTGGGTCACCACATTTTGCCATTCAGATTTATCTCATTATTATTACACTGAAATGAGGATTGAGATAAGAATATTTCGCAGGAAACAGGGAAACATTTTGCCTCTGAATTTTTCAATTTTTAGAAATTTCGTGTCGCATATAAAATAACAAACATATACAGGGTGGGTCATCACACTTTGCCATCCAGATTTATCTCATTATTATTACACATAGCAAACAATGTTTTACGCGAAGTTGAATGATTTTGAGAGGGCCACATTCTGATGGTAAACTGTTTTTTCTTTAATACTCTTTTGTAAAGAATGTGGAGGAGCATCAGCTGATGCAATAAAAAAATATATGATTCCATTTAAAAAAACATATGTCCTTTACACGTCCACCTACAAAAAAGCATTTACCATCAGAATGTGCCCCTCTCAAAACCATTCAACTTCATGTAAAACATTGTTTGCTATAAGTAATAATAATGAGGTAAATCTGGATGGCAAAATGTGATGACCCACCCTGTATATGTTTGTTATTTTATATGCGACACGAAATTTCTAGAAATTGAGAAATTCAGAAGCAAACTGTTTCCCTGTTTCCTGCGAAATATTCTTATCTCAATCCTCCTTAACTAAGACGCCTAATTAACTAAAAAAATACTCTACTAATTATCTTTTTTTTTACTTAACTATCGATACTGAAATTTGATATATACTAACAGTTTGCTCATTTAATTTTATTTTTTCGAATATTTTATGATTGCAGCGTTATGTCTTTCTTCGGTAAAATACGAATTGAATGAGAAACTTACACTGAAAATTGCGAATTTTAATCACGAATTTTCGACATACTTAAACATTTTTCTAGTGGACAAAGATACAATCTTATTGGATCTTTTTGGCCGTTAATTACTGTACAATTTTTATAAAGTTTCAAAATATGTCGCAAAAAGAAAACTTCTAAATGTACTTTACTATAAAAAAGTGGCAGAGAACATTTTTACGATATTTTATGATAATTTTCATTCTATGGAAGGAAACTTATTGTTCCAATAGTAAAGGTTAGTGCGATTTTATTAAACCAAGAATTTCCCAGTAAATATAATGGTATATACAATCTCTTGGATCTCTTGTAGACTCAAACATCCTTTTGTATCAAACATTCTATCATAAATCGTAAGAATTCTTTGTGTAATTTTGCAATGGTCGGAATGTGCAGTCAATAACTAATGTAATTCAATATTGAGAAGAATGTATTATTATTTTTTTAATAAAAAGAAGAAAAGAGTTACTTAATTATCTAATAGTTTTCCAAATTCCTATCAACGTTTTCAATGTTATAAACATTCGGTAATGCTTTTTTTGCTATAATGTATATATTATCATACTTTTTAGTTACCCTCCTGTTTTTCTGCATTTCGTTTAGATACAATTAGTGTTAAACGCGAGTCGTGTGAAACACGGGTTTTTCAACAACGCATAGGTAACATCTCCTCCGATTGGATGATAAAGTTGTTGAATTTAATTAGACTTTTTTTCTAGCAAATTGTTGGTGTAGCTCCGTTGTATTGTTGACAAGGGAAGTTACACTGTTTACGATCTTCGTTATTATACTTGAATCGTGAGTTTAATGTATACGCGGGAAAGCTCTTTATTTAAATCACAAAACAAGAATTCAAGGTAACACGGAAACGTCCATCCTTTTTCCATAGATAATCTGCAAGTTTCATTAAATCACACACTCTGAAAAGTTTCTACTTATTGTGCCTATAAAATTACTGTAATTTACTACGGAACAGAATTATACAACCAACGTAGCGTAATCATTTCCCTATTTGTTTCATTATTGCTGACGAAAAGAGCACGTACGTGATAATGAAACGGTGATGGATCCTGGTACAGCCAAATTTTGATTAAAATAATCAAATAGCTCTCCTAAGGTGGTATGAAATCTTGCAACTTTTTTAACATCTTCTTTCGAATTCCCTCCATAATCGCAGGTAAAATTCTCTCTCTTATGAAATAAATTATTCGATTTGATATAGATTCTCTGATTCGGATTAGTTTTGCGTCTGCACTATATCGCGATAAGACTTAAAAAATGATTAAACTGATTTCTAGTCTAAAATCGTAGAATTTCATTCCAGTGATTATTAGTTATCGCGATAATGATAAAAACCAGGTTTTTTTTAGCGATCCATATTTAAATTCGTAGTAATTGATACCTCAAATCCATCCTAATCAACAAAATCGAATTTTTCATTACAGAGAATGTTCTTGTGACTATCGTTTTGGGAACGTTACGACTCTTGAGAATTTTACCATATGCTTATGTCATTCTATTTTATATCCGGAACAATACAGTGCTTACCATTATTATTATATAATTATTATAGTCTCACCTTGTTTACTTCATTGTAAATATTTGCTATAAAGCCGATAGACCAAAGAAGTAATAACACCCAATAGAATCTCACATTTAATGTACACGACTGAAGGAAACAACTAGAATTAGAAATATTAGTGAGAATAGTTCGATAAAAATTATAGTCACATTAAAAAACTAGATTGTTTGATTTGAAACTACTATCATCGTGTATGAAGCATCGTATTATAAGTGCAGCCGTGTCAATACGATAACGAAAAGTTTTAACACAGTGGAGAAAAAACGTGTAAAGATTTTTACTGTCAGGAAAAAAAATGTAAAAAAGGTAGTACAGCAAGTATTGCATAAATTGTAAATTTAATGAGCTGTAATAAAATTTCTCTACACACTGAGACTGCAAATCCAGGGTTTTACAGTCCTTCACATTCATTGAATTTTAAACCACTAGACAGAAAAATTACAGCTGTTATAAAAATTCCAAATTGTGAAATTACAATACAAGGTTTTCTGCAATTTATTAACGTTTTACAATTTAATTAGCTCTTAATAATCGATAACCGACGTCTTACCTTCGCTGAAATTGCATAAGATTTCGTACGTATCAATTCAGTAAACGAGTGTTATAATCGCTTCAACGGTACGTGATTTGACGAATACTTCAAAGTGGCGTGAAATGATTTCCAAAAATTCTAATTGGACCGCGCTTGTAACTTATACACTTTGCAACTAATTGATGTGCGGTAAAAACAAATGTGGAAAACCAGTCTTAACTTTACGCTAGTTTACTCATTTTTTAATCCCTGAGTACGGGGATTTCATAAAACTGAATCTAAAGTCAATTAGAAGACTCCGTAAAGTGGAAATAAGGACATGTTTTAATTTTAACGAGCCTTACACACTGAACAAAAATACATAATAGTTCTGACCATCGCTGTAGTTAAATATGGCATCAGCAATATATTTCTAGTAATTTTTACTACATTCATTGTTACTCCAACTATTTTGATGATTGACTCTAGAAATTACATAATTTGTGCCTTTATTTTCTTCGGTGTAATGAGGAATCTTCATCTTTTGCTTGACAAACTCGAGTTTGTAAAAAATCGTAACAGTTCATAAATATAAACAAAAAATTTCTAATATTAATTTTATATATTATCGATGACTTGAGGTTAGTGCCCAATTAATTATTTATTATAACTTTTTCGATGGTTAACATAATATAAAAATGATTATATATGCAAATGTATAAACAATTTCTACTTTATCAATAATAGTATATAATTAAAAGTAAATCTGTTTAAATTTTTTTAGAATATATCAACTGAAGAAGGCTCCGATTAAAACAAGTCGAAATGTCATGAATTGAAATGTATTTAATATAGCCGTTTAGAACCAAAATAATCATATGAAATATATTGAAAACGAACAATTTTAATTTTTTGAAGCTCAAAGCCAAATTTCCACTCGGAAAGTTCATAAGATTATCGCAAAGATTCTGGTCCCGTTTGAGTAAACAACTCATTGTCAGAGTAAACTAACGAGTCTGACCATTTCATATTTGAAAAAGAATGCCCTTCTCGAGTTACAAGTTTGTAGCTCATCTTTCCCAGCGTCAAAAAATTCCAGCAGTCTGTGATAAGAGAAATCAAGTGACTGATTAACATGGGACATAAAAACGTCATATTTTCGCCTTCCTCGTTGAAAGTTTAAGGGAAGCTTCTTAAACTCAAGTTTTCTTACAAGAGAAGGAAGAACGTGACGTAAAGGAAAGGGTTATGGTAGAGAAACGTTGAAGGGAAGTAAAAGGATGACGGTAGAAGCCCCCGCATTCGTTCGTAAGTCGCGATGCCGCGTAAAACAAGAGAGAAAGAAAAGAAAGATAAAAAAGGTTAAGAGAGATCCTTTAGTAAAAGAGAATTTATATATATTTTTCCATCTTTCTCTTTTTCTAAAACCTTCCTCGCGGATCCACCATCTCGTACCTCTCTTTTATATCCTCCTTCTTTTGCCCAGTGGCTTCGTCTGCACGTCTGGAAGAAGAAGGTTGAAGATTCTTCTTCTCTCTTTTACTGATGCGGAGCACTGACCCGCAAACTGGTTCCACCATTACACCATACGCTCTTTCTCCCTTTATCTTTTCCTTATTGCAATTTTACTCATTGCATCTATCTTTCTTTCAAATCAACCCCCTTGCAGGGATCTTCCCTTGGCAGCGTATTTTACTGTTAACTAGATGATTTCAAAGCTTCGTCTTTTTCTTCTCATATTTTCTCCAACCGACGCGATGATCGACTTGCCAGATAATCATTTGCCCTACCCAGTTACCTTAACTATAATTGCTAGAGAAAATGATATGTAAACATACCGGCAGGAATTTTATCGAACGCGATCGTGCTTTCCTTATCGAGTGCCTGGAAAATCTGGACCTGAAATATTCAATTGTAGGAGTCGAACACACCCATTGTAATCCACACCAAAAAAAAGTATAGCCGAATTGGCAATTTTTTTACCTTCACCCGGGTGCCGTGGTGCTTCAAAAAGGTTTTATGTCTCATTTGAGAAGGTAATTCCAACAATACATGATGGTAATGGGACCAACGAGGGGAAACTATATATCAAAATAGTATAAGTGGTTATATCGTTGTAACAACAAAGTTTAATTCTTGGAACCATATTAGTTTTTGTAACTATTTGCATAGAACATAACGTTGCAGATATTCAGGTCTAAATGAAAGGTTTATTTGACACGAATGAAATCGAATAAAAGTTGACTCAATCACGAAAGTAGTTGGAATAGCAATAAGTGTAATTGAAATTACTAGAAATATATGGATAACACTAGAAAGACTGAAAATTAGTGTACACCTGTTTTGCCAGGGTAAAAAGCAGTCGAAATGACTTTTTTGGACAACCTAGCTTTAATTTTTTTTTGTTCAACTGCAGCAATAGTTAGAATTACTATAATTAATGATAAAAGAATTACTATAATATAAAAAATAATTGTTTCTCTATAATAAAGATGAGGAGAATTCTAAATTCCATTTTTCCTACGAATATCGGGAAAAAGTGTTACATGATTATTGACCCTAGGTCTTATGTATTGCTATTGTATCCTCGAATTATTGCTATTTATTGTGAAAGCACATAAGCACGGTATCGTGCGAAATGACATCGTAGGAAAACCGGCATTGGATATTCTATTTGAATCAAACACTTTTCTCGTCTTTAGAAAGATAAACGCTAGTTATAGAGAAGTTGACCCATAAATTGCGAAGATTATTAGCTAAGGAAAAACTGTGGAAAGTAACATCGTGACCAGGACTGGAACCTGGTCCCTCATTTGCGAGCAATCACGGCCACCTTTTTTCTTTATTCCAAACTGAGTATCCCCTTCAAGCTACATTCATTTTGTAATTACTGCAGGCATGCATCGCCATATTCAAATTCTCGTAGTAGGAAATTCTATAACTGACACTATAGTTTTGTTGTACTCGAAATTATGCAATACCTTATTCTTACCGTAACAGCGTAATTACAAATAAATATCGTTACTTAATGAAGCAATTAACAATGCAGGAGTTGTACTCCATCGTCCGTACTTCTGTGCGGTACATTCGTTACTTTCATCCTGAGCCGAATTACATACAATTATATAAATTTGAAATATTATAGGAAAATCTTTTGAACGCAGGGAGTTCCATTGATTGCTGAAATGCATTGAGAAATAAGCGGAAGATTTTATGCTTTTCTTTATAACTGCATAATAATTTGAGAACGTCTGGTATTATTGCAATTGACCGACGATAATATCAGCTAAGCTGGAATAATTAAAGTATATGATTATAAATAACACAAGTATGTAGCTTTTACATCTTTTATGACTTCAGTTTCTAATAACATATATCTAATTGGAATCCATAGAATGCATCAAGCTACGCTATGTTGCATGCTACTGCTCGTCAGAACAATACGAGAAAATTGTAATATTTATAAAGAAATTGAAATATTGCACTTATTTTGATATTTTCATAAAATGAAGTATAACAATAATTTTTTTTTAAAGACAGTATCTTATACAAACTCCTACGATTTTAAGTAAATATGTGATTTATTTTCTTCGCTATGAAAACTATCTTTAGTCGCATAAAGATTATGCATGTACATTCAGACAAAAATTGTCCAATGCCGTTTGCGTCGATTTAACATTATTCTACCCCTTTCCTGAGACTTTTCTGCGTTGCAACGTTTTTACGGAGCGAGGTACTATATTTAAATTTATAAAAATATGCACCGTACGTAAATTTGTCTTCCCGTAGGAAATCGCTCGTGAGTTACAAAGTTCATGGAAACAATGCTTACGAAGCTATAGCGAGAGATCACAAAAAATTTCGAAGCGGTTTGCCTTTTTAAAATCTACGACGTGTATATATACAACACGCACCGTAAATGGTATAATTAATAAGTGAAATACACACATACTAGTTCTTTTAGAAATTCTTTAGAATCGTAATTTTTCAATAAAATTAGGCAGATTTCTTATGTAATAAAGAATATCAGAATTAATTTCGAACTGCAAGGAAGCTATTAAATTTTCTTAAAGGTGCTAATTAATGAATCATTCTTACGAAAATTAATTTAACCTTTCCTCGAAGCAATTAATATTAATTTATCACGTTTGTAAGAGGTTCTGTGTACTAATTACTAACTTTTTGGTAGTTTTTTTATTATTAGCTCCCAAACTATTCCGTTTTTCAAAATTTTCTGTTTTCTAGGAGTGGTTAATCACGTTTGGTTTTAATTACATAAATTTGTTTGCTTCGCTAGAAAGAATGTAGTGGCAGAAGAAAATCTCGTGTGCATTTAGGAAAAAATGTTGTTCTAAAAACACAAGTATATATAGACCGGTTTAACGCATAAGCTACCATATTTTTATACGTTGCAGTACATTAGAATAAGAGAGAACTGCATCGTGGAACAATATAGGTGCTTGCATATTGTTTTGTGCAGTATAATCCGATGCATTTAGGTTTATTCTTGATGCATATGGACCAACCGGAAGAGACCTATCTTGATTTCAATTGTGCTTCTCTTTTTTTCCTTGTATATACCTTCATGGGGGATTATTATTTCCAGGAAATATTTCTCAACAGATCTATTATAATATAAAATTCCTAGAAACAAAAAAGTCGTGATTCTATTCTCTTTGGAAATAAAATAACGTGAAAGTCTCAGACAGAAATATGAAATCATTTTGAATTTCAAGGAAAAACACGAAGAATTGTTGTAATTTAGCTTAACAATTTTGCAAGTATCAAAAAAATTTTAGTGGTCGGTAACTCTTTCGAGTGCACAGAAAGGTATTTGTGACTGGGAGGCGCGAGTTTCTTGCGTCGGATATACAGACGCGACACGCGGTCACTCATCAAGTAAAATCTTAAAGAAAGAAGTCAACGACGAAGAGGATGACTCTACTCTCCCGTTTATAACCACTTGACCATAACCGCAAGGAATTAATTTCGTAACATCAGTACTTTATAATGCATCATCCTGTATAACAGCTGTATGTGCACCCTTCAATCATCATTTTTACATGTCTCGCTGCATCACGATTTCAGTGTGCACCACGGATTTAATCTTTTTTGTACGAAAAGCAAAACAATGCAAATTGTTTAAACCAAGGAGAGTATTGCATTTTCTATGTAAAGTGATAAAAGTTACTGCAAAAATAGTGACATCACATTGTGAATCTTAGGAACAGATCAAGATTTCAGTAAAGCCATCACGGATTCAGAGCGAGCTAATTGAACGATGGTTTCATTTCAAAATTGAGATTATTTCGCAAAAAAATTAACATTGTGAAATACAATTATTATATTAAAATAGTTTAAATTTTTCAAAAATGTGGACAATATTTTAAAAGCAGTTGCGGTACAGTTGGCCAGCAAAGAAATGCATGACAAAGACAAAGAAACCTCCGTTTATTTAGTTGCTTAATAAATTCCTCGCTTTGTTTGTCATAATCAGGACATTGATATTAAAAAATATGATTAATGGAAAAATAAATTGCGCGCGAACAAATTTGTCTTATTTTCACTATCACGTTTAGCTAAAAAAAAAGGGAAAGCAATTAATCGGAGGTAATTTTTGCTCGGACAGAAGCAGGGCAAACTAGCGTAGATAAATGTGATAAACAGTAAATAATCTGGAATAAACAAAACTGATCATTCTCTTATGTGGAAACAAATTCTTGATTTTGTTCGACCGTTATTTATAAACAATGTGTTTTGCAAACTACATAAGAGTGACGAGGTAAAAATTACCGTTGGTTCTGTATAAATTTATGCAAATGCGAAGCGGCATTACAAGTTCCAATTTAGACTATCAATCAAGTTTGACTGCAGAGATACAATCTATATTTGCAGAGAACTTATGGAAAAATTCACGTTACCTGGATCTATTATTATATATACCTTTACGAGAAACGGCGGAAATATTCTTAACAAACGAGACCGCGTAGTACCTCATTAGGTAGTTCCATTGTTCCATACGTAACAACATTTTCTAAGAGTTTTTAAGTCGTAAAATGTAACAGTATACGCTTTTTTCTTGGTCCACTCTAAGGAGAAATTTATGGAAGTCCAGTAATAGTCCTTTCTAATGCGGCACTTTGAATGTAAAACGAATTTTTTTACCGGTCCAAGGAAAAAATACGACGCTTAAAATAAAGATACAAAAATATTATTTATTTAAATATGCATTTACTTAATTATCAGAAATACGTCACATATTTAAGCAGAAGGTATTTTTGAAACATTTTATTTTGCGTTTAATGTAGAAGTTTCTTCATAAATACCTGCTGCATTGTTAGTTTTTGTTTTTATTTCACTTAATTTAAAAAATAACGAACATGAAAAAACTAAGATAGTCTAAAAATTATATTAATAATTTGTGAGCTATTTAAATATATCTGAAAGTTCTACATTGGAATCCTAAATCTAAACATTTCGCATTAGCAAATATTTTCTTTTGAAATTTCATAACAAGAAAATCCGAGATTACGAAAAATTTGATTGCTGCAATCTGTTTCGAATTGCAGCAATATGATATTTAACTGCAATCAAGACATGTCCTATAAACGTAATGATGGGATCCTGTAAAAAATCGATCGATTTTGTGTTTAATGCGAAACATCAATCATTATAATCACGCGTTGATTAGACAGAAAGCTGGTTTTATGAATTTCTGCAACACTTCTTATCTTTAGCTAACTTTTCACGCCAGCGAATAGAAAGAAATGCGATTTCTAAAATTCACCAATTATAAAGTTACATAAGCGATGAAAATAGTAAAATTACGTACAGAAACAATGAAAGCTATAAACATTTTCAGAGGAATAGAAACTTTCTTAACCCTTTGAGATACGATGACGAGTCATTTCATGGCTTTACTATACAGAACTATTAAATTATTATTTCTTAATGTTATTTCGATGTTCTTTGTTAACATCAATCTGATTAATAAAAATCCAAATTTCTAAATAAAATGTACTCTTCCTCAGCTTTCACGTAACTGTTCAGTTGACCGAAATTAAATAGCATTTTTCGGTCGCATCAAGTTCCGTTTAATTTGTATGTCAATGGGTTAAAAATGATTTGTTTTATGATTTGCACCACAAATGGGGTATCGGCCATAGAATAATCGAGTACAATTGGGTATTAATCAGATTTGATTGATTCGTTTTGGAATTACATCAATTTGAATTTCTAATCATGGAACAGTTTAAGAGTGAGTTACGTCGGTTGAATTAATAATCATTCGAATATTAGTATTAAAAGAAAGGATTATACGATTGTCTGTGTCTAATAATAAGCGAAATTGACTATATTTATTTCTATGATTATATATCAATAAATCAAATTCAATTGATTTAAAATCAGGATATTCGTAATTTCAATATCATTGGTATCCACCAATTCTCTTCAAAGGTAATATTGGACTTTTAATTTCATCGGTTACGTAAAGGATCTTATTAAGGAATAACATATAAAATAATAAACTCTAACGGTTTCTATAAAATTGCAGTTAATCATTAACTTTCTACAAAGTTCTATTATTTTTTCTTTGTTTAAATTATTTCAAGCCATAGCCGCAAATTTATTACTTTTCGCAACAATTTTCGTTATTTCAACGATTCCGTTTCTCTCCTTGTACGTATAATTAGGATAATTGATATCTTAAGTATTCCAATGTCCTTCCTTCGCCACCTCTTCTGGATCTTTGAATTTTCAAAATATTCCTTAGGTTTCTTCCACGACTGGATGTATAATTCACGACTATAACTTCTTTTTTCCATTTCGCCGCAGTTGTTGTTTTCTTTCAACTCAATTTAATGCCGCTGCTTTTGCAGTTTTGTCTCGCCTCCTAATTTAGCACTCTTCTGTAGCATCAACAAGGTAGATAACTTTTTCCTGAGGGGAAAGGTTTCCTAAGCGTTAGCATTCCATTTGGTAAAATCATTGTACTATGGCGTTCTCCATGTGAATACTGGATTTAGAGAATTTGCTATAAAAAGTAATGAAGAGAAATCCAACACGAAAAATAAGCAAATGAATTATAGAAATAGTCAATTTACCAGTAAAATTTGTAAAATATGGAAAAGTTACTAGGAAAATAACGTCGAAAATGGTAAACGCAAACAAATACTACATAGTACTTGCTTTAACTGTACAGATTTATTTCTTTTGCACCTCATTTTGTTATTTCAAGTTGTGATTTCTATTGAATTATTTTTTCTAACAATAAGAATTCGGCTGCTCCGATCATTAGTCAAATAAGTTTAAAATGAAATCCAAGTTTTCCAGAATCGTGCTCTTAGTTGTGCCAAATTAACTTTTTCTCAAGACGTGATCGGTTTTAACGTTTTTTTTTACTGTCTGTGTGTATTTCTCCAACTATGTATTTCTTGCCATCACATAATGCAATATTTTGTGACTCTTAAATATAAATTATTTTGAACCAATTTATTTACTTTTAATCTGTTATGACTTTACCTCACATTCATATAGATAAGGACATGTAGGGCTTTAGGCCTTAGGCCCAATGTCCCGGTATACGGACCCACAACATTTTTTACAGATTTCACATCGAAAAAAAAAATTACAGCAATTCTAACTATTGCTGTAACTGGATAAAGCATTAACTATATATTTTTAGTAATTTAAATTACATTTTTTGTTACTTCAGCTGCATTCATGATTAAGTCAACCAGTCATTAAATTAAGCAATTAGTGCCTTTATTTTTTTTCGGTGTAAACACTTTCCATTCGTTGATGTCAAAAAGTTAATTGACGAAAAATGATTAAAATAAATGTAGAAAGTAATACCAATATGATGTGATAAAAGGTGTCTTGACATTTTCGGTAGAAGTTTCGGTTCAAGTTAGAAACTTGAAATTCGCTGAAATCTGCTGGATTAATAGAACCTTGAACACGAGGTAACAAAATTAATGATGAAATGAGCCGTTCGTTTTGAAAGTGGCCTAAGTCCATTTTTTAGTTTTTTTTGTTGTTAACTGTACTAACACGTGCCCCTTGATATTAGTTTTGATAAAAAACCATTTTGAAAAATTAAAAAAAAAACTGGATTTAGGCCACTTTCAAAACGAACGGCTCAAATTCAAATTTGATGCAATCAGTCTCCATGGTTCGACGGTAAATTTTTTTGCAGTTAACTCATTATTTCCTTTGGTTCCGTGTAGCATTTGCCTTTTTCTACACCGTCTTTTGAATTTAGGTTAAATTATATTAATTTTTTTTTGCCCATTGGTTACTTTTTAATGCGAGACTGCCTGGGAATGACTGAGAAAGAAACACGTCTATGTCTGAGTGAGAGCATTATTCATTTTGCACGAAGCTGTCAATTGGGCAATCGTACGCTAGGTGTACTATGTATAGTCTTTTCTTTTGGAACAAGAAATGCGCGCATTATATATTTATAGCGTGGGTTTTTAATTGACAAGACGGTTTCATTCTACTCTTATTCAATAAAATCTCATTCAACAGTTAAGAGAAAAAGAGCGATAAAGAGATTGAGAAATAACGTTTAACGTTTCTTTCTTTCCTTTTTGCCAGCCATTGTATTCCATCGCAAATCAGTTAATGCATTACATTGATCCGTACATCGATTAGAAAAGTAAAAAAAGTCTCTATAGAATGCATAATTATATTCGCGTCCTTAAAAGGACAGAGAAAAATAATTGATTCCCAGTGCTGATGATCAAGAAAGATTATCTCTTCCAAAGCCTATAAAACTTTAGGATTTTGACTAAATAAATATGTCGGGGTTTTGTATTATTTGTTTTTCCAGGAAAAAAAAACCTGAAGTCTTGTTTTTAGTTCGAGTTCTGATTTTTTTGTTGAATCAACAAATTGTGGAGATGCGTCAAAACTAATTGTATTTTTTACCAGTTACGAGCTACGCTTTAAATGAATTTCACAATAAAGGTTTATATATTTTTACCAATTGTTTCATGCTGCCTTTCAACATCTTTGTAATAAACCTTGACTATGCGAGTACTTAAAATAAGTGGAGGAAATTAAATTACGTTTATGAAGTTTTAGAACAATTTTGCAATGATTATTTAACTACAACTTAGATATATCTACTGTTAGAAACTGTTAAGTCTAGATATCTATTGTTAAGACTACATTTATCAAATTACATCAAAATAAGTATTTATTTTTGCCCTTTCTCCATTTTTTTGTTAGAAATTCAATGTGTGTAATTACTCCCAATTTTCTCTACTTTAAAGCACATTGTTACAATATTTTTCGAAATGTAAAGAAGTGTTTCGCGGTACCAGACATAGCTCTTACAGGCCTTATTTGATACAAAGCAGACTAAAATTCTGTTAAACTGTATCAAATTATCTAGCATTCTGCGTAACCGATTTTCAAAATAATGATTTTTGACAAAATGGCAGTCGTTTAATTGAAAATAGCGGTTTCTTAATGGTCGAATTTGTCGTTTAACGCATTAAACTAGAAAAAAATGAGAGTAATCATGTACATTACGTTCCTAAAAAATCGAGAAATCCCTATTTTTTTTACATCGTTAAGGTTGGCCCTTAATTTACATACATGCAACTCTGGTACGACTTTTTTTTCGCAATGCAAAAAAAAATTCTTGCATCTGCAGCTTCTAATTTTTTGTTTTGACAAAATGCTCCTAATTTTAATTATAAATTACCACCCCTTTCCAACTATGCGGTTAATTAATTTTTCTTTGAATAGCAAAAAAAGTTGAGCAAGAAAAAGATATGTTAAGGAGATTTTGATGAAATGGCTTCTTTTTTCCTCTCCATTGTGATACTTGGCGGTGGTCCCAAAAACGTCGGCCGGTGCGAATGTAATTAGCGTTCGTACTAGATCAGACTAGCGATATCCCAGCGAACAAACGAAAAAGAGAAGAGAATAAATTTGGCAGACGACCGACCGGCTTTGCCACTGACCTCCCTTAACTCTCCTTTGCGAAAGGCGCGAGACTCACCGTTCCCTCTTAACTTCTTTCTATACTCGAAGTCAAACCTACACGATTCAAAAAAAAAAAAACCTAACATTGTCTTCTTGTTTCTTCACTATTTTTAATCCTGTGAATTTTAAAGTTTGTCCATCGAATTCTTCCGTCCGAAAATTTTCCTTTCGAATGATACAAGGAGTGGAGGAATATAACTGAATTCTTTGGAATACACGTAGGAAATTCTAGAGAATTTTCTGCATGTGTTGCAGTCACTGATTTGCATATACACACGGAGAAAGGAGCTTAGAAATAATTACGCACATATTTAATATTATGAATTCAAGGGTTCGAGCGAAGCTTGGAAAAATTCCAAGGAAGACTCAACACTTTGCAATTCAAATGATACGAGGAAATACGTAGACGGATTATTGGTCTTGAAAGTTGTGTCAATGAAATTTAGTTTGGGAAGCTATTAGGGCAACGGCCTGACCAAGATTATGACCATTGAAGTGACCAAGCGGAAATTTAAAGATTGATAGATTCTCATATAATGGAATTCCAAAAGATGACTGGGATTTGAAATCCGCCATTCAACATTATCGAGTGAGAAAATTATAAAAGTCTTGCGATAACATTTATTTTAGAGCAGCAAAGTAAAGAACATCTACTCTCTTTGGAAGGTAGATTAGTCTCTTTGGAGAGTAGACGTGGAGAAGACTACCGTAGCGCCGCAAGTGATTGATTTCTACCGTGTTTTTTATCGGAAAGAACGCTGAAGAATGTACATTAAATTTTTTACATAACGTTACAGGTTTTTTTTTTCTAAATAATTATAGAGTTGTTGCAAAGAAGGAACTATATATTGCAAAATAATGCGGTAAAGAAAGTATAAAAATTAAACAATGTAGATCCTTATATTATTGATTATTCTCATCCTTCAAATGCAGGTTTTGATTCTTAGGAATCTCAGAATTTTCTAAAATTTCTTGTAGGTTCAGAAATTTTTTCTTGCTAATTTTGATTAAGGAATATATCAGAATGGTACAGTAATGAACAAAAGTATAAAAAGAACCAACAATTAAAATAGCTTCGAAAAAATTTACGAGTTTTTTCTTTTAGTAATTACATTTATTCAAGCATACAAAGGATCAAAATTGAAATTTCAACCCGTAATTACTATTTTTTTTGGATACTTTCTTATTATAAGTGAGCATTATTACAAAATACTTAATTTTATCGGGTCAAAAAGGTAGCGTCAGAAAAAGTTTTCACAAAGTTCTTTTTTCGTACGAAAATGAAAGATCACGGTGTTCCATTTGTTGTAAAATATATATATTTTCAATGGAATCGTTTACAAGGGATGCAAGTATTAGAAAATAATATTCCACGCGTTTGCTAAACATTCGCAGCGATTTTTTTTTTTTTTCACGTGGAACAAAACAAGTATGCATTATAAAACAGTATTTTGTTTGCCCTAGTTTGAAACTGCGATTTTGTGAAGCCACGTATAATAGAGCCAGCAGAAGAAGAAAACCTTTCACCGCAGTTTGGGGAGTTTGTTATTTACGAGAAGAGTTCGACCTATAGACTGGAAGGGCTCTCTGTTGTGACCCTTTTTTTTATTTGCAATTCGCGGTGAAACACACTTCCGTTTCTTTCTTTATATACAAGAGAGAAATTAGAAAGGAATTAATTGGCGTAAAAATAAACAGATTCTTTTTCGCTTTACGTAAGAGTACGGGCTCTATGAAATAATTGTTTAAGAACATGAAATAACAGCATTCGAATGGCGTGTTTTGAAATGCGTAACGGTACTTTTATAAAAATAAAATGTCTAGAAGGAGCACAACGAAGAGCGTCCAAGTTTCGAAGATACCAAGATAAAGTGATGATCGTGTGAGCATGTTTGGAAGTTTCAAAAAAGGGGAAGGTTGAAAAAATTCGAGCTCCCGAAATATTTTGTAGAAAATTCTGATAATATCTAAAACGTATAAAGAATTTTTTTCTAAACAATAAAATAGAATGATCCTGTAAAATCTATTGCAAAACGGGTTAAAGTGTCTTGTGCATTTTGAAGGATTTTAATTATTAAGTTGTTGCGTCATTTCTGTTGTACTTTCGGAAAAATTTTAATCGTTGCAACTTTGAGAAGACATTTGCTTAATTAATGGCACTCGCACTTCCGCAAGAAGCGACACAAGTCGAAAAATAGGAATTTTACAGGAGAGATAAAACTGACAGTTTCGAGAGTAGTTTCATTCGACTCAGGAGACGTCATGTATGCGATAAATGAATTTTTAGCGAAATCCGTCATGTTTCGGTGACGTTGTTTTAAAGATGTGAAAAAGATTTTCAAAATCAAAATTTTATTATAACACTTCCCGTCGTCGTAGAAGGCTGCGTTTAGGCTCATTCGAAGCGGAAACTCTTGAACTGTAAAGTAATAAAATTTAAGAAGAATTTGTCGAATGCACCCGGTAGGCAGCAGAATTTCGCCAAAACTATTTACGAATTTTACGTGTCTCGCTTTTCCTGCGTAAAATTCGATATTTTTAGAACTCAATCGACACGTAATACGATTTTTTTTATATTTCGATTTATGTCACTTTTATTGCAGCGGTGCAATATATCGACTATGAATTCCCGATAAAAAAACAAAGATTTTAACAAAAGTTTTGCTTGAATTAGTGTCGCAATTATTGTAAAATGTGGAGTGTGATGTTTTTAAAATGTAATTCTGTGATAACTTTCTTTCCCCCTCATATTTTAGATTTCGAAAATTTAAGAAATGTAACTTCAAGCTATAAAAAATTGTACAGGGTTGTCAAAAAGTAACGGATCCACCCTAAAACTGGTGTAGTGTCATTTTTCTGTATAACGCATAGATTTCGAGATAAGAGATGGATACATTAATTTCTCGTGCTAAATAATAAATTATCGAAATTCAAATCGCTGGACTTTAATTTCCAAAGAAGAAATTATAATTTTCTAAAGGGAAGAATCATGATATTGGATAAATGTATTCAGTAAATTCTCCAAAGTGTAATTAGAAACTTGTAAATCTAAAGAAAATTATTCACTGCTCTCGAAATTTTCAAACCTCAAAGACCGCTTCGTACTTGAAAACAATAGAAACCACAAGCCGATACGTTGCACAATTTTTACATTACATACATACTTATATCGTGTTACTGTACAATGTATCGTTTTTATTTTGCAGCAAGCCTATTGTTATTGAAAAAACAATAAAATTCTTGTAAAAAATTGTACGTACATTCCTCGGTGCATTTTTCGGGAACGGGAAAGGAACAGTTTCATTCTTGGCAATTCGACCGCGAATTCTTGAAAATTCTTAAAATGTCTCGCAATTCTTCACCAAGTAAAAAAACATTTTCTTGAACACATAACGTATACGGAAGAGAGGGATCAATTGAACCAAAAATTCTTTAATGCTTCTTCAATAAAATTATCAAAAATAAATAACCTTTTCTTTAAACGATAGCAGTTTGATATTCACTTTACGATTTCCGAGAGACAAATTATTCGCTGAATAAATGTAATTTAAGAAAAAAAGCATACTGGTTGGAATCAAGCATTGCGAAATTATTATATTAAAAATTATTACAAAATTATTTCAGTTTCAAATAAATTAAAAAATGTAAAATATAAATATTCTAACACATTACAATGAATACTTTATGATTATGTACAATAATTGAGATATTATTGGGTATTTTATCAAGAATTGAAAAAAAATTTGGTGCTCGTAAATACTAAAACTTGAATGTGTCAAAATTGAATAACCATAACGATTTCAAATTTTTGGCAAATCAAGGGTTCACCTACCGGGACATAATTCTAAAAAGGCAATTTTTATATTTCATTTTTTCATTTTGGGACGACTAGTTCAATTGCCCCGTGGTTCAATTCACCCCCTCCCCGTCATCCCTATTATTGCGATGTAACCGCATGGCGTTTTTAACTCTTTCACTGCTAAAGGCGTATATATACGCTTCGACAAGTTCGTCGATATATACGAAAGACGCATATATGCGCCCTTAATGACTGACATCTGACTATTGCCGCATATATTGACAGTTTCTTGCAACAATAAGCCGCAGTCAAAGGGTTAAAAATATCCGAGCATACTTCAGGAATCGTACACTTCGGCATTCTCATAAAAAAGGTATAAGAATGGCGGTAGCCGCCATAAAGTTTAGTTTAAAATCGTTGTTACACAATATTTTTCTGAATCATTTGCTATATATACGCGAAACGTTGAAATTTCCGTATAGAGTTTTCCGGGGACATAAAAAACGACAGATATAACATAACATTCTCTCATCCTACTCTCTACATTCCAGATTAAAAGGTAGTTTAAATCTACATAAATGCGTATATGTATATTCCATTTTCTAACAAGTTTTAAAAGAGGTAGAGTAACGTATCCTTAGGGTTGGTATCTCTTATGTTACGTTACACATACGCATATGTATATTCGGTAAAATTCAAAGGAATTATTATAATACCATAATGAGATACACGGCGCAAACATTGGCGCATAATGTTCCTTCAAGAAAGAAGCTCTCTTGCTCTCTCCCTCTCTCTCTCTCTCTCTCTGTTTAACTTAAAGGCACGAGACTTTGAAGATACTTTAAAGCAACGGCGGTACCGGTAACGGATAGGCATTTTAATCGACATCATCTTTACGCTCACCTTGTATCTCGCATACCAACGTGCTACATCTTAAAGAGTAAGAAAGGGAGAACGAGATTCGAGAGGAAAAAGTAAAGGAAGGAAAACTTAGAAGTCTAGACCCATAAGTCTTAAACTTATCCCTTTTTTCATTACTCTCCCTCTCCTTTTACTTTATTTCTCCATGTGCAATCGTATTATCCTCGTGTTTATGATAAGACTTATGGATAAGTACGTGCACTTTTGCTTCCAGCCAACGTGCACAACATTGTTGTGATCTTTCAGAGAACGAGAAGAAGCGAGAAGGAAGGAGGATGCTTAATGCCTTGTATATAGTATCGAACCTTTAAACTCGTTTATACGTTTCCAACCCTTTGCCTTCTAACAGAAGTACAATTGCCTGGAAGCTTTTAAAATACCGGAAATTTTACCGTTCTCATCTTTTAGAGGGATCAACCACTATGCCTATATAAGCTATTTATCTTCGTCTTCTTATCTCATGACATTACTCTTAGGAATTATTATCTACGCAATGCCATGCCAAAGAATTATATTCTCTTTTTGAAGGTGTGCTGTAACTGTGCATGATTTCGTATAGATTTATTAGCACTGATGCGAATTTCCAGTCGAGCAGAGGACGAGGAAAAGATAGAAATTCTATCTTTCTGTATTTCGATATCCTGCTTCAAGTAAAAGAGCCAAATCAGTTGTTGATACTGTAGAGCACGTGTAGCGCGTTGCACGCAGGAAAGAAGAAATCGAAAAGAAGCGATTACTACGTTGCGGGCAGTATGCAGTCTGCAGCGCAGAAAGCAATTTTTTTTAGTAAAAATGTCAACAGTGTTAAACGTGAGATTTATGCCCCAGTAATTTTCATCTAAGAGTACTTTGCTATTTGTTGTAATCAGTTCTATAATGTGGTGTTAGTAAAATGTGTAGAAATAGCAAAAGGTGCTATTTTCTATAACTATTACTACTACTATTACTGGGGTAGCAGGTACGATTATTGAAAAAAACGACAGATCTATTCGCGAATTGACACTCGTCTACGAGATAGTGATGAATTGAAAGGCGATGGGATAATTCGAATAATTGAAATGTTCATCTAATTAAAAAAAATAATCACTCTATCAATCTGGAGTTTTCATAGTTCACTGTATTAATAAAGTTTCGTCGATATTCTTTGAATAGAAGGTTCAAGGGATTGGTCCTATGCAGATCCAGAAAAAAAGAGAATTTTTTGACGAATTTTTACTCAAAAACTAACGCGTGCAATGGCATACTTTTTTTTCACTCAAAAGTGTACTCTAATAGGAGAGAATCAATTTTTTTTATTTTGTAAAAAACCGATTTATTTGTAGCAATAAGCGCAGACAAGTCAAAATAGAAAATTTTCTTGCTGACGTTGATATTTTGAGGAACCCGGGTAATTTAAAATATTAAATTTGAAAAGATTCTTAGTTTGTACGAGTCGGGGGTTCAATTATTAATTCGTATTACAAATTAACGAAAAAGCGGTGTTTTTCTGCAATTTATGTTCAATCTTTTCATAACATTCCTAAACTCTTTTGTGTTATAAGATAGTCAAAATTCGAGCAAAAGTAATGGTCTTGAAAAAAATATGCGTAGTTAATTAAGTTTAAACACTTTTCACCATTTCAATATTTATATTCTTAAAGCGACGTTTGTGGAAAATGTGTCAAAGATTTTTTAAGGAAAATCAAGGAAAATCAAGCTCTAAACGATGTCTAAGAAGAATAATGAAGAGTATAAGATTCTATATAAAAATACAATAAACTCTAGCATTTTACACAATTTTAATTTTATGGTAACATCTGCTGACGTCTTTTTAATTGAATAATTAATCTTCTATATTATCCAATAGAGTTGCATTTGATGATACAAAATATTTAATAAATCGTTTGACAAATTATTTCTATGTACAGCAAAAAACCGTTATTGCAATAATTTGATCTAGTAAAAAATATTTGACAATTCTTCAAAGTAAGTAACATTAAAAATACCAGTATACAATATTCTATTATAGCATGGTACACAATTTCTTGATGATGCAATCTTTCACTACAATTTTCTCGCAAACGAGAAAGAAAATGTCAATTTCCAATAACACCTTTCGTAAGTTTAAATAATATATGAGTAAAAGATCCAGGTTTATAACGTTGTACATGGCAATAACATTCTTGACAAAGCAAATGATAAATACTAATGCAAACCTACACTTTTAAACAATACTGTACATTAAATTGAGGCCACTCGTATTGTACTCGTTGTACTATTACCCATGTTACAAAGACGATAAAACCTTCTTAGGTACAGGTATTGTTGTTATTTTATTAGTAATCAGCCGACCCAGTTGGTAGCTGGAACTTCATTATTTGCAAGCTTCGCAGCTTACTGGTTACATAACTATTTTTCTTATACTATATTCTGTCGATGGTACAGTGAAAGTAGTCGACAAAAAATCATCGTGTAAGAAAAGGTAATGAATCGTTTATCGGAAAAAAAAACATCCCTGCTCGTAAGTTCGCAAATAATAAAGCTTTTTGGGTTCCGTTAACATTTCTTCCATTCACGATGCTGTTTATTGCATAGTCCTAAATCAACCTTTTTACTAGTAAATAATTATACCCTAACAAATAAAATTTTTCATAGATAGTCAGACTTTCTGACGTTTTGCTGCTTTCTGCGACTCTCGTGTATTTTTGTCCTTTCTTACGTCAAATTTCGAGTTATCGAAGTTATAATCCCAAGTAGGAATTCGTAATGACTCGACCCTGGAGCGAAGCCAAGAACTTCTGGACCAATATTGGGTCTGAGTAAATTCTTCCACAGGATAGTACTTGTGCATACTCACACTCACGGAGAATCCGTAATAGCAAATTTTCTCTTAAATATTAAAAATTTTTTAATCGAGTCTCATTACGTTCAGATTTTCAAACATCGTCATTTTTCCTGATCCTCTGAAATTTTCCAATTTATATTTGTATCGTAAAATTAATAAAAAAAATATCGTACAAAAGTCCGTAAAAACAATAAATTCATGGCATTTTTCTACATTTATCTGTAAAAGGCGCGCAACATTTCTAGAGAGGTAAATTTTTTCATAGTATTTTTGTAAAATTATATTAAATATATCTAACGTCTAACAAAATTTTATTTTCATTATGCGCCAAGAACTCGGCATTTTTGCGTTTGTTTGTCGTGTGAAAGAAACAACTTTGTGTAAAGTTTCAGTTCAAGTTTTTCTTATATTTATTATATAGTGAACGTAATTTCATTTTCTTCGCAAGAGATATGGGCACAAGTTGAGAATAGTAGACGTTGTTTACCGAACTCTCGAAGCGCGAAGTTGAACATTCTTTACTAACTATAAGAAAAATGAAGACAACATTAGCAAAGGACGATGAGGAAGATGCATAGTGGTTATATTCAAGAGTATACGGACAGACAGGATGAATGTCTTTTCCTTCGTATCATCTTTAGTCTTTCAAGTACTATGAAAACTAATGGCTTAAACGTGTATGTTATCCCTACGATCTTTTATATAATTCACAATTCTTCTACATATCAAACAAGACAAGATCTAATGTCTGTGAAAAAATCCCGCGTATACGGCTTCTTAACTTTTATATCATTAAACATTTTCAGATATTATCACACAATTATTTCATCTTTTCTTCGTCCGTATTCTACTTTGTGTACGTGAAAGAATTCAGTTTAACGTAAAATAAATGATTTTGTAACGTCTGGAGTCATAAAAACGGACGCTGATGTGTTATCGTGTCTTTATGAAATTCAGTACTCCCTGAAATATATGTTTTCGCGAATTGAAACGAAGACAAAAAAGAGTGCCAATTTTAATATCCCTGGGACATGCACGAGACACATCTATATTATAAAGCAATAGTAGAAAAAGATTTCAAAAAATCTTAATCATATGTTTCCATGGGGACAAGAAATGTGTAATCAAAGTGATGGCAACTCAAATCTTGAATGAAAAAATCAATTCATCCTTAACTCTCTTATTTCACCCTGAAAAGAAAATGCTTTTAATTTCAATTACAATAATGCTTTAAATATTCGACAGATTTGTTTAAAAAATTTTGTCGTTGGTTCAGTGACGAAATAACATATAACAACTATCATACGTTTGTGGCAGTCAATGATAATTTTCTTCTTGAATTAACGATACTTTTTTTTTTGCGCAATGATATTTTACCAAAAATTTCACTTTTCTAAGGACTATTTTTTAACAGAGTTTCGTCTTTGTTTCAAAATTCTGCTTTTATCCATATTAAAATACTTTGAATTGTCGTCATACATAAAGCACCCTATTATCAAATGAATTCGGTGTTACGTTGTAACACGTCAACCAATTATCTTAGACAATTTGCGAATCTACTAATAAACTCGTGTAGAAAAATTGGGTTTGCGGGGGGAACTGGGGAGTATCCCAAATCTATTGTAGTAATTTAGAAATGCATTGTTATAAAACGGATAATAGGCTACCAATATTCATTAGTTTCAGACCACATTTTTTAAATAATTTTTTTAAATTGCCAGATAATTTTTTTTGCACCCGGGTAGAGTGTAGGAAATCTAAAAATAATTCGAAATTTTCTCTCCCATTATGGAACATCCGATACAAGTTAAAATTTCATAATGAACATAAGACTAACGACAATTAGCTTATCCACTGGGTTTAATTTTTTTCACATTGGTTTTTATTTGAAATTTAATTTGCAAAGGAATTTAAGAAAGCTGTTTTTATGGCAATTATAATAATAAAAAAAAAGTCACAGTTTCTTTTCACTTTTTAGAAATGCAGTTCTTGAACACGAATCTCTTGACCAGTGCAACTTCCAATTCTAAATAATTCCATCGTAACATAATTAAATGGTAGTATTAGCTTAAGAAAAGTGTAATGTTAAAGCAGTGGTTTAATTAGCACCACAAGAATGTTGTGAGACATTTGAAAAAGAAAACGCTGGGTGATTAGCGTTGTGGAAAAGTGGAACAAGGTCCTAAGTATGTGTAAAATAATTCAAAAAATTCCTTCCTGTGAGCAGGGAATAAAAAAGAATGAAAGAAAAGGAAGGAGACTGAAAGGCAAGAAATAGAGAAGTTAAAAGAATAGAGAAATCCTTGTCTAGATTTCCTATCAACTACCACTGGAATGCGAAATTATACTTTGACTGAATGACTGACTGACATTCATCTCATGAGCACTCAACCTCCTTTATTTATGCACTACACGTATATGCATCTACATACTTTTCAAACCAAATACTGAAATGCAATTATTTAATACTTTCGTGCTAAGAAAAAGGATCCAGAGGTGTGGCTGTATAAAACGACAAAAATCGTCGCATTTTCTTCGCAGTGGCTGTACAATTCTTGACGGTAAAAATAGAGTAGAAAGTAATATTTTTTATCGAGATAAGGCTCATAAATGCGATCAAAATTGTTTAACAGGAAGAGCTTCGAGCAAGTCAGGCTGTAGAAGATATTGGTAATTTGCTCTTTCAAGTCGTGTGAAACGTACTTATTAAAGGATCAACGAATTGAACAGATTCAGAAGGAGAAAATGAAACGACAACTGGATACTTTTTATTATTCTTATTCCCAGAATCCTTTCTGTGTATGTGAATGATAATACTTTTTTCTACGAAACTTTAGCAGGTTTTTTCCTTAAAGGCAGTAGCGCGTAATTCCTGAGAAAAGATACTAGGTACACTAGATTACCACCTAAGATATGTATGAATTTTTAAGAAATGGGAGGAGAAACTCAAAAAATTGAAAACCCAAACAGAAATTTTTGGCGGCAATGTAGTGGCACAGCTCGATTTACTATTAATCCACCGCGAATTTCTGGTATTGTTAACTTTTTTACTGCCACGTTTTTTTTGTACATCAAAACTTCGTAAGTTTTTGTAAAAAAAATTCATACATCTATTTGGAAAATTATAGTAGAGGAAAGGTCCGTCCAATACCTGGGCCACTAGAGTGACCGCGCCATACTCCACAGGTTAATACACAAACATTCAAGAATTACGTTGAGATTTTCATTATTTCAAAGTAAACATCGTAAGTTATCACGTGACTCTCCCAAAATCTCTCAAAATTTTTTAATTTTAATACAATACATATAAATAACTAATAAAAAATAGTTATTTACAGGGTATGCGGTATAATAGTTCGAAGCCGAAAGGTGGCGATAGAAATTCGAAATAATTACCGCGCAATTGATTAAAACATTGTGGCCAATCAGAACGTCGAAGAGGCTCCGCGGGTATGTCAAAAAATTTGGACTTCGAATCTCCTGGCAACGACGACCGTATTTTGACAGCTAGGTGTACCCCCCTCCCCCGCGACGTAACATCACCTCTCATTGGCCAAAACATTTTAATTAATCACTCGGTAATTATTCTCAATTTCGAAAAATAGTGCATAATTCTTTTTCCCCCCAAATTTTCACCCTCTACCACCTTATACCACTCTTATACCGCATCCCCTGGGTATTCTCTCTCGTGGCTAGAAAATAGTATTATTACCGTCAATATTTTCACCATACTTGAAAAATTATATGAAAAACTTATGATACTTATTGACACCTCAACGCGCAAACACGAGTTGACTCACCTTTCCCTATATACTATTTATCAAAATGTTCGAATAAACACGAGAATGGAAAAGAACCTCAAAAAGTGTCATGAGTTTATAAATTGTAAACTAATTGTTAAATAATCTCTCAGAAAGTCATACTTTGTTATTTTAGTGTACGCATAATTTGTTTAATAAGGATTTTCACAGATCAAAAAAAAATTGTCGTTGTTTAACGATTTTGTTAAAAAATGAAACGCGCGTTGAGGTGTTAATAACCTTATGTAAATCTAATATTCAGTAAGCATTTCCAAATGTTGACGGAGAAATCGAAACAGCGACATTTGTTGTTTCAACATGGTTTCTCCGATTTAAGATCTTCGCGAAATGGAACAAAGTTGAAGCTTTTTTTTAACAATTACAATTTTTACTTTTCTTTTAGGCGGTATGTGCTGGTCTTCGCGAGTAAGCAACGGCAAATGCAAGGAATTATTATCACAAGGCGTAACACGGCAAGAATGTTGCGCTTCGAATTCCGCTGCAGCTACTTCTTATTCCGAAGAAGATCTTGATAGTGGAAGTTTATTTTTTTTTCGGGTACTTGGTGGCGGTGTTGACTGCCGTCCTTGTAGAGGTAAAAATAATTCTTTGCATTATCTTTTTACATTTGAGATGCAGACATTTCGGAAATGGTGCATAAAAAAGGAACAGTTAGGGAAAGGTATAGCATTCACTTGCTGTAGATGATGAAAAAAACATTATTTGAGTTGATCCAAAAGTTCTTTCTGGTGTTGCAATGCCGTCTAACGCTAAAAATGGAAGAACTTTTGAATAGACCCAATAAAAAATATTTTGTATCACTTAAAAATCACTCAGCATTATTATATACTCTTAAAAAATACAGCTTCAAAATTGGAACATAAAATATTTATGTGTACTCAGATGGTTAAGGGGGGATTGCGGTGTAACAGGTTCAAAAAATCGTACTTGTAACAATACAAATTCTTGAAAAATCTATTCTCTCTCACTGTGACTTTTGTATCAATTAGTTTGAACATTATGGTCTTGTTCGAGAGTTATCAATAAAAAAGAGATCTTTTAATCGATCGAAAATTCCTATGCTTTCAGAAACTTGTGCAGAGGTACGTTGCGAAGAAGGAAAAAAGTGTGTAGTGCGTAGAGGCAGACCAAGATGTGTCTGCAGTCCAGAATGTAAAGGACCAAGGGGCGGTGGTCCTGTTTGTGGCACTGACGGTAGAAGTTATAGAAGCCTCTGTAGGTTGAAAAAACGAGCTTGTAAAAAAGGAAGTCACGAACTTGCTGTTGCATACAACGGACATTGTCAAAGTGAGTAAACTAAATTCGTTTCTTGTCAAAACTTCTATATTTTTAAGAATAAGACTAATAAATTGAAAGCACTGTTAGCAGGAAAAGTAGAATAATGAGTTGATAATTTTTCTTTAAGCAGTCCCGAATCATGATTCCAGCAGTTCCTAGCAAATTCTTGATAAACTTATTCTTTATACATAGAAAGTATGTATCAAAGCAAAAATTTGTTTTAACGCCTTTGAAGGAAATATTTGGATAACGCAAAAAAAAATAGTTACAAATACCCCTAATTTAATCAAATTAGCGGAGGATTTTTTCAAACTAGTTGATATCCGATTAAAGTCGTTTTATTGCCGTGAATAGGTTAAACACAGCTTAACATCAAATAAAACGAAATCAACATTGCAACAAACCACACGAGAAGTTGATTTGCAATCGCCTTTAACCAGATAAAACGATTTATGCTACCTCAAACCATATGAAAGTAGATTAAAAAGATGTAAATTGAGTTTACCTTCGATGACAGTGTTGCTCCACTCGGGGAAATATATGTACATACACAAGCTTGTCAGATACACGATTCTGGGATGTTTTGAAAGATAATTTTGATATGTCAGAAAAACAATATGTATCAGTCTCAAATGTAGTTCCGCGACATTTCTGAATTTCATGTCAAAAAGTGAATTAGAAACTTACCATCGATATAAAAAATACCGATTCGCACCAGAAACATTTACAGAATAAAACAATGTCTAGGAAGAATCGCACATATATGAGCGGTTTGTTTTAAAAGTGGCCCAAGTCCATTTGTGAATTTTTTCTTGTTAACTGTGGTAACATTTGCCACTTGACATTAGCTGTCATAAAAAACATTTTGCGAAATTCATAAAAAATTGGACTTGGGCCACTTTCAAAATAATCGGCTCATATATGAGCCGTTCAGTGCACAAATAGATTAACTCCATAAAAAATGAAGTTGACAAAAATAATAAAATAGCACATATTTCTTTTTAAAATCCTTTTTAAATAACAAATTTAAAAAATGGAGTTAATCGATTTGTGCATTGAACAGCTCATATATTCCTGCATTCCTAGAACAAATTTTCAAATAGTAAATGCGTTTAAGCTGCAAAGAAGTAAGTATTTTCCTCATTAAAAGAAATTGCAAAATTACTATACAAAGTGAATCTTTCAACCCCGTTTTTGACATTTTATTTTGTATTTTCTCTGTTATTTAAGAAAGGCCAAGATGTTCTCACAATTCGTCAAAAATTTGCGTTTTTGTTATGAATTTCTAGGAGTTTTCGGAAGGTCATAACTGTGTTACCATAACTATCTTACGGTAAATGGCAATTTCATGAAAGATTGTAATGTTTGGCGCAATTCCTCTGACTTTTTGTAAATATTTTAATGTCAATCTTCTAATAAAAATATAAACGTGTTATATTTTGGTAACTCTACGAAAAATTTATCCGCCTTCTTCAATTGACAAGGGTAGCTGCGCCATTAGGTAAAAATTATTGCATACGCCTTAATGGTAATTAACCGTTTAAGTGCTGAGCGGCGCGATCGCGCTTTTGCTGTCTCGTGTCCAAAAATGCCAGCATTTTGGAAATACGAAACGAAAAGAAAGCTTGCGCGCCGCTTGGCAATTTTGGATTCGGAAACAACAAGGACCCTTGGCACTCAAACGGTTATGAATTTTTTGTTAATTATTTTAGTGTCGGTCAGACAGGAAAGAATCTGCTCACATGGAATTCGAAGTTTTCTTCAGACTGTAAAATTATATACCACAGTGTCGAAAAATGTTAATCCCAGTATAAAAGAAAAAATACATTCAATCACCTTTCTAACGCAGTAAATTTTAGAGTAATTCGATTTTTCCGCCCCGTCGTGGTAAAATATCCGCTTCGCGGAATGATCAAAGAGGAGAGAGAAGGAAGTAGTTTTCAGAGTTGATTAAATACGAATACGAGAAAAGCCTGTTGTTTTGGTCAATTGAAATTTGATCAAAGCGGGAAATATAAGAAAAAAACGATGCTTCTGTGCATCGTTCGATGTTACGTCGTTTCTCGGTCGTTGTTTAAAGTTTCTGACGTTGAATCGTCTGTTTAACTAAATGTGACAACTCTTGGAGTCTGTGTTATAACCATGCTCAAGAAGAAAACCAATGTAAAACGATCCCTACGAAGTGGCCGCATACGGTTGGATAAGAAGTGAACTAGCGATCGTATACCGCCTATATACATACATATAAAGCCTAACCGATAGATGACGATAATGATCAAGTTACTACTTCTTTCCCATTCTCCCGCAATCATTTTCTTACACACTTTAATCGATTATATGTTTACCATACGTTTATATATTAAATTTGTTATTTTTTTTTTGCATTATCAGTATGTAATATTTATCATTTTATGGAACAGTAAAATCGTGAAATTACTAAAATTTATATATTTACAACTTGCGGAAGTGTCACTATTTGATTAATAAAAGAATATTTCAAGTAAATATTTTAGAATTGTGTAATTGGATACACTAAAGTCAATAAACAAACTACGTTATCTCATAAGCAACGCATTTTTTGAATAACGATGACTTCTGTGGTAAAAATACATCGATAATTTGAAATACCGGGGTATAAAAAAAAACTGTTAACGTTATCTGTCTTGTACCCACTGCCAAGAGGCTGGATCATTAATTTACTGAACGTAATCCTATTTTTTTTTGGTACTTCCTGTCACATTTCTATTTATACGATCAGGTTTGGAATTTTGCTTACTAAACGAATAATTAAGTCGTTCATTTTGAAAGTGGCCTAAGTCCATTTTTTAGTTTTTTGTTAACTGTACTAACATGTGCCCCTTGATATTAGTTTTGATAAAAAACCATTTTGAAAAAATAAAAAAAAACTGGATTTAGGCCACTTTCAAAATGAACGGCTCAATTATTTAATAAAGTAGAGACTCCGAGTATTGTATTAGAAGTTTTTCGAATTTGTCGATGACCTGGAACAGTAAAACAATTCGCCGTCCACGTAAAGGGCCAAAGATGTCGATGGTGAGCGCGAAAGATATGCTTCCATTCGCAGGATGTTAATTCGCGAAGGAGTAAGAAACGTCAGTTTACAAAAGTTTTCCAAAAGTTATCCGTTTATGGCAATCGCAGAGGTTTAATTTCTGCTGCAACAGTATAGAAAAAATCTTCCGTTATAAAAAAAAATGCTACGTATAAACGAAAGCGAGTTCCAATTGTTTTGCTTTTTTTTTGTTAACCTTTTAAGGACGGGACTGGTCGATATTTCGACCACGCAAGTATCATAATATTTTCGAGTTGTTTTGAGGATAACATTTCTTGCGAATGCCATTCGTGTTAGACACGGATATTTTTCTGCGTCCAACGCATACAAAAACGCGAGGATACCATTTTCGGGCTAAAATATAAGAAGCAATGAATTTGACCTTGGAATGCAATTTTTAAGGTGAAGGATGTCTCCTGGAGATTTTTCATTATTTTTTTCGTATTCAGCGCATCCAATTACGTAGGAAAGCACTCCTAACTCGCCAAATCAAATTTTTAACTTTGGACTTTACGTTGCAGACGGCAGTGGTCGAGATTTCGACCACCAATTTTGTCAGATAATCGACGTGACGAATTCTTTGATTTTATGTACAAATATCGAGTAAAAAAAAGTCGAACTTTAACGTAAAAATCCCCGTTCTCTAAAAGCTAATATTACTATGTATACATATAGAGAAATTTAGAGGTTCAATTTGATACACGGAAAAAAAATGATTGACGTAACAGCAAAATTATTGTGGACTACCACAAACATGTGATAGTTAATCGTGTTTTATTACTGAACCAATGACAAAATTCATTAAATAAAACTATCGTATATTTGACGCTTCGTTATTGCTATTGAATCAATTTTATATTTTTCAATTAGACTACCACGCAATTAGTAACAAATATGATAACATTATTATCGAATAAAAAAGTAGAAAATCATTAATAGAAAGGGAAAGAAAGGTTTTATTCCAAATATACGAATTGTAAGTGAAACTTCTCTGCCTTCTGTCACGGAAAATATATCGTAATTTTTTTCATCATAATTAAAAGCGCATTATTTCCATAGATTCTAAAACACATAATAATACCTAAAACGTAACCTTCCGATAAGCACAGTATATAATGCGTAGATTTTTTCGTGGAATTTAATTTTCATTTCGGTAGGCATCAAAACTAACAGGTGTCAAAAGTAACATCAATGATATTAACGCTATCTGTTAGATAATAATTAAAACCTGTACAAGCTGTTAGGTAGTAAATAAAAATCTTAAGGGGGTCGTCTAGTGTGAAGGCTGTTTTTTAAATGCTTTTTTGGGGAATTTTTTTTTGACAAACCACTTAAATAAAATAATTTATAAATTGTATATCGTTTTTATTAACATTTAAACAAACTTTGTGAATTTTTCGAAGTCAATATATTGAATATAAACGCCCAACAGGAACACATAAAAAAGAGGTGCTCCACTGCTGCCATGATTCCGGCCGTTTCGCTCATCTGAAATCAAAAAACCAAACGTCATTTTAATTGTGAGACTTGAGGCTCTACATGGAACTGAAATAAAGTCAGAATTCCAAAAAATAATTTTTTTTTTACGCTTTTAGAAAAAAATTCTTTTCGAAAAGCGTAAAAAAAAATTATTTTTTGGAAAAAAACAGCCTTCACACTAGACGACTCCCTTAACGCCTCATGGAAAATAAAAGCACGCAAAAAATAGTGGCTTGGTGTAAATATTACCTCATTGCAATGATATCGTTGACGTTACTTTTTACACCCGTTACTTTTGATACCGATCTCCCCTACAATTCGACAATGAACAAAAAATGCCGATTCATCTTGCAACGTCGGTTTCATAGAAATCGAGGTGCAATACCGTGACAATATCTTGTCACGAGTTCCATTTCGTTACCATTCAATAGTTTTTGCTCAAACGTTTGTATCCTTATGAATCGCTTTTCCAATTACGATAATCCCATGCAAGCACTGGCAGAGAAGCGATACTTTGAATTATGATACGATAAAAAATATGATTCACGGGGTTGGTTATCATCGCGTGTAATAACGTGTAAAGTGTCAAGCAGGTTCGTGCGCTCGAGTACGTTGTGGCCAGGGAAGAAGTTGCGTTTTGGATCAAAATCTAAGCCCGCATTGCGTAAGATGTACAAGAAGATGCCCACAACCACTGTCTCCACAATATCCTCTGCATCCAGTTTGCGGAGTCGACGGAAATACTTACAAGAGTGCTTGCCACTTACGACAAGCAGCATGCATCTTCGGACGCGCCATTCCCATCGCTTATAGAGGACACTGCAACGGTAAGTCGCGATTTTAATTACAGCCGCTATTTTTACCTTAATTATAACTTTATGGTTCTCGATTATGAAGTAATATTTATATATTAGTCTCACCCATAAACCACTGATAAATGTAAATGGCAATTAATGGCACGCTGTACAAGAAACGGTAATTAGTTCTAAGCTATGTGCGGAAAAGTGCACACACCGAGCTCTGGTCTGCAAAAAGTATCGTCTATATGGTAACAGTTATGCAGACTTAGTGTCATAAAGAAAATCGTATATGCAAATTCACCATATGGGACAACAATTGGTAGGGGAGACCGATATCGAAAGTAACAGGTGTTAAAAGTAACGTCAATGATATTAACCCTATCTGTTGGGTAATAATTGCACCAAGGCACTATTTTCTCTCGTGCTGTTATTTTTTATGGGGTGCTCGGGGTTTTTTATTTACTGCCTAACAGATAGCGTTAATATCATTGATACTATTTTTGGCACCTGTTACTTTCGATGCCGGTTCCCTTACGTTTCATTCTTAGAAAATAAGGAAGTGCAGCACCGTTGAAGGATTATTGACAATTTGCAGTGCCAAAGCATCTAAAAAAACTATTAACGTTATCAATTTTGTAGTAACGCAGATGAAGCGAATAATTTTTGACCGGTGAGATTTGTGGAAGAAACGTATCGGTCGTTTGCAGCTTAACCCACTGGGAAGAAGCTGGGTCGTTATTTTTCAGAACATAATACTACTTTTTTGGTACTTCCTGTCGCATTTCTACTTTTGTCGATAAAGCTTGGAAATTTGTTACTAAACGAATAATTGTTTGATAAAGCAGAAACTTCGATCGTTATTTCGGAGCTTTTTTGATTTTGTCGATAACGTAGAACAGCGAAAAAATTCGTCGTCGATACGAACGACCCAAGTTGCCTATGGTAAGTGCGAAAGATATGCTTGCATCCACAGAGGGTTAATTTACGAAGGAGTAATAAACATCAGAATATAATAATTTTGCAAAAGGTATCCTTTTGTGGCTTGAAGTGAATTATGTAATCTACTCGTTTACATATTAATTCTATTATGTCCTCTCAGTATTACCAGAATTTCGAGAATACAAAATGTAACATAAATTATCATGTTATTGTATCATTGTCTTAATTCGAAAAACTGAAGATCAACGTAATTTCTAATAGTCCGAAGCCTTGCGAGTTAGTAATGGCTTTTCTTCGCTTTGATTTCGCAATAATTGCTCTATTCGCAATTAATACGTTGAGCGTCACACCGGATTTGCGTGACTCCCTATTCACGCCGCATGGGCCGCGATAGTACACACTACTACATTTATTATGACTGGAGCGGCCTGAACCGAAATTTTGAATATGCTGCATTTCTACTCTTCTTTAACTACAATTCTCTGGAATTAGTAGTAAAGTTAGCAGTAGTAAAAATTAGTAGTTCTGGAAATAACGCGCCGGTCACACGGGGTCGTAATGACCCAAGCCATGTTTAAACGTGTGCCGCGTTGCCGGTGTCGTTCCGAACGACTCAGAAAAATTCAGGATATTAGTTTGAACCTTTTAGAACGAGAATATCATGGCAAACAATTTTTATCAAATTTTCAAATTGGCGAAAAAAAATCCGCAAGGAGGCAATTCGTAAAAAAAAACACTTTTTGCGCTTGGGGTCATTTTAACCCCTGGTGACCTCTAAGGGTTAATTATACATTTATCGCACTACCGTGACTATTAAAATACTCCAGACAATAATGTGTTATTCACGAACGTAAAGAATTCATAAAGATTCAAAGCTGTAGATCGAAATGCTTTTAAATTGATATTGTCATAAAAATGTCATATCTTTTCTGAAATCTTTATCAGAGTTCTGGTACTTCTAACACATTTTACAGACAAATATCGATCCATTTTTCGATATGACTGTGCATTTTCAAATATTACCATCTGAAAACAAGGAGTCGAGGTACAGTTTAAATAATAATGAAGTGATTTATATTTCCTTAACCCTAGAACAGCACACCTCCAAACTCGAACGTAAAGAGCGTAATCGATTTTCCAAAAAAGGTATTCATTTTGAAAAATGAAGGGTGTGATTTTTAAAGAATTACTAATTTTCATAATATCGCACATAATTACAGATTTGGAGTTCGGACAATTTTCGATTTTGGACAATGGAGTTCGAAAATCGCGTGGGGTCATATTGACCCCATGTGCTGTTCTAGGATTAATACTCTCGGCGATGAATTATTTTTAAAGTTTTCAATACGGTCATGTTTTTCGCGAATATGGTTCTAGCGAATGGGTC
This sequence comes from Gasteruption jaculator, assembly GCA_949825005.1. NCBI lineage: Eukaryota > Metazoa > Arthropoda > Insecta > Hymenoptera > Gasteruptiidae > Gasteruption > Gasteruption jaculator. The sequence continues at coordinate 4,038,602 of OX463761.1, forward strand.
AGTCACAACACGAACATACATCTTACGGCGAAGTAAGAGGAGGATGCGATGCTACAATCTAACAATTAAATGTCGAAAATTGATTAATAGTCCAAAAAATTCCTGAATATGACTTCTTTCCCTCACTCTGACTGAAAAAATACGCGATAATTTAAAAAATGTAAAATACTGAAGTGAAGATTCTTAAAGTGCAAAGTTTCTAACGATAAGTGAAGAACACAAAGTAAAAGGTCTTTTCTATACAATGACTCATTCGGTTTTCAAAAATCCTTATTAACCCCTTACACTGATGTCAAGTTTGACTGCAGCAATTTTATTACACAGTTGTAATTTATAAGGACACGATTTCTAATGTTCTCACAATCAACATTCGCCTAAACCCTTTTTTTCTCCTCACAACAAACATATGTTCATTTTTTAAACAGCTCTTTTTCCTCAAGACATTAAGAACATTCCGTTGTTTCATAATAAAGGTTGAAACGCAAACAGCGGGTTATATTCCTAAAAAAAAAAAGAAGGAATCAAAGTTTCTCTTTTTTGGGTCCTTTTCGCCCAAAAACAAGTCTTAATTTTCTAAAGTATTTCCTCTAAAAATCTTTTATAAAAGCTTTACGAAGAGGATTAAAACATAAACAACAAGTCCTTGCACGCATAAAAAAAGAAGGAGTAAAAGAAGGATCAATTTTTCGAAGGAGATAGACGGAGAAGGAGGGAAAGAGAGAAAGATACACGTGTATTCGATATATAAATGGAAGGGAATCGGCGGGTTACTTTTGTACATACAGTAGCAAGGAATTAATATCAATATATTTCAACTCATAACCACAGAGCAGCTTGGATCGTATGTTATTTATTTGGTTGAAGTCCAACACAAGCCTTGCTCTCGACTCTTTTTTTTTTCTATATAAGTAATAAAAATACAAAAAAAAAGGTAGAAATCAAGGGAGAGGGGGAATTTTAAAAGATATATGAAAGAAAGAAAAGGACCTGATGATACCGATGGGTTATAAGGCCCCTCTGGCAGCAATACTTAACTGAACGAACGGTGTCATTAAAAACGAATAACATAGCCAGCACTCGAATGTATCCTCGCGACGCGCCAGTATTAAAAAAAAGGACAAGAACAAATGTAGTATATTAATGTTAAATCGCAGGGACTCTCATTCTTATTCGATTAAGAGTCATTCTGGATTCGCAGGTCCCAAAACCCATTTTTATATATTTGTTTATCTTTTACGTATACTGGGAGTGACGGTGGTACCTGCTGCCTCCATCGTTGTGGATATACAGCGAAAATAATTAATTCCTCCCACTTGAACAGATCCTCTGATTTATTAGTGAGAAAATACGTAAACGGTTTTGTCTACCGAATGTTTGGAGAATGCCGAAATAGGGGGATTCTATGAAAGTAAATTCGATTTGCTAGTTGAAAATAGCACGAAGAGAAAAGATTGAGTGACTTGAGGTGAATGTCCCTACTTGGAACTCCTTAAGCTCAAGTAGTGACTAGTGGCGAAAATAGTTTTTGCGTACAAACAAATTAACGTGGAATGTATAGTGAATTTTAACGGGTACACAAATTTTGGCTACTAAAAAGAAGGTAAACATACTTTGGACCTACTGCCGAAGGCTCAAAGTTACCAGACGCTCAACAACTATGAGTACCATTTGCATTTTGGAAAAATATTTCATACGAAAGAATGTTAAACGGAAATATGAAGTGACAACTTCAGCGAAGATATAACAATCAAGGCAATAAAAAAAAAGCACGTAATTCGAAACATGATTTTTAGTCACGAAATTATCCGAGTATGAATGAAATAGAATTGGCACTCGAACATCAGAGAAATTGACGTCAAACTACATTTGCGTATTCATTCTAGTATAGTGGAAGGAAAGTTAATCGACATGGATCTGTTTTTAGGTAATTGCATTTTCATACGTCAACCGTGATATCGTGCCTCGTCCGTTGGATACATATGCGCAATTGTTTTATATAAGCATTTCTACCGACTACCTCTCGAATGTTTGCGAAATTATTTTTCGAATATTATATCATGTCACATTGTATCGAAAATTTTTAACAGTTTGAATTTTTGTACCGCAACGCGCGCGTTATCTTCTGCAAATATTAATAACAGTGTTTTTTTTTTCATATGCATACATAGTGGACGGTAAAGTTAATAGCTCGTAGATTCTGAAAAGAAAATCACACACTTGACCATAATTTCCTAGACTGGCTTAAATTGGTGGATAATATATATAAAAAATTGTAAATCAGATTTTAAAATACAGAATATTGAGAAATTTTATTGTTGAATGGAATTCTTCGCGTTTCAAAAACTAAAATCAATATTCACTTACCATTCAATCGATTCATTAATTGAAATATTTTATTTCATTTCTGGAGAGTTTGTTGTATCGATGTTTCAATAACTTCTCATTAGGAACAAACTTCAAATTCACAAAATTTGAAACTATTATAATTTTTCTGTATTACTTGAAAAATACATATTGAATTATTTGTAAAGAAAAAAGAGTTACAATTTAACTGATTTCCAACAGAATTTTTCTGGGATTCTAACATTTCGACGTTTCGATAAACCGACATCGGCAAACAAATTTCGAGCTACTGCAATTTTCCAGTACTACTGGAAATACACAAAATCAATTCGTCAAGAAAAAAGAGCTTTCAAAACTAATTGTATTGGTTTCCATTGCCATTCAAATATCACATTACCATTCAACTCATAAAATTGAACATTTTCTGCAAGACGACGTCTTCATCGCGCCAATGTGAAAAAAACGAATGTTTTACGAACCTTTAATTCCTACGACATGCCAATTTATGCATGTTCTACGTTCATACGACTTGATTTGCCGTTGCGTGAATAAAAAAAGAATTTTGTTCAACTTTTAGTAAATTCAAAACGCAGAAACTGTCCACACGGAGACGCAATTGATCCTTTTTTTTGTAGCTCAAAAAATGTCCCGAAGTTTGCACTTTTTGGAACCATTACTGCCTCAAATTAAGATTCATAATTTTTTATGCTCCAGGCTCAGAGAAATGAGAGTTTAATAAAACATCAATGAATTGTAAAGCTGAGGAAATCAAAAAGGGAAGAGTAAAGTTATTTAGCTTTTTTGCATTGAAATGGGGCGTTATTGTTATCGTATACGAGTTGCATGGACCCACACCCGTTTTATAGACAGATGCCGTAAAGTTACGAAGAAATGGGTATATGTCTTTAAAGGGAGAATAATAAAATTCCGTGGCAGGAGTGTGGGTTAAGGATTTTTCGTGTCCTTAAAGTTGTCGTCTCTTCTTCTTCTGCTTCTTCTTCTTCTTCTTCTGCAAAGGAAAAAATAAATAAACAAATGTACAAAAAGAGGGAGTTCTGGTAGAAGACCATTGGCGAAAAGGCCCTACGTAACATCGTAAAAGTTCCAGCCGTATTCCCTTTTTTTCGAATTGGAATGCGGAATTCGGCTGATTTGGATATGGAATAAAAGTATTTTTATAGCCATTTTTAAGAAAGTTCTCCAAAGTCAAAAGATGCAATTTAAACTTAATTACATTCTGCCAACGTCATTTTACCTTACTCCTCTTTGCCATTTTTTTTTTCAAAACAAAAAGCTTGAATAAAAAAATAGTAGATACATAAGAAACTAACCAATTACATCGTGAAACGATCGGAACTGACAATTCTTAAATCGGTGTTCCGTTCTTCTTTGCGTGACGAGCAAAAGACTTGTCTTCTTTTTAAGAAGTCTTCTTGTTAGAAAAGTTTCCTTTTCCTGTTCTTTAAGGATTTACACATCCTTTATTATTTCTCTGTTATACTAACGGTTTCTTTACATTTATTCTTTTCCTTCTTTATTTTGATTTCCTTTTTCATCTCTTTTTTATTTTTCCCCATTTACATTTTTTTTTCTTCACATCATTAACTTTTTTATAGTTACAAACCTTTGATATAACAACAAAGTCTCTGAATACTCGCAACGAGCGCACATTTTGTTCCAAGAATAAAATTTACATTTGACTTATTATGTATAATCCGTACACATCAATTGAATGGGTCACCAATTAATCAAAACCAAACAATTATTATTGCACTATCACGATATTTTTTTTTATTGTCGGGGGTTTTTGATGATTAGAAATTTTAGTAATTAGTAATTAGAAAAGTATTCAGGAAGCATTTATTTTAGGTACTTGCTATTTTAGTGTAACAGGTGTGAAAAATATTGAGTTACATTTTATGACGGAACCAAATTTTCCTAAATTTACGTTTCGCATGGCGGGGAAGGGAATATGAAATTATAATACTGGATTTTATAATAATCATTGTTATTATTATAATTACCAATTTTCCCCCGAGTATGTGCGCTGAAGATCTGAGAAAAATGGAGAGTGGCATTTTTTTAATTACAGCAACTTTTTCAATTTTTCAATTCTTATAATTTATCAAACTTCACCTTCAACTCACTGTCATTGTTAATTTGTTATTTCTGCTATTGTCATTACCTTTTTGTTGTTACTGTTTTACTATTCTATTTTTATATCCTTACTATGTATGTGCACAAATCTATTACTTTATTGTATTCGTACTTGGCCCCAAAGGATTCCAGGGCCTGGTAAATTAAATTAAATAAAAAAAAACAGAAAATATATAATTCAGTGTTATATTTAATATTTGTACGATTTTTCTTGTTAATTAGGACGCGTCCTGTATCGTCACAGAAGAGTTTCTATTAATCTTCATTTATAGTCAAAATTAGTAAATGCGCGGCAACAACTCGATACTACACACAAGGAAGGAGAATAGAAAAAAATTTGGGAAAATAAAGTATTCTGTGATAAATTTTAACTTGAAATTAATTAGAAGTAATTTTTTAACTGTCTCAATCTATTTTTAGAATTATTTTTGAGATGTTTTCACGACCGTGTTTTTTAAACTTCACTTATCGTGTTTACGATAAACCGTTAGCGGTGTCAAAATAAACCCATTTGTTTTCCAGTAAATAACTTTTTCTTCTTCCTTTACTTGTTTGTCGCGTTCCACTTGGTCCTTTTTCAAACGAACCAGCGGATTTTGAAGAGTGGGATTTCCATTTTTAGATTTTCGTAAAATTGCTAATTTCGCGGTGAAGAAGAGGTAAAAGCTACGAAAGGAACTTCCGGTAGTGGGCGATGAACTAAACGCGCGTATAAAAGTTTTATTGCGGTAATGCCCATTTCATATAAATGCAAAAAGTGCATGCGTATGTAAAGTATATGATCCATCTACACGTACAACATATGTTCATCCACACGTGAATTCCTCGAAGTGGTGCCACTTTTCGAATGGGATATGTGTTGCTGAAAATAACATATCCTACACATCTTTCAACGTGCACGTATCGGTGAAACATATGTACATGTTTATCTCGAGTTTACACATATATAAGAAAAGATATATGTAAGAAGGGAAGAACTAACGTGTGTTACCAAAAGAAAGTACGTGTACGCACGTTACGTATGTCCCGTGTAAGATGTTGAAAAAAATATTTCCATCTCTTACAATTTTGTGGAATATACTTTCGCAAGTAGCAGAAATTTATTTTCTCGAACATTCTCTCTCGTTTTCAAGTTCACCGTTATGCAGCTGCCAAAATAACATCCTTCGTGTTATTTTACAGAGTTACGAAAGCTCATGCATTGCTCGCATTTCTCTCGAAAAATCTCTCATATTTTAAGCCGAAAATCACGAAAGCTAGAACAGAAAATTGTAGATAATACGGTTTTTCTGCAATTTTCTGATTTTCGAGCGAAACCGGAATTTGTAGTATGCAAAAACTTTAAAGAATTTCCTGTTTGACAGGGGTAACGTCATAACACGTATTTTTGAACTAAGAGAATTTCTTCGCTGTTCTCATAAATTTTCTTTATAACATCAATTCCGATAATACGTAGAGGCAGAGACAGAATCCTTATCTTGTCATAGTTTTGTTTTTTTTTTTCGTCTACAATAATATATAAATTATTTCTTTCGCAGGAGTGCCATACCCTTCCAATAAAATAAATTCATGTCACATAATTATGTGTACATATTTCTCGCATTTTCTTCTTTAATTTGTGTTTTTTCACGACTTTGAACTGTTACATCGATTAAGTAATAGTATTATCATACACCTATTTGATTATTACTACTCTTTATTTCTATTTCTTGACGAAAAAAAAACTAAAAATAACATTTATACAAATTATAATTAAAAAACGAAATGCATACATTGAAATTTATTTTTTAAATTATTCCACTATCAATATTTGCTATTTTTCAGCTATTTAACTTGACGTCCTCAAATAAAAGTGAACCTCGGCTACAAAGGATTAAGTCTTTGCGGACGAGTGTCGGCAAATAGCCGCCCGAAAACTCTTATAAATTTTGTTTTCCAATTTTTAGATCCGAGGGGTGTTCGATAGGTTATGTTTCCCATGATTCCACGGAAAATATCGAGTAGATCGATCGAACGTTTAGAAAAAGGGATTGAAAAGCGACTACTTTGTCTTTAAAGGGACCGTTAGTAGTTCAAAATCGGATTAACTGAAAACTCTTTTGAATTTCATTAAATCCCCTATTTTTTATAATAAATTTCAATTCGGAACAATTTTTCGCCTAGAAAAATTTGCGTTCAAGTTTCATCTAGGAGCTCACTATTCGGAGGCGCAAGAAAATGCAATACACCCTGTTTTCAGATTATAACAATTTTTGTCAAGTAATATTGTTCGATAATTTTTTCTTCTGTTTCAAATATAACAAATTTGTGAAATTATACTGATACAATTCTTAACCGTTTGAGTATCAAGCGGCGCAATCGCGCTTCTTCTGTACCATGTCCAAAAATGCTAGCATTTTTGAAATAAGGAATAAAAAGAGCGCTATCGCGCCGCTTGGCAATTTTTTATTTGGAAACAAAAAAAGACTATGGCACTCAAACGGTTAAGGTAGGTGTCTAGTCTAAAGAGCGAAAAACAAGCTTATTTTCGAAAACGTTTTTCTCAGTTTCTTTATTCGATATTACAATTGCAAAATTTTCTAGGACATAATTCTATTCTTATCGAATGGAAAAAAAATGGTTTACATCGTCCAGCGTTTTTTTTCCAATTTTCTTAAGGCGCCAAAGTCGAGTTCTTAATAAAAAGGTGTTCCAATGGCGGACCAACAATCTTCGGATCGGAATGTTTGAAACAAAAATAGGAAAAAACTTTTTAAAGAGGAAGGTTTGTCACATGGTAATTCACCACCGTTTGCCAAAAATCGATAATAGAAAAAAAAATGGCGGCTAATTGAAAAACACTGTACGAAAATCGACATATTTTTGCACCGTTTGCGTCCTGTAAATTTTTATATTATAAATTTCTTTCCAAAAATCTGACGAATTACCATACAAAACACCTTAATAAAGAATCGTACAAAGTTTCATCAAAATCGATGCAGTGGTTGCGGAGATTGTTTGTCCGCCATGGGAACACCTTTTTATTGAGGACTCGACTTTGGCACCTTCTGAAAATTGAAAAAAAAAATGCTGGACGATGTAAATCATTTTTTTCCCATTCGATAAGGATAGGTCCTATTATGTCCTAGAAAATGTTGTAATTGTAATGTCTAACACTAGAACTACCGACAGTTGAGACGTAGTTATCTCCACTTAAAAAAAAGACTATTATTTTAAATGAATAAAACAAAATTGAAGTTCATTATATTAGTCCTTTAGCTATCTTTCCAAAAATCATTACATTATTGCGAAGAAAAAATGTAACATGAAGTAGGATAATACAGTAAAATTGTAAAACCAGTCAAAATGACTGGTGTGGTAGTTCTAGTGCTAATAAAGAAGCTGAGAAAAACGTTTTCAAAAATAAGCTTGTTTTTTCGCTCTCTAGACTAGACACCTACCTTAAATTGTAGGACGACGTGATAAAAGTTACTGTAACGTTATGAAATTTACTATTCAGCAAATAATAGTTTTCGCGTCATCTTTTCTTCTACGTCGTTTTTTCGTATTTCAGAGTATCGTAATACTTCATAAAAGAAAGGAGACGTCGGAAAAATAAAATTACTAAATACCTAGTTGTATAATCAATAAATGAACATTCGCACAAAGCAAAAAGGTATCGCAATAAAAATAAAAAAGGAGAGATAGAGGAATGGTGATCGATACATCGTGAAATCAGTAACGACGAGTTATTTTTAGAATCTCGCGGACCAAGAAGCAACAAAATGCGAGAGTAGCTATATCGTAAACGTAAAAGACCGCGGGTCTCGAGTTCCAAACTTGAACGTGTGCAGGTTGCGTGGGCGCGCTTCGTTTCTCCTGCGTGAGGTTGAATGACCGAAAGGCAAGGACGTCAGAAGGACATACGAACGATTGCATGTATGAACGCATCGCAATTTTTTCAGTGCCGAAAATTTTCAGATTTTTTTTTTAAATTTTCTTCCATTACCAAGAAAAAGACGAAATGAAAGAAAATAATAATTTTTACTTTAGTACTACTATAAATTTTACTACAAATATTACACAAATTTGTTTCCTTTTCCGAAATGAAATTATAGAAATTCAAGAGAATGAAAAAATACTCTTAAAACCTGAAAAAAATTGTTTTTTTTGCTGCCAATCGAGTGTACGACAGTGTATAGTCGAAATAAAAAAATCTCGTTCCGCGCTAAAAAAAAATCATTTTTATTTTTGGTCCCCTCCATTACCAAGAAAAAGACGAAACATAAAAAAATAATGAACTCCATTAAGTTACGGTAATTTTTACCGCAAATGCTATTCTAATTTGTTTTTTTTTCCGATATGATATTATGGAAATTCAAAAGCATGGAAAACGCTCTGAAAACATGAAGAAACTACCTTTTTGTTACCAATCCTGGTCACAAACTCCTTATAACAATTTCTCCCTTAATTCTCACTCTGCATAGTCATGCGTGACTAGGTCGTAAGTTTAACCCTTTGACTGCTAATGGCGTATATATACGCTTTGACAAGTTCATCAATATATATATATACGAAAGGCGCATATATGCGTCCTTAATGACTGGCATCTGAATATTGCCGCATATATTGATAGTTTCGTGCAAGAGTAAGCAGCACTCCAAGGGTTAATGCATAGGAGTATGCACGGAAAAAAATTTTTCTATATACGTTTATGTTTATTGTGTTACCTCAAAACTCAATAAATTTTTACAATCGCTGTTATATTAATTTCTCTAGAGTTATGCATATTTTCTGATATACTTTTGAATACGTATGCACGTTTTCAACCTCCAGAAAGATAAAGTTTGACAACTCGAGGTCCGGTTATGACATATTTGAGAGGAATTAAATTTCAATTAGCGAAACTTTTAGGTTCAATGTCATGTGTGGAGAAACTGTCAAGGTGCGAGCTCAAAAGATCGTTATCGAAAGGTAATTTTGCACAAAATAAAGATAGATTGATATCAAGTGAAATTGTTATAGGGAGGTCTTACTGTTGAATAAAAATACTTTTGGTTCAAAAATAACCTTAGCGTCCTTTACAACTGTTATAACTGCGGGTCTACATATCATTTGCAATAACGATAATGTGGTCATTTTTGTCCTGTATATAAAAATTGGACCCTGCAACTGCTTAAGCATCTTAAAAATTAAGGATACAAGGTCTGTGATTATCCTTATCGAAATTGGATCGTGTGTCGCTTTACCTTTCAATAATGGATACATTAGCAGAACGACGGGAAAATGATTTTTTGGAAGAAATATCCCACTTAGCAGTGAAACAACACTTTATCGATACAGTAATACGAAAGCTGTAGGAGAACATTATACAACACTGTTACAAAACAGCTGCATCCCTGTTATTACAACATTTGTTTACACATTCACGAGTAGAGATTTTTTATACAAATGTTACGCGAACGTTACTAGAAAGTAACGTTTGCGTAACATGTCTGTAGATCAAGGTTACAGTGCTATCGCTATACAGGGTGTGCGGTATAAGAGTTCGAAGCCAAAAGGTGGCGGTGGAGGGTGAAAATTTCGGAAAAAAAACGTTATGTACCATTTTTCGAAATTTCAAATAATTATCGAGTAATTAATTGAAATGTTTTGACCAATCTAAGGTGGTATCACGTTGCGGGGGGCGAGGGGGTATCTCTAGCTGTCAAAATATGGTCGTCGTTGCTAGGATATTTGTGCCCATAATTATGAAAGTGGTCTAAGTCAAGATTTGAAAAAGATGAGATCTTCAGTTATCTCGCATCATTTTATCTTGCAATACATTTTTTTTTCTTTATTAATCAAGACCGATGAAACTCCAGCTTTCAATGTTGCAGAATGTGAAAACGTTTTTTGTTTTATTTAAGACAAAGCCTTTAAATTTATCAACACAAAAAAATATGACTTAGACCACTTTCATAATTATATGGGCACATTTGAAGCCTACATTTTATTTACAGGCCCACCGAGCCTCTAAGGGGCTCGGTTGAAATTTTCAAATTTGTACCCTCTACTACCACCTTTCCACCAAGGAATCTATTTTTTTTAATTATCCCTTCTTTGACCGTTTTTAAATAAATATGATTAAATAAATAAATATTTTTAATTATCCCTTCTTTGTAGGTTTTAAATAAATATGTATTATTTCTTCAGTCTATCGGTCTTAAATTTCTGTATTGAAATATTGTGTTGACGTTTCGGCAACTAATACGTTGTCATCTTCAGAACACTGATTTTAATAATTATATTAATTTCATATTATATTTTCTTAGATTTAAAATAATATAATAATTCGAAAGTACTAAAGTCGAAATTCGAAAGTACTAAATTCGAAAATATTAAAGATGTTAACGACTACAATATTAAATACGTAGTGAATCTAGCAATTTTTGGCAGATCGAAGGGCAACTATTTTCAGGAAGTTTTTAGTGAAAGCTCTCGAAATATTTAATTTTCTTTCGAAACAGTTCTTGCCTTATCAACGACCTGCGATGTCTCAATTATTATTCTTAACGAATTAGCCGGGGTGCCAGTCTCAGGGGTATTAAATTCCGCCATTGTGTCTCAAAGAACATCTATTTTACCCAATAAAGTACACTTCTGTAAAAATGGAAACCGTTTGCAACACGAGTGAAACCAAAGTTTACCACAATAATGAATGTTACATTCAAATATGTCAAGTCAGACTAGTCTCACGTATCATTCGTGTACGAATACAAATTTAATTCACGTTTCTCTTCAGAGCTTGAATGATTTTTGATCGAAGAACGTCTCGTCTTGAGGATTGTGAAACACGCAAAGAGATCAGTTATTTTGCGTGTTATGCGAGGAAAAATTAGAATGAAACAAGCGAGTTTGTGTTATGCATTCAGCCGCACCCGGTCTTTGAATGGCGTTGTGCCAAGTTCCTGACACTTAACTTCCTCGCGTTTCTGAATGGTTTTAAATAATACGCGAGAGAAAAAAAAGGTAGAGTTTTCACGTCAGAAAAAAATCCGAACCTCCAACTTTATTTTTAAATGGAACCACAGCTGAAAACCGACAATTTTGCTCAGCTTTACTCTTTTATTATTCCTACTATTGTTTTTCCTCGACGCTTTTCCTACGGGGAAAGTTCGTTCATCGTGGTTTACTAGTAAAAGATTGCAAAACGTGTATCGCTTCATATCAAAATTTAAAAAAAGCAGAGAACGTCTCGAAGTAATATCAGCCACTGTATGAAAATCAGCATGATTTCAAAATAAGCTCCCCTATGTTTCTCTCCAAACAGCTGTTCGCTCTATTTGTGCACCGAGAGATTGTTTTAACGATATTTTCTGCGAAAATGAGAAAATTAATGAAACGTAACGAAGTTTGAGGCCCATTAGTGAAGAATCAAGTCCAAAAAGTCAGTAATTGTCCTTGACACGTGTGTCATTATTTCTTGCAAATTGGAGATCGTACACCAAATTATTTATTACGTCACTCGTTTGATAATAATTGTAATATGTAGAAATGAATGACGATCTGGCGTCAAAACCTCGTCTTTAACGCGTTAACTGCTACGTCGGTTACCGGTCACCGTCACTAATCTTCCCGTTCAAGCCACGCCGACTGTGACAACTGCAATAGCGTATACCATCGCGACCCACTCGGCGTGAATAGAGAATTACGTAAAATTTGACGTGTTAAAAGTTTCGGACGGTTTTGTCTGTAAACATACGAGCAATTAACCGTTTGAGTGCCACAGATCTTTGTCAACACTGCGAGAACTTCTCGTTTACAGACTTTTAGTCACGTGACAAAAAAAAAGAAGGAAAAGGATATGGAATGCAAAGCAACCCACATTATCGGTTTAACTTTAAACTATTTTGCATGGTATCTTGTATACCGATAGTGAGATCTATTTCTTTCCGGCGTAACAGGTCGCTGAGTGGGGGAACGGTAGTTTTCTTCTTTTTTCAGAATCATATTCCCCTTCGGTCCCTTTGGTATCTTGTAGAGCGATCGTACTGTACCGTAGACTCTTCTAATTTAACAAATTCTCTCAGGAAAAAAAAAAACAAATTCATTCATACCTCCAGCAACAATTGCAAGTAAGGTTGAGCACCTTTAGTATATATGACTCCCGGCACAAGGTATAGGTTATACGAAGAAATCGTGGATAACAGAATACGCTTATAATTTAAACATATACGTACGTATAACTTAATGCATATAGAAGAGGTAAATGACGAAAAATGATGACGATTCGACTCGCAAAAGACTCAAGTCTGGATATCCAGAAGGGACTGTTTCGCAAGCTACGGGGAAGTAAAGAAGAATAAGAAGGGAAAGAGTTAAACTTTAGCGCCTGGACTCAGGCTTCTCTGGGTATTCTAGAGCGAGTCAGAGTCAGTGTCAGTTGGCCTTTTTTAGGGCACTCCTTCTCTTCAGAAGAAGAAGAAGAAGAAGAAGAGGAGGAGGAGGAGGAGGAGAAGGAGGAAGAAGAAGAGGAAGAAGAAGAAGAAGATGATGATGACGAAGAAGAAGGAAGCGGAGAAGGTGGAAGAAGAGCCCCCTTTCCTGTTGCATCTACAAGAACCCTCCTCTTTGAAAGTTCCTTTTCCCTTTTTTCTTTCTTTCTCTTTTGCATCCTTTCTTTCTTTCTCTCTCTTTCTACATCCATATCAACGTCCGCGCGTCCACGTCTGGACATCGACATTCACCGCCACATGCTTTGGAGTTGAATGCCTCGATGCAGTTCTCCCTGCAAACCTCACTGTCGTTGCAGTCATCCCCCCTGATGTCTGATACTGTAAACAACCGCATGCACCTTTGCCCGTATGCAAACGGACGAACGAATGGACAGCCAAGACTTCTTTCTCTTTGCCTTCTCTCTTTCACTTCTTCTTCAACTACGCATTCCATAAAAATACATACGTGTATATATGTATATATATTTATATACATGTGTGTTCATTTCTTGTATGATGCTCCTGAAAATATCCTCAAATATTCCTTCTTATATATCCCCCCCCCCCCCCCCTTCTTTTTCTTCATTTCATCGTTATCCATTTTTTTCTTCTTTACTTCTGCTCGAACTGTGCTGTTGCTGCTGCTGCTGTTGCTGTCACTCCTGTTACTTCTACTGCATCTCATTTTCAACTGTAATTCAATTGCAAATTGTGGTACAAAAATACCTTAGGGAAGATTCATTTTTACTCTTTTGCAATATAAATACGTGTGTAGGTGGCAGGCAGCATCAGCGAGTATTGAAATTTCGCTTTAAATAAATTCCAGTTCCAATCCCGCTTGCACACTTTTTTCAGGTATGATAATTAACAAAAAGTTGTTTTTGTTCTTGCACAGCGCACGGCTTACTATACTTTGTTGCCCAACGTTTGCCTACCATGGAACTAACATAAGCAAGACCGTCTTCTCAAGGACGGTTTACTATCTTCTCGTACCACTATAAATTTGTATCTGCTTTTTTTCACTCCATGGTACTATTTTAGGATAAAGGAGACCGGTATCAAAAGTAACAGGTGTCAAAAGTAACATCAATGATATTAACGCTATTTGTTAAATAATAATTACACCCTGGCAAAACCCTGGCGATACTTTCACGTCCCGGGGATAAGAGTTAGTCGGTTTTTGATTTTGGAACTTTTGGTCTCTTCGGATAGTCCTTTGGGACTTTTAGAAGGTCAAAAAGTCCCTGGCGCCCTTCTGGCATTCGGTACCTTCGGAAAAGGGTGTCAGTTTGTACCGGGAAGCCGATCCCGAGGTTCCCCTGTTACAAATTTGGTTATAAATCAATGATATTAACGATATTTGTTAGATAATAATTACACCAAACCACCATTTCCTCGATTGCTTCCTTTTTTTCTATGGAATGCTAGAAAATAAAAGCACGCGAGGAAATAGTAACTTGGTGCAAATGTTACGTAACAAATAGCCTTAATATCATTGATGTTTCTTATGATACCGGATTCCCCTACTTATCGATTTTTAGTTGAAATTACCAACTATATTTTAAATGGTTGTATTTAAAAAAACAGATGTTTTGTTACTAAACAATGTGTGTTCATTTGTTGGTGTTTTTAGGGTAAAATATAATTAAATAGGAACATTTCATGTAATACCTTATACTCTCACTTACAAGAGACAATTCACACAATTGCTACAAAAGTCACGCAACCGAGAAAACATAATTTTTTAGGAAAGGAAAAAAAAAATTTGTAGCTTAAAAAAATTGCGCGAAAATAAAAAAAAAGCACCAGTTAGATTGTTGTCTCAAAAAACCTTCTCTCCAAAACCATAAGACGAATTTTTTTTATTCTAATGGAGTAATACTTAAAGTGATTTAATAATATTTAAAGTGAAAATTTCTTTTTTGACTCGTGTCACTTTTGTAGCAACTGTGCATATTGTGGTTAGAATGGGAGATATTATGATTTTCAATTTTTTTATAAAAACAAATAATTTTTTTTACATAAATAAGATGTTAGGGTCAGGTGATTAAAATTCAAGGAACACGGGGACTTTCGTAAAAAAAACTATCAGTGTCTCAATCCAAGTATGAAACTTTTCGTATCCTGGCACTCGGTCGAACCAGCCAATACACCCCAGTATTGGCTGCTTAGTATTGAGTGCCGTCATAAATTTGAACATTGGGGACATTTTATCTGTTTATGTACCCCCTAGAGCTATAAAATTGAGAGAAAGAATGTTTTAATTTGAGGAAACGTTAAAAATAATAAAAGACTGTCTTTGAACAAGGATTTCCTCAACTTGTAATTTGTGAATTTTTTCTTGGTTCAATTTCTGTAATTCTTTTATTGCTGAAATAAATATTCATTCAAAGCTAACTGACACTCAAAGTACTCCTCACAGACACTGCCAAAGTTTGGCGTTGTTCTCGAAGCGTGCCCCTAGGCACACCAACAAACACACCAGCACTGAAGATCAAGCGATTGCAATTTGTAATTAAAATGTTCACGCAATAATAACAACAAAATGACGTTAAAAAAAATCTTACCTTTTAAATTTTATATGCAAATTTTACCTTCAAACAAATCACACATTACATTGCCAGATATAGCAAAAAAAGTCCGAGTGCAAACGGTTGGAACACTTTAATCTTCAGTTTTCTATAATTTTTCAAAATCTTCGGAAAAAGTTTTGTAATTTTCGTAATGACGTAATCGCCAAGAAAGCTGACATTTTAAAAATAAATTGTGCAGCCTATAAATAGGTCGCACACTAATAATTTCCAATCAGTAATCAAACGATATCGTGGAGTTTTAATATCACTTGGATTGCCGAGAAACGTGATTTTCTTGATAATTATGACGCCACTTAATCTTTCGTAACATGTTACATAGAGAATCACGGAATGATTTCATGTGCCGTGCACAATATAGCGCATTTGCCGATTTCTGTTGGGACCTCCCCCACTTTTCCTGGTGTGCAAGAAAAGTTAGCTCGTTTCACCTCCTGCTCCTTAATACTTGAACGATCGAAAGATCGATTATGTTTTCGATCAAGAGGAGAGTAAGATAAAAGGGGGGTAAGACATAAGAAAAAGTTGTGGGCTGGTTCGAATAGACTGGTAAAGCGTCTGTCACTTGCAGCTTCAAATCGATATCTCACGTTGCAAGCTTTTTGCACGTCTTCACCTTCGAACGAGTTGAGCGAGCAATCACGCTTCTCTCTGTTTTACCATACACATATTCTCACATCCACACACGTTTCTTTCCCTTTATATATATTCGTCCTGTGCAATCTTTCTTTCTTTTTACTGTGTCTTAAACGAACGAGGGAGGTTTGCTTCTTGTATTCTTTTCTTCTTTCTTTCTCTCCTCTTTTTCACGCCGAAATATCCAAAGGAAAGAAGAAATCTTTCTTCAAAAGCCAACAGAAGGAAGCAAGAAGTCATTTTTAAGAATATCAAAGAATAACATTTCCCCCCTTTCTTATTCTTCTGCGATGTCTTCTTGATCATTAGCTAATGGTCTGCTCAAAAGACTTTTATTGGACAAATATGTATGGGATGCTTTTAAACTCTCACAAAGACCATTCTGGCGATGATCCCTAAGGAATTGATAACGCCTTGAGAAATGCAAATACTGGCATCAAGGTTTCTGATAATAATAGGTGTCTACAATTCGTTGGAGAGTTTTAATTTACAAGAGGAGAAGAATAAGCGTGAATGACAGCAGAGAAAGCGCTAATTGTATTAATTGATAAGCGTAATTTTAGATATAGATGTAAACGCCATAAACGGTCGATCGTTCAAAAACTTTGGGAATCTTTTGAAAACTACTGGTACCAAGAAGAAGAACAAAGAATCATACTGATTGCAATTATCTAAAGTTTAAAAAACTTTGTATGTAATATAACTTTTGTTTTAGATAAATATTAAACTTATATCAATAAGTTTTATTTTTCCTTCATAATATTGCATGTATATTGCTATTCGTTCAAGAAAAATTTACAATTAGTCTGATTAGCATAACACCTATTTTATAACTATAATATGACTACAAAGGGTGAATTTTCTTTTCAATCAATTCGCATTTAATCATTTTTTTACTGTGATGTACGCCCTTAATGTAAAGTTTTGTTATATGACGTCACAACCAAAATTCGCGATACCTCTTATTCTGTTATTCGCTTCTTCCTTTTAATTTCATGGCTTAAATACAAAAATTCATACTTCGAAACGGTAAATCCCTTTCTTCCTGATTTCTTCGTCAGATGCATTTTTTTCCGAGTAAAGTTTTAGTGTCGCCGACGAAGAGATGCATCCGCCAAAGAAAAGGTAGAGGGAAGAAATGAGGTACCGCGAGATGTCTGAGAAATAACGATGAAACACTTCGGAAATTCATTTAGTTGTATTGTTCTCGGCAAATCGTTTACAGTAAAATCATCTTCGGTTATTTCTTCTTATTGCGATTTTTGCTATTCTTGAAAAGTCAACCCTTCTGCCGTTCACTCTTTCGTATGCCATTACTCGAAAGGACACGTTAGGGGCAGAATGACGAGTATACTACATGTTCACAAAGTTATACACGGATCATACCTGCATGTTACCATGTTTGCTAACATTCAGAAGAAGAAAAAGAGACTTTCGCACCTTTAGGAGACACTTCTTTTACTTGACATACGTTTTCGAGAGTTGGGTGAGTATTATTAGTATTTGCACTGCGACACCTTCTTAACATTGGTGAAAACCTGACATGGCTTTCATTATTTACTTCCATAATCATTTTGTTTAACATGCTCTTTTCTGCATTACTATCTTTACTTAGCAGTTTTTTCCTTTCGTAAAAAAAAAGCGGAGAAAAGGAAGGAAAAGTTTATCCCTTTACTCGAAACTTTACAGTTCCGGAGAGACTGGCTGTAGAAGTGATTTTCAACAAATCTGTGAAATCCGTAACATTTAACTTTCATGACATTAGTTACTTATTTTCGTTTATATCGACCAACATTAGAAATTACACTTCGTAATTTATCCGTTTATTGCTGAAACGATTAACAAATTAATTCTCTACCTTTTAGTAATAATTATACAAATTTATCAATTCTGCATTATTATCGTACGTCTGTTGACTGAAAAATCTTTTCCTAAAATATCCTCCATCAAATAGCGAAACCAGTTATTTAACGTCAACACAATCTGAATGTTTCGTATTTTTAAAAAATTTTAACTAAAGGAAGTTACGTAGTTTTCTAGAAGAGGTATGTATCGGGATACCCCACAAATAACGTCATTTCTTATATTAGTTTAAACAAACGTGCAATAACACAATATTGGTGAGGTAATCTGGTAGAATTCTTCATCCCAAACTCACTTCTGGGGAATTACGTCTGGGGTGTATGCAATGTAACAGATTTTAAATTTACCGTAATTTAAAAATAGAAGTCTTTCCCGTTAGCTTAATAATTTTCAGAGTTCTACAAACGCTAGTAATTTATAATTTTCGAAAAACAACTGAAAGAAACTATATTTATAGTGGATACAATAGTAAAAAGCTATGCTTGAAGTCCAATTTTCTATGCTAAAAATTAAATTTCTGTAATAATGCCCACTGAGCTTACGGCTTTGTAGAAAAATGTCTTAATATACATTTAAAATGAGTATGAATTTTAAGATCTTTTTTTTTTATATTGACCATATTTCAAGTAAATATGTACATTAAAATAAATGAAAATAGACAATCCCGATGAAATGTATTTCATAAACTATACCCATGTACTGTGGGAAGATACCCCGTTTTTTTTTTCATTTCACAATCAGACTAATCCATTCAGAGATATTCGCGTAAGCGTACACCAGTGTTTGGTGGAAGGCGTCTTACTAGATCCAATATATCTCTATTTTCCGTTTGTAATTAAATTTTTCCAAAATATTAGTATATTCTACTAACACGTGTAAATAATATCGCGCAAAGATTGTGAGAAAAGATTTATTCGTTTATTAGGAAAAAATATTCAAAAAATCCCCCTTTTTTTTACCATGGTGTCCCTTTTAAACGTTATCCAGCTCTCAGGTTACTTTTACAAGCATGATTCTATTGGTTGAAAAATGCGAAATTATTTTGGCTTAGCATTTATTAGATATACAATAAATGTTCTGTCGATTTAAATTGAGTTTCCAATCGAATCTGCGAATTTACTTCATTCCAGTCGGATAGGCTATACTTGTTTACTTGAATATAAATATTTAGTTAGTGTGCCAACAATGCGAATAAATAAAATCTTATAACTCATACTTAACCCTAGAACAGCACATGGGGTCAATATGTCCCCACGCGATTAAAATTTATTTTAATTTCCCAATGATGAAACATTATTCAAGGAATGTCAAAATATATCTCTAAAAATGTTCAGCCTTAAATATTGAAAATTCGCGGAGTAATTGATATTTTTTCACGTGTGCTTTTTACGTTCGAGTTTGGAGGTGTGCTGTTCTAGGACGTAAGGAAACAAACACAAATAACTTAAAATGAAATCTTTCCAAAACTTCCAAATCTTACCTTCAAAAAAGAAAAAAATATATATAACCACTTCTCTTTCGATTTGTCCACTTTGGAGTTCCCAAAAAAGGTTTAGGTCATACGTCCCATTTTCTAAACTTGTAGCATGTATCAACAGTTAATTATAACTTCAACTCTAGCCGTTTCTGTAACTACAACTGTGCTTTTGTGCCACCGAAATTCTCCCCTCCGATATGATTCAGAAAACAGTTATGAAAGATAATGAGAATCCTGTTGTGATTTGATATCGGAAAGGAGTTGAATTAATTAGTAATCTACATCTTTCGAAATTAAATGCAATTGAAGTATACGTGATTAATCAAATGTGTCTCTCCAATGGGAAGATATTTTATCTACGTAATGCAGTCAATGGAGAAAAGATCACAAAGACAAAATTCCGTTAGCTAGACACGCAGGATGAACACAGAAAAATATGGATCTTAATGCAGGTGTCACACGATACTTCCATTAGATCATTTATTTTTATTACATTTTTCTCGCCTAAGACACGCACCATTTGTATCTATCGCTTGCAAATGATGCACATCCTCTTATTCATCATAACGTTAGTTGAATTAAAGACATGTAGCAAATGATATATACGCATATAGCTATCATTTGCTTCATTGCTAACTGTTTTTTGTAAAACAAAGAAATTAATGAATGAACAATTCTACCGGATTATCTGGAAATTTCGTCGATGCGGTAGCAGTGAGAAATTATAAAAGTTGACGCTTAACGATCTAGAGAATTTCAATTTTGAAAATAATTCCAGCAATCTCTTAGAATTTTTACGAAAAGAAACTTCGACTGGTAATAAAAACGTGAAAAATAAGGAATTTTTTATTTTGGTTGTATTGTCGAAGTGTGAAAATTGCAAATATCGTGATTATTTTTTATAAACGTACAATTTCTTTTGATAAACATTAAAAAGAGAAGTTATATACCTATTTTTATAAAATTTGTTCCATCTACGGTGACTAGTAGGGGAATTCAGTGTCCAAAGTAACCTAAACGATATTAAGGCTGTTTGTTAGGTACAAATTGTACCAAGGAATGCTTTTTAGCGTGTTTTTGGTTTCTAGCATTTCATAGAACACAAAAGCACGCGAGAAAAACAGTGGCTTAATAATTATTACCTAATGAATAGCGTCAATATCACCAATGTTACTTTTGACACCTGTTACTAGTTATATGGTCGCCCTATATTTAAAGCGATCGTATACGGTGTAAGAGATGATAAATCTTTGAGCAATAGTTTAAAAGGAATTTTTTAGTCGCAAAATTTCAGTGAGTTCTGTCGTAAAAGAGAGACGGTACAGAAAACGGCTGTTAAAAAAATGTTTATTGTCCAGAATGACTTTTTGTAAGCTCTCTTTTTTAAACGTAGAAGATATGCAAGTCTCGTAAATGTAATAACACCGGAGTGGGGTCGGCACTTGAAATAACTTGCACCCTGCACTGCTGAAAGAAAAAGTAGTTCAGACGGTGAAAATCTAAATTTATGTCAAAAAGAAATGACTTCATTCTAAAGTAAGTGTTGCAACTTGAAATTAGTACTATTGTATTACGGAAAACATAAATTAGACGTTGGAGTTAATGTTTGATATAAAATTAGCGTTACTATTAATACCAGATTAGGCGTGCCCTGTGCGTGGATTGTTTTAAACAGTAGAGTACTAATTACTACTAATTCCAATTAATAAGAGTATTCGAAATATGCTGTTATTATATTTTCTGAATATTTTAGACGCAAAAGTGGACGCAGTACATTTTCACTATGACAAATATTGCTTGCTACTAAATGTTTTTCGACAATATTTTTTTTTGAAAATAATTTTTAACTTTTGCATCAATGCAGTTCATTTTGAATAAAGTATACACTGGAAAAAATATTACAGTTAACTATAATTATTACTATACACGACTATAATATACAAGTGTTGCTCGAAAAGAAAATGAAGTATAAGAATTTACATTAGAATTTACACGAAAATTAAAATCTTGACCCTTCCCTAAATTAAATATTTTTTATTAAATTACTTTTTTTTCCGCAACAGATTTTTACGAAATTTGTTGAATACGTGGATAAATAAAAAGTGAACCGTTAGAAATATTTTTTACCAACAATAGGACACCCCTCTTCTTCCACAACCAACCTATGATCCCTCTAAATCAATATAATGGATAGTTCAGCAAAGTAATGGCTTAATTTTTTATTGGTATCATGTTTACATTTTTTCCCTTTTTACACTATTCCACATTTCTTCGAAACCTCGTTTTGCATTTCCGGGAAGAATAATTGTAAAATACGGAAGAGACTGATTAGACCTCTATTTTAAAATCTCCATGTTTTTTAGATAATTTTCTTCCCCTTTTGTTTTTTTCTTAAGATCATGTGTTTTTATTGTAAATTTTTTATGAACCAAGGGTACAAATACACACACGTGTAACATACACAAGTATATGATGCACTCATGAATATAGAATTTTATATAATGCGAGTTGAACTCGATCGTTTAGAGATGGGATATATGTATCTTTAAAGGAACTGTGGGACAAAATAACACGTTACGCGTGTCATTATACACTTCTTGAGAGAAGAAAATTACAAGAAAACAAGTCGGTAATTCCGCCTTATTCCCACAGATGTATCAAGATGCAATTGTTTTTTTTTTTTAATATATGTATTTCTTAAGAAACGATCAATGCTCCTTCCTTGAGCACTGGTACTTCGTTTTTATACCGTATATCGAATCATGTTTTATTACGATTCTTTCTTTTTCATTCTTTTAAATTTGGCTACCATCCATTCAATGTAATTCAACAATTTTTTTTTACCTGTTTGATTATATTAAACTGCAACGTTAAATTACGAAACAGAAAACAATAGTTTAGTACGTCATACCAACTTACCACTTATTATCATACCTAGCGTTCTGAAAAGTGACAATCCCTAATATAGACTCGCCCTCGAAATATTAAATTTGATTCCGTCGCTAGAAATTGTTATGTATAAAATTAAACATTAATTATACGATATGAGCTTTCTTTAAAATTATTACACATCAGCCTCCGAAACATATTTTTAAGGATTATTATAAGACTGTTATCAAATTTTGAAGAATTGCATTTTGTGTAAACAATCATTTTAATTAACAAAAAAATATAATAATCACGAGAGAAATAACTGGACCGAAAATAATTAACGATGACTAAAAATTATAAGGAAAAAGTTGGCAGTGGGAAAATCCATCGCATAAATAAACTTGCATACGACAAAACAGTCTTTCAGCCACGCGATGGTTTTTTATTTCGTTACTTTGCATTAAGTGGTATTTTTAAATGATTTTATTCGTGTTTTTTTTTTAAATCCTCCTTTTCACAATACTTACGAATCACCAAAACCCTGCCAAACCCTGGCACAGCAAAAGTTTTCTTGATCATGTATTCCGTTACGTACACTTACTTATTGTTAGTAATTTCATAGATGACACTCACACTATAATAATACAAGATATTTCGTTTACGATTAAAACGATTCTGTTAACAAAAGAAAAACATTCTGTAAGAAAATCTCACGAATAAAAACGGTTTTGAAATATTTGGAGGTTCGAGTAATGGCCATCGATTCGTACCAAATAAAAATACGTTAGACAGATTGAAAAGTTCTCCATCATTTTTTATCATAACGAATAGGTTTAATATTAGACGAGCACTAAATTGATATTAATCTTTGCGAATATGTCTTTGTTATCCTTTTTGCAACTCTCACACGTTCATGGAATTTCATTGTGACTCTTAACTCTCTTATCACGAAATCTACACTGAAACAAATTTAAAGTAATTCTAGCTATTGTTGTAATTGCATAAGGCATCAACCATATATTTATAGTAATTTTAACTACATTTATCGTTATTCCAACTACTTAATTGATTAAATCGTCTTGAAATTAAATAATTAGTGGCTTTATTTCTTTTCGGTTTATTCGTCGTGTGACAAAATGAGAAACAGCTACTGTCCGATCTGTTCAAATTTTCTTCATAGTTCTATTATTGTCACTTACCATTCCGGAATCAAAAAATCAAGACCTCATTTCATACTTTTCCCAGGACATGACGTTATACTCTTTCATTTCGTTATAAGCAACAAATGTGTATCGAACCAGATAGAAACAGACAAAGCTAGAATTTATTCCTCATTATTAAAAGCAAGTTGAGGTCAGGTTAACACACCGGCCATTTTTGCAGAAACTTACGTTTACGGAAAAGCTATTTTTCATTGAAGTCAATATTGAAACGCTCGCGTGTTACAAAATTGCTAAAAACGATTTTAACGCATAATATATTTAGTTGGAACTTTATACATGTCCTACTAAAATATTCTAACATTTCTTTAAATTCGTACCCGGTCAATAATATTCTGGTAACAAAAGACGTATCAATACGTCTCGGGTCGTTAATATCTTAAGAGTTGAGCTTCAACAGTTTGTAATTTAGATCGAGATCGGGTTCAAAAGAATGAAATAAGATTGAACCGAGAGAAATCAGGTCGATTAAGGGTGAAACTAGGTCGTATAGGCTGAAATAAAGTTTTAACTTTTAGACCCGTGTTATTAATGATAACTGCTGTTTAATAACTCACTCTATGTCGCACTATTTTTACGTCTGTGTTTTTGTATAACTTGTACTTAGTAGGTATTCTCTTATAATTCGTATACCATTCTGATTGACAAATCTTTCTCAATTCCATAAATGGTAGATACCTAGGTACACATGAAGCCTCACAATATAATTTAAAAAAATTAATTTCAGGTCACATTACGTTGAAAACTAACAACTAACAAAAAGTGTTATCCATTTTGATGGATTACGAAAAAACAAGACCATAAAAACATCATTAAATGTAAAATGAATTGAATTAATTTTAAAGAGTCGGTTCGATGCGTTATTTTATACTTATTTATCAGTTATTGTATTAAAAAATGAAAACAAAACATAGAATTTTTCGTTCCAAGATGATTGCATTGCGGGAGATAAGCGATACGAATTTTTTTCTTTCTTCGAAAACTTCTACGATCTTTGACGTCACTCTTGTGATGAAATACGCTCTCTAAAATAACAATTGTAATTAAGTGCTATAATTGGTGCACGATTGACACGATAAAAAAAGTGAAATAATCCTATTTACGCGTACCAAGTCAGTGACCTCAAAACTATTACGACTAGATTCAATCTCTTTAGAGATAAATGATCACTTCCCATTTTTTCTCTTTGTTATAAGTAATAACAATGAGAATGATGACGATATATTAAATTAAATTGTAAGAGCATCAATCAAAACGTCAATTGACATGTACTTTTTTCGTACGTGAGAAAAGCTTTTGCTAAGAAAGCTTTGACTGGTACCTTTACCAAAGCAGTGCAATATATAGAAACGCTTTCCAGCGTAAAGAAAAATATTTAAGACGATACAAATATTTTTGATAAAAATCGCGTAGGGCTTTTTGATTGGAATTTTATGAGGTTTCAAGTGTTTCAATAGAAATCTATATTTTTTTTACTTCAAAAAATACGAAAATTGTTAAGTACCTTGATGAATTATGTAAAATGAAGAAATCGTGAAAAGGGAAATAAATTGAGGTAGCAACATAAAGATCAACAATAATTTTATAAAAATAATACTTTTACAGTAAGAACGTGACCGTTACCTAAAAAGTCGTAACTTCTTAGTTCAAGATTCTGAAGGGGCAAAAGAAAACTCTTTCTTCCGTGCTGACTATACAATGAAGTCAACAAGAAGTAATAAAAATTTATAACAATTCTGTTAGAAGTAAAAGAATGAACATAAAGAAGTAAAAAAATGATTAATCTTCACTATGTTAAAGCTGTATCTTGTACATAAAAGAATGCTATCCCACAATGTTGTGGCAAATTTTACTGTGTCACATAATAAAGTTCATGCTTTCGCTGTATGTGTATTAGTTAACAGACCAAAGATTGCTATCTTCCGGTTTACTACATTCTCACTGCAACAAGACATATGAAATCATTTTCATACCTTGCCGTACGTTTTTTCTCAATTTTTATGCTATTATTATATACCGACGAACTCAACCAACCTCAGTTCTCTGAGATAGAACTTTTTCACGTACGTCAAAGGAATTTCGTATAAACGCGTTCCTACTTCCATTGAAAATATTACTAAAATGTATAGAATATTTAATATACGGAGTTTCCAAAAGACACCCAAAGTCTGGTGTCGAGCCATTTTTCTCTGTAACTTATAGATTCTGAAATAAGGCGTGGGTCTGCTACTTTTCGAATTCCCTATATAATAAATAATTCCTCGCCGACTTCGACAATCATTCAAATTTTAAATTCTACAATTTACTATTTCGATATTTTGTTGTTATCTTCGAAACATACTTTTTCAGATCATTGAAGACAAAACATTTATTATTTTGAGAATCTTCAATTAATAAGAACAATTTTGGTTATTAGACAATGTTAGAAATTCTTATTGTAAATGGGCCGTATTCAGAAATATTAAATACAATAAACTTTAATGATTTGAGATTAAAATTTAAGCAGTCATAGAAAAAAAAACGAAGAATTATAGTAACCGAAATACATTCCTGAGAGGAGCTAAGGTTAGATTATCAACATCTAGATCCATTAAATTTATATGAGTTTTAATATCATCGTAAAAATGCGAAGAAGTATGTTTTTAAAAAAGGAAATGTTGGATTTTTATTGGTACTTTTCATTTCTACAAGATCTAGCATATATGGAAACGTAATACCGAGGCTCCCATGAGTACTATTGTAATAACTCCCATGGCTCCAATAAAATTACACCTTTCACATCTTTACAAGGAATGTCCAATATATTACTGAAGATTTTTCATTGAAGATACTCCGTCGAATATGTATTCAGTATTGTCGAACTCAAACACATTTTGTACAAACAGAAAATCAAACAAACAAATAGATTGCATTAGAATGTCGGAGCGGAAGGGGGATAATAATTCGTATACATTAGGTATTACCTAAAAAAATACATAATCTAAATTCGTGATAGGTGCATTACAATTTTAATTGAAATTAAATCTCGCGTCAAAATATCGAATCTTCCACTTGAAAAAAATAACAATTTATTGAACATTCGTAATGTTATTAATAATTATTAACAATTATTATTGATTCAGGTGGTACTGATTACGACTCCTTACCACTGTTCCATCCAGGAAGATCTTGCGGCAACCATCAAAGCCGCACCGTAATTTCTGTATACAGGGATCTCTTCAATTATGCCATTTTATGCACAATAAAAGCAAAGTCACTAGCTTTTTTTATTTAATGTTATCTTCCTGCGTAAAGTAGGAAGAGGTATAGGATTTATTATTACAGGATGATAAAAAATTTATTTTTTGTATGTGAACAAAGGTGGCGAAGCTCCTACGGAACGAGTCTCGACCTATTATATAATAATTTCTTTATAATTGCAATACTGTTTTGTCCACGATTTTTCGAAATTTTCTATAAATCCGCCAATAATTTGTGAACAATGCGGCACGAGCTGCGAACTCACAAAAGCACACAAACGGTCAATACTAAAAGGGATATAAAATAAGTATATGATTTGTTTACTTTTTACAAGTACGTAAAAACTCTGTGAATTTAAGTTTGGAACCTAGAGAATTATTATTTCATATATTCCAAGACTATCTTCGTTGCATACATTCATGTTATTATAATGTTAGACTGGAGGATATTCAAATTTGTATTAAATACACGTTAGAAAAGCCCATACCATTTAAAAAAACCGAATTAATTTTTATTCGATTCGACGTAAAGAAGAAATGCCTCTGAACATTGCCCATATTACATTTATAAAACGGATTTAGATTTCATAAAATAAATAAGCCGAAAAATAACACTCTAAATCACCAATGTCTGAAACTAGAAAAGAAGTCATTAATAAATGTCACGATTTTTAATTTACTGGAACGGATGCTTTATTAATGAGACTTCGTGTCGTGGCTTTTTGACCCAAGTCAGCGAGACTGTACCAGTAGCTGAAGCAAATTGAGACAAGGCTTCGTTATGGCTTATACTGTCTTCAACTTCATCACCGGTGCGTTTAAAAAAATCAACGGTTTGATAATTTATATTTAACCTCATCCGCCACAATTGTTTATTTTGCAATCCTTGTTTTAAAAAACAGAACAACGAACACGAGCGAATATCGTCGACGATTCTCGTGTTTCAAAATCAAATATTTACTTGTCACTTAAGATATCGGAAACAAAGCAATCTAGAAATTTAATAAGGCAGCTTTCGTATGCACTTGGTACTTTTTTTTACAACGAAACACAATAAAGGTACAAGTTATGTAATTTTTAGTTGACTTAATGGTGAAAGTAGTTGGAATAACGTTAAATATAGTAACAGTTATCATAACTATTATTTTTTTTTGTATTTACTTAATTGGTTGTATTTAGAAAAATGACTTCCTTATCGTTTATCATTCTTATTAACTTCCCAAATTAAGCCCTAGCTTTATAAAATACTCATAGTTAGGGAATGAAAACGAACAAAAATAAATCAAAAGTTAATCGTATATGACAGAAAGCTTCCAGATAGAAGGTTCAGACTCCACGTAAAAGTTGGCGTATAACAGTGGTAGAGACTAAGAATGGTCAAATGTAGGATTTTGATTTTTACACTAAAATCTTATACGGTAATTGTAACTATCTTTATAGTTAAAAACGGTATCGACAATATATTTCTAATACTTCTGACTATATTTATTGTTACTTCATCTATTTTCATGATTGCATCTACTACAAATTAGATAATTAGTGACGTCATGTTTTTCAGTGTAACTTTGAAATAAACTATCGAAAACCGGTTTTCAGTTTGTTTTGAATAACTACAATCAGTAGTTTGGTTAAAAAGCAAAGAAAAATGTATTTTAAATGAATTGAAATAGAGAATTAAAATTTTTCGAAATTTATTAAATTTAACTACTAAACACATTTTAATTTTAATTTAATTTCTTTAACCTCCAGCTGGCCTACTGGGGTTTGAGACGCCGCAACCTACGATAGCTTAAATTTGAGCATTTCATAGCATAAAAATTCTAAAATTTTGTATGATTTATTAACCATCGTATAATTATTAGAGTTATCTGTGTAAGTTATCTATATTTTTTAAGTTATTAAAAATATAGATAACGGCGTAACGCTTAACCGTGTTAAAAATGTAGCTTTGACTTGGCGTAAAATAAATTGCATTGAAATAATAGGAGGTAGCTTAACAGCGGATTTGTAACTGCCGCTCGATGGAAAATTCACAGATGTCCGTCTCGGTGTATAATACATTCACTCATCGGTAAACGTATCGGAGTGTCTTACATCAGGAATAATATAAATATTTTCTATGGTGCACTGTTACAGTGAATGTAACATAGTAAAATTTACTTGCAATTCTAGATTTGCTTTTTGTCCGTGGTCTTAAGATTTATGACGCCTCGAGACACGTGGACATAAGAAGACGGAAGAGGAATGATTGAAGAAAGCAAACATCATCCATTCTCCCTTCTTTATTTATAAATGTATCGTAACCCTCATGAGAATTAGGATATTGACCTTTTATATGTACATACATACGTATGACACAAGACCCTCTTTATAAAGTTGTCATCAATGACGATGTTTAAAGGTACATTAGATAGGATTATATAAAACGAGATCGAAAATAACGCCTAATTCGTACATTGAACCCTTCTCTTCTTTTCTTCTTAAGTCATCATTATCGTCATGATCATCATCGTCATCATCATCATCATCATCATGATAATGTAGCCTATGATTACACTAGTTAAAGGTTGACGCACTAATACTTTCTAAACTATTACACATCCACCCACTTTTATACGTATAAGTGTCGCTAAAGTGTTTTCTTGACACGTTTAACTTTCATGCTAAAAGTCACGAAGTCGGCAATTTAACCCAGTTTAGTAACTTCCTTGTACCGCAGCAGCATTTTTCTAAAATCATTTTTATTCGACTTTTCGAAGCCTTGAGATGAGCATGCGAATAAATTGAAAATAGAAGAAAGCAGTAAATTTGATTATTTTTACTTTTTCGATGGATTGTTGTATTACGATTTGTTATTGAAAAATATTGTATTATAGAAAAGAGCGTTAATAATTAGTACGAAATTATACAGGATGTCGCAATTAAACAGCAAGAGTTAAATATCTCCGTTGTTTGTGTACTTACGAAGACTTTTTAGAACAAGATTCACTTGTCGAATATTTTTTTGTCTATTTTTATTACTTTTTCTATATTTTTTTCTAATAATGCTACAAAAATTTTATCAACATTTCAGTCTTCTAATAATTATTAGACGTATGAAAAATTCACTTTTATACAGTAAAAGTATTCGCGACACAGTAAAATTCATTATTTTCTGCTTTTTACCGTATTTCCTTCAAGTACACGGTGGCAAAGATACTTTTTGCAAGCATGTCATATACAGCAAAAACAGCTAAAGCTGGACAATTTTCAAGCTTTAAAGAGAAAAAGAAGGATAAATCAGGAATAGTAACTTTTACTGGATTAAAAAGAAAAACTACATTGTAGCTTTTCCGCGGACCAGGTAAATCAAAATCAGATTCTGTACCACGTAGGGGTTAATTTGACCACGAACCTTATCCATCTATAAATACAGTAAATTTTCTTTTTATGCGGTTTTCAACCCTTTGGCTGTGCCTGGTCTCGTCGCGGAATGTCTCTCGAAGAAAGGAGCGCCGTGGCGTTTCGTCTTTATCCTTTGACACATCCGACTCACGACTCACATGTGAATCATTAGAGATCTGAGTTTTAGGGGTCAACAAAAAAACAATATCGAAAAGATTCGAGCATTGCAATAGCTCTTGCAATTGTTTGCGAACATTTGCGAGGACATTTCCATTTTTGTGACCGGTGACTATTGTCACCCGTCGTGTGTAGGTGGCATCTCTTGGCGGGTGACTATAGACACTCGTCGTAGCAAAACGATTAAAAATCAGAGCATCTAAGAATGGGGCGGCAAATATAACACTTTGAAATAACGTTTATCTCTTAAACGTAATCAATTTTTTTATAAAATTAGAAAAAAAAACAATGAATATATTCTGAAAGGGATCTAACAGCTCTCAGAGCCCCAGGATTAATTTAACCCAAGAAGTTTCGCGGAGGGTTAATAATATCGCTACAAACGCAACCTCCTTTACTCCCTTATGAAAAAGGAATAGTTTCCGGTATTCGTGCTCCTGTTATGGGAAATGAAAAGTATACTCGATTTCCTGTCGTGAAAGTCATTAGATGTATTCCCACCAAGAATAGCATCGATGGAGTTGTAAGGGTTGCAACTTTTTCTCTAACTTTGAATATTCTTAATTTTGTCTAACGCAAGTTCCACTAACATTATTTCTTTTTCATCTCCCATAACAGTTTTAGGGGGTCACCTCTCTTATCCCTAAGTTATGCGGAACAGACGTGATAGAGATCATCATTCTTCATAATGTAGCCTTGTATCTGAAGGGAGGTAAAACAGTTTCGTGTACAATGACACCGTTACTGCTCCCTTCAAGTTGTCACCATTGATGATAGTTGCCTCGCTTCAAACTAGAAAAAAGAGGTCACGTTTGGAAAAAACCAAGTGTTTGCATTCTCTGGTTACATCCGAACATTTTCACTCTGACCTTTTTTAACCACTTTTCGTCTGACTTTTGTTCTTTTCTGAGCTACAGCTTAATGCTAAAATATCTTTGGCTAAAGCTTAACGCGAGCCAAAGTGAGTTTCCAGTTTTTAAAGTATAATTGAGTCGGTTATTTTGAAAGTGGCCTAAGTCTATTTGTGAATTTTTTGTTGTTAACTGTAGTAACTTGTGCCACTTGACGTTAGCTGTCGTAAAAAATATTTTACGAAATTTGTAAAAAATTGGACTTAGGTCACTTTCAAACTGATCGGCTCAATTATCATCCTCGAAAAGCACTATAAGTATTAAAAAAGGAATATTGATTTATGCTTGTACTTAATAAAATTATTACATATATGTACAAGGTAAAAAGGAAGTTTCACTGCAACGAAAAATAAAAATCGAACTCTTTGATGTGAAATGCTATTTATGCAATATATAAGGAAAGAAGGTAATCCCGCTGCGGATTATCGAGACATGTTCTCTTTTGAAGCTATTTAAATGATAGTTTCGGAATATAAATCCGTTATAAAGAGAGAAAATATTAGTTGGCGTTATGCCAGTAGTCGAGGAAAAAGCATTGATGTTTTCCAACATTTCGTATAAAGTACCTATAATGATTTCAGTAGGAAGAAATTTACAGGCGCTTAAGCGGCTACGGCATCGCTATGCTGCTATTATTCCACGAATTCTAAAAATGTTGAATCAACATTCGTGTATATACACCTTGAATCATTTGGAATCTTTTAACACATTCTTCAACGATTATTTCACTTTGTTTGTCTCCGTCGGAATATTTCGCGGGTCATTAGAATTTTCAATGAATGAACCTGAGGAATTTCGATCTTCGCGATAGGGTAGACTATATATTGTACGCGAAAATATTTTATGCATTCTCAAAAGAATATTCGTTGTCAACTTCAATTACCATCAAACTCAATTTTAATTTGCACACATTTTTCGTGCACTGTAACAATGTGTTATTATTAGGCTACAGGCATCTAGCGACGAAAGAAAATATTCTTTTTTCTCGATTCTTTTTTTTAGAAACGCAATGTATGTAATTACTCCTAGCTTTCTCTACTTTAAAGCATATTGTTACAATATTTGTCAAATTTAGTTTCTACTATTAATTTTTCCATGTATCACTTGTCGCTTAAAAAATGCGAGAAAGGGATACAATTAATTGCTTTGTCTTGGTATTACAAGATTTGCAATAAAAATTATTTAAATAGCTTTGTCTTGGTACTAGAAGATTTGCTAATAAAAATAATTTCAGTTGATTTAGATGAAGTTTCCATTCTAAATCTTGGCCCAGACTACATTCCATCGGGATAGTCTCAACTAATTTACTACAATGTAAATAATTAAAAGTCGTGTAGCCATAAGAAAATAATAACATCCTAAAATTAATATTCTACTAATAATATTTGAAAATGGTTTCCTAAATATTGTCTTTGGTGTGAGACCTTATTGGAAAAAGGTGCTTGGTGGTACCAGGTGTAATTCGTACAGGACTTATCTGACACAAACCAGACTAAAATTATCCTAAACTGTATGAAATTGTCTAGTCTTGTACGTAATCGACTTTGAAAATATTGATTTTTAACAAATTAGCAGTCGCTTAACACGTTCACGCCGGCGTGACCCACCGGTGGGTCACACTTGACTGTTCCGTGGGGCGGCGTGACCCACCGGTGGATCACATTTGACTGTTCCGTGGGTGGTCCCGCCCCACCCAGAAAAACGTAAATATTCGTCCCGGCGTGAACGTGTTAATTAAAAATAGCGATTTTTATGATAGAATTTGTCTGTTTTCAAATGTAAATATAAAAGTAAGGTTCGAAAAGAAATTGCTACGATAAAGAGTACCTCTTTTAATGCAGCTTAAGGTCTCCAAATTACAAGTTAATCTGCCAAGCCATTTTCAAGATATTTCTGGTACGCGTTTTCAAAACATGTTTTTTAGAAAAATACATTCAACGTTTAAAGCGTAGATATCCGACCAATTGACTTCATTATTTCGCTACATTTTGTAACAATGTTCTTTGAAATAGAGAAAACTAGGAATTTCTGAAAACAAAAATCCAGAAAGGGGCTTATTTTTTTACATCGTCAAGTGTGTGTAATCTTTTGTGTGTAAATATCACTCCCGAATAACCCAGTAGATATTCGCAAACACCAAACCCGAGACTGTGGAGGTTCTGATTAAGCATCTGCTGGCTTAATCAGGACCGAGTCAGATTAGGACCGCGATAGCCCCGAAGTTGATGCGTGCAAGATTCTACTAAACCCACTAATTATAGATACTTAAGTAATTACTAGGAATTGTGGCAAATATCCTACGACGAAATGTAATTTTTGTAGTAGTATTAATTGACTGACACTAACCATGTTACATAATACTAGCGGAGCCTAGTGTACATTACGCAACAGCAATGGTAGCCGTTGGTATCGTAGGTTCGAAACAGCCTGTATCCTGTCTCGTGATGTCCGAGGAAATTTTAATGCATCATTTTAACACTGTGCCGTCCGGTGGCACCACGTTGGTGCCATGCGAAAACTATCGGGCAAGCGCCGGCGGCACCACGTTGGTGTCGTACATAAAGATTTATACCGGCGCCAAACGACGGCAGAGTGTTAATAGTTTACTTTTGGGGCCACCTGTTGGAACAAAAAGCCTTTCCATAAGAAGAGATGGACAGTCACTGCAAGGATTGTCCCGGAACTGAAAATCGTCATTCTCATATGGCTGAAACCAATTCCTCGCAGACAAATTTCAAAGTTAATCATCCAAATTCGAATGATGGAAACGAAAGAATGATTGCCAGATGCTAATTTTCAATGTTATCAGGGCTTCAAGTTCCTAGACAATAATTTACACTTTCGTTTGACGCCGGTATAAATCTTTACGTACGACACCGACGTGGTGCCGCCGGACGGCATAATGTTAATTTATATTACAAATTAACGAAATGACGGCATTTAAAAAGAATTCTAAAGAAATACATATTTTTTGTCCCGGAATATTGGGCCGAGAAATAAGTTGAAATCAAAATTTTATCGTGATTGGGATTCTGACGATAACCACACATACAAATTAAGCATCTTTCTAAATTTTTTGTTTCAGTTTACGAGGAGTCCTCGAAAAATCAACGTCAGCAAACAAAATGTTTTTTTGGCTTATTGTAATATTATAAAAAAATTAATATGTATTTTTATAACATGAAGAAATTGTTCTGTTATGTTAGGGTATCTCTTTCGTTGAATTTTACGCCGTTACATGCAGATTTTGGAAGAAAAACTGCTGGAAAAAGGATGCGTTTTCGGTGGAACTCACACACAAGACTACCCCTTTAAGTCTTTTTTAGAAAGTAACATCTAAGCAATTGGTCATTTAGGTTCTTTTAACGAACAACTTGTTCCTGTCTCCACCGTCACCGCTTTGTAATCATATCACCGGATCCGCGTCATTATCATCACTTTTTCGTAAATTAAATAATATGAACTCGGGCTTCTTTATAATCGTCAGTAGTTCACATCCCGATAGACTCATGCGGATCACGTTAATATCTCGACGTATCATTTCCGAAAGCTCTCCAGTAGAACATGCGACATCGAGTGATACCGTTATTTGCATACGGCATTAGTCTTCAGTTTCCGCCTATAGTCAACACAGATGTTGAAAAGAATGACTGACGGTATAATGCTTCGAGGAAATCCACATTTTATGTGCACCCTCAGCTTTATCCGCTCTAACCCTTACTTTCCTGTAAAGAAGTGTCATTCCATTGTAATCCAATTCCCCTTATGGTACTTCTTCCAACTGTCGCCGGTAACATATCCATGCGTGGTATCGTTGAGAAATTCAAGTGTGGGTTACTACAATTTTCCGGCCTGCCTTTGTTTTATTGTCAAAGTTTCTCTCAATGTGATTTACTTACCTTTACACGAGTACCGGCTTTCTGTCTTATACTTTTCCACTTTATATTTATATTTTATGCCTATTATTCTCTATTTGTTGTTTTTCGAAACATACTTACCGTTCTGTTTTCTTTAATTTATCGAGTATCGTGTTTTCTTTTATAATAAATTATTTAACCCTTAGCTGATCCACTTCATTAAGGGCGACAATTAATTCTGCGAATTCCGTTACATACTCTGTCTTTTTACACAAGAATTATTTTTTTATTTATTCTGACTTTGAATTTAAATTGTCAATTTTATTTCTGGAGTCTATTTTTTGTTTAAAAAAAATTACATGTTATTATTAGTTTCAGACCCCACAAGCAAAATATTTGACTTACGTGGAAGCTGTTGACTTTTTCACCTTAACAAAATGTTGTGATAGTGGTTAAATACTGTTTTAACAGATAGTATACGTTATTTTAAAACAATATAATACTCGTAATATTAC
This sequence comes from Gasteruption jaculator, assembly GCA_949825005.1. Lineage (NCBI taxonomy): Eukaryota > Metazoa > Arthropoda > Insecta > Hymenoptera > Gasteruptiidae > Gasteruption > Gasteruption jaculator. Next base: position 4,074,299 of record OX463761.1, read on the forward strand.
AAAATTGTAAAATAATTCTATTGTAAAGAAAAAAATGCTTAAATTAAAGTCGAATTAGACTGGGATGTTTCAGACCCCAGTGGGCAAAATATTCGTGGTTGACTTCAATTATCTTGTATACTACTCTTCTGTTAAACAAATACAAATAATTGAAGGAATGTCTAGTTCTTGTATGTTCGTTTTTTTTTTACAACAGATTTCTTACATTTTATTGTATAAGAGAAACTACACCTTCTGTATGTAAAAAAAAAAATTTTTCCTCGTAGCCTTGTCACCTATATATACACCTATATATACACCTATGTCACCTATACACATTATTCTCTTTATAGAAAACATAATATATATTTTCAGATCCCACAGAAAACAATTTGTATTACAATGTGGGAATCAAAAATTAAATTTTTGTACTTCAAATAATTGCAGGGTAGTTATTGATAGTACAGGTTATTTTGTGAAACGATAATATTTAGCGAAAAAAATGTAGAATTTTTTTATTATAAAGATGCTTAAATTGAAGCAGAATTCCACTGGGACGTCTCAGGCCCTGACAGATCAGTTAAAGCGAAATTTCATTTTTGTCAAATAATGGGCTACTCGATAGGCATTGTACACTGAAAAAATATATACTAGTAATTCTGACTATCGCCAAAGTTAAATGTGACATCAACAATATCTTTTCTAGTACTTCTAACTATGTTTATTGTTATTCCAACCATTTTTATGATTGGGTTAACTTGAAATGAAATAATTAATGCCTTCATTTTTTTTCGGTGTCGTATAATTTTAAGAGAAAAATATGCGGTATATCTTCATTAAACATTTTATGCTATTATATTTATGGATGCATATAAGTGTGTATCCGCCGATTGAATGGATTGCATGTAAATTGAAAGAGAATAAAATGTGTTCTACGAGTTATTAATTAAACGCATATTTTTGATTGATTGATTTCAGTCGAGGCAACCTGTGCAACGATACTTTGTCGAGAAGGACAAACGTGTCTTACGGAAATGAAAACGGGTCGTCCTCGTTGTGTAACTTGTACCTATCGGTGTCCAAGGAAACGAGAACGTATGAAGAAGAAAGAAAGAGACCGAGATCCTACTGTAACAATGTTATGTGCTACAAACAATATTACTTATCCAAGTTGGTGCCATATCGTGAAGGATGCATGTGTCACAGGATTTGTATTAGAAACAAGACACGCTGGCGCTTGCAATGCCTTTGATCCACCACCTTTTTATGAAGGTACAATAAACGAGTTTCATGTCATCGGTTTCATTCAACATGGTTTTATAGAATTGTACTTGAATCGCACCCCAAAAATTGCCAAAAAATTGGAAATCTTATTAAAAACTTAGAATTCAAGAGATTTACATTCTTCCCCAAAAATTCCAAATTTGGAAACTACTCCAATTTTTTAACCCATTCGGAGGGAAAAAATGAGAAAATTCAAAATTCTTCTTTCTCTGTAAAATCTGAACTTTCTAATTATTCTCTGCATTCCAAAATAAGTACCCAATTTAACACTCACATTCTGTTTAGAAATAGTGCTCGCGCTTCTGAAAAAATATAGTCCAAAAAAAGGTGTACTGGTAAATTATGAAATTTATTTTTCCGACCTGGTGTAATATTAGAAACTAGGACGGGGTTTGCACGATTGCGAGATTACACGACACTGCACTTTAAATTCCTCGGGGAAAGGAAGTATAAGACCGTAAAAATTTTTAAATTGCAACACATTATCCTTTTTAACACTTTTGCGTAGCTTTAAAATTGCAACGAGCGCACTTTTAAAACTGTTTCTTTTTTTCGATATTTTACCGGGCATTGTCAACACGTTAAAGGCCAAGTAAAATTTACGCGACTCCCTATATTCGTACTCTGTGGGTCGCAATGGTATACGCTCTTACATTTGTCATAACAAGCGCGGCTTGAACGGAAAGTTTAGTGTCGGTTACCGGTGACCGACAGGGCAGTTAACGTGTTAACGATAAAAAGAAACGATCGGATGACACACTCAGAGGCCAACATTGTTAACATACGTTGGCTTCGTTTATACGACTTACTCAAAAATTAAAAAGAACAGATTAATATTCGAAATAACAATGTGCAAATGTAACACTTATTTTGGAACAGGGAAAAATTCTCTTTTCTGCCGAAGTTGCATTGATTCAAATTTGAATGAAAATATCATACATGGGTAATTCGATAAAAATTATACAGGGGACAAAATTATTTACAAAGTTCATCAAAAGAATGCAAAAAAAAGATATAATCATAACGAAAAAGCAGTAAAGGTAACTGTTAAAATCAGAAAAGTCATAAAAATTGTTTGATATATAATTAAAAAATATTATTAAAAAATACGTGAAGCAATAGATCCACGCGGTTACTGTAAAATCAAAGTTAATTAAGAACATCTACTATTTTTCTAGTTAATTTTATAACTATACGTCAATTATCAAAATTTACCGTAAATTTACTGTAAATTTTGTCAAAATTTACAATTTTTATCATATCGACCGTTACTTTCCTTCCTCGTTGCTGAATTTTGTTTTGATTGTAATCAGAGGGTAATATTGAACGGACTTTCTTTCTTTTCACAGAAGGGGAAGACGATACATCAACGAGTTACGGAGTAGATTTAGCAGATGAAGTTGCTAAAACTGAAGAAAGCATATCTTCAACACATAAATTACGAACAAGTCGTTCCTTAACGTAGCGTAACTATAACTCATCGTTTTATCGTCAGTAAAATTTATATGTAAAAGGAATGAAAACGAAAGAAAAAAAAAAGAAAAAATATGCATCGTAACAGTCATGACTAAAATTAATAAAAGTATTTTGAAAATAAATTAAATTAGGAAATTAAGTATATAAAGAAATTCTTTGAAAAGTGAGACAAATTTAGAATCTATATATTCGCAGTAGGAGTTTATGGCGAAGTACACTTTATTAACTCGACTCGATAATGGTATGCCACAAACCCTTACTAGGAGCGTTACGTTTTTTTCTTTAGACTTTAAAGAAATTTCATTAAGTTAAGAAAATCAAAATTACGTAACAATGTTATTTTTTTGTTTACTAAAAAAGATTTATTGTTTGTTCTCTTTTGAATCGCGCAAAGATTTATTCTTCGTATATTTCGGTCAGTTATTAATGCAGCAGTGAATATCCGAAATTCCATTCATTAAATGCTTTTCCTAAGATTTATTAACAGCCACAACCCAGGAGAACAGAATATTTCTGCATGTCTCTAATTACCTTATGAGCTCATCTTTTTTTGTACAAACGTTTAGTATAAAGATTCTCAACATTTTATTTTTTATAAGAAAAAGTACACAGTTTATGTAGGAAAAAGTTATTCGCGCTGTTCTATCTTAAGAAACTTTTCTCGGTGGAAAAAATACTTTTGTTTGAAGTAGATTGAACAATCGCATATTTCATAAATAACATTGTTTACAATTGCATTCTAAATACCCACGTCATTGACAATTGCGAATTTTATACACATATGGTTACTAGAGCAAACTCTCCTTTACCTAAAATACTCATAAATCATTAAATTAAATCAACCAAAGGGAACTTCTTTTAAAAGAAAAAAGGTGAAGAGATTGTAAACATAATTTTTTTTTTCAAGTCAGTTATTTCTTTAAATTCAGTTTCTTTAGTTTTTCCTTAACCTTTTTCTTTTAATTTTTAAAATTTTTCGTATTTTCTGTACATTGAGGATAAAAAAACATTTTCATTCTTATCCCATTTTTAATAATAACATATTGTAAACATATCGTAAACGTTTACTTATAAATCACTATTACAGATCTTTTATAGTGGGATTTAGTACCTTTGATGTTTTTCTTAATTAATATATTCACCCTGTCACTATATTGCAAAAATTAATAAGCCCAAGAGAGAAGAATGGAAGTACAGTAGCTTACACGACAATTGATTTAATCCCCGAAAATGCAATTGTTTGAATAAATTGACTAACGAAATTCCACGTCGCGTTCCAAATGCAATATGGCATTTTATTACAAAATATTAGAAAGAAAATAGTAATTCACTGTTGCATTAATTTCAAATGAAAATTAGTACTGAATTTAAAAATGTTTTGTTTTTGTTTTGATGAATCTTTGACTTTTAGTGTAAAGAAATTTTTTGCTTTAAATTTTATTTATTATCGTTATCAATGGCCGTAGACCTGTAAAGATTTTGTTTTCTTTTTCAAACATTAGATAACAAAAATCCATATGAAAGGTTAACGTATAACAAACAATTCGTCATGACAACGATGCTTTATTAGATTTGAAATTTAGTAATTCGTAGATAGATAAAAAAAATTTTGTTTGGCGAGAGTCAGTATTTATTTTGACTTTTTATACCGAACCTTGGAGATATTTTTTTCTTTTGGACTATTGAAGTCTTAAGATTATCTAAGAAAAGCTACACCAATCAGAAAAGTAGAATATTCATTGACAATTACTCAGTATTTTTTTTACTGAGGAAAGTCGGACGTTTTTCAGAAAAATTGAAAATAATTTGCAATGGTCTGCCATTGGGAATATGTAGCGGTCCAGTATTGGCCCACGTAAGCATTTGCTTTGCTAAGCACTGAGTCACCATTGACTTCTACGTGAATTGATGACTCATTTTGAAAAATCTCCGATAATACTTCATGAAGGATTAACGAAGTTTTTACAAATGCAAAAATCTTCAGTGACAAACATTATAAATCCTCAAATCGGAGAGACTAATTTCAAGGGATATCCATTTTATTGCGACTGTATCAAGACCCGGAAGCTTATAATCGCAAAACGTTATTTTTGGTTTCCACGAAAAAGAAGTTAATTTATGATATTTGAGTTAAAACGATAAGAAACAAAAGACTATTCCAAGGGTCAAAATTTTGTGATTTAAATCTAAAGTTTACTCCATAAAAAGGTAACGTGTAAATAAAAGTACATTTTTTAGACAGTAGTTCTAAATGAATGATTTGTAAATTTTCAAAGATAAAAAATGTTTCCATCTTCGGTAATGTCAGTATAATAAAAATAATAATTATAACAGTAACAATAATAATAATAATATTGATAATAATATTAATGATAATAATAATACTAATAATACAACAATAATAATTATAATCGCCGTACTTAATTTATTTGTTAGATTTTACAAAGCAAATAAGTCTAGAAGAACAATTCATTTTCACAAACAAACAAAAGTTTGATTATTAATTATTATTTGTATAAATACTCATCGAATCGAGCCATTGTTTGCATTTCTTTCTTTTCATGATGAACTTCAAAATCTGTCAGTATTTCAGCCAAAATATCAATAAAATTAAGCGTAACATAATTTCTAGAAAATAAAGAGGAACCATTAATTTATTTGAACAAACCAAGAAAGATATTCCTTAAGCGACGTAAAGAAGCGTCTATGAAAAATATGACCTCTTTCAAGGAAAAAATTTGGTTTTCGTTGAGTGACGATTTTTCATAAAAACGTGAGTCAAAAGTCAGCCAAGAGGCTGAATCGAAGTAATTTCTCCGATAGAAATTTTCGTGCATTTTTTTTTGTCGTGTAATTAGAAACGTCATTTTCTCAAAGATGAAATACTGGCATTTGCTTAAAGCATTCACAAGAAGACAAAAAGAACCTGAGGAGATAGAAATGTGCTCTGTAAACTTGTAAGTTTCAGACAAAAGAAGGGGAACAAACGGAAGAAAAGAATTAATAAAAAAAAGGCAGAGGAGAAAAGAAAAGATATATAAAATAATTTTTTTAAGTAGTAAAACGGGAAAGTTTCGCGCGGAATTCATCAATTAACGATATCCACTCTTTTAATTCTTTCTTCGGGTTGGACTCTCAAGGGGACACGCGTGATTTTGCGGAATGCAAACTTCTTCGGTACATTTGCTCCTTGTTTGCTGCTGCGCTTATAATACTCTTTGCTCTTTCCAGCACAAAAGAGTAAGAAGAGACAACGATTAACGTTCTCGAAGGATGCGAAACCGTTCCAGGAAAAACAAAGATGTTACGACACTGGACACACAAAGTCCCCCTTCGTATTATTATATAGTCTTTTCAAGAATTTACTGATGAAAGGGAGGTGTAATGATAATTTCCAACTGTCGGTTGACGTTGTTCTTCTTCTTATTCTTCTTTTTTATCAAAAAAGGTTGATTTTTTCTTTTTTCTTGTACCTCTTCCTTTCCTTTTCTCTTACTTCTTTTATAGCCATTTCAGGAAAATTTCCAACAAGCGCTTGAATGCTTTCTGGAAAATCCTGTAGTTGCTTTCCATGAACCTTTTATTTCTCTCACACTTCTTCTACTTTTTAAACGAAGAAAAGGCAAAAAAGACACTGCAAAGGAATTTTTGTCAAATTCTATTAAATATCGATAATTTGACAAATTTCTACGGCTTCTAAAATTATAAAAATAATTTTTTTCAGAATTATTTTATGCATATCTAGCAATCTCGAAATTGAGCTTCTTCCAAATCTGAAACCACATTATTTCAGCATAATTAAAACATTATCATTGTTAAATAAATGTACGATGCAAATTTAGTTTTGGTTTTAAGTATTTTTTCAGTCCAACTGGTGTTTTTAGTTAAAATAAAAATATTTATGCAACTATTAATGTTTCGAAACATCTTTGAAAATAAAATCGTAAGTGAAAACGTAGAGGTTTGTAACAGAAGGAATAACATTAATTTAAAAATAAAATAAAATATTTATATCTTGACATTTTTTAATAAACTTTTAAACCCCGTTTGGCAATATTTGGGTGTTAAACAAACGAGTAAACTATGTATAATTGCATTCGAGGTGAAACAACGCGGTATGAATTTCCAAAAAATCCTTTCCAGGCTTTATTCAAATTATTGTCAGTTGTTATTGCTGAAAAAAATTCAGAGATACTTTCACTTCATGTTTTCACAGAAGAATTTTGAGCTACATTTTCGGAGTTGTTGAATTTCAATTATTGCAAAATAGGAATCTTTAAAATTATCTGTATGTTACACGAATTTTTTTAATTGACGAAACAATACAAATCTTGTTCATTGAGGATTTTTATTAATAATAATTTCTAATATAATTTTCTGATATAAAACCTATAAAATAACAACGTTCAAACATACATCTGAAAACACCCAAACTGATACAGACAATGAATTCTACATCGTATACAACTAATATTCTATGTCAATGTTGAGACCTTCTGATTCTTATGCAAAGAAAAAATATGTTAATGTAGAATAAAAAGAAGAACAAGAATGGGTTACGGTCATGATAGAAAAAAATTGAATAAAACCGAAAAAAATGTTTAGATAAACAAAACTTTTTGCGAATCAATTCGCCCTATAGTAATAAATTAATTTATTAATAATAATTAGGACGGAATTTAGGTGGTAGTTAGCAAAAAAATTAATGATTAATTAAGAAGAGTATTGATAAATTACAACACACAATATAAATGATAATTAATTAAAAAAATAATAAAGTAAACGAATAAGTAAGAGAAAAACAAATGTGAAGTAGATACGATTATAGTTCCTGTACGATACGGCATAGAAATTTAATATAAATTATTATAGTATTATTAATTAATTATTAACTAAATATTATATATGTATATTAATTATCAAAAGAATATCGATTACAAAAAAAAAGTGTATAACCCGAAGAAAAATGAATTGGAAGAAAGAAGGAAAGAATGTGTTTCCTTTGCAAATTTCAATTTCGTCAAAAATGTTTGTAAGAATGTCTAGGAAATGGTAACTATTCTGATAACTACTATTATTACTTTTATTCTTAACAATTAACGGAATAACGAATTTCTGTTTCTTTGCACGAAGATTCTACAAATTAGAAATTTTTGCAAAAAGTGGAGAATATTCGATATTACTAATATCGACTGAGACAATAAAAATGGAATTATACATTTTTGCAAAGCTTTTATGCTTCCTTCCATTAATTATTGAAAGAATCACGCATAAGAGAGAAATGTAATTAAATTGTACTAATTCAAATGATCAGAAAAATGAATGCATAAACAGTGGAACCTGTAAAATGATTAAGTTCTAAATGATTTTTGAATGAAGCAAACAAAATTTCGATAACAAAACCAGGCGAAAAAATTATTTAATCAATGGTTACAGTGATCTGTGTAATTTCGTACATGAAAGTCATAAATCTGAAACATATCTAGTAATGTTTACAAATTGAAAATTTCAGAAAAAGATTTGTAACAATTTTACGCAAAAAAAAGAACAAATGAAATTGAATCACATATCTGCAAACGAAGGAGAGATAAACATTTTTTGTAATATCATTTAACTCGTAACGAGTTTATATTCCATTGAATATTATTTTCGTATGTACGACCTTTGTTTGGGACTGTTGATTCAAAACCTTGTCATTTTCAAATTCGTTTTGAAGATAGAGAATCAGAAAGACGTAGTCGCAATATTTGAGACAAAAACAAATACGCTTCTCTGATTTTTCAACTTCTTGTATATTTGTAAACGAAAATTTAAAGAAGGCTTTCTTTCCCATAAACAAAATTTAATTTGAAGCTGGTTGGAAAAAAAACACCATTTTGAAAAGAACAGAAAGAAAACGAAAGCAAGTTTGCTACTTTACGATAATTTCTGGCATGAAAAAGAACAACGTACTATCCAATGTAGTAAAAAAACGCTTTTGTATTGAAAAAATATCATTCTCTGTTGTGACGTTTGTCATTAAATGATGCGCTATGTGCACAAAATGATGTGAGAGGCTCTCTAATTATGTTTCTCTAAGATTACAAATATTTTTAGACAAATTGTATGCATTTGTTTCAGCTTCGAAATTATTCATGTTAAATTATCAGCTCAATTTTGTCTTTATTTAAAATGACACACAAACGATTTTAGTATCTAGCCATCAGCGCATAAAATGTCGGCATACAAAAATCATGCCCATCAATTTTTTTATACTCAATTAAAAAAAAACGCAGAACTCTGCGCTACTGTTTTATTGCCACAACATAAACATTTGCGTTAAATGTGTGGATTTTCCATTTTGCTTCGTATGTATTTACAGTATTAAAACAATCGTCTTTCTTTTGATAAGCCAAGAAATTCTGGTAACGTTAGAAAGAATGTACAATTCGCTTTGTATCTCTTCAATTAATCATATAGTAAAAGCCTTCTTATAGTTTTCATGTGTAAAATCTTAATTAGTCGAAAAGAAGGAGAGAAAAAAGAAGAAAGAAATGAAAAGAAAAGCGAGACTACTTCTAGCTATACAATTTTATTATTATAATATTTAATTTTCGTCATTGATTAATGTTTATATAACTTTTAAAGATGGTTTATTTACACGACGATGAAAAATTGATAAAAGAAATTATATATACATATATATATATATATATATATATATATATACATATATGTGTGTGTGTATATATATATGGAGAAAAAACAAATAACTACTTTAAAGACTGTGGATCATTATAGGTGTATAAATGTTTAAATAAATTATTATAATATCAGAAAAATATTTCAGATCTATTTATTTCCATTCGTTATCCAAAATCATTAAAAAGTTTCTAATTCTACTGTTTATTGACACGTTAAACGCCATGTGGGCACTAAACAGGCCGCGCCAGGTATGGCAATTGGAATAGTGTATGGTGCCATCGCGACCCATGCGGCATGAACAGATAGTCACGTAGATTGCTCAACGTCATTGCGTTCAACGTGTCAATGGTGTACCACATTTTATTACGGTAAAATCGGAAACTATCAAAATGAAACGTAGCTGTAGATTTTATTCAGTTAATAAAAAAATTCCTGTAAAAAAGAATAGAAATTTTTCAAACATATTTTAAATAATTCCCGAGAGACAGAGACGTCATTTTTGTCATAATATACAGATATAGAATACTGTCAACCTTAATTTTTCCAACCCTTAATCTCAAACTATTTCAAACGTTATTATAATACTTTTTGCGTACTCGTATAGTAATTTTTAATGCATCTACGTATTCGTACCCTATAAAAATGTACGTCTCCTCGTCTCTCGTTTAAATACTCTTTAGGAACACGCTCTTTGAAACGGAACATGTACTGCCACCTGTGAATCCTCTCGGGGCCTCGATTTACTTTACCAGCGGTAAGTACGAAACATTTATACCATATTGGACCGAACACTGAACTATATAGCTCATTGTCAATGGACCTGAAATTGGATTCTAATGTCTTATATTCCATTCAGAGTTGTTATATTTATACATGAGCTGCTAATTTCTGATAAAATGTCGAGTTATCCTAGTAATAAACAAAACATTCAATAAGTAATAATAAACAAAAATATGCAATACGTACTAAAATAGTGTCTATTTTTCTAACTTCAGTTGTTTAATTTAGTAACGTTACCCAAGGCGCGGAAAAGAGGTGCTTTTTGCATTTTCTACCTTTTCGTCAAATAAAAAGGTTGGAAGAAAGAACACCTTTCAATGATCCACGAGATAATTTGTTGTTTCCTACATTTGGATACTTGGATATTTATTGCGCTTGGGGTTATGTTACACTAACAAGGAAGGGTTCTCAACCTGACCTCCACGATTTCAATAATTTTTTTATATGTTGTAGAGCTCGAAAAAATAAGAGACACGTATTTCTTTTATGTACCGACATCCACTTTGAAGGGGTGAAAACCACCCCTAAAGTTTAATCCGAAAATCGTTTTTTTATCATATCTCGGCTTCTAATTAATATTTTTTAATCAAATAAAGTGGAATATATTTGTCATAAGAAGTCGAAGATATTAGGTGTGTTTATAACCCAAGGGGTTACGATCCTTATTTTGTATTTGAAGAAAACTAGATTTTTTATGCTTTTTTTCTTCATAAAAACTAGGGTATGAACTCAAAAAGTAAAGAAAAGCATTTTCGTTTACTCTATCGAATATTTCAGTTGTCGTCTTTCAGGATTTTTGAAGCAACCACCCCCAAATTGTCTAAATCAACTAATATAATTTATTGCCATGTCTTAGACTATTATATCACAAAACAATGTTTTTGGCTGAAGAATCATACCTGGAATTTTCCATAGCAAACCCTGGTAAAAAACGTTAATACATAACAATTTACAACAACCTAATTGAAAACTCCTGAACTGTAGCAGTTCAAACCAGGTTTTCGAGCATTTCAATCATTCTCAGTCAAAATTGTTTACCAGGAAAGCTCTTATCCAAACTGTTTGATATTTTGGATGCAAAGGATATGAGAGAATAGGACTTTTATATTATCTCGCCAAATTGTATCTACATTTCTGATCTTTTACGAATTGGAGCAGAATAAATAAATCTTTCTTGCAATATCTGCCTTAACAATTCTCACACATGCCATGAAATTCACGAGAACTGTGTTATGGGACTCTGGAGACTAAGATGGTATATAACAGAAATGTACTAATTATTTCTTGAGTCCGTATTTAACTAAACACGTCATCTGAATATTTAAGTCAATCGACGCTGTATATCTATCCATACCATTTATATTTTGTTAGGACACCCGACATCACTGACGTAATCATTCACCCTTCCTTATCTGAATCTTTGTTTCTAAATAACCATTTAAAACTGCACAGAAATGGTAAACATCAATAACGGAATAATTTAAAAAAGGAATTTAATAATGCTTTTCATTGTTTCTATGCAAGTATTTTATGTTGAAAAACAAAGAGTTTCGTAGAAATTTTACTCACTTACTATTATTAAGTAGTAGCACGGGTATAGTGGCAAAGAAAGTTAAGAAAGGAAACTTTGAAAAGATAAAAAAATATATAGAAAGTTATGTTAATGTTTTAGGGGGTTATGTAAGATTCTGAGAGCGCTAAATTTGAAAAGCTCGCGAATTATTAAAGTACCCACTGTTCAGTAAACATGAGCTTAAATATGTCCCAAAATTGATTTTAAATGTATTTATTTTTACAGCATAATAGAAACCCTATTTTTGTTTATAAATGAAAACGGCAAAAAATCTACCCGAGGAGTTGTAAGATTTATAATACTAAAATCCCTACTTACGGAATTCTGTAAAAAGCTGTCAAAAATGTAATAATTTATTCATAACAGTCATCAACAACAAATTTAGTGAACTTCTATATATTCTGCTATTGAATTCGGTTAGAAAATATCAAAATAGCTTGAGTTGGATAGTCTTCAAATGGGTTCAACTGATAAATTATAAAAATTTATTATATTTGTAACTAATAAGCATTTTCAGTAGGCTACCTTTGATGTTAACACTAGAGTTGTTTAAGTAACAATACCATTTCATATGAAATTTCTATAACAATGTAATTATAACAATATAATTTCGAAATACACCTTTTTGGAGCCGGAATGTGAAGAAAAACATTTTCTAACTTTAAACATTTTATTGATGTAGGAGAAACTAAATGATTTAAATACACTTATGTTCTTAACTTATTAATATATTTTCTATACATTTCTTGTTTAAAAGTAGGACGGTACTTTATAAAAAAATGCTCATGTAAGGGAAAATTTGTTAAGTCAATAAATAAGTTAATACACTCAATAAATGTTAAATTAAGCTGATCTAGTGACAATTCTTATTTTATTTGGAGGTTTAAAAACTCCCCTGCCCGGGTGTAACCACTAACATGTTCGCGACGGGATTTTGTACCTTTGGTGGTACATTTTTGCGTGTTAAGTTCAGGCCCCGTCGCGAACGTCTTAAAGAACCTAATTTAACAGTCAAATATAATGCCTCCCGTTTCATAAAATATTGGACCACCGCAATTTTCATTCGATTTTAAGTTTTGTTGTAATTTGTTATGATTGTTAAACCAATTATTTTTCAGTAGGTTTTACTTAAGTAATGATCTATCTAAAAAACTTATAGGGCTACAGAGAATAGTTGATCCCTAGAGGAAGCTCTGTAGTTCTGGCAAAACATCTTTTAGATAAAGGAACTGGTATTATCGAGATTTTTTTTACTAGTTTATATATATAGTATATATTTCTTTATGTAAATCTGTTGTACTTCAATACAAAAATTTATATAATGGAACATTACTTTTACATCAGGTTTATATGTAATTAAATAAGTTCATTATGACAAGTTATTCTCATTCATCACAATTCTGCGATACCTTATTTTTTATAATCTGTAAAAAAATTTTAACAGTTCCACTTTGTACCAGATCATTGCTGTAAACTGTCCCCAACCATTCTAGAAAGTCAAAAAATCTCTAGAAGTGAGGGAATTACGAGTTGCCAAGTAGCTTTTTCACAGAAACTACAATTTTGCACAGATGGAGTATATGTACTCGCAAAAACAAAATAGACTTTGAATGCTGAAAAATAAAACTGAGTAAAAAACTCTTTAAACATTTACCATGGTTGCGATTAATTACGAACAAAAATGAAGACGTAGCTATTGTTAATTAACTATGCAATATTAAAAGAAAGGCAAATAAGGGGAAAAGGGGGTAGTTTTGAGAAACTGCGCGGCTGTTATCGACGGTGCGGCGCAAGCGCGCGGGCTTTTCTCGATAATGTGGCGGAAGGAGGGGTAAGTGTACATCTCTTTCGCTCACCAAGCAACAGAGTGCTGTCTTGTATACCCCCGCCCACGTATAATTCGACGTTACAACCACGCGTTTTGTAATCAAACAAAATACTACCGAGGTGCAAGGATTCTTCCTACCTCGGCACGTATAATGAATTCATTGTGTGATAAACCATTCTCTTACGATATTAACGAACACACTTAAAGTGTAGCAAAATTATTGCTTTTTTTAAATATACATATATAATTCAACCACCGAGTATGATTCTTACTGGATCAGACCATTTTCTAGCGGGTAAGTCCACTACAATTTTACTTAAATTCCTTTCAATCTTTTAACATCAAGCTTTTGTTGTCCTTTCGAAGGTTTTACCAACATATCAAAGAAAACTAAATTTTCACTTCAAGGTATTCGCCGAATTTTTCAATTTCGATTTGAATGCAAGAAATTCTGATACCTGATCTCTCCCCCTGAGGGGATGAGCAATTTGTTTCGGGAATATACTATTGGTTAATGGTGTCTCTGCATCCTGCACTGAGTACCGCACTCTATACCAGCTTCGATCTCGTTTCTGATGAAAGCTAATCATTTTTTTTTTCAACCGTTGATACATTCCTTCATATTTATGTCTACTATTTTTGTATTCAACTGCAGGACCGAACAGCTCTGGACGAAATTCATTTTTTTAATTTTTCATGTTTGCCATCAATTTTTTTATCGTGAAATGACACTATTAGGAAGTTTGTTTTTTACTAGAAATTTCTATGGAAATTATATTTTCGTATTTCATTACAATCGCAGTCATATATTTAGGCTTTATCAAGTTAATATGACAAGCTTTTAGACAATTCTGAGGGTTAACTTTATAGTTCTTTGAACGTTTTCAAAAACAGCCTTGCACGAGATTTAATTTTTTTTACTTTCATATTATAATAGTCGCCAACTTTTTTGCCATAGAATAACATTATTAGGAGGTTCATTTTTTACTAGAAATTTCTGTGAAATTTTTTCACGTTCAATTACACTTATAATTGTTTATTTAGGATTTGTAGGGGTAATTAGAAAGGGTTGAGCAATTAAGAAGGTTAGCTTTAAAATTCTTTGAATTTTTCTAAAATAGCTTTGGACGAGATTTAATTTTTTCCATTTACACATTATAAATACAGTCAATTTTTCATCGTGGAATGACAAGATTTGAAAGTTTATTTCGATTGGAAATTTCTATAGAAATTAAAATACCTAATTGGAACCGTAATTAAATATTGAAAATTTGTAGGGGTAATTTAGCAAGGGTTGAACAATTCAGAGGGTTAACTTTATATTTCTCCCAATTCTTGAAACAGCTTATAAGTGATATATATTGTTCCTTAGCAGGAAATCACACGGTTGGTGAGCTTATTTTTTTTTTAGAAATTTCTATGGTACTTTTCATATTTAATTGCAATCGTAATAATTTATTTCGGATACGTTGGGACAATTAGGAAGGGTTGAGCAATTAAGAGGGTCAATTTTATAATTCATTGTATTTCTCAAAAACAGATGAGATTCAATTTTTTCGACTTTCATATTATAAATGTCGTCAATTTTTTATGGTTATCAGAAATTCTATGGAAATGTTCATACTTAATTATGATCGTAATTATATATTCAGAATTCGTAAGATGCTTCAATTAATTCTTTTAATTAAAAAAAACAGCTCTGGATGATAATTAATTTATTCGATTTTTACATTTAATTTTTCTCCTTGGTACGACATAGTCGTAAAGTTTATGTTTAATTAGAAGTTCCTATGGAAATTTTCATGTAGAATTATAATCATAATTAAATATTTTGGTTTTTTGGGGATAGTTTAACAACGGTTGATTAATTGAGAGGGTTAGTAAGAAAAAAGTTAAGAGGAAATAAATCAGACTGATTTTTTATTTATTTAAAAACTTAGCAACTGAAGGCTACTTTAATTATAATGTGAAGCTAACACTGCTGTTATTTCTACTTTGACATGGTTCTTTTTCTAACGTGTAATTCGGTCAAATATTGTAGATTAATTTTGAATCTCCTGCACAAAATGTAATACCAATTTTTGAAGAAAAAAGTACGTACTCGAATATCCTTTTGTTAATGGTATGATTTCTCCTGGACATACATGACCCCAGCATACAAGATTTGCATAAATTTCAATGTCCTTGTAGTCTTATTGTCTGTAATGGTGAAGGTAAATTATGAAACTTATAAGGCTTATTTTTTCATTGAAACAACCAATGGAAACCTTTTGTAAGCCCTATAATTACTTTTGTAGCACGTGGTTGTAATATATGTATGCATACACAGATTACAATATCAGAACTTGGAAGGGTACAAAGTGAATGAATTAGGACAACTGATGAACGCAAAAACAAAATAACTATCGGTATAAGGTTTTAATCTTGAAGAAAGCAGTAAACCACAATACATAAGATACTCTTTGAAAAAGGATTATCTGACCAATTGTAATTGATAATAGAAGTACTGATGATTATAATTATTCTTATTGCTTATTGTTCACCTAGTAATTTTTTTTAAGTAGCAATACTATTCTGTCCAGTTGAGAAAATGAAATATTTAATTATTAATTAAATATCTATGCAATCTTTTTTTGAACTTATGGATTCTGAAAGTTGGATATGCAAATGTTTAAAGAAGGTATTTTTTTAAAGAACCTGGCAGTTATTCAACACATTTTTCTCTTATTTCTATCTTATGTTAGATTTTTTATTCACCAGTTACTAAAACATAGAAGTATTTAAACAACTGTTACGCTGTGTAAATGTGAATAGCGTAAAAGAACTGTTAAATGTGAATTATAAAAATTTGTACTTAAAACCTTAAAAAATCTCTATCATATATAAGCTTCATTTTACGTGTAGTTTTTGCATGTAGAAATTTTCACTGTACAAATGAAACATTCCCATACTCTATGGTAAAAATTGTTGTTATGTTATTATAAATATGGTTGAATAGTGTTTGAAAACAGAGCAACGTAGTAACCCTGTCTATTTTCTGCATCTTCTTCATTTTTCTGCAAAGTAGTTCAACTTTATTTTTATACATACGGTATAGGTATCAATAACCTGCTACCCATGTAAAACAATAAGAACCGATCAAAATCGCGTGCAATAGAAAGAGATAAATATCGAATTTCTCGGAAATTAAACATCCAAACATGTGTGTAGGTTGCTGATACTTTTATACAACATGCATCTGCTTCTATAATTGAATACTTTGACTGGAAAAGTCCCATTAATTCCTGCTTGATCCAATAAAAATGATAGGATTTGAATTAAATGGATTTGAAAGAATTCATTGAAGGCAGATACATATTTTGAAAGTTTTAATAAATTTTAATCAATATCTTATATTATTTCTATCCCAGTATGTATTAATTATTGACTATATATGAAATGGTGAAAAGCTTAAATTCTTAAAATATTTCAAAATATACTTTGTACTTACTCTCACTGATAATTCATCTTTGCTCTTATTTTTGTCCTCACTGATAATTAATATACTTCTTTTTTGCTCTAGTTTTATTGATTCCAAATCCTACAGACTTGATTCTTTTTAACTTCAATATTACAAATAACAAAACTATTACATTTGTGGCTAATTCAACTCACAACCAGTGTTCAACAATTCTTCTACAATCGCTATTAGTTTCGAGCAAAAAAATATTTGACTCACATTACACGGGCATCCTTTCGTAATCTCCAACAAATTTTTGCTCCATAAAATTTTTTGCTCGAAGCAACGTAAATCTTGCCCATCCAAACTACGTATCATGTTATAACACCTTCTCAAGCTTATTTTAACACAACTTCTAAAGCCAATTCTGTTAGCAATGACTCATTACAGGGTGAGGCATAAACGGCATAGAAAAAAAGTATAATTCATAAACTAGAAATTTCCATGACCAGTTTTCGTACTTTTCTTAGCGAAGTAGGAAAAGTTCTCCAAATATATATAGGTATAAAAAACTTGATATGGCTATAGAATCACATCAATGCGGCTACAACGCATTTATGTATGTCTCTTGATAACTTATTAAAGATCAGCCTTATCGTTAGACATACTTATTCGTACTACTTTAACCGCGTGCAAGTTTTATTGTTATAAAAATAATGAACCTCCTTTACCTGTTCTTTCAATACATAATTTAACCGAGTTGTTCAGTTTAACAAAAAATTCTATGATCATTTTATAGCTTTAAAGCTTTTCTCACCTTTAACCCTTTCGCTACTATGGGTGACTATAGTTGCTTTCCATAATATGTCACTAAAATACGACAGGCGACTATAGTCGCTCTGCATAAGCTGCCATGTATTATACATTTGACGCAAAATGATTATGCCTCATTTCAAAAAATGGTAAATTGTTTCATGGCAATTTCCAACTACTTTTCGATTTTGAAAGGATCAGATAAAAATTAATTATAGGTAACGCTATTTTTTGTGTAATGGAAAAATCTGTACGAAAGAAATTGATTCCAGCGAATTTCCAAATAATTCCATTAAAACTCGAGGTCCAAATCCGATAAGAATTTACAACGGTCCAGTATTGGATAGATTTAATGCGATCTTAACCAATACTATCTAGGAGAATTGTACCGAAACTTCCATTTATTCACGGTAATATTCTTAGTACGCTAACAAGAAAAGGCTCCCAGGGGTCCACCTTCAGTTTTGTCGACCACCCTTGCGAAACGATTAAAAATATTCAAAGCAGGTTTTTTTCCCAACAAAAACCTCCTTCCAGAACTTTCAGACAATACACATCAAAAGGACAATTTGTAAACGTAAAATGCTTGTTTTTCTGAACAAAATCGATTAACGTTAACGAACCTTCAACCGCTACCTGGGTAATGATTAGTAAAAATGAAATACTAGAAAATATGTTTTTACTTTGATACATTCAAACTCATTAAATTTAAACTTTCATGGATATCAGTAAAGGTATATCTCAAATATTTTTATTTATAACATAGTATTGTAGAATTTCATTACAATAAGTTTGAAAGACCTAGGTTTTAATACCAGTATGGAACTTGTGTTCACTTATATTACATTTATTATTTTCTCATCCAGTTCTGCAACGATATTTCCCAAAGGAAAACTAGAGAAATATTTCTTTCAAAACACGGTTTTCGTTATATGCTGAATAATCTTAAAATTATATTAAAAAATAAAATTGTTTAAGCTTTTATATTATCTCATTTTATAACCCGAAACCTTTACTATGTAACTTTCCGGTGTGGAATAGTATGTTCATCCTTGAATGTCGGGAATTGTTAAATAAACAACGGTTTCGATTTTTAAATTCTCTATTGCCCTTGTAACTATTTGCAAAAGTATTCTCAATATCCCCAAACAGACTTCGTTTTTCGCTACATTTGTATCCCTAATGTCTTTCCCAACGGTAGTTTATCACTAGAAATATCATTTTTCAATTAGTATTTATATCCTAAAAATGTGTAAGGCCTATTTATTTTCAGTTTGTAATTGTTACAAAATGTAAATAAAGTAAAGTATATTCGATACTGCATTTCATTGTGAAATAATATATGTTTTCGTCGCAATTAATGTTTCAGTACCAGTGGAAGCGACAGCATTTCTAGGTGCCGTTGCTGGATTTGTAGTTCTTTTAGTTGTTCTAGTTCTTTATTTATCTCGCAAGTGGTCCTATGCTCCATCAACGTCTCAAACTCTCTTCGGTGGTGTTTGTGTACCATTAGTTGAAGCCAACAATAATAAGTCGTCTCAGTTATCCAAGAACTTAGGTACCTACGATAGTTTCAATACATTGATTCATTACAAATTTCATTTCACCCTATATTCAAAAGAAACGAAAAAAAATCCTGTTATCTGGTTTTACAAGTCCAATATATTGAAGTCGAAAGGTAAATAAAAATAAAATAACAATTATGGATTAAAATGAATATTTTATTATACATTATAGACAATATAAATGAAATTAACTTTACGTCTATAAAAAGACCTTGCGAAAAATAGCACCCAATCTATTTTCTTGAAAATAAAACAAAGACGGAAATGAAAATTACTTGAGTTGGACAATTTCGCGCACATTTGTTAGGAAACATGTACTTTTATGCTTAACTCTTTTGTAATAACTTTTTATCTTTCTTAAAGTTAATGCTTTCACTATTTTTACGTTTCTACGAAGTTTGTAATCGCGAGAATTCGAATCAATAAATCAGGGTGGATATCTTTAAATAAATTATAAGTATTAGTCATAAATTTAAAAAAATTTACTCGTCTTAAAATTCTGGTGTCCTCTCCAGAGGACACGTAAACTAAATATTTATATGTTTAAGTTTATGCGAAGATTTATATGTTTTGCTGCTAAAATTTTATTTTTTACCATATTTCGTTAAAGAACATACATATTTACGACAGTTTATACAAAAATATACTCATGATTTTTTAGACTCTGTCATAAAATTGAGAGACTTCTTTTTTTATTCAGACCCGGAAACAAGTTCTGACTCCGAAGAAGATGCTCTCCGACGTTTGAATTCACGATCACATCCTCCTCCTGATACACTTACTATACAAGCTGAAGATGTACCAACATTTGTGGGTGAGTTAAATTTGAATTATAAATGCAAGTGATATGCTTCGAATCGACAGATTAATTTTTGTTGGTAAGATATGAAACCATTTATAAATTGAATTGAGTTCTCATCATTTGTTTTCTCAAATTTCATTTGAAGTATGTTTGTCTTTTACATTTTAATAGAACTTGTAGTTACACACCTTTTTCTGAGTAGTTGGAAGAATGTAAGTTAGATGATTTATGTAAATCTTTTATTTGTATTGTACGAATTGAAACTTTAGTAAATGATGCCAAAAACTTGGGAAATCTTCATATAGGTTTCAAACTGGAGCTCGAAAATTATTTCGAACGAGATTTCTACGTAGTTGAGGATACATTTCTCTCTGATAAAAACTTGGTGTTTCCAACAGATGCCGGCACGACTTCAAGCAGTTGTACAGAAGAACATACTCCAGATCAACAGCAGGTTAGGTGTTTTATTTAATATGAACTATGTTTTATACAATTGAGTGAAATGCACAACGGTTGCAAGTGGATTTTGAATAACGAATGGCAGCATGAATTTCGACATCCTCGAAAAATTTGAAAATTCTTTCCAAAGAATTTCGCAACTTTTATGTCTGCCCCGACTAATACTAAGCAAATCAATACATTCCCATCTTAAAGATGAATGAATAATAAGAAACATAAGGACGAAGTGGTTCTTCAAAATTTAGTCCGGATACGCAATCGAAATCAATAACTTTACTTCCTGATATTAAAATAGACGACTTTTTAGCCAGAGATCACATTAACACTGAAACGACCAAGGATTTCTACCAAAGGAGCCAAAATGACTTATATTGAATTTGAGAAGATCAGAGAAAAACATGAATTTTTGTATATTTTCTAGTTTTATTCAGTGAAATTGTAAATAAGCGAAATAATAATGTAACTTGGAGGTAGTCTGGCATATACATAAAAAAGAAGGTTGTGCGTAATTGCGCTCATATTAAAAAACTAGGTTAAATACATACATAAAAAAGGTATTTTTTTAGGAAAAATAATAAAAAAACCTGGGTTTGATCCCACGTAAAAGGAAAAAATATTGCTTAAACCTTAAAGTACAAAACATCCAAATTATTAAAAAGATTATTATTATATTAATCCTAAATTCTCCAATTTTTAAACATTATTAGCCCCGAAATCCCGTCTTATGGACCCACATCCTTTATAGTTGAGAAACCACATGCAAAAGCTTAACAGAAAATATCAGTGTCTCGCATTTTTTAACATGAAAAGAAAATAAAAATAGTGAATAAAATATGCAAGGATTTAGGAAACTTGACACACAAGGACGGTGTGAACATTTTTTTATACGTTAGATATTGAGTGGAATGTATTAAATTTAGTTTTCAAAAAAGAATGTTTAACCCTTTGCACTCGAGGCCTTTTTTCGCTTGCGCAACTCATCAGCAACTCGAGACGATTTCGTCCAAATTAGGGAAACATTTTACAAGTACTTTAAAATCAGTTATAAACAAACAGACGTATACAAATAATAAACTTTCATCAATTTATTTATTTTTATATCGATTTATTTTTATATCGAAAACAACTAAATTACACTCTGTAATTAGTTTGGTCGGGCGCCGCAGCGGCACCGCTCGAGTTGGCCCTTCGAATCAGTCGGGTACCGTATCGGCACCGCTCGAGTGCAAAGGGTTAAACTCTGTGAAAATATTATGAAAAAAATCAGGTAGCAACATATTGGCTGCGTTCTGTAAGGAGTCAAAATAACCCATTCCGTTATATTTAGGTATTATTGTTGTTGTTGTTGTTGTTGTATTAAATGAGTCAGGTTGAAGCGATTCGCGATCAACTCCATGATGCCTAGTTCAGGGTGCATAACATCCCTTACGGACTGTCATGAGCAGGCTCCCCGATCACCACGGGGAAACCTCTTTATTCTGGAAACACCCTGTTCCTAACAGAGCGTGAGTGGATTTCCCGTATGTTTTTCCCTTATCCTACTTTTATAATGTCCTTATATACCTAAAGACGGTAGTATATCTAATCTCCGAAGTTCGTGGCGTTGAGAAATTTCTCGGCCGGTTTGTTTGCATCTGGTGCCATCCAGAGTTTGGTATTCACAATGTATGTACGTGGGTGACACCATCTGCAATTGAGGTTCTGAGCCACCTTTAAGTTCAACACGTGGTAATTTCGACCTCGTGCCCTGTGATAATCTACGTAGTTAGATTTTTTGGTAAATAAAACCAAACAAGAAATAAAACTAATCTACTGATTTACTTTATATATCGTAACAAAAGCCGTGAAAAAGTGGAGAAAACAGGATATATTGAAAATTTGTAAAAATTATAATAAATGATTGAAAAAAGTCATTTTGTCAAACTTGGTAGATCTCGTGTCAACTCGCTAGTGCAAATGCTTTTAACAGATAAGCCTTTACTATGAAATTAAAATATGGCTGGTAAATTGAGTTGAATCCGACATAGCATCCTGGTACCCGCAGGATTAAAATCTGACTTTCGGAATTGTTCTTTCGTGACGTCTTCCTTAGTCAAATAAATTAACTCCGTTAGTACAGGTGATCTGTTCTAATACAAGGAAGGAAAGTTGTTGATTTAAGTTACGCATTTAGCCTAAATTTGTTTAATGTCTTACACTTCCATTTAAGGGCCCTTGTTTCCCCGCTTCCTTTGTAAATAGAATTCACTTTCGGGCGATTAGCCAAAGGAGATAACATCACGAGAGAAATGTATAATTGAGATACCAAGTTGATATGACAGAAATTAAAATTTACATTGAGGTACGCTTAGAAGTTATACAAACTTCAATGGTTATAACATTTTTAAAGATGTGGATAAATACCAGTGGTTTCCAACTTGTTTTTAGCCCCGTCCCATCTAATTGTAAGTATCTGTGAAATCCAGTTGCCCATTGTCACATACAATGCCCTTTCGCCCCATATAATTCTTACTATTATTCAAAAAATGGAGATAAGAAAATTTATACCCTATTCACTTACAATTAGAGGAAAGTTAAAGTGCCATTAACCCAGTGGTATATTTAATGACTGATATTTATAATGTCAAAAATGCGCTTGTTTTGTCTAAGAATAAATGTAAGGTGACAAGTCTAATTATAAGTCGTCATCAGAACTGAGATAATATTTAACATATGCATCCTAGTTTTTTTTAAGTATTCGTTACAATAGAAGAAGCGATTTCAGTATTTGGGGGTTAGCAAACCCCCATGTTAGAAAACCAGAAAAAAAAACAAAATGTTAGAAATACAAAATATGTTTCACAAAAGTGATAAAGAAATTTTTAACGAATATGAATTAAGGTAATCTGACAAAAAAATTGTTTGGCGATTTTATATTTAACAATTGTAGCGAATTTGAAATTAAAGAGGATGAAGATGATTGCGAACTAGAAAATTATGAAAGTAGTAAAATTATACCACAGTTATAAAGACGCTTTTTGTAAACTGATAGTGAATCCTCTAGTGAACAATTAAAACAGCAATAGATTAAAGGGAAAATTTAACTGATATATTTTGTAGACTGATTGTGAGCAATTTTGTCATCTTCAATCTCAAGTTATTTCGTTTAATAAGGTGAATTGATTTATCATTAGTAGCAAGTTATTTAGTTTCGAAGTGCCCCTTGAGTTTATAAGGATTTAAACATTTTTTAGCGCAGGTTTTGAAATTCTTTAACTTTTAGCCTGCCGCGTTTTTGAAGTCGAAATATTATAGGTTTTTGGAAAAAAACTCATACATAAGTTTGGGAAACTACTAGGGAAAATGCGCGAACAATATCTGCGGGTTACTAATGTGGCCAAGTGACAGTCTAAAGGTTAATGTTAGAAAATGGGAACTCCTATTTTGCGGATTTTTACTTTCCAACGGTGTTTAAAGTTCAAAATTTAACAAAATATATTTTGAAGGAATATTCCAACGGACGTTTGCAGTACCAGAAATAATTCAGAAATCACATTTTTCATTTAGCGTTCATTGGCCCGAAACTAATAACTTATTACTTTTAACTTATAGTTTTAATTCTCAGTTATAAGCGTTTGGTGAATGGCAGGGTAAGCCCGCCCCTAACTACGGTTTCTCCTCTTGATTTACCTACTTGTATCGATACTAATAATCAGGATTTATTTAACGTATAAATATTCACCGTTTTTCGGACTTTTACAGCAATGCGTAGTCGAAGTAGGCACTTCGAGCAGCATTTTAGTAGATAATGCAGAGCCGGAAGTTCACGAACCAGAACAAAATAATAACCCAGCAACAAATGACGTTGTACCAACACTGGTAACAAATAACAATGAAGAATTCGGTAGTCTGGAAGTTGCTTTTTTGTACGATGCACCAATGCGCGAAATGACTGTGAGTATTTCAAAGTGTCTATTACAAGTATGTTAATAAAAGAACACGTAAGGTCCCACACAGCATGGAATACACCTTGCATCGAAATCTTGTGAGGAATTTTTGAATACAGTGTACTGAAAATATTTTGTCAATATTTTGGAAATGCATCAAAATTTTCTATTGAAATATTTCAATAAAATATTTATGAAATATTGGAAGCATATTTCAATAAATATACTACTACAGAAATCTGCTTCACACGTTGGTATAGAATATTTCAGAAATCTTTCCATGAATGTTTCAAGAAATACATAAAA
Organism: Gasteruption jaculator; assembly: GCA_949825005.1. Lineage (NCBI taxonomy): Eukaryota > Metazoa > Arthropoda > Insecta > Hymenoptera > Gasteruptiidae > Gasteruption > Gasteruption jaculator. Next base: position 4,099,213 of record OX463761.1, read on the forward strand.
CATCTTTCAAAAAAATGTCACAGAAAATTTCTGAAATATTTTTGAAATGTTGGCAAAAATGAGCTTTTCAGATTTTCATCAATCCTTTGGCTGCTACGCACTCTTGTGCGGAATCATCAATATATAGGGTGTACGGTGTAAGATGTCAAAGCCGAGAAATGGTGGTGGGTGGTAAAAATTAGAGAAAAAAAATTATGTACCATTTTTCGAAATTCGCAATAATTACCGAGTAATTAATTAAATGTTCTGGCCAATCAAAACATCCAAGAGGCTCGGTGGGCATGTCAAAAAATTTATCCTCAAATTGTAAGTCTCTTAGCAAACGATGACCATACTCTGATAGCTAAGGAAAGCTATTATGTTACGGGGGCACCTGTCAAAGTATGGTTGTCGTTGTTAAAAGATTTAAAGTTTAAATTTTTTGACATGCTCGCTGAGCCTCTTCGACGTTCTAATTAGCCAGAACATTTTAATGAATTATTCCGAGTTCGGAATAATTCTCTGAATTATTCCGAGATTAAAAAATGTAAATAACTTTTCTTCTGAATTTTTCGCCATCTACCGCCACCTCTCTGCTTTGATGCCTTACACCGCACAACCTGTATAATATGTGCCCATATAATTATGAAAGTGGTCTAAATCAAGATTTGAAAAAGATGAGATTTTCAGTTATCTCGCATCATTTTATCTTGCAATATATTTTTTTTCTTCATTAATCAAGACCAATAAAACTCCAACTTTCAATGTTGCAGAATGTAAAAACATTTTTTATTTTATTTAAAACAATACCTATCTTTAAATTTATCAACGCAAAAAAAATATGACTTAGACCACTTTCATAATTATGGGCACATATGGGGATATTCATGCGTCAGTCACTAAGGGCGCACGTATTACGCCTTTTATATGTATTGATAAATTCGTGAGGACGTGCATTTACGCCTTGTGCAGTCAGAGAACTAAATGTAATATATAATTAAAAATGAAAGGTTAAATAAATAAACATGCATCAAACATTTCAAAAATCTTCCATGAAATATTCTTGAACCATTTGTTAAGAATTTATCAGAAAAGATTTCATGAGAGATTTCTGAAATATTCTTGAAATATTTCACAAAAATGAGTTCACCACAACTTCCGATAGAATATCATGTAAATAATTTTAGCATCGTTTCATGAAAAATGTCGGTAAATATTTACAAAATAATGTTTCAAGAATATTTCAAGAATATTTCTTGAAATATTCTACTTGTACCTAACTTTTACTTATTCCTTTAAATATTTATAACCTTTATATTTCAACTAAGACCTTTCGAATATATTGCAACCCTCGTCGACAAATATTTAATAAATATTGCATAAATATTTCTTGCTGTGTGAGCTGATATTAAAAAATGAATTATCCGACACCCGTACAGGTACACGTTTTACAAGGATGTAACTTTCCGGCTGGAATTGGTGGAAGTCAAGTGCGTTTAGTTTTATTACCATCCAAGAAACAACGACGTAAAACCAGAGTGCGTCAAGGTGCTTCCCCGCAATATATGGAGAGCTTCCTACTTCCACGTGTTAATCCCGAAGATGTAAATGCAATGGGTGTAAGATTACGAGTTTATTTATGGGGCGGTAGAATGCGACGTGAAAGATTACTAGGGGAAGCTCGAGTACCTTTCGATCAAATTAATCTTCGTTTGGAAACAACATTGTGTGTACCTCTTTTGCCACCACCTTCCTCCACGGTAAGGATCTTCGTTTTTTCTTTTCCTTTGTTCTCTTGTTTTCGTAGAAAAGAAGCGCTATTGATACTTACATAATATCCACTTGGTGAAGAGGATTTTTTTTTTGTTCGAATTTCATTAATGCACCTTTTTTTATCGTACTTCATCGGAAATTATTAATCGAGCAAATTTGTTAAACTTGGTTCAAAAATGTTGATGAAATACATTTAATGCTATCGAATTTATTCAGAAGCAAAGAAAAAGAGAAAAAGGCAATCCATATTAAAATTAACTGTCAAATAGAATAATGCGAAATCTCAAAATCTGCAAATTATGAAAAGTGTATTTGTGAATACTAATATTTACTACTTTTTTTCTCTCTGAAAGGAAAAATTTTTTTGTTTTTTTGTGAAGTTTCTTTGGAGAATCGCAATTTTAACAATAATTGATTTTTGAAAAATCGGATACGCTTAACTGAAGCCATACTAATATAGATTAAAACTGTGTTTTCCTTTTGATTTTCAGATCATCAATAAGCGAGTTATCTTTAGTAATTTATCTTTTAGTTATTAATTTGTTCTTTACTTAAAATAAAAATTATTAGTGTATTTGATACCAACTAAACTTTCTATCTCCTCAATCGCAACAGGGAAAAGAAATATTTAAGAAATGTTAAAACGCGTTATGACCAAAACAAAATTGCTGCACCTTGTATATCAACACTCCTTCCTTAAACACCCGAACAAACCATTTAAAAACAAATTTTTTTCTTCAGGTCATTCTACCAACATTTCAACAATGGTGCTTTTAGATTCTAATAACAAATACTTTTATTGCACCATACAACGTTTGTTGTCTCGTTTCAGGTTCAAGATTGGGGCACAACAAGTAGTTTAACACGAAGTGACTCCACGGGATCGCAACAATCGGTTCAGTCATACGCTTCGCCAACAATACCACCGTATGGCAGTAGTATGAAAGGTGGAAGTGTAGCAGAAATCTTGTTAGGTTTAGCATACAATGGTACGACTGGTCGCTTGTCGGTTGAAATTATTAAAGGTTCACATTTTCGTGGAGGTGGTGGCAATGATACCAAACCCCCGGATACCTACGTTAAACTCGCTCTTATCGATAGCAATGGTCATGAAATGGGACGCTCCAAAACTGGTTTAAGACGTGCTCAACCAAATCCCCTCTATAAAGAAACATTCATATTTCAGGTAAGTTTCGCTGCGATTCCAAAGACTGCTAATCGCTTTCATCAAAACCATGTAACATTATCAAATTGTGATGCCCTGCAGAAAGTTTGACAGAAATCAATTAACCCCTTGACATACAAATAAAACGGAAATTGATGCGCCCGAAAAATACTATTTAATTTGGTTCAAATGGAAGTTGTGTGCAAGCTCAGCGCCTCAGAGACGTCAAAGTCTATAACAGAACACAAAATGCATGACGTCTCTTAGACGTCATTGTGTGTCAAGGAGTTAAAAATGAATCAATGGGTTCATAACACCAGTTCCATACCAGTTCATAACAAAAGTTTTGTGTCAGTTACCGGTGATAGCAATTATCGTGTCAAAAAAATTGCTTACAATCGGTCTCGAAATCATTAAGACTTGTAATTAAAAATTCGATTGAATGTAGATTAAGTTACCCATCTAAATTCTCGTCCCAGACTACATTCCATCGAGATAGTTTTTTTTTTCCTTATTTCCATTGTAATGTAAATATTTACATAAAGTTGAATGAAAAAATTAAATATTCAGAAATGACGTTTAGAAGTATAATAAAGGAAAAGTTGGTAGGGAGGGCGCATTCTTAACACTGCCACAATTTAAGTGGATTAAAAATATAATATTTGGAGTAATTATTTTTTAATGATTTTAGCAGAAAATTATGGAAGTCTACCCTCTTGTATATGTATCTTGAATAATTAGCAATCCACTTTACCTATTAATTTCTATAAAATTTTGTAAACCGATTCGGATAACGTTTCACCTAAATCAGCGATTTCCAAATCGATGAGTGTCAACTAAAACATTATCCACGCTCAATAAATGCATTTTTATACCCTAATGATCTCGAAAAAGAAGACTTATTACTGGATGCACCCTTTCGAAACTTTTTTTACGAGTTCTAATGGCCTTTAATTTCCTTATGACATCAGCAGAGTTTGTTACAAGCCCCCATATTTCCGACATTTGGCTGTGGCTTAATCCTGTGAAGGATCTACCGATTTTTCCCCTATCTATCGCATTTCTTAGCAGATAATCAACCCACTACACAAATCATCTTCAATTTATCAGTATCCAGAGTCCAAATGTAGTTTGGGTTAGACCTCAACTTAACTATCAGTTCATTAATTTAATGGTGATAGTATCCTGGATATCCCACAAGATAAATTAGGTAATATAGTGTAATGAAAAAAATAATAAGTCAAAGCTTTGAGGGTTTCAACCCTTCGAAACCATCATGGGGTCCTTCGTGTATGATCCAAATTAATTTTTGCACACACGTGACCTACCCCTGAAAAGAAAATTTCAAATAATTCTGTAATGTTAACTGGACATGTGAAACGTGTCCTAGGAACAGTTATGGGTTTTTTGCAAAAGTTTAATCTAATGTAAGAACGTGATGTCCCTCAAAGACCCTATGATGATCGTGATGCAGGCAAGAAAATACGATGGTCTCGGAGGATTTATAGCTTATCTGAATAATACAGCAATCTCAAAAGCTTGAAATTACTCGTTTCGCCTCAATAAGTAATGATGCACTTTTTAAACACATCTAAGTTACGAGAATATTCTGCCTCTAAACTCTGAAAATTGCCCCTTTGTAGCCTAAATAAGTAATCATGCTGTATATTATTAAGTTTGGTTCACCAGACTTTTTGATTTTAAGAGAAAGAGAATTCCAAAGTTGTTTAGCTGCTAAAAGAAAAGATTTAGGGTCGATTACGGTTTGATGTAAAGGGATAGGGAGAAGGGAGTTTTCATAATACTGACTTGACAGAGAAATTGGGGTGTAAAAACTTGTGTGTTTCGTTTTTTTTTTTCAGGTTGCCTTGTTCCAACTAGGAGACGTAACGCTTTTCATTTCAGTCTACAACCGTCGAAGAGGAAGTATGGGTAAGAAAGGAAGGGAAATGATAGGATGGTTGTGTCTTGGCTCAAATAGTTCTGGTTCTGAAGAGTTACAACATTGGAACGAAATGCGTGCTGCTGAGCAAACAATACAAGTTCAACGTTGGCACTCACTGCTCAGACCTTGAGGGAAGAGCAGCAAAAAAGCTCTTAAGAGTTTGTCGACTTGAGAAAATGAAAAAAGCTCGAAAGCTTTTTTTTATGTCTTCAATGTTGGTGTTTTCTTAAGGAACAAATTTATTAAAAAAGAAGAAACAAGCAAGAAATCTTAAGAATTACCCCATTGATAATTTCATCGATCAATTAACAATCAATCAAACCTTGATGGAAAGCCAAGGTATGATTATGATGAAGAGGATGATGATGAAACAACTTTGAGAATTTATTCTCTCTTTGGCGCATTTTACTGCCGGATATAAAAATAGGAACACCTGAAAAAAAGTCAATACAACGTTTGTCGAACTGTTCTCTTTTACACCTATACGAGAAAAAAAAACCTTTTGAATGAAAACGACGTTTAAGAAAGTGTTGAGAACACGAAAAATGTCGTCGTTTCCTGTTTTTCAAAAACACCTTTTCGAAGAAACGACTCTTTTTGAAAAAGGAGCGTTTATATTTGTGTCAAATGACAAAAAAGTGGCACTGAAAAAAGAAAAACCAAAGAAAATTTGATATACACGTGCCTGAGATACTTTTTTTCTTTACTTTGTGCCTTTCATTTCCAATGCTGACTTTCTAGTCAGCAACGGATCGAAAGCGGCGAACAAAAAATACTTTTGTGACGTCACATTTTTTAAATGAACGTCGAAAATAACTTTGTAAACGAACAACAACAAAAGAACCCTTTTCAGAACTTCTACAGATCTGAATTTTCTTGTCATTGTCTTATTCGCGAAATAGGCGAATAAAATAACAAAAAAAAACAACAGTAACATTTTGAAACACGTGGACTTTGATTTTGAATAGTTTGAGAATGGATTGACAGAAATTGAAAATAACAAAAGAGAGAGTATTTTCTTGAGAAAATACATTCAAATGACGCACAATGAGAAACTCAGAAATCTGCACCTTGCAATTGGAAAACAATACTGCAAATTGTGATTTTTAGAGTTTGTTTAATATTTAAGGAACTAAGAGGGGAAAGATACAAATAAAATAACATAAAATATACAATTAATACGACATAGTAATAACTGTTAACATTTTAGAAATATATCATGGCCATTATTCTACAGTAGAATTTGTAGAATTAAAATTACTGCAATTAACGTTCAACAAGAGAAACAGAAAAAAAAACAAAACAGGAATTTCAGAGAATATTTTCAAGCCAATAAATGAACAAAAAAGGAAATGGTACTGAAAAAATAGTTAATACAATTATGAAATTACGTAGAATATTTTGCTTCGTTCTAGGCTTAGATCGTGGTAATTTGTGAACCAGTAAAGTCAAACAGAAATACAGATTTTCGGAATCTTGGATTTGTAGTAAAGTAAAAAGAACTTTTTTGGCATTAGAAAATGCGATTATATTTACTACAGAAGAATACTTTTGAAATCAATTGTTAAAAATTGTCTTCAAAGGACACAGAAACACGTTGTATTTGGAAAAAAAAAGAAAATTTGGTTTTCTGCTTTGTATTTGAAAACTGAGATAAAAATTGAAAATAATGAAACATTTTCAAAAGGGAATATACAAATTGTACTAACATATTTGGTACTTGTATTTGGAAACACAAATTTATATTTGGAAAAAAGAACATTTTACTAAATCTTGTAACTACTTTCTAAAAAGTATTTGTCGGAGGAAAATCCTTCAAAAGTTTCAGAGATTTTTCACAAGTAAATAATGGAAGGATTTTTGGACTGAAAATATGAGGTTGTCTTACGAAAAACTTAGAAGTAAGTTTTTTATTTGTGGGGCCGAACTTCACTTTAATCTCAAATGTACTTCAAAAGGCATGAAAATCCTAACGGAATTAAGGAACCTATTATTTTGAAAAAATTTGGCTAAACTTTTTAATATTCAAGTTAACCCTTACGATACACTTGAAATCACTTGATGTCTTGCTGTTGCCCTTATCATTGGTCTTGGTCTTTTCTGGAACGGTTTGGTCTTCATAGGCATATTGGTTGAACCCTACTTTCGATTAACGTATAACTCATTCTCATCACATTGAATATAAAGGAAATTTAAGGAAAAAACCTAATTTTATACGATACGTTATAAAACCATAGGTGTATCCTGAAGGTTAGTTTTACACACACAAAGAATTTCTTGTGTGAATCAAATTGGAAATTTGAAAGGAACAAATCCTGCTTATTACAATCATTATATTTGTATAAATATTTTTAAAATATTGTTGAAAAAATAACATTAAAATCTTTCCACTACTTTGTTAAATAGTTAAAAATTGGAAATGGAAAACGTACTAAATGAACAATCTGCAAACTCCGAAAGTTAGAAAAGTTCTGTATTTGGAGAAACATTAACTTTATAGATGAGAATCATTAAATTACAAGCTGCTTCTCCGTGGAAAGATTAGTCTCCTATTTAGTAAAATTAAAACTTGATTTTCAAAGTGATTTCATTACTATAGAAAAATTTACGCAATCCATACTCAAGCTATTCTTTATACAAACATATGAAGGAACGAAAAAGTGATTTTGAACGTCTTTGATTAGATGTGAATTTAAAATAAAGAAAAATCAACAAAGAAAAAACATCCCTTACAAGGGCTCAGAAGTTTTTGCATTTTAGATAAACGTCATATATATCATTATATTCAATTACTTAATATTAAAATGTAAGAGTCCTTTTAGCTCTTTTTGATACATTCTTACATTGAAAATTAGATTTTTTAGGAATTTAGGTAATTGTTACTTATCAAAGAAAAAGATGTTATTTAACTGTTTCTTCGGTGGCACAATTTGCCCAATTAAAATTTTTCACACATTTCAAATTAGAAACAAATGCACTTAGAAGCACAAATTTCATGGAAAACGAACGACTTATTTACACACTCTATAATAATTCTTGGGCTTTTATGCTTAATATGTGTAATTTCACTTTGGTACTTCTGAGCTCTAGTGAAACCCAAAAGAAGGATAAAAATATACGAAGATCTGTTTGTCAACGAAAAAGGAATGAATTCTATTTTTTATTTTTCTAAGTGTTCAACAAAAAATTATAAGGAATCGTTACGTTTGAAAAAATATAATTTCGAATATCTTACAAAACTGTTACAGAATGAAAAATTCATTATTATGTTGTTACAAAAATACAATTGATTAAAATTCAAAATAATTAAATAATAATACTAAATTGTCTATTTTGAAATATTAATAAAGGAAGGTGTTCGATGAGCGATAAACAGATTTTCAAGTTGTTTGAATTTTGCATTGGAATTTTATCTACAGCACATCTTCATTTTCTTCAAAACAATGAAGAACATGAAAATTTCCCACGTCTACTGCACAAAGTAATAAATCTCTAAAAGAAGAATCAATGTTATTACGATAAATAATATATATATATATATACTATTCGTCGCGTTTTATAAAAGTGTATTCTAATATTATGGAAAGGTAAATTTCACAAGACATAAAAAAGATCCACCTTTCACATCGAGAATTGTTAATAAAACAGGTCACGTGATATCGAAACAAAAAATAAATGAAACATTGATCAAAGAACGTATTTATCGAGTAACTCTTGTTTCTTCCTAGCCAATAATGCTTCTTGGATATCTTCCTGCGATGGTATAGATTTCTGTGCTGTCGTTTCTATTTCTTCCTCCGATTCCACGTCGTTCTTACGAATTTTCCATTCTTCGATGGCTCTTTCTCGAGCTTCTTGTTCGGCCTTTTGTTCCAATGGCAACAAAATCCCGTCGTCGTCATCCCGGTAACCATAATAATCAGCATCTATATCTTTCATTAGTTCCGCTCGAGTTTTTCTGGGAGGTGGCGGTGGTTCCTGTTCAAATAATTCTCTCACTCCTGGTAATTCTTTAGCCGCTCCAAAATATTTGTATCCACGATTTCCAGGTACTTCCCTTCCTTCATGGTCCAACATACGAGGTCCGACTCTCGAATAGTCAGGTCCACCAAGTTCTTTGATTTGTGCTTCCCAATGCCTTTTCTCCCTTAACAATTTATTAATCTCATCATTAAGATCTCTAATTCGAAATTCGCCAAGACCAGCGTTTTGTATTTGTGCTACTTTCTTTGCTATTTCTCTTATGATCTGCATTCTCCATTTCTCCGCTTTCCTTAAATCCCGACATTCCGATGCTAAATATGGCCTTCTTTCTTGTTCTTTGCGTGTTCCTTCGTTACTTTGCGCCGCTCTCCACCGAGCCAAAGTTGTCCTAAAAGAAATAGTTATTGAAAATTGTGTCTGCTTAGTATTTTATAAGAAATATCGAAAACGGGAATAAAGTTTACAAAATACAATGGAATAAAAGTTTAAATACAAATAATCATGGTTGAAGTTGCCACTCGCCGGCAACTGGCTCTGTTTAGCGCAAATTCGAAAATAAAAAATAAGGAACCAACTATTAAATTCCTTTGGCCCATGAACCCTGACAAACAAAATCATGTGACTGACACGTATCTTAAGAAAAATTCAAGTCTTTTCATATTTAATATTTCACAGAAACATGTGAATGAAATAACTTGTGAATGAAAATGAAATATGCATCATCGTTAGTTTTGTGGTTCGTCATACGAAAATTAATTTTTAGAGCAATATCGTTTTAATCCTTTCGCTCCTGACGCTGTATATATCCATCATCCACTTTATTTTCTCTGGAGCCGAACGCCAGATATATCCGACATCCACTTGATGGTCTGCTAGAGACGAACGCCGGATATATCCGACATCCAAGGTGTCCTCATTTAGACGACTGAATAATGGTAAGGTTACAACTAATATTTTTATCTCTACTTATGGCTATTTTGCGGTTCTTTTGCGTAAGTATACATCTCTTACGCATTAGAAACATATTAATTCTACCTATTTTTTTTATCACATTTTTTTCTTTTAATTATTAGAAATAGCTGAAATATATGATCTCTCGAATGACAAACAACGGTAAGTTCTGGATTTATATACTATCCTTTGGCATCGTATATATCCTCTTTTACAATATGTTTTGAATCCCACTGAATTAAATTATTAAGCTATGTATACTTCCGACTGTGTTAGATTTTTTAAAGTATATTTTATATTCTTCTTTAATTACTTTCGATTGCGAATAGGCCTTTCAACTTATGATAAATAGGTTTATATTTTATCATTATATCTCATATATAATTTATGAGCATATTGTTGCAAAGAAAGAACCTCTTTTAAAAAAAGCAACTTTACCAAAAAATTATATATTTTTTACCAAGGGTCCCTGTTAAAAAAAAAAGACGAACGGCGGACCAAACCGCCGCAGCGAAAGGGTTAAGTAAAAATTCCCCTTCCCCTTCTAAAAACTCTGCCTTGGAAATATTCCATTTCATTAGGTTTTTCCACAGGGAAGTCAGTAGTGTAATACTCCCAGTATTTTGTAAACTCTGTGCTGACCGTAATTCATAGCGTATAATGTAGTAACTTACATTGCTTTCTCAGCATTTCGAGCCTGAAAAGAAACATTGATTTATTAATATAGGAAATAGAAGAAATAACCTAAAACGCATTCTACAGAAATACTGATGAAACTTATACTTACCATCTCTAATTTTGCAGTTTACCGTTCGGTAAACTTACTTAAAAGATAAAAAATATACCGAAAACCGAAATGAAATTGTTTATCAACAAAGAAGTATGTTCAGTTTCAAAAAAACATAACCTAACTTTCTCCGTTAAAGCTCAACCGGATTTTCGCTTTAACAGGTAGCGCGGCGTGCGGCGGTAAGTCAAACCTTCATTTTTGCATATTTTTTAAACGTTCAGTTATCGCTCTAATACCATTGCTATTATTTCAAACATTCGAGAAATTACGATTAGGAACAATTACGAACAACTCGCGGTAAACATAAATTTCAACAGGATGAAATGGAATTTTGTAATATTCGGCTGAGTTTTATCTGACAAATAAAATATTTACTGGTGTTAAAATTGGAGTTAAGATCAATCTACGCGGTACTGGACCATAACCTTACAAATTATCAAGTGCTTTGAGTAATCACTCAAATAGGAAAAACCAGTACTTCGTTTCTCTGTTGATGTCAGTACATAAAGATATAATGGATATAGCTGAAGGGAATTCTTGGGAAAATACAAAACAAGCCTTGAGGAATCTGGAGGAAATACTTAAGTGCACTAAATGGTATGTTTACATGATATTAGCGTTTAGAAACTTGAATAATAGTTATTAGGGTAAGTTATTGTACGATATTAGTACTGAACAGTTCATTTCCCGCCCGAAAAAAAATTAAAACATTTATGACTGTATATCTACTGGCATAGAATATTGCTGATAACGGCGGTGTTTTCACATTTGACCAATAATCATATATAGAGGTTTCATACTTTAATACAAATGTTGGATTCCCCTTTCGGAGTGAATTTCATTTTTCAATCCGTGTTTGTATGACGTCAGTGTTTTTGAATTTAGATAATATTGAAATTATTATAAAGTGTAATACTGTGCCATTTTGATCACTATACAGAGATCCTAGACAACATTTTATTGTGATAGTAATATATTTGAGTTAAAAAAAAGCTAGCTGAAAAGGTCTATATAAAAACGATTTAAGAAAAGAAAAACCTGTTGTACAATCGTTCAAACAGAGTGAATCTGTGACAGAGGACAACTTGTCATAACGATCTGCTTTTGCATTTTTAGAATAACTCTGACAAAATGTTATATTTATTAAGTAACACTTTACTTAAAACGAACAACATGAATATATCTGGTACAGAGGACAATTCGTTGTAGGCTCTGATATTCTCTCAGATTTGTACTTTATTTACACTAACAAAATAAGTAGTCTGGAACAGAGCACAGTTCACCATAGGCTCTGTTATTGTCCAAAGTCATAGTAACTTAAAACTAAAATTTTGGAGATAGATATAAACGTCCAGGTAGACGACAGGATATCGGTGTGGGAATCCTTAATCTAATGGTCTTGTACATAGGTTATCCGGACAATCAAGGATCCAGGTATGGATTAGGATGATGGTATATCGAGGTGGATATTCTTTATTACGGTTTGCTTATTTCTTACGTATCTTAGTACTAAAAATATACGTAGGTTCTCTAAAATGTCCTAAAATTACAATTATATCTTGGGGCGAAAAATACACAATATGACTTAAAAGAGAATTACATCTAAAAAGAAGTGAGGAGTATTGGTATAGGTATACAACCATTTACTGCGTTAATAATATATTGTAGGTAAAAAAAGGCTAGCTGAAAGTGGCTTTTTTATTTGGCAACTTACGATCTCTGCATATACACCTGGCAGAAAACATTACTAATAATGAGCTACAGGTGTTTTACAATTGAATTGATTACTAAATATGGAAGTTTCACATTTTAATTCGTTATTAGAGTTCTGCTGCTAAGCACTTCATTTTTACACAATATTAGTGTTCTGAAATTCATTACAGATAATAGATTATTTATTGTTATTCAAGTTACACATCTGAACGTAATGTTTTAAGAAGAAAGCAAATTGTCCAGTTATTACAGTTGTATCGTAACCAAAATAACTCAGAAATATATACAGATAATAGAATAAATTCTTTTAGAATATCATTACTAAGTAATTGATTTCCTGCTCAAAAAATTGAAATGAATATCACTAGATATACCTAGAACAACAGGTGTTTTACCATTCCGCTAAGTATGTAATATTGAGATTTCATATTTCACTATAAATGTTGGGCTCCTTTTCCATAGAGAATTTTATTTTTCAACCTATATCTGTGTGACGTCAGTGTTTTGAAGTGTAGATAATATTAAAGTTATCAGTAAGTTTCTTACTTTGCATTTTATTTCCCACTTAAATAAAAGGAAATGTTTATCAGTATATCCACTATGCAGAGATTGTGAGTTGCTAAATTCATAGACAAAAAGAATCTAACATTAATAAATGTGTTGCTATTAATTACCGTTGGTACGATTTACGGAAAGAACAACAATCTGTTTCGTTAATAATATATTTAAGTTTTAAAAAATCTAGTTGAAAATGGCTAATCCAACAACAATTTAGCTCATGGTGTTCATGTTAGTTTTCCGAAGAGATTAGATAAGATTATCCTTGTTCTAGGCAAGAGTCCAATTGAAATAAATATAAAAAATGACATTAAGAAAAATTACATACAAATACAATTCAGAGGCTCAAAATACGATTAAAAGGCACAAATACAATTCTTGTAGGCTCTGATCAGAGGTGTTTGGACTTATTTAAGCGTCCACTTTTCTGTATCACCACCCTCTTCTGTATTATACTTTCCTTTGAAGTGTTTGACTCTTTCTTCATACCTCATCCTCAAAATCTTTGCACTTTGTATCCTTGGCTTTACTCATAAATTTCAATTTTGGTCTCAGGATTCCTATTCCCAACATTATGGTCCTATGGTCCAACATGGATGGCTCCTTGTCGATCCTTAGCCTTAGACCTCTTTTCTGCTAACCATGATAAAAGTAGGTTCCCTTCCTTGGTTAGCTATATTTATGGTGTGTACATACAAGGTATTCCAGCAAGTTTGCGCCTCTTATCAACATCGATAATTCCTCAAATCTCATGATGAACGTTGATGTCGCTCCCGATAATAAGGTCGAGATTATTGTGCGTGCTGTATTCAATGACCAATCTTATGCTCATTGTTGGTGTAAGCCTTTAACCCTTTCGCTACTACGGACCACTATAGTGGCGCTTCCATAAGCTGCCACTGAGGTACTACGAGCCACTATAGTGGCCTTCCATAAGATGCCACTGAGGTACTACGAACCACTATAGTGGCCCTCCATAAGGTGCCACTGAGGAACTATGGGCCACTATAGTGGCCCTATTTTTGGTTTAAAACATTCAGGCGGCTTGGGTTCTCCGCCGTGGTACTCCCGCTGACAATCGGCGTCGCGTAGCGTGGAGTGATGTCGCAGCGCTCCGTTCAGCGGAAGTACCGCGGCGGAAAACTCACCCGTAGCGAAAGGGTTAACAACAATGCAGGTTCTTGCATTGCCGTCTCCATTGCCGGCAAGTAGTTCTCCTATTGCGTTTCATCCTCTTGTGCGCTTTTTCCATAACCAAGGTTTTTGTATAAGGGCTATATGTGTGTTTGCATCCTTGCCATACTCCTCGTTAAGACTGCTGAGACGCTTTTGCAGTGGTACAAGTTAATTTGAGAGAAGAGTATCCTGAGTATTACTACATTTGCTGCGCTTTTTCCCAAGCTTCCATCCCTGGCGCAGCAACTTGAAGGTTGCTGTGCCCGCGGATCTGGTATCTCCTTTTATTTTTGAAAGCGGAAATTTCCAACACATTTCTGGCACATAAAGTCACTTTTCGACCAACTGCGAAGAGGTTCATAAATGAGAAATGCGTATAAATTCATCATTTTAATCTTGAAGTGTTTTAAAATCCACTCTCAAGATCCATAGAACGAATACAAAGGATATTTTTATTTAAGTACATGCAACATTAGCAAAATTACTGAATCCTGAATTTTTAAAAAATACTAGCCGAATTCGTCGATGTTAACGAAATCAAATTGCAGTTAAATGCCAGTTCAGCATAAAGTACAAGAAAGTGATTCATTTATAGGTAAGTACAAGCATCAGACATTGCGGATCGTATATATTTGCATTTTATAAAACACTTGACTGTGTCAATAAGAGTTGAGGGCCAATATATGTCTGAGGTGTGAGAATGTGCATTATATATCCACTAATTAGCTTGTCTAATTTGAAAACGTATATTTTGTTATTTCAATGCAGCAAAAAAATTCCTACGGTGTTATCAAAAACCACGGTGTGTGACCATATCTACTGTGGGACTTGTGCCGAAACCCTCTCGGAATGCAAAAGTTGCGGTATACCCGTTCGACCGAAAGAAATCATTAGGGACGAATCCATAGAAACATTAATTGCTAAATACAAAGCAATGATCGACATCGTTTACAAGAATAACCCTGGAGAAAGACCCAATACACCATATGAGCAGGTTAACGCACCTCCAACTCCAAGGAAAGAAACCAAAAGAAAACAGGATGTTAAAACGATCCCAAAAAATATTAACAAACCAAATGGTAAAGGAGAAACTCAACTGCATTTAGCTTGTATAAAGGTATTAAATTTTGCCTCTTGTATTAAAACTTACTTAGTTATTCTACCTTTTTAATCTTTTTTCCTTAGACCCTTTGAGTGCTGAATACTTTTCTTCCGAATAGTTCGCAGTATTGGGATCTACCAAATGGAATTACACTATCGTATTTGAAATTGTCCTTTAACTCGGCTTTGTTTTTGATCCCCCCCCCCCCCCCCCCCATGTGACAGATCGTAATACATGCAGAAAGATATAGTAGGATCTCTCTATAGCAATTTCACTTTATAACAATCCTTCTCTGTAAGGTGCAAAATTACCTCATCATAACAATCTTGGGAACTATCAAATGGAGTCCCACCATCCTATTTAAAACTGTCCCTTAACTCGGCCTTGTTTTTTAGATTCCCCCTATTTTTGATTTGATAGATCCCTATAGATGCACAGAAGTACAGTAGGATCTCGCTATAACGATTTCACTTTATAACAATTCCTATCTATTACATAAGGCGCAAAATTACCTTCCGATAACAATTTCTCTAGGTCTCACCTAGAAAGTTTTTCGACCAATCACATTGAACCTACAAGGCGAGTCAATTAATATTTATTTCTCTGTAAGTGCCTTGTAACATAACTTCCAACTGTCAAACATTATCTTGCTCGAAGTTGAAAATGGGCATATCTAGCGTGTATTGAAAATTACATATATAAAAAAATATATGCATAATTGCAGTGAAATTGATAACCATTATAAATATTTTGGTTATAAATTCTAAAAACCTACGATAGGTAGACCAGCATTTCGTTGATAATATATCAATTTACTTTCTCCCGATTTTTAGGGCGACGTGAAATCAGCGGAAGCTTTAATAAACAACGGTGCAAATCCCAATACCAAAGACTACACCGGTTGGACTCCTTTAGTAAGAAATAATTTCTGTTACAATTTGACAATGCTGTTAATTTTTTTTTACACTCTTTAATTTTTACAGCAAGAGGCTGTAAATTATGGTCTCGAAGAAATCGTGCAACTACTGCTCCAAGCTGGTGCATTACCAAACATTCAAGGTGAAGAAGAGAGAACACCTTTGCACGAAGCTGTTATACATAACAGGATCAATGAAATAAAAATGCTTCTGCAACACAATGCCAAGAAAAATATTTACGACAAATTTGGAAAGAAACCGATGTACATAAAATGAAAATTACATAGGTTTTTTTAACCCCTTGGCTTACACGCTATCTGCCGGTCGCCCCAGCCATAGTAAACAAGCAGGTCGGTCGCGTGCCGTGCCATTTAGCTGTTCAGTCGTGTGTCCCAACTGGCGCAAAATATATACTTCTTATGACACGTATATTTCGGGGCAACAAAACAAATTGTAAAATAAAAAACAACATTCGCTTATGGCACAAATTCCTCACCACGAGTCAGACTCGTGGTTTTCGCTTATGACGCAAATTCTTTACCACCAGTCAGGCCCGTGGTTTTCGCTTATGGCACAAATTCATTAGCACGAGTCTCACTCGTGGTTGTAGGCCAAGGGGTTAATTCGTCAAATTATGTATCTATTTTAATACATGTTTTTTTTTTGTAGAGATTATGCTGCTAGCGAATATGTTCGGAAATTGTTGGAAGAAGATAATGATGATAATGATAGTTCGGAAAAATCGGATTTAAATTCTACATTAAATCACAGCATCTTATTTCCAAACCATACAAACTCAAAAATTGTACTTTACGCTTCAAGAATAAAAAGAAGTACACGAGAGTTACTTACTCAGCTAGCTGATAAACACAAAATCAACGTTCAGAAGACTTTAGGGTGAGTTAACTCTTTTTACTGCCGTTTATCTTGATAATAACGTAGATATATTTTCAAGGCAGCTAATTATAAAAGTTGCCTTTGCTTAAGGATACTCTAAAAGCTACCAGTACCTGCAACGATGTCACTTTTGATGAATAGAGGTTGAAAAACTGTCAATATATTGTTTGTTTAATTCTTACCCAATAATTATTAAAACTTTGTTGTAAAAACTAAAGATAAAATGACACAAAAGTGTAATACAGGAAAATGTTGAAGTCAAATATTATAGTGAGCATCAAATAATAATTGTGAAAGTTTTTATCAGAAACTGAATTTATTTTTTGCTAGTTTTGTTTTTACATTTCTCTTTCTATAAATCCTGAACAATAAACAATTGCAGAGAACCTTTGTTCACTTTGTCTATGAGATGTTCTTGCGTTACTTTAACCCCTTGACATACAATGACGTCTGGGAGACGTCGTTCATTTCATGTGCCATTGTAGACATTAACGTCTCTGAGACGCTAAGCTTGCACGTAACTTTCATTTGAGCCAAATTAAACAGTATTTTTGGGATGCATCAATTTCCGTTTTATTTGTATGTCAAGGGGTTAACCGAATCTGGTAATGGTAGCTTTTCTAGTTATATTTCGTTTTTTCTTTAACACGTTGACTGCCGCGTCACCCATATTAGGGTGACATTCAAGTCATTGGAAACACATGTGGCAGTCAACGTGTTAATAACAACGTATTTAATCACATTCTTCACTTTTCAGTCCGAATACTACTCATGTTCTTGTTGAAAAATGTGTTGAAAGTTCTCTTGTATTCACATTCGATATACTTTACACGATAGTTTCTGGAAAGTGGCTAATAAACAGCGATTGTAAGTAATAATTTTAAACACTTAGATTTATTTTTCAACAATTACTCTAAGTATCGGCGCCACACTAAAATTTAATTTTGCGTTCTTGAATACGTAATTGTAACTTCAGCATCATCATCTCCCCCATCACCTTTATATGGCAATCATTCCAAATACTAGTTTGGTGCAACTGCATATCTTAAGGGGGGATACTCCGTATTTTTTTTAAAAGAATCTATTAACTATAACTTTTCACAAGTTTTGGCTCAATAAGGTAGCTTACTCTAAAAAATAACGCCAATTTTTTCGCGGTTAAAAATAAATGGTATAAATAGAGATCTAAGGGTAATTCGTGATGCAGCTGGCATCGGACTTCTAAATTTAAAAGGTGACCGGACTTAAAATTAAAAGTTGGAATTTTCACTTTAGAAAGAAGCTCTTTCAGTGCGCAACAGATTATTTCAAATTTTAACAATTTTCTTATACTCAGGGATTCATCTAGAGGGGTATCTATGCGAACAAAACCACTAGAATTATGATTAAAATACTCAGAATCATTTTTTACATAAATTTTTTGACCCGAATCCTTCAACGTTATTATACCATAGTTCATACACTTTCGGTTGCAGGAAAACCACTATTTTAGAAGATTTAAAAAAAAATTAGAGGAAGGTGTTAAATTTGAAAAGAGAGTCACGAAACTTTTTCCTCGAATTTAGAAAGAATGTTATCATTTTTCACATTATAAAAAAAGAAAGTTAAATGTAGTGGGCCAGACAATATTTAATTCACTGCTACATAAGTTAAGCACTTCACGGTTTTTGAGAGAAAAAATTTTTTTCAACCTCATAAGTAGCTAGGTTTAGAATATTTACTAAGAATTTTACTGTATAACGTCAAACCTCACCGACAAAATATATTACCAGCTAGCGGCAAAGGGGACGTTTAAAGGGGAACACCACTGCATATTTTTCAGAAACTCAATTTTTTTTGTTGACTTAAAAGATGCTTCGAACCTTCTAAAATATCGGACACGAATGGTCCAGGGATAACAAGTTAATGGTAAAAATTATTCAAAACGGCAGGCAGCATAACTACAACAATTTGCATTCTCCTCATTCGAATTTTTCACACTCTGCACTTTCAACAGTTCGATTTTCGGAGTAATTACCATCTAATTTGGAAACCTAACAAAATCAAAAGTACTTGAAACTATTTTTTGCAGGGGTTCATCTTGGACTAGAAATCGACGACGAGTTTCTGACTATGGATTTGACCCTTTGCGAAGTACACAACTCAGCTACTCGTTCAAAAAATAATGAAGTGGAACAGGTACTTTCCGATGTCATTGTCTTTTTTAATGACTTATTTGAATGACTTTTATTTGTTAGATAATATCGATTTGATTTTAGAAACATCGCCTATTTTATGGATGTCATTTTTATTTTGCTTTAAAACCCAACATCGAATATAAAATGGGTGAAGTAGAATTGACCAAAGAGAAACTAATAAAACTCGTTACGGTTGGAGAAGGACAAATTTTAACAAGGGAACCGAAACCTCAAGACATTACCGACGAAATCATTCCTTTCCACTTATCTGGTGCCACAGATCATCCGTTATATAAATGCTCGCATTATATTATTTATTGTCCTGACAAAAATGAAGATTCCTGTCCGAGGTACAATATGAAACATTGTAAAAGCTTGCCTCTTATTTGGCTGATTGAATGCATTGAAAAATTTTCGCTTATTGACCCCGCTATGCTCGGTTTGTAAATATCAAAATTCTTTAATTTAAATGTTAAATTCAGTTCCACTTTATTTTTGTAAATTAATGTAAACGAATTTAAGTGAAAGAATATATCGAGTAACGTCAGATTTTACTTTTAATCTTGTAAGTTACGGTTTTTCGTTCTTTTCTACTTGTTCCCCGTCATTCCGAATTTCCTTTGAACGATTTGTAGCAATTTTAGGTTTTGAGCCGTAGACTCTACTAAAAGTAATATAATACAAAAATAAATAGTAATAACATATAAATAACAAAATAAAGTAGAGTAAATACAATCAAATTGGCGGTTTCGATGAGGACAAAGGTTATTGAACTTCATTTTTGATGCCTCGCAGAAATTAGGAGCTCGAAAAGACATTTTTTTTACACCTGAAAGGATGTCTCACTTCGAACTTTAGTTGGTAGAGTTCCATAATTTACTAGCAGGGCTAATGAACGAGGTCCTACAGATTTCAGTCCGAGAGTTGGGTATTATCAATGCTGAAGAATCATATCTGCTATTTCTGCCGACAACCTGATTGGGGAAAATGAATTTGTCGTACACGTATTTAGAATACCTATTATTCGGAATAGAATACGTTAAATTGCCAAGGAAAAATAGGCGCTTTCCACGATTCTGAGCCAGTCGAGTTCGGTTAAGTATGGCGTTATGCACTCATCTCTGCGAAGGTCAAAAATAAATCTGATGCAGCTATTCATCACTCCTTTAATCATCTTGTCGTCCTTTTTAGTGGTTCCATTCAACGCTACGCAGTAATAGTCCAGGTGTATGGAAAAACCAACGTCGTAATCAGCCGTGCACGAAGCTCCAGAGGTAGCAGGTGCTTTGATATCTTCAGTTTTTGCAAGATTCCAAAGGCACTTTTGGAGACGCCTCTAATATGAGGTTCCCATGACAAATTTTTGGTGATTGTTTCACCGAGATGGAAACACTCGTTGAAGAACGAAATTTCTACTCCATTGGCAACCGCCTTGGGTATGGTTGAGAGGTCAATGGAGTTTAGTCTTCTAGTCGTACCGGCAATCACGACCTTGGTTTTTTGATGGTTGAGAACAAGACCGATTTTCGAGCTCCAGCTGCATATGGCGTTGATGTCTGCTGATTTAGTGTATAGCGGTTGGGTCCCGAAGGGAAAAGGAATTGGCTTTTGTGTCTCAATATGTTGCCAGCTGTATGCTACCGCTGGGAGCACTTGAAATGTTTTTATTTTAGTGTATTGTTTTTTTAACGTGTAAAGTTAGTTTTTTTAATTGTGCTTATATTGTGTATTAATACAAAACTATTGTTTCTTTTTCTGTGCAATTTAAATTATCATAACTATGAATACTTTAGTTTTGTTTCACTATTAAATATCTACCTATAAAATAAGTCAATCAAACAATCAATTAAGATCGGGATTACTTTTTAATTTACTTTTCAATTCTCAACGCTGCTACTCTTGACTATCTTGTTAATTAACATTTTTGTATCTGTCATTACCATTGTCACATTAGCATAACTGTTGCCAAATTCTACATTTGCTAAAAGTTTACCCAAGATCTAAAAAACTTTATCTAAGTCAACGAAACGATCAAGCGGGATAAGGATTACTTTTTTATTTTCTCTTCAATTTTCAACATTGCTATTTTCAACGATCTTATTAATTAACTTATTAATTTTCGTATTTGTTATTACTATTGCCATATCGGTACGACTGCCACGGAATTACTTTTTATTCTAATATCAGAGATTCGGGATACAATGGCGGAAGCTCAGTGTCCCTGAGTCTGGCACCCCGGCTAATTAGTTAATAATAATAATAGTAATAATAATAATAATAAAATCAGAAAAGATGATAATGAAAAACAGTAAGGGCAGTGACGGATAACGCAAGAGCACGAAAATGTAAAAATGGGTAAAGAAACAAAAAGTATATTAAAGATCGTAACGTCGAGAAACGATTAAAAAGCAATGTTGTTGTATGGAAAGTTATATGTATGGGGAACCCACATGAATACGGTATCAGGTGCATTTACGGTCAAGTACCGCTACTCGACGGAGGAGAACTTATAGGTACAGTACCTCCTTCTACAACATATATATATGTATCTACAAACAAAACCGTGAGATCATGTAAAGAAGGGAGGGAAGGACGGAAGAAGTCTTGATAAGTATGTAAGTTACCTGGGAAGGAGGTGCAACAGAGAAGGAAGGAGGAAGAGAAGAAAAGACAGATTTAAGATCATCGTCTTTGAAATCACATGGTTTGATCTTTAAGGAAGGGAATGAATCCACACGATTTCTTTCCCCCTTTTTCCCGAGAAATAACTCGATTGGGGGATTAAACTAAGATACCTGTACCGTATAGATCCTTTTACCAGAAGAACATGAAGGAAATCTTACCTGCTCTCTCACTCGCTTGTTTCCCTCTACTCCTTCTACTTTAATGCCTCTTCCTTTACACTATCTATGCGTCCGTCTCCTCTTCTTTCGCTTCTTCTTCTCTTTTTTCGTTGTAACACCGGGCCCGCACCTTGACCCACAAGTAGATCCCACAGTCAGTCAGGCGATGAGGCCTCGCACGATTAGGGTTGGCGAACTCGCGGTTCTGTGACGTACACGTGCTTTTGTTAACACTCGTCGGTCTCCATTCCATCGGTACCTGAAATCGGAAATCAAGTTGTAGTCGAATAGTTGTAGCAGTGCATCAAACCGAACCTTCTCGCTACTGACAATTTAACGTGCATCCAAACATGTTATTACCAAGTACCCTGCGATGGGTTTTGTTCGTTTTAATCCCCACTGGAATTGTTGTTGCTCAAGACGATGACGATGACTCGCTAGCCGGTAGTTTTTTATCAGGTATAATTTCCGAAGCCTAACGGTTTCCTTTTTTTACATCCACCGACAGTGAAGTTTCTCATCACTTCCCAGTTCCCAGTGCTTATCCGGTTTCGCGATTCGGGAAAAGTGGTGAATTTTCACTCCAATTTACCTTCACTGATCTTCTCTTCTATTCTTTTTCTATTTTTCTTCCTTCGAAGGTTCAAAGTTGCCAAAATATCCGCTCCAACGAGCAATTTTGACGACTGGTCCTTTGAAAAGGGTCTGGCAGTGAATAAGTGTCGGGTTGAAACAAACACGCGGTAAAGATTAATAAAGAAAATAAGAATAGAGTAGTCAAAGGATGGAATCGAAAAGTCCTGGTGCATTCTTAAATCTATTACGGCTGTATGTAAGTGTGACCTCAATCCCATTCGAATTAGGAGCTCAAAATACTATACCAGTTTGGTGGATTTTAGTATAATCTTTTCTCAGTCAAAATGGGAAGGTGGCATCTAGTAGGTCTTTGTAATGCTGGACCGTGCCTGGAATTACAAAAATAACACACTTTTAAAGAGAGGACAGAGGAATTTGATAGCGGTATCCCAAGAAAATAAGAAAGGCACATTCAAAGCGAGTTTATTGTAACCGTTGAAGCTTTGCTAGGTTTCAACAGCTACTAAATAAATTAAAAGAAGTAGACAATGAGATTAAATTCGCTTTGCCTAATGGTTTCATATCCCTGGAATTTTTGTATTTACAGAAATTAGCATCTGTAGAACTTTTTAAACAGTGTAAACAGCCTTGGATAACAGTTGCTGTCGCACCAAAAATTCTTATTGCAAAAATAGTAACCAAAAAGTATAGAAATTCTTCGCAGAAACGGTTTGAGAAATAGAATCGAATAGTTATTTTACTCTGAGAGATTCGTGTTAGTTTTTTCGTAGGTCGTGGCTATTTTGAAATATCCTTTCCTATGTATTGAAAGTTATGTAATTTTTGCAATTACTATTGGAAGGATTATACAGATTTATCGTTCTATCACAGTGCTAGAAAGAAAAATAGTAAAATCGTCCCAGATCGTATACATTTTATTGTCCGAACAGTAAATCATAAAATATTAAAAGAAATTTTGCAGTTTGGGGAATATATCAGTACATTGTTTGTATTTTTTTTTTCTGAAAAATGACGTAAAAAGACATGATGTAAACTTCAAAAACCATATTTGAAATACTTTTAGTACTATTGACGCATGTATACGTCCCGCAAAGGCTATCAGTATTGACTACAGAGGCATGTATGGGTTCAACGAAAGTTATCTTTGTGAACTATGAATGCATGTATGCATTTGTGAATCTTTTCGATCTCTCGCGCGCTTGGGACACAATTATCAATGCGTTAAGTAAATTGCGCTTTGCGCATTTGTTAACCAACAGAGTTGACATCAGCCAAAGTATCTCCTCCACAGTTATCGCAAGAACCAAGCTCAAAACGTCCACGCGGATTGCTTCAGGCGCGAATATATTAGGCATGGGAAAGAAGTAGAATGGAATTATTTTGAAAAAATTATTTCTTTCATTGCCCCTTGGATTGCAGGGCATAACACATACGTCTAAAAAAGAGTTGAATCAGAGGAAAGTATATTCCACTACGTGACAGCAACTCCCATGACATGGGAAGCGATTCTTTCCATATCGCAAAGACTTCGATTCCATGGAAAGCAAATTTTCCTATATTGTAACAGCTTTAACGGCAAAAAGTAGCAACACTTTGTTTTATGATACAAATGTTTAGTCAGATTCCCTCGGATTCAGTTTGCGGTTTCCTTGCGATTCCCTCGGTGCAGTTTAATTAATTAGCGAATTGGTAGAAGTTCCACTGATTGTAAGATCATTAAAGTTTCCAAAATGTTACGAATATTTACGTAAAGTAGAATCTTTCTTTTAAAATGTTTATCTATCATCGCTATACGTCTATAGTAATTTCATGGAATATTTGTAGTAACTCTAATCACATTAATTGAATGGGTCGCCTCAAAAAACGTTGTAAGGTACAAATTGCAAATTGTCCAAAAACCCCCTAAAATGAAAAAAAACAACATGATTGTGTAATAATGGAATGGATCACCTCAAAAACGTTGTAAGCTACACATTTTTTTCAACAATTATTATCGCACCATCGGGTTACTTTTTTTTTTCATTTCCGGGGGTTTTTGAAAGATTCTCAATTTGTACCTTACAACGCTTTTGAGGTGACCCATTCAATTGTTGCTTCCAATATTACCTGAAAAAAATAGCAAAACGCTAGAAATTAATTAATCAGTGCCTATATTTCTCTTTCGGATCGATTGAAATTTGAAAATTGATTAGCCGCTATTGGAGCTTTGCTAACACTTGTGGGAAGCAAGTTTGAACAAGTAATTTTCGATCCAAGGCGTGCAATTAATTTCACGCTACGTCCCACAACACGGGACGGTTTTCTTACAATTGAAAACAATTTTCACCGTTCTATCCGCTATTGCAACCTCAGAGCATACGCAAAATATTGCACGTAAGGAGTTAATAGATCTATTTAATAATTTAATTACGAGAATATGCACTTCAGTCGGCCGATTTTTTTTTTATTATTATCCCATAGGAGGTTTCGAGAAATAGAAATTCGCGTGTTACACGTATACGGCACAGTTTATAGGTAGAATCTTGAAGGATGCGGCTGTCCTACTTTAAGATTGTAACGCTATACGGATGGTCGGTTTGTAAAGAAGGCCGGTGGCCGCCTTAAAATACTATACAACGGTATATATATATATGTATGTATTCATGCATGTATGTTTGTATGTATATATGTACATGTTTATATGCTATCTGTATACGTATATTTTAATTCTAAGATCAGGATGAATATTTTTCATTGAAAACTTACAGATTTTCAGTTACACGGTCGCTTTTTTCCTTTTACCCTTTTATTTCAAAACTGTTGCAACATTCCTATTGTTTACAGTTAGAACACTTTCTGCCACTAGTTTTATCCGCATTCTATCAACGACGGTTTTCTTTTCTTTGATCCCCTTAGTGCAGAGTTACTTATACGTTTCTAGATTTTACGTATTTTTCAATGGAACGCCAAGTGCTTAATTTTATAACACCGATTACATATTAGCATCCCACAGAACATGAAATTTTGCATTGAAATGTTTCGATGAAATATTCAAGAAACATTTCAATGATATTTCAAGAAATATTATTGGAAACCTGTTTAACACTTTCTGGTGAAATATTTTGGAAATATTCTAGTAATCTTTTGAGTAAGACATTAAAACATTTTAAAAGACATTTTATTGCTTTTAGAAAAAAGACAAAAAAGTCGTTTTTAGCTTTTCGTTAAAAATTGATCAAGTATTTCAGAAATCTTTCGCCAAATACTTTCCAATCATCCGTTCAAACTCATTTAAAAAATATTTCATGAAAGATACTTGGGATATTTCGACTCTTATTGACAAATATTTTAGACTGGTTTCAGTTGTTTCAACTTTTGTCTATCATTAAAATTCTAATAGGTCTCTATGAGATTTTTATAAGACTTTGTAACTCGAAATTTTACACTATTCATAACGTTGTGTATTTACATAATACAACAACATGAATTGTATTCAAAATTACTTATCGAGATAAACAGTAAACGTCGCGTTCACTGTTTTTATAAGAAAAAAATTAGTTCAGTTTTTTTTGTTGTATTTAGCAAACTTGCCAAATAGATTGTGTACGTGTATTTTTGGATCACTGAGATTGAAATATACTCACAAAAATTAAATACGCTTTATAATGGGGAGCTAAAGGTTTTCCTTGAATTTAAAAAGTAATGCAAAATTAATCAAATTGTGTTTTAAAATTGTCAAATTTGTCTTAAATTTGATAATGTGATTATTTCAAGTGTAGGTATTGAAATCTTAGGTTTAGTACTACTTCATTTCGACATATTCTAGAACATTATTCATTTACTAATAGTTATTAATGACGTACATATTATGTAGTAAGATATTACGTAGATCATATTATCCAGATATATCGGTCGCCAACTAATAGCAAACTATGTTGTGCATTAATTACAGTGCAATAAGTTAGACATACACTAGAGATACAGTATGGCTGATATCCAGTTTTAAATTAATTACTGTAATGGTGTACTATTAGAGCAAAAATCATAAATTAACAGTACAACGGAATGGTATAACTAGTAGACACAAGAGTCGACAGCTGATTATGAAAACAAAAAAATATCCATCCCAACTACGTATGGTATTTTTATATCAGTAAATTGGATCAAATTTTTTAAATTTTGAGTGAAAAGTGTTCACACTTGACAAATAACTACAAAACATTGTGTCTGCCCAAGAGCCTTAATTTTGCGAATACAAGAAAGTAAAATTGGAGGATAACGAACATTACTTAAAAAAGTACAAAGGTCGAGTTTGCTATGAAACATTTCAATTGTACTATTTAAACAGAAATCAACATATTTCTATGAACAAATCTGTTGTACAGTTTTGTTTACTTTGACGGTACAAATATTGCGTTTATAATTAATTGTTCGTCCAAAAAGGACTTTCTATAGTTTTTATTAACTCATTATTTACTCAATTCGAGACGAACGATAATTAACAACTTATATGATTTTCATAAAATGTTAGAGTCAATAAACGGTCATGTGCAAATGAATAATAGCATTATTGCAGCAGCTTCTGCAGTTATATAGGTTTCTCTCCGTATGACAGACAATTTATACAAAATGTGTAACAATATCGTTGTGCTTCAATCTTCTAATACTGTTATATTAGAAGAACATTATATTATTATACTTTATATTATTGCTTTTATATTATTTACTTATCTCCATGTATTGGAACTTTAAAATAGTGTTGAAAGCAAAGAAATTGACGGTTGTAAAAGTCATAAGTATAAATAAATGAAAAATGCAAATTATAACATCTGTCACTCTCTTAGAAATAAGTTTGTCCAAGTTCTTAAGAGAACTTTTTTCAACCGTCTTGTTTTTATAAAAGTTATATTGCTTCTCAAGATCTCGCCATTCACAAGAAACTCGAACTTGAACCTTTCTAGAGTTCAAGGCAAAGGCAATTCAAGGTAATGATATAAAGCTTTCTAGTAAATCATTGCTGCTGTCTCCACAAATATAATTATCTCTTTTTGCTTCGCGATTTTCATAAGAATTGCAATTTAACTTTTGGAAATTAAACAAGCATACGATGAGAATTCCAAAAATGCCCTGCAAAGACAATGTGGAAGTTACGTTAAAAAAAATTAATGAACATTAAACAACAATGTTTTAATGAACAGCCAATAACATCCGCAAATTGAACAGAAATTAATAACTTAAAAATTATTCATACAACAGTAACAAACTCATTCTAAATAATAAAAAATATGCCATGAATAGAATTTACCAGCAGATTCTATTATACTTTTTTAAAACTCTGCAGGCAAGGACTCATAGTAAAAAATTTGGTAACAGCTTTCCCAGAAGTTAGGATCCTAATATTCATTACCAACGAAGAATTGTCTTAAATATTATCTTAGAAGGAAACATTAAGTATCCCCATAATGACAAAATCTGACCCTCGTAATGACTTTAGTAATGAGAAACCATAATTCCTGAAAGCAAATGACTAAATTTCAGGATTAATCCCAATTTTACTACGTTTGCACTCATGTTATAATGGGATAGAAATTGAAGTTACTTCCAACTCCGAATTGCTACCTGTAGAAATTGAGAAAAACTTGAAAGAACTAAATGAAATAAGCATTAGCTAAGATATATAAAATGAGACGACATTAGCACTATGGAAAATTGTAGTAACATTATTTTTTGAATGACCATAGAGGCAAGGTTTTAGAAACGATTTTGAATTTATCCCAAAGCGTCTTTTATGGTTTTCGAAAAATTGATTTAATTAAAATGGAAAACGGGGTTGTAATATAATATGCGCTTTACCTAAATAAGAAATTCTCTTAATTAATTATAATTAATATTATAACTGCTCCGATTTATTTATTTTTTTGTTAACAATAGTTTGATTTGATTACATTTAATTGTCATTTGAAACCCTACCCTAACGATAAAAAATCCCAACGTAAATAATCTGATTAAAAAAAACCGCGTAATTCATTATTTATAGACGGATACATCATTTAAATATAAATATTCTTAACATTATTTGTTGCAAATGACATTTAATACACTGATCGTCTTAAAATAATTAAGTTTGCAGAAGAAGATTTAATTAAAGGAGAAAATCACCGTTAATATAGTATCAATAAAAATTGTAGTAAAATTTCTGCGATTTTTATGTAAATCTTTGTTAGTGACTCTCCCAGGACAAAATTTAGTAATTTAATTTATCAGTGCATAACTGCTGAATATCTCTTCATAGCAGTTGTTTCGATCCTATTTATCTTTCCAGGAAGTATTTTCTAGTTCAGAATCCAATTTTTAAATCAACAATGGCAAAAATAATCTGATTGATAATATCTTCTTTTTTTTTTCTTAGCTCTACTTATTTTCTACATTATCTGTAGGAAACTAACTGAAAGGACAGTGGATGAATGATTTAATTTATTAAGAAATAAAATAACTTGATATAAATCATTAAAATTCCGTTACATAACTCGTTATTGGATAGTCAGATGAGAAATAAGTAATATACAGCGTTAGATAGCGGCATTAGGCAAGCCACGTGTATGTGCCTAAGAGAATCGAAGCCTCAGGTATAGAAAAGAGTAAGGTAAAGGTAAGGTAAACCGCTCATTAATTACCGTTATGTTTGTTTGGGCCGTTATGCTTCCAAAGTGAAACCAGTCGCTCTTAATAAAAGTATACATATATCTATACATATATATATGCATATATATATATACGTACGTATATATTACAACCCTCCTCCGTTGCAAATACCTTAATAATTAAACATGCGTCACAAAGGCAAACACTTGCCTCCTCGTATAACTTTCATTAATTGACGTCACAAACGTCAGTCAAGTCACTAACCAACCAACTACTCGAGCTTGGAATTATTTGTATGATTTTCATTACAGAATACTTATACAATCATGATCATTAAGACATCTTTTTCCCCTTTTTAAATCCCCCCCGTGGGTTCTCACTTTTTGTGGGTATCGAAGGAGATACATAAAAAGACAAAGATATTTGGGAATTTTGTCTGACTCTTACAAACCTCTTATAAACCGAACCGGTAGAAGTTCATTCATTCGATTTGTAATCAAGATTATTAAAATATGCAGGAATTTTACTCTTTCGGTATCTACATACCTTTCTCGTATATAGTTACAGTAATATCGTTACTTCAATGTAAGCCTGCACTAAAATAAGAAAAAGAATCCGAGTCCTAGATGTATCTTTTTTTTTATGACGTTCTTTCCTTCTTCACTCAAAAAGAACGGCTTCCCAAGATTTTCTTCCCTGATGTATGAATACGGCGTGGTTCTGGAAATGAAAGAAAAAAATAGTCAATTAAATATTATTTTATGAAATATGCACTTAAAGAGAGATATCAAAATTTACTGATTTTTTAATTTTTTCATCTTTGTAGTAGCTTTTCAACTTATATAGGTTCGTTTAAACAAAGGTATTTTTGGCTTTTTCGATTTCATAATTTAGCCAATTTGCAAAAGAAAATCGTCGATTTCGTGAAAAAGGTTCAATAGCAATATTTTCGCCGCTTCCATAAGGGGTTACATCTAGTTGGCGGCCCAAAATAAGACGTATATTTGTTAATTTTTGGGGGGAAAATGATTGCAGGTTTCGAACTGTTTTTTTTTTAAAGTAAAGGGTATATCTTCGACTATGTTTCATAATTTTTTTATTGAAACAAATTCACAAATGTAGGATATACAATGCATTTCCCGGACCGCTGTTCAAAAAAGGTCTTCTGCAGTGATCACTGTATCTTCCACCTCACTCGTCTAAAATCAAAAAACCAAAAAAAAAATCACAAACAGGCATTTTTCGGCCGCCAACTAGATCTAACCCCTTAAGTATCGCGCAACAAACTCAAAATTTTTTAAAATTAAATATAGAATTAATAAAAATATATTTTTATTGTGTAAAGTTTTGTTACAGTTTCGCGACTTCTTCAATAGGAAAAAATTTTTTTCGTATTTTTTTACAAATTTTTATTTTTTACAACTTACAATTAGATTTTGAATAAATAAATCAAATTTTTATTACGGTAACATGGACAAACTAGGCCAAAAATAAGACTTTTATATCGTAGCCCTTATGTTATGTTGAAATACAGAGATGAAATTTGGCACAAATTTTAAGAAGCTCTTGAATGCACATGCAATTAATTATAAAGGCATTTACGTTTATCTTATTCGGTTATATTCTTTATTTAATGAGTTACATTATTTCAAGACAAAAATTGTAACATAATTTTTTTGTCTATTTTAAAAACAAGAAAATATTGAATTATACTTTTATTATGCATTTTTAATTTTTGAAAGGGTTACAATTGTAATTTTCTTGAGTTTTACAAGATCAAGATTAACGAATTCTTGGAATGGAAAAAACTCTTTTAGAAAAATCTTTTGAAATATTTGTCTCATGAGTCATAAAAAATCTTTTATACAATCCCTACCCTCGCTGCTATTTACATTCTACTTAATTTTTAGGTCAAAAATGTTTATTAATCGTTGCTTATTCTGTTCATGAATATAAATGGTCAATGTTACCACTGAAGGGAAATGTACAAAACCTGTATCTTACATGAAATGGTAATCAAAAGTAGCTAAGTAAAATAGCAAGCAATCGTACATTTGTACAAGGAAAGCATCAATTATTGAAATTATCAAACGAAACTCCCATAAGATGACATTGAATTAACCACTGAATGTAGTTTGATCTTTTTGCTTAAACTTAGTATAAGAAGACCTTCTAAAAGTGAAATACATTTTTATTTCCTGCATCGTTATTTTTTCATTGCACTTTCATACATACGGGCGTTATACACGTCCTTATGAAGAGTATTATAGAATGTTTATACCTATCCAGTAGTTTTGAGATATAATTACTATAATGGATCGAAATATGTTTGGAAGAAGTTTTCTCAACATTTTTACTTCTCTTGTTAAAAAAAAAAATTACTCAAAAATTGTGTTTGCAATAAAATCTACCACCAAAATGAATGTATAAATACATTCACATCAAAATAATATTATTTATAATGATGATATTAATGATAATGATAATAACAACAATAATAATCATTTCAAATGTTGTACAAAATTTACCTGGAAAGATACTGAAAGATATTTGCAAATATTTTTTGCAAAGTACAAAATAATCTTTTTCTTTTATCGACGGTGATAACTGACAAAATTTACAAATAATGCGCTATTTTTTTAGGATAAATTTTCAAACACCTTATAAATTTATAACCTAAAAAAGTTAAGATTGTAGTGCGAAATAAATTTCTATCTCTTTAAAAAGTTAATTTCAGGCAATTCACTTTTAACAAAATTGCTGTTACATAAAGAATAATACCGAAACAATAATTCTTATACTTAAGATACAAACTTTCTAACTCTAGTAAATTCTTTTGACTGACAGGTTTACTAGATTCTGTAACAAGTACCGAGTACACCGCGGAGTGCCCTGGTACATGTGTACATGCATTAGCTGCATTAATGTGCTATGAGGTACTGGAAAACGTGCAATGCCCCACACCAACCAAGAGATGCTGTTTAGATGCACCAACTAATGGTACAAGTGCGGATGATGTTTCTCTCGATAATATCACCACTACGACCACCACCGAGAGAATAACAACAACTATTTCAACGACAACTTCATCAACCACTACCGCTGCAATATCTACAACTTCTTCAACTACCACATCAAATACAACGGTATTACGCACAAAAACTATCAATTTTCTTCTTATTTCTCTTTTACTTCCTTTTTGTACCTGTGCTACAAAACACGTGAAAACACGGAAAACGTAATGTCTTTTTTCTGCTTTTCAGAAGGCGAAGGAAGAAGGAAGCGACAAACATAGTAGTAAGTCAAACTGGATTGCCTAATATTTTACATTAAAACCGTTTGAGTGCCAGAGGTCTTTCTTTGTTGCCAAATAAAAAATTGCCAAGCGGCGCAATAGCGCTCTTTTCATTCCTTATTTCAGAAAATGCTGGCATTTTTGGACATGGAACAGAAGAAGCACAATTGAGCCGCTTGGAACTCAAAGGGTTAACAATTTTATTTGTTAATTAAGTATTCTCAGGTGTACTCTCTTTGGGTTAGCACTTCCATAAATAATACAAAGCTTCAAAAGAGATCTTCGATTAAGTGTAGAATTTGTTAATTTTGGAAATGTCGCAGTTTTTTATCTTTTACGTGCAAAAAGGATCCTAGAATTTATAAAAAAATCTAAAATTGTATTGCCTCAAATATATTTATATTTGTGGGAATAAATATTTTGTTTTGAAATACTTGGCTGAATTCCCACATGTCAATGCAATTCTGACTATTCAAACCTCCCCGATCTTACAAATTTGCTTAATTTCAGCAAAAACATGCTCGGGTGTCTGCGTGAGAAGTAATTTAGCCGAGTACTGCAGTGCGATCTTGGAGATAAGCTCCTTGTGCAACTCTGGGGAACGTTGCTGCGTTTCGCCAGAATCATTCGGCGAAGCACCACCACCAGAGTTGCGAATAATCAACCAAACAATGTGGAACAGTACTCAAAATAAAATATCTACCACGATAAACACATCGACTTCCGCAGCTACAAGTGTAACCAATTTACCGACGACTGTTGCACCGGCAATTGCAACAACGACACAACGTCCGAAACCAGTGATAAGGAAACCATGCAAAGGAGATTGTTTTAATCCATTACTAGCGCTGCTTTGCGAGACCATTGATACTGAGGCTGATTGCTCCGATAATACTGTCTGCTGTTTGACGCATCCCCTAAAAACGGTAATACATTTTGCGTTAAAATAAGCATAAAAAGTTACATATTTTCACAAAGTATTGGGTTGGCAACTAAGTAATTGCCGATTTTTCAAAGCAAATAAATGACAAAATCGGCAATTACTTAGTTGCTAGGGTTTTGTCTTTTGTTGGCAACTAAGTAATTGCCGATTTTTCAAAGCAAATAAATGACAAAATCGGCAATTACTTAGTTGCTAGGGTTTTGTCTTTTGTTGGCAACTAAGTAATTGCCGATTTTTCAAAGCAAATAAATGACAAAATCGGCAATTACTTAGTTGCCAACCCAATAATTCTTAGATTATACCTCGGAGTAATTGCTATTCTTGAATAGCAATTACTGGACTTTGATAAAAACGTTGTCAGGTATATACCTGATTACTGAGAAATGCGATTGTTCTTTTGCTGACCGGATATTTGCCTTTGATAATTTGCTACTTTTAGAGATAAATATACAAAATTTTATGAATCATACAGACAAGAAATTCATTCAACTTATTGCCTGGTTTATTCAAAATGAAAGAGTATTGTTCTCATGTGCTGCAAAATGTAACAGATATAGATTTGCTCGAAAGTGAACTATAGAAAACGTTAAATGACACATACCATAAATATACAAATCTTGTACAAAGTTTTGCTAAGTTTAACAATTAGAAAATTATTTTTTGGTGTTTTAGGGCGAAAAATTGAGAAAAAAGACATTTTTTCTAGAAGTTTGTAGTCAAATATGAAAAACCTTAAAATCTAAATAGCACATATGTGCGCATACTGTAAAAACATTTTTTATTTTATTTAAAACAAATCCTTTAAATTTATCAACACAAAAAAAATATGACTTATAACCACTTTCATAATTATGGACACATATTATGTGCCCAATTTTGCAAAGAGTCGCTAAGTTCGACGTGTAAAAGTTAATTTTACAGTAATAGGGGTCGAATTCTGCTCGTTAACAGGAATCTTGCTTTAACAAAATCAACTATATTATGGTGACATTTTCTATTTTTTAATAGTTCTGATGAAATTGACACGAACCCCATTCGTAGAAAAGTTTTATCGGAATCCGAATGAATTTCTTGGCAGTTTGAAAAAAAAATACTGAATAATCGCGTTTGGGTACATGACTTATAAGTAACAACAAACATTCGACAAATATTCGTTCAGTTAAATAGTATTTTCGATTTCGCCAAAAATCTAGAATTTGCCTTGGAGAAATATTGATGTATTCCTAAACGAAGCAAGTCGAAAATTGGCGAAATATTGGTTACATATAACAAAGATTGTAGAATCTTTGCGAAATTCGCATGCAAACATTTTCAGAATTGCCTCTTACTCGAGTTAGAGAGTTGAGGCTTGGAGTTCTTGCATTTCTGACGGATGCTCTATTTAGGAATGGACAACGACGGTACGACCAGCATCCAAACCTTCACAGCCTAAATTACCATCATGTGCTGGATACTGTCTTTTAACGATAATGGCAGCCTTTTGTAAACGACCCAGCGTTATTATTTCGAAAACATCTACCTGCTCTGCCAATTCCATTTGCTGTGATAATACCAGATCTCTCGCGGTAAGAAGTGCACATTTCTCCAAACTTAAGACCTTGATTGTAAAACTGAAAATTTTGAGATTTTTAATTTGCGATTAATAGCAACAAATTTGTAGTTATGACTTTCAGAACAATGCTATTATTTTTTTATTATTTAAGACGTTTTAGCTTCTAGTTTAATAGTGACTGGATACAAATTTGATTAGGAGTTACTATATTTTTTCAAAGAGATTGAATTTTTAAAGGTAATTAAATAGATTTTCTTGATATTGAGGGACGTGTAGCACAGTTTCAAATCTCGAGGAATGTTATAGTTTCTCCTTTGGGTGCCAAAGAGGGGGCATTCGATCAAAATTTATTGAATTGAAACTATTGTTTTACATCGTCCATATTCTTGAGGCTTTTTCTTTTTGATTAAGTACGAGTGCGTGATTCTTTTGAGCCCGATCCTAAGTCTTGTCAGAATCGTTTAATTTTTTCTGTTAAATTTCGAGTCAGGTGTTATCATTTTTACCAAATTTCTAATTACTTATAATTTCAAGGTCGAAAGAGTCCATTGTAAGATAACGATTTTTTCACTTTACGAGTGTGTCATTTTAAAATGCTCTTTATGTGGCAACTCAGGGACTACTAAACCATTCTAAAACATAGCTTCAGCAACTAAATAACTATAATTCTTGTTTAAATACTTTTTCATTGCTGCAAAAAACAAACTGCAATAATAATTTCTTTGGTTACCAGACATCAAGACCAAGGCCAAGACCAACTGCACCAAGACCCCAAACAACAACTGTAGCTTTACCACCGGATCCTCGCCCAGAATGTCCTGCATCTTGCATAGTCTCATATTTATCCTTCACTTGTTTCAGTAAGTTAACTTTTCACTTACGTTTAATTGTTGTCATAAATGATACAAATCTATATTAAAATAATGTGTTTTATTACAAAATTTTCGATGGATATTCATATTTTACATTACGGTATTAATTTTTCTAAATTTCCTTAATAACTAAATTTTTTAAATAGTTCGCATGAAATTACATTAAAACTATATGGGAAAATCTCAATAAAATCTATCAAATATACGATAAAAGTAAAACAAAATTCCAATGAAATTTCATAATCAAATAGACCATAATTGATACAATTCCTTTATAGGTAGTAAATATGTAAAATATTTTTTCGAATTATAACAACACCTCTTTGTAGTAACTTTGATAAATGAAATATGCAATTTTAATTAACGTGAGTTAACATTTTGGAATAATTTTTGATAATTTTATCGTACGTTTAACTTTTCTCAAAATGGCTTCTTAATAACATTATATGAAACTTTTCTTGTGTAGACAATGCAGAACTTACGAATCTTTTCAAATGTAAAAAAGTGGGTCATCAATGTTGCGCTCCAAAGTCATTGATCCGGGAATTCCATAGTGGGAACACCACGGAGAACGTTATAAGTAACAGAAATGATACGTTCCTTACTGTTACTTCTAGACCATATACCACACCTATAACGACATCTCCAATCTGTAAGTCAAATAAACATAATTCATTAAGATTCCACGTTCATCCGTATCAATTCTATTCCGATTCATTCACTTATTTTTGATAATGCAAAAGCATATCAGTTTTAAAAACTGGTATATTTTAACTACATGCATTCGATATCAAAGACTAGGATTTGATTGGTGATAAAACGTGTGATACAAGATACCAAATTCTAACATTTTTGTCGACATTAACTCTAAAGCGACCAGGTAGGGTCCAATCGGACCCCAGAGCACGTTTAATGCGATTTTTCGATTAATCGCACCAGGTCAACCCCGCTAATAATTTTCAAACAGATGCTTCAAAAAACAGACAAATCATTCTTTTCAATAAAAAACACTTTACTTTTCCTAAAATTCATCAAAAAATGAAATTCTTGACATCAAACTGACCGATTTCTGTCAAAAAATGTGCGGGGTCCGCGCCGGATCCCACCTGGCCACATATGTTTCTACACTTTACCTGGTCGTTTGAGGGTTAAACTTGCTCTTTACGCTGGTAAAAAATAGTATAGTCTGTATCTGTAGGTAAAAGTGTCTGAAAACTTGCATCAAGAGAAGCCTGCTATGATGCAGGAAACAAAATTTTGAAAATATGAGTATACGGAAGTCGCAAGGGCTCTCGAGGGTTAAGATTATAATTTCAAAAATGTTGTTTAAGGTATCATGAAAATTATGCATCTGCTTCTTATTATAGATGCACAATTATAACGCTATACATTTGTTAAGGGAAACATTTCTTAAAATAATAAGGCGATGGATCATTAAAAACTTTTGAAAAGAAGGCAAAAGATCATCAGAACATTATCTCGGACATGATTTGAACCCGAATCTCCAACTTCAAACGTCAGCTTTATGCTACTTTTGCTACTGAACATTACACAAATCCATGTCATTTAACGTTAAAATTTATTTATATAGTTTTCAGTTATAGTTTTATTCGTATAGGATCATAATTTTCACAATCTATTTTAACCGTTTGAGGGCGGTGAAGCGTTATCGCGCTTCGCTTGTCGTATTACCAAGAATGCGGAGAAGCGCGATCGCGCTTCTCTTGTATTTCATTTATTTCATTCCGCACTTTTGGCATACATATAAGAAAATTCTTCGGCACTCAAACGGTTAATTTTGAGTTTTTCTACATTTTGCACAGATCTATGATATGCAATAGAAAAAAAAAAGTACTTTAAATGATTGCAGATGAAAATACAACCCTGCTTACAACAACTACAACTAGGAGTCCAGTTTACAGTAAATATGTTTGTGGGGTCAAAGGAACTTCACGCGGACCGATACAAGCGCGTAGCATTGATCGGGACGCAAGGGTCGTTGGTGGTGAAGATGCCGATGCCAATGAATGGTGCTGGCAAGTTGCCTTGATTAACTCGCTCAACCAATATCTTTGCGGTGGTGCCTTAATTGGTACTCAGTGGGTCCTAACAGCTGCTCATTGTGTAACAAAGTACGTACAGGGATAATTAGAAAGAAATCATTGAAGATGAGTATATCAAGGTTTCTAGACCACAATGTGATTTTATCCAAGTCAACAAAATAGAAAGGGGATACCCACAAATTTTGTTTTTAAGGTACTTCTTCCATACAAGCATTTTCTTAAAATTTTTCTGAAATTCTTAAGAGATGGTAAATATATTTTTTTTCTATCGATTAGTAAAATTTGAGCTCATTTTGTCCGTTTAAAAATGGAGATACATGCAATTAGAAATAGCAACTTTCTACATAGTGGGCATAGGGAGAGTACCCCTCTCAAGTATACTTATTAATTTTTTCATGAGAATGAATTCGCGAATGTTAGTAAAAAATTAAAAGGTGGTACATAAGTCTGTAGTAGATATTATAAAAAAGATTATAAATATCGTCAGTTTAGTTTAAAAGTTATAGTTTGTTAAAACATCCATGATACTGGTAATTGTTCACTGCATTGGTGTGTACGCATCTATGTATTAAGGGGGGGGGGGGGTAATTCGGTGAAAAAAAGGCATGTTTTTAAGAATTTTTTTGGCGATACAGATAGTGCTAGGTTATTGAGACAAATTCCATATAATAATACAACATTTAAACAATATTTCCCTAAATTATCATTGTAAAATATTAAAAATTGAGCGAGTGGCAGCGAACCTCCGGAGGCGCTTGGAAACAAGTGAAGAAACAAACTTGTCCCGCCTATTCGTGAGAACTTGGCCCTGTACCGATGTTCATCTCTTGCATAACAATTTTTGAAAAATGCAAAAAAAGTTTAAATACCTTACCCCCCCCCCCCCTTAAAAGTTGTTACATACAGAGGTCACTGTAGTTGGTATAACAAAGGTCCATCGCTATACTTTGTACACACTCATTGTCAATCGAGAACTTCTAACCATAAACATATTAAAATAATGAAGCAATCTTATTTTATGTAGATTCTATTGTTTTGTAGTTGATTGTAACAGAAGAACTACCTTAAGAGTTTCCTGAGCGTCTTTCGAATTAACCTTGATATATCTTTCATATTTTCAGTATCGTAAGATCAGGCGATGCAATTTATGTCCGAGTCGGAGATCACGATTTGACACGCAAATATGGAAGTCCAGGTGCCCAAACGTTGCGTGTTGCTACTACGTATATCCATCACAACCACAACAGTCAAACGCTTGATAACGACATCGCCTTGTTGAAATTACACGGTCAAGCTGAATTGAAGGATGGCGTTTGTTTAGTCTGTCTACCGGCTAGAGGAGTTAGCCATACTGCTGGAAAACGGTGCACCGTTACAGGATATGGTTACATGGGAGAATGTAAGACGCTTTCCTGAAAATAAGAGGCAGAATTATTATCCTAATTAATTATATTTTTTATATTGGATCTTAATATTAATTTAATTACTTTTTAGCTGGTCCAATTCCTCTGAGAGTTCGGGAAGCAGAAATCCCCATAGTCAGCGATGCTGAGTGTATCAGAAAAGTAAATGCCGTCACTGAAAAAATATTCATTTTACCTGCAAGCAGTTTTTGCGCTGGAGGCGAACAAGGCAACGATGCTTGTCAGGTATTCTTTCAATTTTTAATCTTTAGCTGGAAAAGATGTTAGTATTGCAAAATTTCAACTCTGCCAGCATGAAAATGGTAATTTACCTCTGGCAGGAAGATAATAGTGGTCTTTAATATCTTTCGTATTATAATTGCTATTAATAGTATTTTGTTTACATGCGGAAGTTTCAATCTTTAAATTCTATACGATGTAGGATAATACACATAGAATTAAACTTTTTAAAGTTTAATTCTATGAAAAAAAAATCCGTTAAAGGTCACGTGAAGGTCAACATGGTGCATCTCGTTGCATTTGTTTTTTTATAAGCTATAAGACTGGCGTAGTGAAAATATGTAGTCCTATTGAAAAAAATACGATGACCTTGAAATCTCGGGGGGAAAAATGACCTTGAGAAAAAATTCGACTTATTACCGTATTGGCCCCTTTGAACAGAATATTTGTCTCCTCTTGACTTTTTTCTATCGTTAAAAATAAGCGATATATTTCAGGTGGTCAAGTTAGGTGAAATACCCTTTATAATGTAATATAAATTTTAGCATTAACCCTTAGAGGTCACCAGTGGTCAAAATGACCCCAAGCGCAAAAATGTTTTTTTTACGCATTGCCTCCTTGCTGATTTTTTTTTCCGCCATTTTGAAAATTTCATAAAAATTTGTTGCCATGATATTTTTATTCCAAAAGGTTCAAACTAATATCCTGAATTTTTATGAGTCGTTCGGAACGATACTGGCGACACGGCGATCGTTTAAACATGGCTGGGGTCATTGCGACCCCGTGTGACCGGCGCTTTATTTCCAGAACGTGTGACCTCTAAGGGTTAAATGACTCTTGTAATGTTTTGTTTCGTCTTCTTTCAGGGTGATGGAGGTGGACCATTAGTGTGTCAAGACGACGGCTTTTTCGAATTAGCTGGTTTAGTTTCTTGGGGCTTCGGCTGTGGTCGTGTGGATGTGCCCGGTGTTTATGTCAAAGTGTCAGCATTCATTGGCTGGATCAACCAAATTATCTCAGTTAATAACCTGCAATAATTGATTACATTACCAATTATTTTCTGTTTGTATTATTCAGTTAGCCAAACAATTCATTCTTAGCAGCCTGATTGATAGAATTTTTCATATTTTAATCGGAATATCCAGGATCTTTCGAAACAGGTTCACCATTAAGATAAACAGAAACCCTCATGAAAGAGAACCCTATGAAAAATTGTGATAAAATTATTCTGTCAAGGCGTTTCTTCGGGTTTTTATCTCCCGGAAGGGATTTGAAATATAAATTTCAGACGTTGAAAATTTAACAGTGTACGTCACCAATTTGTCTTCTTGTAAAGAGAGCAACGTTTTCTTTTTGATTTGAATTAGAAAATATTGCTAGAACATTTTTTTGACAAGTAGATTTGTAATTAAAAAGAATTTCTAAATTTTCATTACACCGAATAATTCCTTAGCTTTGTACATTTAGCATTTTTTAAGACAAAGAATAATTCATTTCACAAAAATTTCTTGAACTCGAGCCAATTTTTGTACTCTTCGCATTTTATGAGATTACACAAAGCGTGCAAAGAAGTGGAAGAAAAAAGTTATCGGCTATGATTTCTACTTTAAGTGTAAGGAAAGTAATGTATTACTTGGAAATGACAAAAGCGGTTGTAAAAATAATGCTTTTCGCTTAGAATTTGACAATTTGGTTGTCAGTTCAAGGAAAAGAATGAATCTCTTATAAATCTGGAATTCGATAACGACAAAGCTTTAATACAAAAATTTATTATCAAATTTCCCTTTTGGTAAGAAAAATATAGATACGTAAAAATATTCGAAATTCCAGATTTTTAAGATTAACATTTTCAATACGTTTAACGTCGTTCTATTGACATTCAATATTTTATACTCAGTCGATGAAATAATTTA
Organism: Gasteruption jaculator; assembly: GCA_949825005.1. NCBI lineage: Eukaryota > Metazoa > Arthropoda > Insecta > Hymenoptera > Gasteruptiidae > Gasteruption > Gasteruption jaculator. Next base: position 4,140,682 of record OX463761.1, read on the forward strand.
AGACCAAGTTTCTTTTACTAGTTAGGTTTTTCTATGGTGAAATCAAATATCTTATTGTTCTGTACAAAAATAAATAAACACATTTTTTACGACTGAAGAAAATATATTAGAGATTATAAATATTTTAGTTTTTAATAAAAATTTAATTTATGATGAAAGATTTGTGTCTTTTATTCTCTGACTCTCCGTTTTTATTGGGGGGGGTGGGGGCAAAACAGTAGACTGTTTAGTGCTGTTTTCACTGCCATTTTGGAGCAAAATTCGGCGTGCGCGCTTAATTACCTGTTAAAATTTTGAAAAGCTTCGGGAAAAGAAAAAATGTCTAAATAAAGCAAATTAATACTTTAAGTAATGATTTTGAAGGAATACGGGGAAAATGAATGGAAAAAGGTTGCAATTTATAAAGAAAAATTATTTTTAGTTTCTCATACTTTTGAACACTATTAAATCTATATTTCATACAGTTAGAGCAAAAGATATGTTCGTTTTATAAATGTATTACATTGTCATTAAAAGATGAACAATAATGTTGCACATATGTGAAAAAAAAATCTTTTTTTCATATTCCTTTCATTGACCAAGATTATATGATCTGTTAAGAAATTCATTATTTACTACAAATCCTTCATTTTCCTTCCTTTTCTCTTAAAATTATAAATACATACATATATTTTCCATTTCCTTACCGTTCATTAAAACGTATGTGTGTGCCTTATTAGTATTTCTTAAGAACTCTTTAATCCTTTAAGTGCTAAAGGCGTATAAATGCGTCCCCACGAATTTATCAATATATACGAAAGACGTATATATGTGCCCTTAATGACTGACATGTGATTATCGCCGCATATATTGAAAGTTTCGTGCAAGAGTAAGCAGCACTCAAAGGGTTAATTACCATTATGCAACAGCATAACATTCTAAGGTCCCTAATACTCATTGAAATAAGTTCCCATGAGATGAAAGTTAAGGCTTGTCCATTTGTAAAAAGAGAATTTCAGATGGTACGTTTCTTAAACGATTCATGTCCGAATGAAGAAGAAACCACAAACATTTTTCAGTCATATTTTAATTTGATTACAAACTTTGTTACCAAAAAAAAATTAACAAAAAGCGCCTGACGTCTCATCTTATTAAAAATCATCTGTTTACAACGACTACAGCTTATGTACGTTCTACAAGATTGGGAGTAGACATAATCTGTATTCCTCGTGTCTAATTTTATATAAAATCATTTCACCTATATTTAATATAAAATAATCGCAAATATTTAATGTATGCCAAAATATTACCCTTTTTACTGCTATATTCTTATTGGTTCTCTACTTCCAGTATTAAGCAAAAGGGCAAGATTTTGCATTTAGCAGTGTAAAAAGACTATGTGTAAGTCAAAAGTATTCTTAAAATGGAGTAACTGTTGGAATGCTACATTTATTCACTCTACAAAATATCTCGAAGTTAATATTTTCTTTAATCGAAATACCTTACTTTTATTTCTTCCTTTCAATTGTAACTACCAAGAATACGCCTGCCATTCTTGACCTTAGATAAACGTTTCGCCTTGGTTGCGTCTGGTTTCAGAAAGGATGTTGTTGAATTTTCTTTGTTGTTGTTCTGAAAATAAGAAGGAACGTACGTATAAAGAAACAATCTCATTCTTTTCGTTTCATAATCAGTATACGATAAGAGGATATACTAAATTATCATTTTTCTCTGAGCAGAAAAATTGCAAAACAATTTTTTGTACATACCGTATTGAGGTAAATTTCAGATTCAGAATGAGCCGCGAAATTACAAGATGGGTGTAAAGTGTCCGAAAGATCGGATGTAGATGCAGCTTTAGTAATGCTAAATTGACTGTTGTCAGTTTCCTTGAGATTGTTTTGCGAAGTACCACCAAGCTTGGGTGGCGAACAAGTTACTGGGTGCATAGTTGAATTAGCTATAGGGGATGTATTGCAATCGGCGCTTAACGTATCTTCCTATAAAAGCAATAATAAAATTACGTTAATATTATCATTGAATCAGAGTTTAATCTACATACTTATAAACATTTTCAACGTACTTCATTTTCTGATAGAGCTTCTACTTCTCTTCGAGCTTCACGAAATCTTTGAATTATCCTTTCATGTGGTGAAGTTGCTGCTAGTTTACGAGGGTACTTATATTCCATCCTTACGGGAGTAGTACCTACAAATAAAATTTTCATGATATAACAAGTATTGATAAAATATAAGTTTTCTAGACCTTCTAAATTTGAACAATTTTAGACAAATAATTGACTTATCATCAAATCTTGCAAACCAATGAGATTTTTATTTCAATTTTTTATGAAACCCGTTTATGGATTTGGCTTTGTTTACAAAGAAATAGCGATAAGTTATTTCATACTTCCTTGATTTGCATTCCCATCTTAATTATTACAAATTCACTTTCTATGTATCCAATAATAATAGGTTTAGAATATATACTCTCGGATAATATCTTGGTTTACGTTAGCATGTTATTGAAATTTCGTTATCATTTATATATGCCCCTGTTACATTTAAATACCATTTTACATATACAAAATTAGAATTTGACCAATTATATTTGAGTGGTGCATTATTTAAAGAAAATTCGAGTTATTTTATATTAAATGTTTAATAGAAAAATGGAAATTAATGCGCCTTTTTTTTATAAAAGTTGCGTAAATTAGAATCCAAAAAGTACTTATATGTAGTTAATAAGTGAGAAATAGTTCAGGTATGAAGGGCTTTTCTCGACCCTTGAAAGGAGATTCACCTATAATATAAGTATTTTAAATAACCCTCTAAATGTAATATTAATATGTAAATATAATAGTACGTAATATGTAATATGTAATAATCTAATACGTAAGTAACATAGAAGCAATGTAAAATAAGTAAACATGAAATATAGAAAAAACTAAAATTCCTTAGAAGATTTATAAAATATATTAAAATACTATTTCATACCTGTGGGAACGTCATGACGCAAATCTTCTTCAAGGAATTTATCAATTTGATGTTGCGTAGTGTGCAGCTGAGTGATAATTTTAGTCTGCCATTCGGAAGAATCCACACTTTGTTTCTCTAAAGTACTAGTAACTTCGGCGGTTACTCTTTCCAATTTACCTCGTTGCTGTTCCATCAATTCTTGATGATTTACGCCAGCGTCTACTACCACTTTGTGCAAGCTCTAAATCCGTAAGAAACAACTGTTATTTAGACACATCAATACGGCATTAAGAATAATTTTAGAACTTACATCAACAGAAGCTAAGATTCCACTCTTATCTTCTTCCAGTTTCTCTTTCAGCGTCTTTGTTCTTTCACTCATTGAATTTTTATGCTCACGCAGGCTACAGCGAGTGTTGTTAATTTCGCTTTCCATTTCGTGAACTACGTTCTGGCTCTCGTTTACAGCAATCGCAATTAATTCCGTGTTCTAGTGTTTCAAAGTCGAGACAAAATTAATGAATGATTAATAAATGAAAAACAAAAATATAATGAAATTTAAATTAAAAATATTACCTCTTTAACGCCAGAAGAAATATGTTCAGCAATATTCAAAGTGTCATATCGAACTTTTTCCTCCAGATTATGTTCATTCTGAACCATAACGTCACAATTTTTATTAGTACGCTCTTTTACCGAATCACAGATCTGGGTAACATTATCGATAGACTGGCAAAGCAATGAATGGGTTCTCTGTTCTTCTACATTTAATTTCTTGTATTGGTGGAATAAATTTTCGAATGCCTGAAAAAATAACAATGAGATGAATTATTGGTTTCTCTTTAGTTACCGTAATAAAATAAGCCTAAGGTCCTTACTGTATTAAAGTTTTGTTGCTGCTCAAATATTTTCTTCTGATTACCCAACATGGAAGTGAGTTCGGCATTCATATCTTGAATATTCTTACACATCGCGTTCCTATCGTTTATATAAGAATTACAAATGGTATCAACCGAAGTTTTTGCGTGGTGCGACAAATTTTCTAGTTTCTCGCGAACTTCCTCTTCAAGCTTTTGCAAATTATTTGTAATCTCTGTTTGCACAAGGCTGTAAATTTTTGGAGCCAACTTTGTGGAAAGTTGTTCAAGTAATTGGGACTCGGTATCCGCCGTCGAAACTGTGTTAGATGTTTGATGATCTGACCAGGTTTGGAAATAATTGAACTAAAATTGTAAAGGTGCAACATAGATAAATTCTGAGCCAAAATTTAGCCTTTCCAATTTTAATGACTTCACAAACAAGAAAGCGTTGCCAATCCTTACCGATTTTTCAATGCCGCCTGATAACTCGCGTGAAACACCGATTTCGTCTTTTAGAAGACTCTTGGATATTTGTGAAATAGCTTTATTAATAGAATTGCTTTGTGCGTTCATTTGATCCTCTGTGAAAATTAAAAATTAGTCATTTTTACCTTAAATTATAAGCGGTTAAAGAAAAAGACCCTTGATAATCTCGAAAACGACATTAAATTGACTACCTTCACGAATAATTAAGTAGCTTGAAATACTAGAAAGTGGAAGCTTACCAATTTTTCTTTTCGTTGACAAACAAAGCTGCACTAGCTCTTGCGTGTAGACAGAAAAATCATTTTCCAAATTCGCGAACCGTTTGGCAATGTCAGCTTTGAATTGTTGTCCGAGAGCTTCATTTTCTTCTTCAACGTGCCTGAAATCAAGGGTAATGAAAGAATCAAGTATTGACAAAATCCTTTTAACGTTACAGACCATATGTTATTTATTATACAAGTTACAAGCTGCTTGTAATTTAAAACGTTCTCGCCGGGGCGGATATTTACGTTTTTCCGCGTGGGGCGGGACCGCCCACGGAACAGTTAAATGTGACCCACCGGTGGTTCAGGCCACCCCACGGAACAGTCCAGTGTGACCCACTGGTGGGTCACGCTGGCGTGAACGTGTTAATATTATGGGTTGTACAATAAGTTCGTAGTCTTAATCAAAGAGTTTTATTTGAATAAAAAAAAAGAGAATTATAACAATAAATCAATGAATAATATTTACTTACGTTTTACGACCAATCTTCTCGTGTAACTTTACAGTATGATGCGTAGCTGTATCAGCTACGTTCAAAAGCGTTTGGGCTTGATCGTACAAGACTTTTTCCGTAGTAACGTGTTTCTGAACCAAATATTTATTTTCATCTCGATCTTGTTCGGTTTCTATCAAACGATGCTTAACGTATTTCAAATCGTTTTTGGTAAAATGTAAATTCTGTTCAGTGGCTTCTAAAACTTTCTTTTGCCGTTCATAACTGCTTTCTAGGTCGTTAAACAATTTCTGAAATCAAGAAAGAAAGTTCCCAAAAATGTTAGTGAACAATTTTCGATTATTCACTAGTAAAGTTAACGCTAAAATTAAAAATTACCTCTTTATCTTTCATTAATTCTTCCAAAGCTTTCATATGATTGATCTTCTCTTCAATTTCCTTTCCCTGCTGTTCTAATAGTACTTGTAGAGAATCGTAATCTTCTTGTAAAAGATATACACCATTACGTTCGCGTGCAGCTGTTAATTCCCGACGCAGTCTTTCAATTTCTTCGGTATATTCTTTAAGCAATGCTTTTTTCGATAATTTTTGGTTGATTTCTGGACGATTCGTGATATTCTTAGCTCGATGTGCGTAATCCAATGTTGACAATGTCTCTTCCAAGTTAATACTTGCTGGAGAAATCGTTGCAATTATAGATGTTTTTGTCCGACCACCCAAGGATTCTTGCAAGAGCCGAGTTAGTTTCGATTCTCTACATTAGGGAACGAAATAAAGCCGTGTCAATCCATTTAAAACAAAATCCTTTTTTACCCACAATATCGCAGATGCTTATATGAGCCGTTTATTTTCAAAGTGGCTTAAATCCATTTAAAAAAAAATGAAAAACTCGAAAATTTATAATTAAATTGCTGAAAACTAATTATTTATGCCGATATATGACTCTTTAAAAATGGACTTAGGCTACTTTCAAAATAAACGGCTCATATTCCCTACTTTTAGTATTTAATATGAAAAAAATATGTATCTCATACCGATACGGAATATGGGGGGCACGCTCCACAAGAGCTGTAATCACTCTCCCGAGTGTTAAAAGGGACTGATTGATATTTCCAGCCTCTCTAGCGCGACGTTCAACGGCTCCGGATCGACCAACGTTTTCACTTCCGGCAAGATCGACAAGATTCAGCTTTCCAGTTTTTAAAAGCTCCTCTCCATCAATGGTGTTTTCTTTAATATGTACAGTTATCGAAAACACAGTGTGCGATCGGCTGAAAAACATTCACACGAATTACTCCATGGTTTTAGGATCGTCCTCCGACAACTACGATTTTATCTAGAATTTTTTACGTATACAGGGTATTTCACCTAACTCGACGACGTGAAATATATCGCTTATTTTTAACGATAGAAAAAAAAAGTCGAGAGAAGAAAAATATTCTGTTCGAAGGGGCCAATACGGTGATGGGCCGAAATTTTTTCTCGAGGTGATTTTTTCCAAAATTTCAAGGTCACCATCGTTCAAGGTTTAGAGGTAATCATTTTTTTGTACGAAATGAAATGTGGAATCGTAATCACCTAGCATTTTGTTATAGCACTGTAAATTTTACAACTTTCTGGCTAAATAAATAATAAAATTAATAAAATACAAGAGTGCACTTACCTAGAATGCGCGTTCATTAATGTAGCAGCGGTCTGTCGTTTTTCAGATCCCTTAGCGAGTATTTTATAAACTTCGCTTTTGTTATGAACCGTTACTTCTTCTAATCCGTGAATTATTACAGCTCCTTTTTTAGCCGTATCTTCGTAAAGTCTAGAATATACATTGTTATGTAAACATGATTAAAAATCAAAATAAATAGAAACAGATGAAAACGATTATATTTACCTTATTCTCGAAGCGTCATCGGAAGGCGAGAGTAAGTCAAATAATTCTTCGTTATACAGCTCTAAAAAGCTAACACGTACTGTATATTCTTGTGCTCCAAGAGTTCGTAATTCATCAAACAAATGACTTAAAGAACGCGGAATGATACCTGCCGAAGTATCCTAAATAGAAAACAAGGGAAGGGAAAATTAATCTATTTTATATTTCATGTAATCAACATCAGATTTGGAAACTATATACGATTGACTTACACTTTGCCAATTAAAAGATGGGTCGGTGCTGACCCCTTCCATCGTAAATGTTTTTCCAGTACCCGTTTGTCCATATGCAAAAACAGTGCAGTTGTACCCCGCAAGAACTTCGTCCAATAAGGGACGAACAACCGCATCGTATACTTCAATCTTAGTTGTTCAAAAAGAAATAAAATTATTAAAGTTACAAAAATTACGCGTAGTGTGGTAACTACAAAAATGGTGAATGCTTTTCAGAAGAGGGAAAATACAAATATTTAGATATTGGCACATCTAATTTTTGAAGATATTTCCAGCCATTAAAACTTTGTTATAAAATTGCAAATAAAATTGTTATGAATAATAAGTTATTTGATAGTTTCCCTGATAATACGATCCTATATTAACCCTTTGCGCTCAAGGGGTGACTCAGAGTCACCAGCTTTAAATGGTAATCTCTTAAATCTTGAGTGCAAAGCGTTAACATTAATTTGTACACGACGTTTCAATCTGTTTTTTCTACACCATCTTCCAATTAAATAATTACAATCAGCTAACTTAATAAAATGTTATATAAATTAATTTATCGATATTAAATGTAAATAAACAGATGTAAATTGTTATATATCTATTACATATGATTGTGACTCAATTGTTATATTTAATTGAAATTCTCATATACCAAGTTAGTTCTATAATTTATATCTATTTATGTACATTCATAATTATCCGATTGATAAATTAATACATATAACATTGTATCCATTGTTATGTTACTAAAAATAAGAAAAAGGCAGATTTTTGCAAATGATATTAAAAAAATAGAGGACATACAAATTTTAACATATTTCTCCCTCCAGGGAATACGTTATAAAAGTTATAGCATCGCTCTATTTATTTATTCAAATTTTGAAAAGGTAGAAATGGAAGGTAGATTGTAAATTGTTTGAAAAAATTGTTCTTACTTGTTTGGAAGCTGGTCCGAATACTTTGTCAAAAGTAAACTTTTTTGAAATTTTATCCTGTGGTCTTTCACGAACTATCACCTCTTTCGAAGACGGTACATCTACTAAGGTTAATGACCTACTCGCCTTCTCGGAATTATTTATTGGCCTAAAGAAATAAAATCAAATAAAGGTTTAGGCTTGTACAATATTAATATGAAATAAACATTTAACATTTTACGTAATTTCAGCATGTAAGTCATTTTACATGTTTCTTCGAGTATGAAGAAAAAGTCACACCATTTTTCGAGCATTCGTAAAATATATGATTTTCAACATTTCCTAACATCCCTCGAGATTCGTTGAACACTTGGCATGTGGGTATACTTCGCCGCCGACTTACGCGACAAATGTAACTTCTGGGAACAAATAATGTAAAGCATTGTCTAGCGACGCAAACAACATACATAGAATGTCCATCGTAATTAACCGATACCCGCTCTCCAGCACAAATCTACTACCAGTGACAAACTGCGAAAAACGTAAAAGTATCTTTCCCACATGCCAAGTGTTAAATACCACCAAAGTCTAGAATATCTTCAAATTTTCACAAAACTTAAGGTAGCGCTCCATTTAGAGCGTTTTTTTCTAGGTAGATAGGTTCCTCAGAAAGAGCGGGATTTTGGCTCTAATAATTGTTAAAAATGATAATATCTCGCATTTATATAACAATAATCTTTTTAACCACTTGCGCTACAATTTAACTTTTGGTTGCTGTGCCGTGCTCTATAATATAACACACGAATAAATGACTATCGGACGTGGTGTTCATGTCGCCTGCAATTTTGGAACAAAAGTATCTCGACGTCCGGGACACGTCTTTACAGCGCAAGTGGCTAATAATTTCAATGTTTTGTTGGAGCAATATTAAGTCTTTTTTAATTAACTTAAGCCCTATTTTAATGGAGCAAACCTAAGTCTTTTTATTCTTTCAAACAAATACGTTTTTTGGCAAATTCGGCTATATTTTTTAATACCAGCGCAATTATGCACAGCTTTCTTTTTTATGTATGTTGTAAAAGACATCAAAGCGCATCATATACATATATATAAAAATTAAGATGTTGCGACTCTGTGCTCCTTTGGGGCCAAAAACCCATCCTATGGACCCTCATCCTTTGTGTATGGTAATTATAAGACAATGATTTTGAAATTGAGAAAAGAAAGACTTTTTTTTTAAGCTTGTGACTTCAAATTCATGTAAAAATAAAGCATACAAAAAAAAGAGTTGGGTATGTACTGGCTATATTCTGGTTAATAACAAAGATTATGGCAGCAGAGACTGCATTAAAAATGCATCCAGCACCAGAACCTGACGCCTGCAAATGATGGGAACAATGCTTTTTATTATTATTATTATAATTATAATTACTATTATTATTTTTATTGTAATATAATTTGGACATTAGCAAAACATAACACAGATTGTTTGATGGCTATTGCATTAGAGTTACGAACATTTTTTGTATTTTACTACTTTGTTACCCATTGAAATGTCAGTTTCAGTTTCAAGAAACGGAAAAGGAAGCGCTCGATTTTCGCGGTAGGGTACCTCGGCGATCCATGGGGCCCCTTGTGTTTTACACACTCCGACCCCCCGTCTATCAAGTAACGGAAAAATTATGCCCGCAACTCTAAACCTTTCATTTACCAGAGTGCAATAAGGGGTTAATACCCGTACATATATCTGTATCTTGGCGATTGTTTTCATTCAAATAGAGATACGAAAGACGAAAATTCTGACACTTACCTCACCCTCACGAAGACTTGTATATGTTGGTTTTTGTCCTTCTTAAGAATCTTGCTAAAATTTTCCGACATCTTCGAAGCTTATCAATTCTCGTTCAAATAAATCACTAGCGTCCTTTTTTTCCAAGACTTTCGAAATTATTCCGCTATATTGTGATGCAATCCAATTTTACTTTTTTGAGTTACTTCCAACGTACTTTTTAACCGTCTTCCACTAACTCGTTTGTATCGCTTACAAGCTTGCTCGCTTGCTTGCTTGCTTACATCGAGAAAGTGTCCGTTAACATTCAAATTGAAAGTTTCACGAAGCCGTCAACAGTGGCGCTGCTGATAGCAGTGCTACCAACTGCTGAGGGATACAAAGTTCTACAATCGACAAGTTCCATTTGTACAGGCCGATATTAACGTCGCCTATGTTACCGACACTCGAACTTTTCTTCGACTCGATCTCCCATTGGCTATGGGAAATTTACTAAAATTTGTCCTAGAAATTTTCAAACAACTGGCAGAAACGATTGACAAATTTAATGTTTTGCATATTTTTGAAAATTTTAAGTACATATTATAAAAATGTTATTTAGACTTGGTCAAAATTTTTAGGGAAGCTTAAAATGGAATTTTTCAAGACCTGGAACTTCTAGTTTATGAAAAAATTCTATAGATAAAAATAAAATTCTATATTTTTATAATAAATCTGTAATCAATTATTTTGTCCTGCTCTCTATATAGTTATATAATTTAATATTATTTGTTTTTTTTAAGATTAATAATGGTCAAATTGTAGCACGTCTGTATTTAAATTGTTAACAACTGATAATCCATAGAAACAAATAGAAGAAGACTTCCATACATATCTCAAATATTTTGACTAGTTTTCTATGACAGTCCCTTCTACAAAAAAATTTATTTTGATAATTTGAGTACTTCTGTAATATTGTTCTTCAATACAGAAACTATTTAAATTTATTAATTATATTCAGCCACAATTTTGTAAAAAAATATAGTCGATATTTTATTAAGAGAACAGCACTTGTATAACAAATTTTGAAAAACCGAGATTCTATAAAAATCCATCAAATTTTTTTCCCCGTGTATTTAACATATGAGCCGTTTATTTTGAAAGTGGCCCAAGTCCATTTGTAAATTTGTTATTGTTAGGTATAGTAACATTATGTCCCACTTGAAATTAGCTGTCATAAAAAAACATTCTGGGAAATTAAAAAAAAACTGGACGCCACTTTCAAAATAAATGGTTCATGTATTCCTACATTTGCAAAATTCATAGTCTGGATTCTATAAATTCCTGTATAACGTTAAGCGAAATTTCTCTAATCGTTAAATGTAGTATAAAGCAATTCGAAAATTCATTAATTTTTGAAAAAGCGCTTACTATCCCTTATAAAAATACTCAACTACAGTTTCGAAGTAATTGTTGCTTGCCATACTCAAACTAAAGAAGCCAATCTTAAATAAAATATGTAGAAGTTTGCTATGCTGCAAATTTACGTTTTATTTTTAACCGATTACTCTGCTGAAAAATGTATACTTATCATAATTTCTTTGCTTTCAACAATAAATCAATAAATTTAATAATAATTATAATTTCTTATATAAGTATATATATTTAAACATATTTCAACAAATTACACATGTAATAGTAACTGCAATAATACAATTTACTACTGCAGCTTTGTATACCTGTTCACGAGATCCGAACAAGGAAAAAGTAATGAGGGTAATAAATAAAACCGCAGAAGAAACTTTTTATAACGATACCGTTGTATATTGATGTATATTATGAATTACATTCTTAATAATGAATTAAAATGACAGATACTTAAATCCAAATACAATTAATTATATCTCCTTTTTCCATGACGGTATATCCTTCATTTATGGCACCTGTACACATATTAGTGATATACAAATCAAAAAAAAGAAAAAAAAAATAATAATAAAAAGTAAACGAAGATATTGATGGATACGTAAGTCAAAAAAATGGGAAGAAACTTAAAGATTAAACTTATATGTATAAATTTGATGGTATACGTAAGGCTAATAAGTGATACAATTATTATGAATATTATAATTAATAATATTATTAAAACTAAACTAATCATAGTAGGCTTCTCTTTTTATCTACTTCTTAGCTTCTTTTGCATTTGCTTATTCGACGTGTTTTTGAGTTCTCATTATTTTTCAAAAAAATCATCGTCATTATCATCATCTTCCATCTTCTTATTGTCAAACCAGAAAGAGGGAAACTTCGTCGCAAGGACAGAAAAAAAAGGGAGATGCTTAAATAAATTATAATTAATCGCTTCGTCATCTTCGTCATTTTGTTAACTGAGGTTTTTATTCTCCGATTTCCTTGTAGCCTTTTTTTTCCTACTTTCTACGGAAAATCAGAAATTTCTCTGTTTCATTGATTCATCTATCGCGAAAATTTGAAATTTTTCTTACCGTCTAAAATCGAGAAGTTTAGTTTCTTCATTTTATATGGACACGTAAAAAAACTATTGCAACCTTTTTTTTCGTAAGAAAATTTCAAATTTTCGTCACCAACTTCGTTACTGTTCTAATTAAGTGCTTTGTCCCTAAATTATCAAATATGAGAATTTGTTTTTAGCTGATTAATCAACTAATTGCTTTCAAAGCATTTTCCTCGTATTTCTTATGTTTCATTTATTAGAGAAAAAAATAAGAAGTCTTGCATTGATATTTGTTCCATTTTTTCATAACGTGAGTTTTGAGTAATAGCACCAATAAGTGAGCACATTCGCAAAACTGCAGTTTAAATTTTAAGCACAATGATCCTTTTGGATGAATTTGGATTTATACGAAATTAATTTCAACAAATTGTTTATTTTCAATGAAAATACTCAAATAAACACAACCCTAGCAAAACACAACATTTCTGTCTATGATTTCAAGAGCTTTTTTGAACGGATCGTGACATTTCTTGTTAAATTTAAAAATAAGTAGTCTTAAAATTTCGAATTTAGCATTCAGCGTTATTTTTAGGATTCTCCACAATTACCAAATTCATTCATTAAAACTCCTCCAAACTTTCTTGTGACTGTGAAAATGTTCAATATTGTATAAATTTGTCTTCACATATCGGTGCTTTTACATTGAAACTAAAAGTAAGTGAAAAATATTCTTCTTCTCTCTGTATGTTGAAAAAAGTGTTTGTGTCATTTACAATTTTTCTCAATAGTTGTATAATCTATTACTTTGAATCGGGATCCTTATTTATCTTCATTCTTTTTCATGGATTTCTTTTAACACAGTCATTGGAAAAGTTTTCCATTATTTTTCATTTTTTTTGTTGTTTTTTTCTTCCATTTTTACTATACAACGTTAATTTCTCGTAAATGTATATTTTTAAGGCGTTCTTCAAAAATTCTTAAAGGGTCTCTTTACAAAAAAGAAGGCACCTTTGTGTCTCTTACTATTACTCGATTTTTCATTTTCTTAATAATTACATCACTTAGTCATATTAAAACAATTCACCCAAGTTTCTTTCCTTTTGAAAGTTTACAGTTTTTTTTTTTTCGAAGAAACATTTCACGTATCGATTCTTCCATTTCTGTGTTTTCTTTTCTCCTAGATTCGTATTTTAAAATATGTATAAGTAAACATTGGAGATGAAGACATTTTGTTCATTACACGTCTACATCGCCTCTCTCTCTCTCTAGGAACTCTAAAACTGGGGGTTTCTATAATTATTATGCCTGTTTTTTGTCAATTTAAAACATTGGATACATTTCATTGTTCTTTTTTGTTTTATATTTTTACAAGCTGAATGGACTCAAAGAGAACTTGTTTCCCTTTTTATAAAAAGGACTTTTTTTTAAATGAAAATTTATTGATTTAGGGAAAATAAAAGGATTAGTAAACTCATTAAAATATTGTTAAAAAATCATTGTTTTCCCAAAATTAAAATTTCTTTGATTTTCAAATATTTCTTTTTGTATTTTCTTTCCTTAATTTTTTAATCTTTAACTTTTTTTGTATAAAAATCGATTCTTTAATAAATTTGCTTCTCTGCAAAAGTATCTATTCCCTTTTGCTTTTGAAAATTGACAAGTACAAAAGGTGTTTCTACAAAGAGAAAAGGAATTCAAATATTGAATTGTTTTATCTTAAGACACTCCAGACACGGCAGTGGGTACTGGTTGGTTTTTGTTCTCCTGCTTCTTCTTTTCCTTCTCTCTGGAAAAATCATCCAACTATTTGAAATGAATCGAATTTTTCCAATTGAAAAACAAATTGCGATGTCATCATCCTTTACAAACAAAGAAAATTCGAAATTTCATTTGTATAAAATCATTCTATAAATGAATAAAAAATTGTTCTCGTCTCTTTACGCCGTTTTCCAAATTCTTTACAAATAGTTCCATTAAGTCTGTTTGCTTTTTGAATTTCTCATTTTCTTATCATTAAACAGTGGCTTGCTTCCACCTTCGATCAATTTAAGTAAACCTTAAGTTCCATTTTTATAGTTTTTTCCCTGTACATTCTCGTTTTTCGTTCTCTTGAAACATTTTCACAATGTTATTTTCGACTTTAAATTGTATCATAATTTCTTATCTTCGATACTACTTTTTCAGTTTTTTGGATTTTTGTTCAAACTGTCACAAGCTTCAAAGGCCTAAATCCCTTGTCGACACATTCTTTGTGAAGCTACTCTAGGGAGAATTATTTTTTTTCAATCATGGAAATGAGGTTTAGAAACTTCTATTGCATTTTGGCACGTGATTATAAAAATTTGTTTAAGTCGCATACATATAAATTTGTTCGATAGTTTCTTTTACGCTGCATGGAAACACAATTTTTAACAAATTTTTGAAAAGAGCTTCAACAGTTTATGAATTTGTAAATTGATGGTGGTGCATTCCGATATTATTACTTTGTACATCTGGGAATGAATAATCTGAAAAATACGTTGGAAATAAATTAAAATATGAAAATTAACTCCCAAGCAATTGTAGATAATTTTCATTCTTGTCACCGAGTAATATGCACCAGAGATTTAAACTGTGTGTTACTGGTATAGAAGTCTTACAGAAAGCTACAACATTGAGCAACATTATACTTCAGTTCAATAAAAACTCCTAAGGTAATCGTTCAATTTTTATAAAATTTGTAAGTACAAGTTACAACCGGGCTTTAACTCACTCATGTGAGATTCTATTTCTTACATAGGCGTCTTTTATTCAACCCCGAGTAAAAATTGCTACAGTCCTTCAGTGTACCAAGTCAACGACTTTTAATAAACGAATTTTCCAACCTTAGCTGCTGCGAGAAAATTTGAGTTTTTAAAGTTTCTATTGAAATGCCGAACCTCAAACATTTTGCAATATCAACGAAATTAGGAATCCTTTATTTGCCGCAGAATGTTACCTTTTGATCCCTAATTCAATTTATGGGCAGTATAAAAAGTGAAAAATATTAACAATGATCCTATAATTTTGCTAAACTCCACATTTATACCCATTTCCATCTTATTATTTAACAGTGGCAATATATTACAATTGTTTTGCGAAAACGATTTATTTATCGTAAATTTCGCTTTAGGCAGCAACTGGTACAATCATTGAGCGTTGTTTGTGATCTCCGTGTATTACAAAAATGGAGTGAAATTTGTTTATAAAAAAACGATCGATTATACAATGCCGCTGATTACCTTCAATAAATATTTCTCCCTTTTCCCACAAAAATCGCCAGTGACACTTTAAAGAAACAATCCAATAAAAACTTCATTTTTTGTTTCAGGTACTAAGAGTAGAAGAAAAAATGTAAAATGAAAACTAAAAAGTAAGATTAATCACTACATGAAGAATTCAAAAGATTCTTTTGAATTTCTCAAAAATGAATTTCAATTGATCTAAATCGTAATTTCGTTTCATTTCCTGTAACGATAAATACAAATAAAATAAGATTTTTGTAAACACGGTTTATATTTCTACTAACTAATTCTGAGAACGAGAATGTACTTTGAATAATTGATAAGTCCAAAAAAGTAACATAATCGACCTTAATAAAAAATCTTAAAACGTAAGCCTACAATCTAAACTTTATCTAAACCTAATTCGTGTTTTTTTCCCTAACGTTTCCTTTCAAAAAATGTAATAAGTAAATTACTAAAATAAATTTGAAATCATCATTTTGTACATCATAACAACTGTAACTGCAACGTATTTTTTTTCTCTCTCATTCACTGTATCTTTTTCCGAAACTACATAATAATTCACGCTTCTTCATCTCAGAGAAAGGAAGGACAGTTTCATTTTTTATAACAATTTCTCTACGAATTGTCAGATTTTTTTTGTAATAGATAAGCGTTCCAAAAGAAATTCCGTGGTAATGAGAAGAGAAAAAATGTACTTCTTCACTCTAAAACGAAAAAAGAATGTAAAATTCTACCTCTAATTTTAACATCGCATAATTTGGTAACAATAAAAATTACGCAGTGTGATAGAATTTTGTAAAAATAATGAAATGTGAGAACAAAAAAAGTACAATAGATTCTTTTTTTTCCACTAAAGATAGCATATCATTCTCGGTGCATTCATCCAAATATTAACGAAAAGAGAAATATGAATAGATGCACGTTTCCTCTTTTTTTTTTGAATAGAAACTGAAATTCATATCAACTTTATTATTTCGACACGACCTATTTTGTATTATCGTTATTATCGTTTCATTATTAATATATAATATTTCTGTTAGTAGTAGTTAAGTCTTTGGCGTTTGTACCAATCTTTCCACGATATTCTTATTTTTCCGTCGTTCTTTTTTTTTCTCCCCTTCGTTTTCATTAGTTAATTCTAAAACAATAACGCCTTTCACTATTTCTTTCTAGCTTGTCCATTTCTCTTTTCTACTAGCAATTTTCTCATCTAAATATCAACAGACTACTATATTTCGCTTTTAAAACTTTTTTTATGAAAATCAAGTTAATCTCTAGAAATTCGTTATAAAAAATATTGAAGTTATCTTCACAAGTACCCAAAGAGTTTCGTTGTATCAGAAAATACCAGAAAAAAAAAAACCTAAATTTTCATTTTAAGGGGCTACGAAAGTACATTTGCTTACCATTTAATCGAGTTACAAGCACCCAATCGAGATAAATTAAGATTTTGAATGGTACACGACATTTAAAAAAATCATCACAACTTGAAAGAATTATGCACGGATTTTTAATTTTGAGATATTATATAAAATAGTTGCGATGTAAAAAAAATACAAATGCAAAATCAGATCCAAATTGTTCGTTTTTCTCTTTTTTTCTAGTTCATTGAAGAGTAACTGGTATAATATTGCCGTTAAAATTATAGAAATTTGTAGAAAATGCACAAGTAAACCGTGAAAATTTCGAAATGCGACCTTCAAACCCGTAAAATTTTATGCAAAAAGTACAGAATTTCTTGAAAACTCTACCGAGTTCTTTTACTTCGTTTTATCATAATTCACCATCGAACATTCCAAACGTTTCAGTGTCCATCAGTATAGTCATAATTACTATATTTTAATTCATCAAAACTTTAGATTGTGGCTACAATTTAAAGCTGTCGCATTGAAATGCTCGGAAAACTCAAAAAACAATAATTTGTATGTATCACAACTTGACAAACGGCGACGCTAGTGTTTAATTTGTATACATTTGTTTACACCACTTCACTGATATTTGCTCACAACCACCTTTCGGCATTTTACGCTTGAAAAGCTTTATCTCTAATTGTATTATCGGTGTAGAGCCATGGTAGAAATTTGTGGACTCCATTAATAAGGGACCACAAATTTGAACCTGAGAGGATTCGTCGTCGAACGTAGAAACGCTTTGAATGTTTTCAAAGAATTGATAAATCGACGAAACATCTCGTTCATTTAAAATTTCTATTGTTGCAAAATTTGTGTATTTTGGACAGTATGGATTATTGCGTTTGTGCATTAATTGCACTTTACCCACTTTTACAAAAATGGAGAAAAATGCCAGTGAAATCTACATTCGTAGCCTTCCGTACATAGAGATTCTTTTTTTATTCGTTCTAATAATATATTTCTGGATTAAAAAACAAATTTATTACAGTTAGACAAAAGATGTTTTGTTTTTTCAATAAAAAACAGAACATGCTTCGGATGGTACGCACAGAATGTAATTGTACCCTCAGTTCTTATCAAATGTCACAAATATAATATACAACATTTTTAAAATGGGTTTTTTTCTACTTCGATTTATAATGTTTTCAATTTGAAAAGTGTTGATTTTCCACACTATGGCATATATTTGATTTCAACAGTTGTTTCTTGCTGTAAATGAAATTGTAAAAATCGGGTCATTTACATTTATAAAACAACTATTGTAGAAGTAAAAGTTTCAATTTATGTTTATTAAAAGTAATGGATTAAATCGTAATCGAATGACATTTTGGACAATTTTCCTTTGTATGTAGCCTATTTATAACCCAATTACACTTTTTGAATAACTAGTAGTAAAATTGTTACTTTTACTGTATAATAATTGACCGTTAATTGTTGTTTCATTAATAAATCTCTTCCAAAAGATTATAATAAAACATTTATCTTTAAGAACCAGAACGAATTATTAAAAGAATCTTTCTGTTTTCAAACATTAAAAGAAGAGATAAATAACTACACTTTCATAAAAAAAAGTATTACCTCTAAGGGTATTTGTCGTTTAACTTAACTGCCAAGAAATACCTAAGACGATATAATAGTAATTTTAATTGTAGTAGAAATGAATAAGTTCAAATCTTGTATCTAAATTTAAAGAATGTTATAAATTTTAAGGAAAAGAGATAAAGAAAATGGAAGAAATAGCCTTCACTTTTTTGTTTTGAGCATTTGCGTTTCTTAAATGTATTGTATTGTATGCAAATTTTATTATGATATAAAATTCATCTGTATCATGATAATTGAGATAATTAATAACAACAACCAACTTTTTATCTCGGAAAGAAAATCAATAGAGCGAATAAATGAAAATGGAAAAATGAATGCGTAAATGTAAAAAAAAAAAGAAAACTAACTGAGTCACCTTTAAATTACGAAAACTTCGGAAGACTGGATATAAAGGTTTTGTTTATGTTTGTAGCACTTGTGCTGAACGAAAGAACAGAATCAAACGAATGAACGAAAATGAAATAAAATTAAAAGAAAAGAATAAATTTTAAATTAAGTCACGTACATGAAAAAAAGTGGTTTTTTTTAATGAGTAACGAGTGTATCTTTAAATGCGTATTTGAGAGAAAGAAAATTCGACGATGATCTTCCATTGCTCTGATGTTTCGTTAGTTCGATTCAAGACAGCCGTGTTTTTTCCCCCCTTAGGAAATTCTGATATTCCATGAATGTTCTTTTCATTTCCCACGATGAAAAGTTTCTAATATCACAGAGTCATCATATCTTTGACGAAGTTTTTAATGTATTTTAATAAGTTGGAAAATTATTCTTCGATTTCTTTACCGGTCGCTTAACAGTAAATACCCTAATCTAAGTGACTATGGGATAGCCTAGAAGGAATTTAAAAAGTCAGAGAGAGACGGCAAAATGAAGAGGAAAAAATAGAGAGATAATAGTAAAGCGAAATTACAACGACAATCTAAACATCGTAAATTTAAATGAAAAGAAGTCGAGTAGAAGGAATGGAAAAAATCACTTTTCCTACGAGAAACTTTAAACTCTGTTAAACTCGAGTCGCTTTTAACCAAACGTTCGTATTATTTGCAATTACAAAATCTAGTGATTTTTTTGAAACGTAGTTACTAATTTTGTAGGGTTACAATAATGGGTACCTTCAAAAGCACTAGATGAAACCATTCCTTGATTTTTCAAGGATTTTTAAATTCTAGTTGTAAGGCGAAAACAGTTTGTAATTATAACCATTCGATCTGAGGCCATCCTTTGCCGCCTCGCTGTGCGCAATTTTTTTTAATAACATGCGACTATCGAAAAAAGGGTTATCGAAAAAACACGACTGTCAGAAAATTACTCGAGTTGTAATATAGTTTTGGCAATTTGAATCGTAACACTTTCGGAAACCTCAAACTCCTTTTTAGAAGTTCGATTTTCATGTTTTCTAAAAAAAAATGGGAAGAAGGGATAAAGGATATTCTTCATTGTAGAAAGAAGAAACCACGAGAAGGGGAAGGAAGTCGGTTTTCTTTCTTGATGGCAACTCCATTATCATCATCATCATCGTCGTCGTCGTCGTCGTCGTCGTTGTTGTTATTGTTGTTGTTGTTTTGTCGAAGTCATCTGTTACTCTCACAATTCTCTTTCTCTCGCTGTCTGTGTCTCAGCATCTCTCAAAAAGTTCCAACATCATCATCACCATCATCAAAGATCTTCAGGTAGCGTCGTGAGAAGTCGCGGATACCAACGAATACGCTCTGAACTGAATCGACAACAAAACTGAACGATTAAACTGGTACAGTTCCTTCGCGTTCTTTTTCCTGTTGTCGAACAGCCACAGCAGCCTCGACCAACAGATATAAGCATTTGAATTTATCCTTATCCTCCTCAGGAGGAGTTGGAGGTGGTGTTTCGTCGGTATGCGGGTTATGCGCATTATGCGTATATACCTCAGTTTCGTGTTGCACATCAGGAGCCGCTGTTGTTACCGCCGATGATGTTAAATGTTGTCTCGGTGCACTCCAGTACGCAGCTTCGCTCACTGTTGATTCGTCTTCTTCTCTGTTGAATCATAAACATTATGAATATTGAGTTTATCAGGAGACACCCCCTCTTTCAATTATTTTTAACCCTCAAGCGACCAGGTAAAATGTAGAAACATACGTGGCCAGGTGGGGTCCGCGCGGACCCCACACATTTTTTGACAGAAGTCCATCAGTTTCATGTCAAGAATTCTATTTTTCGAAGAATTTTAGGGAAAGTAAAGTGTTTTTTATTGAAAGAGTGATTTGTCTGTTTTTTGAAGCATGTATTTGAAAATTATTGGCGGCGTTGACCTGGTGCGATTAATCGAAAAATCGCATTAAACCGTGTTCTGGGGTCCGGTTGGACCCTACCTGGTCGCTTTAGGGTTAGTTGAGCCGTTTATTTTGAAAATTGTGTTTAACCCCTTTCGGTATGATTTAATAATGAAAAACTGTGAAAGAAATAACCATTTAATTTTTATTTCTAAAAAAACTTGTTTCCTTTTATAATTCTTATAGGTATATTCTTAATTGGATGCCTCACTTGCCAAATCTGAATTTTATTAAATTTTAATATCAACAGGTTCAGTACTGATTTTATTGACTGATATCATAATAGATATTTAAAAACTTGTCTGATATTTTTTTCTTCTTTTTTGGATCTGTTTCTTTTTTGTAACTAGACATCAATTTTCATATAATGAACTTGCCTCGGATTTTTTGCACCAGAAGTGCTGTTTTTGGTAGGGATTTCTCTCCTTTTTGCAAATGATCACATTTTCAGTAACTACCAATTATGAATAGAAAATGTATTATACAGAATTTTCTATTATTCGCGCAATATAGAATCGGTAAAACAAATCTGTTTCCTCTCTTGGTATATCTCGCGTATGAGATATATGTATACGAAATCTTACAGAACGGCTTTGTATGTATGCGGCTGTTTCTAACGTTTCTGGACATATATTGGGTTGGTGCATAATTATCAGGCGTTTCAAAACAATATTGTCAGGCAAGAAATGCCTGATAATTATGCACCAACCCAATACATAATTTTTTGGACTCTTACATTTTTGGGGGAAAAAAAGAGGCACTGCGGAATTATTTCGAAAGATTTTGAGTTTAAAGAGACTCTTCAAGTCCCATTCATACTTTAAGTGGAAACTGCCCTTTAAATTGAACAGTATCATTTTTTTTTACAAAATTTGATCTCTAAGAACAGATTTGTTAACAATGGAACATTTGTTCTTTAAAATTAAAAATTTAGAAAATTTCGAGAAACTTACCCTCGACGTGCGGGATGAGTTATCGCGTCTCCGTAATTCAATTGATTACTATTTTGCTCAACTTTGGTTTCCGAATATGGATAGACGATTACACTTGGCCACTGCGTTGTAGGACGTTCCTCTTCACTGTGCGAACTGCTCTCATAGTCGTTCGGGCTGTCTTCTTCGCTTCTGATAATGAAACAAAATATATACAATTAATTAATAACGGTTTTTTTTAAATTTATATTAAAATATTTTTCGAATTTCTCTGAAGTATTTTAATAGCTCTGGATGCAGCAAATCACGATGATTAATTAATATTTAACGCAATTATTAAATATAATGTTTTAGGATTAAAATAAGTGCTAGAAAATGAAGAAGATGTTTTAATTGAAAATAATTCTGAAAAATGTCGTTTGAAGTAATTGATATTTTTAAATATAGTAAATATTAATATTCAATAATTATTTAATATACATGAAATATTATTCAATTTTTTTATCAAATTTTGCAAATCAATTTCTTCTGTGTTGAATTACTGAAGAAACTTGGTACACATGGCGACGAGGCTTTATAAAAAAAAAAACTTAGTTTTACAAATTCGATTACATCACGTGCGGGTAATTAACATATCTAACGTTACAAAATCCACAGACGATGTTATATTCAAATAAACAATTATAATAAAAGGATGTTAAAAATAATACCAACCGGTACATAAGTCCAACAGAGTCTTCGTAATCATGATCTCTGCTCCTTTTGGGTGCGCTCATTCCAGCTAAAGGATCCCAGTTTTGATTGGCACGTGGGCTAAGACCAGAAGTTTGCTGATGACTACCACCTGGCATTTTCTTACCGCGTCTTGATATTGTATATTGTAATGGATCTTGTCCCTCACGACGTATCATCTCTGGCAGGATACGTCGTCTCGCATTTATAAACCAATTGCAAACCTAAAAATCACAAAAAAAGAAAAGATATTAATTGAACCAAAGGAACCGGCGCCATGCTTTAAATTATTTCTATAATAACACAAACCAATAACTTTAACTTTCGGATAAATTTGAATTAATTTTCTTTCCAACATAAATTGTTATTTAATAAATAAGATTCCTGATTTTAAAGCTCGTTTATCACTAGCAAAATCTTTGTCCCTTAGAAAAATATTTGTCTTGTTACACCTAGAAATCTTCCACTAAGAGAAAACAACAAAACCCTAGGAAAACCCTATACAGAAAAAATATTATTGATTCAAGAACAATTATCACGGGTTGTCACAATCGTACGATAGTTATTCCGCCTTCTGTCGTTACTAAAGCAATGAAAAATTCTTTAAACAAATCTCTCGAGCACTTGACACATCGTTGTTGCCATTGAATCAATTTTATTTTTTCCAATCAGGGTGATGTAGTTGAAATTCAGAGCATGTACTTTAAACAATTAATACGCGGAACGAGTCGAAATATATAACTATTAGGTCTACCGGAAAGTTCTGTCCGTTTCTATGACAACAATTTTATTCCAAAAACGGACAGAACTTTCCGACAGACCTGATATTATATTTCAATAAATCGCCAATTATTGTGAATGTCGTGGGGTATCGAATTTAAAGATTATCATCGATTCGACATCTAGCAGAAAACCACAAAAATCTGCTAAAAAATAAAAATCGTTGACAGTTGAGGGAGAAATAAAAAAATTTCTGTTAAAAAAAATAGTAGATTCAGATGTAGCTATTTCCCATTAAACTAAAGCTCTCTTCAATTAAAAATAACTCCGTAGATTCAAATGCGTTGCAGTATTTTAAATATCGCAGAGGTTATCGTCTTGCTAAATTTAACCCACGGATTATTACACAAGCTGTCTTAGGGGTTAAAGAATCGAGGAAGTGCTGGAGACCTTAACAAAAATAGTGGCGTTCTTCATTTCAGAAAAATGTGAATGTTACGAATTCGATTTGAACCCAAATGTCAAAGGATTTCAGCAAAACACTTCACGAATAAAATCAAAATGTAATTGGATTCACGATAAAATCTCACTGTGCGTTAATTTTCATACAATAAGATTTTTCCACTTTTGACGTTTCACGTGTTTAGCGTCACTCGACACGCTTGCAAGCTGTGGTTCGTTCACTTTATTTACTGAAAATCGATTAAAATAAGGAAACGCGAAAATCAGCGACCATAGACTCTCGTCCAGCTTGCGACTAATTGTTGCTTTATAAGAAAAGCCAATTTTCCATGACAAGTTCAAAGAATAAAAAATATAAAATTATATAGATGTGCTTGAGCGTCTTCGAATGTGTCAAAACAATATAAACAAAGTGGAAAATTATTGAACGTCTTGTTTAAAAAAATAAATAACAAATTGACATACCTGCAGCACTGTAAGGTTTGCTTCTTGGCTCAGCGTAAGTTTCTCACTGTCACTCGGATAAGCGTTGTATCTGTGCTCGTATAACCACCTTTTCAAAATCTTGACAGAATGTTTGGGTAAATTGCCACGACGTTTTCTAACCGAATGCGTCCCAGAATGATGCAGTATTCCTGAATGAGTCTTGCTTCGTATGGTCGTCGAATCATGTTCTACGTCAGATCCACTTTGATCGTCGTCGGTGCTGCTCGAGGATGGGAAACGTTCCCTTGCTAAAACCATAATTAAACAAAAACGTTACTTCTCAAGCTCTCAACATCACCCCACTTTCAAAATATCCCCCTCTATAGCACCCTTTTTAACCCCACCTCTCGACTTCTTCTAATGGCAATACCCATTTCTTCCAAATCTGAAGTTTCTCCTTGGTCTAACCAATAGGACCTATCCCCCTCTCCTGAATTTCAATGTTTCATGGGAAACATATGTACATTTATTGCAAGCAATCTTTTTGCTCAGGTAAAATTCAATTGTCTTTGCCTAGAGGTAATAGACGGAGGGGTACATTATTCCAGCAACTTGAATTGTCACTTAGGCTTTGGGCCATGAAAGCGAAGTCAAGAGTTCTTTGTTCATCCAGGTACCTTTGGCACACAGGTAGAAGGAAAGTTTTCTACGAAATGGAGAAACGAAACAACAGACCGGCCGGCATGGCCACTAAACCTTAAGGACGGAAAATATGTAATCCGTATACCTTCGATACCTTTCCTCCTCTGCTCCTACTTTACTTTGTATATTTAAATACACACATTTCTGTGAGATCATTTACTAAGAAACATCCCGTTTGCACACGTGCATGAATTTACTTAACTGTAAGTTCATAACTTCAGACGTTTATGCCACTACCGTATTAAAAGGGAAGGAAATGGGAAATGCCGAGAGGAACAATGAATTATGTGCTTTTTTCCAAAAATGTTGAAGGAATAGTACACCGAAGAAAAATTGTAACAATTCTAGCTATTGCTGTTGTTGAATAACGCATGAAATATGTTAATTATATGTATTGATATTCCAACTACTTTCCTGAAGTCAACTCGAAATTAAATAATTAGTGCCTCTATTTTTTTTGTAAACTGCAATTTTATTTAAAAATCAAAGCAATAGAAAAGGACGACGGTATCTTAAAAAGAAAACTAACGATTCCCACCGAGGAACACAGTTATCATAACTATTAAGATATTTTATAAATTATTACGTAAACCGGTCATTTCTACTAACAATAAGATAAGGCGTTGCGATAAATTAGTTGACGTAATTATATAACTAGGTTAAAGCTCTTGTACTCGAAATAGTTTTAAATATGAATGAAATCTGAATGTGCCAACGATGCCTTCCATGAATTTTGATATATTCGCATTACGCCCGACAGACTATAATATCAAAAAATATGGTATTTTCAACCACAATGTAATACTGGCATCAACTTTTTCCTTTGTGCGTTTTGTACAATTAACATATAATCACAGCAACTAGGACTTCGGATATTCTTCACCATTTCCGTAACTGGATTTATAATAAGTTTTACCTTGAAAACAGTAACATAATGTACACTGAAGAAAAATACTTTGGATTACAACTACGTTATTCTCACTGACAAATTTTAAATAGGTTCAATAGCAATAACGATTCGCACAAGTATTCGATAAATATGTTTAAGGAATTTTGCCACTGTTTCGGTTTTTTTAACATTAGATAACACTAGATAACTTTTAACATGAGAATGACTATCATATGTTTTACGGCAGACCGTGATAATTTTGTTCTTGAATCGATAATATTATTATTTTTTTGTGTAACTACATAATATTGATAAATGACAGTGCTGTTAACTGTCAAGATGTACTATTAAGGGAAGACTAAACTGAAAAAATCGCAATTGTGAGGTTTTTGACAAGTAAATATAAGAAAAATTTTTGTTTCTTGAAATAAGGTATAAATTGAAATTCTAATCTGGAGTTATTATTTTTTAGGGCTTTTTTAATTATTTTAGATGTCCAGCAGTCATATATACCTTCTCACTTTGCACATGGGCTTATTCTCTCTGACACCTGTTTTACGTATAAAATTTAGGTTTTAGGCTATACATCTTTGTTTTGGGGGCTGTCACTAGGTGGAATCTCTTAAAAACCTCATTTTACTCCTAGGTAACCATAAAAAAAAGGTTTAAATACAACAGCAGCGAATTTTCATTTTTCAGTTTAGTCTTCCCTTAAATCTACTTGAAAGATTTTCTAGCTCTAAACAATAGGAAAACCTTAGTCGACTCAACTTGATTATTTCTGAATGCATGCAAAAATACAATGCAAATATAACGATCAAGCAAATTAGACATTTTCAATAACGAGCCTTGCAATAAAATGGACTTTCCTTTCGGAAAAGTGAAAACTGAATTTACTTTTACTTTCTGAACCTGAATGTGAATTTATAAGCGAATGAGCATTTACGTTCACTTCGACGCTTTTTTGACCTTTAATCTTACAAAGAGGAAAATCACAGTCAAAATTCTTTTCTCCGAATGAGAAATTTGCGATACAGTGCAAATGTGAACATAGGAGAGCTAATCTGTACTGAAAATTCTCTTGAATGCATGCCGAGAACAAAGGTTTCTAAGCGTTTAAATCTTCGCGATTAAAATAACTTCTGCTAAACCAACAAACAAATGCTAATCTCTAAGGAAAACTTCTGCAAAGGAAGTGTTTGTTGGATTAATAAACACTCACTGGATTTACAGAAGTTTTGTTCTTAAGGTAATACAAATTTGACTTCAGTGCGAAAGATATGCTTCGTATAAGATATTGAAAAACATTCATAGAAGTCGTAAGACATCTTCTCGAACAATCGGCAGAAGCACCAAGGACTCTAAACCTATCGATGGAATTTGACTTGTAAAACTTATTGTTAGACATTTTGAATTTGCTACTCTCAGGCGTTTTCCGTCAACCCAGGAAAGAGTCGGTGTTCTATAAAATTTGTGTTCATAAAAAGTACATAGAAAGAAGTTTTATTCCAAAGTTAGTTCTATTTTTAAAAAAAATTGTTAATTGCAAAAATGGCGGAAGAAAACATGAAAATGAACGGTACATGTATGTCGGTTGTTATTTTGCAATAACTTTATGCTACAATAATAATTCATGAAGAGTCGAGGTTCATCAGCATATAAATTTAATTATCTTCAATTTAAACGTTGAATCAAATGAATCGGATATAAATTCGATGAGCTTTGCGTCTCGCCAATTTGGAAAACGTGGTTTTGAGAAAAACGCGTTTAAAGTTTTCGGCTAGTCCGGGTTCGGGTGTACCTACTTGGCGCTCACCGCTCCTAACTATAATTCAAGGCCGAATTTGATGCTATAACTTTACGAAAGCATTCTTCACATGTTTAGAAAGATTTTTAAGCAAAGAAAAAAGAAATCGATTTTTTAGACCTGCTACACCAGACTCCCCCCCCCCTTAACAAATTGTTTCGTGTTTCAGTTACATGGGGAAAAAATGTATTGTAATTCCAACTATTGCTATAGATGGAATTACCATACATTTCTAGTAATTCTAACTACATTCATTGTAATTGCAACTATTACCACGATTATGTGGACTAGAAATTAAATAATTAGCGCCTTTATTTTTTTCGGTGTAATATTGAAATTGTTTTTACGAATTTAAATGTAAAAATGGTCGATATTCAGTTTTGTCCAGTCTGATAAATCTACCTGTCCATAATTCCTTACTTTTTTTTATGAATATTGACCAACATATTGTACCCTTTGCACATCAAAGGTAACGTCAAATTTCCATGACTTCCTATTCACGCCGCGTGGGTTGCAATGGTGCAGTCTATTGCATTTGTCATAACCGGCGCGGCCTGAACGGAAAGTTTAGTGTCGGTCACCGGTGACCGACAGGACAGTTAACTCGTTAAAGAACGGATGGTCTTCGGAGTCTCATGTTGTAAATCGAGTTCATAATATATGCATTTATTGTTATTCCAACTGCTTTCGTGATTAGGTCGTCTAGAAATTAAATAATTAGTGCCTTTATTTTTTCGGTGTATTGGATTTACTGAAATTTACAATGAAATTTTCGCAGTGAAGGGGTGCGTAAACCAAATATTGAACATATAATATACGACAACAGCTTTTTTCCGGCAACAGTGGAGAATGAAAAAATTCACGTGCTTTTGAAGGCTGCAGATATATCGTGTATTTACTCATAGTAAATGTGCGTTATACAACAAGACTATGTGCGTGGAGCGTATATAGACGTGTTACGTCCAACGTAACATCGTACAACAAGTAAAACGGGGTACACATGAACCAAGAGACGCTTCCTTGGCGATGTATGATATATACACACACATACGCGCGCGCGCGCGCAAATGTCAGAATGTGTGTGTGTATATTTTCCGTATGAATGTGTGTAATAAATATATATATATATTCACGTACAAGAGTAAGCAACCTTGGAAATATGTAATGTTTTACAAGTCACGGCACGGTAACCCTTTGCTTCGAAGGTCTTGAAAGAACCATCATCATCGCATGGTTTTTTATCCATGCATATGTATGTACTTGCACACATACGAATTTACGATTCTCCATTCATTGAGCAAGAACCGCGGTTTCGTCCTCGCTAAGTATAATAAGGCTATATATATATATATATATATATCCATACGTTCATTAATAAAAGTTGAGAAAATAAGAGTAAAACCGCCACCCGAGCTCCATCGTAATTAGAAATGTAATTAATTATACAATTATTTAGAGGGGCTTGAATGGAACTCAATTCGAAAAATGTAGAGTCATAAATAGTGTGATGTACAGGTAGTACATAGGTACGGATTTATGAACTACTCTTTTTTTTTAATTCTTTTTCATTAAGAATGATTCCATGGTTTCATTTCTGATTTGTCATTCCCTCGATTAATTAACTGGCCGATTGTTTCGCCTCTTTTTGATTTATGATTTACTAAATTATTAATTAAGTGACTAACGAAAATCGATTTCTTAACACCGACAATTTGATTATAAGTCGAGGAAGGAAAAGTTTATTACGCGAAAACACCGAAATGCCATTTTTTTAAAAATAAAAACAGAGAGCGTTTATCTAAATATGGCATAAATTTTTAGAGAGAGCTTCTTTTACGTTGATTAAAAGTAAACATTCAGTATTTCGGTTTCTCTATATGTCGCTTTAAATAAAATATAGCTAAATAAACTGAAAGTGTTGTATTGTACAGAAAAAAAAACTACCTTTCACCAAAACGTAGAAAATCGCAGTTCTTTGCGTTTCAATTTTTTTTTTCTAGTAGAAAATTACACCAACTCTTAATTGGTAAAAAAACTACAGAGTTTGAAAAAATATAGAAACTGTAAGTCATTTTTTAATAGCCTCATTCGATGTCCAAAATCTGAAATATGTTTGTTATCAATAAGATGTTGAAGATTTGTGAAATCTGAAAATGCACCGTTGCGCGAAGGAACACTGTTCAATTAACGTCTGTTTAAAATAGTGTTTAATGGATTACGTAACCAAGTTTTGACATTATCCAAATTATTCGAGAAGTGTGGGAAAACGGAAGGGTTTGAAATTAGAATGAACTGTTTGTTAATTAAATAGATTCTTTTGGAACTTACAGCTTAACTGACGTACATAGGGGAAAAGGCTTCCAGAATGAAAGTACGCAAAGGAAAAGAATGCAGAAAAATGTATCCATCCTTTAGAATTTCGGAAAGTGAATCCTCTACGTATACGAAATTGAGAATTATGCCGAGAAATTAAACTGATCTCACAGGCATGGGTCTTGCTAGGATTACGTTACATGGGTGAGAGAGAAAAGGATATATTTCAGGAGAGTCATATCAAAATGAAGAAAAATAACCTTGACTCTTCCGGATAACAGAGAACACGTGGACCTCGGCACTTGCGAACGTTTGAGTATTAGGAACATAGACGAAGTTTGATCAAGGCCAGTTCCTGAATTTCAAACCTTAATCGAATTCGTAAATGATGTTTGAACCTCATACCGGGCCGAGCGCAAGTCTTGTCTTAAATAAAACGAAGCAGAAAGGAAACACGCTGTCAATGAGTTAGACGAAGACAAGTTGAACCACTAAAAATCGCTTTGAGGAACCGGGAACCTTAGTGGGAATTCAACTGGGTCTTTAATACGATAATCCAGGTTACTCTATAGAACAATTTTGTCTAATCTAATCTCCATAAATCTCGTATTTTTCAATAATTGTTAATGATTTTAACCCCTTGAGTACTGAATTATTTGAAGTTTTTTATGCCTAAAAAACGGATTTAATTTGATGCTATGTGGATTAATTTGTAAAAGTAATACATTTTATTTGGAATATATTTATATTGGTGATACAAATATATTTTTGTAACAGCATTTCAGTTACAAAATATAAATAAATATATAAATGAAACAAAATTGTTTCGACAATACATTTTGCTAATTCTGCTACTTTCAAATACTTTAATAAACATTCTATAAGCTTATACACGCTCCTTCTTCTTCACATGGCACGTGAATTACTCAGAAACTTGAGTTAAAAAAAGATAAATTTTCTGTATTAAAATTGGGGATGGGTTTCGTGTTACTTGAAAACGGCGCAGGATAAAATAAAAACTGTACTTACTTGCGTAAATATGGTAATAATAATAGTAATTATATAATAAATTGTAATGGTATTTATAATAAGACAATAAATTTGAAATCGAGTTAAATGGAAAAAATATTTCAAAAAAAAAGGAAAGACTTTTGTTGAACCGTGTAACGTCAAATTCGTGTAAAAATAATGCGTAAAAAAAAAAGAGTTAGGTGTACTACAAAATCTGTGTGTCAGTGTTGATAATGAATTTTTTAATCAAATACTTTGTATAGAGCAGCCACAAATATATTGTAAAGTAGCAAAACTCGCTGTTGGAACATTCTATCTATTTCTTATCACGTTTTGTCGTTATTTCTTCAGGGTCGAGTCTCCATGAGATTAATTTCCTCTCCTCTCCTATTCATAAGCCAAGCCTATTCAACATGGATACAAGATACAACTGTGTGATAGGGTTACCTACCTGTCTTTTGATATTATGATTAATATTGGCCAGAAAAAAGTGATTAGAAAAAAATGGGAGCACCTTCTGATATGAAACTACTTCAGGAATGTAGAGTGTAAAACATTTATCAGATCAGCGTAATTTACAAGAACATATATAAAAATTTCATCTCCTACCAATTTGACTCGACAATTCGTTCTTCTATACATCCATCTGTCAACCAAACTTCAGGAAGAAAGAGGAATTTCAATATAAGACATAATGAAACTCGAAGTGTCCTTTATATGAAGGAATTTAGAAAAATTCTGTTGTTTGATTTTGTACATACAGAAAAGACGCAACATTTTTTGTTATCTTATATCCAGGTCGCGGGTTATTTTTCCATGTATCACTTGTCGCTTCAAAAAAATGTGAGAAAAAGGCAATTAATAATATATATTAATTGCTTTGTCTTGGCGTTACAAGGTTTGCTAATGAAAAAATAATTTCAGTTGATTTAGATGAAGTTTCCAATCTAAATCTCGTTCCAGACTACATTCCATCGGGATAGTCTCAACTAATTTACTTCATTTGTAAATATTGACCAATAAGTCGTTGAGCCAGAAGAAATAATAACACCTACAAATTTAATATATCTTATTTGTTATAATTTTATATATAATCCGTTTCATTGACATAAATATCTATTCATTACAGTTTAGCACGCACTGCTTTGTTCTACCTGCGAATGGAATTCCTCAAAGATTACCCGTGTCTCCCTAAATTCAAATCTAAGTAGTAAAACTCACTTTTTTTCTTGTGTCGGTATATTTTATAAAACAATGAACCGCAACAGGTTTAAACCTTCGAGATAACCAGGGATTTCTATGAAGTACCGTGGCACCGAAAGATGAGGTGCTAATGAAACCTTGCGTTTACTCAACAAATTAATAAATTTTCCGTATATGCCTACTACTTATGGTTAAAAATCTTTAAAAGTTTGTTACTTTATGATTACAATTCACGCGATAGTTGCTCTTTCAAATCCATTGAATAATCTTTCGGTAAGATTCGTTATATTTTATTTGTTCATTCTTTGTGTCGCTACACTGAAATAAAATGCTTTGGTTGACAACTGCGTTGGCTTAATTGGGGGAAAAAGATGCGTCAAGTATTCGACAGATTTGTTTAATAAATTTTTCATTGCTTTTGGCAACAAAAGAAAATAGAATAACTATCATATATGTTTGTGGCAAGCCGTGATAATTTTCTTCTTGAATCAAAAATATTTTCTTTTTTGTGTACACGTGGCTTGGAAAAACGGGTTTCAATCTAAGAATCCAATTTATGGAGTTGTCTTTCACATAATCACCACCCCAATCCTTCAGGTTCGGTCTTCGCCTCAAACTGTAGGTAGGATGGGAAATACCATAGCGATATAGTAATTCAACTTGCTTCATGTGCGATTCCTGGCAGTGACAACGGTGGCATTACCCGAATCTATTGTTCTCTTCGGAATACCTAATATTCACAGGTAAACCCAACGGTGTTGCCAATAAGATTGACCGCCATGTCTGCTTTCTTTCAATATAAATCTTTTCTGGAATCCGTGTGTCATTTAAGGAGGAAATAATAAAATGAACGAAATTTTATGATAAATGTCTCAGTAAAGTCTAGTACCTGCACGTGTTTGTCATCGACGTGTCATTGAAATTCTTCTAAGTCGAAATTTCGAACAATGGATACTCATAAAACTGTTACTCCCCATTCGGAATATCACAGTTCAACTCAAAAACTACCGTTCTACTCATTTCCAGAAATATTTTTTTACACGATTCGTTAACTTCCTAGAAAATTTTATAGCTAATAAATATCACGGTTCCTTATCACAGCATCAAATTAACATACTGATTCGGACTTACATTATTATATTAGTGCGCCAGGTAAAACCAGATTGAGAGATAAATATATTATATCTATGGATGATCTAAGATTCCTGAATTCAAAGTAATGGGTAATAAAATTTCTCTTGATTTCAATGTACTCATTCCTAGGCAACAACCGGTCAATATTGCTGGAATGAATGTGCAGATTGACATCTTCATGCTTTGTAGCACTTCAAAAGACATGTACCAAGACTGTTCGTTTGACCCAACTTCGGTAACGTCATTTCTTCATATTTTTTTCAGACCTAACTACTTCTTGAAGTGAAAAACCTGAATTTTTGAGATCACGCGTCTTTCATACGCTTGTGCTGACTAATGACTCTTTTTTACATAGACTCTAATTATACAGTAACGTAAAAAGATCTTTAAGGTGCTAAAAGCTAAAATAAGAAAATGTGGGGAAGAAAGTATCAATTAGGGGATAATTTGACTCAGATTTTCTCACAATATGGGGTAAGATGTTAGCCTATGCTTCGTGAAGAGGGTTAGACAAGTTCCGTAAAAAGGGTTAGAACAAAATTTAAGAAATTTGCTAATCAACAGAATTTGTTGATTAACAATTTTTTTCGTTTCTATATCATTTTACATATTTACAATATTAACACGAACAAAACCGATAGTCCACAATGCACCATATGCAATGAGAGTCTTACTATTAAACACATACTGCGCGATTGCAGTGCTTTCGAAGATTATAGGACAGGACTTACTATTCCAAAAGAAATTAATGTTATGTTGAATTCAGACGAGAATCAACAAAAAACACTAGAGTATCTTAAACAAATCGGATTATTTCACAAATTATAAGAAAAAAAGTAACTCCAATGTATAAAAAAGTAATTAATTAATTAATTAAGTAAGACAATCATAATACAATAGTACCGTGCCGCTCATGACCAATGCGTAAATGTGACGATAAACTTTCAAATAAAGAAAAATATATTAACACTTAGCCAATGGGCAAATCTCCCCATTTTGTTAGGCTTAATCTTATTAGGTTTATAGAACCTATCCATTTGGCGAATATCCATAAATTTACTGTTAAATAAATTGTCCTTAACATTTTTCATTGTAATCACAATCTAGAGGGTTTGGTGAGATAACACGATTTGTTCAAAATTTTTTGTTCGTTCTTTACTTAAAGAAAAAGACACGAGACCTACTGATTGAGGCGTGTGAACAAATGAGCCGTTTATTTTGAAAGTAGCCTAAGTCCATTCGTGAGTTGTTTGTTGTTAACTATAGTAAAATGCGTTAGTTGAAGTTAGCTGTCATGAAAAAAACATTTTACGAAATTTAAACATAATAGACCATTTCAAAGTAAGCGGTTCAAATGTATAGGAAGTAAGGGTCAATTACCAAAAATGGAATTACATATGTCTAGGGGTAATCAAATTCCCATATATGTACTTCTGTAAATTGTACATTTAATCCTCGTGAAAAAGTACAAACAATAAAGCCTTACCTATACAACTTAAAGCCTAACTATAATAATGCTTCCATAATCTCTTAAAACTGACTATTAACCTTTGCACTCGGACTTTTTCTCACCTATAGCTTTCAGCAGTGGTTTGGCAGTGCCTGTAAGGAGTATTTCGAGTGCAAGGGTTTAAGAAAAGATTTTTTTGCCTATTTCTGAGAAAACCTTGGTCTTCTCCGATACCTTTATTCCCAGGTTTCGCTGAATTGTTAGTACGATAGACAGTGTCTTAAGTGCATATCCTTCTGTATTGAAAGCCTGCTTTAACCCTCGTTTAATGGGAAAGTAATTACTACAAAAGTTACTTGAGTATAAACGCGGCATTTTGTGTATTTAAATAAGGCAGAAGATTTTAATGAAAGAAATATCGACCTAAGCGATTCGAAATTCAGATTTTTACACCTCTTTGGATGGTACCAGTCTATCCTCGTCAAATGAAAAAAAAAGTAGTACGACTAAGAAGGAATTACTTAAAAGAATCTTTGATTAATGTTATACCGTTTGCGTTTTCTTTAATGTATATTAATGTTTCAAATAAGGAATGAAAAAAAAAGAAGAAGTTATTGATAAATGTAATATACGTTCGAATATGCTAATTATCTATGTAACGTTTCATGAGCGTTTCAAACTTTCATCGGTGAAACAACAAAGAGGAGCAGCCGGTGTAAAGGTGAAATTTTGAGGGGGCCCGTTTCTATAATATTTGAAGAATAGTTATAGACATTTTATCTTAAATTTGTAATTCCAAAAAATGTCAGGCGCCATATAAATTTGTATTGCGGGTTTTTTAATTTAACAAAATAAATGTTGGTTATTATTCAGAGAACGCAAAAAATACGAAATTAAATAGTCAGTGTCTCTATTTTTTTCGATGTGTGTCAAAGGGACCCGTGACAATTTGTGTCGTACAACCTGATGGTAAGAGACATGCTCATGACGTAAATTATTTGATTTTGGACCGCAACAATTCCTCTGGCGTGTAATTAGCGTAAGGCGACAATGACGTGTTTTCGAGCTTAAGGATTGCGAATTTCAGGAATATCACGGTAGCGTTTTAGAATTCGTCTTCATAAAAAGAGGAAGAGGAAGCTCACGTGAGTATGCAAACACGAGACACATTGTTATATAGGTATGCCTAAGAAGGAATGAGGACACAGGATATTGGATATTGGGTGTTAACTGACACATGACGTGCTTTTTTTGTACCTACGCATTTGCAAGTGTGTTAGAAGCATACCAAATCTGCAAATCGGTTGGAGTTAGAGTTAGAGTCCCATAGGTATTAGCCCAAGCTAAATATGGCACGCGGTGTGAGCTTAGAGCCTACTACACGGTTATTTTCAGCCCTGGTGAATCTCGGCCTCCTTTACTCTGTTTCTTCTACTCTTTTGTCTGCCTATATAGAGAGCTAACTAAGAAATTTCCTCCTCCTATATATTTGCTTTAAACAGAGAGAGAGAGAGAGAAAGTACGAAAGCACCAAAGGAGAAGACAGACGTACAGATAATTAACATTCTCATTCTCATTTGGACTTTAATCCTTTATATAAGGGAAAAATACAAAGAATGAAAGGAGAAAGTGTAAAGGGTATCTGTCACAGCAACATAGTTTTACTTGTAGTCAAAGTAAAGATAGACCGATGTCACGGTAATGCGAAAGGATTCGCTATTTTTTTCCAGGAATAGGAGAAGAAAATGAAGAGAGATAACTCTACGTATCCAAGATGAACCATTATTTTCATGTATTTGTAATATTATTTTTTTAGAGCACTCGCGATTCTATTTTTTTAGAGCAATTTTGAGTAATATACAAATTATCCACATTGGGAAAAATTGACAGCAAAAGTCATTAAATTTATAGGGTGGATAAAGGACTCAGCATAATTAGAATGGTGTACTTCGAAATTGCAGCAATAGGAATGTAACTCTAATCTACCGTGACGTCACCTAACTATTTAAAATACGGGTAAAAAAGGTTCATATGACCGCTCATGGTAGGTTTAGTGTTAAAAAGGATAAGGGTAGACAAATTTCTCCATGAGAAGACTGCGAAAAGGTGGCAAATTATGTGTTGAAATTCGGTAGGTAACAAATTGTTCGTTAGGAAATGTAGTATGACATTTTTTAATCATTATTCGTCGAAAGAAACATTATTAATGGATAATATATGAAAAAATGAAAATTCCTCTTTTTGGGATAGGTGTGTGAGAAATCTTTGACGTTTTCATACTTACGAAATTAATAAGAAAAAGAGT
The DNA here is from genome assembly GCA_949825005.1 of Gasteruption jaculator. Classification (NCBI taxonomy): domain Eukaryota; kingdom Metazoa; phylum Arthropoda; class Insecta; order Hymenoptera; family Gasteruptiidae; genus Gasteruption; species Gasteruption jaculator. Next base: position 4,177,681 of record OX463761.1, read on the forward strand.
GTGTACGAGATATCACAGAAATACAGATTTCACGAAAGAGCATAACAGAATTATCATTCGCCTAATTAGTAGTTCAATAAGGAAAAAGCGCTTATTGAACTTTTTGAATAATTGAAATCGCACCTATAATGAATTCAAGCGTTTCGGAATTCCTATTAACGACGAATTGAAATTCAGTTATTCTTATAATCAATTATACAATAGAATAGAAAATAGAAATTTATCCGTCACCTTGATAATTAATACATGTTCCAATTCGCGAAAATCGTAATCGAAGTTTCAACAATCGTGTAAAATAGTGCAAGAGCATTATTTTAATATACGCGAATAAAAAGAAATATGTATATTCTTAAGGAGTCGTTAATTGCTCGAAAACAAGATGGACAAGAAAAAAATATGGATTTTTAAAAGTTGTTATACGAAAAGAAAAATAAACACAAAGAGTGGAAGTGTTGAAAAAAAAAAAGATGTGTTTCAATCTTTTGAAATAATAATAAATTGAATTTTGAAGTGCGGTATTCCTGAAATGCACTGATAAAAAATGTATGGTAGTTATAACAATTGCTGTTGTTGAATAAGACATGAACCATATATTTCTAGTAATTTTAACTACATTTATCGATATTCCACCTACTTTCATGATTAAATCAACTAGGAATTAAATATTTAGTGCCCTTATTTTTTTCGGTGCGGAGACTTACTATCGGATATCCGAAAGATCCTATTTCCACAATTTTTACGTTTTCTATCCCCTAAAATGGAACCCTGGGGAAGTCGAATTTGAAATTCAATCAATACATAAATAATTAGATTAGAGTAACAAATTGTTATGAAAATATTCGATTAGGTCAATGATGGAACTAATATATCTAAAAGTAGAAATACGTCTGGCATTTGCTGAGTTTCAATAAATACGAACGTCGTGGTTTTCTAAAAAAAGGTAGGTAATTGGAAGGTAAAGAAATATTTTAAGAGTTATTATACATCCGCATTTATGTAGAGCAGACGGATCGACCGAGCGACCCACTGACTTATCGGAAACCTCTAACGCATGCAGCCGAATACAGTAGGAGCTGGTAACGTTCAAACTTTGTGCATGCATTCTGTCGTCTTCATTTCTACCGCTGTTACACTTGTTTCTGTGAAGACGAAGCATGCTATTTCCTTCCTAATTCCTCTTATTCTATCTATTTGTGAGCTCCAGTTATATATATTTCAAGTTATAAGTAGTTTGCTAGCAGAATACGTGTTACTTCAGCCATGTAAAGTCACATAAATCTTGAATTAAATTTAATTATTTTTACCACCATTAACTTCATTTTAAGAGGATTTCAAGATATTTATAAGGCTATAAAACAAAACCCTGAAAATTTTATAACCGTCAAAATACTGATGAAACCAAAGGTTCTGTATTCGTGAACGATAAAACTAGATAATTGCAGAAAGTGACAAGATCTGTGTAATTTCCTAAAATTTGGCAGATGTCACAAAATTAATTTTAAGGGTACTCAGAATTCCAAATCTTTTTCTTTTAATGTTATACTTATTATAAAAATTTGACGATTCGTGATGTCATTAAAAAAAAGTACAATATATAATTTTCATATCATAAGAAAACGACTAATTAGAACACGCATTTCAAAATATGTTTCAGAGAAATTATTGTGGATGTACTTTGAAATTTGTAATCGCAGAAAAAAAAGAAGTCTGGAATGTTGAAATAAAAACCACGAAGACCTTGATGATTTTAAAATACGATAATCAGCCGCCTTTCCTAGTTATAGACGTATAAGAATATCAGAGGTAGAAGAACATGGAAGGTATATATTTAAAGAAAAATTGGGAAACGTAGTGAGGATTGATAAGATGACAGAACCGGCAGATATCATTCATTTGGTCACCGGTTCTGTAATTGCATGAATAGTTTTGATAGGAGGAACGCTGTTACGTTTGTTGGCAATTGTTTCTAACCATTTACTCTGCGTGTCTAACTCAAGCGAAGCAGCAAAGCAAAGAACGCTTGTGTAAGGCACTAAAACTTTATTATGATTTGTGAATTTTATGGGAGCAACAGATCATACGAATAATATTCGTGTTTTCACGGAACGATGCGATGACAGGCAAGTAGAGCTTCTGGCTAGAATGTAACTGTGTGATTTGGAGAAAAGTATGACCGTGATCCTGGCTACAAAATTCAAACTCGAATTTCACTTTGAGGATTAATTAATTCAAATTAAGCGGTAAATCAATTATTAATTACGGGAACGATTAATTATTTACCGCGAAAATCTACCGGTTGAAGTGCTCGCTTTTGATCGAAGTACTAAAACAGTCAAATTGTTGTAACTGTGATTGTAATTAATTTAGCAAGATTTAATTAGCAATGTTACATTTCAAGTGTTTGCATGTTTTATATTTAAATAACAACATATATATAATTGGGTATTTCTCGAAAATCCTAATCCCATTTTCTATGGTTTCATAGGAGTATATTGTAATGATATATAATACTACCATAGTCGCACTCTATACCCCATATATTTGTCACACCCCATGTCATACTCCATAATAATATTAAAAGTTGATATCCCATTTAAGGGGATATAACCCAGCTTTCATTGGCAAATTTCAAGAATGTCTTTAATAATTTAAATACATATGGGAGCGTAAGGCAAAGCGTAATTTTATAGTACACGTACTCGTCTTAATATACATATTTTTTTTATTAACATATATTTAAAACTATTGAGCCAAAATACAGCAAATTCGCAAAAAATCTCTTTCTTTTCCGGTGGACATGACAACTTGGTTATGGGTTCATCTGAAAAATACCAAAAAAGATTATTTTGTTAGAAAGTATCAACATCTTCTAACACAATAATTTTTAATATATATTTTAAAACAAAATATTTTTTACATATTTTTCAGATGAGCCATAATCAAGTTATCATGTACACCGAAAAAAAAGACATTTTCTGAGATTTCCTGTAACTTGGTTAATTTTAAAAAAATGTTAATAAACAAATTTATGTATCAAGTTGAATGCACGTACTATAAAATTACGCTTTGTTTTGGACTTCAATTTGTACTTAAATTGTATTAAAAAAATTCTGGAAATTTGCTTACGACACCTGGGTGTATCTGAAAAACCCTGGCCTGTGTGTAGCCGCGGTCATTTCAAAAATTTAATTTGTTTTAATCATTTCAAAAATTCAATGATCGCGGCTACCCACTGGCCGGATCTATCCCCCTCTTCCCTTCCCCATTAAATATTCCCTTGCTGTTATACTATTTTTCTGTGACAAAGGTGGTATATCCCATTTTATAAATATATATGTAATATTATATTAATTACGAAATACGTTATATTTCATAATTCTCCCTGTGAAATTGAAAATAACGAAAAGTGAATTTTATTCTGAAGATGCGCTTGAAAAATGAATCTTGTAAAAATAAATTTCCGCGTGAAAAGTTTAAATGAAAGCGTAAAATACACATTTTATACACGTACGCTGCCAAAGAATGACGATGACGATGAGACGTCTGACGGAGTTACTATGTTACATTAGAATCAAAAGTGGATATATGTACGTACATATATACATTATGTATCCACAAATACAATCAGACACTACAGCTATACATAAGACACACATCCACGTATACATCCACATACGCACATACGTGCGTACGACCCGTTAAGAGATCTATGTTTAATACATACTAGAAACCGAGACTACTAGAGTTTGCGAGACTTAAGCTCTAATCTTGGATCGTGTTAGTACAGTATTACGTAAGGTCCAGTAACCTGCCATGTAAATTTAGGATTCAATGCTATATACATACTAACTCGGGCCAATGTTTAAGCTTCGTATTGATTCTTTTTATGATTTTTTAGTAGACCCGCATATGTTACGTTTTCTTTTTTGCCTTTGCATTTTTTTCAAGCTCATTAATATTTATATAAATAATTCCAGGCTCAGTTTTGAAAAAAGAAAAAAAAAAAAAAGTCCGTTACTCAAATTGTCGATACCCAATTCCCTTATAGCCATTTCATTTAAATTCCATGAAACTGAACATACTGATAAATTGTTGACAATAATTTAAAAGGATTGGTTCTTAGGCAGGTTTTGCGAATTTTGTGGAAGTTACAATTTTTGCAAAACGTTCGTACCGCGTATTTGCGACGCTTCCTGTTGAGTGTGAAATCAAAAAAGTTCAAGATGTGTCTCTTTAGTGTCAAGGCAGAAACGTGTTATTCTATAGAAAGGTTTTTCACTCTTTTTTTTTTCCTTTCCAGCCACATTCTCTCAGGACCAATGCAACGCATAGAGTATCGCACTGTTACCCAATAGGGGAGCTTGTGTTTCTTTTTTGTAGAGTTTAACTCCATGCAGGGGTTGTTTTTGCTGAGATGCATATAACGCACGTCTTCTTTTTTTCTCGCAACACACATTCTTTCCCTTGACGATTTCCTATGACACTGTACGCGTACGTTACAAACATGACTCTTTCGGATACAATGATGTCCGATGCTACAAAACGTACGTAGGCTCAATACGTTGCCTACATGGAAATCAGATTGGCTTTGGAAACAATTACAAACTTTTGCTTCAAACAAAATTTTCCTACACGAAAATCGGGACGGATTTCCTTAAAAACAATCACCCGTCAAAAAAAAAATTTTTACACCTGCATATTTTTTTTGGGAACGAAAGAACTCATAATATTCGTCCTTTCTTCTACCATGCATAATTGTTTCTGTCCGACTTTCTCTTATATTTTATATGTCCCTGAAATTTATTTAGAGCAAATCTAAAATTCACCTTCAATAGATGCCATTACTTTCCTTCCATCGAAATCTCCTTTATACTCTTAATTATTTGAATCTCGCAAATGGAAGTTAATTCATCAAAATATTAAATAACCGCGTCAAATTTACATGAATTCCTATTTACGCCGCGTGGGTCGCAATGGTATACACTATTGCACGTATAGTAATCGGCGCGGCGTGAACGGTTGGCTAAGAAAGTCACGCGTACGTGACAGCGGCCGGCAAAGTGTTTTAGGATATTCGTTACTGCAAAATGATAATTATTATTGGCAAATTCTATAAATAATTATTCTTAATAATATAGATAGTTTTTTTTCAATATTATTTTTTAACAATGAATCACGACAAAGGGAGTTGCTGCTATTTCTTTTCCAATAATTAAATACCCAAAATTTTTCACGTCACTGATTACGAATCCGTTATCAGATTTCAAAACGGTGAATCTCTATTTCGAATTTTTTCAACTTAATAGCAAGTTATCAACTAGCTACTTCAAAAACCCGTATAATTATAAAAGCGTATTTTACAAAAAAGCTAAGGAAAAAAAAATTGGTGGCTGAAAGGGTTCACCAATAGCGTTAAATTGAAGTTTTATAAAATTCCTTATCTCTTTCTGAAAATCGTTAATTTTCAATCAATTGAGGCTACGGATAATTTCGTTTGATACCTCCGCAGTTTTGTATATAAATAGTAGTTGAATATACATTAACATTTGAATATACATTAAAATATAAATGAAAAATTAAATATATGTTAAATTTTAAATTATTAATTTTAAAGGGTAAAGGGTAAAGGTATTTTAGCATGTTTAAAGATTACGTACCAATGTAATCGATACTTACTTTTACACTTTAATTAAATTAAACAATTAAACAATCAAATTTTTGGATATATTTTCGTATAAATGAGCCGTTTATTTTGAAAGGGGCCTAAGTCCATTTGTGAATTTTTTGTTGTTAACTGTAGTAAACATGTACCATTTGACATTAGCTGTCATAAAAATCATTTTGCGAACTTCATAAAAAATTGGAATTAGGCCACTTTCAAAATAATCGGCTCAAATAGTCTGTATACGAAATTGAAATCCAATACTAAGTGAATACTCTGTGGTGTAACATACGGTTTGTCAACATTAATTGATATCGAGAGCAGCTTTCGTATTATGTAACAAATACTGTACCGATCCGCTAAGTGTGTTGACCGTGGTATTTTTCTAAACGTATCATATGATTTACACGGATGAAAAATTTTTGCACTCAATGAGTATTGAACGAGCGTAAGAAAAAAAAACCGGAGGAAAAAATGAGAATAAACGAATAAACGTTAAAATCTTCGGTGTAAATTTTCATGAATGAATGAACGGATGAATGACAAACGCGATAGAGAATGAAAAAGAGACCCACGGAGAGAAAAAGAAAGATACACTAACCACTCCCACGCATTTCACGTAAAAGGATCATTCACTATAGTGGTATTCTGCTATATATGTATGTTCAGTAATGGAGTTCAAGTTCAATAAAGTCAACGTGAAGTTACCCCAGCGAACCCTTACGAATTTATTATTGATATTAGTGTGAAACTCAACCGATATTTCGTGGGAAAAAATGTAAAACGACTTTAATTACACAATAAAAGCGGGAAACAAAGTTTTTTGGTAAATTTTGTTTATATTGCGACTTTCCCCATTTGGATATCGAATTAAATATACGAAAAAAAGGAAAACTAGAAATTTGAGTCATTCTAGGCTCGTATTCGACATGCAATCGGTATATTTAAAAATCAATATTATTTACAAATTGGTACCACGTATGGCAGAAGTTAAAAAATATGGAAATACAAAAATATGGTAAAAAATCATGGCAAAAGTTAATGTACTTCTTTTTTCCAGTTTCCGGTACAATCATTTTTTAATTATTGCAGAGTAGTTATTAAATTTTAATTAAAAAATGCAATCTATTACCTTCTATTTACAAACAACAAATATGTATTTTCGTAATTGTAGATTCCCACAAAAGACAAAAGAAAAGAAAAGATAAAAATTAATTTGAGGTAAAATAGGAAAAAGCCTGAAATTAACAGGGTGTGTGTGTGTGTGTGTGAGGAGTTGTTAAAATGAAAATTGATGTCTAATTACTTATTTCAACATTGCATAGTTCAGCGTAATATCAACATTTAAGTAAAAAAAAAATTTATTCCTTATTTAACATTCGAAATAATTTTAAAAATTCTACATTAACAAAACCTGTATAATATGATGCCAATTCTTAAGAAATTTCCCTCGGCAAAATTTAACAAAAGAGGCTTCTAGTGAAGCTTTCACTTTTACATTTTTCATCGCTACCTAGATCATACATTTATTCAGTTTCTGATAGATTAGCATAAAAGGATACTAGGACTTTTTTCAGGGATATGTTTTCAAATCGAATCTTGAATTGTTTCTTTAACTTTTCATTAAACCAATTGGACGCAAATAAGCAATAACAAGTCAACCTATTCTAAGGGGTTGACATGTTATTGCTTATTTGCGCCCAATTACATTAGTTAAAACAAAATCTGTTACAAATGTCAAACTATAATTGAATGGGTCACCTCAAAAACGTTCTAAGGTACACATTTTTAAAAACAATTAATATTGCACCATCAGGTTATTTCTTTCATTTTCGGGGGTTTTTCAACAATTTGCAATTTGTACCTCACAACGTTTTTGAGGTGACCCATTCAATTACAGATGTCATAAAATAAATGTCATTTAGAAAACTTAAAAAAAAAAAAAAATGAGTGGAAAAATCAAACAACAAGATGGTCTTCTTTTGTTTACACGAAAGTAGTTGGAATATTAATAAAAATGCAGTTAAAATTACTAGAAATATATGGTCGATGTCTAATTCGATTACAGCCATAGTTAGAATTACTATAACTTTTTTTTCTTTCAGTGTAACCCCAGTCGAATTTAAATCTCTCCGTGAATAAATTTTCCAGGAACTCCCGAGAAAATGGTTGGAGGTACGTTAGAAAAATTGAAACAACAAAGAAAGCTTTTTTTTTTAACAGGTCCGTGTCAAAGTACACCAACTACCCAAACAAGAAGTAAAATTGAAAATAAAAATGAAAATATATTCAGTTGGAACGATGCGTTTTGTCGTTCCGGAAGTATAAGTCGACATATATTTTTCTCTCTTATTTTTTTATTCTCCAAAGACATTCCTGCTCGACCTATGGAGAACCTTCGCTCCTGGAGAAAACGGGTATGTAAATGCAGGGCGGCGGCGGTAACGGCAGCGGCTCCTTCGAACGGTCAAATAAAAAAAAAAGGGAGTTGCTAAAGACTGAGTTACTACATAATGCCACTAACATATAGTAGAGCACACAAGCGGTTTTTTTTACATTTTCAACCGAGTTCATAGAGGTTAAGCCAAAGAAAGATATACAAAATGATAGAGAAAAAAAATGAAGCAGAAGAAATATGTAGAAGGAAGAAGGGAGAGGAGTTGATGGTCTCATTAATTTTTAATTATTTTCCGTTTTTTTTTTCTTCTTCCCTTCTTTTTATTTCGTGTAACTAGGTGTTATCATGAGAATTGCATATTTTTAGAGATTCCAAAATTTACATCCTGGAACCCTTGTGGAATACTTGTGATTCTGTACAAAAACAGAAACTAATGCAATAGTAGCTGAGCACAATATTTATTCTACGATTTAAGGACGTTCCCCATGAACAATCATTGCGGTAGATAGGGGAGAGGGGTCATCAATTGGTCCAAAAATTTTTTAATAATTTTTTTAGTAGAATCATCAAATATAAATATCTTCTTTTTTTTGTTTAATAGTAGCTTGATATTCACTTTACGATTTCCAATAGATAAAATAGTCGGTAAATGAATATAATTTTTAAAAAAATGTAATAGTTGAACCGCGTCAAGTGATTCAGTTGACCCCATCGCGGGGACAATTGAACCACTGGTTGGGGTTAAGCGTTACGATAATTAGTGTATTAAAAATTATTACAAAATTATTTCAGTTTTAATCAAGTTAAAAATTTGTAGATATTAACACATTACAGTTAATGCTTTATGATTATATGTAATAAATTATAATATTATTAAGAGCTGGAAAACAAGTTTAATTGCTAGTAAACACAAAAACTTGAATGTTTCAATACTGAATGGTCATAATGATTCCCAATTTTAGGAAAATCAAGAGTTTATGTGGATCATTTATTTTGAAAGTGGTATATAAGGCCATTTTCTCTTGTTTCGAGAAAATGAAAAGTTAGCATTTCGGTCAGGGAAAAAATATAGGTTAATTATATCAAGTCTGGCAATATTTCTACAGATTTATCAATATGTAATTTGATTATATAAATTTGTTTTAAGCGAATTTAACTAACCCAATGTATATTTACGGGCTGCAAATGGGCTTATGCCATTTTCAAAATTAATGGTTACCGTAATTTCTTTTGCCGGCCAATTTCAAATTGGACAAAACATAGGCATTTACGAAATTAAATACTAACTAGTTATAAATCAAACGTTTACGCTGAATTAAACATGAACTGCCTGACATCTCATTTTTTTTAAAAGGACTTACACCACTTTCAAAATAACCGGTCTATGTAATGGAACATAAGTCTAGAAGGATACCTCAATTTCTCATTTTTATTATATTTTTAAGTCGATTGATTCCATTGCCCTGTCGTGTAATTGACCCCCCTCTCCCCTGATTATACCTTTTTAAAACACCAATAGGAGAACATCTTCACTAATAAGGTCAAACTTTCTATTGCGTTTGCATGAAACGGGGAAAATAATTGATTTTGTAATTAGTATTTTAACCAAATTTCGTGCAAAGTAAAAATTAATAATTATAGTGTCTATTTTGCATAGTACGCCCAAGTCGGGTACAATTTTTTTCTTAGGTTCGTAAATAATTTGCGTTGAAAACCAAAGTGATCCAATTTTTACAGGTAGCGACGCTTTGTTAGATGTCCCATTAATTACAAGAATCTGCGGAGAAATTGTTTGTCGACTACCTTGGTGTCTCTAAGAGATTTGCCTGTCCCATAAAGGGCCTGTCTATTATGAGATAGTCACGTTCGCAACACTGGAGCCTTTCTAAATTGGCTTATTGGAACCCTGATGAGATTCCCAGATTTCGGCGAAATCCTCTAGTACTATCCAAAAACCGAACCTTCGATATTAATGCTAATTTTCGACAGATATGTTAAGATTCATATAAAAAAAGGCTATGTGAAATACTGGAAAACAGTATTTCAGTAATTTTGCTGTATGTGGTTGCACGTCTCGTGTAAATTAGAGCTTCTGTATGATAAAGACGTTGCATATTTAATACCGAAGCGCGTAATTATATGTAAAATTAGCATTATATATAACGTTTAATTGGGTATAAATCGACTGAAACACTTCTTGCGCGAAGACACAGCTATAGCTGATATTTATTTACGCCAAGAGGACTGGCTCGGATTTTATTAGATAGCGCCAATCTTGCGCCACTATGTTCTATGTACTTTTGTGTGCTATCGTACGCCTTCGGTATGACGAAATGGTTGTTGGGAGAGTTCTTGCAATCAAAGGTTACTACAGCCTGTACGATGATTTTCAATGGTTATTCGCTGACACCGCATTTCCATTAAAACGTGTAATTTCGAATTCCTACAATTCGAACGATAATAATAGAAATAGTCCACATTGTCTAATATTCAAGACACGGTTTGCGCTCATACATCTCGAAGGAATATCAACGATTGCACGATGCCTCGTTATCATTTAGGAACACCACCGTACGCTATAACTCGTCGGCTTTATCGTGCGCTGAACTCGTACACAGATTATATGGAATGGTCCACAAGGCGGAAAGTTATTTACGAAAGAACTATGTGTATACGTGCTGCTATGTTATAACATCTCTCACCATACGAGGAAATAAATATAAGTGTATTTGTGCATTATTATATATTTCTCTTATGAATACATTTCTTACGCCACGAGCACACGCGTAATTCTACGCGAGTGCGGCACTCGCCGTGGCATAATAATGCATGCGAATATAACGAATGCAAGAGAAGACGCGTCTCAAAAGTCAGCACAGCGCACATTTTGAAGAACCGAGGGAATATTTCCCTCGCTTTCGTCGCGGTACTACAAATTTTATCGGAGCATAAGAAAACAATTTTGGAGTAGGAAGAAATATGTGTTTACAGGAATTGAAAATTGAAACTTGAAACGTAGAAAAAAAAATACGACCCTGGGAGGAATTTAAAGCAAGCCAGTGCCACCTGCCCCAGGCTTGCGAGTCTGGTTGCTGCAAGATCGGTTCCAGACTCTCTCTCTCTCTCTCGCTCTCTCTGGGGTGTGTTGTGACGGTCTGGCTCTAAAATTGCCGTTTTTGGCGATAGGACTCACAATTTCAAATGGAATCGGAACACCTACAGGAATACGGTTACGATGGAAAACCTTCGGGAGAAGAAAACGTACCATTTGGTGTCGATATCGGGCAAGGGACCCACGTCCTTCCTATAAAAGGGTTTCTGGTTCTCGAGTCATTGTACCTTTGGATAATAAATGTGGGGTTAGAAACTCAAATGTGAGCCGACGTTTATTTTCCCAAGACGAATAAAAGCAGATTTGTTCACATCTTGCCTTTACTACTTCCGTTTCCCCATGAATTTAGGTTCGAAAAGTTACTACATCATCGTTTTGGTGAATGCGTCTGTGTATTACACGGGTTATATAACAATTTTACTATATATGCTTTTACAAATGCAAGATTTTATAGGCTCAGTCACAAGCACGGGTTCTTTAATGACCCGGGGAAGATTTTTTTCGTCCTAATTTTGTATCTCTGCCGGTTGCAGCTCATTTGGAACTGCTTCCTCCAAACCAAAAAATTTAAAACACTTTTTTATAAAGTCAATAAATTGAGACGTTTCGCTATTTTTACTTTTTAAGGAAAGCAAGCTGCCATGACATAATGTTATCGTGGAAAAATTGCGCTAGGTGGCGCTGTTTGGCTTACCACAGGATTAATTTATACGGGGGCAAATAAAAAGTGAGTTATTAGGTAAACAAAACCCAAGTGTATATTCACAAACGGAATACTACTACTACTACTACTACTACTACTACTACTACTTCAATGGAATTTCATGGTGACATTAAACTACACTGTCTGTATCTACATTAAAAATATCTGTACGACATCTTTCATGTAGTTTATCTTAGTAAATATGAGCCTACGTCGTCAAATAACACCTTCGGTGGTACAATTTACTTACGTAAACTTATACGCTTGTATATTTTTCTTTTCTATCACGGCAGAAAGGAGAGGAAGCTGATAAAGAAGGTGGAACCTGAGAAATTTCTATATTTGATCACACAACTTATATCAAATCAATGTCAACAGAGTTTTCTTGACATCCGACTTGATGAACCTTCAAATTGTTACTTGGCGATTTTGCTGCACCATTTGAAAATGAAAATGAAAGTCAAGAAAAGCCGTAAAATGTAACCCATGCCTTCATGGATTATTAAACGTCGCTATTAACATTTTAACTCCATGAACGACACCAATGGGTCATTTACGATTGCAATTTGACCCGTATTTTTACGAATTCATACATATTATAAGAGCCTTCAGTCACGTAGGCTATCTTTTTCAGGTATAAAAGGTATAAGAGGGTTCGAAACAATTATTTATGCATAAAAAAAAATTCAACCTGAAAATGCAATCGCTGTTTGAAATCTAAAAATGTAGTTCGAGACTTGTATACAAACATGGAAAAATATTTTGGAACCCTTATCTGTATTGCGAGCATTTCAAATTTTGAGATACCATCGAGGCAAGAATTCTTTCAACCTTTCAAGCTTTCAACAAGAACGAAATTTTAGGTTGGTGCATAATTAATGACGATTACTTTGCATGATACACGCCAAAATAATCGTCGTTAATTTTGCACCATCCAGAAACATATTAGGTTGGTGCATAATTAACGTCGATTATTTTGGCGTTTTTCAACCGTCCCACCTTCTGGAATATTGAAGTTCAACTTCGGAAATCCAGGACTTCAGATGAATGTCACAGAAATAGTTGAATTTCTGGATACTTACCATTTCCAATACTTCTACTGTCGAACATTCCAGCACTAAAATGAATTCCCATATTTATGAAACCACTCCGAGCAATGATTATCAAATTTCTAAAATCCTTACACCTGCCAGAGAGTGCTGGAAACTATTCTACATTGTGTCCTTGGTATTAGAGTAAACGGACTGTTATTTATGGAGGAGATTAATGCAAGAAGTTGTGTGGAAAAAGTTATGACGATTCTCCTTCTTGTAACGTTAACCGGAAAGGAAGAAAGAGAGAAAGAATGAAAAAAAATAAATAAATGAGGTCACAGCAATGTATATTAAAAGCAAAACATCTATTTTGGTATGAAAAAGTGTCAAAGTGAACATAGACGACATAACCGCCGGCTCGGTGTAACTCAATTTAATAACTTGAGCCTTCGTTCGTGCGTACGTTAGTTCGTTACGGCCGGTATCTTCTGGCAAACCTTGAGAATGCCATTTCACAAGTCAGTCAATAAATAAAGCGGAATCGTCTTTTTCATCATTCTGTCAATTTAACACTTACGTTACTTTTGTTTCTCTGCTACTTAACTACCATTTCTTATGCAGCGTATTTTCACGAAAAATCCACACGTAAATTAACAAAATTATCGAACTAACCAGAGTTTCGTGCGCGTAATTTATAGAAACTATTGAAATGTCCATGCTGTAAAATATATAATTGAGATAAAATATAGAGATCGTTCTCATGAACATGAAAAAAAAACGTAAAAAATCAATGAATAAAAAAAAATATCCTTAACTCTTATCCGCTCTACTGGGGTCTGAGACGTCCCAGACTAGCTCAGCTGCAATTTAATCCTTAACGCGTTAAGTGCCATGTCGGCCACCGGTGATGGACACTAAACTTTCCGTTCAGGCCGAGATCGTTGTAACAAACGCAATGGCGTATCCCAGTGCGACCCACGCGGCACGAATAAGGAGCCACGTACATTTGACGTGGCAGTTAACGCGTTAAATACTCTTCTTCATGGCAAGTGCTTATCAGCACCGTGCCCCGAGTGCACGTCAGATTGACGTAGACGAGTATTTAACCCATTGCCGCACATTGTAGCCGTAATTTGCTTACAAATGTTCAAAAAATGGGCGGATATAACTGACATTTGCGGCAATGAGTTGAGGATTAAGCATCCATTTATCAAATAGATTTGTTTGACTCAAATAAATGTTTAATAATTTTTAAAATTTATCAATCAACTTCGAGTATGGGAATTATCAATTCTTCCAAGTCAACCCTTGCTTGTTTCACGTGGAAACATTCAAACCCTTGCTTTTGAATGTGGGGTAGATCCATTTTGTAAGAAAAAATAGTTAACGCTAAATCTCATTTTAAAGTAACATAAAATTTATGCTTTTAATCAATTCACGGTAAACGTAAAAATGGAATCGCCGCATTTACAAAAGCAACGATTCATCTAACAACTATCACATAAATTTGTTTAAGTTAAAAAAGTAAATTAGTTTCCACGCAATAAAGACTTTTATAGGTGGAGTCTGGAAAGCCCCAGGGAGTCAACTATGTTGCTCTAATAGAGCAGGAGAGCTAGGTGTTATGAAAATTTCAAGTTTTGTGAAATGATTTATTTTCATCATTTTCCACTTTCAGTTCAGGCGATAATGAGTATTTTCGTAAAACTACATTTTCCAAATATTGCAAGAAACAGCAGCGAAATTCTGATGCATTAATTTAGACAAAGTGTACAATGATAGAGGTAGACAGAAACATTATAAAAAGGGATTGGATATGTACTAGTCAACGCGATTACAAAGTCAACTGAGTTCAATTACTTTCGTTGTTATACTTGCTGCTTTTATACTTATGTGCAAGAGTCCAAGTAACATCAGCAGCGTTCAGTAGCTGCATCAATAGTTTCTCTTTTACTTTGCTTTATTCACAAGTATAAACAGTATTGTGCTATATTGATGCAACAGCGCGTTCTTCATCCATTAGTTTTCCTTGCACAAAAGCAATAAACGGCTGAATAAATCACGGAATATTGAAACTCAAAAAGGAAGATAAAACCGTTAGTTTTAAATTCCTTAGGATAATATTTGCTTTCTCAATCATTTTGACGGGTAGAGGGATTCACATTTTTGGAAATTTCTACCAATTTTTTCAAAAACGTTATGCGAATCACGATAGCGGGAATCAGGAATTTCGAAGGAGACATAAATACCATCCAGAATTGGACACTTCTTCAATTAACACTTTGCCGTCCGCACGTCTGATCGGGATTCCTTCGTTTGGCGCCGGTACAAATCTTTATGCACGACACCAACGCGGTACCACCGGCGCTTGCCCGATAGTTTTCCCATGGCACCAACGTGGTACCACCGGACGGCACAGTGTTAATATTATTAGTTCAGGTTAGCGTGAAATAATAATATGAGAAATTTTTTACGAACACAAAATTCTTTAAATAAGTTAGATTTTTAACCGGAAATTATAATTACTTCGGAGAATAATCACGTATCGCGAATGGCGCCAACCTGTTATCGACGATAAGAAATCGACGGAGCTGCGAAATTTCTAGAATTTCGGAGCAAATTCTTTGTCTACCGCCTAGAAAAATTCTTAGCCCAAGCCTTGGACAATCTACACCTAAAAAAATCCACCATCACGTGGTTGCAGTTTACCAGGAAGAACAGTCGAACGACCATATTCTTTCCGCGTGCATGTAGAGCAATCTACTAATGACATTGTAGCATATATAACGGAAGTTCCTGGTTCGCTCTCTAGGTACAGCGAATCTAATTCTGTACACATATGATATGGAGATAGGAATATGATATGCATAAACATATAGCGCGAAATCGGAAAGTAAACGATTAGTAGAGGAAAATGTTTTATCAAGAAAAAAAGATAAAATGGTAAGAAACACGGTTAAAATGACGGCGCCCTGACACTCACCTCCTTGACATCTGCTTGCGTACTTAGTCTTCGTGTTTTGCATTGAATACATTGGAATATAAGTTTCAATACGAATACATATGCAATTACTTTCAAGGCACCTCAAGGCAGTCATGGCATGATAATGTACGTATGGTGCTGGCTAATATGAATGTATGTGTATTCACATATACGTTTCTAAGCGCACACATACGTTCCGGAATATAGTACATCTATTTCTTTTCTCACCGATACGTTGGTATATTTTTTCTATTCGTTACCAAGTATGATAAGAAAGTCAATAGAAGAGTGTCAGTCACTCTGACTGCCGCTTCTCTCTCTCTCTCTCATTTGAAAAGGTATGATAGACATTCCGTGTATAGCTTTTTCTGGATTTTGACAAACCATCCACGAACGCACGATACAGCGAAAAGGTGCAAGTTATCTTTCAAGTTTTGAGTAAATAACATGTTTATCTCGAACCAAAGATTTCGAGAACCATAGTAAGGTATATGATAATATCTATCACTAGCTTTGGATGAATTTGAGGTAACGAACATGTTTTATTCTGTCAACTAGCAAGATCGATCAATAGAATCGATTAATAGGAATAGGAAATGATTACAAAATTGATTAAAAAAATTGTTTGTTTCGTTACGAAATGGGGAGTAATTAAATTCCGTTTTTAAAATAAAAAATAGAAAAGCTTGCATGTAAAGAAATAGGAAAAAACAAATATTTTTTAAATTGTTTGTTCCACTGGGTACCTTTGGAGAGAAATTTAGGTTTTTCCAATGGCACCTTTGAGAAAAAAGAATTTAGCAAAAGTTTTTGAAATAAAAATAAAAAGCCAAATTATGAAATTTCAGAACGACTATAGAACAAAAAAGGAAAAGGTCAAAAAATGTATTACCGCTACGAAAGAAATATTTGAGAATATTGTTCCTTATACATGTTTTTAATTTATATTAAAATATTTTATTTTTTGTATGTTTTTTATTTTTTTAAGTTTCAATAACGGAAGTTAACTTGTCCCGTTTCACTCTGAATGAAATTTATAGTAATTCTAACTTGCTGTAGTTGAATAAAGTATCGACCATATATTACTAGTAATTTTAGCTACATTTATTGTTACTCCAAATACTTTCATGATTAAGTCAACTAGAAATTAAATAATTAGTGCCTTTATTTTTTTCTTCCTGCTGTTTCCTAATCTATATTTTTTCGAGTTGTAGCTTTCGTTAATTTGCGAATAGAAATTCCAAGCTTTCTTATTTCAAGTTTCGAGTTTTTTCAAATCAACACTCCTCATCTTTAGTCACGATTTAAAATCCACACGAACTTCGCTTTTGCAATTGTCCGTAATGAAACAAGATAGAAACTGTAATTTCCATGAATACTTCATTCCCCAGCAGGTTTGGTATCTCCTTAATGCGAGTCAGTTCTTTACTTTTTACGCTGCAATGGTACTACGATTTGTAATTACGTCCGCCAATAATGGTTTACTAGAATTATTTTAATTACGTTCGGAAATTATCCCTCAGGTTCAAAGATACTCGTTCTAAACTTTACTTATGTTAGGAAACAGCGCAGCGTTATTCATCAATGTAAAGTATCATGTAACAAAACTGGCAGATATACGGTGATACCAATTTGAATATCAATAGTAAATACATACTATTACCATTTTCATCAATCTTCTTATAATTTTACATTTTCGTTAACCCGAAAATCTGATGCATGATGCTGCACTTTTTCGCATTCGAGCAGTTGGATATTTGTCAATGAATTATTGCAGCAATGAATGTTATATTGCTCTCGCAATTGAGTAAGTTCAGAAAGGGAGAGAATACGCGCAGTTATTTAATTCTCCTCTTTAAATCCGTACGATTTGATCGATACAACTGTATAAAATGGCGAATATATCAATGAGAATTTAGCGTCAGTAAAAGAGCAAGGAGAAAAAGAAAGGGGAATATTCATCGGCGGAGAGCAAACCCGATTAATCGGCGCACGCGACCGTTAAAAGAAATACAGGCTGGTGGACCCAATTCCCAAGGCTCTTTAAACGTTAAAACTGGCTCCGTTGCTGTCATTGACAATAACAGCGTGACACTAACGATTAATTAAGTAAATGTTACAATCGTCTTTGAATTTCATAGATTCTGTGGGAAAGTTTGCGACTATTAAGCAACATAGGAGAACGAGTTTTGTCAAGCAAAACTCGTTTTTTTTTAAATCTTTTCCCGTCGTCGTCTTCTTTCAATTCCTTTAAATCGTTACCTTGACCTTCCCGCATAAGACATTCCGTTTAATTGATTCGTTCATTAATGAAAAAGCAACTTGAAACTTTCATGAACAATCGGTCGCCGTTTTGTTGAACCACTACGTTTTTCATTATTGGAGAGAGAAAAAAAATCAATTTCATTTCATGTGAACATCGAAATGTTAAAGAGCAACAAGATCGAAGTCTACTAGAGATCCAAAATAACGACCAATCGGCAACATCGGAATTGACTGCTTTTTAGTTGACTAAAAGTCGACCCGAAGTTTTCCAACGACTTTCGAAAATGGCCCAAGTCAAGAATGAACATCGTAAAAAGAGTATTAATTAGCTGTTGGTTAATTGAAAAGTAAATGCTTCCTGACGTCTTGACTGGGACATGTCTAACTTGATATCTCAAAATGTGTCAAGCGTTATTCCGAAAATAGTAAACCTCAAGCAGAAGCGGAATTTGTACTCGCAAGATATGCAAATTGTTGGACGATATGCGAATGATGTTCAGAGAAAAGACATATTGGTTTTTACTTTTTCACGCAGCACCTGTATATTACATTTATTTTTAAAAACGTCTGTTTTAATAATTATACCGTATTTGCTCAGTTAACGACGAACGTTTTGTCTGTTTTATACCATCGTTTGCATCTTCGATGTTATCGCAAAAATAGCAAAAGTCAAGACTAGTTAGGACAAAGCCAATACATAATGTATCTCTCCATCGACTTTTTATACAGTGGACAAAAATTATTGACATTCTGAAAGTCTTGGCGTGCGGAATAAGTAATTCTTTTATAAAACGATATTTTTTTCTATCGAGACGAAAAAATTGAATATTTTCTCAAATGTTCGTGCTCCGAAAAAAATTGGGGCATAATTTATTTAATTTCTAGTTGATTTAACCATGAAAGTAGTTGGAATAACAATAAATGTAGTTAAAATTACTAAAAACATATGGTCGATGTCTTATTCAACTATAGCAATAGTTAGAATTACTATAAATTTTTTTCAGTTGTGACTTAACGTATGTATTGGGTTGGCAAATAAGTTCGTTCGGTTTTTAACAGTGGAATAAATCACAAAAACCGAACGAACTTATTTGCCAACCCAATACGTTACACTATGTTTATGACTTGTAGTATAATACTGTTACAAATTCAGAAGCATGTTTTAAGCAGTTTTACTATTTTTTAATATCAAATCTTAAGAGAGTCTTATTAAAAATTACTTTTATTTAAAAAATTAGTAGTGTCCTGGAATTTCTATGAAAATGCCAACCTAAGAATTACCCACGTGATTTTAAAAAAGTCGTCGGTTACTAGAAAAAGGTGGACCTGAAGCTATGTTCGTGAACATGGAATGCAACACAGTGTATCGCACTGGACTAAAAAGTATTGTTGTTAAATAAAAAAAATCGCAAATTTTCAATAACAAGAATTTTGGATTCATCTTATATTCAGAAACCGCAATTACATAGAATTTCTTGAACGTATTACATCAATGTCAAGCGTAACTACAAATATGGTAGGCCCTCCAATTTAAAAAATCGAATTTTGAAATATTTGGAATGCGAAAATCTTATAATTTGGGATCTTTTTCCTTCAGTTTGCTCGACCAGCAATTCAATAAATTCAAGACGAAAAAAGGTACAATTTTTAGATGCGTTCCAAGTTTTATTTCCCTACCATTACTTCGGTTACAAGAAAGTTGGGGCTCTCATTCACCACAACTGTGACTTCTATGACACAGATAATGCTCCAAAAGTTGACGCGAAAGTATTAGAACGAAAAATTAACTATCATGATCACGATCATAAAGATACATCATCATCATGCTTCTACCATAAAACCACGTGGCGAGCCAGTTGAATTCCCAAGTACAGAACCGGGGTTCACACGACCAATCGCATGGACACCTCAACCGCTGAACCGCGCTGTGTCTTCATAGTCTCCAGATGGACTTTGTCATAGATTTTCGTTTCGAAAAACCGCATGTCCCTTTCTTCGTCCTCCTTTTTCCCTTGGAATTTATAACAACACGTTTCTCGTTCACTGTGACAGAGGAAAATGCAGGGTCGAGCAAAAATATCCTTTTTCTTAAAGTGACATTTCAAACATATGGTTTGCATGCTCCTATTTCACGAACCATGTTTTTCAAACCTGCACTTTTCGGAGGGAAAACTTCTTATTCGAAAGTACCTTTACCAGTATTCCAGCAATTTTATGCGTGTACACGTTTTTCTTTGTTAGTCAAAGAACGTCTTAAATAATAATTAGTAGGCACGGAATATAATAGTATACTGATTAGTATTTCCGATAGTAACTAAATATATAGTATTTCATACAAATCGTGTCAAAAGAATTTATTGAGCGGAATAACATTACCAATATATCATTCTTATTTGCTTTGCTTTTCATATTAACGTCGATGTGTGCATGAAGTAAGTGGAAAGATTCTGTTCCGCAATATGTCATAAGATTTTTATGCTCTTGTAGACTCGAGGAACATTAGTGCTTGGAAATATTTTTGAAGGAACATTGGGTTCCTATACCTTTGGCAGACTGATTACAGGAAATCACGATATATTTCTACGTATTCAGAGTTTCTGCTAAAAAGTGACCTCATTATTTTCCGAGGCACAGAATACAAAGTTCACCTCGGTATCACAAAAAGAAGAGACCTCTGAATCACTTTTACTCCCCAAAAACTTCCGAGACATTTTTCGAGATCTACCTCTTTCGTTTCGTTGAAAAAACAAATTGCCACATTACTTTTACTTGCTGTTATTGTAATACATTACCTGAACTATGAAATAGTTACTATGTGTTGAACGTATGCTTGGATTGTTGTAAGAAAGAAGAGAGACAGTTACAGGTTAATGTAAGAGGAACTCAAAAAGTTCCATGTAAGAAACTTCTCATTTCTAATATGGTCAAAGAAAATTTCTTAGCGGCTATGTTTCTTATTGTAAAAATTACTTCCATTGACAAACTTTTTTAAAATCGTGTGTGTTAGTAGATTCTCAACTAGCACTTTTTTCATGCCTTTGCGAAAAATTTGCTATTTCTACTTTTTTGTGTACAAAGGATGAATTTTAGGCTAAAGTTGGAATACCTACAGCGGAAAAATAAAGGCACGAATTATTTCGTGTCCAGTTGACTCAATCATGGAAATAGTTGCAATGATAATAAATATAATTAGAATGATTATTGATTTTTTTCAATGTATACCTATGCGCCTTAAAGAATTACTAACTTGGGGACTCTAGCGTCACATTATATTTTATCCCATTATTATTAGACCTGGTATTTTATTAAAACATGTCCCTATTTCTTTCTCCGTAAGACTAGATAGAGGAAAAAATTGTCTAATAGGAAAGTCTAACAACCGACTAACCATCCAACTTTCTAACAAACATGTGACAAAAGTTGTCACATGTATGCCTATTGCGTTATAATACTGACAGAGTCACGTAAGACAACTCCTCGAACGGTTAAACAAGTATACGGACACACTTGTTTATTGCGGGCTTGAAGAGTCAGTTCGATTATCGCCCGTTGATGTAAGGATTAAGAAATTAAACGCTTATTTAACGCAGTTTCCAAATGTCTATTTTTACCAATTTTCAAACATTTTCTTTTGAAACATAATTAGCTTCGAAAAATACATTAACGATATTTGGTCTGGAATTTGTCATACTCCTAGAAATATTCATAAATCGTAACATTTGAAATAAGACATTTGGGGTTATTGGATTTTGGCTGCTCAGTTTTCCACGTTGCATAAAACCAACGCAATGCATAGAGTATTGGATTGGCAAATAAGTTCGTTCGGTTTTTTAGAGTTTACACTGGAACAAAAACCGAACGAACTTATTTGCTAACCCAATACTTTGTACTCGTTGTTAAAAATATTCGGGTCTATCAATTTTCTATTTGACACCATTATTACAATTATTGCAACTGTTTATTTCCTGACATTTCTAAAAGTTATTCTACCGATACCACAAAGGACTTTTAATCCTTTGCACTCGAAGTACTCGAAGATCAAGCGATCGTAATTTATACTTCATTCACAAGATGTCCACATTGTTATAATAATCAAATAACGTTAAAAATATCCCGGCTTTTAAATTTTATCTACAAATTTTACTTTCCAATAAATGACACATTACACAGCCAGGTACAGCAAAAAAGAATCCGGGCTGTTGAAACCTTCAGGCTGGGAAAAGTCCGAGTGCAAAGGGCCGATAATAAAAACCCTGACAAAATATAGCACAAATCCTGGTAATAAACCCCGAGCAAAACCCTAAACCAGTATATATACATAAGTACGTTTGGCTACAGGGATTTCGGGATGCGTTGGAATCGAAAAATCCATTTCAGATTTGAATCATCATTTCGTAAAACCAGCTCTTACGAGAAGTGTCCTGATGTAAGGGAAAAAAATGTCGCGACTTTTCATTTTTCATTAGCCAATAAAGTACTATAAAGACGACACTTTGGTGAAAAGTTATGTTCTGGTTCAACACTTTACCCCCCAGCGAGAAAACTAATATTTTTTGTTGACATAACACAAGCGGAGAAAACGCAGCTGGTCACATTCGTCAGCGGGACTCTGAAATAGTTTTTAGAAAACACTCGATTTTTTTATTCCCGAGTGCTCGATACTATTTAGCCTCTGGTGCTCCGTCATTCAACGTATAGCCATGTATATATGTATACATGTATTATTGGAGCAATCGAATTCAACTTCATTGCAAAACCAATAGACCGATCAAACAGAGGAAGAATTTAGGTCGAAAGAAGTTTCAGCGGTAGCATTACTAGTGCGGCACTAGTAATAGCAACCGTGCAGCAATAATGTATTACATAGCAGAAAGGGAATAAGAAGATTATGACGAGGACGAGACGAAGCGAAGACGACAAAGACGTCAAAGACGACGATGATGATAACGATGCTGACGATACCCGCGAAGAAAGAGAGACCGATATTGTTTTAGACAAAAAAAAAAGAAAAAAATTCAATATGTGATAGCACGTGGCTAATGCTACTACGATCATCGACGTTGCTACTCTGACTCTTTGACCTCACACGAAATCTTGGGATCGTTATCGTCCTGTTGCGCTACGTTACGTAAAGGCTACTTTCCGCCCATTTTTTTCTACTGTATGTGATCATACAGAAATGTGTTATACGTCCACGACTTCCTGCTTCTTTGCGATAAGACGAATTTTACGAGGTCATTCTTGGTGCATCTGCAAAACTCTTTGAGTACGGACACCAGGGACACCCTTGGTTTAAATCAGGTGTTTTATTAGCGGTTTACACCCATACCAACGACTTTTAATAACAAGACTCAGACGTTATAACATTATAAGAGAGTTGCTGACAGCCACATCATCATCAGCTGCTGTGGAAGGAACTTTTTCTACGTTTTACTTTCTTCACTCGGAGTTACAAAGTAAATGACGCGTGGAAAAGCAGCAAAATTAATATTTCTGTATGAGATATTCAACCAAAAACCTTATCGTCATTCCTATTAAAAACTTTTATTCAAATCTACAGTTGGCTTAAATCACGTGAACCCGATTTAGACTCAAAAAATGGTATTTGTGCAATTTCAAGGGAAAAAACTGTATTTTCAAAGTATTAGGCTACAAAGTATTTTATTTAATTTCCAGAAAGCGCAAGATAAATTTTCAGACATTTTCATGTAATATTCTAATCGAACTAACGAAATCAGTCGATATTAGAATAACTCTATTTCATGTTTAGCTAAATTGTCAATAAGAGCTCAATGACGATAAGCAATTAAACGAGATCCAATGTCGATTCGCGGGGATTTTGATTGATACTAAATTGAGAAAAATTGATATTAAACAACAGAATTGCAATAAATAGTGTATTTTAACCCTTTGAGTGGTGAGTGCTCCCGCGTGAACAGTGCGCCTGGCTATTGCGTTCCCTGGGGACAAAATACTTTTTGGCTAATGTCTACTCTGTCCATTTTAGAAATAAAATGATCCCTATAATTCGTAGATGGATTTAGGGGTAACACCAATATACAATTTTCAGAAAATCTATTTTTTTTCATGGCTTCAAAGATGCTTTGAGCCTTCTAGAATATTGTAGGGTGCAAAAAGTATGCTCTTGGGATAGCAGATTAATGGTAAAAATTAACCAATCGAATATTTCATTGTATCGAGTCTACAATAAATTTTCCAAATCCGTGACGCCTTTTTCTCCAAACACGATTTTTCAAAACGGTATTCAGGGTCTTACTGACAATGAGATTTTCTTCTCTATATTCAAATTTCAATCGCGTGCTTCAGAACGCCTCCAATTCAATAAGCCTCCCGCAGATGGCTCCGGTATCGCCATTTTTTAATATTTATCGATTCTATTTTTTTAAATAGACAAAAAAATGTTTTTTTTAAGGCTGTTACGGTGGCGTTATACCTTAAATTATTATTATTAAATACCCCAGATAATACACTGTGCGTATAATTGTGTCTCAAACGGGCGAGGGACCGAACAGATCAACAAACGCATATGTGCGTCCACGGTCCATTCGTATTCAAATGGTTTAGTGAAAATCTTTAAGCGATGCTTACACAGAGCACGCTTACACGGGACATGTTCAGCGAAATTCACGTTGCATACAAAATAGAGTAATGCAAAAGGGGCTGAATGAAACTTAGATTACACGAACGACGAAATAAAATATTCCTTTCATATCGAAAAAAAAACAAAAAAACAAAAAAAGAGAAAGAAAGATGTTGGTGAAGTTTTCGTTGTTTCATCTTACGCGTTTACCACGCAACGATTGTTCGTTTCATTGCGCAGTACGTACATAACACAGCATGGAAATTTAAAAGTGCTGCATAAGAGGAAACATGACAGCTGCAGAGTGACAGTCGCACGCCACTGTGAGTGCAATCATAATGCAATCTAGTTCCACGGGAACAGTTGATGTAATATTAACTAAACTTTCGAATCAAAATTCTTCAATACTCATTTCTGCGAGAAAATTTGTTAGTGAAGAAATCCTTTCAGCAATAAGTAGAAATGTTGCAAACTGCACCTCTTGCGACGTTTATTTTTGAATGTGATTTTTGATATTGCATTTGTAAAGAAATGAAACCGGTAGACGAAAGTTAGTAGTGGATTAAAAAAAAAAGATAGTTTTCGAAATATTTTGTGTTACCAGGGCTAAGGAATATATTTTTCTAAACTGTTTCTAACGATCTTCCAAATTTTTACTTTTAAATGAATACATTCTCCGGAGAATTAGTAATTATTGTTAGCGAAAACTTACAAAATGAATGTATGAGTTGTTTATCTTGAAAATGGCCTAGGGTTTTGCTAGGGTTTTGCTAGGGTTTTGCAGAACCCTAGCAAAACCCTAGCAAAACCCTAGCAAAACCCTAAGTCTATGTTTAAAATTCGCGAAATGAGCCGTTCATTTTGAAAGTGGCCCAAGTCCATTTTTTAGTTTTTTGTTGTTAACTGTACTAACATGTGCCCCTTGATATTAGTTTTGATAAAAAACCATTTTGAAAAATTAAAAAAAAACTGGATTTAGGCCACTTTCAAAATGAACGGCTCAAATGTTTTTTATGACGGCTATTTGTAAGTGGCACATGTTAATAACACACAAAAACTTACAAAAGGAACTTAGGCCGTTTTCATAATAAATGGCTCATACTTCTAATACCTTTTTAATACCTTGAAGTAGCAGGATATATAAATATTTTGAGTATAATGTAAACCTAACTCTTTTTTTGCATGGTAGCTACCTCCCTCAGAAATTCGTGAGTTTTCTATAGAAAAATTGGGGACACGTTTCACATTATCGAAAAACTGTGTGTAATAAAATAAATAGCTTTATTTAATGACGTACATATTAATTTGTAAGACAATGACTTTGGAATCGGGTTATGTCGGATAAATTTGTCAAAAAAGAAAGAATTTTCGAACCGTGTAACAATAAAACATGTAAAAAAAGTGTTGGATGTACATTAAGAAGAAATGAATGAAAAATAACGAGGATATTTTATTTGGATGTATAAGTTTTTGAATAACTTTGAACTTTATGCGGGAACCTTGACAAATTCTGATTAAACGCTTGGACGATTACGCGATATTTTGTTAGATAGAAATGTTAATGAAGCAATTCTCTTGCTTCTTAATGAAAAAAAAACTCTCTTCTCAGATGACTAAATGTTTAAAGATCGTGTCCACAAGCTTAAACGTCTATATTTTGCATATTCGATTTTTCGAGAAATCAAAGAACTTCTTTGCATAACTTCAAATTCTTCGCAGTTTATTTTGACATTTCAAAATGTAAATATTTGACATATTTTATATATTATTTCAAAAATCACAGTGTAGTAATTAATGTCATGCTTGGAATCTTTAATATAATTGCAGTTATTCCTTCTGACCTAATAATAATGAAAATTGTTAGCATTCATTTATAAATTCTGACAATTGCTCATATTTTAATGTAAAAGTAACAACGAGAGTTGAAATAAAATGATAAAAGTTGTTAACATAAATGACATCACCAAATGTTGTACAATTATTGAGAGCGTAACTGGAATAAAATCAAAACGTCAAATAGACACTTTCGAACAAATTATGTAATAACAAAAGTCTAGAGTCTAGTCTAATTTATTTTTAATTTGAGGAATTTTGTGTTTTGAAAATCCATATTTGTCAAACTGTCAATTTTCCATGCATCGGATTTATTAAGAAAGTGTCAACATCATGACAGGAGTCTTTTCGCACATTTCGACGTTTCTTATTTAGAAACTGACAAAACGAATGCTAATGGGCTATTCCGAACGTATCTCAAAATTCAGGTCTTTAAAATTTCTATTTGAAAGACTTGCATTTGGAATTTTTTCATTTTTAAATTTTCAATTCTTCGGAAATTCCTCAAAAGCGCAAAGCTGGAAACTTAAACTAAAAAAATTCTCTGAATTTCAACTACATCAGTAATTGAAAGTACATCACTAATAGACGATTATAAAATTGGTTTAAAATAGCAATAACGATGCGTCGAGAATTCGGTAAAATATTTTAAGGAATTTTGTTATTGGTTCAGAAATGAAATTAGAATAACTATCATGTGTTTGTGGCAGCCCGTGATAATTTTCTTTTCGAACCAATATTTTTTTGTGTAATAACGCAAAAAATGAGTCCCTTCGAATCTGAAAAATGTCGCTCAGTGTACAAAAAACGGCCAGACAAAGCCAACTGATTGGGGTCAAAAAACTGCTTTCTACACTGAAAACCGCTCCTCATAGAGACAATAATTTTTCTGCTTGAATAAAAGGTAGAATTATAATAGACCAAAGTTTTTTCCCTCGCACAATAGGAGTGGAAATCGTAACGTGATTCTGCAAATACTATTTCTGGAGGGAAACCGATTTGTGACAACGCTTCTCGCGTACAAACGGTTGAGGTTGCTAAAATAGGTTTCCTACATAACGACGTGACTTCAAAATTTCACACAAGACAAATCACTAAAAAAAAGAAACCCGCAAAATCCATAAGGTAATCTATGGGTAATGAAAGTATTTCATAATTCTTTTATTAAAGAATAAAAGAAAACAAATATAAGATAAAAAAAATTTCAACCTTCTGCAATTTCGGAAAATCTCAAAAATAGAAAATGGATTTGCAGCAATTTTCAAAATTTTCTTCTAAAGAATTTGCATTTTATTTTAAAACAAGGATGTTTCGAATTTTGAATTATATTTTTTTTTTCTGTTGTAAATTCCAAGATTTTCATAATTGACGTTTCGGATCTTCCAAAAGGCACGGACGGGGTACAATTTTTTTCGTAATTTATTGTCCCATATTTATGGAGAATTTTGAGGGTAGGAAACTAGTTGGGGAAAAAACTTTCAGGAATTTTCGAGAAATGCTAAATCATTGGTATCTCGTTTCGGCTTGATACCAACGGTTGCAGTTCTGCCAAGCACATTTACGATATCAACCACTACATGACGGGTATTCTCGCATTGCAGTAACGTTAGTTCTATGAAAGTATAATTCCACACACGCGCACACGCACACACGCACACACACGTATGGAGAGCCTTAAGGAAAGAGTTTTTACCTGTTCTATCAGCGGCATTCATCCTCTGCTCCAAATGCATGGCAGCTGGAGGCAACATTTAACGTGTAACAAAAACGGTATTACGTTATATACTGGTAGAAAAATTGTTGCCAACGGGCAAGCGTCGTTTGTTGATGTTTTTTTTTTTCTTCACTGACAAAAGCACTGCTTCAATTTTCAACGTGTAGACACTTCGGAAATTGAATAACGAAAAGAAAAAATATTCGATCTCTCCGGTTACGGCGAACTAACGAATTCCAGTTATATTTTTCTGTCCCATTTGAGATTCAGACGTTACCGCAACAGTGTCGCAAAGTCGAAGGTACGATTGACAACATTCGCGCGTCGAGGTACGAACGTGCCGATTTCTGACAAAATTCCAAGGAACTTGTGAGTCGTAAGAAAGAAAACGTCGACGGACGCGACGTAACTTCTTCTTTCCACCAATTAGACTGCATTTGATTATAATTTTTCGTCTTAAAACGATCAATCAAAGTCCCGTCGATTATTTATACTCGGCAATAATTTATTGTCCACGAGGTATCGATTGTCCACGTCGTATCTAATCGGCCGAGAGTTCGGTATCTCCAAGTGTCAAAAGACCGGTTTGAACTTTTGACAAGTTCCTCTCCCAAGATATCGTTTGTGCCGTAAAAAAATCGTACGAAGAATAAAAATGATACTGTTACGTACGCCAGAAGACGAAGACTGGCTTAAAGGAAGAAACAGGCTGTCCTCTAAAGCGGTCTCAACACGCCGACGCCGGCAAAGCTTGACATGGGTTACAAGTTTCCCGCTTCTCCCTACTCTTTTTCCTACCTTTACGTTAGTTTTAATCTGAAACCCCTCCTCTTCCTTTTCGTTTCGTTTCCTTTCCTTTCCTTCTCGAGAGAGATTTCTTATGTGTCGTGTGCCTGTGACGATGTGTAACACACACACACAACACGCGCGCGCGCACGCACGCACACTTGTGCTATTCGTGTGTTCGCATGCTATGTCATCTTAAAATGCCTTGGCGGGAAAACGACGAAACTTCATGACAGCTGCCGGTTGAGTGTTATGCCCTTCCTTCACCCATTCTTTCAACTTTTTGCCTCTCTTTTTCTCTTATTTCCCATCCCGACTCGCACTCTCTTCTCTTCCCCTACTCCGGCTACTACTAATACATTACTACTACTCCACCACCGCTGCCACCGTTACTACCACCAGTACGAACAACTAATATTTCTCTTTTCAAATACAACGCCAGTACGGTACAGAGCGATTGTATGTACGTACGTACACATACAAACCCGAATAGAATGAAACCCGATTGCTTACCTGCTTACCGATGTTCGTTTCTTTTCGTATGTATGGATAGATAGGTAGATATTCTCATTCGCATGAACACGGGTTATGGCTCTATACACATGCACACACGTATCATACGTGTTGTCATTCTCGCTGCCGGTTAACATTTATGCGTCCATCCTAAACTTATCGTTCTCGACGTTGCCCGTGTGTACACACCTTACATCGGTACACACGAGTATACATATATGTCGTTTCTTTTCTCCGTGTACTCGATTCAAAAATGGGAAAAGAATTGCCTTTTGTTGAGCTTGTTATTGTCATTACCCGCTAGTGTTTTTAAATTGTAAAAGAATTCGACTCTTTTGTACGAGATCGCGCAGTCTCTAACGCGCACCTCAAAGGAAATACACATAGGTTAGCAGGGAAGAAGAATAAGGCTAAATTGAGCGCGCCGCTGTTGGAACGTGTAGCCGGAAAGACCTCTAGCTATGTAAATTTTGGAAAATAATTGGGGGATCGATTTCGACTGGAATAGCGTTTAAGTGACTGGCTAAGTACAACTTTTACACGCACGGTGCTTTTAATTATTCGTATTGGAAGGCAGAGCAACAGGTGACACGCGAGGTTTTTGAAGGAGACTCATTTTAGAAAAACTTTTTAATCCCTGGGTTACCGACGGGATACACGTGTTACACGAAGGAGACGGAAAATGGTAGTCTAAGGGTTAATGCCAAACCAAAGACCTTGTCTTTCAAAAATCATCGAAAACGTGTAAATGTAATTGCAAGAATAATCACGCTGCTTCTCCGAATTTCGAGTGTTTCTTTCCTCTTCTTCTTCTTATTATTATTATTATTATCATCATCATTATTATTATTTGTATGTAAATTAAACATATATTTTAAAGATCTTGTGGTATGAAAAGGTTATTTATGAAAATATAATATGTTGTAAAAAGACTATTCGCTAAAGTCGCTTTATAACTAAAAAACCTAGAAATATATTTGCCATATCTACAACTAACGAAATAATAATAATAATTATTTTTATTGTTATTATTATCAATGAAATTGTCATTATTTTCTGTCAATAATATAAATTGTATGATTTTAAATTGAGAAACTAAAACATTTTTTGTAATATCTTATGTATCGCCTGAAATCAGATTCTACAATAAAAACAATGCATTCAATTTTTCGTAAATATTTCCTGTGGGAAAAGTAAATAATAATAATAATAATAATAATAATAATAATAATAATAATAATAATAATAATAATAATAATAATAATAATAATAATAATAATAATAATAATAATAATATTATTATTATTATTATTATTACTAGGAGAATAAGGACATCAAATACTGTAATATTTCTTTTATTACGCCACATTTCACAAAAAAAAGTTGTCGCCATACTATCATTTGCGGAATAATTGAAATACACATAAGAAAAGTTACGACTCTAACAATATACTTTTTACCTCAATGAAGTCTTTTTCCAAGTAATGTCTACAACTTGTGTATTCTGAGCAAATATCGACAGTCAGTTATTACTCAGGAAGTGAAATATTTGAATTCAAAAATTCAATCGACTTATCCATACTTGTTTAGAAGATTATTTATCCAAATCGACCACAATTTATTTGCTCTGGTAAAATTTCTTTAAATCGACAAGGTTCATGATAGATCAATCACACACAAATATATGTTATATATTATACTTGCGCGGATTTGAAAAAATGATGCAATTAATTAAGTAGTACGAATTAGATTCAATCAATAAATGTTTTCTTTGAACAGATAATACTTGTATTTACTTCAAAATCTACTTATAAATTCAAGAAAGAGATAATAGATATCATTCATGATTTTCAAATACTTGCAACTGTCAGAAAATCATTTTTAACCCAAATTAATAGTCTTTTATTTGAACAGAACATTTTTACAATACCTAATCTGCATTCGAGGACATAAACCAATTTTTTAATGACAATCTTGGTTCTTAATGCAGAAAATTTACTTCGCAGCCCTAATAGCGAAAACGGCTGAAAATCCATTATATAAAAGTTTCAAAAAATGATGCAATGAACGAAGTGGTACGAATTAGATACGATCAATGAATGCTTATTTAAACAGATAATTCTTGCATTTACTCCAAAACGTATACTTATAGATTCAGTAAAAAGATAATTTGTGAATCAATTTCCTCATTCCATAGGTTACACGCACTCATACCCACACACACGCACATGCGCGGGCGTGCGGCCATACAAATCATTCGCGATTTTCAAACACCGTGTAACTGTCAGAAAAGAATTTTGACCCCAAATCAATCGTCTTTGCTCTCAACAAAACATTTCTAGAATACCTAATATGTATCCGAGGCCATAAAACCAATTTTTTAATGACAATCAATTTTCTTAATGCAGAAATCTTACTTCCCAGTTCTAATAGCGAAAATGTCTGAACAGTCATTATATAAAGAACCTATTTGAAATAATACGCAAAATTGTGACTAAGTATAACCCACACCTTCGGTAACGAACTTTATGTAATTCGATTACATTCTCTATTGACTCTATTGCGCTTCTTGGTGCAACGATTATGTGACGTTCTAGAAATACACATCCACGGAAACGCAATAAGAAACTATTTCTATCATCTTTAAGAGGAATCTTTTGAATTCCAACCAATTTCTTTTTAATTTGTTTAAAGCATTCGTTATATAATTTTTTTCTAAGGGGTTAATTACGTCCGATCTTTGAAAAAGTATAAGATTTTGGGGAATGTTTCTTAAAAGCGGCAATGTGATAAACAAAGATCCGAAAGTCTTTCGAGCTAGATTTTTTAACTTTGAAAAAATATGAAATTTATGAAACTTTAAGGAAAACAGAATATTTTTCATGACAAATTTCACTCCCTATTTGTCCATAAAAATCTTATTTAACGCAAATTCAAAAAAGTAGTTCGGCAGACTCTAAAGGATCTAATTACAAATATTTTAAACCGATGCCCATAAAAAATTTTTAACACTCAACCGTGGTACACATTTGAAGGCGACATTTTAAAAAATTCTGTAGAGTACAGAGAATGAAAAGCCATCATGAAAAAAAGTGACTCTTTTAAACAAATAAAATTAAACGTATTTAGACGGAGAGGCGTATGCATGCCTTTCCAGATCGACAAAACCAAGTTTTGACAAATTACGATTTTCTAGAACTATACAATGTTAGAAATAATGCGTTAGTGTTATATGTAATATCGAAATAAAACTATATATTTTGGAAGTTATACAATTTTAGAAATAATATAATAGACTCAATAATCTTGGAAATTGTATGACAAAATTTTTCGAATTCTTAACATTAAGCCGTAGTACAGTAGTTATTCTGCAAGTTCGATAAATTGCATTTATAGACCTTTAAAGTAGCTTCCTGTTTATCGACCTCGAAATGGTATGGAATGAAATTTCAATAATTTGTAGAATAATATTCAAGGGTAATTTAGCCAAATCGTACATCTGAATGAAATATTGACAAGTTTCAGCAAAAAGAGGTATTGCAGGAATAATTTAGGAATAATTCTTTCTTATTTACAGGATTCTTCATAGAGGGCGTGCCGAATTTGATAAAGAGTAATTATTATTAATTCTGGATTCAATGCGCACTTTTACCGCAGAGATCGATACCTAAGTGCATAGTACTATACCTTTCGTTGCACCACCACGTGGTGCAATGGAAGAGGAGAAAAGTCTCTCCTATTCCATGTAACGTAGTTACTTGTAGAAACGTGCTTTGTATTAAATATTTATAGAATTTAAGAAGATGCCAGAGAAATATATAATTTCTCCAAATTGCCTTCCTTCCCTTCTTTTTTTTTTACTTTTTTCTTTATTAAAAATCAATTCCAGGTTATGAATAAATTGTATTTTTTTAAACCACGTTAACGCCTTAAATATTCATATAATTAATAGTGGTTTTCTTGAAGGAAGTAAAAAGGAATTACAAAAGCATAAGTTTTAGGTTGAAGACATTTCACATTCAGATTCAGATTTAAAATATAATTCTTGATTCAGTAAAATAAGTATTTAAAAGTAAAATCCCAAACAAAGAAATTATATGCAATGTTTATACAAGACGATTGTGTGAAATGACGGACTTTATAAATTTTACCTGCTTTGAAGAATTTTTAGTTAAAATTGCGCTCAAGACAATTAAACATTTTAATCATTTTATTTAAATGTCCAATATGGAATTATACCGTATTGAACATTTGTGCCGTTTATTTTGAAAGTGGCCTGAGTCCATTTTTAAAGAGTCATTATATATCGGCATAAATAATTAGTTTTCAGCAATTTAATTCTAAATTTTCGAGTTTTTGTTATTTTTTTTTTGAAAAATGGATTTAGGCCACTTTCAAAATAAACGGATCATTTGTCTTTTTGATTTATTCCAATTTTGTTCGATTTATTCGAGCTTCTTTTGCAACATCAGCAGGCCCAAAAATAACATATATACGTCAAAATAAGCGAGAATTATTTTTTTGGCAGATATTCATCTCCTTTTTTAAGGTATAATCTCATCTTAGGTCTAATACGAAACAATGAAAATGTCTCGAAGTTTCAACTTTATCCGTATACATATATTCTGCTTATGAACTATTCATCGATTAACAGTCTGTGAATGTGACTTAATTATTGCCCGACAAAGTCAGAGATGGTGGGTCTCTGTTACAAAGTCTTACGATAGCGATCGGGCAGTCAACTGATAGTTGACAAAAAATTTAATCATTTAATATCCCTAAAAGAAATTTCTTAGCCCGTTTTTGTTACAGTAACGAAGTCATTATAGGAGTAACAAAACACTACGTTTCCGATGGTACGCGGATAGAACAGAATCAAGGGCGTGATTTCTTTTACAATAGAAGTTTCATCAACTTAACGAAGTATATCGTTTTGTGTCGATGGAGAAAAAGTTGGAATTTTTTTTTTCGCCATTCCTTAAGTAACAATTTGATTCAATAACGCTTTGATCAATGGTCATGCCTCGTAGTCATATTTATTGTACAAATTTCGGGGAAAATATGAAACAAATTAATATTATATTTTATTTGTATAATAAATACATTATTTCGTAGGTGATCCATTGCATATTTAACATACAATTGGAAGGAAAATAATCAAAATCTGCCTCTAAGTGATTATATGATAATACAATTATGTATAAAAAACAGTAAAAGTTACAGAGGAATTCGGAAAATGAAAAATTTTCTTTACAAAAGTAATAGTGAACGCTAACGTTTACATGCGCCGGTGGCACCACGTGGGTGTTGTACATAAAGATTTATACCGGCGCCAAACGAAAGAATCCCGATCAGACGCGTGGACGGCAAAGTGTTAAAATTAAAATTGCTTGTTAATTTTCAACTACGTTTGTGGTAAATTTTATTATTTCATGTCACGAGCGCGTGTTCATTATTTTCTGTAGCAATTTTATATTGTAGTAGCATAACTAATACGCGAATTATAGGGCAATTATATACAAAAGTAATTAAAGTTACAAGGAAATGCAGAAGATTCAAAAATATAATATAAAATAATAAACGCGAACGTTTACTACAAAATAAAAATCGATTATCAATTTTCTACGAATATCCGCTATTTTTCCAGTACATTTTTTTACTCTACGTCACGAGCGTATATGTTCATTACTTTTTGTAGCATATTTCATTATTTTGACGATTCTTTTTTCTCCGGTGCATTATAGGAAAAAAAATGCAAACATGACTCTTCATTACAAAAGGTTCTTGTAAATGAAACGTGTCCTCGGGCGAAAGGGTTTACCTTATGTTCCATCGGTGGAAGTTAAAGAGAAATATTGAGAGAATGCCAATTATGAAGATAAAAGATGGGTAATACTCGTCTAACGTTTGAGTCTGAGATACATACTCCAATTTGCTGTGCATGCGTACTTCATTTGCCATGTAGCCGTTACTCTAATTGGATTCAACACTTCAATTAACTAAAGAGTTAATTCCTTTCAACTTTTCTTCAATTACAAAAACATTGGAAAAATAAGTACACGGGACTTCAGCAGTAACCTCCACTTCAGCAATATTCTAGAATGCAGATTCTAGACGGGAAGAGAAATGCAGTTCTTCGGGTCTACACGTTTAAGCTTTTAATATTCTAGCCTCTTTCAAGTCGTTGCTGCCGCTGCAACCTTTCGTACAGCTACATCAATTAATCCACAATTTACTGTCATTAACTTGCAACAAATTTCATGTAAACGTTCAATTAATACCTCCTTAGGAGCAACGAAGTGCTTCGTCGATCCGGTTGCGACTAAAAATGATGGTCCACCAACTTCATTTTCAACAATAGTGGATTAAGGGTAGTGGCAAAAATACATTTGCAAGTATCACCGATGGACAACACGACCTACCGGTTTTTTCCTTACCTTCCTTTTCAAAAGATGTGTATGTATATATGTGTATACCCATTATCCATGCTAGAGACGTCGATAAGACGAATGGGTGTGAGAAGGACAAGGAAATTCTGACGATGTTAGTTGGGCAACCTTCTTAGCTTACGTAACCTGTACGATCTAACACAAGTACTGTCTGGTATCTCTCACTCTGTCCCTCTCTCTTTAGGTCTGCCTCTTATACCTCGTTTCTCTCAGTCCTTCTCATTGGCTACATCGTTTACACGTTGGCTGGCAAAACTGTCAAAACTGTCGCCTTCTACCTTACCCTAATTAAGCTACGAGCACTCATATCGAATTCGTAGATAAGATACTTTACGAAAAAAATCGTGATGACTGCTTGGTTGCTTGCTTGTGTAATACTGCCTTACGTGTTATGTCACTACTTTTTATGATGTACCTGAAGTCTCATAAAGTCGAACAATCGCAATTGTTAGTTGAGTCTTAAAACGGGATAAACGCTGGTATTTTTGGAAGGAAAACAAAGAGGTTTTCCCGTGTATGAGACAAATCGTGAGTGTGACCCTACTATTTTCTTCCCACCTTACGCATACATTAACCCTTTGCGGTCTTGTATGTCTACTCTCAGCCACCATAGCAGAGGACCATACTAATTACAATTATCTAAAGTTTAAACAAAAATTTGTATATAGTATAACTTTTGTTTTAAATAAATTTTAAACTTGAGTTAATACATTTTTTTCCATCATAATTTTGCACACTTGTATTATTTCTTATTCATGAAAAATTAATTCCAACCAGCATGGCACCTATGTACAAACTTGATGCGACTGCAAAGGGGCAAAATGTTCTTGGGTGTGAAGTGTTAAAATGTTTTTACACTCACGAAAGGATCTCGTTGAGTCAATTGGGTTTGTAGATCTAAAGACTGTTTATTAATCAATTGTAGAAAGAAGTACCTACAGACTTTCCAGGCTCCGGGGTTTCTTTTGCAAACGGAACACTAAATTGCGTCCACCCCTAAACACATTTGATCGCTAACTTCTTAGATCCAATTGTCTGTGACGTTGCAACTGTACATTCCTCCGCAGAAATTTTATTCTCTGTTGTTTTTAAATCTTTCCTGGTTTTCTCTCTGTTTGTTTAAGAACCCATTTATAGGAATGTCACGCTCAAAACCTTAGAATCCTGTTTGAATTCTTACTGAGGCCCAGATGAGATTTCCTACTTACATTCTAACTTTTTCATGCACGGATAGAAAAGCTTCAAATTCTAAATATATTTAGAATATTTTTCCCGCATTTTCGTATATTAATAGAAAGAAAAACAGATAAATTGGAAGATTTTGCAATTTTTTTTTCAAAAACTAGGTTAGCATTTCAAATTTCGTTAGATTCTATCCAGAAAAATCTTATTTAAAATCACAAAAATTTAATTATTATGAAAAAAATTGAAAAACTCTATTTATTGCTTCGGTTAATAAATCATAATTAAATTACAGCTTGAAATCTGCAGTACCCGTTCTCTAATTGTAGACTATATTGCTCATTTATATTTTTATAATGTTTCTTTTGACTTTTCTAGATTATTTTGGTGTATAAGAACTTCAATTACAACGCTATAAGAATTAGTAGTTACAAATACTGAGTAATTTTCAAGAATATTAAAGAAGTTACGAAAAATTCGCGGATTTTTATCGAGAATGTAATTCAACAAAATAATTAATTTTTTTAATTAGAATGAAACAACGCTCAAAATTAAGAAGTACTATTTGTAGAGCTTTATAAAAAAAAGATAAGACAAGCTTAAAGAGCCTGATAAATATAGTAAGATTAAAAACTTTTCCTGGTTGTAATGTTACCTTGTGAATTAATAAAATCATTTAATTGATCACATTTGTCCATGAAAGTACGCTGCCTTTATTAGTTTAGTTTTTGTTGCGATTTTCAATTAGGTAATTCACATGTAATATCCATGTTTCGAGGCAAAATTAATAACTCTGAAAAATGCCTTAACTTCAAAAATGAAAGTTCAAAATTCTTTCTTCCGAATTTCTCAAAGTTGGGTGTTTTTTTAAAAAAAAGGTGCAAATGAAAATACAAAGTTTGATTTAGGCGTAAAAGAATAGTTATTTCGAAGGAAGAAGAATTTCTTACGTAGCATAAATTGAAAAAGGATTTTCCCTTTAAAAAAAACGGGATTCATTGAATTTCTTCACTTCTCAGAAACAAATGATACAGAAACGTGTGTAATAATAAATCCTTGTCGCGCTATTATTCAACTTTATCAGATACGAATAATAAATTCAATCAACTATCTTTGAAAAACAGCAATAATTAATTATTACGGAATAATCAATGTCGATAATGCATGTATCTGAGTATTAAAAATAGAGAGTTCTTAGCTGTAATTGGATATCGTTTAGATATATAACAACATTTCGTGTACGCGAGTGTCTGCGTAAAATAATAATGAATTTACGCTCTTACTTTACACATCAGTTTGATCTCTCTACTGTTTCCTTGTGTGGGGCGCAGAATGCGTTTTATGAATGAATCCATACGCCTACGAGTAAGAGCGTAGTATAAAACCAACGGATGCGCCACTTGTTTTTCTTTCTTTCTTTCTTTCTTTCTTCCTTCCTTCCTCAGTCTCACACTCATTCTTACTCTTATATTCTCTTACTAATGCTTTTTACGTTGGCTATCGAGCATTGCTGATGGGAATGACAATTACCATCTGCACCGCATATTTCTCTATGAAAGAAACATACATTATGTCCTTGTCATAAAAATTCTTCCTTACAATAAGACATCGTTAATTATAAGTATATGTAACAAAGAAGACATAATATTCGCGTACAAGTTGAAAATAGAAACACTTGCAATTGCAGGAGCTCCATTTGTTTAGGATGAAATGAATTTTAACAATTATTTTTATAAACATTTACAAATGTCAACAAAGAGATATTTCGGGTCGTTGTTAAATTTCGACAATTACCGTCAATTTCGCTAGTTATTGATCGCATCATTTATTTGCTACACATGAAGATATTTTTCAACACATCTACATCTTTTTTCAATTTCTTGTGTTAATAAATGGACCGTTTATTTTGAAAGTGGCGCAAGTTCATTTTCTGTTGTTTCGAGAAAATTAAAAGTTAGAATATCGGTCAGTGAAAAAAAAAGTAGGTTAATTTTATATCAAGTCTGGCAATATTTCTACAGATTTATTAATATGTAATTTAATTATACAAATTTGTTTTACGCGAATTTAAATAACATAATGTTTATTTACGGGCTGCAAATGGGCTTACACCACTTTCAAAATTAATGTTTCCGTAATTTCTTTTGCCGGCCAATTTTAAATTGGACAAAATATGGGCATTTTTGAGGAAATTAAATACTAACTTTAATTATATGATATCTCATTTTTTTAAAAATTGATTTATACCGTTTTCAAAATAAACAGTCCAAATGATTAATTTTTTATATTATACAAAGTAATAAAACTTATTAAAAAAAGTTGCACTAACGATATTTTCAAGCAATCGATAAAAAGAACTAATTATTGATCGATTGTTGTAAGGAATCGCGCACTTTAAAGGTTGGATTTCCATCGCTGTCAATACCGTCAAAGTGATTTTCACTAATTTTCTTAATAATTATTTGATTTTTACTTTTGAAATAATTAATAAAATTAGTGAAAATTAATTTGACAGTACTGATGACGGCGATGGAAATCTAAACTTTGAAGTGCGTGATTTCTCGCGTCAACCATTAAAAATTGGTGTAGATCGAGATTCTTTCAAAACTGTACTTTCAATTTTTTGTATAACAATCTCAAATTAGTTGTTATTACAGAAGATATTTAAAATACACTACCTACTATTTTTTTCTATCAGAAGAAATATAATAAAGTTTTATTATATATATTTATTACTACTGGTTTTTCACAATAACTAAGAATTTTGCAATAAATCAATATATTGGTAAAATATACGTGATATACGCTAACATGCAAGTATTTGAAAACTTATGGACGGTATTAGTGTAATTACTAAAAAGTTAAGGGATTTAAATAATACATTATTTGTTAATTATACTTAAATTTCTTATTGTTAAAAAGAGAAAAGTTGGTGAATAGATCAATAATTACTACCCGATCAATAACCAGTCAAGTGACAGTAGGTAACTAAAAATTTATAACAGCCATTATCATTAATGCGAATATAATGGCTGCTAATAGCGTAGTAAGCATTCCTTGCGAACTAGGAGTTGTACCCAAATTTTTTATTGCGTCAACTGGTTGTTAATTTTACTAGGAGTGAATGTCAAATTAGTCTCTCCGGTGTAATCGAAAAGGCTACGTAACGGAAGTCGAGTATTCAAGAGTTTTGTTTTGTAAGATTTTTACATCAAAGAATTACACCGAACCACGTTCCGCGTCCGGAAGTTTGCAATAATGATTTTAGGACGTTCTAAGACCGTCTATCGTAAGTTTGAGTATAATTCTGCGAACGAAGAACTGTGGAAGAATTTATGAATGAAAATCAATTCATAAATATAGCAATAGTTCTTGTGGCAAAAGAATTCAATATTTAGCAATTTGGCAACCTACAATTTATTCGCCTTTGTAAAATTTATTTAACATTTTTGAATTTTATCATCGTTACAGGAGTGTTCCAAACTTTACCTTCATGAATATTCAAGTTTGCATCTCTTAAGTCAACTTTCTATTTTAGGAATGAAACTGCCTTCTATGCAGGGTTTTCTATTCCAAGACTTGTGGAAGAAAAAAGTAGCGAACATTTTTAATGTTATTTTTTAAACATTTTTCACCATAAAATTCTAACCTACTTGTTTATGTTATTTTGTATTATTGTTAATCTATTTTCAATGATTTTTAGAGGAGTCCGTCATATCCGCGCATACAAGAAACCTGTTCGAGGGCCATAAATAAATAACTCTAACTCTAATTCTGACTCTGCTAACGTTTTTTCCTTCAACATAATGTTACCACATTTTATTAGCTGGTAAAACAATAAATTTTACTTTTTTTTTATGCAGATTTAACGGTTGATAAATAATTGCCGAATCCGGGTTAGTCTTTGAAGAAATAACATTTCTGTCAAAGTTCTACTGGAAGTGCGAAAACGTGGTAGAAGCTTGAAGCAAATTGTATGATATTTCGTATTGATATTATTTTGTATTGATATTATTATAAATTGAAATTCTAATCTGCAGCTATTATTTATTAGGGCTTTTTTAAATTATTTTAGATGTCCATATATACCTTCTCACTTTGCACATGGGCTTATTGTCTCTGACACCTGTTTTACGTATAAAATTTCGGTTGTAGACTATAAATCTTTGTTTTGAGGGCTGCCCCTAGGTGGAATCTCTTAAAAACCTCATTTTACTCCTAGGGAACCATAAAAAAAAGTTTTAAAGACAACAGCAGCGAATTTTCATTTTTCAGTTTAGTCTTCCCTTAATGGAGTTTGAAGCAGATTGTTGATTTCAAAAGACTACTTGAGAACACGGGAAAAAGACATTAAATCATTAAGTGTATATTTATGAAAAAAGCGAAAGAACATTTTTTAATATCCCAAACTATCGAAATTTTGCAAGATGACATGAATTAAATTATGTAACAGTGTCATCGCACAATCTTGTAGTACACTGAGTTCTTTTAGTTGGAATACACGAAAAGCATCGAAAACGTGTGAAAAGTAAGGGAGGAATGTCAAGCATTATAACGTTTTCTGTTGCTGACCATAAAATGAAGGTGTAAGGTTAGTTAACAAGTATATCAGGGAGAGGTGCCTTCAACTCCTAAGAAAGCTTTTTCAAAGCTTCATCTTCCATAAGAGCCAATTAGTGACGAACTTTGAAGTTCCTTAGCGTGAAAACGTGCGAGTGAATGAGAAA
This sequence comes from Gasteruption jaculator, assembly GCA_949825005.1. Lineage (NCBI taxonomy): Eukaryota > Metazoa > Arthropoda > Insecta > Hymenoptera > Gasteruptiidae > Gasteruption > Gasteruption jaculator. Next base: position 4,219,643 of record OX463761.1, read on the forward strand.
GTGGAAAGACTCGAGTCTCTATACTTTATCTTACACATCTTTTTTTATATCAGCATAAATCTATTTGTGTCATTAAAAAATTTATATTCCCCATAGACGTTGTTATTATAGCAAATTTTATTTATCTTCAGTGTAAGCCGACAGTCTTTCAGTGTTAGTAGGCGGTTCCTTTCTATTGAAAGCTTTAAAAATCAGAAAGAAAGTATTGAACATATATTTTTAATAGTTAAAAAAGTCAGTAGCTTCCGCATAATAGAAATTTTTATCGCTGGGGCATGAAAAGCCCCAGCGTATTAACTTTGTTCTTCGGGTCAAATGGGATAACTGAGAGTAAACTTAATTTATTTTTCAAAGTATAAATATTATGTGTCGAGTTTTAAAGAAACAATTGTTTTCACTTCAGTGCAAAGAAAGTACTTGTATATTGCATCACTTTTATAGAAAATATAACAGCAAAACATGAGACACAAATAATAATAATAATAATAATAATAATAATAATAATAATAATAATAATGATAATAAAATAACGTAAGTTTAATCCAAAGTATGCCGCACTTTCTTTTTGTAATATTTTTCTCTTTTTTGCAGAAGAAAGCTGAAATTTCACAGGAAGACTCGAAGGGAAAAGGATTTTCGTCAATAATGATAAATAATGTTTCCAAGCAAAAGATATACGTGAATTTTTGTGACGGCCTAATGGCTGCTAAAATATTCAAAAATGTAATGTA